>CM057452.1:470005000-471255000 GCA_016271365.2 Neoceratodus forsteri | reverse complement strand
GATTGGGTGACAACCACACTGAAATCACCTCTAGTGGTTGCTAGGGTTACAGTAAACCTCTCGAGCTGCGCTCTCGAGGTTTACTATGTTGCCCTAGCAACCACTCGAGGTGATTACAGCATGGTTATCACTCGATCCCCAGCCATTATCCTCTATATTTAGAATGAACTAGACTTATTATTCATATATTTCTTACATTTACCTTCTCCTTATGCTTTATTGCTGAAAACATTTGCATTTAAATTGTATTTTCTGTCACGATCTTTGTCTGCCGGTTCCTTGCCTACAACTGACATCACAATCACCTCTTGTGACATCATAATAATTTCTACAGCAACTAGTTGTTATTTTTATATTGTAGGAGAGGATTTTGATGATACTTGTAGGCAAATAGCTAGAGCAGATGAAGACCAAGTGAGAGTTCCTGTTTTTATACCTTGACTTTTGTGCCTTGGCACGTTTGATACCCACAATCGTCCCTTGAATTAGCCTCCACAGCTGAAAACACTGAAAAAAATTCTGCAACATTTTGGCCTTTTTCAACCTAGTTATAGGGTTGCTTTATTTTACAAGCACAAAATCATCCTATATTTTGCTTCTCCAGAGTGTACTGACTGTGTACAGGTACCAAAAATCTGTATGTCTAGCAAAGAATCCTTGGTACAATATTATGCAAACCTGCTATCATTGAATGTCCCTGGTATGCTTCTGATTCCTATTTTTGTTTGGATTTTTAATGCTTTTACTGTTTAGCATTCTCCATTTCCCCTCTCCCGCAGGATGCTCCTGGAAACAAGCTGTTAACAGCTTAGTATGTCTTTCTTGGTGAAACTTTTGAAATAAATGAATAGACAGATAAATAAATATACAGTATGAGTCTTATCCTCTCTGCACTCGCTGAAACCACTCATACTGGCACAACTCAAAAGTAAGCAACTGCAGTTAGCCATCATCTTCTTCTTTCCTCGTTACAAGAACACATTCACGATTCACCAATCTAGTATTTGCACATTTTGCTTCTTCCCATATAGTATAGATTAAAACTCAGATTGCTCTGTAACTGTATTTGAATTTAAGTCGCCATGATTCTGTCACAATTCTTGCTATACGTGGCTTCACACTTTCTTAGCTCTTGTCCTTACTACCCCATAATCTTTGTGCTTTATACACCTCTACATTTTTTTCCTTTTTCTGGAATTTATTGTTTGCACCTTGCTTTAATTGTTCTTGTGTATGCACCCAGTGTTGTCACTTTGTTTGTTATTGCAGTTTCACTTGTTGCTGTATCCCCTCCCCAGGTCACATCTGGAAACAAGCTGTAGCTTAGTGTGTGCCCATATGCCGATCGAACATCAACACCTCTACCACGAATGACAGTACAGTGACACAGCGACGGGTCACTACACTGTCACTGTAGGACCCCGGCATTGCTTTCTCAGGGTATTGCACCCCTTTGCCGAATCAACTCCAACTTGGAGATGATTATTTTAAGTATGGGGGGGGTGCATGGGGCAGAGTCCCCTGCATGGGAAAACTCAGTGTTCTCAGACAGATTTATGCTGACCGCAATTGTGGTCGACACAAATACGTCATTGTAATGTCGGTCGACAAAATATTTGTCCAACCGGCATCGTAGAGCTGTGTGTGCCTATCCCAGTCACCAAAATGGCTGCAATGGAGAGGCCCCATTGGGGGAGCTGGGGGAGCAGAGTTTATATGGTGGTGTCCAGCACCAGTGCCTATATTAGAGGAGGCTTCAGGCCCAGTAGCAGAGAAGGGCAAATGTGATTCCCCTTCACAAAAGTGGGAGCAGGGCAGAAGCAGGAAACTACAGACCTGTTAGTTTAACCTCAGTGATAGGGAAAATGATGGAATCACTTCTGAAGGAAAGAATTGTCGAGTACCTAGAGGCCAGAGGGGCACAGGACCCAAGGCAGCATGGATTCACAGTGGGAAGGTCATGCCAGATGAATCTAATAGATTTCTTTCACTAGGTGACCAAAGTAATAGATCAGGGAGGGGCTGTGGACATGATCTACCTAGACTTTAGCAAGGCATTTGACTCAGTCCCACAGAAAAGATTAATATACAAGTTAGCCAGCCTGGGAGTGGGTCCCAAGATGATAGCCTGGGTAAAGAATTGGCTGGAGAATAGAACACAGAGGGTAATAGTAAATGGAGTCCACTCTGAAGAAAGGGGGGTTACTAGTGGGGTGCCGCAGGGTTCAGTATTAGGATCGGTCCTCTTCAATGTCTTTATAAGCGACATTGCAGAGGGACTGGAAGGAAAAGTATGTCTCTTTGCAGATGACACAAAGATCTGCAACAGAGTTGATGCACAAGGTGGGGTGGAAAGGATGAGAAGAGACATGGCAAGGTTAGAGAATGGTCAGATGTATGGCAGCTTAGATTTAATGCTAAGAAGTGCAAGGTAATGCACCTGGGAAACAAAAACCCAGGGGAAGAGTACACAATGGGGGGTGAGATACTAACAACAACAAAAATGGAAAGGACCTGGGGGTAGTCATATCAGATGACTTAAAGGTGGGCAAGCAATGTGAGAAGGCAGTAAGGAGGGCTGGGGAGATACTGGGATGCATAGGGAGAGTCATCACCAGTAGAAAACAGGACGTTGTTATCCCTCTGTACAGATAGCTGGTGAGACCCCATCTGGAGTACTGTGTGCAGTTCTGGAGACCCAATCTCCGCAAGGACATAGACAAGATGGAAGCTGTTCAGAGGAGGGCAAATAAAATGGTGCAGGGTCTGCACCAGAAGACATATGAAGAGAGACTAAAGGAGCTTAATAAGTATAGCCTCGAGGAAAGGAGGGAGAGGGGGGACATGATAGAAACTTTCAAGTACCTCAAGGGAATCAACAAAGTCCAAGAGGGTAGCATCTTTCAAAAAAAGAGGTGTGCAAGAACAAGGGGGCCCAATTTGAAGATGGGGAGGCGGCTCAGAGGTAATGTAAGGAAGTATTTTTACAGAGAGGGTTGTGGATGCATGGAACGGCCTTCCGGAGGAGGTTGTGGAGTGAAAAACAGTGGTTGAATTCAAGCATGCATGGGACAGCCATAAGGCAATTCTAGGGGGTTGGGGGTAGAAAGAAGTAGGCTACTGGTTAACTAGGATCTGCAGCTTATCCACTAGGTAGGGAAATGGGCAGACTGGGTGGGCCAAGTAGTCCTTATCTGCCGTCAAATTCTATGTTTCTATGTTTCTATTGGGTGGGACGCAAGCTAAGGACATGACCTCAGGTAAGTACAATAAGAAGGATTAAACTGAGAAACTAAAAAACAAACAAAAGAAAAAAGATGTGTTGAAAATATCAGTCAATGGTTCAACAATCACGTGTGCCATGTCCCTATGCACCTGTAGACACAACCCATCCAGTCTCAGTGACTTGTCCATACTCAGTCTTAACAATTCCTCCTTTACTTTCTCTCAGTATACAGCAGTGAGATCATTCTCCCACAACAACATATTATAGTATTATCCCCTGTGTTCTCCATCTCCTCCCTTCAAGCCCTGCTTAGTAAATCAGAAAATATGTTTTCAGTTCCTGTGCTTTTTTGATACCTACGTTGAGCATACCTATGCCTTTATGAGTGTGTAAATCCCCTGTAGGGTGGGCATCCTCCCAGTTTGCTTAGGGACGGGGCTCACCACTAGGAGTTTCTGAGGCTTGTAGGTTCCTTTTCTCATTCTTTGGCGAGGGGTCAGTGTTATATCAAGATCGTAGAAACAGCACACTCTCTTCACCCAGAGAAAGATTTAAGTTGGCCTGGTGAATGGTTAGTACAATAACACAGGATGCTGCACTTGTCTGTCATCTATTCAGGTAACTATGTATGAAAGCAGTATAATGTAGTACTGTAGAAATGTTTTTTCTTGTGCAAGTTATATTTAGCGCATGGCACTAATTGGCTACAATTGCGTAAATTTAATCGCTTGCTTTGCAGTTAGCTCCTAATTTATTCCGTTCAAAATATGCAATTTTGGCCAATTAGCACCATTTTATTTTAATGCAATTAGCACTTGAGCGACTATAGTTATAATTATTTTACATCTAATAAAACATATTCTACAGTATTTAAGAGCACTGAGCTGCAAGCCTGAAGAACTGGGTTTGAATCCCACAGCCACCACTTGCATTCTGTGTAACTATGAGCTAGTCACTTACTTCCCTGTGCTTCTAGGACACACCTGGAAACAAGCCTTGGCTTAGTGTGTCTTTCTTGGTCAAAAGTTGCAAAATGAAAAATAAATAAAAATGTAAGTGCCATTGCGGCACAGTTTGAACAGTACCACAGTAGTAATCCAGCTGGGTTCCAGTTCAGTAGTTCAGTGCACTGGAATTGGGTGTTCATCTTCGCACTTTGATATGCACCTACACTCTAAACAATACATTTCTGAAATCTGTATGCCTTGTGAGTGAGCCTACTTCTTCATCTAATTCTTCTGCAATCCTCCTGTGTTGTGGGTGACACCTTTGGAGGCTCTGATGTGCATGACCTCTGTGAAGTGAATGCTGTACTTGTCTGCCTCCTCCCCTGTGGTCACCCTTTTCACAGTCCCCAAACAACAGGAAGCAGTTCCCCCAAGATGGCCTGCACTTTAAACAGGCACTAATGAGCAATAGTTTCAACAAATGCAAGTTAATTTAGGGAATGAACCCTAAGGAGAGAAAAGGGTTAGAAGGCAGTAGTGAGATACTGTAATACTGTACATTGTTGACTGGTTGGTTTCTGGTACCCTACATAGGCCTGCACCTAAAGTTGTGACTGTTTGTAGTTATCCTGAGTAGGCACAGCCAAATAAGACACATTACAAGGCTGCCACTAAGAAGGCCCTTCAAGCTACAGCCCTAACAGTCAGCTCAATGACACTCCATGATGCATAGTACAGTGAGTGAATGATCCTGCCCTTCTGAACTAGGGGGCCACTACCCTCTTCCACCTGGTAGCAGTATTCCCTTTATTGACACTGTCCTTGATAAGAAACTGGGTACTCAGTGCTGAATCAGTGTAGGCCCATAGAATAGTGCAGCTGATTGGCCAGCAGGATTGCACTTTGAAGATCCTAACTGCTCAGCAGAAATTCCCAAAGCCAAGGGGCATGAAACTGCGGAAATGGCAGAGCACAAACCTCAATCTTGAGGTATTTTTAATTTTCTGGCCCAATGGCCAAATGCAGTTAAAACCCCGGTGGCACTGAGGGTTGAGGCACTGGATGCCACACATCATGCCACACCAGTGGCCTGAATTCGGAGACAGACTCGAGAAGCTCGGGGTCGGCAGTGGAGGGAGAAGATGAAGCATCCGGAGGACGGCTCTCCTCTCCCTGGGAGGGCTCAAGGGGTTGGTTGGTGTCCTGGCGGCCCACGATAGAATTCTGGGGTATTGCAGAAACATCAGCCAGAATGTAAGGGGTGGGAGTGGGGCAGACTCCAGCAGGACAGCTGTGCACAGGCATCATTGCATACCACACTCCCAGGGGAGAAAATCAAGAAAAAATCCATCCTCAGGGATAGGCAATGGCACCACGACCCATCGAGCCACACTCCATCTCCGGGCTTTCCTCTCCATCATGGCCAACTGCCCAGTCAGGTACATTAGATTATAGGTAGAGCACCTTTGGCAGAAGGGGTGGCCTCACCTCAGGGGGTGCAGGGCTGGGGGATTTGCCTGGCTGGTGCAGGGGTGGAGTGGGAGCTTCAGGCATGGAGGTAGAGCTTACGGGTGCAGTGGATGCCTGAGAGAGTTCCCCAGAGAGATGGCGAAAAAAAGAAAGTACAAACACCCCCAAAAGTATTGTCCAGGCCACTGATTTTCATTTTTTACCAGAAAACCTGTTAAAATTCCTGAATTTGGACTGCCTGCACAAGGATGTATTATGTTATCTAGAAACTCAGTATCCTGATGCTCAGGATACCATGTTCAGATAACCAAAACCCACAGACACGATGGCACCATTTGCCTGATGTAATGTTGGGGAACAGAGCAACAAATGCCATTTCTTACAATGCAGGGGACTTCGCTGCCACCCCCATAACTGAAATAACTAACTCCGAGGTGGGGGAGTGAATTCCGGAGTAAAAAACTAACAGTTACAGGGGGCCAAAGGATGTGGCCAGACCAGAACCCGGTCCAATGGTGCACGCTGGCTGAGCTGCCTGTGCTGCAGCCCTTCACGCCACAGGGCAGCTCGGCCAGCTTCTGGATCCAATGGTGTTTTCAGGGGTAAGGTGGCAATCCATCACATCCACTACCTTTTCCCATCCCGTAACACTGTCAAGCATGTATCTGTCGGGATCATCTCTATCAGGACACTGCACCTGTCAGACAATAGTTCCTGGGCAAGTGTGTGTCGGGATTGTGAGCCAAGGGTATCCTGCACAATGGTAAAAACAAAGAATTTCATGCAATTTGGCATTTCAGACCAGATCAGCAAATCTACAGAATTTATGTTTTAATTATAATTGCTTCCTGTACTATTTTCAGTTTGCTTCATTCAATGCTCTGTATATTAAACCTTCATTTATTCTAATTACTTATACACATATTAAAAGAATAACAGTAGAATCTCAATATAATCCAGAAATTAGGCTAACAATCACCAGTGCAAGTCCCAGAATTTCAAGTCTTGAAAGTGGAATTTCATTATTTGAATCATCAAAAATCAGTGGCGTTGACTATCATACATGTCCCTGGTACTGGGGGACAAGCCCTGATCTTACTCACAGTTCCAGCATTGGTGGATTCTCCCACTTGATGTAGGGCTGAGGGACATTTCTCTCAGTGGGCTCTCTCAGTCGGTCAGGGCATCTTTCCTGTCTCCTGCTTCCACTCAGTCTCTGGCATATATAATTTATATAATATACTGTATATAATATGGACACTGACCAGAGGTGGGAGGTCATAAAACTGAGGATTGAGGAGGCAACCAAAACCTGAGTCAGGGTCCAGAGTAAAAGAGCTAGAGCCAAGAAACCTAGCTGGTTGAGCAAGAGGGTCATGGAGAAAGTAAGAAATAAAAGAGCTCTGAGGTTATTAGTGGGTTACCTGCAGACAAAGTCCCAGGCCCTGACGGGTTTTCCTCCCTATTCTACAAAGTTTTTCGGGATCTTTTACTACCAGTACTTTATCGCCCATTCCAACATATTTTAACTGGAGCAGAGGCAGACCCCCTACCTCTTTGAGGCCCTGATTGTCCTTCTTCCTAAACCAGATAAGCACCCTGAGCTAGTTCAAAGTTACAGACCCATATCCCTCCTAAACCAAGATATTAAAATTCTTTCGAAGATATTAGCCAATAGGTTAACTGTAGTTCTCCCTGAGCTAATAGGTATAACCCAGGTTGGATTCATGAAAGGGCGCTTGTCATCAGACCACTTGCGCACCATTTCTTATGTCTTCTCGGCTACCAGGGATGCTGGATTTCCCACAGGACTGGTTTCCCTGGGTGCCGAGAAGGCATTTGATCATGTGAACTGGAATTTTTTGTTTCGAGTTTTGGAAGCTTTCCAATTCCCTGCTGTATTTATATCCTGGATTGCTGCATTATATAAAACCCCTACAGCAAGGATCTCGGGGAATGTGGCCTTTTCCAAACCCTTTTCACTCCATTCAGGTACCAGACAGGGTTGCCCCTTATCTCCTCTGTTATTTAATTTGTACCTTGAACCTCTCATCCAAAATATTCTCAATAATGCCTTAATACAAGGTATTGGGGTTGGGCGTCATGAAATCAAGGTCACTGCATATGCAGATGATCTGCTGGTACATTTATCCCATCCGGTATCCTCTGTTCCGGCTTTGCTGGGCGAAATAGCAAAATTTAGTGCCCTATCTAATTACAAACTGAATGCTAATAAATCCTATTTTTTTCCTTTAAACCACAAGATACTCAAGACTGATATTAGCCCTTTAGATTTATGTTGGGCTCCCAGGTCATTCAAGTATTTGGGCATCAAACTAACTTGTAACCCCTTAACATGGTTTAAGGAAAATCTCAAATCCCTTTCTCAGTTTATAACTCAAGACCTTGATAGGTGGTCCAAACTCCCCATTTCATTATGGGATCAACATAGTTAAGATGAATATTTTCCCTAGAATTTTTTACCCTTTATCTCTTCTCAATACTTTTATCCCGTTACTCTGGTTTAAGACGTTGCATGGCATTTTCACCAGGTTTATTTGGGCCGATAAATATCCTCGATTGGCCCATTATAAATTGGCAGCTCCAAAATCTGAGGGGGGCTTGCGGATACCCCACTTGGCTATATATTATTGGACCAGCCACTTAGCAAAGTGTTTGAAATGGGTACGTCCCGGCCCTGAAAAAGAGCAACCAGTATGGCTCAGGATTGAATTGGATTTAATTAGGTCTATGAACCTGGATCCCTTAACTTTATTCTATCTTAAAATGTATCAGGTGCCTGCAGCTCAGAAATGTCCTATAGTAGCTACTTCATTAAAGGTATATGCACAATTATGTTCCTTTTTGCAATATACCCCTCAGTTAGACTTGGCCCAGCCCATCTGAAACTCCCCATCTTTCACCATTAACAAGAAACAGATTCCCCGTAAATGGTTGTCCCAACTGGGGGATGGGAAGGTGCTCTCCTTTGTGAATGAAGAGGGGCAATGGTTGTCAGTAGGAGATATTATTGGAATTTAATATCCTGGCTCTCTCACTTTAAAGTCATACAGTTAAGGCATTTACTTACAATAGTCCTTGGCAATACCTCTCCTTTCCAGACTGTTACCGCCCTGATACCTGAAGTCTCTTCATTACTTGGATCTTCAGGTATCATATCTAAACTATACCAGGTGCTGTTTCATAAAAGATATGGGGACTCCTTTGGACCCACGAGGTTCTGGAACTCCATTCTTCCTCAGTATCATCCCGATTGGCAATCCCTGTGGAGATCCTGTCATAAATATGTTTCTCAAGACAGATTGCGTCTCATGCAATATCACATTTTACATAATATGTATTACACTCCGGTTAAGTTAAAGAAATGGGGTCTCTTGGACTCCAACTTATGTACTAAGTGTTCTCGGGAGGAAGGAACACTTCTTCACTTGTTTTGGTCCTGCCCCAAAATCTCTTGTCTATGGGATTCTATTAAGGCTTCCCTGGATCCTTTACTGTCCCTTCAGGAGTATTTCACGCCTGATATTTGTCTCCTAGGGGACTTGTCTTCTATTAGAGTTAAAGTCAGAAGGTTTCATATATCAATGATAGCCTTATCTGTCAAGAAGCTTATTCTACATCACTGGAAAGACAAGTCCACCCCGACTTTTCAAGAATGGGTGAATGAAATTCTTGCCAATCTACGTACAGAAAAAGCGATTGCCAGTCTCCACAACAGATTGGCAGTTTATACAAAAATATGGGATCCCCTTCACTCTCTAATTCTAGTTGCTCAGACTTAGTTACATCTCAGGTCAAATTGCCCTGTAGGTTTATATGTAATGATTTTATTTTTATGGGATATATGGATTTGTTACTGCTGTATGGGGAGGGTTGGGCAGTTATATCTTAATAAGTGGCTGTACTCTTGTTTCATTCTCATGGTAACTGCCTTTTATTGTAAAAAATGTATCAATAAAGTTTGAATTGGAAAAAAAATAAAAGAGCTGCCTTTAGGAGGTTCAAAAAAACGTAGAGGGGAGGACATAGAGGATTACCTGAAGGAATCAAAGGAGGTGACGAAGGCAGTAAGGGCAGCCAAGATATCTAAAGAGCTCAGGCTGGCACAAGGCATCAAGAAGGGGAGAAGGAATTCTTCAGGTACATCAGGGAGAAAAGGAGTTGTAGGGACAAAATAGTAAGGATTAAGAGGGATGGTGGTGGGTGGAAACAGGGGCAGAGCAGGCAGAAGCACTTAATGAAACTTCTGCTCAGTGTTTACTAAGGAGAAAAGAGGGGCGCCACTGGGGGGGTCAGGCTCGGTGGGGAAGAGGTAACAGATGGGGGAATCACAGAGGGCAGGGTACTGGAGGGCCTGAGGGCACTGAGGGTGGACAAGGCACCAGG
The DNA here is from genome assembly GCA_016271365.2 of Neoceratodus forsteri. Lineage (NCBI taxonomy): Eukaryota > Metazoa > Chordata > Ceratodontiformes > Ceratodontidae > Neoceratodus > Neoceratodus forsteri. The sequence goes on along the minus strand of CM057452.1, from coordinate 471,244,950 downwards.
GCCAGATGGCATTCACCCCAGGGTACTGAGAGAGCTGGCAGAAATCCTGGTGGGGCCCTTGGCAGACTTGTTCAATGCCTCCCTCATCTCAGGAAGTGTACCTCAAGACTGGAGGATGGCTCACATTGTACCCCTCCATAACAGTGATCCCAAAGACGAATTGGGAAACTACAGGCTGGTAAGCCTCACATCCATTGTGGAAAAACTGATGGAGACAATCCTGAAGGAGAGACTGGTGTCTCTTTTGGAGACCAATGGGCTGCAGGACATTAGGCAGTATGGGTTTGTCATGGGCAGATCCTGTCAGACCAACCTGGTGGATTACTATGACTGGGTAACTAGTCAGTTGGACAAGGGCCATGCAGTGGATGTCCTGTTTCTGGACTTCGGTAAGGCATTTGACTCAGTGCTGCATGGGAGGCTGGGTAGTAAGCTGGCAGGTACAGGTGCAGGGGAAAAAATGATGGAATGGGTAGTAAACTGGTTACAGAGAAGGCAGCAGAGGGTGGTGGTGGGAGAGGAGCATCATCTCTGAGGACAGTGACAAGCGGAGTACCACAGGGCTGAGTGCTGGGACCGGTGTTGTTTGGGTTGTTCATATCAGACATCTTAATGGGCATCAAGTGCAAGATCAGTTTTTTTGCAGATGACACCAAGATTGGAGCAGTAGTGGATGACCTAGGAGGGTGGCATGGGTTACAGGATGATCTGTCAAAATTGGAGACCTGGTCGGGCATGTGGCAGTTGGGATTCAATGCCAAAAAGTGCAAGGTGCTACATTTCAGGGCAAAAAAAACCCAGAAGGAGCTACCAGCTTGGGGGGGGGGGTGTCAGTTAGCCATGACAGAGGTGGAGAAGGATTCAGGGTGATTATAACGGGCTCAATGAACAACTCAGCAAAATGCAGGAAGGCAGCTGCAAAGGTCAACAAAATGCTGGGTTGTATTGCCAGGGATATATCTTCAAGGAGAGGTGAGGTGATCCTGCTGCTGTATAGGTCACTGGTTAGGCCACACTTGGAGTACTGTACACAGTACTGGTGACCATACCTGATGAGAGACATTAAGTTACTGGATAGGGTGCAGCGCAGGGCAACAAAGATGATCCAGGGAATAGGGAACATACCCTACGTGAGCAGGCTGAGGGAGTTGAACCTACACTAACTGGAGGAGAGTCAGGGGTGATATGATTGAAACCTTCAAGTACATGAAGGGAATAAACAAGACAGGCATGGAGGGACTATTCAAGTTAAGAGGGGGTAGGGACACTCGAGGTCATGATCTCAGATTGGAGGGGGGAAGGTTCAGGAGAGAAATGAGAAGACACTTTTTTAAGGAGTGAGTGGTGCATGGGTGGAACACGTTGCCTGCAGAAGTGGTATCTTATAGAACAGTGGACTGCTTCAAAAGGGGATGGGATAGGGTAAGAGGGAGGGGAGGGGGAGGGGAGGGAGTGGTAGCTGCAGTATAAGGGTTGCTAGCTGCAGACTCGAGCAGATTCGATAAACCATAAGGCCTTTATCTGCTGGCAAATTCTTATGTTCGTATGTTCTTATCTACAGCAGCAGTGCACTCTGGAAGTTCTAATAGCCTCCATTGGTCAGGACACTGTGTGTCTGCGCTGATCCAAACATTTAGGCCTTTGCACCCTCAGGCTGGTAGCAGCCTGACACTTGGCTATGGTGCAGTCTAGGCTGCAGCTCCTTCTCATTGTCTTGCTCTCTCTTTCTCTCGCTACTTTGGTGATACTCAGCATCAGCTAACATGTTGGCTAGCATGAGAATACCTCCTTTTTCTGTTTCTAAAGAAATTGGCTTTTACTCTTAATTTGTACTTTGTAGATGCTAATAAAAAACAGAAAAGGCTCTATACACACCAAGTGGATATCTAAACATTACTTTAAGTATAAAGGCCACCAGCAGCATGTTCACTGGATCAACATTTGAAAGGCTATGCCTGTAGTTCAATGAGGTGAGCAACCAGCCATGCACCATTCCTGAGCTATATAAGCTGTTCCTCCCAGCCTCCTTCGGAAGCACTTTTTCTTTGCCGGCTGGAGGCTCTGTTGGTCTGTCTTCTCTCTTGAGGCCTGCTGAGGCTCCTCCCCCGCTCTGCTTGGTTTCTGCTGGCTTCTGTCTGTGTGTTTCTCCTACTTTGGTTAGTATTTGTTTTGCCTCTGGGTGCTGTGTGCTTCTTGTGTGCTTGTTTTCCTGTTCTCCTGTATTTGTCTTTTTCATTTTTTGTTTTCTTTTGGAGATTTTCTAGTTTTAATAGCATCCTGTTGCCCCTTTTGTTTGAATTGTGCTATTCATGTGCTGTGTTATTCAGGCAATCATTTCTTCACCAGATTTTTGCAAACCCTTCGTTCAGCTGCAATTGTTATCTGTATGCTTCAGCTCAAACTGCTGTTTTCCCTGCCTCTGCTGTCTCCTTGCTTTCACCTTAAATGTTTGCACCTGGTCCAGACTTCATTCTGCTCCGAGCTGGCTGCCAGTCCCTGCTGAGCTATGCTGCTGCTCGGCATTTCCTACTGTGCTAGGTTGTTCAAAGCTACTCTGCTCAGTTCATTCAGTTAGCTCTGCTCAGTTCATTGAGTATTGGTGTTCAGTCTGCTCTGCTCAGTTTATTCAGGGTTTGCTTAGCCAGACAGCTACTACTCCCAACTATCAGTTTTGAGCTGCTCAAGTATATTCATCTTGCTATATTATTATACTGACACAGCGTACAGCTGCAGACACATTTTATTAAGTTCATTACTGAATTTCATTATTCTGTACCTTTTTTCAGTCATTATTTTGTGTCAGCTGTTCACATTACTCTGGCAGCTTGCTATCATATGGCTCTGTCCTTAACTAGGACCTTGCCTGTCCAGGTGCCTCTGTTTTTGGGGGTTCCTACCCTACTAACATTACAGTTGCTTTTGGTCTCATGGTGCTTATCTTGTGTCTTCCCTGTTATTCCCACAGCGGGGGGGGGCTGTGATGTCACAAAGGGCAGCGTGGCTCCAAGTATCAGGAGCATGCTTTTATGTAAGCAATATATTTGCATTGCTCCTTTCCCTACATGGCTTTTCAGTTATCATGCTTCAATACATTTACCTCACAGCCTACATGACTTTCAGATATTCACTGCATTTCATACTGTGTTGCAAATACTTACTGCCTGCAAATGCTCCCTACTAGAATAACCTAATTCTGCCTTACTGGAATTTAAGATATTCATGCCAATCATATCAATTCACTATTCATGCTGAAACCATAGCAATCATCTGCTAAACCTCATCAATTCAACTGCTCTAAATCTTATTGATTCAATCACTAGCATCACAGCCTCTCACTGTCTAAACACCTACTTTCTATGTCACCATTAATTTGACTTCCATAATAGAACTGGTTGGCTTGTTTTCCGCTGGTTGCTACTACTATCAGACCACCAAACACTGGCTCACACTGCAGCTCCTACCTCACTCAGGCCCTGCCTTGGTAGTTCTCATTCTTGCAGAGTTCACTTGCAACTTTTGAAGGCCGGCCTCCTCATCAATATCAACAGCTGCTGACTTCGCCCGGCCTCCTCATCAATATTCTGCTACCTAATCTACAGCCACTGGCTTCACCCAGCCTCCTCCTATCTAGTACTCGAAGTTGATTCATGCTCTCATTCATAAATTGGAGGCATGCCAATCATGTCCATTACCTTTTCAGGCTCAGGGCTTGCCCTGTAAGTCAATGTCTCGCTCTGCACTTATGAAGTCCACATCTTGAGCATGTGAACCTCGGGTGGGTCCTTCTCATCTGGCCCATAGTGGGAATATATTTGTTCTGGGTGGGTTTTAGCATGCAGTCATACAGTGCATGTCTTGATGCAGAATTAAGACTTCAGCTGCTGAGGGGTGGGGCCCTTACAGCCCAAGAGTGCTCCTTTGGCTATGGCATCACTGTGGCATCTATGAAAGCTATTCTCCCTATGACCGCCTCTGGTTAACCTGGTTTGTTTTAGTTGGTAGGCCAGCTGAGTGCCTCAGCATTCATGGCTCTCCTCATCCTCCTCCCCCCACCTTGGGGGTCCACTCTGGCTTCAGAGTACCCATTGTCACAGAGGTCTTTCACAACCCCTCACAGCATTTCTGTTACAGGGATCATGAGAGCTTTCCGCCAAATTGTGATATTTCTTCCCCTTTGATTGGGTTTCTAAATTGCAGCAGCAGAGCTGTAACTAAATAAACTACCCCTAGCCTGGAGGGAAGGTGACCTAGACCTTGGATCCTCAGAGGTTTCCTTCTTTTAAAAAAGTTTTTCCCCTCTCCTCCATGCCAAAGATCATAATATGTAGTTAGTTGTTTATAGTATATTCACTAGTTTCCTTAGGTAGGTTTCCACTGTGGGATGGAGATGGATGGTGGTGTACTCGCTATTTCTTCTCTCCTTAGGAATAGGGTTACCACCTTGTAAGAAGGCCAAAGTGGGACACTTCTTACTGAAACATGATTTTTCGAAGGACAGTAGGTAATCTCGACCGAAGCAACAGACTTGTTTTCTCTATCTAATCAGAATTAAGGCTAAGTGCAGTAGTTTCCTAGTTGCTTCCATTGTTTCTTATCATTTCAAGGTGTTTTAGTTAAGGTGTTGTAGTTTTCTACAACATTTAGTGGAAATTTAGAAAATATTTTATCTACTATAAAATCAGGACATTTAGTATTTTTCATGTTTTTTTGCAGGACACAGCTTCCCAAATCAGGACTGCCCTGCGAAAATCTGGACAGGTGGTAACCCTACATAGGAAGCTCCTGATGTTGTCAGTGCAATCCATTTTATCAGTGCAATCTTGACAACCTGTGCATCTCATTTGTGTTTCACCAAGCTGTCTCGTTGCTGTCAAGTCTGCTTCTCTACCTTGTAGTCAACGTTTACTGCTCAATGTGTTTTTTGGGGCTCCATCCTAAGGTACCTTTAGCCAAGGGAATCTTTCCCCCGATATTTCTAGGGGTGGAACCCTCTCCAAGGGTTCCTTGCCTTTGGTACCCCTACAGGGTTGTAATTCCCCATGGAATACAGAGTGCAAACGGCCAAACAGTTATCACAGTTGCACAAGCATAACACTACTCTGGTTGCATAGGCCTTTTGAATTGAATGTCTATGTCTGTTGTTCAATGGGGTGAGCAACCAGCCACGCACCCTTCCTGAGCTATATAAGCAGTTCATCCCAGCCTCCTTCTGAAACACGTTTTTCTTTGCCCCACCATCCTCCCTCCTCCTCCAGCAGCACACATTTCTCCTTGGAGGGGCTCCTTCTTAAGGTACTTTTAGCCAAGGGAATCTTTCCCATGGCACCTCTAGGGATGGAATCCTCTTTGAGGGTTCCTTGCCTTTGGTACCCCTACAGGATGGTAATTCCCTGTGGAATATATAGAGTGTTAACAGCCAAACAGCTATCATAGTTGCACAAGCATAACACTACTCTGGTTGTGTAGGGCCATTGAACCCTATCTGTCATCTCCAAAATGAGGCTTCTTCAGGGAGCAGAGTTAGTCATGATTTATACATTTATACTCCAAATCTCAATGAACATTTAAAGTGACGAAAGTACAAATTGACAAAAAAAACATGCAAAACATACAAGAATGCAGTTGTGTTGCAATGTCCCTTGTTACTATAATGTACAATGTTCAGAATACAAAAGTTAAGGAAAAAAGCAATTGCATAAAAGTGATTTACAAAAAAGCATCTTAACTGCACTAGTGTCCCGGCATTATATCTTTACTTATTGCATAAGAACATAGTAAACTACTTTACAGGTTTAATATAGGGTGCCTCTGTACTAAAATGCTATGTTCAAATATGAAAATTTATACTCAGTTTAGTCTGGCAAATAAAGCTAAAGAACAAAGTTTACGTAGAGCAAACCTATAGTGCAAGAATTAATAAATTAACTAGTAGTTCATGTAAGCAATAATACCCTCCAGGGTGGGCATTATTGGGAAATACCGGACCGCCCAGGGGCGTGATGAGGCCCGACGCCGCAGGCCGAGGGCCTTATAGCCCCTGGAAGGTCCGGTATTTCCCAATAATGCCCACCCTGGAGGGTATTATTGCGCTTATAAAATGGTTTTCTTAGTAAGTTTGAATGAAGAGAGGAAATTATTATAATAAAATTAATAGTATTAGCAGAAACAAAAGTATTAAAAAAAAAATAGTCCATGTTTCTTTAAGGCTGTTCCAGGTTGTGTTGCTCCTCCCCACAGCTATCACCCCCCCCCACTTCCTGAGACAGAGACATCCACCTGAGGAAGTACTAAATACGGAGAAGCAGTCTGTGGGCATCGTTTTTAAGTCGTGAATGTTTCTTTAACATTTTTATTTTTTTTTAATTGGGCTGCAGTTGCATGTTGTGTCTGTTAAGCGCGGGACCTGTGGATGAGAATACGTTGACGAACAACTCCGAGGTAAATGATATAATTCATTTACATTAATAGATGGAATAAGTGTGGGAGCATTGTAGTTTGAGGCAGTTCTGGCATTTGTGCCAGAAGAATATTAGGATTTTGAAAATGGTGTTTCGTTTTGACAGGCTTCGGAGCGATGGATTCTTTCACTTCCGATTAAGCGCAGTGCTGCGATAGTGCGGTCGGGAGAGTGCAGCTGTGAGAAAAAAAGATTTGGGCACTTTTCCTGACCGCAGAATAAATGGAGTGTCTTTTTTTTTTTTTTTAAACAGGCGCGAGTTTATACTGAAGGAGCGAGTGTGTGTGTGTGTGTGGGGGGGGTCCAGTTCACCTCGCTGAGGAAGATAAAAACATGGCGGGGATTTTAAAAGTTAGCTGGTGGTTTCAGCCAATGACTAAGCAGGGTGAACGCTCCTGCACAAGAGTATGTGGTAAGGTGGCACTCAGGCTGGTACTAATTTCTTGCTGGGCATTTATTGAAAAATAAATGCCCAGTTTGGAGGTGGTATTAGCCAATCAGCACTGAGAATCTATTCTTGCCATTTTATAAAGCAATATTAATGCCCAGTAATCTACTACAAATAAAAGGGGGGAAAAGTATATGCAATTAAGATTAGTAAGAAAAATGCTGCATGGACATCCAAACAAGATGGGGAAGGGAGGGGGTTTGGGGAGGTGGGGTGGGGATAGTGAGTAGGGGCGTTTGGGGTAAGGGGTTGTGGGGAACATGAGTAGGGGTGGGGAAGGAATTTAATAGGGGCAGAGGGCAGGAAAGCAAAAAGGAAAATAGGTCAAAAAATGATATATAATTAATATTAATTTGAAGCGACAGACAATAGAGGCAAGGAAGAGTACAGTGTGATGCGCGGTTAATCAAAAGTCCCTCTGATTTACAAAAAGGGTTTTGGATCTAATTGATTGTTCAGACCATGAGGTCTAAGCACATTCAGTTGAACAATCCATTTGCTCTTTTTGGAGCAACAAATGTATATGCCCCCATCGTGGTCATATCTGTTCAATGGCTCAGAGCTTGAACACTCTTGTATTTGATCCATGAGCTCCCCAGAAATGCGCACCCTGGGCATTATCCACTTTGTAGATGTGCAGTCTGTCACACCTCAACTTGAGCCCTCTTAATGCTGTAAATTCACTCAGTTATGATCTTCACTGGATCTGAATGAAAGACAGCTCAGCCCCTGCTGTTCTCGTGATGAATCTCAAAACCCCACTGGATCACAGGGCTGTCAGTTAGACCAGGCACTCCTGGTGATCTGATCCATGATACCCACTTGGCTGGTGAAAAGGGTACCTAAATTGATTAGGTCCTCTTGTGGCCAACAGCCTCTGTGACCCAGCCTTTGAACCCTGTTGTTGGGGAGACAGTCAGAGGTACAGCAACATGATGATGCCCTTGCAGTGAGGGGTAATGGCCCCCAAATGTCCACTTAAACATGACTTCTTCCCTTTACAGGTAATTGCCTGCTCCACTTTGCCTAACTAACTTTGTTGCACTTTAGTGATGGGTTAGGTTGGCCAGTTAATTGGGGAGTACCTTGTCCAGTCATTTGTATGCTTATTTGCTCCACTGGCAGTGGTCAGTCACCTTTGATGCAAATTGTGAGTCACAGCTGAACGGTGGCGCAGGTGTCATCAAAAAAATTCAGGCCCTGCAGCCTCTCTCCAGTCTCCCTGTACACAGTTCCAATCCCTGGGGCCAGGGAGGGCAGAAAAAATGGAAGCTGTCCCACTGGGCTCTGTGGAGCCAAAAGATAAGCACTCACACTTTTTTTTTTGGGAGTGGGAGGGTACAAGTGTAATGGACCCAGTCCCCCCCAATCCTTTGACATATTGAAAAATACATCTTCCTGTGTCTGTGTTTGTCAGCTACAATTATTTCTTTCAATTCAGCTTTTGCTTTACTAATTTCAGCCTTACACTTCTTCTGCAGAGTTCTGTACTCCTCCCATTTCTCTACATTTCTTCTGCCTTCTCCTGTATCCCTCACCAATTTTCTCAGCTCACAGATCATCCACACTGGATTATTTCCTGCCCTCTGTTGATTATCGCCTAGGAAATATAATTCTTCTGGGCCTGCTCCAGCAAATGTAGGAATTTCTCTCATTGTTTTTGCCCTGTTAGCTATTCGTCCATTTCACATTCCTTAACCCCCCTTATTTTGAATCTCTTTCCCTAATTTGGACATTAATTTTAAATGCAGCTATTAGATGATCACCACACATCGGATTCTTGCCCAGCATCACTCCCCTCACCCACTGGTCTCTTATCTAATATTAAATCAAAACATCCCTTATCCTTTTATTGGGGTAGTACTATTTGCCTCAAATAGCAGTCGTGCACAACTTCCACAAATTCCCTTGTTTGCCTTGTTCTTGCTGTGCATTACTTCCAGACAATGTCTGAATAACTAAAATCTCCCATTACTATTATCTTCCTCACTAGACAATTACCCTTTGGTGTCGCACATATCACATCTGTTGTACTGTTCAATACATGCAGGCGGCCTGTAAAAAAATGACCACTATTCATAAGCATTCCACTTCATCCAAACATACGAACATATAAAGAAGCCAGCAGAAGAAGACCATTTGGTCTATCAAGTCTGCTTGTATTGCAGGGTCCACAGCTTGAGCTACTGTCCCTGTCCTCCCTCCCCACTCCTCCCATCCTCCCTACCCATGATCCTTACCTTCACCCTATGCCTATCCCAGCCACTCTTAAAGCTGCCCACTGTCTTCAATGAGATCACCTCTTACTGCAGCTCATTTCAATTGTCCACCACCCTCTCTGTGAAGAAATACTTCCTGACCTCCCTCCTAAACATCCCACCCTCCAGCTTAAGACTGAGCCCCCTTATGGTATGGTTGCCACTCAGCTTAAAGAGACTCTCCTTATCAACCTTATTTATCTCTTTCAAGTACTTGAAGGTCCTAATCATGTCCCCTCTCTCTCTCTCTCCTGTCCTCCAGGGAGTACATGTTTAGTGCCCTCAACCTTTCCTTGCATGCCTTACCCTGCTGACCTGCTATCATCTTTGTAGCCCTCCTCTGGACTAGTGGTGGGTGAAGTGGGCAAAATTCACTCTAAAAAGTTATTCACGGAGTAATGCGGAATCCGCGAAGTACTCCGCAATGCGAGGTGGAGTACTTCGCGTTGTAATGGGGAACTTGAAGTCCATTGAAAACAATGACTTCGCATTATTCTGCCTTCCCCAAACCACTTCTCCACCAATTTTAAGGTGAAGTACATTGAAATCAATGTACTTCACCTCACTTTGCCTTGTTTTTGAGCTCCAAAGGCCAATTTTGCAGTGCTTCATGGGATTGCAGGTCACATGGGCTCTAGATTGTTCTGCACAGCTTCAGTTCTGTGTGTGTGTAGTGGAAGATGGAGACAGTTTCCTCTCAGAGCTCTGCAATTCAAATCCTCTAAAAGCTGTTAGAAAAGCCTTTTTGAGCTATTGTTTTGCTCACAGTTTAGTACATCGATTGTAGGAAACCCTCCTGTGCTCATATCATCAAGTGTTTATTGTTTGTGTGTGGATTTTGAATGTTAATTTAGAAGAGTCAGTCTGTGTACTGTGAAGTGTGTTTTGGGGAGGGGGCGTATCTGTGGTGTAGGTAGATTGACTGGGAGGAAAAGGCAGTCTTTCTGTTTTGGTTATATTTTCTTGTATAACTGTTAATGTACACACAGTAACATTTTCAGTAATTCTTGACATTTTTTTGTTGGTTGTTGTGGTGCAGCAGTGTATAATTTCAGTTTGTTTAAAACATTTGGTTATATTACTAAAGGTTTTCAATTTGCTATGCATTACTTGTAATGTGTGTGAGTGTGTGTGCGATGCATGGTATTAAATCAGACACCTTTTATTGTGCCACAGAGTAATTGCAGCAGTGTGAAGTTGCTATCCACCGCACCTGCATGAATTTTTTATACTGCTTTGTGGTATCTTTACTGGTAGTGGACTGTTACTGCTGTGCACTACCCCCCCAACTGGCAAAAGGTATTCTTTTCCAGATTTGGATTTGTGACTTGTGAGCACTGATTAGGTGTTGTTGTACCTTTGTGTCTGCATCTCTTGAGTGCGCAGTGCAAACTTAATCTGTCCGTGCATTTGCAGTACGCCATTAATTCTGGGAGACTTTGCATTTCTTGTTATGCTCTCATTTCACTTCATCAGCACTGGGGAATTTTCAGGACACAAGTCAGTAGCATTTTGGGATGTACATTAATTCTGGTGACTGTGTGTGACCACTGCGCGCATGACAGAGTGTGCCATTAATTCTGGGAGACTTTGCATTTCTTGTTACACACTCATTTCACTTTGTCAGCACTGGGGAATTTTCTGGACACATGACAGCATTTTGGGGATGCACATTAATTCTGGTGACTGTGTGTCACCACTGCGGTGCATGACAGAGTGCACCATTAATTCTGGGAGACTTTTCATTTTTTGTTACCCTCTCATTTCACTTCGTCAGCACTGGGTAATTTTCTGGACACAAGACAGTAGCATTTTGGGGATGCAAATTAATTCTGGTGACTGTGTGTGACAACTGCACACATGACAGAGTGTGCCATTAATTCTGGGAGACTTCGCATTTCTTGTTACACTCTCATTTCACTTTGTCAGCACTGGGGAGTTTTCTGGACACAAGACAGTAGCATTTTGCGGATGCACATTAATTCTGATGACTGTGTGTGACTACTGCATGCATGACATCTAAGTGCGCCATTAATTCTGGGAGACTTTGCATTTCTTGTGCTCTCATTTCACTTCATCAGCACTGGAGAGTTTTTCTGGACATAAGACATGAGCATTTTGGGGATGCACATTAATTCTGGTAACTGTGTGTGTGAAGGACTGTCAATATTTTTGTCACTTCGCCTTAATTCATGTTGAGGTGGAATGACAATGCAAAGTAATAATTATAAGGCGAAGTGAGCCTTTTGCATTGCCCATTTCGCGTAGCGGAGTGACAATGCAAAGTGCCCACTTTGCGGGCACTTTGCCTGTGAAATTTAAATTCACTGTGTCTCTACTCTGGACCTTCTCCAGGAGGTTAATGTCCTTTTTGAGGTGTGAGCACCAGTGCTGAACTCCATGCTCTAGATGCAGCCTTACCAGTGACCTGTACAAGGGCAGTATAACCTCCTCTCTCCTACTCCTGATTACCCTAGATATGCATCCCAGCATCTTGTTTGCCTTTGCTGCTGCTTTCTTGCATTATGTGGAGTGCTTCAGGTCACTATTGATCATCACTCCCAGGTTCCTCTCCTCTGATGCAGATACTCGGACTCCACCCAGGTAGTACTCAGTCCTGGGATTCTTGGCTCCAATATGCATAACTTTGCATTTCTTGGCATTGAAGCCAAGCTATGAGATCCTGGACCACCTCCCAAGCTTTTCCAGATCTTCCTGTAGGTTCTGTATCCCTTCAGCTGTTCCCACTCTCCCACAGAGCTTGGTGTCATCTGTGAATAGACACATTTTGCCCTTAATGCCATCCCCAATGTCATTGATGAAGACACTGAACAACACCGGCCCCAGTACTGAGCCATGCTGGACCCCACTGGTCACCTCTCTGGTGCCAGATAACCCTCCTCCCACAACCGCCCTCTGGGTTCTGTCCCTCAGCCAGTTTTCCACCCATCTGGTCATCTTTTCCCCAACCCCGAGATCCACCAACTTCCTGATCAACCTTTTGTGGTGCACAGAGTCAAAGGCCTTGCTGAAATCAAGATAGAGGATGTCTACCACTTGGCCCCTGTCTACTGGCTTAGTGACACAGTCAAAGAAGTCAATCAGATTCTTTGACATGATCTCCTCCGCATGAACCCATTCTGCCTTGCATCCTGGAGACCATGCTCCTCTAGATATTACATGAACCTTTACTTTAGTATGGTCTCCATGAGCTTGCCCACAATGGAGGTCAGATTGGCTAGTCTGTAATTCCCTGGGTCATCCTTGGGACCGCTTTTGTGGAGGGACACTACATGTGCTATTCTCCAGTCCTGCGGTACCATGCCTGACTCTAGTGAACTATTAAATATGTCTGCCAGTGGCCCTGCCAGCTCTTCAGACAGTTCCATTAGTACCCTTGGATGTACTCTATCGGGGCCTGGTGCTTTGCCCACCTTCGAAGCCAGCAGCCCCTCCCTCACTCTATCCTCCTCTATCACTACATCTGTGTTCCAATCCCCCCTGCTCCTGTTTTCCCTCCTGAAGGCACACTGGTCCATCCTTCTTCCTGGTGAAGATGGAACAGAAGTATTCATTTAGTATCTCTGCTTTTTCCCCATTATCCTCCAACCACTCCACCCCTTTCTTAAGCCTAACAATCCCTTTCTTCTTGTCCCTTTTCTCACTTATATAGTGAAAGAAAGCCTCCTTCCTCTTCTTAATTCCTTCAGTTATCTGCAGCTTCTTTTTGTGCCTTTGCTTACCTGACTTCCTTACTTGCCTCACTAGCTAACCTTAGGTAATTTTCCCTATCTATCTCTCTCTTGGGCTTCCTGAATTTTCTATAGGCCAGCCTCTTTTCCCTTACTGCTTGGGCAACCCCAGAACTGAACCTGCTGGGAGCTTTGGCCCTTGTGTTCTTCCCTCTGAGCCTAACACACTCATCTGTGGCAACCAGTATTCCTTTCTTAATGATGGACCACATTTGTTCCACCCCCCATATCTGCTCTGATGCCCGCCAGATGGCTCCTTAGCACTTTGCCCATTTTCCTGAAGTCCGCTCTCCTGAAATTCAAGATTTTGGTCTTAGTTGGGATGCTTTCCTTGCCCATATCCAACTGGAACCACACTGTACAATAGTCACTTCCACCCAGTGACTACATGACCATTATTTCCTGTACATGCTCCCTATTTGTGAGCACCAGATCAAGACTTGCCTCAGCTCATTGGTTCAGTGATGTTCTGAGTCAGGAATCCACTCTGCAGTCCTTCCAGGATCACCTGACTCCTAGCACATGTTGTGGATGGTATGCTCCAGTCCACCTTGGGCAGGTTGAAGTTCCCCACAATTACCACATCTCCTTTCCCCGCAGCTTCCAACATTTGTGAGCTCAGCTCCCTGTACCTCTCTTCATCCTGAATGAGTGGTCTGTAAACCACCCCAACCTCACCTTTCTCCCTCTATTGGACCTCAACTGAACCCATAATGCCTCCACCTCCTCTTCCTCTGAATCCTCCCTCATGCAAGTTATTCCCTCCCTGATATAAACTGCAACCCCTCCCCTCTTCTCGACTACCCTGTCCCTCCTGTACAATTTATATCCAGGGATCGCAAGGTTCCAGTACTGATGTGATGTTGCCCAAGTCTCGGTTACTGTAGATATGTCCACCCTCCTGTCTACTAATAGTGCCTGCAGGTCATCCATCTTATTTCCAAGATGCCACCATCCGCTTAGAATCTGACCATCCTTCTCTTCCCTCTATTCTTCTATTCACATTTATCCCCTCTGTGTGCACCTCTCCATGTACCCTTGCTATGTATGCCTCACCCTCTCCATCCTTTGCTAACTGCATTCTTGCCCCTTTCACCACCTCCCTTCAGACCACTCCAATCACTGTGGGAGGTGGGGGTTCACTGACCTCCTCCTGTCGGAGTCTGTGGGCCTGCACACCCACTACCTCCTCCTCCTCAGTAGTTTAAAGTAAGTGTAGTAGTTATGCATTCCCCAGTTTGTCCCTGAGTACCCTCAAACCCTCCTTACTGAGGTGTAGCCTGTCTGGTAAAAAGAGTGCTTTGTTTGACCATATCTCCTGCCATTCCCCAATACAGATAAACATCTCCTCTCTGCACTATTTTCTCAGCCAGTAATTAAAATCCTCTATTCTTCTTTTCCTGGCTTTGCTGGCTCTTGGGACTAGTATCACCTCTGAGAAGACCAGCAAACTTCCTTCCTCCCTACAGATCTTCCCTAACTGACTGAACCTACTTTGCACTACCTCAGTCTCCTCCCCAGCTAGGTCATTGGTTCCCAAATGTATAACTAAATTAGGTTTTCCTCCAATCTCCCTTACTATTTCCCTTATTCTTGGGCCTACCTTCCCTGCTGTCATCCCTGGCATACAAACCACCCTCCTGCTTGCATTTGGGTCCCCTTTCCTTCCCCAGTGAATACCCCTAATTATGGAGTCCCTTATGATTGCCACCCTTCCATTCCCTGCACCTGTGCTCCCCGTCCTTCCTTTCTTACCTTCGGTACTAGCTGCTTCCCTACCTAACTGCTCCCGCTGCACCCTGGTGAACTTATTTCCACATCTACAATTTATCCCTGTAACTGTTTTTCCATCTCCCACTCTGCCCCTCCCCTTCTGACTATCTGTATCTGCTTTCAGTTCCCCCCTCTTCCTTTCCTTCACTTTTATCATCCCTCACAGATTTTACTGCCATCCACCCCCTCTCCTAGCATCCCTGTCTCTCCTAAACAAGTCTTTCGAGAAAACTGTGGCACTCTCGCCCATTGTAAGGACCACCAAAGCTCTTCAAGTATAATAAACAATCTCTTTATTGATATAAACAACACTAAAATACGCCTAACGTGTTTCGGAACAAATTCCTTTATCAAAGACTAAATCTGAAATATCACACCAACAGTTAAATACACATACAATTATGACATCATGACTATGACATTAATTAATGTTTTAAATTCACTGGACTAGAGGCCATGATGTCATGAGTATCTAATTAATTACCATGGTGATTCACAAAGTGCCTAGTGTAAAACATACTTTAAAAACACTGCCTAGTGCAGAACGTATTATATACATTTTGAAAAGAAGTGCAGAGTGCCATTGGAATAAAAAAAACATACAAGCAAGCCAAATTTCCATGTGCAGACATAAACACTTATAACCATGGGACATACACTATTAATAGCCCTTGTTAGGATGCAATTAAGTATATCCAGAAGTGCACAGCATATACCCATACTGATTGTAAAGCATGTTAAGAAGCTATTTCAAGCAACATTCTTTAAACGCAGTTCACATAACAAAAGTCACATCAACATTCTTCTAGATAGGGTTTCAATTCTATGCCCATGTTTAGACCAGGTTTCTTATGTGCACGCAACTTCAGAATCCATTCTGTTTCTTTTTTCAATATTTAATTTCTAAAGTTTCCACCTCAAGGGTTTGGAAAAAATGTTTCTGTTTCTTTGAACGTAAACACATGGTTACCTGCATCTATTATGTGCTGGGCTGAGGCATAGGTCTGATCCTTTCTTTCTATGGCCCTGACATGCTCTCTATGTGGGTTTTTAAATATCTTTCTGTTTTGCGCCCCCAGAAGGCTTGGCAGCTGCAGGTCACCAGGTAAACAACTCCCTGCATGCTGCATGTAATCAGCTGCCGGATCTCAAAAGTTTGGTCAATCAGTGTGCTAGCAAACTCTTTGCCTGGAGTTAAATGCTGACAGTGTATACAATTTATGCAGGGGTGGCAACCTTTTGTTTTATTTAGCCATGCCTCTTTTAGTTTATTTTTGTAGTGGCTGCTCACCAAACTATCTCGCAAAGAAGGTGTACATCTGTAGGACATAATAGGTAGATTCTGTGTGAGTGCCTGTAAACCCCTGTTGCTCGAAAGTATTTGCCAGTTCCCTTTGATGATGCTGGCCATAATGCTAGCATGTGCTGAATATGATGTGACATAATGAAATGT
Organism: Neoceratodus forsteri; assembly: GCA_016271365.2. Taxonomy (NCBI): domain Eukaryota; kingdom Metazoa; phylum Chordata; order Ceratodontiformes; family Ceratodontidae; genus Neoceratodus; species Neoceratodus forsteri. The sequence goes on along the minus strand of CM057452.1, from coordinate 471,228,809 downwards.
ATTACCTTGTCTGTTTTCTTTGGACTGTGTGTTAAGAAGTGCGTTTCTATCTTCTTGTGATACTTCCTGGTATGTTTTGTGTACTAAATGAGCTGAATAGCCTCTCTCCAAGAGTCTATGGCTAAGATCATTGCCTCCTTGCAGGAAGCTGTCATTGGTATTGCAGTTCCTTTTTACCCGCAGGAACTGTCCCTTGGGAATTTTTTGTACTGTGTGCCGTGGATAGCAACTAGAAGCATGGAGCAGTGTGTTGCCATCCACATCCTTTTGATAGATTTCTGTGTTAATTCTACCCTCTGTGTCCTTAGTTAAAGTAAGGTCTAGGTAGTTAATGTTGTTAGGATCTGCAGTGTCGCTAAATCTAATGTTGTCATTTGTGTGGTGCAAGAAGGAAATAAAATCTTCCAGTGTTTCTTTAGTACCCCTCCAGATTAACATGACATCATCAATATAGCGCTTCCCTAGCACTATATTGTTTTAAAACGTGTTCACTGCTGCATTTTGGATGATGTCATGTTCTCACTTTCCCATATATAAGTTTGTTACTGATGGAGTGCAAGTTGCCCCCATCGCAGTGCCTTTTGTCTGCAGGTATAGGTCATTATCGAATGTAAAAAAATTCTTTGTGAGACTGTGTTCTAGTAGTTTTAATAGAAAATCTGTGGGGGGCCCCCTCAGTATCACTTCCTTTGTTTAAAAAGAACACCACGGCATCAAGTGCCCTCTCATGGGGCACATTAGTGTATAGTGCCTCAATATGAAGAGTTGCCATTAGGCATTCATCATCTAAATTTAACCCATTTACAATGTTTAATACATCTTTGGTATCTTTTACATATGAGGGTAATTCAAACACATGCGTTCTTAAAAATGAGTACAAGTACTGTGATAAGGGCTCAGTTAAGTACCCTATGCCACAAACGGACTGAACAGATTGAGCAGCATTCTATGCCACAGATTGTGCATATAACCATTTTAGTGGTTGTCCAATTATGTGGGTGCTTATTGGATGGGTTCCAATCAGAACGTCGCGGAACAAAATAAAGTGGACAAAAATAAAGCGGCAAAAACAGTGTCACCATTAATATTGATTAATATTGGCAGCACAAAATGTAGCATGCCAGAACAATGCAGGCCACATGACATGCAGGTAGCAAACAATGTCCACCACATGGAGGCACTGCACTGGAACACACAGCAGTAGGCACCCATGCACAGGAACAACACAGGGGTACAGGGAGATGGAACAGGGCTGGGTGCAACCACCACTGGGGGAAGCAGGCCACTGGACACCTACCATGGTAATCTAATGGCACAGGCACCCACATGGTGGGCTACCCCCACCCAGAATGCAAAGTGATGGAGAACGTGCACTGGGGTAACCACTGGAGGACAGGTGGACCATGGCTACCATGTGGATGGCTGTGTATAATGCAAGGGTCCAGGAGCACAAGCCAGCATGTCCCCATCAACACACACAACACACAGGACAGGGGGAAATGGAATACTGGCTTGTGATCCTGACCCCTGTGGTTCCAGTGCAGTGCCTCCATGCGGTAGACGTTGTTTGCTACCTGCGTGTTGTGTGGTCTGCATTGTTCTGGCACGCTACATTTTGTGCTGCCAATATTGATGGTGACACTGTTTTTGCAGCTTTATTTTTGTCCGCTTTATTTTGTTCCATGATGTTACTGACCAGAACCTATTGGATGCAATTTTTGTTCTTGAGTTAAGCTTTCAGCGCCACAGTAACTTTTCCTGGTGCTCATTCTTTGCTTCATATTCTTTGCATATAGAACACTAAGATGACAAGACAGTTCATAACATTATACTATAAAGGGACATGCAGGTCTGTTCCCCATGCTTTATGTTGTTTATTTATCTATTTATTACAATATTAATTATGGTCACAAGGGATTTAATTTAAAACCAAGATTTTACATTTTTTTGTTTTATTTATACAGCCCTCTAAATTCTGATGAAGAAACAGGATTGTTTCGAAATGTCAAATGCAGTGAAAGACAATATAAAAGGGAGCATATATTTCTGGAAAAGATAGAAATTACAGGAGGAATATGGATTTGAGGTAAAATATAATTTGAAAATACTGGAAAACTATTGGGTTGAGTATTTATTTCATCTAATACTGGTTGGGTCAATACTGTGCACTTAAGACAGTGCGGTATTAACCACATTGTACACACAGCGCTTGAATTCACAGCGACACGGGTAGAATAGCGATAGGAATATATCGCTACCTCTGTTGCTGTATGGTGATGTGGAGCCAGGAGAAGCTTCTGAGTGCCTGGTTGAGCCGCTGCCATGGTAGAATGGCTAGGGCACCAGAGCACAGTGCAATCGGGAGACCTGGGACCGTGGTTTGTCCCCCCCCAAAAAAAAAATCTGTCCTGCTGCAACTTTTGTGGGCATTTTTTTAAATCAAACTTTCCCCCTCCTGAGTTTCTCCCCCATCCCTGAAGTCCGCTCCCCCGGAGTTAGTTAATTAAGTTCCGTGTGTGTGTGGGGGTGAAGCCCCCCCACATGGAGGGTGTGGGGGTCAAAGCTCCCTGCAAAAAATGTAAACACCCATTATTTTCAATGGGTGCACTGTTGCAAACAGGTCGGCATTTTGTCTGACTCTGTTTGTGTTTGGCACTGTTTGACTGCAGAATTTTTAGCTGCTCTATTTTGTCATACAGTGGTATGACCCCATGCCTCTAATAGTTATCCACGATAATAGCCTAATCCCCAGCAGACTTTAACTGCTGAGGTGATACCTTCAAAAGCCCCAGATTCATGGAACTCAATATCCTGGTCAGAGCGTAGTGGGCTAGGAGCTCACTGAGATGCTCATTCAAGGCCTTATATGTAAGGATGTAAGTTTGTCATGGATGAGGTTTTAATAACTCATTGGTTGTTCACGGAATCATTCATAAAATTCCTGGCACTGTCATCATTGCTACCTTTTTTTTTTAAACTTTGTTTGTAGCACTGCCTTACCCTGAACTCTCTCCAGATGGACAAATGGCTTGTACCGGATCCCACCTGTCTGAAGTCCTCCATTTGACTCCTCTAGAGGCTCCAGCTCTCCTTCCACTAACCCGGCCACCCAAGCCCCGGCTCTGAATCCCCCAAGGCAGAACCGCCATTACTCCTTTCTGGCACTCTATCTACAATCTAGAAGAGTGACCAGGCAGGGAGGAGAGCAGAGAAGTGAGCAGAGAAATCCAACACTGGGCATGGTGGCCAGTTCCTGGACCATCCTTTGCCTATCAGGAGGCAGGGATTTTTACTTTTTATGCTTTCCCCTTTGGCGCGGCGTGCCATGGATGTCAACGTGGGTCCACCCACAGACATCCTGCCAATGTCAACCCCTCTGCAGAACCTCACTACTGAGCAATGCCCCCAGCCTCTGCTGGGTGCCGCTACTGAACTTGGTGCTCCCTGGATCCCACCCCAGGAGAAGAGAGCAGTCCTCCGGACACTCGATCTTCTCCTACCCCACCGACCCCCGACAGTCCTGGCTCATTCCTGAACCTGGGTCACCAGCGTGGCATGAGGTGTGGAGTCCAGCACCTCAACTCTCAGTGCCACCAGGCTGGTTGTTGCTACATTTTGATGACAATAGTGAAAGCCATGGAAGTCCTGAATAAAGACCAAATGTCATGGAATCCAAGACATGTATGACTGCCATGACAAATTTACATCCCTACTTATATGTAATTAACAGAATCTCACAGTCAATGTACCATGTAACCAGCAGCCAGCCAAGGACTTATAGCAAGTGGGTTATATGATCTGACCTCCAGGCACAGGTCAAAAGCCTCACTGCAGAGTTCTGAATTATTTGCAGATAGTACAACTGACCACAAAGTAGACCTGTATAAAGTGCATTGCAGTAGTCAAGCCATTAGAGGATGAAGCTTGCATAAAAATTAATTACAATTATTATTTGTAATAATTTAATTATTATTAATTATAAAAAGTTTAATTATAGCATGGATCTGTTGCATATTGTACTGCCACGTGACTGTAAGACTGCTTTTACTTATTTTGTCTTACAATTTAGTAAGTTAAATATCCTAGCCACACCCTATCTGGGTATACTCTTCTTTCTATTTATAGTTATGGACATAGTTTTTTTAGTACTGATCAACCGTATTCTGAGTTTAGTATTTGTTTGTTGCTACTGCTAATAGTTAAATATTAAATATCTTAATCAGCTAGTTATAGCCTTATTCATAGGTATTCTATAGGGATGGGGTACAGAGGGGAGACTGTCAGTTGTGGTGGCTGTAGGGTGCTCTTTTCTAAGGATATGCTCTGGAGGAGGGGGATGGCTCCATCTGCAGGGCCTTGGTGGAGCTTCAAGACCAACTGGTGGCAGCAAAAGAAGAAATGTATCAGGTACATCATCAACTCAGCTGAAGCTCACCCCCCACATCACCACTTCCCCAGAGGCCCCCTGGCCCAGGGGGATGGAGAGTGGTGTGGAGGGGGAAGGAAGACAGAGTTAGCCATGGGGAGGTTGGTGAACATATTTGCACCACTTCAGGAGGCTCAGTTTCCTGACTCTCCCTGGAGGGGCCCTGAGTCAGTCAGAGGAAATGAGCAGGGCTATATGATGGCACCTGGGGGATGAACAGGAGCAGGTCTACCAGGAGAGTTTTAGTGTTCAGGAACCCAATGATTAGGGGAGTTGAGAGAGTGGTGGCAAGGGAGTTGGATGAGATGCAGATGATCGGGTGTCTTGCTGATGCATTGGCCATCTAGGATTTATGCAGGATGGGGAGGATTGCGGAGAGGGGGAGATGGGATTACTGGTCCACCGGGGTACCAATAATCTAGTGAACCAATTGGTAGAGATGGTGAAGTAGAACTTTCTCATACTGGGGGACAGATTGGGAGCACACTCAGCCTCCATGGCCTTTTCCGAGGCCCCCTGTGTGGGCAGAGAGGAAGAGAAGGATAGAATAAGCAGGGATGAAATAGAGGAGTTTAATTGGTGACTTAAGGGATGGTGACAGGAGAGGGGTATCACTTTGTTGGGCAGTTGGGACTTCTGGGATAGGACGCTCTTCAAGTGTGATGGACTCCACCTGTCAAGATAAGGGATCAGTGCACAGGGGCAGAAGTCTGATGTATATATCAGACAGTTAAGCTGACTGCAGGGAAGACTGAGACTAGGGAATCACAGTGCTAGGAGAGAGGAGGGGCAACCTAGCTAGTACTCCCCCATATCTGGGGGCTTGTAGCAGCATAGAGGGTAAGAATAGAGTGGAGGTCCAAACTGGGCTAGGGGGAAGGGACAATAGAGGCAGAACACAAAGTGTGCTATCACCACAAAAAAAAAACCAAGAAACTAAGATGACAAGGGAAGGGCAAGGGAAAAATACAGGTAAATAGCAAAAAGGGTCCAGGAGTTAAATGAAAGAGGGTCTTAACATCAAGAACCTGGGTAATAAAACCAATGAGCTTCAGGCAGTGATGGCAGCCACATAGATGGACCTCGTGGTCATCACAGAAACTTGGGCCTCAGAAAATGATGGCTGGAATCTGACAGTTCCCCGGGTACACAATGTTCAGGAGGGATAAAGGGGAATGCATAGCCCTTTATGTCAGGGATGGCATTGAGGTTGTGGAAGATGGGTGCATCGGGGTAGTAATGGGGAGACAGAGTCACTGTGAGTGCAGCTCATGGTGGCCTCAGGCAAGAAACTATGGTTGGGGTGATATATAGACCACCAGAACAAGGGGAAAAGAAGGACAGGGAGCTTGGGGAAGAAATAGAAAGGGGAGTGGCAAATGGGGAAGTAGTGGTAGTGGGAGATCTGAACCTGCCAGATATCAATTGGTGTGTTCCAGCAGCTAGGAGTACCAGAAGTCAAGTCTAGTTGGATACAGTCCAGAACTGTCAACTGGTGTTGCTAGTTAAGGATCACTCCAGCCAGACTGCCATTCTTGATGTGTTGCTCACCATCTCAGAGGTGGTAGGAGCTATGAGAGTACGGGAGCCACTAGGAAACAGTGACCACAACTCTATTTGGTTCAAACTGGCCCTAGAGACTGGAAAGCCCCAATTGAGAGAAAAGGTCCTAGAAATACAGAAACAGAATTTGCCAGCAGATAAGGACCACTTGGCCCACCTAGTCTGCACATTTTTCCCTGCCTATAGTATCACCATAGATCATACTTGATCTCCAGCCCATTCATTCACTCTCTTTCCCTTTCCCTAAGATTTCCTCATACCATCTCATGCATTCTTGAACCCCACCACTGTCCCCCCCACCTCCGCTGGAAGACTGTTCCAGGAATACACCACTCTTTTTGTGAATAACTACTTCCTGACATCTCTCCTGAATCTACCCTCCTCCAGCTTCTTATTGTGCCTCCTTGTCCCTGAGCACCTTTTTTTCTGAAAAATGCTTCCCTCCTGTATGTTATTTATCCTGGTGAGGTATTTAAAAGTTCTTAAGTCTCCTCATATGGCTTCTAATGCAGACACTTCACCATTTTAGTTGCTCTCCTCTGGACTGCCTCCACTATTTCTATGTTCTTCTGGAGATGTGGTCTCCAGAACTGGACACAGTACTCTTGGTGGGGTCTTACTAGTGATCTATACAGAGGCAATACCGACTCTCTATTTCTACTGGTGATACCCCTACCTAAGCACTCCAGTATCTCACTGCCTTGTTGCACTACCTGCCACCTTTAGGTCATCCAGTATGATTACCCCTTGATTTCAGAAGGGTGGACTTCAACAGGTTGAGGGAGTTGGTCCAGGGCCAGTTAGTCTGGGTAGACAGCATAGATGGTTTGGAAGAGAGATGGGGGACAATAAAGGGGTCCATTCTCGGGGCATCTTAGTTATGCATGAGAACGGTAACCAAAAGTAATAAGTAAAAGAGACCATTATGGTTCTTGGTAAGGTCAGGGATGCAGTGATGGTCAAAAGAAAGGCCTTCACCAGGTGCAAACAAAGCAGAAGGAGGAAGAATTGGGAGAGTACATATCGAAAAATAAGAAGGCAAAGAGGGTGGTTAGGGAGGCAAAAGCAGACACTGAAATACATATAGCGGAGGTGGTTAATTGAGGAGAAAAACAATTCTTTTGGTATACAAGGCAAAAAGACAGAAATGAGAGGGAATTGTTAGACTATCTGAGAGGGATAGGGTGATAAAGGAGGACATGCAAAAGGCTGCCATCTTTAATGATTACTTTTACTCTGTCTTCACCAGGGAAGACGGTGGGCCCTTACTAGGGTGTGGAAATAAAGCAGACACAAAGGGGGTCCCGGAGATGAAGCATCTAGTATTTACAAGCAAAAGAGTATGGAAAGGGCTAGCAGCCCTAAAGATAGATAAGGCCCCATGACTGGATGTGATGCATCTGAGAGTGTTCAGATACTCCTGAGGTCTTTAACGCCTCCAGACGTCCTGCACTTTATGCCACTGAGGAATTTAGATGCCTGAGGACATCACTGCTTAAAACTTAAATATTTTACAAACTGAAGTAAGTAGAATTGACTGCATAGCACCATTGGAAAGGTAATGTTCTGCTGAACAACTTTGCTACTGATACTTTGTGTCTGTTATGTATACTTTAGAAGATATTCACATTTATGTATGGTATGCTGTGTATGGCTGACATTTGTCTCTCAAGCTTCACCTAGCCACCTTAATAAAACAGAAAAGAAATGTAAATATATTATAAAAATTGCTTTTTAGTACAAAATTAGTTTTGTACCTCCATCTAATGTATGGATGCTTAATTTGGTGTTGATATGTTAAATATTTTTCCACAAAAAATGGTTTTTGTTGCCTTTTTTATTGAAAAAAACAACAACAATTTTTCGATATTTTAACCAATATAGAAAAAATAGGAATTAATTGCATAGTACTATTAGAAAGGTAATTTTGTTCTGAACAACTTTGCTACTCGTACTTTGTGTGTAGCACTTACGGTTCATGAGGTATTCACATTTGTTTGTGGCATGCTGATTATGACTTGATTTTGCTCAGAAAGCTCCAAGTTGCACTGTTAAAGTATACAGGCCAGAAGTGGTGAAACTCTCAAAGAGCTCTTGAGGCCTCAGTGAGTTAATAGGCCACTGTTAAGACCTCATCTGTTGTACTGTGTACAGTTCTGGGGACCACATCTACAGAAGGAGATAGACAAAGTAGAGACAATCCAGAGGAGGGCAACTAAGATGGTGAGGGGCCAGCAACATAAGACCTGTAAGGAGAGACTCAGGGAACTCAATATGTACACCCTGGAGGAAAAAAGAGAAAGTGAGAGAGACAGAGAGAAAGAGAGAATGGGGACATGACAGAGACATTTAAATACATAAATGGGGTGAATAAGGTGCAGAAGGGGAGTATTTTTCAGAAGAAGATGTGCTCAAGAATGAGGGGGCATGGTGTGAAGCTGAGAGGGGTAAAAAAATAATTTAGTTTCCAAATTCCATGAAATTGAAGCATGGGTCACAAACTTTCAACCAGATGTGTTGGCAATTAATGCAACGTGGCTGCAAGCATCAATAATGAACAACAAAATAAATATTCCAGGGTTTAACATATATAGTAGAGATAGGCTGATAGGAAGGATTGGGGGTCATGTTTTATATAAAGAACTGTTATACTATAAATGAGATATGCATAATGGCTAACCCCCCAAAATATTGTGACATCTTGACAATTCAGATTGCTATTGGCCAGGTTAAAAAATTAACTGTCTGCTGTGTTTATGTATCCCCAAAGCGAGTACAGAGGGCCTACAGGAGATCTCAGAGTTGTTGTCCCTTAGCACTGTGGGTGAAACAATTGTGCTGGGGATTTCAACTCGAATTGGTCTGGTAATGAAATCCCCAGGCTGGTTGATGCTTTGTCACACACTGGCTTACAGCAGCTTATTAATTTACTTACAAGACTGAACATAAAAGCTAAGAGGCATTCTGTGCTCGATTGGCTTCTCTCAAGCAAAGTAAATCACGTCTTAAAATGTGGGCTGATTTCAGATTAATTTAGTGATCACCATACAATATTTAGTCTCTGGAAACATGAATATAGAACTACTTCAAAACCAAGGGTCCTGGAATTTAAAAACTTTTCTGGGTTCGATGTCAATAGTTTTAGAAACAGTCTACAAAATATTGACTGGTCTTATCTTGAAGTAATTCCGGATATAGATTGTGCACTACACTATTTTATATCTGAGTTTACAAAGGTACTGGACACTCATGCCCCTTTCATTAAGTCAAGTCAAATCAAATTTATTTGTAAAAGGAGCTTTTCAAAATTATCAAAGCGCCTGTACAGAGTTAAAACCAAACAGCAATGAAACTAAAACAATAAACAGATTAAAGTTAAAAAATATGCAGCATTACCTAATTGCTAAGCACCTAAAAATACTAAACTGAATAAATAAGTTTTTAGTGCAGTTTTAAAAGTCTCAGTGGACAGGCATTGTTTATTTATTTAGCTTCTGTTTACCGGGTAAGTACACTAGACAAGTATTATGCCTATTTCCAGGAACGACCCAGGAGAGTACAACATGAGGAACAACAGTCAAGGAGACATGGCAAAGAGAGTACAGTTTTTTGTCACAGTAAACAAACATGTGGGAAATACATCATTTGACGCTAGGGGAAACATACAGTAGTAAGCACATTTCAGATTATACACTCTAGACTAGCTAGTTCAACTGACAGATATATACAGGTCATCATACATAGGAGTGGAGCATAGCTCAAGGACTGGATTGGTCATAATATAACTTATAACATTGTCGTATACACTCCCAGACTAGTTGGATCACGGACAGGTATATACAGCTCATCACATTTTTCTAAATACGTACGTTAGACAGAAACAGAAACACTTGGTAGTACAAGTTTCTACCAAGTGACCATGCTGCAATATGTCATGGTTAGCCTATAACCGTGGAGCAATAATGGGTGTAAAAATGCACAAGGCTTTTTAGGCAGGAGTAGTCAGAAGTCATTGATACAGTGGGGAAAATATCTCCAGGAATTCAATGGAGACACCCTTGGGAGGTTCAGACAAAACAATTTGACACTTTACTCTAGGGAGGTTTGGGGCAGTCACACTCTGATGCTAGTTTTAGGAAACCCCACAGGGAATTTCGAAAACTCAGATAGGAGGGGCCAGCTCGGATATCCACAGCCACACTTATGGCAAAGTCCCGATCCCCCATGAGGGTCCGGGTAGGAGGGACTTTGAGCATCCCTGATGTGAGAGACCTAAGTTAAAAGATGAGTTAGAGGTACTGAGTCTAAATAGTTAACATCATCCTTGTTAAAGCTAATGAAAGAAAGGGACAAGGCATGGAAGCTATATAGGAAAACTTAAACACCTGTGAATCTTCAGAATTACAGGTATTTGAGAAACAAATGTAAGGCTGAGGTTAAAAAGGCTAAGGTCCAACACCTAAGACAACAACAGACTGAGGGATTGACTAATAGTGCTAAATTCTGGAAAACAATTAGCAACATGGTTGATCCCAGAACAAGCTCAGAAGTCAGTATGACTAAGGGTGATGAGAAGCTAAGTGATCCGTTGCTGATTACTAACGAGTTTAATAGACTGTTTACTAATCTGGATGCTTATAAAGCTGACTCTGGTATAAATCCGATTGAGACCAGCTTGAGAGAACTTGGGGGTAGACCTAAATTTTACATCAAGGCAGTAACTTGCCAAGAGGTGTATAGCCTTCTGAAACAACTTAAAACAGATAAATCTTGTGCCTTTGATGGATTATCTCCCAGGCTTTTAAAGCTGGCCTCAGCGGAAATAGCATATCCAGTTAGCCTGATTTTTAATCTATCTTTCTGTCTGGGGGAAGTTCCTGATCTTTGGAAATATTCATTTGTGATACCTATACATAAAACAGGCCCTACTTGCGAATTTACTAACTATGAAACAATCTCAATTTTGTCAGCCCTGTCCAAATTACAAGAAAAAATCATATATGGCCAGTTAATTGAGTATGTGGAGACATATAGTTTGTTATCACAATGTCAGCATGGATTTAAATGGGGGACAGGGACAGAGAGTGCCTTAGTTGAGTTCACGAGCACGGTCCACGAGGGCATGAAGAGTGGGAGCCTGACAGGAGCCGCGTTCATGGACTTGACCAAGGCATTCAATCTAGTAGATCATGCCCTCTTAATAAAGAAATTAGAGTCCATTGGGGTAGGGACCCCAGTTTTGGGACGGGTAATTAGTTATCTTTCAGAAAGATTTCAAATGGTAAAGTATGGAGGATATGTATTAGAATAGTCATGAGCAAAGTGTGGAGTCCCACAAGGCTCCATACTGAGACCTATTTTATTTTCTATATTTTTTGATTCTGTTACAACAGCTTTCAATAATACACACCTCATTATGTATGCAGATTATGCTGTAGTTTACTGTCAGAGGATATCTTCATCTGGGCTTAACACTACAGCGACAAAATAATTTAATTCTATGCAAGAATGATTGATTCATAATAGCTTGGTGCTGAACAAACAAAAAACCAAAACCATGTTGGTACTTTAGCTAAGCTGAAAGATACTGGTAATAGTTTGTGAATTGGCTCAATGGACGGCACTGTCTACAAAAATGTTAATAACATTAAATATTTGGGGGTTGTTTTAGACCCTACATTAAATTATGCCTCTCATATTCAGGCAACTACAGCTAAAATACATTCAAAATTGTTTTATTATACAGACTTCATGGTTTTCTTACTGATGAAGCACGCTTGGCAATTGCAAACCAGTGTTTGCTGCTCATGTTGAACTATGCCTCTATTGTGGTGGACAACGCACCCACTAGTACTGTGAAACATAGTATATCCCTCAATTTAAAAAAAACAGCATGTGGTACCTAATAAAGAGTTCCACACAAGATCCACAGGGGACCAAAACTTGTTGAGTATTCCGTTCAAGTGCACATTAAGTGGTCAGCATTCTTTCGCTTTTGCTGCACCAACAGAATGGAATAACATTCCTGTACAAATTAGAAGAATAGTAAACCACAATTTGTTTGCAAAGGTACTCAAATTACATCTTAAAGATTTATCAAAGTGTGATTGTTTTTAAGTTCCTGTCTTAATTATGACGTGGAATTTGTATTCCTATTTATGAATTTGTATGTAATGTAAAAACTGTTTTTTGTATCGTGTCTTTTTTGTATCGTGTGTATACTTCCTGATCACGGGTCATACCTGTAAAAGGAATTATATCCCAGAGTGCTCACCCATATACAAATAAAAATCAAATCAAATCAAATGCAGGAGGTATATAAGAAAATTATTCATAGAAAGGGTAGTGGATCCTTCTAATAGGTTGTGAGCCGAGGTAGTTGAGGCTAAAACAGTGGAAGGATTCAAAAAAGCATGGGATAGGCATAAGAAAATCTTAGCAGCAGAGAAACAAGGGGCAGCTGGAAAACTGGAGATCATGTATAGTTTGCGGGGATACTGTAGGCAGGGTTAAATGGGTGCAGACTTGGTAGACCAAGCGATCTTTGTCTACTGACAAATTCTATATTTTGTTTTACTTCGATATAGATCTCTGGTAAGGCCACAGCTGTAGTAATGTGCCCAGTTCTGGAACCCTAAACTCGGGAAAGATAAGGACAGGCTGGAGACTGTGCAGTAAAGGGTGACAAAGATGATTCAGGGCCAATAGAGCAGGTCTTATGAGGATTGCCTCAAGACACTGAACATGTACATGCTGGAGACCAGACGTGAGAGGGGAGATATCACAGAGTCCGTCAAGTTCCTAAAAGGAATAAACAAGGTGAACTGTGGGGAATTATTTAGCTTGAGTAACAGTTAGAGGTCACAAGGGCACAAGTGAAAACTGACAGATGGGAGGTTCATGTGGGATGTAAGGAAGTATTACTGTACAGAAAGGGTGGTGGAACCATGAAATAGTCTACAAGCCAAGGTGGTGGGGGCCAAAACCATTAATGGTTTCGAGCACGGTTGGGACAGAGTGAAGTGTATACTGGTTACTTAGGATGACAGTAGCAGGGAGGGGAGGGGAAGAGGGGAGTGTATAGAGAGGGCTAGAACCCTGTATGGAAAATAGGTCCCTGGGTTAGATAGGGAACTGTGGGTACACTGGATGGACCATCAGTCTTTTTCTGCTGTCAGCATCTCTGTTTCTACATAAATGTGGAGATCTTCATTATCAAGCAGGGAATGCCACCTGATAGCATTCTTAGGTTGGTAAAAGCAACTCTGAGAACAGAAGACACTGGGGGAACAAATCTCAATTGTTATCAAGAACTACTCCCAGACTGTGCCGCCCCCCCCCCCCACTGCCTTTAGTTGCACTCCATTCAAGAGAGGGAGTCTGAGGCTGCTTAACAAGGATTTGCACTGAAGGTGGTAACACCACAAGAAAAAGTCAATTTCAGTCATCAGCCTCAACCTTATTTACTCCCAACCAGTATTCAAAATACTCCAGATAAGAGCCAGGTTACTTTCAGGCATTATTAAATTCAGGCGCTAGGCCAAAAGTCATTGTGTCAGGTAATGTAGCCTCTGTGGTTTAAAGATAATGATTGGCCTGCTTAACTCTTTTTGCAGCAGTGAATCTGTTTTGACCTCCACTAATAGAAGGAGATGCAGTGCACTATACTGTATATAGCTACTAGTTGCGTACATCGTACTCTTTGACATTTGTTCCATAGTTGTTTACACCGCCAGCTGAGACAGTTGTTAATAGACTGTTTTCCTCTTCTTTTGTGCTGTCTGGCTGATGTTGTAAGCCTGTACGCAAGGTGATCCGAACATACACTCCATCATTAGCAGAAGTGTGATCAAAGGTAAGAGCATAGATGTGTGCTAATGCATGCAAAGTCCTATAGTGAAACAGGCAACCAGCCAGCAGTCGGATTTCAGTTGAACCAGACCAAGGGAGGATTAGCACCCATGTACCAAAGGAAGGGGCTTACCTTTCAATCAGCTGTTGCTCAGAGTGTGTTTTAAGCTTATTGAAACAAATGGCTATCAGTCGCTGTCAGAAGGTTTTGAAATGTGAATGAAGTACTACAAATCCTTGTCATCAGTGTTATAAACTAGTTTAGAATTTGAAGTTTGAACAGCACAACATGAACACCAGCTACTTGCTTGCAGATATCTTCATCCTGTTATCTACTGTATATAAAGTACTACCACCACTACATCAGAGGACAAGATTGCATGCAGTAGGAATAGAACTACAAGTGTGAACCTCAGGTTATATACTGTATTTTACCATGTGAATCCCAGGCTAAATACTTTGTGTACTAGGTATAATGTCCTCACCCTAACTCATGAATGGACTTCTGTACGCTGAATTACAATCTTGTAAGATTAAATACCTGACCCTAGTCCCAGTCCTTGCATCCCTGGTCTCATGGGCAACAGCTCTAACTTTTCATTTAAAGGGATCTTCCCTGTTAGCCAAGCTGTTAGACTGACTCTTGTTCTTTGCATGTTGTGATCTCAGCTTTCTCCACCAGATGGCACTCTGTATTGTCTGGTTACTAATTCTGTATACTGTACTCTACGTAACTGTCCTTTTCTTCTTGTTTGTTTGCTAATCTACAGGCTGTGATACCATCTTTGTCATGTAACCATTCACTAAAATGGAAATTGCCTGTTAGCATTCAACAAAAGAGGGAATATAAGTGGCCACCATTTCTCCCATAAAAAGATGTGAAACTGCATAAAACTAACAAAGAAAGTGTATTGCTCTCATCAAAACAGATAAAAGGTACCACAGTCGAACACAAATAATCACAAAATGGCCCCTCCTCTTGTCAACCTGATGCAATTTTGCACCTCCGTGTGCTTTTTTGCAGGTTGATGAATCTAAGACTGGCATCTGCATTTATAGTCCTCAACCGATGATATAAAATCATGTGACAACTAATACCAAAACAGGGGATTTTGCAATTTAACACTGATTAAAAAACACGTCTGTCTGTCTGTCTGTGTCTCTCTCTCTCTCTCTCTCTCTCTTATATATATATATATATATATATATATATATACAGAGAATATATATATAGATAGATAGATAGATATCAATCTATCAATCTAATGTATAGTATAGTTAGGGTGAAACCTAACTTCCATGTTAAAGTTAAACCCAAATCTTTGAACCTTAATAACTTTAGAACCGTGCAACAGATTTTCATGCAATTTGGCATGCCTAGGGGCCAGGCACAAGTCTCTTGACATGCCAAATTTTATATGAATATATTTTGTGGTTTCTGAGATACAGGTGTTGAAACAACAGAAAAATCTGTGTTTTTTGCCATTTCTTTGTCTACCTAGATCTCAGAAACAGCTTTAGGTAGTGATCTGAAAATTTCAGGGAAGAAAGCCTTTGCCTCACAGTTGTGCCTTTTGAAGGTTTGGTGAAAGAATATTAATCTGTTCCAAAGTTCTTAAACTTTTAATTTCCCATTATATCCTATGGGGAAATTTATATGTCAGGCACGAAAGTTTTATTTTACGCAAATTTCTTTGTTTTGTTTGCACATAATGTCTTTTTTTGAACATTTTTGGATATTTGCACATGAAAAGTATTTTTTTTTGCACTTTCTTTGGCATGGAGGGTCACACTAAGCCATTTCTTTTGAAAAATGCACTGTTTTTTCTCATGTGCGGTCACACATAGCCTGCTTTACTTTCGCAGAGCTCTCTTGTGTCCGCCATTTTGTTTTGTAATACAAAAATAGATGTACTATAAAAAATAAACATCAGAGCTTAGCTAAACGGGACCTGTTTAGCTAGATTCTGATGTTTTATTTTATAAAATGTGCCCAGAATCACCTTTGTTGACCACCTGATCTCGATTGGCAAGCTGAGCGAGAGGAATGCTTCTACCCCCATTCTCTGTATGAAAATACTAGGGTTTTCTTGACTTCTGAAGCTGCAGCTGGAACTCGTGCTGCTGGCTGTAGAGTTAAGTTTGAGCCACTCCTTTTGGCTGCTGCCTGCCTTCTCCCCGAGCAGTGTGGGACACTGGGGAGTCCACTTCCAGTGTCCTGAGAGATTAAGCACTCCCCAGCAGTGTGGGACACTGGGGAGTCTACTCCCAGTGTCTCTTATTAGCCCCTCTTGTAATATAGGACACTGTGAAGCCCACTTCCAGTGTCCCCAGTAATGTTTCCCAAACCCACACCAGACAAACGTAGGACACTGGTGGAGCCCACTCCCAGTGTCCCCAGATGGTTTTCTTTTTCAACTGCAAAGAAGAAAACCATCCCTTGATGTCTTTTTAATTTTTTTTCAGCTGTAAAGAAGAAAAACATCCCTCACCATCCCCATTTTCTCCCTCCCTCCCCCAACCCAGACCCTACCACTGAGGACCTGCCACGCCACACCCCCCTTATCCTATACTTACCACTGGAGGTCCTGGGCTGTCATCTTCTGTGGAGCAGGACATGTCTGCACTCTTCAAGGCTGAACCGCAAACTGAAGAATCAAGGTAAGTGCTGTATAATGGCTGTCAATGGTGTTTTGAAGTTATGTTACTATCTATGCCATTTTTTTGTATTTTTGTACCAAATTTTCAACATGGGCTTTTTGGGACCCCACCTCATGAACACTGGCACTGCCATTTCGTTACTCTGTCCCAAAAGGTGGTTTTGTGGTCACTGCATGAAATCACCTTTTGGGACTGAGTAATGAAATGACACTGCCAGTGTTCATGAGATGGGGTCCCAAAAAGCCCATGTTGCAAATTTGGTGCAAAAATGCTCAAAAATGCCTGAGTTATGCACGGTCATTGAAATTTTGTTATGCACGCGTGTAATTTTTAATATTTTCACTCCAAATTTTCAACATAGTCATATTTTCACACCACCTTATGAACAGTACAGCTGTCATTTTTCACATCCTGCTCGAAATGTGTTTTCACACCTTTGACATGGAATGGCATGTTCACTGAGCAAAATCACCTTTTGGGACTGAGCAATGAAATGACAGTAGCAGTGCTCATGAGGTGTGGTCCCAAAAAAGCCATGTTGAAAATTTGGGTCAGAATTTTGAAAAATGGCTGTGTTATGGCCATTCATTGCACTCTTACTATGCACGCTTGTAATGTTGGAAATTTCCAATATTTTCATCCCATATTTTCAACATAGTCTTCTTAGTACCCCATGTCATGTATGCACAGCTGTCATTTTTCAAATTCTGATCAAAATGTGGTTTCATGCCTATGGCATAGAATGGCATTGCGGTTGCACAGAATTTTGATTTGGCTGGGATTTGAAAATTTTCTGTACTGGGTACATGCGGTGAAGTGGTAAGAAGGTTATGTTGAATATTTGGGGTGAACATTATTTAAGATGGCACATTTATGACTATTTCTTGCAATTTTGCGATGCCTGCTCATAAATTTATGCGTGGATGCACAGGCAGAGGCCTGGTGTTTCCACAGCTAGATACATACAGTATGTACATCTACAGAGGGATGGTAGTGCAGGGTCCAAAGGACCCTGTGCTCCGACCTCTAAAGATGTCGTAGCATAGGGTCTGTGGGGTACTGTGCTGCTGCTTGTGATACTTTGGGAGTGGAGGGTCTGAAGGACCCTGCACTCTCACCCCTAAAGATTTTGTAGCACAAGGTCTGTGGCCTACTGTGCTGGTGCCTCATATACTGTGGCTTGAAGGACCCTGCACCCCCACTCCTAAAGTCATTGAAGCTTAGGGTCTATAGGTCATTGTGCTGGTGCCTGACATACTGTAGGAGCACAGGGTCCAAAGGACCCTGCACTCCCACCCCTAATGACACTTCCACAGCTAGATACATATGCGCATCTGTGGAGGGATGGGAGTGCAGGGTTCAAAGGACCCTGCACTCCCACTGTAAAATAAATATACTATTATACTATCTCAAAAAGTAAGGAAATTCATTGCAAAAAACTTTGTTAATGCATCAGTTAAGGTGAATACTATAGCGACAAAAGGAGGGAAATGAGGCATTAGGGTTTCCAACCCTAATACCCCACCCCAACCCCCAACCCCACCCTGCAAAGACTGACAGGCATTAGGGGTGTGCCTTGGGGTCATCAGCCATAATGCTCACACCATTCCACCCCAACCCCACCCTGAAGACACTGACAGAAATTGGGGTGTGCCCTGGGGTCTTCATCCCTAATACTCACCCCATTCCATTATGACAGAAGCTGAGATGGGTACAGTACAGGAGAATAGGGTGAGTGTTAGGGCCAAAGACCCCAAGGCACACTCCGACACCTGTCAGTGTCTGCAGGGTGGGTGTGGGGGTGGAATGGCATGAACGTTATGGCTTACAACCCCAAGGCACAGCCCCGAGGCCTGTCAGTCTCTGCAGGGTGGGGTGTTAGGGTTGGAATCCCTAACGCCTCATTTATCTCCTTTTGTCGCTATAGTACTCACCCTAACTGATGCATTAACAACGTTTTTTGCAATGAATATATATATGTGTAGGGGTTATGGGGGATATGAAATGGGCTGACTCAAAGCAGGCAATTTATATTCAAGTGTGAGGATGCAGGACCATGACTCATGCGAGGCAGAGCCACAAGTGAGTTATGAAAGTCCTGCCCACTTACAAGTGATGGTAAATTGCTTATTTTTAGTCAGGCTATTGCATATTAGATATATACAACAGTAGTTTTGAAGTTATAACTTCTAAATCTGCAGTTTGAAGATTTTGTTTTTTTTCTTTGCTTTTTAACAGCTGGTTTCAGTGCTGCACTAGGCATTGGGATGTTGCCAGCATTGTGAATGCTGCTCTCTGATTGGTTTAGTATTCCACTATGATGACAGTAACCTTAAAAATATCTATTGTGACAATGGTAACAACAATTTTTTTTTTGATACGTTACTGTTACTGATGTCACTAGCTATCTGTTTTATCTTGCCATTTTTTATCCCCACTCTTGGTATGTGTTTATATGTGTCTGTCTGTCTGTCCGTCCGTCTATCTATCTATCTATCTATCTATCTATCTATCTATCTATCTATCTATCTATCTATCTATCTCTCTCTCTCTAGTTTGGTATGGAATATGTGATGGTGGACAGTTACATACATCATTTATCTATATTAGTGCAGTCTGACCTCGGGTAACCTCATGAGTGGCATAAGTCAAGAGCGAGGTGTCCGTGGGAAAACTGCACAAATATAGATAAATCATACTAACATACTAATTGCCAGCAGATTAAGCCTTACAGTCTATCAAGTCTGCTCGTGCCTTAGAACCCTAGGTGAGTACCGAGGCCTTCCTCCCTTATCACATTTCTGTTTCTCCTGTCGCCCATCCCGGCCTCCCCGGGACAGACCAACTTCTGCTTCATCTCCTTTGTGTACCTGTCCCACCCTCTCTTGAGCCCCTCCACCGTTGAAGCCAGAACCAGCTCACCAGGCAGTGCATTCCAAGGCTCCACCACCCTCTCAGTGAAATACCTCCTCCTCTCCCCCCCCCTCATCCTTCCACCCTCCAATTTCAAACCATGCCCTCTGGTGATACCAACCTCCTTTAGCCTAAAAATCCCCTCCTGGTTTACCCAATTTATTTTCTTGAGGTACTTGAAGACCTCAATCATGTCACCCCGGTCCCTCCTCTTCTCCAATGAGAACAGTTCGAGCTCCTCTAGTCTTGCCTCATATGTCAAATCCCCTAGACCCTGGATCATTTTGCTTGCCCTCCTCTGAACGCTTTCCAGGAGCTGGATGTCCTTCTTTAAGTGCGGTCTCCAGTACTGCATGCAGTACTCAAGGTGTGGTCTAACCAGTCCATTAGACAGCGGCAGAATCACATCACTGCACCTTGAGGTGATCTCCCTGATGATGCAGCCCAACATCCTGTTTGCCTTGACAGCCGCCCTACTGCACTGCTCAGAGTCATTCATACTTGCATCCACCAGTACCCCTAGGTCCTTTTCCCCTGCCGTGGCCTCCAACACCTCCCCTTCCAAGGTGTACTCATGTTTGGGGTTCCCCTGCCCAAGATGTAACACCTTACACTTGGAGGAGTTAAAGTTGAATTTCGAGGTGTGAGCCCACCTTTCCAGGGTCTCCAGGTCCCCTTGTAGGGCCAGCCTCTTCTCCCTCAACCACTGCTCCCAGCTTGGAGTCATCTGCAAAGAGACTCATTTCACACACTATACCCTCCCTGATATCTGATATGTATGCATTAAACAGGATCGGCCCCAGGACAGAGCCCTGTGGTACCCCACTAATGACCTCTCTAGGAGTCGAGATCTCTCCGCCGACCACTACTCTCTGAGTGTGCCCAACCAGCCAGTTTCCTATTCATCTGACCATCAATGGGCCTGCTCCCATCCTCCTCAGTTTCTCCAGTAGGGCATTGTGAGGGACTGAGTCAAATGCCTTGCTGAAATCCAAGAACAGTACATCCACAGGCTTTCCCTGTCTAGTTCTAATGTTACCCATTCATAGAACTCCACAAGGTTAGTTTGACACGGTCTACCTGGCACAAACCCATGTTGACGACTATCCAGGCATCCCATCTCCTCCAAGAACCCCCTCAAAAGTTCCTTCAGTATACTCTCCATTATTTTACCCAACACTGACATCAAACTAATGGGTCTATAGTTACCCGGCACTTCCCTTGATCCCTCCAGCTTGACCTTTCCTCCTGCGTGGGTTCGCATGGTGACCCATAAGACCTCCATGTTTCCCTCTACCTCTTCCACTTTAGAAATTTCTATGCTATCTCTAATGAACATAGTCACTCCTCCCCCATTACCCTCCTTTCTATCCTTCCTAATCACTGTGCAACCACTCACATTAAGGTCCCAATCATGGTTTGTGTTGGCCCAAGTTTCTGTGACCATAGCCACATCTACCCCTCCTTCAAACAGCATGGCCTGGAGCTCTGGCAACTTATTTCCCAGGCTCCTGGCATTTACTAACACCACCCCCAACCCTTGCCCCTGCCCTCCTTATCCATGCCCCCCAGATACCCTATGTATCCATCCTCCTTCCGCCCCTATGGTATCATCCTCCCCATGTCTGTTGCCCCCCCCTTGGGGCTGAGGGCTAGGCCCCTCAATGAGTGGTAAGGACTTCCGGTCAGCCCCTCCAGTAACCCTGCCCCCTCACAAGTTTAAACCCCACCTAGCTTGAATGTAGTCCACCAACCCCTGTTTAAGGACTTCCTTCCCTATCGGGTTAAGGTGAAGACTATCCCTGGTGTACAGTCCCTTATCCTCCAAAACTCCCCCCAGTCCCCCAACACCCCCGATCCCTGTTCTTTCCCCCTCTTTATAAGCCAGTCACTTATCTCTGTGATCTTCATTTTATTCTCCACAAAGGCCTTTGGTACCGGCAATATTACCAAGAAGGAAATGTTGCATCCATTATCCTGACATACTCTGGCCAGTTCTCAGAACCTTGCTTGGATTTCCAGTACACTATTTCCCTCTATATTGTTTGTCCCCAGATGCACCAGGAAATCCGGTTTCCCTCCACAATCCTTTGCCAGCTCATACACCATGAACTTTGCTCTGTGCACTGTCATACCAGAGATACCCACTACCTTAACCTGGCTGGGTTGTCCCCCCCCGTCCCTCCTAGTGTATACCCCTAATCATGGAGTACCGCAGCAGCAGAACCTTAATGACCCCTTCATCCTTTTGATTTCCTGTGTTTTGTGATCCTGACCCAGCCCCCCCCTTATCTGTTAACTCCTTCACCTGGGAGTCTTCCTGATTCCTTATGAGAGACCCCTTGTCACCCCTCCCTGCCACACTTTTATGTCCACTTACCTCAGATCCCCCGATCTGGAATCCCCTCTATCCCTCTCTTGTCCGTGCCTTTCTCCCTGGTCATGATAAATTTCCCTTCTCCCACTACATCATCCTCCCCCCTTGTATTAGTACTTTTGCCTCCTGTGGCCCCCTTCTGTGTCCCCTTTACCTAGGGCCCCTTCTCTGGTGTGTTCCTTCCTCCTCGAGGGGCTGCCTTCCTTTGCCTCCATTTCTTCCAGTTTCTCACCGATCGTGCCCTCAACTCCCACACCTGCTATATGGTGTCTCACCTCCTTCTGCTTAACATTTAAGTTCCCTCTTCCCCCGCTGGAACTTTTTCTAGCCTTTCCTTTCCTGGTCCCTGACCCACTCTGGTTTCCAGCTCCCTCCCTCTGGCCTCAATTTCATTTCCCTCATATCCACCTGCCCCTTCCTCACCTTCTAAGTTGCATAATAGCTCAAATTTATTGTCATACTCTTTGCCAGCCTCCACCTCTTGACCTGATTTCCCCCCCCGACTGTCCCTCTAGTCTGCCCCTTGCCAACCCCTCCTGACCTGACTGCCTTTTGATCTACTTTCCCACTGTCTGCACTTCTAGGCTGCCCCATATCAGTTCCTCCTGACCTGTGCCCCTCCCTCCTCTTTTAAATTGGACCGTGTACCCCATGTCTTTTCTCCCTGGTTTCTGCTTCCCTGGCTAAAAGTCCACATTCCCGAGGTTCCCCCCCCCGATTTTTGAGACGTAACCACCCCCCATTTGTTGAACCTTGCCCCGGCCATGTATCTAACTGTCCACCATCACGTATTTCATTTATGCAACAGGTACCAGTTTGGATAGTGGTGGTTGCTTTGTTAATAATATTTTATTGATTTACTTTTTATGTTGGCTCGCGCTTGCGCGCCAGCAAAACACATTGCATTAGGAGCAGATTTGGAGTTGCAATCATTGTGGGCAAATGCAGTGCACGCATCAGTAGGTGTGTCCCTCAGTCCCCAGTAAGACAGCATGCAGGCGCCACACCAGCAAGACGTAATGTGGCGACCACATCTAAGAAAACGTCCACTGCAATGAGAAGCAAGCAAGCGTCTTATTGCAGCGGCACAGCCTCCTCATGTAAACATGGTGACAGGGGTGCCTCAAACCCCTGTTGCATTCCCCGACCCACTTCATTTGCCGACAGCGGAGCCCACCCCCCTTTCGGCATAATGACCCCCCAAGTGTATGCCTAGGGGGTTCCCAATCCCCCTTGGCATCATGCTCCCCCCAACAGTCTTCCTTTGCCGACGGGGGGCCCAATCCCCCTTGGCTACAGTCCCCCATCCCTGTTTATTTAACCGATGGGAGAGCCCACTCCATTGGTATATAATGTCTCCCCCATCTGTTGTGTGCTGAGGGGGTGCCCAATCCTCTTGGCTCTTGCCTCCCCATGTGCCGACCGGGGTTCCCAATCCCCCATCATCTATAGCCCCCCAAAACAATCAGGTGATATGCTGGAGCCCACCCCAGTGTGCCAAATGTGCCTGAAAAAAACCAAAAACTGTCCTCGATGTTCCTTTTTTTATCCTGTAAAAAGAAAATGGCCCTCGTGGTCTCCCTGCCCCCTTCCACCACCCGCGCCCACCCACTGCGCACCCTGCCTCCCCACACACCCTCACCTCATACTTACTTCCGGAGTCCGGCGCGATGCTGTTTGGTGGACTGGGAACACATCTGCACTCTTCAAAGCCGACCGCAAACTGAAGGAATGCTGGTAAGCTGTATAATGGCATAAATAGGTTTTTTTCAACTTTGGTGCATATCTCGGCATTTTTGGGAATTTTGATACCAAATTTTCAACATCTAGTTATTGGGACCCCTCCTCATGAATTCAGTCACTGTCATGGCGTTATTCAGTACCAAAAGGTGATTTCAGGACCAATTAACCAAATGACAGTGCCACTGTTCATGAGAGGGGCTCTCAAAAAAACCTATGTTGCAAATTTGGTGGAAAAAATCCAAAAAATGGCTGTTTTACGAGCATGCGTTGCACAGTTCCATGCATGCTCGTAACTTTGTGAATTTGTAATTTTTTCACTCCAGATTTTCCAAATTAGCATTTTTCCACACCTCCTCATGAACAATACAGCTGTCATTTTACATATCATGGTTATATGTAGCCGTATTCCTTGCTAGATTCGTATGGTCGCAAAGCGAAATCAGTTTTCGGGACAGTTTGAGGAAATGACGGTGACACTGTTCATGAGC
Organism: Neoceratodus forsteri; assembly: GCA_016271365.2. Lineage (NCBI taxonomy): Eukaryota > Metazoa > Chordata > Ceratodontiformes > Ceratodontidae > Neoceratodus > Neoceratodus forsteri. Next base: position 471,204,787 of record CM057452.1, on the reverse strand, counting down.
AGAGGTTCTAAAATGCCGATGTTGAAAATCTGGTGATGAAAGTCCATAAAATTACTGTGTTACACGCATGCATTGCACAGTTTCCATACACCCTTGTAACTTCGCAAATTTGCAATATTTTCATGCCACATTTCCAACAGTGGCATTTTTTCACACCTCCTCATAAACAGTACAGCTGTCATTTTTCACATCCTGCCCAAAATGTGTTTTCGCACCTGTGGCGCACAATGGCCTGGTTGCTGTGGGAAATCACCTATTGGGGCAAATTAACAAAATCACAATGCCACTGTTCATGAGGGGAGGTCCAAAAATGCCTATGTTGAAAATGTGGTTAAAAAAATCCCCAAAATAATTGGGTTACGGACGTGTGTTGCACACTTTCTATGCATGCTCATGACGACTAATTTTTAATAGTTTCACTCCAGATTTTCAGCGTTGACATTTTTTATACCTCCTCGTGAACAATACAGTTGTAATTTTTCATATACTGACCAAAATGTGTTTTTGTCTCTGTGTCGCCAAATGGCATAGCCGCTGTGCAAAACCACCTTTCAGCTAACAAACTGATAGTGCCACTCTTCATGAGGTGGGGTCACAAAAAGCCCATGTTGAAAATTTGAAGTGAAAATACCAACACACGCCTACAGCATTAGGGTTTCCAGCTGTAACACCCCACACTGTACAGACTGACAGGTGTCAGGGGTGTGACTTGGGATCATCGGTTGTAATGCTCACGCCATTCCACCTCTACCCTGCAGCCAGTGACAGGCATCATGGTGTGCCTTGGAGTGTTCGTCCACAAAGTTCACCCCATTTTCCTATACTGCACCCACCTCAGTGTATTTCCTTATGGAATGGGGTAAGTATAATGCCCAGAGACCCCAAAGCACACCACGACACTTGTCAGTGTCTACAGGGTAGGGTGAGGTAAAATGGCATGAGCGTTATAGCTGATGACCCAAAGGCACACCCCAATGCCTGTTGGTCTCTGCAGGTTGGGGATGGGGTTGGTGTCACTTCAATACTTTACTGCCATTCCTATTATGCATCTCTAACTCCTGCACTACCAGTGCCAATGCCAGCAAGACAACATTCAGCATTGACAAATGCTTGTTTAGAAACTATCATGGACTTTTTGTGTTTTTTTCCAATGCTGTTCAGCTTAGCGCAGTGATTGCTAGGCAGTTGCTGGGGACACCACAACATGATGATGCCTTAATACCTGTTGGGTGGAAACTTTGACATACCTGTAACTGTTCTCCATAATTAATTATTGTAGCTTTTATAGATTTTGTAGCTTTGTTTATCTGTCTGCTTTTCTGTTGTAATGGCGCATGCCAAGAATGAAAAGAAAGATTTTGATCAGACATTGCACTTGTACTGTAATTTTACAAACTGATTTTACATAATTTCTTAATTTTATGCAGATATAAATACAATATTCCTCAACTTATGAACCTTCACCCCACCTCCATTCCTGCAGTAGAAACAGGCAGTAAACTGTAGGCACAAAAAGCCACTCCCATTTTGCCTGCCAGGTCAGGGTTGAAACCTTTGGATTAGGTGGAGAAAGGATAGCAAATCACACCCTAAACTCTACCTCTAGCCATGCCCTCTTTATGACTATGAGTACCTTACTCCTCCTCCAAAGCCATTTGTAAAGTCAGCAATGAAGATGATAGGAAATAAGTTTTACACTGTTAAATAACATCACATTTCCCTTTCTATGTCAGTCACGTATTCTGATATATCTTGATCGATTTTGATAAATTACCTGGCGTATGTAGTGACCTCAAGTCTACACTGTGTTTCCTTTACCTCAGCAGCTACCATTCTTTCTTTTCACATTTCTAAGACAATCCATGTCATCAGTCACACTATTCCATGCTTTTCACCTGAATGGTTTGAAATGGTGACACCCATGTCATGGATGTCCAGGTAGTATGAAAACCAAGAACAGTAGCTGCTGAGGACTTGGTAAATAGGGATTCCATGTAGTGACAAAGGCAATAACAATTATATTATTCATTTGACAAAAAAGGGTCTAACACACATCAGCATATAGGTCAGACATAAAAAGAAAAATAGGGGATCATCTAAAGGTATAAAAATTGTTTCCTATTACAGCAGTTTAAAATTCAGAGTTTAAAATATTAGGATAATTTTCTGTTTATGGCCCATACAGCGAAGCTCGATAGGATGAAGAGCAGTGCCACAGTTCCCTGCATGACAAAAAGAATAAACTCCAACTGAAATTGCACTGTTTCATCCAGTAACTCTGCTGCAGAACTGTGTTTCAAACTAGTGAGCTTCCCTGTATTTTGTGCCCCTCCCCAGTCTCACTGGTTTACAGAGTTTTGCATTGCAGTACATTACAACCAGGGCTGTGACTAGGGGGGTGCAAGAGATGCAGTTGTGATATGGCCCACACTGTCAGGGGGCTCACTGCTTCACAACTCAAAATTAAGAAAACCTTTTACTGCCACAGGCAAACTTGCAATTTTCTTTTATACACTGCTTATCCATTTGACATTGGTGATGTCAACAATGGGGTCTGCCCTCCAGATTTCAACTCCAGTTTCATGGGGTGGGGGTGGGAGGTACAGCAGAAAGAAAAAATAGGGCCAGTTACTCAAAACATCTGACCTATGCTATACTTTCTGTGAGCTAATGCTTATTTAATGCTTTTTGGTAGGGAGGAAGGGTCCTAAAAAATATTTTGCAGCAGGGCCCTTAAAGTCATTGGCACAACCCTATTTACATCTGGCTTGTAACCTGAATGTGCAGCCAAAATAATGAATGATTTGATATTCAAGTAGAATTATTCATCTCTGGTGGTAGTGCCCGCCCCAATTGCCAGCCCTGCTGTAGATTTAATCATCCCTGGTGCTAGTAGTCCAACCTCTAGTCACCAGCCTCAATGTAGACTTAATCATCTCTGGTGCTAGTGGTTCCCCCAATCACCAGCCCGAATTAAAGAAAATCCCTCCCTGGCATCCAGTGGCCTGCCTGTGGCACCAGGTACCCCCACTCAGTGTAGTGTTATCTGTGGTGCCGTGGGTGCATACAGTGACTGGCACAGCCCTTCTCACACCTCCACAGCCAGCCGTCATAAGTCCAGGCAGGGAGCGCACCTCTTATTTATAGGACAGGTTGATGTCACCCTGTCCTATAAATAAGAGGTGAGCTCCCTGCCTTGACATACCATGGTCAGCTGAAGAAATGTGAGGAGGGCTGTGCCAGTCATCATTTGCACCAGCTGCACCATGGATAATGGTACTATGACAGGGGTTGCCCAGTGCTCTGGGGAGGGGGCCACTGGATGTGAGGGAGGGGTATTCTTTAATTCGGGCTGGCAATTGGAGGGGGACCACTTGACCAGGGATGATTAAGTATAGATTGGGGCTTGCAATCGGGGGGGAGGACCACTAGCACCAGGGATGATTAAGTCTACATCAGGGTTGGAGATCAGGGGGGCACTACCACCAGGGTGGAACAATTCTACACGGTGGCTGGTGATTGGTAGCAGGACCACTAGCACCAGGGATGATATTTTCTACTTAGGAGCTGGTTATTGGAGTGGGGGACACCACTAGCACCAGGGATGCCTCATTTAACATCAGGGCTGCTGATCGGAGGGGGGGGCAACACTAGCACCAGGGATGATTAAACCCGAATCAGTGTTGGTGACTGGGGGGAACCACTAGCACTAGGGATGATTAGCTCTACATCGGTGCTGGCGATTGGAGGGAGAGGGGTCCACTAGCACCAGGGATAGCTACAGCTGTCCTGGCTTGGGAGGGCAGTGCCATGCTACCTGCCTCCATTACCTATGAAAATGGACCCATAATTGGCATGCAAATGCCCCTTAGTACCTTGCATGGCCAATGGGCTCATTTGCATGGGTACATTTGAAAACTGCAGATAGCACTCTGATGCTATCAGCTCTTGGGGCCAACTCTGGAAGCCATGTCAGGGTGATGCTCCCTGACTTAGCACTGCCCTGACATGGCCCTATATTCGGTCGGGTAATGCCTGACTGAATATAGCATCCTGGGGCTCCTGGGCAACTGCAAAGTACAGCGCAAACATTTGTACTACACTTTATGCCTTTCTGAATACCAGGCCCCAGGGGTTCAAATCCAGGTTTTATTTATTTATTTAGTTTCTGTTGACCGGGAAGGAGGACTAGACAATTTCTTGCCTATTTTCAGCCTCATCCCGGGGGAGGATATACAGATGGATAACAACTGAAATTGAACCAGATTTTAAGCTGCTAGTGGTATTTTTAGTGAATGAGGGAAATTTGACCAGGACACCGGGGAAATTCCCCACCTCTGCTGTAGGGGAACCCTCTAGCCATTTGGCTGCTGGCCAAGATGGTGGATGTGAGTCAAACGACAGTAGCACTGGCTCCTACTGTGCTACCTGCTACAGAAATGTCTGACATTGAGAAAATGCTGTCTGCCTACAATTCACCTTTGGCACTTGACTCTGAAATGATGCTTCCTACAGCTTCTGACCCTGTAAGTGATTTAATTCACGTATGTTTTCCTGAAATGATTCCTAACTTACCAAGTGATTCCGATTCTTAGCTGGCAGCTGAAGTTCTGAGGGACCAGAATCCTGTAATTGCAAAGTGTATGTCGGAACAAGAAAGAGTACTACGACAAAACTTTGCTGTTGTTGAACGTGATTTTTTTTGCAAAAAGGCGCAACTTGAATCTTCTCTGTGACAATTACGTTCTGACAGCAGCAGTCTGACTGTCAGACTGAGTCAGCTGAATCAGAAGGATACACCTGGTCCTATTACGGAGCCGCAGAGCTGGACGGAAAGCGTGGAAGCTGCAGAAACAGCCGGTCTGCTTGAAAATCCAGCTCCCCTTATTGCCCTCCACTGCTACAACGTCAAGAATGGCAATCACAAGCCCAGAAGGGCTTGGCCTAAGACGTGCTGCGGAGTCAGCAGCTCATACGGCGGGAACATCAACCTGGTTAGTTCCTTCAGCACTACAAAATGCAGGCTGAAAATTTGACAAGACTTCAGGCAAGTGGATTTCAAATGATTCTCCGATTATTATACCTACTTCTAGTGCACAAATACTGGCAGCCACAGTAAACAGCTTGGATTTAGAGGTGCCTACAGAATTAGCTCTCACTCAAAACCCTGTGTTGCCTTTTTTTGAAACAGTCATCAGTCCCTCCGCAGGATCTGGAGGTCAATCCTAATGATACTTTCATAGAACCACAGAGACCATTAAACCTGATTAACAAAACTGCACCAAAATCCTTTGCCTCTCTATTTAAAACTCCTATCTATCCTGCTAAGAGGCATAACACGGTTCACTTAACTTATACAGGAGGGATGGACTCTCCTCTGAATTGAATCTTTGTGGCCAGGACTCTGTTAAAAAACTCGGTGAAGTTTATTGCTACAGAACTATATACACTGATACACGTCTCTGGAGAGACGACATTTGACATTAATTTCAAAAATGTCCGGGGTTTAGAGAGGTTTTGTGTAAAATATAATCAGTTGAAGAACTCCTCCTTATGGTCTCCATTTAATGTTACTCCTTTGTCTAAACCTTCCCATAAGGTTGCTACAGTGCTCTTCAGAAATGAGGGGGTAAGTGTTCAGGATTTAATCATCTGGCTGAAACATCGCTGCACCTTACTGGAAGATCCTGTGGCGATTCTTGACTCTGAAAATATCTGGACGGGGGGTTGGAAAGTTAAAGTGATGCTGCACACTAATGAAACTGGTCCACTTCATTTGTCCAATTCATTTTTTTAGGTCGAGATATGGGTATTCTTTTTTACGCAGGGCAACCAAAAATATGTTATAAATGTGGTTCATTTGAACACCTAAGTAGCGTATGTGACTTAGCCAGATGTGTGATTTGTGGGGAATTGGGTCACTTCAGTTCATCCTGTTTAAATGAAAGTAAGTGTAATCTCTGTAGGGAACTAGGTCATACCTTTCAGAATTGTATCTCTGCTGTGCACAATCTGCCTGATCAAGCTGATGGGCCCCCCCTCACCTCCCCAGACAGTTCCACTCCTAGTGACTAGCCCAGCTTCTGTGCTTACTAGATTACAGCACTCCCTCATCACCTTTGAAAGAGTCTGCTATGCCCCCTCCTCCTACCCCAGGGAAAAAAACGGGCAGTAGAATCACTAGACAATCCAGTAAGGAATCAGCAGATAAACTGATTCCTTCACATTCGGCTGTGGTTCCAACCTCAAATAAATTTGATATTCTACAATCTGAGCACTCTGATATGGACTCTGATGTATTCTCAGTAGACTCTTCAGTATCTGAGGGGACTACTAATACTGAGGGAAAAACCCTTCCTCGTGGACAGCAGAAACAAAAAGCAAAAGTTAAACTTAAACATATGGACAAGCTCAGCCGAAAAAGCCCTTTTAAGTGAACCTAATGACTGAACCCTTTTCTTTCCATACTATAAATGTAAATAGTATAAAACAGGTAAACAGAAGACAAATGATTTTCTCTGCCCTGGCCCACTTCCATCTAGGTTTTTTTTTTCCTGCAGGACACCCGCTTACACACTTTGCAGGAAATTCAGAAGGCCTCTCATGCCTGGTATTTGGGTCCATCCTTTTGGTCCTTAAGCACAGAACCGTGTGCAGGTCTGGGTATTCTTTTTAAATATCCTGATACAAAAGTTCTGAAACTTGTTGACCTACTTTCAGGGAGGGCTCTGGTTTTAGACGTCTTGATTCAAGAAGTACCTTATCGTTTAATTAATGTATATGCCCCCCAACAAAAAACTCAAAGATGTAACCTTTTTCGGGTACTGGAACCTTATTTACATACCCTTTATAATGTAATTTTTGCAGGAGATTTTAATTGCCCCTTGTTTGTAAAACAAGGCAAGCAATATTATGATTCTAACTTACTATCTCAGACAGTACTGAAGGCAAAATTAGTAGATACAGTTCATCGCTTCACTAATTCAATACTTCCCACCTTTCATAAAGACCCTCTACGTTCTACAACTGATTATATTTTTGTTTCTTCTACTCTCTCTATACTCTCAGCCACAGTTTCAGCTCTTGAGTTTACAGATCACCATATTATTTCTGTAACCTCTGGTGTAACCACAAGGCCACAGAGAGGCCCGGGTTTTTGGAAATTTAATTCCTCTTTGCTATCAAATCCACATATCTCTCAGCTTCTTTATGACTTTATTCTGGCAAGAAAAACAGTTCTTATTTTTGTTGATAATCCCATATTGTGGTGGGAGGACACAAAGTTGGAATTATCCAAGCTAAGTAAACAACTCAGTAAAGGGGTGGCCAAAAATGCTTATTTTGAATACTTACAGAACAGAAAAATATTTCAACAGCTTTATTCGGTCTCTTATGAGACGGGCCAAGACTTCTCCTCTCAGATTTCTCACGTTTCCAAAAAAATGATTCAGTTTAATGCCAATAGAGCAAAAAGCATGTTATTTCAACAACAGTTTTGCACACAGGGTAATTTAGCGACTACTTGACCATATGAACATTGGCAATCTCAGTTACATAAGAAATCTATTTCTGCTGTCCGGGATCATAAGGGCAAAGCACATCAGGACATTAAGGACATCATTCAGGTTGTGTCTGACTATACTGCCCGAATGTATAGCTATTTGGAAGCCCCTGTTGTAGAAATGCAATCTTTCCTGCAAGATTTGACTATTCCACTGCTGGAGAAGGCAGATATACATCTTTTAACATCTCCTATTACTATCATGGAACTTAAAACAACACTATCTTCCATGGCAGGTAAGAAATCCCCTGGTCCAGACGGTTTCTCCATTGAATTAATGACATTTGTGGGTAATATGTGTCTAGAGGAATTAGTTTTGGTATTTAACAATATTTTGAGCACAGGGTCAGTTCCACTGTCTATGAACTCAGGAAGCCTGATTTACATACACAAAAGTAAGGATAACCTTGATTTAAAGAATTGGCGTCCTATTGCACTCTTAAATTCTGATTTTAAATTACTTATGAAAATCTTGGCAAATAGGCTGTCTTTGGTGGCTGTAAAATTAATCTCCTCGGCTCAAGCTTATGCAATCCCAGGACGAAATATTCAGTCTCAGCTTTTTCTAATAAGGGAATTGGTGGAGCAGGGGAAGCTAGGGACCGTGGAAGGGTACCTGCTCTCCCTAGATCAATCCAAAGCTTTTGACAGAGTCTGTCATAATTCCTTATGGATCATACTGGTGCACTATAATATTCCGAAAATTATGATTCAATGGTTTCAATATCACTATCGTACGGCAACTGTCTGTCCAGTTAGTAATGGCTGGAAGGGCCCTCTCATTCCATTGTTGAGAGGTGTTTGACAGGGCTGCCCCCTGAGCCCGATCTTGTATGCTTTTTTTATTGATCCTTTATTAAGAAAAATCAATATTTCAGTAGAGGTACATAATATAATTTATCATAATCAGACCCTTCCATACAAAGTTATGGCATATGCGGATGATATAACCCTTATGGTACATGATGAACCTTCAATACATAGTAGTTTGGCTATTTGCTCCAAATTTGGTATACTTACAGGAGCTGCACTTAATCTTGATAAATGTGTTGGTCAGCGACTACCATACACCTTAGGTACCTCAGGATCTATTGCTGGTCTAACAATTACTACAAACCCTTTGAAAATCCTAGGTATATACTGGGGAAATATGGAATTAGGCTATTTTAAGGGGGGAAAAACTTAATTTAGGTAAACAAATGGTTGCAATGTGGAACAAATGGAAATTTTGGAAAAAAAAGAGTGTTCCTTATTAAGTCTTGTTTGATTCCTGTGTTTCTATACCTTAGCTATGTACTCCCCCAAAATCCTTGGAAGTTGGGATATTAGGACTATTCTTCCAGGCCTGTTGGGGCAGTCGACTTAACCCCATAAAACGTAATATTTTATATCTTCCAATTTCTCAGGGTGGACTTAATATGCCTAACCCTATTCTCTTTTTTAATAGCTTTTTCATATTTAATAACATTTGACCATTATTACTGAATGAAACTCAAGGTTGGGAAATGTTTTTGAAACCATGCTGTCAACAATGGCTTCAACTGTGGGAAGCTCAATCTCTGAAATGTTTTAAGAGATCTGTAATGACTCCTGAGTATATCAGATGTACTTTTTTACGTATTAAGCAGTGGGGTTTACTTACTATTCATGTTCTTAATTTTTCACAGAAACAACTGTATTTCCATTTATCGAAAGCAACCTGTCAGGTGGAACTAGTCTTCACTAAATGTTCACTACAATACAAAACTACATTGCAAGGATTCCTTGTCAATAAATGGATTCCTCAACATATGTAAGACTTTCACTGGTTGGCCCGTCATGGCAAAATAAATGTTAATTCAAATGAGAAACATAAGGCCCTAGAAGAAATATTTTGTGTTCATCCAGATTGTATTCAACAAGAGGAAATTGTAGAACATATCCTGTTTTCATGTTCTTTTATCCAACATTTTTGGACCTTTTTATCATAGAATTGGTGGAAGCTCTTTTCTCAACTTTATCTTTTGAAAATGTAATGGTTTTTTTTTGATAATTCTTGGACTTGTAAATGGCATCTAAACTCATTACAACTACTAGTGACCGTCTGTAAATGGCAAATTTGGTTAGCTAGATGTGCTTATAAGTTACAACAAAAGGAGGATCATGATTGGAATTATCCCAACATATAGTGCATCAGCTGAAATGTATATATAAAATGGAGAAATCCACTCTGCTAATAGTTGTCTGTTAGAGCAATGGATTGGATTTCCTTGGGTAACTGACACTGATGCTCCAATTACTTGATTGTAATACTAAATATTGTAAATAGGAATTAGGTAACATTTCTTTTTTAGGATAGTGGAAGTTTTTTTTATATCTTGTAAACATTTTTAAATTTATAGGGAAAAGTACAAGGGTGGTGAGGTAAATGAAATATTAATACAGTATCTGTACTTATATTGGTCTAACATTTTTTTTAGATTCACAATTGACTTATTGGTCTTCCTTTCTTTTTTGTGACATTTGGTCATTTATTATTCTCACTCACTCACTCACTCACTCACTCACTCTATGTCCATATAATAGACTATTGTTCGTGTGTGTTTTTGGAAGAAAAAAAAGAAGGGGAAATTTCCCCTCTAATCTTTAATGGGGTGGGGGGTGTTTGGTCATTACATTTTCTTGAAGGTTCAAGGTGATTAACAATGAAAAATGCTTATGTATGTTCTTGATTTTTTTCCTCCTGTTTTTTATTATGATCTGTATAACTTAATATTAATTTGTATATACAGTAGTTTGTTATGATTTCAAAAACTCCCCTACTCTTTTGGTGGGAGGCAGGGGTTGGTTATGCCAGGTACTTGTATAATACAATGTTTTCTCTTTTTTTTTTTTTTTTTTGTTGAATGATATAATACCGTTGTGTATTATTATTTGTTTCAATAAAAAAATTCCCTTACTCTGGTGGTAGGGGGAGTTGCTATCCGTGAGCGGATGGTCACTTTTGTCCCTGATGTTGAGGAGTGAGGAGGTGTGTGCGGTTGGGGAGTGGGTCTCCTTCCCAGCCTTGATTATCTAGAGACCCACTCTGCAGAGGTGAATTTCTCACCAAACTTGTCTGGATTTTCTACTGCTGCTGATTCCCTACCTGTTTCTCCTGCTATGGAAGACACTTTGGATAGTACACACTGTGATTTGGTGGTTTCTGATTCTGGTCCCTGCACTCCACCTTTGGCGTTGATGGATGAGTGTTTGCCTTCTGAGGGTTTTGGAATTCCGCCATGTGTGGTGGTGGGTGAGTGTGCCACAGCTACAGGAGTGATGGTGCAGACTCAACTGCCTGGATGTGAGAACCAGGAAGTCACTGTTTCTTCAGCATCTCCTCAGCATGCTGCTGACCCTGCAGCTTTGGTCCAGGACTCTCGGGCCTCTCAGGGACACTTGCCAGGTAAGACACTGGGATTGTCAAAACAGAAAACTGTTATAAATGATGATGCTGGTGGTCGGGAGCAGGATCCTATACCAGAACAGGCTTTGCAAGCTGCGGGCTGGGTTTGTACACCTGTGGGTTGGTCTCCTGACCCTTCTGATGCTAAAGTTGCAGAATATTCAGCGATGCACTTTAATGACTCTGGGGCTTTGCTTATGGCCCATGTGGACAATCTTTTGACTACTATGCAGTCTGTGGAACCTGTTTCCCCAGTTTTGGCTTCAGGTTCTGTTTTCCTGCCTCCTTTAGCTCAGCCTGTTTTGCCTGTGGCTGTTACACAGAAGAAGGGTCCTGCATCCAGTGATCAGCAGCTACCAGGTTCTGCACCTGTGAGTAAGATTTCTGCCTCATCTTTGCCTGTTCTAGTGCCTGCAGTGGATACTGTACCCATGGGTTTTGGCCCTGCTCTCTTGCAGGATACTGTGAAATGTACTTTGTTTAAGCCTCTGCTCCAGATGGCTGATTTATTCAAACCTTCTACGAAGGAGCTTGCTCCCAGGAGGAATGCTATTAGACTGCTGTATAAGGGAGGCTTGCCTGATCCCCAAGATCATGTTTATATTGGTAGAACATTGCTTAAGGATTCCTTGAAGTTTTATGCATCTGAGGTTTTTGCCTTGATTCATACAGATGAGAATAATTATGATGCTAGCTTTAAGACTGTGGAAGCACTGGATAGGTTCTGGCTAAAATATAACTCTCTGAAGGATTCCCCATTGTGGACCCCTATTTTGGCTATCCCTATTACTAGGCCTATAGTTCGGATGATTACTGTTCTTTTTAAGAATGAAGGGGTGGATGTTTCAGATATCCTGTACTGGCTTAAAAAATGTTGTGAGGTTCTTGAACATCCGGTACCCATCATTGACTCTGAACAATTCTGGACAGGGGGCTGGAAGATAAAATGCAAATTATTCACTACTAACGCTGGTATTGCACATCTTCCGAGTTGTTTTTTTTGGGGAAAGGATATGGGCTCTTTGTTCTATCTGGGACAACCCAAGTCATGCCACAAATGTGGCTCACACCTTCACCTCAGTAATGCTTGTGACACCCCCAAATGTACCCATTGTTTGGAAACTGGTAATTTTTCTGCTACATGTAAAAACCTATTTCGTTGCAACCTTTGTGATGAAAGGGGTCATTCCTATCTAAAATGTCCATGAACCTCTTATAATTCTGGAGATCATCCATCACAGGAAGCCCTGATTACACAGGCACAGAAGCAAGGTTGTGCACAGGCCTCAGAGAGGCGTATGAGGAATCTACGGCAGTCCACTGTTGTTTCTGTGGTTGCTGCCCTCCCTATAGGTGCTACTCCACAAGTCAAGCTTTTGGTTGACCAGTTACCTGTCATGCCTGACCCTCCTATTCATGATATCGCTCAGTCCTCTGTAGACATTGCTGATTCATTGCCTCAAGATGACCAAAAGGATGTTGTACAACCTGGTTCTTCTATGATGGTTTCAGATTCTGGGGACCCCCATGACCCTCTCAGCGTGGGTACCACATCTGTTGATATGGCACAGGATTTAACTGATAGTCTGCTTCCTGTAGATCATTCTTCTATGTCACTCTCCCCTGCTGGCACCATTGTCTGACCCACCCTTTCTGACTGTTTCTTATAAGAAACGCTCCAAGGACAAATTGGGTCTTCCAGTTGAGCCTAAAGGTAAAGAAAGAAAAAAATCATTGCAATCAGGTCTCACCACATGATGTAATAAATATGCACCTTTAATTGTTGCTGCTGTGCCTTCCCTGTCAGGGGATGAAGACTCTGGTTTGGATGCTTCATCAATGGCATCCTCAAGGGAAGCCTTTTCTGATGAAGATGAAGGTTGCTCCAGAAGGAAACATTGGGCTACTCGATCTAAACGTTGATTGTGATTCCCTTTTTCCCTGACTCATGGCAACCTTCCGTATTTTGACCTTTAATGTGAATAGCATAAAGAATGAGATACAGAGGGATGTGATCTTCCATGAAGTACACGGTTTACATCCTGACATTGTTTTTTTACAGGATACTCAGATTAAGACCTTTAGTGAGATTGCTAAATGTACCTCTAAATGATATCATGGGGCCTCGTTTTGGTCTCAGGGCCAGGACAAGTGTGATGGTTTAGGGATATTGTTTTCTAATACTGACATAAAGTTATTAGATTGATTGATTTAGAGCCAGGTAGAGCTTTTGTGTTTGATGTTTCCTATAGAAAACACAGGTTATGTCTCATTAATATCCATGCTCCTCAAGGGGAAAGCTTTGAGGGTTGCTCTTTTTCATAAAATTCAACCTTTTTTGTGTACAGTTCAGACAATTATTTGGGGGGGTATTTTAATTGTAGCGTTCAAAGGGAAGATAGAGGTCTACGTACGGATAAAATGTTCTGTGATTCCAATGCTTTGAAATATATAGTGGTTACTGCTAAATTACGGGATGTTTATTGATCTTTTCATGGTGATGAGGGTTTTACATTTCACAAGGATTTCCTACACACCAGGATTGATTATATATGGGTATCAAATTTTATTACTCTTTTAGGCTCGGCTGTGCGGGATTTGGCCTGTTCTGGTCATTCTGCTGTTTATGTTGATTGCCTTTGTAATCCAGAACAAGTACATGACAAACCTACCTGGAAGTTGAATGTTTCCTTATTGGATAACCCAGAGTTTGTTTCTGGTTTTCGACGATTATGGATAGCTCGTCAATCAGTCCACTGCATGTATGATTCTTTACAAGATTGGTGGATGGGCTCTAAAAAAGACATACAATCTTTTTCAAAATTGGGCTGGGAAAAAAGTAGAGATGCCTATTTTATTACCTGCAGCACCGTAAACAGCTGCATAGGTTGCTTTCCTTGGCAGATGTCTCGGGCCATGATTTTGGTTCCCAGATTCTTCAGATTAAGCAGGCTATGTACCGTTTTCAATATGATGGAGCTAAATCCTTAAAACAGGAAGTGAGATTTGGTACTGCTAGTAAAAAATCTACTTTTGACCCTTTTAAGGACAATCAGCTTTGCAATCATATGAAGAATATTTTTGAATTGGCAAATAGGGATGGAATATTGTATACTGATAAGTCTTCCCTTTTGGATATTGTCCATCATTATCTTGTTGATACTTTTGGTGTTGCCCCTACCACATATGATACTGAATGCTTTGTTACCTCTTTGGAAAAAAAATCCCTTTCGAAGGCATTAGTCCTCCAATTAATAGGTTTGATTACCGAAGCTGAGGTTAGAGCTGCCATTATATTGGCTAAAACCAATACTGCCCCAGGTGTGGATGGTATTCCTGCTGAGTTGTATAAAACCTTTAATGATATTCTGCGTACTGATGTAACTACACAGTTTAATGAACTCTTGAGGTCCGGTGATTTTTCAGTTCATTTTTTAGAAGCTGAGTTGGTTCTTTTATATAAAAAAGGGGATAAGACCTTGTTGTTGAACTGGAGACCCATTTGTTTATTGAATACTGATCTGAAGTTGTTAAGCAGGATATTATCCGCACGTTTGGCTACTTGTGCTGCAGGTTTGATTAGCCCTGCTCAAGTGTGTCATTCCCATAGGGGTTTTCAAGACAATTTGATTTTCCTCTGTGAATTATTTTTCAGAAACTCTGGGAAAAGGGTTCCTAGTTATATATTAAGCCTTGATCAATGCCTTTTGCTTTTGATTCCTTGTCTTTGGATTACTTGTATTTAGTTCTGCAACAGTATGGTATTCCTTTCCAATATAGTTCATGGCTTCAGTCTTTGTATAGATCTGCTTCTCTTGTACCAAGGATAAATGGGTGGAGGGGTGCTGGAGTTCTGGTTTGTCATGGAGTTCAACAGGGCTATCCTATGAGTCCATTACTATATGTTTTCAGAATTGACCCCTTGTTACAGTCAGTTCAATGGAATCCTGCAGTGCTTGAGAATGCTTTGTCATTTCTTTTCCTATTGGTCAAGGCTTTGCATATGCAGATGATGTAGTGCATGACTATTAATGCTCACACTGTTGAACATGTAGTACAACAAAGTCTTCAGAATTTTTCTAAGGCCTCTAGATATTGTATTAATACTGAAAAATGTATTGGATATCAATTAGGGGGTGAAGATTTGCTTAGTGATCAATATGCCGGTATTTCACTATCCAGAGAACTGGTTATGATTTTGGGTTTGAAATTTGGGCCTATGAATGCAGCCTTCCTAAACTGGGATATTAAATTGCAGAAAGCAGAACTGGCTTTGACTAAATAGGGTCAGACTCCTCTTTTGAAGTGAAAACTAATTTTTTTTCTTAAGTGTTTGATAGTTCCTATCTTGCTGTATATTAGTTATATTTACCCCCCCCCCAAAGCATTACATACCAGGTTGTTTAGTATATTTTTTAAAGCGCTATGGGGGAGTAGATTGAACCCCATTAAGCAGTCTGTGACATATCGCAGTCTAAAGGAAGGTGGGGTGGGTATGTTTCATCCGATTGCGTTTTTTATAGTGTTTTTCTTTACATTAATATCATTGCACCTGCTAAATCACACGCTAAGGCTTAGTTTGTTCTATTGTCTGAATACCTCCTTGCCTGAGTGCTTGGTAACAGAATAAAGGGAGGTTATTGAATCGAGTACCAGGCCTTCCACATGAAGTTAAAGAGTTGTTTCAGTTGCTTATAACATGGAAAGTACCTTGCGTTATGGATGAGTTGTCTTCTAGAACTGCAATTTATGATTGGTTGATACGACTTCAGTGTTCCGACCCTATTGTTTTGCCTTATTGTGCTCCTAGTGAGTGTCGTGCTAAATTTTGGCAAGTTCTAAATAAGAGGCTTCCTGTTTTTGTTTGGGATGTCCTCTGGCTGACTATTCATGGACGTCTTAGTGTCAAGAATAATAATAAGCACAAAGCGCTACAGGATAGATATTGTTTACGTCCATCTTGTTGTCAGATTTTGGAAACACAGGAACATTTGTTTTTGGATTGTGAATATGCTAAACATTTTTGGGCTGTAGTAGCATATTCTTGGGGTGTTCCTCAATTTAGATCAATTACCTACCAAGACTTGATTTATGTACTTTGGACCCCAGTGTGGCAATGTTTTTCCGAAGATACTTTACAGGTTTTGTTTGCTGTTTTGAAATATTATATCTGGCAGGCCTGTTGTAAATGGGTTCTACAGTAACATTTTGTACCATATGATGTTTTGTTGCATTCTGTTCAAGACGAGATGTCGAAAGTGTATGCCACAGATCTCACTTGTTGTTCTTGATTATGTATGACACAGTTATGGAGAAAGTGTGCTTTTCTGTTTTGATTTGATATTCGAAAGGCTTAGACAGTAATGTATTGCTTTGTTTTTGAATTCTAACTTCCTTCTTCCCCACAGAATTCCCCTACTCTTGCATCAGGGGCTCTTCCTTCTGTGAGTAAGAATGGAGGAGCCCAGTTTGGAGCCGGATAAAGGAGTAGGAGGTGAAGCTGGAGAATGTTCTGTGAGGGGAACTGTTTCTACTGTTACACGAGGTCCCTGTACCCTTATTGGTACCCCCAGAGGTACACCGTAGACAGTTAGCATTTAGGCATATGTTATACTGACATATAGGGCTATGGGCATCTACCGTATAAGAGTAGATGTCAGGATATGTCTGCATATTATTGTTATACACGTTGCTCTCTAATACATGTATATGTTTCATATGTATTTCTTGCTTACAAGATGTTAGGACTCCTGTGTCCTTGTAATGATTATGATATATAAGTCAGCATTGCCACCTTTTGGTGATTTGTACTACTACACTGATATATATGTAGAACTGTACTCTTTTGTTTCACAAAGTGATGATTACTACAAAATTGTATAATGTTATCTTAGACTGTGGAGCTACCTCTAATTTAGCCAATAGGGCTCATCTCTGTAACTAGAAATGTTTCTATCTTACAGTAACCATAGTAATTATCATAGGTATATAATGTGAGACATTACGTCTTCTACCTTGGAGACCCCAAGAGACACAAAGACTCCTCAAGGTATAGGGAATGCTTAGCATTGGCTCCCAGTTCATATTGGCAAGAACTGCTTATGGCAACTGTAATTATCCTTTTTGGCAGTAAGAAACAAGTTTATTACTCTAATGCAACGTGTCTGTGGTTCCTTACATTGCCAATATTGCCAAGAACCTGAGGGTGAGGTTTAGACCTCTTGACAATTGGCGACCACGTGCTGGCAATATTTGGTGTTTGCAAAATTTCGCTTGTTGCTTTAAACTTTTCTCTTCCCAATGGGGGACTGTAGGTGTGCATTCCCGCATCACCACTCCCATTTTATGACCAGTTTATAATCACTTGCAAAGTCTGATTGCTTTCTGGATGTGGTCGATGCCGACTGTACACACTCAGTGGCACTTTTGAATTGCCAGCTTACAAGTGTACAGTAGCCTGACTGTGTATGAAGTGCTCCTGTTGTGGACTGATACACAGCATGGCTCCTTTTTCACAGTTTGATTTTTCATTCTCTCCCACACAATGGCCACCATATCAAATATCTGCACAGAACTGAGACTTGATGTCTCAAACTTCCTTGCCTCCCATGGAGGATGGGCTGACTTTGAGTGGGACACAAGTCAATCCGACAACAGTGGGGATTTCAACCCAGTGCACTGAGATGAGACAAACAGCCAATAAGTGCCAAGCTAAAGGGCTGTTGGTCGTGGCTCTCTATGCTGCTTTGGAAGCCTCCGAAATGAGGTTTCGAACCCTTGAACTGCAAATCAATCTCTTAAGCAGGAGATGGGGTTGCAGGAAATGGAATGTGTGAGATGTGAGCAGGATTTGGAGTCTGAACTTCTATCACTGTGAAATGAAAAGAATTCACTTTTGCATTCTTTCTACCCAGGCAGGAGAGCAGGACATTTGTATGTTGAAGCACAAATGTGACAGTTTGAGACAGGATGAGGGACAGGCTTTGCACATGAATGACTTGTTAAGTAGAATGAATGAACAGTTGAGTGAGGAGTTGGGAGAGGTCCAGGATGAGATAAACCAGGTATGTAATGACTTAGAAATGGCTACTAGGGACAATCATGAATTGAGCGCCGCATATAGAGTGTTGCAGAAACAAATGCAGGTTGAGGTTGATGTGAATGTTGCAAATGTGAGTCACGCTGAATGTGAATCCAAGATGGCAAAACTGCACCATCAGTGGGAGGTTCTGACTGGACATGTTAAGGTGATGGGAGGCATAGCCCCTGCCTTAACTATGTCATCTGAAGGGGAGGTCTCAGATGATGACATCTTTCAATACAACACCCAGTCACACCCCTACTATAGCCCAGCTACCCCGCTCCACCATCCCCAACATGGCGGATCCCCTTTGCACCCTCACCACGTCATATGTCATCAACGCCATGAAGCACATCATGGGTGATGCCAATATGGCTACTCCCATGATGGGGGTCAGTAGACCTTGGCCTAGTCAGGACAGCACCACCAGTGGCCGTTATTAATGTGGAAGACAGGCAGGAAATAGAAACGATGACTGAACATGCGATAGGTACAGTGCCTATCTCTGAGAGAAATAAATGGGTCATTAAAACCCAAATTAGGCAGCTTCTGCATAAGGCTGGCACTCAGGAAGGCATGGTTCAGACTGCAGTGGAGGCCACAGCCCAGGAAGCCCTGGATGGTGCCCAAGGTAACATACCCCAGCCTGATCAGCCCAATAATCCCCTGCAAATGGCCTACTCTGTTCAGCAAATAGCTGACAGTATCGGTTGGATGAGCCCATCTGACAATCTTAGCTGTCACTTGGAAATGGTGCATGCTAAATGTGAAATGCTTAGTCTCACTGCAGATTACCAGGTCCAGATCCTACGCCAGACTATTGATCCTGGACTGTGGGCCAAATTCTCTGATGCCATCTAACAGGCTGTCAACGCCACCTTTGACGAGGTTGCAGCTGAACTAATTTCTGCACACAGCCCAGGTGTAGTAGGAGTGATACTTGCATACCCTGTGAAACAGAATGCAAAAGAAAGTCCAGCGACTTACCATCAGAGACTCTGGATGGCCTACCGAGCAGGAAAGCACCTCGCACAAGAAGCTGCGGATGTGGATCTTATCGAGTATAAGACCTTGTTCTTTAGGAACATGATCCCTGCAGTAAGAGAAAAGGTACAGCCAACCATGTACCCCACCACAGAGCAGTTTGCAGACATTCTTTAGAAAATCGAGAGAGTTTATCAACTCTATACCCATGATCTAGGCTCTGGCTCCAAGAAAGTAGCTGCTGTGGAGCCTACCCCAGAGACCACGACACACTACACGGTGGAAGGGCAGGCCCAACACAAACAGTCCCTCTTCACAGACAACCAACACCCCCAGTAAGCCCAACAACCACAACAGCAGCAGCAACAACAGCAACAATGGGGTGGGAACTGGAATTATCATAAAAACAAGAAACACCATAAGAATAACAATGGTAAACAACAACAAAGACCAGTCCCTTCATATAGGGAGATAGTCAAAGAGAATCAGAAGTTCAGAGAGCTCTTGGGACAAGTGTGCTCTGTAGCAGATGCTGTTCCTGCTCAGGCCCTTGCAACCATACAACCGGGAACACAGGCTCCAACAGGCCATGGAGATACCGGAAGTACAGGCCCTCAGGCCCACACAGGCCTGAACCCAGAAGCACCTCCCTATATAGCATCAGTGCAGCATGATGAAGTGGTTCACAGGAGCCAGGCACAACCTCTTCATGCTCCCTCTAGTACAGATTGACAATTACAGGCCTCAGTCCATATTGTAAACAAGCTGGTATTGGATACAAACGGAAGGCCCTGCACTGAGGCTGAGGTCAGGGGCTGCCTACTTACAGTGTTATTGGATACAGGCACAGCTGTGTCTGTATTACATGATGACCACCCAGATACATCTCCTTGGTCCACCGGACAGAGGACCAACATGTCATGAGTAGATGGTACAAGGTTATCTGCTTATCATTCTCTACCACTACCTGTAGAGTTGGGACACCTGAAGGCCTCTCACACCTTCCAATTAATGGTATTGTGTGATCATCATAGTATCATTGGAAATGACTTCCTTGCACCACACAGCAGTGTGGTGGACCTAGCTAACATGCTACTGATACAGATTCAGGCCTAATATAATACCATCATGATCCCTGACTCACATGTGGTGGCAACAATATCTGCGAACAACAGAGTATGATGTCATAGATTTGTTCAAGAGCCATGAGCTTTTCCCAAAACTCCTCCCTATTCTACAAAGACATTTGGAGGCATTTTCTACCAACAAGCATGACTGTGGCAGAATGCACACTGTCATTGAAGTGCCTGGCCCAGCACATGAGAGGCAAAGGCAACACCCTTTTCCACCAGAGGCCTTGCCTTCTCTTAGGGAAACAATAAAATCTCTCTTCAAACAAGGTGTAATTAGGACATGTGTCTCTACTGCCAACTCCCCAGTGTGGCCTGTGAAAAGACCCACAGGTGCCTGGAGACTTACTATTGACTACAGGAGACTGAACCAGGTCACCCCCAGTTGCACTCCAATGGTGGCCTCAGCATCTGATGTGCTATAACTTCTGACCCCTGACCAAAAATGGTTCAGTGCCCTGGACATCTCCAATGGTTTCTGGTCACTGCCATTGGCTCTTAAGAGTCAATATAAGTTTGTATTCACCTTTGAAGGTAGACAGTACACATGAATCTGCTTACCACAGGGATTCCATAACAGCCCTTCCCTGTTCCATCTGCACATGATGGATGCCCTTGAGGGTTTCACCCCTTGTGTCTCTCAGCATGTGGATGACCTGCTGTTGGCAACAGTAACATTAGAACAACACTTGATCTCTTGGATGAACTACTGACCTCATTCAAAGAGCAGGCTTTAAATGCAACCCAGCAAAAGCACAATTATGTCAAAAGAGGTACTGTTTCTGGGTCTGAGAATAACTGATCTAAAGCCAAAGCCCTAACTGGAAGAAGATACAAGAATTGCAAGACTTGCCATTACCTACCAATGTGGCCACTCTTAGGAGATTTCTAGGTATGGTAAACTATTCCAGAGATTTTATTTGTGATTTTGCTCAGAAGGCTGCTCCTCTGTATGAGTTATCGAAAAAGGACATTTCCTGGCATTGGGGTCCCATTCACACCCAGGCTGTGACATCACTGAAACAGGTTTTGGCCTCTACTCCAGCTCTGGTCAACCCCAATCCAACATTGCCATTCCATCTGGAGTGCGCCACCTCTGACATAGCTATGTCAACAGTGTTGGCTCAGAAGCGTCTATGGCACCCTGAGACCCATTGCATATGCATTCACAGTCTCTGACCTCAGTGGAACAGAAGTACAGCTTTGTGAAAGGGAACCTTCTGGCCACTTTTACATGCTGTCAAGCACTTCTGTATATCATGGGTGCTGTCCTCTGATTATTAACACAAACCACAGCCCAACTACCTTTCTGCTATCAGATAGAGTGAAGGATGGGTCAGTCTCTAACACCAAGCTGACACACTGGTCACTTCTTCTCCAGGACAGAGACATGCAGGTCCACCCAACTAAAATGCCATCCATGCTGGCACATGGACTCCTTTTTCAAGGAGAACCCCATGAATGTACACTGCAACCACCTGATCTACCAGATTCAGGTCCTTTCCTCCTTGTCACACCACAAATTCATTGAGAACACCTTCATTATGTCATATTTTCGAGATGGTTTAGCTTCCTACAGTATTATTATCAGGGAGCACAAATTGCAGGGATTGGGTATCTTAGTGATTTATCCTTTACACTGTTAAGATTTCTGGAAGTGCTGTGGCACTCATCACAACACAGCGAGATAGCAGCAGTGGCCTATGCCCTAGAGTTCATCCAGCATGGGACCGAGGATACCATCATCTTCACAGACTCTAACTGGGTTTGTTGTTCTCTTACAGAATTACTTCCTTTCTGGCAGAACTCCTTCCTTGCCTCTGATGGCAGCCCAGTGAAACACAAAGAACTGGTAATATACATAACACTCACTGGCACAAAGGTTTGCTTACAAACTCTATGTACACGAAGTTAAAGCTCACTGCATATATGACTCCTATCATGCTTCCAATGACACAGCAGACACCCTTGCCAAGCAAGGGGCCTGAGGAGGGGACACCTGGATGATGGACCATCCAGAGGCTAGAGTGGCTGTACACATTGCATTAGTCAGAAAGAAACCTGAACACCTTTCCCCCTTGGACCTCTCAGCAGCCCAAAATACTAATTCTGAACTCAAAGAAGTGTTCAGATTCCTTGACAAGAGCAGGGAAGAAACTCTACTTACCCATAACCCCTACTGGAGGCATGAAGGTAAGTTACGCTTGTCCCCAGATGACAAGCTCATCTGGTACCAACCAGATGATGCCACCACCAAGTTGTGGGTGGTTCCCAGACACCGTAGGTCCAAATACTTGCACTAAGTACATGACACCCCTACTGGTGGACACCAAAGAGTGGAAAATACCCTCCAAAGGCTCAAGACCACCACCTGGTGGCCTGGTGTCACCAAAGATGCTAAACAGTATATAGACAACTGCCTTGTTTGTATGCAAAACAATCCCATTCCCACCAAACAAAATGCTAAACTACTACCACAAAGACACTCTGGCCCTTGGCATGCCATTCAGATTGATTTTATTGGTCCTTTGACCAATACCAGCAGAAACAACGAGTAAGCTCTTGTGGTAACTGATCTTTTCTCTAAGTGGGTTGAAGCTTTCCCCACTAAGACATGTACTGCTAAAACCACTGCCAAAATCCTGGAGGAACAGATTTTCTCCAGGTGGGTCCTACCTCTCAAGGTAGACTCTGACAAAGGAACCAGTTTTACTGGTGAGTTGATGAAAGAAGCACTTGAACTTCTTGGAGTTCACCAGAAGTTCCTCATACCCTATCATCCACAATCTTCAGGTCAAGTAGAAACAGCCAACAAACTGATTAAGCAAATGCTTTACAAATTCATTGAGGACAATCCCAAATCCTGGGATTCCCTGTTGCCATTACTCCTTATGGAAATTAGGGGCACACCCTCAGCCACCACCCAGTTGACACCCTTTGAGGTGATGACTGGAAGACAGATGAGATTACCTAAACACCTGTTGTTTGACCTGCACACCCCCACTGCAGACTGTGTGTCTGTAGACCAATATGTGGAAAAACTCAGAGAAGACCTCATACACACACACTTGTATGCTGCCAATTGAATGGGCAAGGCCCAGCAACAGTCCAAAATACAGTTCGACAAACACGCACAAGAAGTGGATTGGGAAGTTGGAGATCAGGAAATGGTCCTCAGATTTACACATCCCACACAATCCTTCTCCAATAAATGGGAATGCCCCTATCCCGTTGTCAACAAGCTCAGTCCAGCAGTCTATCAGGTTAGACTCTTGCACAACAACAAACTGACTGACAAATGGTTACATGCAAACCAGTTAAAACTGTATAAAAGAGTATAATTACTTTTCCTCACCCCATTGGGCGGAATAGTACTAACCTACTAATGTTTGGTTTTCCTTTTCAGATACATTGAAAAGATGGCTATCTTGTTCCATTTTCTCCTCATCTTAGGAGTTATCCCCTGCATCCAAGGCACGGTAAAGCACCTCCTTCCTCACTCTTGATCCTCCAATGTCTACCCCAGAATGAGTTTCCATCAATATACCTGACAATTTGATTACTGTCCAGGAAGGTTCTGATGCCTACCTCACTGCCTTGGTTGTTGCTCCTGACAAATCTACCCTACAAATTGAGTGGCAAACCACATCACAAGGACAAATTCTCCCTGTGGCCAAGCTCTCCAAGAGAACTCTCCATGGATGGCCCAATGCTAAATTATCCCCTAATGGTTCTCTGTCCTTGATCCAAACTGCTCTTAGACATTCTGGTTTATACAATATTACTGCCTTAATTGATCCCTCTTATTGTAATTCTTTGTCTAAGGACTCTGCCAGGAAATTTTGTACTGTATACAACATGGCCTCTGCTGCCATGTATCTTTCTGTGTTAACCCCTACTGAGAAACAGCTTTTGGAATGTCCAAAGCATACCCCTGGTCCTCGTAGTGGTCTTACATCCACTACACCACCTGGTACACTTATTAACAACTTACAATTTATGCATATACCTGTTTGTTTAATTTGACTTACTGGAATATGAAAGAATTTGGTATGTGTCATACTATTAACACTTCAGCATTTTACAGTACTTTATTGCTTGATAGCTTAGGAGCTTTTCAGATTCATACTCAAGACCCTATTGCCAGGGTACAAACCACTGAGCATAGATGCAACTTCAGGATGAAACCCAATCCTGATGATCAAAGCCATAAATGTAATACACATGAAGTTGACAGTTCTGATGTCACTGGTGCCACAGAAACTGTCACAGGTCTTTTTGGTACAGTTATGTCTATTTGGAATAAAGCAGACATTGCCACTATCAAATCTCATTCAGCTAAATTCCAGACTGGTTTGGTGAATGATATTTTACCCCCATTATTGCATGGTGTGAATAGCCTTAGTCAGGAAGAAAGATACACTGTATATAATATGCATGATATTGCTAAGACATTTACAGATTCTAAAGATAAGATTAACACACTCATTGCACAGAACAACAAAGAAGATAAACAATACATTGCTAGAGAAATTCTATGTTCAGCCTATGGCTCATACATTATTACTACCATCAATAATCTCTTCTGTGATCTAGAATCTGGAAGGATCCCTGATATTATTCATGACAGACGTATTTCTAAATGGTATTGTCCATGATATAAACCCCCTGGCTGTATTGCTATGTGTATGCAACAGACCTTAACTATTCCTCTTTCTATAGTTAGGAATCTGGGTATTGTGACCAGACACCCTAATACTGGTCCATGTTTCACTTCTGAGAAATGTTCTATCAAAGATACAATATTTGTTTCTTTTACTGTCTCTTTACCATAGTTTGATCCCACTACAGCATTGTTTTACAAGCTTGCTTATATACACTTGATTGGGCACCTTGATGACGACATCTACAGAAAATGGCTGGACTTGCCTCCTCTACTGGTCTTCCATCCTTTCCTGGATGCCTGGGTTGCCCTGCACACAAATTGCTGTGTTAAGAAGGGCTACATTTACTTGTGTCGATGTTATGTATTTGATGTTATTAAACCTGTATGTGGTTATTCTCCCGACAGTATTGATTGGTCCTTTTCCAAGAACGATTACATTAGCACTAATGACACAGACCTTTTGGACTCAACATTGGCTCCAGACAAACTCTACCAATTTTATTGAGAGGAGGTTCATCACCTGTCAACACGGATTTCCAAGACCAGCTGCACCTGCCCGGGACAGTTGCAAAAGTGGAGATTGCCTACTGTTAAAATGCAATATAATTCTGACGGCGAGTACTGCATTGTCACCAATTATAAAAGTTACACATATGGAACCCATACATGTGTTATTGATGCTCCTAATTTATGTTTTGTCCTGCATCAAAAGTTTGTCATTGGACATACCGTTATTACCCCCTTCCCCCTTATGGATGCTGACATCATTGATGGTAACCCCGGTTATCTACTCACACTTTCTGAATACTTACCATATTTTAATGTACACATAGATCCACTGACACATTAAAATCACTTTTAGAAAGGAAGGACACCCACCTCATCCACATCAGCAATAATATAACCAAAGCTAATGAAGCTGTTCTTGCACATATTAATGATGGTGATATGAATGATGCAGTAACTAACACTTGGTTAGAGATTACATTTAAAGGTTTTGTTATTATGCAAGCATTTTTAATATTTTTTTGATTACTATGCTTTGCTGCCTATGGTGCACACTGCGTCAACACTGTGAGCAGCTGGAGTTCCTTTACAAGGCTTGCACATCGGGACTGTAAACAGCCCCTGCTTCCTGTCCATTTCCCTATTTGCAGTGTTGCCGTCAGAGGCAACAAAGGGGGGAATATTACATGAGGTCCCTGCACCCTTATTGGTACCCCCAGAGGTACACTGTAGACAGCTAGCATTTAGGCATATGTTATACTAACATATAGGGCTAAGGGCATCTACCGTATAAGAGTAGATGTCAGGATATGTATGCATATTATTGTTATACACTTTGCACTCTAATACATGTATACATTTCATATGTATTTCTTGCTTACAAGGTGTTAGGATGCATGTGTCATTGTAATGATTAT
This sequence comes from Neoceratodus forsteri, assembly GCA_016271365.2. NCBI lineage: Eukaryota > Metazoa > Chordata > Ceratodontiformes > Ceratodontidae > Neoceratodus > Neoceratodus forsteri. The sequence continues at coordinate 471,178,514 of CM057452.1, read as the reverse complement.
GATATATAAGTCGGCATTGCCACCTTTTGGTGATTTGTACTACTACACTGATATATATGTAGAACTGTACTCTTTCATTTCACAAAGTGATGATTACTATAAAATTGTATAATGTTATCTTGGACCATGGAGCCACCTCTAACTTAGCCAATAGGGCTCATCTCTGTAACTAGAAATGTTTCTATCTTACAGTAACCATAGTAATTATCATAGGTATATAATGTGAGACATTACGTCTTCTACCTCGGAGACCCCAAGAGACACAAAGACTCTTCGAGGTATAGGGAATGCTTAGCATTGGCTCCCAGTTCATATTGGTAAGAACTGCTTATGGCAACTGTAATTATCCTTTTTGGCAGTAATAAACAGGTTTATTACTCTAATGCAATGTGTCTATGATTCCTTGCATTCCCAATATTGGCAAGAACCTGAGAGTGAGGTTTAGACTTCCTGACACTATGGATGGATGTGCTACTAGTTTGAAAATGGAATTATGACCCAAACCTATGGACTTGACAGGAGATATGGAAAGAGTTCAGGAGAAAAGTGAATCAACCACGAATTCTGATGTTCCACTCCGAGAGTCACAGCTGGTTGTGACAGAGCCAGCCAAGACATCTGGAGCTGAGGTAACCCAAGAAACTTTACAAGAGGATTTTCATGACACACTATAAAGTCCAATAAAGAGTTTCTACTTAATTATTGCAAGAGGAACAATCAGATAGTGCCATGCTCGACGTTAACCAGACAAGCCAATTTTCTATCCTCTCTCAATTCTCTCCCGTGCCTTATACAGATGAGCAAAGACCTACTGCAATTGATATTTCAACTATTGAACATTATTTTTCCCTATGAGAAGGCAGAAAAGAAAGAAACAAACCTCAGGCTTGGTCCTTGGATGCTGCATTGAAAGCAGTGGGCTGGGAGCAAGATCATGATTCTAGAACATGGACTTCACCGGGCCCAGTTAGCACAGTAAAAATAATCAAAGAATGTTCTTCAGAATATAAGGCACCCAACACAGACATAGAGGTACCTACCAGTTCTTCAGACACTTCACAGCCTTCTTCAAATCTTTCCACCCAGGTTGCTATGGAATCCACTCAGCATGTGGGTATTTCATCTCAGAAGGACAACTTGCAGGATTCTATCCCGGGCCTAAATGAAGGACATGCAGGTACCTCCAATATGGGGCAGACTTCTACTAAACAGCCTAGATAATTCTTTATGGGTGACCTATTTAAAAATAGAGGGGAACCAGCACAGTGTAGAAATGCTGTTAAATTAAAATTTAATGGGGATTCAATAAATGCTCCTGAGAGAAAAACAGTTTTGCACCAAATGCTTAAAGAACAAATGGGCATCACACCCTCTGAGCTGTTTGCAGTGATTCATGTGAAAGCGGAAGTCACTTACAATATCAGTTTTAAAACCAACCATACTTTAGATAGATTTTGGGCAAAGTACCCTCAGGTTCAAAACTCAGCCCTATGGCAGCCTTTTGTTCATATCCCCCTCACCAAACCAACAGTCAAAATCATTACTCTTTTATTTAGAAATGAAGGTGCTAGTATTTCAGATGTACAATATTGGTTACAACAACATTGCATTGTTTTAGAAACCCCCAACCCCACACTAGATGAAGACCTATTGGACAGGTAATTGGAGAGTGACATTACAGTTAAAACAACTTGATACAGGTATAGCCCGTCTTCCTGGAAGCTTTCACATTGGCAGGGACAGAGGTTTGTGTTTTTATCAGGGTCAGCTGAGAATATGCCATAAATGTGGATCACGTACTCATTTAAGCTCAGTCTGTGACCAACCCAGGTGTAACCTTTGTTTAGAATTTGGGCATGTTAGCTTAGGATGCCCAAATCCCCACAAGTGTAATTTGTGTGATGAGGACAGTCACACTTACAGAAACTGTCCTTGGGCTAAAAGAAACCATTTGGATAGGTGGTATAAGACTCTGTTCAGTTACTGGAAATATGTCAGGTACAGGCTCTCCAAAAGAAAGAGGTTTTAGCACAACCCTCTGAAAATGTAATTCCTCCCTCTGTCCCCCCCCGAGGATGATCCCTCCCACAGGGTTTCAGTAGGCACCTATAGAAATGAGGTAATCTCCCAGGAGCTTCCTCCCCTACCACACTCCCCTCCTGAAGTGGCTAGTAATAGTATAACTATGACTCTCCCCCAGCAGCCCCAATTTACCATCATGGACACCAAGAAAAAGAAAGAAAGAAAAAAGAACGGGAAAAGGAAAGCTGACATTACCCCTCCCCAAAAGCACCGTGTAGTGAGTAGAAATCAGTACCTGGCCCTAGCAAAAAGGAGACAATGGGGAGACACTGAGGATGAAGTGGATGACTCTGACTCATCCATGGTGTCCTCAAAGTTGGATCCCTCATCAGATTCTCAGTCAGAAGTAAGGAAAAAGAAGAATGAAAAAATCATCAGAAAATATCCTGACCCATTCTTGCTAGCAATAGAGAATGAATCAACAACTATCCTTCATAACCTTGAATGTCTGCAGTATAAAAACTTATAAAAAAAGGCTCACCACCCTTCATATTCTGAAGGATTTAACAAAAGATATCACCCTTATCCAAGACACAAGAATTAAAACTATTCATGAGGTCTCCCAGGTTAAACAACAATGGACACTGGGGCCTTCCGTTTGGTCACAGGGCCCTGATTTATGTGACGGGGTGGGTATTCTGTTGAAAGGTTTTCATTTTTCAGTACAGAGAATAGTTGATATAAGCTGACAACATGCACTTTTATTGGATCTCTGCAGAGAAAAATGAAAATTCAGAATAATAAATGTTTACACACCCCAGAGCATTGCATCTTGCCCTCTTCTCTTCTCTTCTCTTCTCTTCTCTTCTCTTCTCTTCTCTTCTCTTCTCTTCTCTTCTCTTCTCTTCTCTTCTCTTCTCTTCTCTCAGATTCGACCTTACTTGCACACACATAAACATATTATACTGGGAGGTAATTTCAATTGCCCCTTATCTTTATTCGATAGGGGTGGTCGTACCACAAAACTATTTGGAGATTCTGCCTGGTTAAATACAATAAGGACTGCTGGGTTAATGGATGGGTATGTATCTGTTCACTCCAAAGGGGCAAAAACCTTTTTAAAGGCTCACTAGTGACCCGGATAGATTACATATTTATTTCAAATTCTTTACATGCCACTTATGCCCAAGTTGTCTCCTGTGAGACCTCAGATCGCTTTGCATTTACTTTAAACAGCACTATAGAATCCTCCTGTTCTGCTTTCCCATCTAATCATTCCAGACCCAGATGAATGTTAAATAATTCTCTTTTACTCCATCTTGATATGGAAGAAAAACTATCTGATTTACTGGCTGCAAGATTCTCATTGATAGATGCTTTTGACTCCTTAATGGATTGGTAGATTGACACAAAAGCTGACTTAAAGTCCTTTTTCATTAAACAATATGTTAAAAACTCTATTTCTGCCTATTTGCAATAACTGAAGCTCTGAGATAAATTAAACAAAACAATCTCATGAGCTCATAAGCAAAACTTAGATTTACTCACAGAAATACAAAGTATTAAAGCGGAAATGGTAAAATTTCTGCTTTTTGTCTTCCAAATAGACCCTTTGGTTAGGAAAATTTCTGTAAATCCAGGGATCCCTCCAACTCTTCTATCAGATGGCTCTCCTGCCCTAAAAGTTAGACCCTATGCAGATGATATTTGTATATGCACTACACCCAAACTTAATGAACAAATATTTATTCAGGAAATAAATTTTGGAAAGGCATTGGGTTCCAAGTTAAATTATGAGAAAAGTCAAGCACATATTTTTCCAGCCATAACAGCAACTGATGCCCCAGAACATATTGCTAATATAAAAACATCCTCTCAAGCTACAAACATTCTGAGAGTGCAATTTGAGAGTCTGGATGATGCTTCTCCAAATTGGTCCCAGGCTTGTCAGCATGCAGAACAGACAGTCTCTTCTTGGAAATATAGGACTGTAGCAAAAAAGAAAAGGGTTTCCCTTATATACACCCTGACTATCCCTATTTTTTGCATATTGCTTATATTTTTCCTGTCCCTTGTAATTTGGAATCTAAAGTGATGAATATTTTCTTCCAAGGATTTTCTGGAAGCAGGTGAAACCCCATAAAAAGAGGACATGTGTACCATGATTTTCCCCTAGGTGGCGTATGGATGTTCAACCCTATATTATTTTTTATAGCCTTTTTTTCTACTTAAATCTTCTTTCACTACTATCCCAAACTAATCCATGGGGTTATGGGTATTTGAATTTTTTCCCAAAAATGTTCTTCATTTATGGACAACCATCCCCTCATCTCTCCCACGTAACTTAAAAAAGCTTAATCTCCCGTCTTATTTACGTTCATCTTGTGTGAAACTAAAACTTTGGCAGATTACCCCCCAGATGCTACAAAGCAACTCCAGAGGAGCTTTCTATGCCTTAATTTTAAATGAAAAGTTCTACGAGACTCCATATGTATTACAAGGTTATGACTCTAAACTCTCAATAATTTTCTCACAACTCACAGATAAAAGATTACCTTTTAAGGTGTGGGATGTGGTATTGTTGTCTTGTTATAATAGATTAAGAGTTAGAGGCACCCATAAGCACAAAGTTGTGGAAGAACATATATGTCCTATGGTCACTTGTTTAGGAATTGAAGAAACCCAGGAGCACTTCTACCTAGACTGTCCCTTTTCTAAGAAATTGTGTTCCCTAATTCTAATGACTTGGGGTATAGAGAATAGTTTGCTTTCAACACACAAAATCCTAGTGTTAGGTTTATATCCCTCTTCAGTGAATAAGTATAATCCAAGCACACTCAGGCTTTTCTTTGCACTTTGTAAATATTTTTTATGGCAAGCAAGATGTGCACTTGTATTACTTCAACAAGAATATGGGCAACAACAAATTTTGACACAGATTAGCTAAAATTTATTGACTATTTATATTGAAGAATTCAAAAAGAATATTGTAAAAGCAAGATGTCTATGGAAAAACTTTGGTTGGATCCTGAATATTATGGGTTAACATAGAAATGAAGAATTAAAAGAGAAAAGTATAAATTGTATTCAATATTTCTGTCTGTAACAATTGTACAAGTGTGAACTCTGAATACTGATGTCTGAATTTTGATTTTTGTTTTCCTAAATAAAAAATCCCCCTACTCTGAAAGTAGTGGGAGAGGGAATGGGGTATGTTGGAATACTTATTTTATTTATTGTTTATTGTTTTGATTTTCATTTTGATTCCATGTGAATTCAACATGTTTTGCATCACATCTTGATTTTTTGAAAAGTTGCAAAAAAAAAATTCCCCACTCCTTTGGGTGGGGGGGGGGAAGGAGATTGCATAAGACATATGAAGTATTATGTATTTGGTTTCATTTAAGGACATGTTACAATCTAGAACAAGTATAAGATTTCCAAGGGAAAATGTATGCATAAATACTTATTTTCTTTTGCCTTTGCTTTATGGTATTGTTTTCCAGTTTACAGAGATTGTTTGGGTTTATTTCTTCTTTGCTTAGTGAGGAGACTTAAGAATGTATGATTGAAATACTTATTTTATTTTCCCTTTAATTCTCATTTGAATTTTATTCTGTATGACTCAATACCATTGATATGATTAATTTTGATGTTAAAATAAAAAAAACTTACTCTTTTCGAGAAGTGTCATGGGATCTTTAACATTCACCTGAACTACCATCAGAACAGGCAGATGGGACCTCAGATTAACGTCTCATCTGAAAGAAGGTTGTCACACAGTATATTGTATTTTCTGCAAGAGGCATGGTACAGACCCTGGGAGGGACTTAATTTTGTTTTTCAAAATATTTTTAAGATGAAAACTCACTTGAGTGGAGTTCCATGGTAATGTGGAGTTAGAACACTAAATTATATGAGAGGTAAAATTAGCTAAGAACAACAATTTGTGCAGGTATAAAGTTACTGTATCTTTTCAGGATATGAAGGAAAATGTCATGTCACCATTACTAAGCTTGATGTTTGAGGTGTGCTATCGAAGGAGACATAAAACGTTCCTTTTGGAATTACTTCAGCTTTTCCATTGCTTGTAAATTATATTTGCCAGCTGGTTTTAGAACTACTGCTGTCTGCTTCCAGGTTGTGGCTGTACCTTGACCTCACAGGAACTGTAATTCATTTTCCTGCACACTCAATCTGTGTTCACCTAGCAGGCAAAAGATCCACAGTTGGAATCCAGATAGGCACTCAGTTTATTATATTTTCTACAAGAGACATGGTTTGAATCCTGGCAGGGACATACATTTTTTTTTTGTTTTAAGATGGAGACTAACTCAAGTGGTGATCCATGGTGGTGTGGGGTTGGCATAGTAAATAATATGAAATGTAATTTTTAACTGAGAACAACAATTTGTGCAGGAAAAGTTTGTGTCACCTCTACTAAGTTTGCAGTTGAATGGCTAATTCAGCTTTCCATAGCTTGTAATTTGTAACATCCTGCTGAGATTATCACAGTGGTAAAGCACCAGGAGAGTAGCTGGGAGGGGCTGGGTTTGATTCCCTGTTGTGAATATTTTTTTCCTTCTCACTAAAATGTATGTTGTTAGAATGTGTCTTTCTCTAGAGATCTTCTGTTTCACCCTGTGGAATGATAGCACAGTGGTGCAGCACCAGGATGTAGGTAGGAGGGGGCCTGAGTTCAATTCCCAGCTATGAACATGCTATCTTTATCACTATAATTCATGTTGTTAGGATGCATCTCTCTGTAGAAAACTTCTGTCTTACCATGTGGAACAATTCAACAGTTACAGAGCACCACAACAGTGGTTGGCAGGAACCTTGGGTTTGATTTCCAGTTGTGAACATTCTTTCTTTCTTTCTTACTACAATTTATGTTGTTAGTAGTCATCTATTGTATATGAGAAATTGTTAGATGTCATTGCTGATATCAGTGATGGGGATTTTAGGACTTGACTAAGTTCTCAGACCACGGAGCTATTAGTGACCCAGAAACAAAGGACGTGGAAACATAACTGTCCCACTTTATTGAGATTGATCAATTGCAGGAGGAGGTAATGGGGGCTTATCAATAATAGCTTATGAGACTTTTTCTTTTTACAAAAGATCATGGTGACCCAAGAGGCTCTAGTACAGGAACTGATCAGGTTAAAAGTTCAGAGTTTATATATTGTATGGTGTATGCTTGTTTATTGTGTGAGATGTATGGCTGTGTGTGTGCATGTATGTATGTCTCTATACTGTACAGCATTTGCATGTACATTGCCGTCAAGATACTCTCCCCTTCCCCAATCACCTCCTCCAGCTCTGTGGCCACAGACAACAACAGAGAGTCAGTCTCTAAGCCATGCCTCCTCTCACATGAACAGATCAATCAGAGGGCTTCTTCTGGAAAGGAGCAGGGCTACGAAAGCCTGTCAAATGGTGTGTCTGTACAAAAATGTGTACCAGCTTCCTGAGCCACACACCAGTGTCAGGAGACACATGAGGTTGTAAGGGGGTGTTTTGCCATCAAGATACTCTCCCCTCCTTTTGCCTCCTCCATCTCTGTAGCCACATAGAATGACGGAGGAGAAAGTCATGCCTCTTTCTGCATGAACAGACCCATTACAGGGCTGTTTCTTGGCTCTCTCCATACTCATAAGACCTCCCACACCTATTGTGCCTCTGTGCTGTGGGCTGGAGCACAAAATGCCACAATGCAAAGGTCATCTACTGTGGGTGTCAGCCATGGAGGCAGTCTGCAGCTGGCCATGCTGCCCCTGAAACTGTAGGATGTTTGTAACTCATTTGCAATCTTACTACATAAAACCCCAGTATAAACTTGTTACATCTATATCTCTGTATTCTGGTAAATGTAAGTCTATTCTGTTGTGGTATGTGAGTGTTGCAAACCCTTTATATACTATCACCATTGATCTCTCTGCACCCTCCATTTGGTGAAGCAAATGATCTTGAATTAGTAAGCCACTCTACATTGGTGAGGTGTCTACCCCTATATTCATGAAGCACATGGCCTTGAAGTTACAACCCATCATATATTAATGAGTTGTATATCCCTTTGTTGGTGAAGTGCATGGCCTTGAAGTAATAACCCATCTGTTTTGGTGAGGTGTATATCCTTATACTGGTAAAGTGCTCAGCCTTAAAGTACTAACCCACACTATATTGGTAAAGCTTCTACTCCATTTACTGAACTCACCATTGTTACTATACTCATAATTTCTTCTCTTGGTGTGACAATCCTTGGTGGGATTCTAGCCATTGCCTGTATCAGGTTTCTGCACATGCTGGTGTGATATATATTCATCTCTGTACCCCCTAACAGGTGTGAACTATGCCAGGTAAAGTACCATGTCCCCTGGGTAGTGCTGATTTTTTTTCTACAAAATAGGGTGACTACAATTTCCTGAACTAATGGGTTTGCTGCACTGGATTATTGTAAATGCCTTGATTGTTATCTGCTCAATTTTAATGTCTGACTCTGTACTGGTTGTGTATCTCACAGAATATTTTCTATTGATTATAATAATCTCACACTGTCTAACACATTAAAGAATACCTAAACCATCTGTTTTACACATTTTGATTTAAAAAAATGACTCCGTAGGATTGTAAAGGATAGGCTGTTGTTTACATTTGTACTGAAACTGTATTTATTAAAGCAGGATAAATGCAGTTTCATGGCATTTGAAAATTGTAAACACAGCCTCTCCTGATTCAAAAATCCTGCTTTAAGAATCCTAAAATGGCTGCCTTGATGATGTAATTGAAGAGAGAGATGTCCAGCTGTGCAGGTGGATTCTAGCTGTGCTAACCGTATTCAAATGCGAATAACTTTAAAATGAAAAATGGTAGCATGGTACTGTGAGCACAAACGTCGTTTAGCACAAACGTAACTACAAAATGATTGGTGTTTCATTTATAGATACCATTTAGTTTTTTAAAAATTAGTAAAAAAGGCAGCAGAAAATTCAATTGCTTTATCTGCTTACACATGACGTATGACGCACTGACAGAAGATGGTGACTGTAGTGGGCTAGCTATCAGCAGCAGGGAACCAGACCAGTGTTATTTTAGTTAAAATTGTACTTTTATGTAACTTTTTTGTTCATCTGTGTAATATTTTTATTGTTTTATTTTGCTTTGTTTAAATAGGAGAGTTTAGAGTAGCAGCAGTATAGTCAGGGCTGTCAGCGAGTTAGTTAGCGTAGTTGGCGTTCTTGGGAATATGTTAATATAATAGTTTGTACAAGTGTTTCAGGTTGCTGCACCATGACTCGAATGCATTTTTATAACATAGGGAGAGCATATGCATATTGCTCGCTGAGTCAGCAAATCTGGTAATTTTTGTATTTTTGCACTTTAATCACTCACCCAGCGGTGCTTTGGGATCCAGCGGGAGAACATGGCTGAGCGCTGAAGAGGAGGAGATTGTACTGAGATATGAGTGGTGGATCAGCTGATGGGAAGAGGAACCCCATTACAGGGATGCCAGAATGTGACATTGATGGGAAGAGACAGTGGTTGGAAACATTGCCATAACATCAACGGGCACATTGTTGTGTGGGACTGTATGGGTGTGCGCATTTGCTGGTCGACTCAGATTGCAGAAGATCTTTTTGGTGAGCTCAACCTGTGGCTATTAGGACTCCATTGCAGGTGGTGGGGGGGGTTCACTGCCCGCTTCCTAGAGTGGCCTGGTTTTGGGGCAGGCTGAAGGGCCTGTCCTTTGCTGGGGCTATTAGGTCTGCCAGGGGATGATCGCTGGTGGGTGGGCACTGCTCCGGCTGACCGGGGATGATTTGGGCTAGTGGGCCCTCAACTGCACCAGCATCTTTGGGGGCCCTGAGGGGGTTGTTGTCTGCCTGCGATACCCCACCCTCACTGGCCAAAGAATAGCCCTAGTCAGTGGTGGTATCTGCTGCCTGTGGGAGGCCTGCTACGAGTGGGGGGGACTGAGCCAGGGTTGTGTCCTATATCCTGTAGACTATTGCATCAGGTTCTGGTTGGATTACTGCCTTGGGGTTGCTGAACTATCTGCTGTCTTGGAGAGGACTTGAAAGTTCTACTTTTTCCATTGCTATGGTGGGACATTGATTTAGTTTTGTACAGTTTAAGGCAGTGAGAATACCTGGAATTGACTAATTGCCTATTGAATCTGCTATTTCCATCTGAGTCCTGGTGGGAGCAGGACTTGCATGGGGATTTTCTGGTCTATCATTCTGTTGATGTGCGAGATCATCGGGACACTTATTTGAACTCTTTACTTTGAGAGTGGCAGCAACTCTTTTATAGTTTTTACACACTAACCTCAAAACCATAATCTCTGCTGCTGTTTAAACATTTTGTGCGTTTGTGATATTTGGTGGTTACTGGGTGGGGTTTCTTTGAGGAGGTTTGTAGTAAAATTTTGGAGGAAGTTTTGTATGAGTCAGGGGGTGAGTTTAATTGGAGTTATTTTATTAGTGTGGGTCTTTGTGTGGTTGGTGGGGTGCTGCTGCTAGTTTTAACGTGGGAGGTAAGTGCTGGCAGTTATGTTCGGTGGACAGGTGCTACTCCCCCTCTAGGCTTAGGGGTCTGTGTCCTTTTGACTGTCCCCCACTGTCACCGGAGGTGTATAGGCATTTTTGGACCTTTGTGGTAGCTTGGACGGATCTAAGGGGTGCGGTCCCTCAGCTGGGAGGAGGAGAGGAGAGGGATGGATGGATAGGGGTAGTTGTGGTGGGCATGAGGAGGCACCCTGGGGTGAAATGGGGCCAGGAAAGGGGTTCTCCTTGCCTGGTTCCAATACACAAGGGCTTCACCAACGGTGGGCAAATAGCATGCTCTTCCTTGGCTGCTCATCCAACTTGGGCAGTGTTGTGCAATGCCAGGTCAATAAAGAACAAGGCAGCATTAATTACTGATCTTGTTGGAGTATCTGACCTGGGTTGCATCACTGAGACCTGGCTGCATGAGAATGCTGATCCTGTATTAGAATCAGTAGTTCCAGCCGGGTACTTAGTGATACACTGCCTGAGATTGGATTGTAGGGGTGGGAGTGTAGCCATCTGTTTCAAGATGGAACTGGGCCTTATGGAGATACCACTGGGGGCCACCAGATCCTTTAAATGTATCATGGATGCAGATGTGGGTTGCAGGATACTTCTTGTCTGCCTTCCACCCAGAGATGGGAAAGTATTTCTGCAGGAAGTCGCGTACTTCATGGTCGACATGGTGTTGGAGTCCCCCAGGTGGTTGGTCCTGGGGGATTTCAACGACTTGGTTAACAACAAACTCTCACAGGTTGGACAGGAATTCCTCCAACTGATGATCTCGTTGGGCTTCACACAGGTTGTTACAGCTGCAACCCATAACCGGAATCATTCCCTGGACCTGGTGTTCCTCCTGGGGATGGAGGTCACCAATCTCGTGGTGGAACCAGTCGCATGGTCCAACAATCACACCATAGGGTTCAGTTTCATGGCTCCCCCCAATAGACCTGCCCATTCAGAGATGGTTCAGTGCCACCCTTTAAGGTGCATGACCCCAAAGGGTCTGGTGGCTGTGCTGGACCTATCGAGTAGGCCATGGGAATGCTTGGATCCAGGGGAACTGGTACAGTACTATAATAGTGCAGTTTCCGGGGCCCTGGATTCTATAGCTCCTGTTCGTGTTTGCCCTCTCACTCTTTGCCCTCGGTCCCCGTGATTTGATGGGGACCTGAGAGAGTTGAGGTGAGTGGGTCGAAGGTTAGAACGATGCTGACAGAAATCCGGCCTGGAGGGTGACAAGCTTAGACTGATGGCCCATTATTTGAACTATCAGTCAGAAATCTCTTGTAAGAATGCAGAATTCCTGTCTAGAGAGAGTTCTGCAGCAAGAAATAGACCGGCTCAGCTCTTCCGTACTGTGGACAGGCTGTGCAATCCAGCCTGCCTGCAGAATCAGACAGCTTTTTCACAAGAGAAATGTGAGGAGTTTGGTCAATGTTTTGCAGATAAGGTTGCCACCATTAGGTCAGATATCCAGCTAGCACGTTAGGTTGAGAGTTGTGACTGTCGGTGGGAGGGCACAGGTACCCAGTCAGTGTGGGTGATTTTTGACCAGCCAGTGATCACTGATATCGTGAAGATTGTCTGGGGCTTGCAGCCAACTTGCTGTGGTTTGGACCCTGGTCCAACCAGCCTCCTTGTGGAGTGTTTGAATTTCATTGGACTGGTCCTGGCTGAGATTGTCTGGTGTTCGTTGGAGAAAGGTTTGTTCCCGGACCCCTTGAAGGAGGCGGTAACACCACTGTTGAAGAAATTCTCCCTTGGCCTCGACTGTCTCACAAACAACAGACCTGTCTCTAACCTGCCCTTTGTGGGCAAGGTTATTGAGAAGGTACTTGTGCTTCAGCTTGAAGACTATCTTACCACCCATGAGGTCTATGATCCTCTCCAGTCCGATTTCCAGAAGAGGCATAGTAGCGAGACAGCCCTTGTGCGGGTACTAAATGATCTCCTAATGGCGAGAGATCAGAAAAAATGTTTAATCTTGGTCCTCCTTGATCTCTCAGCTACATTTGACACCATGGACAATGGGGTATTACTGGAGTGCCTGTGGTTGATTTGTGGACTGTTGGGAACAGTCCTCAGACGGTTCCACTCTTTCCTCACTGGCAGGTCTCAAAGAGTGGTGTTGGGGATTTTTTCCTTGGCCCTTCTTCCCTTGTCTTGTGAGGTTCCACAGGGCTCTGTTTTATCTCCCATGTTGTTTGCAGCGTATATGCTTCCATTGGGTGACATCATAAGGAAGTACAGGCTGAGTTTTCACTGTTATGCACATGATACTCAGCTGTACATGTCCTTTGTGCCCAAGCAAAATGATGCTATCTTAGTCTTCAACAACTGCCTCATCAAGATTCAGGATTGGATGAGTGCTAGCTGGTTGAGATTGAACCCAGAGAAGACTTAAGTGTTGGTGGTGGATTCAGCTCATTGGGCAGAGGGGCTACCTCCTGGTCTGCCATCCGGTATTAAACATGGGGACAGTCAGTTGAGAGCCTCTGAATGAGTGCATAACCTAGGCGTCATACTTGATTGAAAGCTGACACTGAAAGCTTAGGTGTCGGCTGTTGTCAAAACTTCGTTTTACCATCTGAGGAACATCGCCTGGGTGAAACACCTTGTTCCGCTTGAGGACCTTCCAATGTTGATCCATGTCTTTGTGTCCACCTGCCTTGACTATTGCAACACTCTCTACCTAGGGCTTCCAGGGGTGGATATCTGCCGTCTGCAGCTGGTGCAGAACACGGCAGCCTGGCTGTTGACTGGCTTATCTAGAGCCAGTCTTATTACGCCTGTGCTCCATGAACTACACTGGCTGCCAGTACGGTGGAGAATCACTTTCAAGGTTGCGTTGCTGACCTATAAGGCCCTACACAAACAGGGACCGCATTATTTGCAATATCTCCTCTGTCCCTCTGCCAACTCCATTCTGTCAATGAGGGTTTACTAGAGGTTCCCAGGGTCCGCTTGAAGACCTCGGGGGCCAAAGCATTTGCGTATATGGCCCCGACCCTGTGAAACTCTCTACCTTGTCAGGTGAGAGAGTGCCTGTCCACTGAATCATTCAAGGCTGCTTTGAAGACTTATTTATTTCAACATGTATTTCCTGACATGTGTTGATTTTAAATATGGAATTGTAATTGTAATATTGGGTATTTTAATTTGAAATGCTTGTTATTATATTGTACAGGTGGTTTGGTTTTGGAGAAGTGCCTTTTATAAATAAAACCTGACTTGACTTGCTTTTATTTTCCAGAATTCTTTTAGGACTCTTTCCATCGTGAATGGGCTGGTGTCTACTTCCCTCCCCTGAAATAACCTCTTAATGAGTCTTGGTCCCTTACCCTCCCTTCCTGGTGAATACTGAGCAAAAGTACTTGTTTAGAATCTCAGCCTTTTCTAGGTCATCCTCCACCCTTTCTACTCCTTCCTTCTTCAGCCTAATGATCCCATTTCTGGGGCCCAATTCTCAGAGCGGGCTTGGACTGGCACAAGCTGTGGCAAACATCAGCTTTCACAGAAGCCTGGTATGCCAGGAACCCTGCACCTGATTCTCTAATAGGCAGGGTCCCAACAGCTAAGTCCCTGTGCTTGCGGCAAGCCAGAACAGGCACTGAATGCATGACGCAGCAGGAGGGCTTGCCGCAAGCTGTAAGGTGATTGTGCACCAATCCAGTGGTGCCCTCTGTGGCTTCTCCCCCATATGCTTGGTGGAATACTCGCACCCCCTACCTGTACCCTGAGCCGGGACCAGCACAACCATCCACACACCACCTCAGCCGGCCGAACTGAACTGTCACTGAGTGCATAATACATTACAGTAGATGTTCAGTGAGTACCTACTGTAAAGTTTTATGCATTCAGTGACAGTTCAGTCGGGGCTGGCTGAGGTGGTGTGAAGAGGGTTGTGCTGCTCCCGGCTTGGGGTACAGATGGGAGGTGGGGGGTGTGTGAGGTGGTGGGCGCATCTTAACAGGGTGGGGAGTGGGACATTATATCACCAGGATAAATCATTTACAAATGGGGCATATGCAGATGGGGAGGGACTGCTAGTCCACCAGGATAATGCATTTAAACATGGGGCATATGCGGGTGGGGGGAGGGACCACCAGACCACCAGGTACAGGGGTTGGCATGTCACTGGTATGGGGACATTGAGGAGGGACCACTAGGACACCAGGGCATTGTCACAATGCTGCACTTAGGTCAGTTCTCCCAGCAGAGACATATCTAAATACCCTTAGGTCAGTCCTGGCTGGTCTAAGGGTACTTAGAAATTCTCCTGCTGGGAGAGTTATGAGACTCCCAATTGGGAGTGGTGGCAGCTTGCATCTGCCACATGCCCCCTTGCACCATGTCGCAGCCCATTTGTGTGTGTATGGGTGGTGCAAACCCTGTTTTTGCAGACAGCCTGCGGTTGATGCAGGCTGCCTTTGAGAATGGCTCTGGGGATAATATCTGATGCAAGGTGCCACTTGCACCATTTATGTTTGGTGCAGGCCCCTTGCGCCACACACGAGGCTTTGAGAATTGGGCCCCTGGTCTTTTTCTTCTCGCTAATGTATCGTCATTGTCTCTTGAAGAGTACTTCCATCCTTTATGCAGATGAACTTGTTCTTTTCTTTAATATTACAGATATTAATAAACGACTGTAGTCTAAGCTCTAGGAGGTCCAAAGCTTGCTTCTCATAAACAAGCTCCTGTCTCCTGTTGTCCTTTCAGGCTTGCACACGCCACCGAGGAGCGGAGGTCGCGAGGGCGCATCGGAGCCCTCCCCCACATCGAGGGAGCGAGCCAGCCCCGAACCCCCAACCAAGGCTTGCACACTCCACCGAGGAGCGGAGGTCGGAGGGCGATCGAGCCCTCCCACATCGAAGGGAGCGAGCCAGCCTCAACCCCCAACCAAGGCTTGCACACGCCACCGAGGGAGCCGGAGGTCGCGAGGGAGCATCGAGCCCTCCCCACATCGGGCGAGCGAGCCAGCCCTAACCCCAACCAAGGTAACTGCCACCGCTGAAGAAAGACCTACTTTGATTCTTGTTACCTTTTCTCCTACCAGCGTGTCCATTCAGAACTCTCTTTGAATCCCTCTGTATGGCTCAACGCAGGGCGTTAATTTAAAAAAAAAAAAAAAGAAAAACTACAAAACTGCAGGACGCTTGGAGCTTGTACCAGGGCAAAGCTGGCAGGGCTGGCACTGCAGCACCTTTCTGTAACAGGGCAGCTTTATTTAGAGCAGTTGTTTTAAGGAAAATGTGTTTGCTGTAATCCATGCATGCTGAGTTCACTTTATTCCCCATTGCCTTGTTTTATTCTATGTGAAGTTAGCAAACAGCCATTACCACGCTCCCAGCATCTCCTGGCTTAATTATACCAGCATTGAGATTCCCAGCGCCTCCCTTTCTCCTCCTCTCGCCCTCCCCCAGCTGTCCTCCATCCCTGATTTGATCTGCCCCTCCTCCCACCTCCCAGACCTACTTAATCCTGTCTCCTGTTGTCCTTTCAGGCTTGCACGCCACCGAGGGCGGAGGTCGCGAGGGAGCATCGGAGCCCTCCCCACATCGGGCGAGAGCGAGCCAGCTCAACCCCAACCAAGGTAACTGCCACCGCTTGGAAGAAAGACCACGCTTGTATTCTTGTTGGCGCCCTTTTTTCCTACCAGCGTGTCCATTCAGAACTCTCTTTTGAATCCCCCTCTGTGGCTAAGCCCAACGGCAGGGCGGCTAATTTAAAAAAAAAAAAAAAGAAAAAACTTACAAAACTGCAGGACGTTTGGAGCTTGTACCAGGGCAGCGTTTCGGCAGGGCTGGTACCGCAGCACCTTTCTGTAACAGGGCAGCTTTATTTAGAGCAGTTGTTTTAAGGGAAAATGTGTTTGCTGTAATCCATGCATGCTGAGTTCACTTTATTCCCCATTGCCTTGTTTTATTCTATGTGAAGTTAGCAAACAGCCATTACCACGCTCCCAGCATCTCCTGACTTAATTATACCAGCATTGAGATTCCCAGCATCTCCCTTTCTCCTCCTCTCGCCCTCCCCCCAGCTGTCCTCCATCCCCTGATTTGATCTGCCCCCCTCCTCCCACCTCCCCAGACCTACTTAATCCTGTCTCCTGTTGTCCTTTCAGGCTTGCACACGCCACCGAGAGCCGGAGGTCACGAGGGCGCATCGGAGCCCCCACATCGGCGAGAGCGAGCCAGGCCCGAACGCCCAACCAAGGTAACTGCACCGCTAAAGAAAGACCACGCTTGTATTCTTGTTGGCGCCCCTTTTCTCCTACCAGCGTGTCCATTCAGAACTCTTTTGAATCCCTCTGTGGCTAAGCCCAACGGCAGGGCGGCTAATTTAAAAAAAAAAAAAAAGAAAAAACAAAACTGCAGGACGCTTGAGCTTGTACCAGGGCAGCTATAACTCCCGCTGAACGCCACGCTGCTCCCCACCGCCCCACCACCACCCTTGCTTGGCTCTCCAATTTATAGGAAGTGAGGTCAGGTGTCAGGCTGAAATAACCTATCAGCCAACTTTACCAGCAGCAGATTATACAAAACTGTACACTAGTGGCCGCTGCAGCACCTATCCTCTCTCTGTCTGCTGAACACTCTACTACTAGCTATCCTTACTTGCCTGGACCCCACAGCTCGCCCCCTACCCCCCTAGAGGCACCCAACCCCTCCCATTATAACTGTTGCACCATCCCTTTGGCATCCAAAAGTACACACAGATTCTGTACCACCATCAGCCTCTATACCAAACACACTGAACCGTGGCCATTACTTTCACTTGCTCAACTAACACACACTCACACACCAGGCATCGCTGCACGCTAGTGTCCCCCAGACCCCTGCCCACCACCCTCCCTTTCCTCTCACGGCCCCTCTCTCCCTTAAGCTACTCTCCTGTATTACTCCCAGCCTCCCATCCCCACCACCACGCAAAGCGTCTCTCACCGTACCAGTTACAGTGTCTCTCACCAAAACTCAGCATGCTGGCCCTCCTACGGCACACCTTCTTACTCCTCCTTGTATCTGGTAATATCCACCCCAACCCAGGTCCACCTCGCAAGATTGCCCTCCCAAAACCCGGAGGCTGCCGCGCTTGCTACCCTAAATATATGCAGCCTACCCAAAACACACACCACTCCAAGGCTGGATCGCTCCAGCATGCTCCTGACATACTCGCACTCTCTGAGACCTGGCTCACTGACAAGATACCCAGTGAAGCGGTCTCCTCCCTAATTATGCTCTCTTCCGGGCAGATAGGCACAGCAAGAGAGGCGGGGGCTGTGCAATGTATGTCAAATCCTCTCTCAATGCCACTGAAGTCCATACACCAGCATCACAATACGGTGCCCAGGTTCTCACAATAAAACTCAGCCTGGGTAACAAAACCTCCACATCATCTCGGCCTACATCCCCGAAATCAAAACTCGCATTCGACTCTATTCTTCAAGTCATCTCCCATCTACCCAACACTAAGCGAAGTCATCGTTATGGGGATTTCAATGTAAACTGGTTATCCCTGGCCTTTTCCAGCTACAAAGATGCCCCCGGCCTTGATCTCACCCAACTAGTCACCTCCCCACCAGAAGGGACCTCAGATCCGGGACCTCCACCCTCCTGGACCTCATTTTCACCAACGGCGGAAACCTCTCCGCTGCTACAGTGCTCCCTGATGCTATCAGCGACCACTCACCAGTAACTTGCTGGTGGTCGTGCAAGTGCCCCTGCACTCCCTAAAATCTTCTGGCAGTAGACTAAAAGGGCGGTTTAAGAACCTTAAAGCCCACCTAACCAACAGCAACTGGCTACCCATTTACACTGCCCAGTCAGTTGACTTCGCCTGGCTTACTTCATAACCACCTTCAACAAAGCCTGTGACTTATACGCCCCTTTTCTAAGCTAGTTAAATCCAGATCCACCCTTGGATCACACCCCACTACTTAGCCTGCTTCAGCAAAGAGATAACCTCTGGCACAAAGCCATGAGACTCCCAAAGCACCCTGGATAGACAACTCTACAGGGAGGCTCGTAATAAATGTACATGGGCTTTGCGGCGGCAAAAGCCTCTACTATCAACACACCTAACCCTACCTGGGGTGATGGGAAAAATTCTGGGACAACATAAAGGAGCTCAGTGGCAAATCCGCTTCCCCCACCCCATGCAACTCACTATTAATGGTGAGGTCACTCAGGATCATCCCACTATCGCTGAAGCCCTTAACCAGCCTTCTCCGATCTCTCCCACCTCCTCCTCTACCCCCAACTCGAGTTCTTCCAATACCCCCCTTCCGGCCGAGTCATCACCACCATGAGGCAAAATGCTATATTACCAGGGCTATCTCTAATACCCGCTACAGCAATGACACCCTTGATCTTAAACTCCTGAGGCTCTCCCTTGATGCCACGCTACCGCACCTCACTAAAATTCTTAACCTCTCACTCTGCCTTGGCCAGTTCCACTCTACCTGGAAGAGAGCCATAATCACTCCCATCCTGAAGGGTGGGGACCCCACTGACACCAGTAACTACAGACCCATCTCTATACTTCCACCTCTCTCCAAAGCCCTAGAAAGAATAGTCTCTGACCAGTTAACCGAACACCTAACTAAGCATATGCTCCTCAGCCAGGAGCAGCATGGGTTCCACTCAGGTCACAGTACCGTCACCGCTCTCACAGAGCTCACCTCGTTCCTACACGAAGCCCTTGACCATGGCTCAATTGCCGGGGCCATATACGTGGACCTAACCAAGGCCTTCGACACGGTCAGCCCACGAGCTTCTGCTTCAGGTCCTCCCTAAACTAAATGTGGTCCCGAGACATTGACCTGGTTCAAGGATTACCTCTCAGGCGTGACGCAACAAGTCAGGATATGCTCTACCCTCTCCACCCCTAAAACAGTTTCCTCTGGGGTCCCTCAGGGGTCTATCTTGGCCCACTGCTGTTCACCCTCTTCCTAAACTCCTCCCTAAGGCTTGCAGCGGTCAGTTGCTCCTCTATGCCGATGATGCGGTTCTGTTCGGAAACCGCCCACCCTACCCCTCCAGCAGACCCTTCAAAGCAATTCCGGGAACTAGAGACCTGGTTCTCTGAACACCGCCTAATTATCAACTATAAAAAACTAAGTCCATGATTTTGCCCACCGCCAAAGTCCTTATAGTCAGTCTGCTCTCCTCATCAAGAACGCGATAGGTGCCCCTCTGGAACAAGTTTCCGATTTCAAATACCTAGGTGTCACTTTAGACACCTCCCTCTCTTACCAGAGGCATACCCAAATTCTCTCCTCCTCTATCAGCTCTAGGGTAGGCATCCTGTACCGGCTCAAGCACTGCTTACCCCCCAAGGCTATGCAGCTCGCAGTCACCTCCTCCATCCTCTCCCTGGTGGACTATGGGATCACTATATACGGCTCTGCTGAACCCACCTCCCTGAATAGGATAAACATTGTCCTGAACAAAGCCTGCCGCCTAGTCACTGGTTGTGAGAGGCTAACCCACACCTGTGATCTTTATCACGTTATCTGGTTGGCTAAACTTCCAACATCGATTGCAGTTCCACACCTGCATCTCGCAAAAAATACACCTTCACCCAGCCTGGCCGGACTTTTCTCCCTTAATCAGTTCTGCACCTCACAGATGCAATACGAGACTCTCCATGAGCTCCCCTTTCCTTGTACCTCAATGTAGAACCTCTCTAGGGCAAAGATCCTTCCGATACGAGCCCTCTCTGGCTCAATGCGTTACCACACTCACTTGCACAGACCCACAGCATCTCTCAATTTAAAACAGGCCTCAAAGCTCACCTCCTTGAAAGAGCCATATGTGACTGCGGCTAACTCTGCTCTCCCAGATGAACGCCCTCCCTCCCCCTACTCTTGACTCAGGGTCTCACAAGGCCCCACGTAACTCACCAAATCCCTGCCTGGGTAACCCAAGATTGCAGCCTAACTTCCTTACCAGTCATTAAGTTTTGCCTGGAATGCTCCTGTGATTTTGTTATGTATATTCTATCTGTTTCAAGTATGTTCTCTACTGTATCTGTCTTCCCTCCACCCTTTGTAACCGACGTGGAGCCTTTGCAAAAGAGTCTGTGACTCAAAGGTTTGTAATTCCAATTGTTTCCAATAAATAAAATAAAATAAAGCTCCTCCTGAATGCAACAAGAACCCAGACTATACTGTTCTGCTTGGTGCAGCTTAACAACTGCCCATCCTCCTTTCTGTCTCGTGTAGTGATGCAACCTCTCTTAGTAGTTTCTTTTTTCAAATTGAATATGCTTTATTAAATATTATATAAAGAGAGACCTTGAACAGAAGGAACATAGTCATAGTATCCATAACATGTGAGGTGCAAGAACAATGAGAATGGTGTACAGTGAAAATGTTTCCAGCAATAAAGAAAGATCAATCAGAACAAGATAATAAAATAACAGGAAAAAAAAACTGAACTACAACCTGCCTCCCTCCCTCCAACCCCAATCCAGTCCCCCCGCCCCATTTCCCATCTTGGAAAAGAGCCCATAAGAAAACCACCATTTAAAGAAATATTTATACACCAACATTAGGATGAACAGAATAACACTGAAAAGATGTTGAGATCTATAAATATCCTTTAAATATGACATAGCTATGCATTAGGCAAACTGATGTGAAGAAATCTATTATGTGTACAAAGCCTATGCTGGACAGTTGGTTCATTATATCCACCTCCAGGTCTAGGCCATAATAAATAGGGAGGTGTGATCCAGCTAATGTATAAAGATGGAATCAAACAGTTAACAAGACAAATAATGGTTTCCAAACTTTCTTTTACCTATCTAATTGATCCATTAAACTGGCAATAGTCCCTTTGGCTCGTAAAGCAAACAAAATCTCCCTGTGCCATTCAATGAAGGTGGGAATTGTCTGATCACACCAATGTCTTAGGAGCACTTTTTTGGCACAGGCCGAAATCAGTGCCATGTGGTACCTTTGATTGCCAATCAGATCTTTAGTAACATCTCCCAGTAAACACACTGCTGGATTAAATTTAGAGGTTAAACCCAGTAAGGGATCTAGAGTTTGCAGTATAACATCCCAGAAGGGAACTGCTTTATCACAGTCCCAAAGAATATGAAATAAATTACCAGTTGCTTTGCTGCATCTGGAACAGGTGTCCGTGAAGCATTTGCTCATTTTATGCAGCTTCACAGGCATGTTATATAAATTATGTAATATCTGGAACTGCATAAAATGATACCTGTCCCATTTTATGAATCTATAATTATTTTCCCATATTAGGGACCAATTGAGGATCCCATTTACCTCGGGAAGGGCGTGATCCCAATAATAAAATGGATCTCCCTCTTTGTCAACAAAAGCGTCCCACAATTTGGAGTGAAAATATGAAATAATATGTGTCGTGGGCGTATCTACCAGCATGGCAATGATCTGTGATGCATACAAGTTGTGCCATTGCCCAGATCCAAAGTGCTTGACCAGCATGTGAGATAGCTGACAAAACTTAAAGGTGGGAAAAGGGGGGCAAGGAGAAACTCCTCCAGGCTTCCAAAAATGTGATCAGTTTACCTTGATCCAAGAGATCTTCCACTGCAGCCACATTTTCAAAAGGCCAGAAAGAGTTAGTCAACATTTGGCCACCAATCTTGAAGTCTGGGTTCCCAAATAAGGGCTGTGTAATGTCTATGCCGGGATCTATCTTAAAGTAAGAGCAAATTGGCCTCTAGATTTTCACTGAAAATTCTAGTGGGGTACTTTTCAAAGTAGAGGGGGGTTGCTTTGGGGAAATGTACAGTAGTGAGGTAATGCTAAGACTCTACTGAATGCAATAGTAGTTTTCTACTTCCAACCATTGTGGAGAAATATTTGGGTTCCGGTTTCTTTGGACTGATTGGTGCCATAGAAAAAGTTTGAAACAATGGATAGCCATGTAGTACAATAATATATTTGGGACATGTAATCCTCCTTTAGGTTGAGGCCGCATCAATTTAGAGAGGGATCTATGAGCCAGCTTACCTTGCCATAAGAATGTGTACATTAGTCTGTGTATCTGAGAAAACCAATTATAAGGAAGTAGCTGTGTAAGCATCTGCAACGGGTACAGTAAACGAGGGAGCACATTCATTTTCAGGATGCTTATGCAGCTCCACAACGAGATAGGAAAAAGAGACCAATGGTTTAGATCAGCCTTGAGTAGGTTAACAATTGGATCTAAGTTATATTGCTTCATTTTTGTGAAAGAAGTACTTAAATAGATCCCAAAGTATTTGAGTTTATCCTGGATCTATACCAGGCCCAAGTGATCCAAACTAGCTTTAGTCATAACTGCATTTAAGGGCATAATCTCTGTTTTTGCTACATTTAATCTATAATTAGAAAAAAGACCAAATGAGGTGATTATTTCTAGTGCCATGGAATGGGAAATTTCCAAGTGTGTAATATGAAACAAGATGTTGTCAGCATACACTGACAACTTATATTGATGTGGGCCAATCATAATGTCAGAAATTTGAGCTGTAGCATTTATTTTTCTGATTGGGGTTCTAAAAATAAGTTAAAAAGAAAAGGGGAGAGTGGGCATCCTTGATGAGTGCCCTGGCACAGGGTTAAACTTTGTGAAAAAACTCCGTTACAAAAAACCCGCGCTGATGGGTGTGTGTATAGCACTTTAATCCATCGAACAAATGTATGAGGGATGTTATATTTGGGCAGGAGATGGAACAAATAATCCCAAGAAACCCTGTTGAAGGCTTTTTCCGCATCCAGGGATGCCAGAACCACAGGGGTAAGGGAATCCCTGGATGTGGAAATGAGGTGGGAAAGTTTCCTCAAGTGGTCAGAAGAAAATCTTCCAGATACAAAGTCCACCTGCTCGGGACTAACCAAGGCTCCCCAAACCTGATTTAATCAAGTTGCCAAGATTTTTGCATACATTTTGAAGTCAACACTTATTAAAGAAATGAGTCTGTAATTGCTGGCCAGAAGTGGATCTCTGCCAGGCTTGAGCAAAACTACAATAAACTCCTCAGTGAGGGATAGGTCTTGGAGGCCATCAGTGGAGATATATTTGAACAGGCAAAGCAGGATTGGAGAAAAAGAGTTTTAAATTTCTTATAAAAGTTAGGGGCATATCCACCAGGGCCGGGTGATTTATCAGGAGTAAAAGAGTCAATAGCCGAACATATCTCCTGCTCAGTCAATGGTTGAATCAGCAAATTTGATTGCAAGTCTGTTAAATGGAGAAGATCTACTCCTGCCAAGAAGTCTTCAAAAGAAGCACTGCAAAATGGAGTTGAAGGTGTATAAAGGGTTTGATAATACGATAGGAAGTGTGCTACTATTTCTCTCAGGGTTGTTAGCAAGGTGCCTGAGTCAGTACAAATGGACAGAACAATCCTATTTGTAGCCTGGGTACGCAACTGAAGGGACAGGAGTTTTCCTGCCTTTTTGCCTTGGTTGAAGTATTTGGACCTGGAGCACAGGATCATATGTTCCGCCCTTTCCCCTAAGATTTGATTATATTTAGCTTTTAAGGATTCTAAACGGATCCACTGTGATGGAGGGGAGTCTACGTTTCCAAGGTTCTTATTTGCGTCAGTAAAGTGGACATTTCCTGCATAGCCAGTTTTTTTATTTAGATGCTGAATGAATAAGTTCACCCCTAAGTGAACATTTAAGGGTGGCCCATAGGATATCTTTCTTGGCCATGGAAGAGGAATTTATTTCTAAGAAGGAGGTAGTAAATACTGTAGCTGAACATGGTCAATTATGTCTGGGGATTTCAGCATTTGATTATTTAACCTCCAGGTCTTATCTCTGTCTGTATTGGGTGAAAGGTTAACCCGGATAAGCACCAGATGATGGTCCAATATAACCGTGGTGCTGTAATGACAAAAAAGAACTTATAAAAGGTTCTTGAACCCCAACAGAAAATAATCTATCCTGAATAAGAAGCATGTGGTATAGAATAAAAAGAGTATTCCTGAGTAGAGGGGTGAAGGACTAGCCATGGTTCAATAAGCCCCAGAGAGTCCAGCATATCCCTGAGGGCTAACAGGACAGAGGAGAGGACTGGACATGGATTACCGGACGTGTCCAACTTGTTGAGGACTATATTCCAGTCCCCAGCCAGAAGCATGGGAAGGGAAATCCATGGTAAGAATAAGTTCAGTAGTTTAGAAAGAAAACCAGTGTCATCATTGTTAGGGCCATATATCAAGCTCAGGACAACTTCCATGTGGCCAAGTAGTGCATAGAGAAAAATAAACCTGGGTCACTAACTTCCTGGAGTAAACAAAATGGGATCCTTCTGGCCACTAAGATAGCTACTCCCTTGGTATGGGAATCCAGATCAGAACTGAAAACTTGTCCCACCCAGGAGCGCCATAACAGGAAGATGGGTTTCTTGCAAAAAAACCACATCAACCTATAATTTGCCAGATATAACAAAATCTTAGATCTTTTCAGTGGAGTCCAAGCTCCCTTGACATTCCATGAATAATAACAACAATTAATCACCATATCTCTTAATTAACATGGAGCAACTATAAGGAAACACTTTGCCTATAAGAACAGAGCAAAAGACCTCATTCAAAGTGAATACCCTTTTCTGAGAGGGCCCTCCCACACATCCCTCACAAAATTGATTAACAAACACAGCCCGCAAGTTCAAAATAATTCCAACATATTCCTGAAATCTCCCCAATTTGCCCAAAAAATCCCTAACAGCCTCCTCCCTCCCCTCCCCAAATTGATCTGCTTACTGCATGACTGCCGAGGGCATAGGGTGATGTCTCACTTCCTGCCCTCACCCCAACCCAAATAGTAACTACAGTCAGAAAAAGAACATAAGTCAACAGCACTTAGTATAATGAATATGAAATGTGCTGAATTCTACATATATAATAAAATAATATATCACGAAACATAGAAATCTGTGAATTGTTAAAATATACAACAAGACAGGCCACCAGCAAACTTTATAAATCATTTGTGAACTTGGCCCCAAAGGTATTAAACTGCTAAATTAAAGCATGGCAGTTGACCAGTATAGTAGCTGGGAATAAGCAACCTGCTATTCCTCAAAAAAGAAAAAAAAAAAGAGGGTCAGGGAACCAAATACATGACAGTAAAACAAAGCTCACTGTAAACCCCTATATCAAGGGATAGAAAGGATAAACAGGAGCATGCATAGTTAATCAGGTAACAGATATCTGTAAGAACCTTGGCTTACATGTGGGAACTAATAAGCCAAGAATATATTCGTGAAGAAAACATCTTAAGAAGATCAATAAAATTCACAGTGCAACTAGTCCAACATATTGATGCAAAGAAATGATGTCTTGCCAGATGTTGTTGGCTCTACTTGCATTAGGGATCAAAGATCTTGTTACTAATATATTTTTTTAAGCGGAGTCCCAGTTCGAGAAGCTCTCTGCTGCTGATCTCTCTTTTGAAACAGAATGCCACAGCTGGTAACCTGCAGAGGCAGAAAAAAATAAAGTGGGAGGATGGAAAAATGTAAGCCAGGGCAGTGAAAGCAGGTGTGAGCCAACATACAAAAGGATATTTGTAAAAGGAAAGATAATCTATCAGTCAACTGTCCGTGGTGGGAGTGAGCCCCTTCATATCGAAGATGCGATGCAAAATCTGTGATAGAAGGAAAGTCTTCTGATACAGGCACAGGGAAACAAGCTCAGTCTTCCACCATGAGTGTAGGTATTGGTGAAGCAATAAAAATGGAGACCATCTTAAAAAAGCTGAACTGGGAGGCTCCTATAAGTAGATTGAGTGTTCCTTGTATATTTTTAAATCGAACCAGGACCTTTGTTTCAAAAGTAGGACTGCAAGCACAGACTGAAGTAGTTTTGCTAACCAGCAAGCTGTTTCAAACCAGGACCCAGTATCATAACAGGGAAGCAAAGATCAATATGCAGTCCAGAGTTGGTAGAAAGTCACTGAGCCAATCTGCCATATAGCTCAATGGGGTTTAAACAAGTTGGGGAGTAGTTCTTTGAAAGCAGCACAAGCTTGCTCAGCGGACTCCCACAACTTCCAGGAGTCTCCTATTTGGACCTGCAACCAGACAAGGTACAGTACCTTGAAACGGAGCCCTGCTGCTAAGATTTTGGTCACAATGGGGTGGTATGCCTCATGCCACTGCCTTACAGAAGTAACAAAGGAAATTGCCGCGAAGCAGTCTGTTCAGTCCGGTGCAAACAATAGCGCGGCCAGCTCATAAAATTGAAACAGAACAAAGAAGTAGCACTCACACCAGCTAATCCCACTAGTGAAAAAACACCAAGTACTAGTGGAAACTTCGATGAAACTTCAATAGTTTAATAATCACAAAATACAAAGGGTAATACACCTATACTGCCAAAACGGCCACCCAGCCTTAACTCCTTACGAGTCTTCCTCAGGGTGTAGCAACAGACAAGAGAACATAGTTAAATATACAAAAGAATATGGCGTCACACAAGTAATCTAACAAGATTTAAACAAATATTTACTAATTCAATTCTACATTTCAATAATGAAACAACAAAATTACTCTATTATGTACATATATATAAAAAGTGTAATAAACCAACACCTAAAAAGAAACAAAAGAGGTATAGTAGCGGGTTCATTTAAAATGGCTCTAGGTTATAACAGGTGCAGCTATTAAAGCACACTATGTAGAAAACTAAAGTATACTTATACTTAATATCACAAGGATCTAATAAATCCAAAATAAGCCAATAAATGAACAACAAAAGAAACTATACACTAGCAAAGGGATTCTGTTTCTGGAAGGATGCATTTTCCTTATTTAAAACAATGGTGACAGCCACAACCTCCAAAATATTTTATACCAGCCCTTGTGAGTCTGGATCCAGGAAACAGAGTTACCCAAATGCTGTTTTAGAAATCTAAAAGAAAAGGAGAAAAGGAAAACCATTAGTATTACAAGAACCAAATAATATCACATAATAACTCAAGGAAGATGGAGATGGGGAAAGAGGGAAGGGAGGGGGGAAGGGGGGAAAGAGGGGAAGGGGAAAAAAGGGAAAGGGGAAGAGAAAAGGGGAGGGAAGAAAGAGGATGGGAAAGGGGGAGGAAAAGGGGAAAAAAGGAAGAGAAAAAAATACTAATGGTTTTCCTTTTCTCCTTTTCTTTTAGATTTTTTTGTTTCTTTTTAGGTGTTGGTTTATTACACTTTTTATATCTATGTACATAATAGAGTAATTTTGTTGTTTCATTATTGAAATGTAGAATTGAATTAGTAAATATTTGTTTAAATCTTGTTAGATTACTTGTGTGATGTCATATTCTTTTGTATATTTAACTATGTTGTCTTGTCTGTTGGCCACACCCCTGAGGAAGACTCGCAAGGAGTTGGAAGCGCTGGGTGGCTGTTTTGGCATGTAGGTGTATTACCCTTTGTATTTTGTGATTATTAAACTATTGAAGTTTCATCAAAGTTTCCACTAGTACTTGGTGTTTTTTCACTAGTGGGATTAGCTGGTGCGAGTGCTACTTCTTTGTTCCACTGCCTTACAGAAGCAGGCATGTCTTGGAAAATTTGGAGCATCCTACCTTCCCATAGAACCTTCTTTAGATCGCTCACTTTGGAAAGCAAGTGTTGCTTGTCAACACAGTTTAAAAATTTGAATATAAATGGCCTCGGAGGTGCAGTGTCCGGAGGCGATGGGCGCAGAGCTCTGTGGGCCAGCTCAAAAATGTAAATAGTACCATTTGGAGATGGGCGGGTCAATTTGGAGCATAATTTTTGTGTGAACAAGATTGGAGAAGAACCCTCAGCCTTTTCCGGTAAACCAGGGACTACAATATTGCAGCGCCGGCTGCGGCCCTTCAAATCCTCTAACTTAGATTCCATTTTGGTGCTCTTTTGTTTTAGAGCTGAAATATCGTTTTCCGACCGATCTCTACATTTATCTATCGAGAAGATTTTTGCCTCATTGTCACCAACACGTCTGCCGAGATCTAAAAGATTCGATCGGAGTGATTTAATTTCAGTTGTAGTAGTTGCAGAGCTTCCTTCATGGGTGTAAATTCTGCCAGGAACTTATTCTCCGACAATGGTACTGCACCTGGATTAGCAGTAGAGCTGCGCCCTGCCCCTTGTACCTGGGCCTTGGATCGCTTTGACTGTTTGTCCGGTGTGGCTGGTGGAGTATGATGCGGTAAGGCTGGATGCATTTCGGCATCCATATTTTCCAAAATTTCAGTAGTTCTGGCATCTTTGAAGATGTTAGAGTGATGTTAGCCTCAAATAGTGCAAAAAAAAGTTAAAACAGTAGGATATTTAAAGGATTGTTATGGTGAGGAGCAGGAGCCAGAAAGAGGAGCTTTTCACCCAGACCTAGGCATCACGTGGCTCTTCTCTAGTAGTTTCATCCTTAATTACCTAGGAGTTATGTTAGACCCTTCCCTGGACTTCTTACTACATCTATAAGGCTTTAAACTCCAGACTGGGGCTCTCATACAAGGTCAGCCATAGCCTCAACCCAAAGCCCATATAGCCATAGCCCATGATATCCTATTCCCCAAGCTTATTTATGGGATACCTGTTTTCTTGACCTCTGCCAAACCCACTCAACAAAAATGAGATGTGGCATATAGCATTTGCCACTATGCCCTGGCCTCAAATTGCCATACCCATCCCTCTACATTGTATACCAAAATTTGGTGTCTCCCCCCTCATCTCTACATGATTTCACTCTAGGTGGTGTCTTCTACAATATCCTGCATATGAAGCTACCTTTATCCCTGGCTTTGCTCCTACTACCCTAAAGTAATACTTACCTCGTAAATTCTACTGATCATGGCCTGCTATCCATACCAAAAACAAAATGAAACTTGGTGATATAGTGTTCTCCTGTTTTGTCCCAGATTATGGAGCTCTGTTCCAGCACAGCATCATCAATGCCAGAAAATCCAGGCTTCTTGAAATGGCTACTGTACTTACCTGTACAAAGCATCAGCATCTTCTTGCAAATATCTGGTTCCTAGCCGTAAGACTATGTAATGCCTTAGGCCTCAAGTTGTTTCTAAATTTGTTGTGATAGAGTTTGCTTGCCTCTGCTCCTTGCACTTGAAACTTTGGGTCCGATTCTCAAAGCCTCATGTGTGGTGCAAGGTGCCTGTACCAAACATAAATGGTGCAAGTGGCACCTTGCGTCAGACTATATCCCTGGAGCTATTCTCAAAGGCAGTCTGCATCAACCACAGGCTGCCTGTCACAAACAGGGCTTGCATCACCTGTGTGCCCACAAATGGGCTGCGACGCGGTGCAAGGGGGCATTTGGCAGATGCAAGCTGTCACAGCCCCCAATTGGGATTCTCATAACTCTCCCAGTGGGAGAATTTCTAACTACCGTTAGACCAGCCAGGGCTGGCCTAAGGGTACTTAGATATGTCTCCCCTGGGAGAACTGACCTAAATGTGGCATTGTGACAATGCCTGGTGCCCTAGCAGTCCCTCCGTGATGTTCCCATACCAATGACATATGTCAACCCCTGTACCTGGTGGTCAGGTGGTCCCTTCCCCCTGCCCGCATATGCCCCAGGTTTAAATGCATTATCCTGGTGGACTAGCGGTCCCTCCCCTGCCCACATATGCCCCATTTGTAAATGATTTATCTTGGTGGTATAGAGTCCCGCCCCCCCCCGGCAAGATGTGCTCACCACCTTGCACCCCCCCACCTCCCACCTGTACCCTGAGCCGGGACCGGCACAACCCTCCTCACACCACCTCGGCCGGCCCTGACTGAACTGTCCCTGAACACATAAAACATTACAGTAGGTGCTCACTGAGCATCTACTGTAATGTATCATGGGCTCAGTGACAGTTCAGTCGGGCCAGCTGAGGTGGTGTGTGGAGGGTTGTGCCGGTCCCGGCTTGGGGTACTGGTGGGGGTGGTGCAAGTATTCCACTGGGCATATGGGGGGGGGGCAAAAGCCACCAAGAGCACTGCTGGACCAGCGCACAGTCACCTTACAGCTTATGGCAAGCCCTTCTGCTGCGCCATGCGTTTGGTGCCTGTTCTGGCTTGCCGCAAGCACAGGGACTTAGCCGCCAGGACTTTGCCTGTTAGAGAATCAGGCACAGGGTCCCTGGTGTACTGGGATTTGGCACAAGCTGCTGTTTGCCACAGTTTGGGCCAGTCCAAACCCACTCTGAGAATCAGGCCCTTTGATTTTTCATTCCTTGAAGAACTGCAGCACACACAATCCACCTTTTATAAAAGGACACTGGAGCTTGAAGAAATATCAAAGAACTTTTATTACATTTTAAAAACATGGTCAGATACACCAGGCATAACCAGTGTCCTTTTAAAGGGTGGGTTTGCAGGTTGCACCTGTAAACAAGCTTCAGCTTATTGTGTCTCTCCTGGTTAAAACAAAAAGATGGGTTGTGCGTGCCTTAGTTCTACAAGGAGTGTTGGCTGTTTCTACTGGTTTGAGCACCACAGACCTTGTACACTTTCTTTCAAGGTACAGATACTTTGACTTTTGTTAATGTTACCTGTTGTTTACTTTGCATTCCTTCTCTTTTAGATCATTATCAACTGTTGTATTTCTACTGTGTACCTCTGACATTTGCTCATGATTAATGTATGTACATGATGCTGCTGCCAAATATTGTAATGTTGTCTCTGTTGTAACCTTCCAGGTCATGCCTGAAAACAGACATTTGATTGTCTAGTGCACCTACCTGGTAAATAAAAACTAAATAAAATAAAAGAGGGGAAGAGGAATACAGAAATTACAGGAAACTGTACTGCATTTAAATATAATTCCACTTGTTTTCTCAGAGATATCAGTAGCTATTTAAGATGTGGGCTTGTACTGTCTAGCTGTGATTTTTCATTGTGCTAGTTAATCCATGTTCAGATGCAAAAAGTAACCTAAAAAAACCAGCTCTGTGTGTTAGTAGGTAAATGGTACTCAGTGGCCTATTTTAATACAAGGGTCAAGCCAGGCTTTTATGAAAGAGAGTTTGCTTTTGAAAAATAAACGTTGTCAGTTCATCTGGGGTCACATAAACATATAAAAATGTTTACAGCCTCAACTAGACATCTTTAAGAAATAAAACATTTATCTCCACTTCCTCCCAGCTTCATTGCTTATATAGACCAAACTAAGGAAAGCAAATACTGTTCTTTGTAAGGACATCCTTCAAATTGATTTTGAATGGAACTTTAGGGACTTGTAGCACAATGCGTGACTTATTTAAACAAATCAAAAGTTCATTTGTTTATTTACGGTATTTGCTATTTAAGGCCCACAAATGTCTTTTTCCATAGAAAGAAAATGGGAGAAACTCTTAAGAAAAGGGCCCCGATGAGTTAGTTTAATTTAACTTTACAATTTATTTTTATATGTAGCACTCATAGATTATCAAAATAAATGGATAGCATGATTAAAGGCACATAATTCCTCTCCCATGGCAGAAAAAAAGCATTTCATTTATAATAAATGCTACCCACACAATGAAAACTTGAATAATCCAAAGGAAAATTATACTAAGCAAGGTTTAATATATATTTTTCACAGAGTAGTTTTAACATTAAAAGTTAATGCAAATATTTTTCCATCAATGTTTTGATGATCATATCCCATCAGACAAAACATCAACACTAATACACTATGGTTTTAACTCAGTTTACCTGTTCTACATGCTTATTTCACACACACACACACACACACACACACACACACACACACACACACTTCTTTGAGGAATGACAATTATTTACCCTTTAAGATTATAAATAATACCCATAGCAGTTGCATATTTGGTGTGTGTGTGTTGCAATCCCCTTTTTAATTTCTCCAAGTATCTCAGGTTACAAGGATTTTCCAACCCAGGCCCCTTAAAATGTGAAGAACTGCATCTTCATGACATTTCTAGATCTGCCCTTGCATAGTATCTTTTTATTTTCAAAAATATCCTATCTTCCCAAACTTTGGATGATATAACAATGTATGCCTCTCAATCTCCTGTTGCAACCCCCAACTCTCTGCTGCCCTGTGATGACCTCTTGTATGGGGGGCAATATGGCATCCTGAAAGTGTGGATGAGAGTGGAACCTTGATGAAGTTGCACTTCATGAGCAGGAGATACTGTACATAATGCAAGCATTTCCTCATACAGTATATACTTCTCCCCCAACCCACAACATCACCAATGCTCTGACGATACTCACAGAATGCTACACTGCTCTCACCACATAATGCGACAGCTTTGTAAATAGAAAGAGGATGGCTGGATGCATAACAGAAGAATGGTGGGGTACACATACTCCTCTGCCATCCTGATGATTGCTAAGATATTTTTAAAATTAAAAAAGGCAGTTACTCTCTCCTAATGGACATGAAGTAGGTGTTCCAGTCAACATGAACATACAAAAATACAGCAGATATAGGCTATAACAATCTATCAAGTCTGCTGGAGTATGTACCTCCCAGTCTAATCTACTGCAGCTACCTCCCCCTTTCCCGTCCACCTGATTTATTCCTCCGCTGTGCTGACTCCCTCCCTCCCCAGCCTACCATCTGTTTTGGCCTTACCTTTCACCCTGTTCCACCCCGTCTTAAAACTGCCCACAGTTTCAGCGATATCACCTCCTCTGGCAGTTCATTTCACCTTGCTACCACCCTTTCTGTGAAATACTGTTTCCTCATTTCCCTCTTGAACCTCCCCCACCCCCCAGTTTCAGACTGGATCTCCTCGTGGATAGGACATACATTAATGTTCCACAAAGACAAAATAGAAATTTATAGGTGAGGGGGACCTAGGACAAAGGGGGTAAGTATTGGGAGACTGGAATAGTGGAAAACTATACAGCACTGTAAAACAAGCATAGCATAGAATAGCATAGCAGTCTACTACGTGAGCTGCACTACTTTGGGTTAGTTGGTATGGTTGTGATATTTTTTATCAGTTCATTTTAGTTAGGGCAAAGCACCCCTGTTTCAAATATAGTAAAAAAGGTGGTTGTGGGGTCAAACAACTTGATAAAAAGCATGAGAACCTTACCCCAACCCTAAGTAGTGTAATTAGTGTAGCATACTGGCTACATTAGTTATGCTGGTCCATAGTCCTCCACTAACAGCAAGAGGGAACCTACAATGGCTGTAGAGTGCAGAGTTTCTGTGTTCTGTTCTGTTCTCTGCTCTTTGGTGTTGCTGTTGTTCCATTCCTTACTTTTGCTGAGAAACTTGGGTGTTCTGTGAAATTATTGCTTTGAACACTTGCCTGGTTTTCCTGTTGTGGCTGTTGTGGTAGAGAGAGGGAGAAAGATGGTTGTGCTTTTAGATGGGCTGTCATGTTTCCAGAACCCTTTGATGGAAATGTTTCCATGTAAATCACTTTATTTTATGTCCATTCTTTGTCAGTATGTTCTAGGTCATTTTCTTAGGACCATTTTTATTTTATATGGGTTGCATGGTCATCTTGTAATGTCCGGAGGGCTCCACAGAGGACTGAGATGTGCTCTTTAGTAATTTCTAGTTTTAAAATCACCTCCATGATATCTAACAGTAATTGACTAAGGAACATTCTGGTGCTGCACCACTTTTGGTGCATATATGAGCCCAAAATTGGAGGTATTTGAAGTGGTCCAAGTTAGTTAGGCTGAAAAACTGTTTTAGTGTTTGGAAGTCTAAGAGGGTCCCCTCGAATGGGTTGTATGGGGGAGCAGAGGCCAGTATGAGCCCAGTGTCTGAAGATTAATCAAACTGGGATGGTTGAAAGGAATCATCCCAGGCAAATCATTGGAAAGGCCAGAGAAGGTGCTGTATGTTGAATTTATCCCAGGTTCTGTACACCCCGCTCAAGGTGGAGTGCATGGTTATCAGGGTCAGGTCTGTGTTCTGCATCTCAAAGGACGGGTCCATTGCCCCCACAGCCAGAAGTGGTCCATCCTCCTCTCTCTGCTCTATCAACTTCCAGTTAGCAGTATACTCAGGAATGGTCCATAAAAGAACAGTTTCGTGATGTGTTGCTAAGTAGTCATTTTCTAGGTCTGGTACCGCTCTACCCCCTGAAAGTTTACTTGTTTGTAGGAGCTGATATTTAACTCTGGGTCATTTTGCTGCCCAGATGTATTTAGAGAGTAACTGTTGCCATTTTTGGAAGTGTTTTTTATGGACTGAGATTGGGATGCATTGGAAGAGGTATAGGTATCTGGGAAGAACATTCATTATTATGGAATGAATTCTGAAGTACATAGGAGAG
Organism: Neoceratodus forsteri; assembly: GCA_016271365.2. Taxonomy (NCBI): domain Eukaryota; kingdom Metazoa; phylum Chordata; order Ceratodontiformes; family Ceratodontidae; genus Neoceratodus; species Neoceratodus forsteri. Next base: position 471,143,696 of record CM057452.1, on the reverse strand, counting down.
GTAAGCTTGGTCCGACAGTTTAAGTCAGCTTGTACCTTCTTAATAAGTGGTAGAAAGTTTGCATCAAACAATTTGGTCAGGTTTTTAGAGATTTATACTCCCAGATACTTAATCTGCTGTGCAGTCCATTTCAGTGGAAGAAGGTTGGTAATACGGTCTGAGGAATTATAGAAAAATTTGAGGATCTCAGTTTTTGTCCAGTTTTTTTTCTTCTATTATGTTTTTATCCAGAGTTTTCCCTGTTTTTGTCTGCCCCCTTTCCTGGGTGTGCATACAGGGGTATGGAGGCATGCGCACACCATGTTCTGAGCTGCCCTCCCAACTTGTCACCCCCTCCTGTCTGTGCTGCCACCGGACCTCCACCCAGTGGCAGTGGAACTCTGCGGGGGCAATAATCACCCCAGGAGAGGAGAGCTGCTGTTAGGCTACTTGATCCATCTCTATCCCTCTCTCCCCCCTCTGTGCTGGCACCCTGATGACTCGATGTCATTCCCTAACCTGGGTTGAGGGCATGGTGTGAGGTGTGGTGTCCAATGCCTCAACCCTCAGTGCCACTGGGCCAGCAGTTTTTGTCCTGCTAAGAGAATATTTGCAAGTTAACCAAGTGTGTCCAGGAGTGACCAGAGTTCTGGTATTGAAGTTTACGGATGGGCTAGGTTTAATAAAACATCATCTGTGTAAAGGGATATTTTTTAACTTGACCTCCCACTTCAGTGCCACAGATACTGCAATTATCTCTGATGCTTTTCACAAGGGGTTCAATGTAGAGAGCGAATAATAAGGGTGAGAGGGGACGGCCCTGCAGTGTGCTCCAGTATAAACTAAATCTGCTGGCGATGCCCCCGTTGTTGTGGACATATGCTTGGGGAGAGGCAAAGAGGGACTTAATTCTGTCACTGAAGACCGTCAGGAAACCAAAAGATTCTAGGGCGAGAAACATGAAACTTCAGATTTCCTTATCAAAGGCTCTTTTGGTGGTAAGGCTCATGCCACACGTTGAGATCTTGTTTCGTTTTAAAACTTCTATTACATGTATTGTTCATCTGACATAATCCATGGCCTGTCTGCCCATGATAAAACCTGTCTGGTCTAAATTAACAATGTTAGGGAGCAAGGGGCTGAATCTCTTCGCTAGTATGGAGGTGAACATTTTGTAATCTGCATTAAGTAGGGATATAGGATGATAGAAACTACATAGAGTTAGGTCCTTACCTTCCTTTGGGATAACTGTAATGAATGTGTAGTTCCAGGTGGGTGGCAGGACTCCCCACTCCCCCATACTTCATTAAACACCTGACTTGGGGGCAGGGGGAGTCACATCTTTCTGGAAAGCCCTGTAAAATTACCCACCAAAACAGCTCAGTTCGGGGAATTTGCTAGTTTTAAGATCTCTGATGATTCTTACTATTTCTGTTTGGGTGGTAGGGGCAGTTAGTTTTTTGCCTTGTTCATCTGTTAGTTTGGGAATATTTAATGCTTGGAGGAAGTGATGCTTGGCCAATAAGAGAGTGTCCCTTCATGGACTGTACAGGGATTTGTAATAAGCTACAGAGGTGTCTGAGATGTATTCATTCCTATGGACAATTTTCCCTACTTCAGGATGTTGTATTTTGGTAATGGCAGCTCCTGCTGCCTGCTGTTTAAGCTGATATGCTAGAAATGTGGTTGCTCTTCCCCCCCATAGTTTTTTTGTTTTAAGTATTGGAAGGCTTTCTCCACTTCCTCTCTCTGTGACTTTTGAATTTTAAGTTGTAAGTGCCTGATCTCTACGTCTAGTTGTTTGTTCTATTTTTGTTTCTCTCAAGATTCTAAGTCCTGTAGAGTTGAAGTTAGGTCTGCCATTTTTTTTGCTGTTCCCTTATTGTATAGACTGCTATGGATACTAATTTCCCTTATAAGACCGTTTTAACGGGATCCCATAACATTTGTGGGGAGGTACCTGGTTTGTTGTTTCATTCGATTACTTAGTGTCAAGTGGTCCTTCAAAGTCTGTGGATCTCAAAGAGGGAGACGTTCAATCTCCAGTGAGTCTTCTTCAGGGAAAAACAGGTGTTGTCCTTTGCCATAGGGTATTTATTCTGCCACACATCCACCAGGCCTAGTTCTTTTAATAGGAGTTTAATTTGTTTAGGTACTCTGTTGTTGGGGTTTGGGATTTGAGATGTTATATCAAGAGTTCTATTGAATATGAGGTTCCAGTCCCCTCCCATAATGAGCATACCTTTCAGTTTTTCAACTACTAGTTTAAGTAATTTGGAGCAGAAGCTGTAGGGGACTCTGGTGGGGCATAAACATTACCTAGAGTGACTGGGGTGTCTTTATGGATCCTGTCACTATAAGGTATCTGGCTCCTGAGTCTGCAATCACCTCCGATTCTTCGAACGAGAGTGAGGCAGGAAGTAATATCAATACCCCTATCTTCTTTCCACATTCTAGGGATGTCTGGAAAAGCTTGGAATATCTCCTGTTTTTGAACTTGAGGGCTTCAGTCAGGGTCAGATATGTCTCTTGGAGAAAAATTATCTCACCCCACTGTGCCTTAAGAAATGTAATTAATTGCTTCCTTTTTACTGGACTGTGTATGCCATTCACATTATAAGTTAGAACTTTGGTAAGCGTTCCTATCATAGGACTAATCGGTTTATTCTACTTTTCTTTTGCAAGTTTTTCTTATGAACTAGAAACCATTGAAGTTTAAGCTGCTGACCTGTCTGTGCTTGCATAACCTGAAAAAACAATCTAACCCAACATAACAACATGCCGAACAAAACATCTTTAAGAACAATTAAGATATTCAGCATTGGTAACAATGACCTATAAACAGTAAATAGAGAATAAAGTAATCATTCTCAGAAAGAAAACCCCACCAGTGTTGCACTAGAGGTCTCTGGTGTAGTTGGTGTAAAGTTTTGGGGTTGTAGAAGTGTTACCTAGTTGCTGGTGTTCTCTTCCAACTGCCCCTCTCCGTCGCTTCCTAGGTTAAATGAGAGGATCTCTCCTCGCTTGTGGTGTCACTTGTGTGACATTGTCTTACTAGGTTTACTAGTTTACTAGGTTTGCTAGGTTTAATATGGAAAGAAAAGAAGGCCGCGACCCATCTGGATTCTTTCCCCCACACCTGTGGGCTAATATAAAGATGCCTGATTAGACTTCGCCCAGTTGTCAAAATGGTTTTGAATGTATTAGCATTAGAAATCAAACAATACTTGAGATAATTAATTCCAGCGTCTAGCTGCATGTATAGTTACGTAGTTATTCCTTTTATTTATATTAGCCTTCTTAATAATAATCTGTTTAGTGTGTGATCTAAGTGTTTTTTTATTAATACAAATAGAAAAGTTACACGTGGCCATCAAAGATGGAGACTGTAACACCTTATCAATGAACAAAATGTCACCCCTACAGCGTCTAACTTGTAGAGTCTGGAGTCCAGTTGCCTCCAATCTCTCAGTATACTATTTACTTTTCAACCCAGAGACCATTTTTGTAGCTCTGTGCTGAACCCTCTCCAGCAACACCACATCCTTGACCAGATAACGATTCCAGAAAGGGGAAACATAGTCCAGATGGGGCCTAATATGTGATCTATACAGTGGAATCAAGCACTCCTTGGTTCTTGTAACAAATGCAAGCTTGATTTGACTCAGCAATGAATGTGCCCAGTTGGTCATTGTCAAAATGGTTTTTGAATGTATTAGCATTAGAAATATCAACCAAGAGGTGGGAGAAAGGACCAGATCACTGTGCTCAGCATAATGAGCTAGCGGCCTGGGTAAGTAATATGTTACCATGTCTCTCTGCGTGGAATAAAAAAGAGGACATACAGTCATCTCCTCCCCCTCCCCCGGTTTGTTGGTTCATCAGTTGAGGTATGGTCTGCCTATTCTGCTGTGAAGTGCCTAAGACATGATGAATTAGTATGAGGTCTCATGCTCAGAGGAGATGAAAGGTTATATGCTATAGGAGATGATCTGGCCCTCCCACCTTTTGCGGTGGCTGGGGTTGAGCTACTCAATTTCTGGGTCCCAGTGTACAAAATCTAGGGCAGTAGTGAGGGATAGGTGGTAGAATCCCAGTGATCCCCCTGAGCTGTGAGGGATATCCAAGGAGGGGGGACAGAGCAGCCATGGACCACCTCTCCCTCTTCTACTTGTACCCAAGGGCAAATGGGTTAGCTTTAAGTGTGTAGGTTGTGGGATTTAATAACCACCCATCTTGAAGCACTGAAAAAGGCCCCATCCTACCTGGACCTCCAATGTATCCATATACAGTAGATTCTGTAGAAATGTGTTTTTGTCCAAACTACGCTTTTTGTCAGAGCCACCCAGGTATGAGGGGATGTATTATGTAGTGTTCTCCCAGTGCAACTGATAAAATCTAATTGATAGAGAGTAATGCACTGTGGGGGGTTATGGGGGGGCACAACCAAAAATCAAGAAATGCAACTCCTTTGCATTCACCTTCCTCATCTCTGCACACAATAATAAGAAAAATCAAAACTGTACAAATCTGTGCGAGCCTCTGGGCACCATTATAACAGCTATGTTTAGCATGGAAGGGGGTCGAGAGCTGATCTGCACAGCACAAGATGGAGCTTGTTGAAGGCCAGTAAGGTCCAGAAGAGTCCAGACTGTAAGTTGTGGTCTGACATCTCTGAGAGTCAGCTCCACCTGCCTCTTAGTAGAGATGTATTAGTCTGTGTGTATAGAGGGGTGGTCCATTATTCAGGGTGGTGAGTGACTGAAGCCAGGCCACAGGGCCCATCCATTGAAGGAGTGCTAGGAGCTCCTTATGTTTACTATGCAAGTAAGAATCAAGCTCCCTATCCCTTCTGGTACCCCCCCCCTATCAAGTAGGGCAGTACTTGCAAACACGCTCTACAATGCAGTACAGTGTTAGAAGTCCATGTATAGAGTTCAGTACAGTTTGTGTGGAACAGGCTGGAGTACTACCATTCTGCGGTTTAGATTGGGCTGCTACTCCATTCCAGTATGGCTGTCCACTGAAGTCATGTATGTTTCTGCTGGGTTGCCTTGTGGTCTTGCTGGATTGGAGCACTCCTTGGCAGTGTTGCCATAGTTCAGGAGAAGGGAGCTGATGTCTGCTCAGAGGGTGCTGCTTCTTTTTGAGTTTGCTGCTATCTGGCTAGGGTGACATCCTGGAGCAACCTCTCAGGCTGATTGAGAAAGGTCTCTTTTGGGTCTCTCCTTGGTGAGTGAGGAAAGCTGCACCCCTACTTTGTCAAGGTAAAGGTCTGCTTCTAATAAGTCAGCAAACATCCTGGGGCCTGTGGCAGTTTCCAATCAAAGTCTGGCTAGATACAGAATCTTGAGTCAGACTGACTTTGATTTGTCTGTTGGAAGCTGAGAACATTGCTACACTGCAAAGAACAAACTATAACTCCATTTAGGACCTGGAAACCTGGTAAGGCATAATACTGGTGGGGACTTGTTAAGAAGGGGAGCTACGCTTTCTACAAAAAGTTTCATTTTTTTTTTCCTTATTGGCATTAAGCAGAGAATTGCAGGATTCTATTAAAAGTGTAGTAATTTTATAACCAGAGGGAGCAAAAATACAACTGAATTTGCTTGATTGCTGAGGTTGAGACCTAGGATTTGGAAGGATATTTTGCAACATTTTAAAAGTGTCCTGCTGGCTGAGAGTGAGTTCATTTTATCCTGAGTCAGTAGAGTGGTTTGTGTAGAGCCGTGGTCTAGTAAATTGTAGGTGTTAGTTGAATTACTATAAGGGCAATACTCACCAGGTTGGTGGAGCAGTTGTGTATTTGATTGCTTCTAACAGTCACCACTGGCTGTGGACTACCCACCCACCCTTCCCCACCCACCCCCCAGGCATGGCATTTTCTTTATAGCCACAGTTCTGACATCACTTCCTCAACAGGTCTTGGGGCAGAACTGTCATATTCTCAATAACCCAGCACAGTGCAAAAAGGGTAGGTACACACCACAAATAATAATAAAATATATATATATTACATATTGTATATTATAAGGGAGAGGGACATGTGGGGAGTTGTGCAATGCACTGGCTGTGGGGCAGCAGTTTTCTGGGAGACATTCTGGAAACTGCATTGCTGTCCTATTTGCAGGCAACTGTCAGCTCTGAGGGAGGAGGTTGCCCACCTCCAGGCTGAGCTAGCAAGGACTAAGGAGGCCTCCCCCTTCTAAAGAGCACCACTGCCACAACCACTGCCTCAGAGGTTGCCAAGTATGAAGAGCAGTTGGACCACAGTGGGTTCTGGGAGGGTGCGGGTGGTGGACCAGAGGCGAAGCCCCCTAGTTGTACCTCTACACAAATCATATGCCATTCTGGCAGAGCAAGGTTCCTCTATGATGGCACCCTCAGTGGAGACCCAGAAGAATGCTGAGGGCATTCACAAGGGAGACCCACAAAAGGGTGGCAAGGGACACCACAGGGGAAGGAAACAGCTTCTGATGGGGGACTCAATTGTTAGGGGACTAAAACTGGGGAAGGAAGAGGAGAAGGAAGTAAGGTGCCTGCCTGGTGCCATGGCTTGGAGGGACAGGAAGTGAATCCTCAGGATTGCAGAAGCAGCATCACAGGAGAGGGGAACTAGATATCATAGTCCACCTTGGGACAAATGACCTAGCTAGGCATGGGATCAGTGCAGTGCAGAATGAATTTGTGGAGTTGGGGAGGGGCCTCAGATGGGTAGCAAGCACGGTAACCTTCTCAGAGGTGCTACCAGTCCATGGCAGGAGTGAGGCTAGGGTACTGCACACCATGCAGTTTAATGAATGGTTGCAAAACTGGTGCAGAGCACAGGGCTTTTGCTTCATTGGGGACTGGGGGTCCACCTGGAGAGATAAAGGTCTATACTGGCACAATGGTCTGCATCTGTCCATGAAGGGAACCAAGCTCCTAGGTGACAGGTTTAAATGCTTCCTTGGCAAGCTTTTAAACTAGCCAAGGGGGGAGACACTGATAAAAGGAAGGAAATTTCAAGCCTCCCCTCACAAAACATGGCACGTAGTAAGGTAAACACTGAGGTACAGAGCTCAACACAGGCCAGGACAGGGGTAAATGGAAAAATAGACAAGAGCAATAAGAGCAGGGATGGGGGAAAGAAAAAAGGATAAAGCCAACATTAAATGGAGGGCAATGAGTACCAATGCCTGTAGCCTGGTAAACAAGCTTCCTGAGCTAGTAGCCCTGATGGAAAATGAACAATTGGATATTGTGGCAGTCACAGAAACATAGTACACCGAGAACCATGACTGGGATGTCAACATACCAGGGTACACAATCTACAGAAGGGACAGGGAAGGTAAAAGAGGAGGTGGAGTAGCTCTATACATAAGGGAAGGGATCAAAGCTACAGAACTAAAAAGTAAAGGGGGAGGACAAGAGGCACTCTGGGTCACCTTGGAGACAGGGAATGGCATCACAATCTGCACAGGGGTTGTATACAGACCCCCGTCTCAAGGGGAGGAAATGGACAACAAAATGATAGAGGACATTCTCAAAATGGCTGAAAAGGAGCTACTGTTGATGGGGGACCTGAAATGGCAGATGTTAACTGGATAACATGTACTGCAGCCACATCCAAGAGCAGGGTCATCTCGATGCCCTGCAGGGAGCCTTAGACAGCTAGTGTTGGAACCCACTCAGGAGGGAGCAATACTAGACCTGGTACTCTCAAATGGAGAGAGGATCACAAATTTGAAGTCAGTAGACATCTGGGAACAAGCGACCACTGCACAGTGTGCTTCACAATGAGCACAACCATGGAGATAAGCCATACAAAAACAAGGATACTGGACTTTAGAAGGGCCGACTTTGGCAAAATGGGTGAATACCTGAAGAATACACTAGCAAATGACCAAAAAGGAGGGGTGGAAGAACAATGGAGAAAAATCAAAACTGCCATCATAGAGGCAACAAGCCTTTGTGTGAAACAAATAAAGAAAACAAAGTGGAGTAAAAAACCACTATGGTTCTCAAAAGAGGTGGCAGGGAAGGTTAAGGAGAAAAAGGCTACATTCAAAAAGTATAAGGAATCACAGAAGAGCACGGCAGGAAATGTATCAATTAAAGCAGAAAGAAGTGGGAAGGCAGTCAGACTAGCAAGACCCAAACCGAGGAAAAAATTGCCAACTCAGTTAAGAAGGGGATAAAACCTTTTATAGGTACATTAAGGAGCATAGAAAGGTTAAGGAGGGATAGCGAAGATTAATAAAGGAGAGGAGGTGGGCAGAGGAGACAGTGAAAAGGCAGAGATACTGAATGAATACTTTTGCTCAGTATTCACAAAAGAAGATGAGGAGGAGTTACCAACCCAGACAATAGAAGCACTCTGGGTAGGGGGTTGACACCAGTCCATTCACAGAAGAAAGAGTCCTGAAAGAACCCTAAAACTCAAGGTGGACAAAGCAATGGGGCCTGGACGGTATTCACCCCAGAATCAAAAGAACTAAGGGAGGACCTAGTGACACTACTGACCACGCTTTTTAACAAATCATGGCAGGATGGGGCGGTACCTGAGGACTGGAGGAGGGCAGATGTGATTCCCCTTCACAAAAGTGGGAGCAAGGCAGAAGCAGGAAACTACAGACCTGTAAGTTTGACCTCAGTGGTAGGGAAAATGATGGAATCACTTCTGAAAGAAAGAATTTTTAAGTACCTAGAGGCCAGCGGGGCACAGGACCCAAAGCAGCATGGATTTACAGCAGGAAGACCATGTCAGATGAATCTAATAGATTTCTTTGACTGGGTGACCAAAGTAATAGACCAGGGAGGGGCTATGGATATGGCCTACCTAGACTTTAGCAAGGCATTTGGCATAGTCCCACACAAAAGATTAATAATCAAGTTAGCCAGCCTGGGAGTGGGTCCCAGGGTGGTAGCCTGGGTAGCAAACTGGCTGCACAACAGGACACAGAAGGTAATAGTGAAAAGAACACATTCCGAAGAAAGCGGGGTTACTAGTGGAGTACCTCAGGGCTCAGTACTGGGTCCAGTCCTCTTTAACATCTTTATAGGTGACACTGCAGAGGGTTTGGAGGAAAGGTATGCCTCTTTGCAGATGACACAAAGATCTGTAGCAGGGTTGATACACAAGGGGTGGAAAGGATGAGAAGGGACTTGGCAAGGTTGGAGGAATGGTCAGACATATGGCAACTTAGATTCAATGCAAAGAAGTGCAAAGTAATGCACCTGGGAAACAAAAACCCAGGAGAAGAGTACACAATAGCAGGGGAGGTACTAACAACAACAAAAATGGAAAGGGACCTGGGGGTAGTCATATCAGATTACCTAAAGGTGGGTAAGCAATGTGAGCAATCAGTAAGGAGAGTCAGGGGGATACTGGGATGCATAGAAAGGGGCATCACAAATAGAAAAAGGGAAGTGGTTATCCCTCTATACAGACAGTTGGTGAGACCCCATCTGAAGTACTGTGTGCAGTTTTGGAGACCTCATCTATGCAAGGACATAGATAGGATGGAAGCAGTCCAGAGGAGGGCAATTAAAATGGTGCAGGGTCTGCAGCAAAACCATATGAAGAGAGACTGAGAGAGCTTAATATGTATACTCTTGATGAAAGGAGGACGGGGGACATGATAGAAACATTCAAGTACCTCAAGGGAATCAACAAAGTCCAGGAGGGTAGCATCTTTCAGAAAAAGAGATGTGTAAGAACAAGGGGGCACAATTTAAAGATAGAGGGGGGACGGCTCAGGGGTAATGTGAGGAAATTTTTTTTCATGGAGAGAGTGGTGGATACATGGAACCGCCTTCCTGAGGAGGTTGTTGGGTCTAAAACAGTTGGGGAATTCAAACATGCATGGGACAGACACAAGGCAATTATAGTGGGGGGTTGCAGGAAGTAGGCTGTTGGTTAACTAGAATCTGCAGCTTATCCAGTAGGTAGGGACATGGGCAGACTGGGTGGGCCAAGTGGTCCTTATCTGCCGTCAAAGTCTATGTTTATATGTTTCTATGGGCCTTTATGTCTTTCACCCTGAACTGTTTGAGCACATTCCACAGTGTGCGCCTATGCTCCTATACAGACATTACCCAGGCATTTGTGGGAGTTTTTATAGCGGAGTTGCTTATGTTGCCAGGCTCTTTTAAGGAGGTCTTCCTTGATGGTATAGGAGGTGAGTTTAATGACAAAGGAATGAGGGCGTGCTCCAATGTTGGCAGGTTTGGGGCCCAGAGAGCAATCTGCATGGTCCTTGCTTAGATTGTAGCCATCGGGGGGAGATGTAGAACTTCTTTTAACAGGGACTGAAGGGAGGCTGTGGTGCTCGTTGCACTCCTTTTGGCATCTTCTGGCACCCCATATACAGTATGCAGATGTTCTGTCTTCAGCTGTGTCCCTCTAGGTCATCCAATTTGTGATTAAGTTCTCTGTCTTATGCCAAAAGATACAGCAGTAGCTGATCGCGTCAGTCCATTTGTATTTCAGCTGCCTGTATCCACTCCTCTACATACTCTGTGCAGCATTCAGTATTTTTCATTTTGAATTGCAGTTCTGTGAGGAAATGATTGATTTTATTGACCATTTTGGTGGGTTGTTAAATGTTGATGATCAAGTCTATGGAGTCCTCCAAGTTGGGCTGAGATGACACCTTGAGGCAGTCTGGGTTTCCTGCTTCTGAGTAAGTATTGGAGAGCTTTTTTAGCAGATAGGAGGTCTTTCAGCTTTTGGGCCGGTGTCCCTGGCTGTCTGGCCATTTGAGCTTTGGATCAGGTGCCCTTTTCTGGCACCAGAAGTCCCCATTTCTGTCATTTTTGACCATGACAATTTTATGATTTTCTTCAATGATTTGCATGGCAAAAGTCCAGCACTGGTTATTATGTAAGGCTTTCAGTTCTAAACTTGCATTTTTTTAGATGAAGGTTTGGAGTCAGGCCAATGTGGATACATCACCTTAATACATTTTCCATGCACTGATATACTTTCAGTGTATTAATATACTTAAAATGCACTTTCTATGTATTGATAAACTGAAACTCCACTGCTAATATACTGATATACTGAAAATCCACGTTCAGTGTATCAATATGCAGAAAATTAATTACTACTGTACTGTGTATCGATGAAAAAAGACTGAGATGTTTTTTTTTCCAGGTTTCTGATTCATATACAAGCAGAATAAACAACATGGAATGATTTTGATATGAAAATGCCTTTTCCAAAACAGTATAATCTTGTTACATAAAATGTTTATCTCCCCTGGAGTAATCCCAAATCTTTCCACTCACATTTGAGCACAATAAAGTTCAAAATATAAATGAATGAATGAATGAATGAATCAATCAATCAATCAATCAAATAAATAAAAATACATGACAGTGTGGGATTACTGCATGCTGTAATAACTGCATTCCCTGGATGAATTGTGAGGTGTGATGCCAAGCAGTGTTGCTTCAATCACGTGGGATGTGCAGTTATAATAGCATAACCACATGCACTGTAATTTGTTATCAATTATTCTTATAAAATGGGTAAAAAAAAGCCCAACATTTCAAAAGCAAGGACATCTGAACTGATGTGTTGCTAGGCAGTAATAAATGCATGGCCATGTGATTGAAGTTCACCAAGATACAGCATCTCTTTCCAATTTTGTTCCCCCACTACCGAACTTCTATTAGAGATGTAGCAAATGTTAACATCACTGGCAAATTCCAGGAAACCAATTTTATATTTCACAATTTTGCAAGCAAACAACATTGAAAAAAGGTTTCTCCATACCCTGATAGCACCCCATCCTCCTCCTCCTCCTCCTCCTCCTCCTCCCAGCCAGCCCAGAAACATAATTATAATGATACCCCTTTCCCCCACCCTCACAGTACCTCACCCCCCTTCCTCCCTACTTCCCCTAGCCAGACTACAAACATGATTAAAGTAATCTCTTCCCCCAACCATTGTAGCACAGTAACCCACCTTCCTGCCCCATAGTATCCACTTTATTAAAAAAATTAAAATGATGACTGACACATCCCTCCACACACCACCCTGGCTGACCACTGTCTGAATGAATTAGAGAGCTTGCTGATTCTAGGGAATCTAAGACTTCAACTGACAGATTAGCTTATAAAATTGCAAGAAACCGATGTGCAAAGGAGATGAGAGCAAAATCAAACTATTACACTCAACAGTTTATTGATCCATCTAGAAACCCCAAGAGGATATGGAAGGGTATTAACTCCTGGGGGGTTAAATCATCCACCTTGCCAAGAACCTTAAATTACATAAATAAAATTCTACATGGTGATCTAGAGCAGGTAGAAGTACTTAACAATTTTTTCACTGAGGTTGGTTAGACATTTGAAAGGGAACACCCAGATTTAACTTCTCCTCTGTTAGACACAGATTTTTCAGGTTTAATTAATAGACCGAAATTTTCATTTAGGGAAATCAAAGGAGAAGAAGTGGAGCTTTCTGGGCTGGAGTAAAGTAAAGGATCAGGCTGTGATTGTATATTACTGTTTTTTTACAAAATTGCATCTAAAATATTGTCACGACACATTGGTTACTTCTTTAATTTCTGATTACAAATTTCATATTTACCGGATAACTGGAAAACTGTTTACATTACCCCTAGTTTTAAGGGAGGGGAATCTTTTGAACCAAATTCATATCATTCTATTTCAATTCTGACTGCTTATACAAAGATCTTTGAAAGGTTGTTACATGTACAACTTTCTAACTACTTCTCAAAATACAATATAATTTCACATCTACAATCAGGATTTAAAAAATGCCACAATGCTACTTATGTTATATTAAAGGTTACTGATGATGTCTTTACATCTTTTGACAAAGGGCAAAGTGTACTATCACTCTTTTTAGATTTGTCGAAAGCATTCAGCAATGTAGATTAAGCTATTTTACTTAACAAATTAAAAGCATCTAGTATTGGTATGACTGCTTTACTCTGGTTTTGCTCTTATCTTACATCATGGCTTCAATGTGTTAAAGTGAGAGAGATTCGCTTGGGAATGGCGAAAATCAATATGGGTGTCCCTCATGGATCTGTGTTGGGTCCCCTACTGATTTTTGCTCTACGTGAACAATCTCCCCACTTATTTCTCCACTAATACGAGTATGTATTTGTACGCTGATGACACGATCATGTATACTCAACCAAACAATATGGATCTAGCCCTTGATATATTATGAAAAGACTTTCAGAATGTACAGTAAGCTCTTCTAGATCTGAGACTTCTATTGAATGAAAATAAAACAGTGGTTACTTTTTACTAAAAAGACCTTGACTGTACCTGATCGAATATTAAAGTCTATCACAGAAACAGTCATTACTAGAGTACATTAATATAAGTATCTGGGTCTTATTTTTGATGAACATCTAACCTTTAAATTGCATGTACAAAATGTATCTATTAAAGTAAAACGGCTATTGGGGTTCTTTTACAAAAACAGAACACATTTTAATTATCCGATTAGAAAACTATTAGTTACTTCATTATTCCTTCCTATTTTGGACCACAGAGACTGTATTTATATGAAAACTGTAAGCACAATATTGAATTTATTGGATTCATTATATCACAATGCGTTAAGGTTTGTGACTGGATTGCCTTATAAGACTCATCGATGTTTATTATACTTAAGCTCAGGATGCTCTTCTTTATCAGAGTATAAAGCTTTTATCTGCTGTAGCAGGTTGATGTGCCATTGGGACTCCTCAGGGGTCCAGAGCCTGTGGACTCTGTGTTCCCCCACATGGGCCCCCCCAGACTGTGAGAGAGGTGTCAGTCATTGGGATGACCGTTAGCTTGAGGCAGACAAATGGGATCCCTTCCTTCAGATGCTCTGAGACTAACTACCACTGGAGGGCATCCCTCATCTTCTGGGTCACAGTGACCAGCTGATTGAAGTGACTTTTGTGCTGAGACCACTGGCTGGCCAGCTCCCACTGCAGGAACTGCATATTCCAATGGGACCAATGGACCATACTGGTACAGGCCACCATGTAACCCAGAAGATGCAGGAAGTTCCCAGCAGGGTGCAATTGCCCAACCTGAAATGATCGGGCAAAGGAGGAAAGAACCTCTGCCCTGTCCACTAGGAGCTGGGCTCTGGCTCAGCAAGAGTTGAGCTTTGCCCTGACATATGAAGAAAGACTAAAGCAGCTTAATATGTATACCCTTGAGGAAAGGCAGGAAAGAGGGAACATGTTAGAAACTATCAAGTACCTCAAGGGAATCAACAAAGTCCAAGAGGGTAGCATCTTTCAGAAAAGGAGATTTGCAAGAACAAGGGGAAACAATCTGAAGATAGATGGGGGATGGCTCTGGGGCAATGTGAGGAAGTATTTTTTCACAGAGAGGGTGGTGGACGCATGTAATGGCCTTTCTGAGGAGGTCGTGGGGTCAAAAACAGTGGAGGAATTCAAGAATACATGGGACAGACATAAGGCAATTCTGGTGGGGGTATGAAGAAGTAGGCTGTGGTTAACTAGGATCTACAGCTTATTCAATAGGTAGGAAAATGGGCAGACTAGGTGGGTCATGCAGTCTTTATCTGCCATCAAAATCTATGTTTCTACTTTGGTATATGTTTGTTTATAAGTTTATACTTAAATCACTACCTTCATTTCTGTTAAATATCTTACAGTTCAGAACACTTATCAAATATAGTCTAAAAGCTACCAAACTATGCTACGTGGAAGACGGCAAGTCAAGACTGGGTGAGCAACAAGGGTTAGCTACAGCACTAGGAAACTGGATTGTTGCTGGTTGGAAGGACCTGTTAACTGTGCTGCTTGGGTATCATTGACTGCTACTGCTACCAGACAGGGGCAAATTGAAGCAGACAGTATAAATGACTGTGTGTATTAACTAAAGCAGAGGAAGTAGGTGAACTGTGTGAGAACTGTCTACTGCTAGGATGTTTGTGCTGGCTAATATTAGGAAGTGGGCAAATTTGCTTGGAAACTGATGACTGCCAAGGCTGGAAAACTGGCTACAGTTGGGAAAGAGGGAAAATTGCTGTAACTTGAATACTGTTGGGAGAAGGGGCAAACTACTTAGGTTGATGTGTTACATTAACGGTGGAGGGCTTGTGTAACACTGACTGAAAAAATGTTATTCTGGTAAAGGGCCGTATTGCACTAAGGAATTATTTCTGGTAGAGGGCCGTATTGCTCACACCAAAAATGAGGGTAGACTTGGGGTGGCCAGAGCAGGCATCTTCGGTAGGGTGATTGGGTGTACAGGGTGTGGGGCTGACATAATATTAAATTGGGCATGGAGGTTCGGAGGGTGCCCAGTGTGCTTCCAGTTGGCCGGACTTAGGGAGGAGGTTGAGAGTATCAGAAGGCAACTGGTCAGTGGGAGGGAGGGAGGTTGGGGAGGGAAGGTGTGGAAAGGACCTCATGGGAATAGATGAGGCCTAAATGGCATACTCTAGGGAACAGGTGGACAAGGACCATATGGTTACTCCAGTGGGGTGGGGCACAAAACAAGCAATGTACGGAAACCACTGCGTAGAGAGGAGGCTGACCAAAGGGAGCCAAGGAGGGAGGGGGGACAGGAGAGAGCAAGTCTGGGGCAAGCATCACACTTACAAATCGATACACCCTACTGTATCCAGGAGATGAGGTGGAGGATGCCGGGGGGAGGAGGGAGCAGGCAGACAGAGAGGGTTTGGCAAGTAAGCTGGTGGGAGAGGGAACTGGAGAGTGAGTCAGATCCACAGAGGGAGGGACAAGAGCCTAGGTTGGAGGGAGTTAAGGGGTGAGGGAGCACCAAGGGAGGCCAGGGTGGGGGGAAGGTCTAGTGCCGGGCAGACATCCAGGCTGGGTAAGTCAGCTGGGATAGGGATGTGGTGGAAGCATTCTAGATAGGCCAGCTCAAGGTGGGGAAATCAGGTGAGGTAGAGATGAGGGGGACGGAAGGGGTGGGGAGGAATACAGCAGATGAGGTGTAGGATGCAGGACCTAAGGAGAGGGAGGCATGGAAGGAAGCAGTAGAAGGATGCTTGGGTGGGGATCTGAGGATACTGGCTCAGAAAGAGAGTTGGGGGGACCTGGGGAGCAACCTGTGCCACCCAGGAGGTTGGAACAGTGAAGAGCAAGCTGGGAGTTGCAGGCAGAAGAAAGCATGGTAGGGCACACACAGGCTTGTGATCCCCAGGCTGAGGGGGGTGGGAAGTATAAGTTGGGGGTCAGTGAGAGAAGGAAGAGCATGGAAGGAATCAAATGGGCCAGTAAAGTGGGGGGGGAAGGTGATTCTGCTGGGTGACTCCATGACCAGGGGCATCCAGTGGGAGGGGGCAAGGGAGGGAAAAAGCAGCCTAGTCAAGGCTAAATGTATCCCAGGCCTATCTGTACACAAGGCCAAATTCCAGCTATATTCGATAGCATTGGAATGTGGGGGGATCCCCAGACTTCCTAGTACATCTGGGAACAAATGACTTGGAAGGGAACAGTGAACTAGAAATCCAGGTGAGATTACAGGAACTGGCCAGGGTTTGCCACTCTATAAGAAGCTCAATCTCCTTCTCTGAGATTCTGCCAGTTTCTAGGGCATTTGGGGAGACCAAGCATAAACTTAGAGAGGTGAACCAGTGGATTAGGCAGTGGTGCAAGGCAGAAGGGTATGGGCTGGTGGGGGATTGGGGGGGATACATGGGAGGACAAGGGCTTGTATGCCAGAGATAGGATACATCTCAATTTGGAGGGGAGGGAGATCTTGAAACTAAAACTTGCTGGATTCATAGCCGAGAGGTGGGGTTTAAACTTGTAAAGGGGAGGGTTAAGTAAGTATACCTCCGGGGGCTGCTCAAGGATCTAGGTCTGGGGCACAAAAAGAGGGCAGGTGACTGAGTTGCAAATCCACCCAGAGCTGGGCAGAGAAGGGTGACTAGGGAGGGAGCTGGGCCGAGACGATTGGAGAAGGGAGAGTGGTCAGGGTGGAAGACAGTCCTGATCCATGCCAGGAGCATGGGCAATAAAATGTCCAAACTCTAGGCAAAGCTGGTTGAGGGCTCAGTAGATGTGGTGGCAATTACTGAGATATGGGCCATACAGAAAAATGATTGGGATCTAAATTTGGAGGGCTACAAAATATTCAGGAAGGATAGAGGAGAGGGAAGAGGAGGGGGGTATAGCGCTGATAGTCAAAAATGACATAGTGGTTACTGGAGTGGAGGAGGCAGTGGGGGGTGGAGGTGATTTGGGTACCTCTGCAAACAAGGGGAGGTATAAGATTGAAAATAGGAGTGGTGTACAGACCCCCCACAATGGAAAAGGCCCTAGAGGACAAACTAGTTGAGAACATCAAGGGTCACTGTGACATTGGAAAGGGTAGGGTGGTGGTCATGGGTGACCTCAATATGCCAGGGGCAGACTGGGACACTATGGCATCCTCCATGGCCAGGGAACAGAGACTGATGGATGTGTTTGAGGATGCCTTCCTGGTCCAGCAGGTGGGGAAGCCTACTGGGGGGGCGGATACTGGATGTTGTCCTAGGAGACAGTGACCAGATAAAGGCCCTGGAGGTGTGCAGTCCACTGGCAGGTGGTGACCACACCATGGTCTGGTTCCTGCTGTATCTAGGGGAGTGGAAGACTGCACTAAAACAGTAGTAGTAGACTTCAGGGGAGCGGACTTTGTGGGCATGGGTAGGATTCTACGGGGGACCTTGGACAAGTTAAGGCTGGACATGGGTGTGGGTAGTCTGTGGGAGACCATTAAGAAGGGCATGCAGGAGGCTACTAGGTCCTGTACCAAGATAAGGCATAATCATGGTAGAGTCAACAAGTCATGTTGGTGGACCAGGGAGGTGCAGGAGGCGGTGAGGGATGAAAAGGCTGCCTGTGCACATTTTAAGTGCTCTAGGGGGTTTAGGGAGAGGGGTGATTATGAGTTGATGGCCAGGAGGGTCACAAGAGTGTGAGGGGAGCCAAGGTGAGGATGGAGCAAAACCTGGCTAGGGATATCTGGGGGGGAGGGATTCTATAGATACATAGGGAAGAAGAGAAAAGGGAAGGCACAGATCAGCAGGATTAGGACTGGGATGGGCTCAGGAGGTGGGGGAACAGGCTGAGGTGCTAAATGAGTCCTGTGCCTCGCTATTTACAGAAGAGGACAGGGGATCCCTCCAGCCCGACGAGAGGGAAGGGGAGCCAGCAGAGTTGAGAGGTCATACGGAGTCTAGGGGACAGAAAGGGACATGGGTACAGGCTGGGCAAAGTCTAGAAGGGGATGGGGGGGTTGAATGAGGGGGTGGGATGGGAGGTAATAATCACAGTGAATAGGGTGAGGGAGGCCCTTCAGATGCTAAAAACTGAGAAGGCACCGGGGCCGGATGGGCTGCATCTGAGGGTTATGAAGGAACTGGCAGATGAGCTAGCAGCTCCTCTGGCTGCACTCTTTAATACCTCTCTGCAGACAGGATGGGTACCTTAAGATTGGAGGGTGGCTCATGTGGTGCCTGTCCACAAAGGGGAGCCTAGACAGGAGATGGGGAATTATAGGCCTGTCAGCCTAATGTCTGTGGTAGGCAAACTAATGGAGGGAATTATCAAGGAGAGGCTCGGGAGGCAATTGGAAAGGTTGGGGCACCTGGATGACAAACAGTACAGTTTTGTCCAGGGGAGATCGTGTCAGACAAACCTCACAGATTTTTGTGACTTGGTGACTGGGACCCTGGACTGCCATAGGCCGGTGGACATCCTATATTTGGACTTCAGTAAGGTGTTTGATTCGATACCCCACAATGGGCTGCTAACAAAGCTGGGGGATAGAGTGGGAGGGCTGTTACTTAGATGGGTAGAAAATTGGCTAACGGGGTGAATACAGAGGGTAGTGGTTGGTGGGGTAGTCTCCTTCCCCAGGAAGGTCCTCAGTGGGGTTCCGCAAGGTTCAGTATTGGGGCTACTCCTGTTCAATGCCTATGTCACGGATATGGGGAGGGGAGTAAGGAGCAGGATGAGTCTCTTTGCGGACAACTCAGAACTGGGAGCACTGGTGGATGGGGATGAAGTGAGAGAGACAGTTCAGAGTGACCTGGATACCATGGAGGGGTGGTCAAGGAGATGGGGTTTGAGGTTTAATGCAGGGAAGTGTAGGGTGCTGCATCTGGGGGTTAGAAACCCAGGCCACGTATACACCCGGGAGTTTCACACTGCAACCCAATCGAGCGAGAGGGATCTAGAGGTGGTGGTGGACATTAAAATGAATAACACTGAAAATTGCAGAAGAACTGCGGCAAAAGCAAACAGGACACTGGGCTGCATAGACTGGGGATTACATCCAGGAGTAGGGAGGTGATCCTCCCTCTGTATAATGCCTTGGTCAGACCACATCTTGAGTACTGTGTGCAGTTCTGGAGACATCACCTCAAGAAGGACATAGCACTGCTGGAGAGGGTCCAGAGGAGGGCATCCAGAATGATTCAGGGCATGGGAGGGAGACCCTATGAGGAAAGGCTGGAAGAGCTTGGGCTGTACTAGCTGGAGGAGAGGAGAGACAGGGGGGACATGATAGGGGTCTTCAAATATGTAAAAGGAATTAACAAGGATGGAGCCAAAGGGATGTTCAGTCTAAAGAAGGGGGGAACAACCAGGAGGCATGAGTGGAAACTAGAGGGCGCAAACTATGGGGAGGGGGGACGCAGGAGGCATTACTTCACTGAGAGAGTGGTGGAGCTATGGAATGCACTGCCTGGGAGTCTGGTGGAGGAGGTCACCATGGAGGGCTTCAAGAAGTGGTGGGACAGGTACAAGGGAAAACTGAAGCTGAAGATGACCCTCTCTGGGGCTGGGGGGGTGGAAAAGTGAGCACCCACTAGGAGGCTGGCTACTGAGCTGACACGACAGACCATCAGGCCTATTATGCTGGCTTTTAGTCTGTTAGTATGTAATTTTTCAAAAAGGGGATAAGGAGCACCAGGATATGTGCGGTGCTATCGAAAGTCACAACAGGTATAAATCAAAATAAATCCGAGCACCCGCACAGCATACTTAGAAAACGTTCAATTGATCAAAAGTCACATTTATTAAAGACCAAAATCTAAGCGCACACTAACAGACT
The DNA here is from genome assembly GCA_016271365.2 of Neoceratodus forsteri. Lineage (NCBI taxonomy): Eukaryota > Metazoa > Chordata > Ceratodontiformes > Ceratodontidae > Neoceratodus > Neoceratodus forsteri. The sequence continues at coordinate 471,123,641 of CM057452.1, read as the reverse complement.
GACGTTTCACATGGCCCCTGCCAAGTTTCTTCAGAGTACTCTCTGAGTACAATCATTCAGATGGTGTCTGGCAGAGGTGCTGTGTTGAAGGTTTATCCAGTCATTGTCTTGATTTCCTTTTTTTTAATTAAATTGGTGCTATGGGAGGCCAGAGAGGGTGGTGTGCTAAAAAGATGGTGGAAAGAGAATTAAAATTTTAGTAATGTTTATAGGCTGACTGAGGAAGAGGGTGGGATAGAGTGCTTCGAGGGTTGGGAAGGTGGGTTATCATTTTAACCATGTTTGTGGTCCACCCAGGTAGAGGAGAGTGAGGTGGAATGCTGCTAGGGTGGAAGGAATGGAGTTGTGTGTTTTCAATAAAACAACAACTTGAAATGACAGTTTGTGTAGTTGTTTCCTTTTGAAATGCTGACTTTGCTCCATAGGGAACTACTGCGTGTGAAGTGCCACTTTTCTTCTGATGTGACACTTTACATGGTTCCCAGCAGAGTAAAGTGGCAACTTTGCTTTACAAAAACTTCATGTTGCAGGAAGGGAAGCAAGCAAATTTAGTTGTTTTTATGAAGCAAAGTTTTTGTCACTGTACACATTTCTAATTCCCATTCACAGTCAGGGGAAACTACTTTAGTACCACTACAGTTTTATAGAATTGATAAGGGACTGTTGATCAGCACAACAGCCATCACCAATTTTAAATACTGTAGTACCATAGACTTTTCAACTTCCACCAAAACAAACACCAAAAATGGGTAGCAGGGAAAAACTACAAAAGTACACTGTTTCATCTGAGGGATGTGATCTTTAGTTCTCCTGAGTACTGCCCAGTAGGGCCAACTTCAAATGTCAACCTAAGTATTCTGCAGCCTTCTAGCACAAAAGCCAGTATAGTACCTGATGAGTCACACTGACATTTACAGTGGCAGCAAATGACATGATGCAGATTATCCAGATACTATACTTTAAGATATATTACAGGAAATCCCCATTAATGTTAACTGGAGTTCTGTGATATTTCCCATCACATCCAGATATATAGTGCATCTTCCTCTGGCCACCACTGTACATTTGCTAAGAAATAAATGCAAAGGTTTGGCACTACAGTATAACAAGTTTATCAGGTAGCAGTTTTCATCAGGAGAACACCATTTGGCACATCAAGGCTTATTATTTGTCATTAGCGTAGCGAAGTCCATCCCAGGACAGCATCATGTTTTGTTTTTTGATACTTCAAAATTGTTGCTGTTGTAATGTCTTCATGTAAAATATTTTGTGTATTTGCTGCTATCTAACTTGTCTGTGTGAAAACAAATGTCTTCCTGGCCTCTGCTATGAACTTGATTTTCACCATATATCATTGGGCTGGCAGTATAGCCTAGATGTTAGAGTAATGAGCTGGGAATGAGTCTGAAACATCCAGCAGAACTGGGTTTGATTCCCACAACTGCCATTTGCATACTGTGTGACTCTAAGGAAGTCACTTAACCATGGCGTGGTTGTGTAGCAACTGACGATGTGCAGTACACATTTAAGATACAACACCTAATAACTAAATAACATTTGTGTCTGATAGCCCTAATTTTTGTACTTAGTGTAAGGTCACCATTGCAACCTCTCTACCCTCTCTCCCTCTTCCACCTCTCAGCCTCTACCTACAGGTAGAACACCAAGTAAAAAATCAACAGCTACTTTGAAGAGCAAGTGATTAATAAGAATTCTTTTTATCAGCATTATTAAAGGCAAATGTGAAAATCCCCGTATTTCAGTGCAGTATTACATATTCTATTACAAAATGTAAAAAAGTAACTAGAAACACAGTAAAATATAATAAATAGTTGTCTATATATTAGAAGTAAATACATGCTGTTTAACTAACATTAGCTCATGTTCTCCCATCCCTGTACTTGCTACTGCTATATCCCCCCCAACCCCACTTATATCCTGGTGTGTCAAACCCTTACTATCTTAAAAAACTCTTTTTGTTCACAGAATAACTGAGAAGTCTGATTCCTTCAAAAACTTTTATTTTCAAACAACCAAACAGTACTGTGCAAGCAAAACTAAAAACACACACATACCACACACAAATAGCCCATCAGGATATCACACAGCATAAAACAGCACTTTTTACACACATATTTCAAGGTCAAATACAACTGGAAATAAATATTTGGACATCAGTAATATGAAAACAATCATTTTCTGGGCAGATGGTGCAGTACTAAGTCAATGGGTGTGTTTCAGCTTTCCACACCATTCACAGCTGTTCATTTATTCTGTCTCTTATTTTCACAAAAAATGGTGGTGTTAAATCAAAGTGCCACCTGACATGGGTTGGGATAACATTGATCAGATTCCTGGGCAGCCCTTATTGGCCCCTTGTCCTGTCATAGTTTACAATATTTGCCCATTGCACATACATGTTGTATGGCACAAGGGCACGAAAAGTAAATGCTGCAAAGCATTTGGGTTTTGTTTGAGGTCCAGCACCTGGGATCCCTTTCTTTTTCACTTGCAAGAGGCAAAATGTCCATATCCAGAAGAATTTTCTTTGTACCAATGATTTGACCATGGACTGCTCTCAATGGAACAGACACAGGTACCCTTTCATCTGCCATTGCCTCTGTCACTGTGTCACTGTCTTGCAGTGAGTCTCTCATTTCCTCTGCCTCTATATTGATAGTGTCTTTTAAAAGACTAGCTGTACTGTGCCTCTCAGTGGTGTTGATGTCCACGCCATTGACATTTGCTACTGCATCTCTCTCATTCCCCCTTTCAGGTCCTGAATCATTGCCTGTAGATGAAATTTCCCTGCCTTTAGATGTTCCATGGTCTCCCTCAGCCATTTGTGTTCCTGCTTCCATTCTGTTATGCTCTTCTACATAAAACACTTGAATTTGGCTCTCTCTCTCTCCCCCACTCTGTTCCATGTTCCATGTGTAGCTGTTTTCATAGCAGTCCCTGTTCCTTGGTGCACTGTAGCTGCCATTTCCCCTTATGTACGCTCCACATGCTGTTCTGGCAATTTCTTGCCCTCTGGATGGGTCTGTTGCTCTGGTGCTTCTGTGTCCTCCAGATAGGCCATCTGCTTGGGTGCCTCCATATCCTCTGAATGAGCCAGCTACTCTGGTGCTTCCTTGTCCTCTGGGTGGTCCAGCTGCTTGGGTGTTGCCCTATGCTCCTGCCTCCTCCTGTGCATGGGATGCTGACATGAGGATGATGACAGCAGTACAGCAGAGGTCCATCAGAAGCTGGCAGAATGTAGGTACTCAGCATCTGAATCATTAGTCAGACGAATGTGATGCCCAAAACAGATGGAGTTATGGCAAAGCATGGGAAACACAGTGCTGTGGCCACTCATATACATATGTAATTGATTTTTCTGAGCAGTGTATGCCACAAGAGCAATTTAAAGCTTACCCATTTCTGTAAGCACTTCATCTTTTGCTAATGTGCTGACTGTGGAAGAATGTATATGTTGCATTCTGTGTACTGCAGGCAATGTACTGTACAGTATCTCAAAAGAACAAGATACTGATGCCCCCCCCCCAGCAGTATAGGCCCTCTCATTCCTGAAGCCAACAAACATAAGTGGCTCCAACAGGCTAAGGTGCGGATTGAAGAAAATAAACAATTTGCAGACATTCCTTTTACCGTTGAGACTATAGTGTGGTGTTTTAGTTTGGTCAACCACTAAACGACCCTTACCTTCTCTCTGATCTGCCAGACCCAACTGTCACTGCTGGTGAGGGCCCCTTGCTGGATCATACGAATAAATTGAGGGATGCAGAAAATAATGAATAAAGGTATTTATTCTGTACTGCAGACATGTTTTGTTCCTGAGGTCTAGCCCCAGACTGAATAATTTCTCTGACTGACAGGCACACATAGCACAGCCAGGCAGTGTAACAAATGGATTCATGCAAGTTCTACATGCTCTTAAAGGGGCAGCAGCTAACATTAAGCCCCATGCTTAATGTGTACTTCACAACAGCAATGAAGTCTTTTTGCCCCATGACTTTCTGGGAAAAGGATATCTTGTACTGAAATCACAGCCTGAACACCCCCTGTAAATACATGTCTGGGGTTGCCATCTCGTGCGATGGACCAGGGCCAATACTACTATTCAGTGGCATCATGAAGGGTGATTTCTTCAGAGAGGAGATGGTGTCCAATACACTGGTACCCTTTTGCAGATGGGCATTGACTTTTCCAAGGTTTGAGACTGAGCAATTTGCAATTACAGTTTCTCTGTGTTCATGGTGGGGATATACAGCACAATGTTCTATATATTTACTTATACATGTGTTCTTTCTCTTGTACATATAATGACCCAAAGCATGCAGTGTCTAGGGTGTACATAAACAACCAGGGAGTGAACTGGGTCAGGATACCACCCAAATTGCTAGACCTGAACTCAACAGAGACGGTGTGGCATCAGATGAAGCACTACATTTGGAGGTGTATTAAGCAAAGGAACCATGATCAGCTAATGTGGGGCATCAGTCATTTTTGTTGGAGAATGCTGACAGCTGAAGACTGTAATCAATATATAGTGTATGGTGGAATGCGGTTGCGTATGGAAATCCATACACCGTAAAAACTTGTTCTGCTGCAGTTGTGACGTCCTCACTAACGCAGAACGACGTTTCGTTCTGCATTAGTGGAGGACGCTATAACATAAGGGCTACAGCAGACGCCCTGATTCATCCCTTGCTGTGTGAGAGGGCGCAGGAGTGCTGGGCAACGCAGTTGTGAATTGACGGCCTCGACAGAACCGAGTGAAAATATGGAAAAGTGAGTCTCTTTTTGTCTTTTTTTTCGGGCACCATACACTATAAAGAACAGTATATGGTAACCCATACACTACAAAGCTATTCTTTCACCTCGTAGATACAATGCCGACTTGGAGACCTCTCGAGCTTCACTCTTGAGGTCATCAGTCGGCATTGCATCCACTCAGTGGAAGAATAACCTTATAGTGTATGGGTAACCATACATTATCCTATATATTGATCACATGGATAAAGTGATGCCAGCTATTGCTCATGCCAGTGTTTGCACCTCTGCAATGTAAAAATAATGATAATAACACTGAGCTTTGTTTTTCCAGCAGTAAGTGTTTTTATTTATTTTTTTATTTAAAAGTTTAACCAGGAAGTACATACTGAGCTGATAACAGCTCATTTCCAGATGAGTCCTGGGGGAGAGGCGAGGAGGAGGAGATTGCTAGCAATATAATAACAAGGTAAAATAAAAATAAGTAATACAAACAGAATTAAAAATATATAGGCAAAATAGTAAATGAAGGCAAACTAGAAATAAAAACACTTTCAAACATATACAGAAAGAAAACAATAAAACGGAAAAGCAAGAAGAGGGTAAGACTAGAGAATAGAGATAAAGAGGAAGGGTCAAAGGCAGTTGTAAGTAGGATGACAAAAGTCAGAAAGAAGAGACTTTAGGGAGGAGGTAGAAGAGGTAGAACAAACAGAAAGGGTATGAGAGGACCAAAGTTTAGGAAACTGGTAAGAAAAAGCACATTGGCCAACAATAGATTTTCTAGGAGGAATATTAAGAGAATGGGTGTTCTTGTTGTTGCCCTGGAGGCGGTGTGCCTGTATTTTAAATATATTTATGCATTAAAGGAATTTTTTAAATTGCAACAAAGTATGTTTGGCAGCTTTTCCTTTTAGAGCATTTTGAGTGGACCTGTTTTGCTGTGTACTGATAATAAAAGAATGGAAAGCATTGTTGCGAAGAGGGTAGGAGGAAGAAGGAGGAGGGGAAAGAAGGGTTTTGAGATAAGAGGGAAGGGTGCCAAACCAGAATTTGGACAAAAAAGAGACACAATGGGAAAGGCACCTAGCATCAAGTGAAGGGAAAGAAAGAGCTGAGTAAAGAGAGCAGTGGTTAGTACGAGAGGGGCAATCTAAAGCAAAGTGGCAGAAAGAAGGAAAAAGGGTGTCCAGTCTGGAAAGTGAGGTTTTAGGGGCACTAGAGTAGACTAAATCACCATAGTCAAAGATAGGAAGGATAATTTTTAGTACAATTTCTTGGCGGGTAGGGATCAGTATACACGCTTTGTTCCTGTACAAAGCACCAAGCCTTGGATGAAGCTTATGGTGATTTGCATCAGCGTGCACAGAGAAATCAAGATGCCGGTCAAGACAGACCCCAAGGTACTTAAAGCTGGAGACAACTTCAAGTATAGCACCATCAAGTGTATTAATCAGGGGAGGAGAAGTAAGTTTGGCAAGCCTCTGGTGGGTACCAAAAATCATAGAGACATTTTTTTTTTTGCATTAAGAGACAGCTGGTTTACCTTGAACCAACACTGAATGTTGTCAAAATCCAACTGTAGTCAGGAGGTAAGGTCATGGGGAGAGGAGCTAGAAGCAAAAACAACTTTGTCATCAGTGTACATATGAATGGATGCAAAAGAACAGACAGAGGGTAGGTCATTTAGAAATATTGAAAAGAGAATAGGACTCAGGACAGACCTTTGAGAGATGCCTGAGCTAATGGGAAGAGATGGTGAAATGGATTTACCCATCTGGACAATTTGAGACCTGCTTTTAAGGTTTGAACAAAACCAGCTGACTGAAGAGTCAGAAAGGCCAGTTGCTTTAAGTTTGTCCAGTAGAAGGGGATACAGCACAGTGTCGAAAGCTTTAGCAAGATCAGAAAAAATGGCAGAAGTCTTCAGTCCTATATCCATACCTGTAAGTATAGAATCAGTGAGCTGAAGGAGGGAAGTAGAAGTGGAGTGAGATTTCCTAAATCCAGACTGGAAAGGGGTGAAAAAGGAGATATTGTCAAGAAAGGAAGAAAGCTGAGATAGAACAATGTGTTCCTGTAACTTAGCCAAAGTAGAAAGGGGAGAGAGATAGGATGAAAGTTACCAGAAGAAGTGGGATCACCACCTTTGTGAATGGGTATGACAGTAGCCAGTTTCCAGACATCAGGAACAGTAGAAGAGGAGAAGGAGAGATTTGGAGGTAAGGTAATGGGAAGAGCAATGGCAAGTGCTGAGCGAAGAAGACGCTTAGGATCAAGCCCATCAGAACTACCTCCCCTCAATGGATTTAGGGAATGCAGGGCCTTTAGGGAAACAGCAGGAGTGATAGGAGAGAAGGAGAACAAAAGAGGAGAAGAAGGCAGGGAGAGGGAAAGGGTGGTGGTGGTGGAGGAAGAGGTAAGAGAAAGGGCACAGGTAGTAAAGTAGGAATTAAAAGAGTTGGCAACAGCAGAAGGGTCAGAAATAAGGAAGTCACCAATCTTTAGAGTGGAAGGGGGAGACTGGGTCTGAGGGGAGAAAAGGCAATGGATATCCTTCCAAAAATTGGAGGGGTTATTTATGTTGTTATAGAGCGTGGAACCAAAATACGCAGACTTTGCAAGTCTGATAGCTTTAGTACAGGCATTACGAAGACATCTGTAGTGCGCCAATGAATATTGGGAGCTAGTGGATTTAAAAGTATGCCAGGCATGGTCTCTGGAGCACAGACAATTAAGTACCTTGGCCTTTATCCAGAGAAGGTGTGAACCCTGCACTTTGGTTATACGCAGGGGAGCATGACTATCGCATACAGCCAAGAATTTAGACAGAAAGTAACGTAGGGCAGAATTTACATTAAGGGTTGTAGAGATGGGAAATCAATCAATTAACCAAAGATTGGGAAGGAGAGAGGTCAAATCAAGTGATTTAAAAGACCTGAGGTAAATGAATTTAGGTGGAGCTTTAGGATGGTGTAGTTTTCGCACGCAGTAAACCATATGATGATCGCTGAATGCATCAGGAAGTATACCTGCATCAACTACATGGTGGGGATGAGAAGCAAGGACAGAATCAATCAGAGAGTGGTTTAAGGATCTAAAATTTAAATGGGTGGGTTCAGAAATTAATTGGGTCAGCTGCAGTGACTTAACATTTTGAGAAAATTTATAGGCATTAGAGGTGATCCAATTTAAGTTAAAGTCACCAAGTATAAGCAACTCACCACTCAAAGAGGTTGAACATACAGAGGAAAGTAGCTCAGTAACTGAAGCAGAGGATACACCAGGACAGCAGTAAACACCAGCAATAAAGATGTAAATAGAGAAGAGAAGGGAGAGTTTGAGGAGGATCAGCTCATGGGAAGAGGGGGAAGAAACAGTGAGAACAGTTGTACACTGGATCCTTGTTGATATGTAAACTATGATGTACCAACTGGAGAGTGACACCGCCACCTCGAAGACCAGCACAGTGACAGATTTTGCCTGTGCTGGTCCCTGCAGAAGCGGATGTCGCACTGCTATAGGTAAACTGTAAACTACAACACCACCGCCCCTTTTAGAGTGATCTTGCCTGACTAGGACATAGCCAGGTATAGCTAGAGCTAAATTTGGGACCTTAAAGGAGAGTCAGATTTCAGATATAGCTAGAACATCCAGCCAAAGATTAAGCAACATAGATGATAGCTGGTCAATTTTTTTTTCATATAGCTCTTTGGTTCCCATCACCTCTTCCCGCCAACTGGCGATGGGGACAGATAGGTATTTTACTGGCTTTCTCCCCTGACCCCCCCCCGAGGCCCCAGCACATGGCTGTGCAAGTGTGTGGAGGCACACTATGCACCCCGTGGTGCCGGCTCAGCCCCTTCTGCCTCCCGTAACTGTTTTTGCCACCCCCTCTCCACCTACATTACCCACCGGACCTCCACTCAGTGGGAGTTGAACTATGGGGGGCACCAACCACCCTCATCACCCTCAGGAGAGGAGAGCTGCCCACCAGCATGCTTGATCCTGCTATGCCCTCCCCCATGCCAGCACCCCGATGACCCAAGGTCATTCCCGAACCCTGGTCACTGGCGTAGTGTGTGGTGTGGTGTCCAGTGCCTCAACCCTCAGTGCCACTGGGCCAGCCATAGCTGGTCAACTTTTGAGAGAAGGCTATGGATAGTTAGATGAGCCACTCTCAACCCTTTGGGTGGTAGCAACTGTGAAGGTGTACTGGGTCCTGGATTAATCTCAATGTCACCTGCTAGCAAAAGTAGTAAGCTGACAATGGGTTTTAACACAGTTATACTGCTTAGAAAAGTGGAGAATGGAGGAGGAAAAAGAGGAAGAATAGGAAAGGAGATGGGACAGAAGGCACCAAAGAGTTTCCAGATGAAGCCAAGGGGCAGGAAGAAGCTGACACAAGGGATGCCGGGGGAGTGGATGAGATATGGAGTTGAGGAGGAGGGGAGAGTGGGTGAAGAGGAGAGGGAAACAATAAGAGAGTAGAAAGAGGAAATTACAGCAGGTAGTAGAGGGGAGAAGAGAGGTAGGTAAGGGATAAGAAAAACAATAGATAATGACAACATAGTGTATAAATAAAGGAGGCAGAAGAATTAAAGGACAATTACGGAAAATAGTGATAGGAAAGGGTAAATGGCATAAGATGTATAGCAGGCACAGAGAGAATGTCAATTAGGAAGGCAGAAGGGCAGATAGACCAACACAGATAAACTGTACACAAATGCACTAATTAAATAATAAACAGGAGCACCTCAAATGATCACAACCCACTTCCCAAACAACAATAAATGCAGGAATAAGCAAAGCAGTTTTGAATTGGAACATCACATGCAACATAAGTGAACAAATACCTGTAGTATAGCAGCTGGATGAAATGAGTAATCTTAGCTTGACATCAACAGCAAGAGCTTGGAAGACTACAATGAGTGACAGCATGCACAGTTGAACTAGCAGATAGAACAACAAATGAATCTGATACACAATTCTGCTTAAAGTTGAACCAGCATAACATTCTGTGGTGATTTGCATATGCAGCCCATGATGCTTTGCATTGTGTGGGCATGTGTGATTTTGTATTTTCTTGAAACTTGGCTTCCCAGCCAAATGTCCTTTGGGGTAACCCTTGCCTCAGTGTTTGCGCACAGAGGTTCTTTGTCTTTCAAATGAATCTGAGAGCCTCATATAAATAAGCAATCAATAACAAAGTGAAATACACACAAATGACAAACAGCAGGCATAGAGTCAGAAATGTCTTACTGTGGGAGCAGAGTCTCCTGCTGACTGCTGCCCCACAATGACACCCACAGTATGACGCCCTTGTGCTCTGGTCCTTAGGCTCTGGACTACAATGGAGTACCGCTGGCAAGAAGGCTCAAAATAGAGGGTGATAGCCCCACCTACTAGCAGGAGCTCTTCCTGATTGAAGGAGCAAGTGGGCTAGCAGTGGGCAATGGAGTAACAACACCTGTGGTCAAAACAGACATCCAGCAGTAAAGTCCCGAGCCAGACTGGCTCACTCCCACACAGCACAAAGTAGCAGGCAGAAATAGATTCAAATACAGCAGCTCACAGCATGAGCTGCCGAACTCCACCAGGCGCAGACAGTCAGAAGTCCCATTCACTAGCAGGAGCTCTTCCCAATTGAAGGAGCAAGTAGCCTAGCAGGGGGCAACAGAGTAACCACACCTGTGGTCAAAGCAGACATCCAGCAGAAAAAGTCCTGGGCCCAAGGTGTTTTGCTATTGTTTTGTTTCCCACATCTTTGCTTTGTCAGTATGTAACACCTGCTGTAGCCAAACACCTAGCCTGGTAACATCTTGAGACTTGATCTCAGGTTTGCAAATCTCAGCCATGGGAGATGGGTGTCAAAGAGTATGAGGAGCCACTGAATAGGTAATGTTGTGTTGTGGTGTGGTGTGATGTTCCAACACCCAACAGGGCAACATCCTAAGGTGTCAAATCAGATTTGCTAATCCAGTCTGTTGGGGTGGGGAAAACAAAGGTTGTTGGAAATTGGAATAATTATGAAGAAAGCACTATCAAATATTATATTATACAATATGAAAAAGTAACTATAAACACATCAAAATAGAATAAATAAAATAGTCAGTTGTCTGCTTTTTAGAAGTAAACACCTTCAAAAAATGCAAAGTGGAGTGCAAAGGTTTGCGCTGCACTTTGCAAGTCCCCAGGAGACCGGGATGCTATATTCAGTTATTGGATAGTGCACCAGTGCTATCTGACTAAATATAGGGCCATGTCGGGGCAGTGCTAAGTCAAGTAGCACTGCCCCGACATTGATTCCTGCTGTACAGGGAATAGCCCCGCCATAGTGGATAGCACTGGAGCACTATCCATGATATTCAGAGGGACCAATGCAAATAAGTCTGGCACTACGGGGCCATTTGCAGGCCCACTATGGGGTCATTTGCATGTGTAGTAGTGGCAGGTGAGCACAGCACCTGCCCCCAGTTGCCTAGTCCTATAGATGTGTGGAAGTTCCTGGTGCCCAGTAGTCCCCCCAACCCACTGATTACTGTCCTGTTAATTAGCAATGTATCCTTGCTGCCTAGTGGGCCTCCATCCTCTGATCACCTTCCCAATAATGAGTTAACTGATCTATGGTGCCTACTGGTCCCCCCACCCTCTGACTGCTGGCTCGTGAATGACATAACTAATCCCTATTGTCCAGAGGTTCCTCCCACCCTCCAATCGCCAGTTCATAAGTGCTTCTGGCAATCTTTGGCACAAAGTGGTCACCCCCTGCCTCAGACTACTGTCCCCTGGAGTGCCATCATAAAACCCTGGTGCCTAGTGTTTTGCCCTCCTGACTATCCCTGGTCCAGTAATCAAGCACTGTGTCCCTGGTGTCCAGTGGCCCCACCCACCCACTGATCACTGGCCCCATAAGCTCTGTATTTTTTTAAATTTGTTAAGTAAAACAGGCCAGCACTCATGTTATCTGGGCACTGCAAGAAAGAGATTTAGGTAGTTGAAGCAGTTCAACATACTGCAGTGCCACCAAAATGATCAATGGTATGGGGAAGAATGCGATGAGGAGAGACTAAAGGCCTTTACATTTTCACCCTGGAGAAAAGGAGGCTTATAGGGAACATGATCTCAGTCTTTTCCATACTGAAGAGAATCGACAAGATCAAAGAGTTGGGAACTGATTGATGTAGTGTCCTACAGTAAGACACAGAGACACACCCTGAAGCTCAGGGGTGGTAAATTCAGTGGTGATGTTAGGAGACATTTATTTCTACCAGATGGTGGTGAACCCACGGAAAGTAGACAGTCATTCAGACAGTACGAGCCTTTGAGGTAAACCTGGACAAATTTCTGCTTACCTGGAGAATCACCAGGAACCCTGTAGAAGTGTTAGGGAATCCCTGTAAATTGGTGTGTGTTTGCACAACATACTTATTTCATCCAAACTTATGAAGCAAGGCAGGCAGACATCATGGACCTAGAGACTCATTGTACCTTAACTTACTACTATATGTGACTATGTTAATATTTAGAACCATTGACAGCCTGCCCTGTGAGCTGCTGCACTTGTTGCAACAAACTAGCATTGAGAAAACCCACTGACACGGGCCGTGGGTGTGCTGCAAAACTAGTAATGCCCTCTATCAAAACCAGATGGGAAATCCACATGATGCAGTGCGCTTTCCTAAAAATAAATAAATAAATAAATAAAAATCCACCTTGTCCAATCTACAATATGCTGATAAACGCCATGGACAACATTTCCATAACCACATTGGTTCACATGATTTGCCTTTGGTAATAGAATCATTGCACTGCTTTGTTAACAGCCCTGCCTAAGCCCACTTGCAAGCAATCTGTAGTCGTTGACACTGTACACACAAATTACTCAGTCAGGAACATTGGATCATGGTACTGCTGGTGGTGTTTTTGAAGCAAATTGTGAAAATATGTGGAGGACTGTTGGAAGTAAGTGAATTCTGAATGCTACATGCTACAGTGCTACAATAGTTTTTTTGAGTACCACTGTGACTCCCACACACAGTTCCTGCACTGATTTAGAATATTGCTTTGACATCCACAGAAAATGCTCACACAGCTGTGCACATTTCCTGCAGTTTATTAATTTGTTTGAACTTGGGGTCCCCCCCTCCATTTTGTAATATATCAAAGAGTGAAGGCTCCATAAGTCAAACAAACTGAAATTTTACCAGTTTGTTTGGTTTTCATATAAAAAACGTAAAGGGTGTGGAGGATAGAGCCCCCCCCCCCCAAGTCAAACAAATTGATAAAATAAACACTGCACCCTTACCAGCTATTGCTGAGTAGTGCCAATAGTGCTCTTTACTGATGTAGCTGCACACTTCACTGTTCATACATAATATATAGCAGGGTTCATAGTCCTTCAAAGTGCAGCTACATAATGCATACAGTAGCTAGGTCCATAATCCTCCATAACACAACTACGCATAACAGAGAACCACTGCAGAGGTACAGAGTTTACTTAATGGGGACCTTAGTCCTCCACTTACCTCTGAAAATAAATATTGTGTGTGTGTACAGATTAAATATACTGTATAACCCAGTGAATTAACAAATGCTATACATTTTTGGTGGTCAGTCCTAGTTGAACCTAAATGAACATTTATACATTTTCTGGGTTTGATAGTCAAATTTTTAAAAGTGAAACTTTGAGAGCTTTGCACAACTACTATATATCCAAACACAGGCTCACAAGGACATGTATAGTGCTAGAATGACTTACTATTCCCACTATCTATCTAACATTTAGTGTAGTCTAGCTTATGGAGACTGTCCAAGATTACAAAGCGGGCTTTTATAATATCATAGCCCATTACCTGATACTGACAAACATCTTTTTAGATAGTAACTGAATTTTTTTAAGTTTTCCTATTCCATAGGGAAGGGATCATAAATTCAGCCAAACAGCCAGCCAGTCGATCCCTTCCACTTCCTGGTCTGTCTGTCCCGGCCCCCATGCTCAGTTGTTTTGTGACGTCTAATTAGGGAGAGTGTGTGGGGGGTGTCCTATTGAAGTCTACGAGGCCAATTTTGAAAAAGAGGTTTATGTATTTTAAAGCAACCTTTGATATAAATGAAAGCCTGCACTGACCCCTATTAGTTAAGTGCCAGCTTTCTTTTGTATCACAGGTTGCTTAAAAATCCACAACGCTCTTTTCAAAATTGGCCCCATAGACTTCAATGGGGCACGCCCCCACACTCTCCCTAGTTAGACATCACAAAACTTCTGAGCAGAAGGGTGGGGCTGACAGACCAGGAGGTGAAAGGGATCAGCTGGCCATCTGTTCAGTTGAATTTATGATCCCTTCCCTTCCAAATAGGAAAAGTTTAAAAAAATTCAGTTAATAGCTAAAGAGACTTTCACCAGTATCAGGTAATGGATATGACATTAAAAATGAGCTCACTTCATAATCTTGAACATTTCCTTTATGGGTGACTTTGCCTGGCCACCACAAATTGTTATATAAGCATTAGCTTACTATTAATGAACTGATTACCCCTACTTTAAGTCCAATTCAATACAATTTGTTAAAAAAAGATTGCATTTATATTTATGTCAGTATGTGTGTGAAAAAGGTCATACAGTATATAACATTACGCATGCCATAAACATGCTGATATGAGCAGTATTTACTATAGATACCAGTCTGGAAGTAAGGAGTACTATGGGTATTTCTTTATTAGCATCAGATATCTGATAGAGCAGAATCACAGGCTGAAAAACACTACTTAGTACTGGTCTATCAATGAATAATGCCTGTGTGTGTGTGTGTGTGTGTGTGTGTGTGTGTGTGCATGTGTGCAGTAAGTAATCCCAGGTTTCATTAAGAATGCAGTATTATTGCTCATTACCTTACCACCCCGTGTGGTTGCAGGAAGCCTTTTTGCTCCCACCTTGCCTCTTGGTACCTCTGTTCTTCAGGCCCACACATCACCACCTCTTTCTTCTACCAGCCTCACCCCTCATCTTGCACCCTGCTGGGTCATGCTCCAGTCTAGACCACTGGATGCCTTCTAGTGCTGGGTTGTCCCTGCTGGGCGCCTCCCCTGGCCATTGTCAAGGGGAATGCACCTGAGAGCTCCTTACTTCCCTCTCAATTGGCAGGCTTGTTCCTACTGGGGGCCACACTGCAGCCTAGTACAGGGGCATACATGCGGCATCCAGGGAGCATGTCCATTTGGTGCATCATTGAGGAGGGTCCTGGCATGAGGAGAGGCAGAGAGGCTGTCACTTGGTGTGCTGGCATGGCATTTTCCCATTTATGTGTTCCGCCCACCCTTCATCCCAATTGCTCGCATGCATGCATGCACACATGGCTGACCTGTAATGGTGCCTGATAACAAGTGGTCACACATGCCATCTTTGGCACCTCCATCAGTCACCAACAGGAGCTGCTACAGAGCAGCATTAGGATGTTCTTTTATCCTCCCTGCCAGCCTCCGCTCCTGATGTCCTGGGTGTGTGGCGTGAACCTGGGTTGGCAGCATGCCAGATCAATCCCCCATCACTCGGTGCCACAGAGCCAGTTTATTTACATTTGAGGAAGATTTGCAGTTTGTATTTTATGTCTCCTCTGTCTCTGGCATAAGCTCCCCCAGAACTCTCTGGCACCTCTCCGCCAGTCCCCACCTAGATGCACCCATTATTCTCCATGGAATTTCAGCTTACTCCCAGGTGGGGTATGCAGTTGAGAGGGTATACCCCTGAATGCAATCAATGTCAGGAGGTGTGCAAGGAGCTGGGAGACTGATCCAGAAATACGGGGTTCCCCAGGAAGCCGGCAATGGGGCAGCTTCACATTTTCTCTCCAGGGCCCCACCTGGAAGATGTTGGCTTGTGAAGGGGACCAATGCACATGCAATGCATGAACAGTGGGGGTCCCCAGACAGTGTCTTCCCCCTCTCACTAAGCTCCACTGCTACACTGTCACCTGTGGCCACCCAGGTGGCAGTATTGAAGCATGGGTGTCATGCTGCCCTACCTGAAGCAGGGGAGCTGCTCTGTGACACTCAGTTCTCCTCCCCTGGCCAGTTCCTGGTGACCCAGTCTTGTTCCTGAACCCAGGTCGCTTGCATCATAAGTGGAGCCCTACTGCTACACTAATGGGCCAGCATTTAAAGAGAACATGATCACTAGGCTGAGATTCATTTTTCAAGATCAACCTGAATAGAATTATTACAGAAATGTTTCACAACAGAAATCAAGAATAAAAAAGTAAGAAAACATGTGAATAACTTACAACTGAAACAGTCAGCAGGTACTGCAGATGCAACAATCAACAACTTACTGTACATTAACACTTGGTAGATGCTCTTTTCTTGACAATGCACCACATGTTATATCTTTGGAGCAATAACCAGCTTCTCTGAAGGTGAAAACAAATCCTTCCTACCCTCTATCTGAATAGGACCTGATTTAATTTTAGTAGAACAAACACCCTGATTCTGGTGTCTGAGGTTGATACAGCATCATTTACATCTGCAGGCTGTGAGAAAGCACCTTCTGTATCTACTAGGCCACCAGCTGCTATTTTCTTTTTATTTCTTCTGTCACGCTAGTTGCCCACTTTAAAGATCATTTTTCCGATACCATCTAAAAGCTGGGAAATTGACCTGTGTTTCGGGTTCTAAACCTGTATCTTTCTCTGTCTTCCTCTTTCTTTTTTGCCTGCTTGTAAAGAGTGAGGGGAGAAACAAGTGAATGAATTTAAGGATATCCTCATTACCGTTTCAGAATCGCATCACTTTTGTCTGAGAGGGACATAATGGACAAAGACCTTCCTTGTGTGCAGCACTGTTGCTGTTCTGCAGTGCTGTGAGGCAACACATTAACAATGCAGTAGCCCTGTTTCTGAAGTCATAATGTCTATAAATTTATTATTTTTTAAAACATTTCTTGATCACCTGTCCTTTTGACAAAAAAGTAATAGAGGTGATATTCATAACTAAAGATTTAATCAGTTTCAGGTTCTTTGTTGTGTCCTCCTGCCCCCCATCACTGAAGAGGTCAAACTACAGAGGTTAGGGTACAAGAGCATCTTTGAAATCCTTTTTTCTGCTTAACTTGGGTAATTTGGGATTATTTATACTTTCACAATTTGTTTGGTAATACCAGTAGTATTAAATGCAATTTACTTTCTTTAGCAGTAGGGAATGTTATTTTTTACAGCTGTCAACATAAGCTTTCCAGGTTACAACTATTAGTGCATCATTACCGAGGACAAAGGGAGAGCTGAAGTTTACCAATCTACTTGAAACACAGCAAAGGTAACTTAAAATTATTTCAAATCTCATAAAACCATGTAAGGAGCAGGAGATTTTTTGTACAATAGTGGTCAGTCTTGCATTACAGAGACAAACTGTTTTACCGTATACAAACACACAAATAGTGCCAACAGAAAAGGCCCTTATGGCCTATCTTGTCTGCTCAAGTGTGCAGAACCCCCAGTAACTACTGAGGGTCCACCCCACTATGCAATTCGTATAGTATCAGTAAATCCTTATAGTATCAGTAAATGCAGATATTGTATAACACCTCTCTCTCTCCCCCTCTACCTCTCTGTGTCTCTCTTTCTCTGCCTTTTTCTCCTATTCCTTAACATTTAAAGACGCAAACACTTTTTAGGGTGTGCAGGAAAACAAAAAAGACAGTGCACTCAAGAGTAGCAGCATGGAGTGAGATTTATTAATTACAAAATTTCAGATGAAGTGCATAAAAATGTAGCCCACTTCAAACCCTGTATCCACAAACACAGTCATATGCGCATTTTGTATTACCAAGCCTTCATCAGGGGAAGCATTCTTTAGGGTATGTCCCTAGAGAGTCCATACATGAAACAAATTCAGTATCTTCATTTGAAAAAGACTATCAGATCTGTGAATTAAAATACCTCTAGGTATGGGTATAGAAGGAATTTGTGAGTATTATGGCTTTGACAAGTAATCTGATAAGCCAGGAGACAGTTCACAGACTTTAGGTTTCCTCAGTTATTATATCAGAGAATTGCAAATGATTGCAGTGCTAGGCCATTGCATTGTTAACTGATTCATGTCCTGATAGCTGTATTCAATAGTGAGTTAAAAGAAATAACTCTAAATACATCCCTGCCAGAAACTTGAAACTGTCTATGTCTGCAACTGCTGAACATAACCTGAGCTTTAGAGCATACCGAGGCATGGCTCAATGAACATTAAAATCTAACTCTTGCTTCAATAAAGGACCAAGAAGTGCCCCTTTACTAAACAGTGACCTAATGCAACTGATCCTGAACAAAAACAAAATCAATGACTGCTGGACAGGTTGCTTCCAGGCTATGGAAGGGTACAGAGATCTGTACAGGTATCTGTACAAGACTGGGGTAGTATTTGTAGGTGTAAGGGCTCTGAGCTTGCTGTCATAAGTCCCCAATGTGAGGCAGTTGGTGACTGATCTAGGGGATGGACAGATGGTGGAATTATCCCAGCAGCTCTACAGAGCAGTATGCCCCTTGCTGTGTCCTGGAGTCTGGCAGAGTAGATGTCTTTGGGACAAACTACATAAGTAAAACTACCACTGTTAAGACCCTCTGTGGGTCAGGATGAATGTCCAACACAATTAATGGAGGGTCAGGGTAAAGTATTAGTCACAGTTACCATAGCAGATCTTGGGAGGTCTAGTTTGGGAAGAGAACATTGTATCACTCCATTGTGCGGTTCTTAGAGATTATCAGAATTGTACCCCACTGGGTTGTCTGCAGCCCCTTCTGTACAGTACATCAATTCTAGACTGCATATTAGAACAGTAAAAGGATGGATATTTAGAGGACTCTAAGTGTACCTCCCCAATGGGCTCAACCAAGACAAGAGGTGCTCATGTTCTGGTGGTGTGGGGTCTGTAGTGCAGCTACATACATACATCCAAGAATTATCGTGGAGGTGGCAGTGGAAATAGTCCCACCAGTAGTATTTATTTTCCAGAGATCCCTAGATGGGGGAGGTGATCACAAACTGGAGAGAGGTTTATGTGGTTCCTATTTTCAAAAAAGGCAAGAAGGATTCCCTGAGAACTATAGATCGGTGAGTCTGACATTGGTCTTGGGCAAAGTGCTGGAAGGTATAATAAAGAACCAAATTCTCTTCCAGTTAAATGAAAAAAAAAAAAACAGTTGGATCCATGTCAAGATGGGTTTACAAGGGCATGATCATGCCAAACAAACCTTCTTCACTTCTATGAGAAGGTAAGTAAGGCTCTAGACTTGGGGAACTCAGTTGATGTGGTACAGCTGGAATTCTCCAAGGCTTTTGACAAACTTCTGCATCATGAATTATTAGACTCATTATACACACTACAGATCAAAACTAGTATTATTAACTAGAAATCAGCCTGGTTGAACAACAGAAGACAGAGGGTGACAATAAATGGGGTGTCATCTGACTGGCTATCTGTGACAAGTGGAGTCCCTCAGGGTCTGTGTTGGGACCATGCTTGTTCAATATATACATATCTACACTACAATGCACTGCTGAGAACATATGAATAATTAAGTTTGCTGATGACTGCCAAGTGGGGGCAGTTGTAAATTCAATACAGGATCAAATAATGCTTCAAGGCACCCTTAACTATATTGAGGACGGGATAAACAAGCATAAACTAAAATTAAATGGAGAAAAGTGCATAGTTCTGCACATGGGAAGAAAAAATTTAGAACTACAATACAACATAAATAAAGGAATACTCAAAACATCAGTAGAAGAAAGGGACCTGGGAACAATAGTCAAAAATGATGTTACTTTTGGATCACATTGTGATCAAACTGTAAAGAGAGCAAATAAAACACTTAATTGTATCCTCAAGCATATTGCAAGCAGAAGTGGAGAAGTCCTGATGCCCTTGTATGGGTCGCTGGTGAGAACTCAGTTGGAGTACTGTTCTCAGGTTTGGACATCAAATAAAAAGGACGACATGGCAAGACTGGAGGGAGTACAGAGAAGAGTGAGCAGATCAGTCCAGGGGCTGAGGGGAAAGCCCCATGGGGAAAGGATGAGAGCTTTAAATCTGTACTCACTTGCCTATAGGCGATGGAGGGGAGATATGATCCTAGTATATAGAGCCTTTCAGACCAAAGGCTGAGAATAAATCTAAGTCTGGAACTTAAACAAAAAACGTATAATACCAGGATTCATGAGTTGCAACTAAATCAACACAAATGGAATCTACTAAAATGGAAATTCCGGTTCAGTCAAAGCATGGTTCCTTATTGGAACGCCTTCCCAAATGCTGTGGTGGAAAGTCCCACTATGGAAACTTTCAAAGCTAGACTAGACAGTTACAGTCAAAACAAGATTAGAGAATTCTAAAAACAACACTGTAAACTATTAGTGGGAGTCAGCAAGCAAAATGGATGAAAGTCTAATATATGCTTTGTATTTACTATGAGAATTTGAGACTATGAGATAGTGGCTGGCTGACCCACACACAATGAACTGCCCACAAAAAGTATCTGCACTCTTGGAGGAACAACAAGCATCAACTCCTAGCTAGCTAGCCCTTGCTAGTCGATGTCTGTTTTGAACCCTCATAATTAGATTTCAGTGAACCTGCAAATAAAAAACCTTTTATGCAGAGAATAGCAGTTGGTGTTTGTTGTTCCTCTGAGAGTGCAGATGCTTCTTGTGTAGCTGTACCTCCCCCACATGCAGCTTGGACTTGTAAATCCAAAAAGGGATTTGGTCTGGGGAAAACTGCACAAAATATAGGTAAAGTATACTTATTGGAATTTTTATGCTCATTAGCTAGAAAATAAATTGATCCAGTTTAGGCTTTACAGGGTGTGAACCTTCATTTGCTGTGTTTGGGGTCTGTTGTTTTCCTAATCCCTTGTTTTGCAGCCCTGCATTGCCTGAGAATGTGCGAGCACCCAGGAGCTCACCCCAGTCCTGGAAGACCAAGTAAGCATAACCTGTTTTTTGCACACTTCCCTTGCTTTTAATTCTATCCAGATACCCCTAGACATGGGGAGGGGGATACACTTGCAATACTGTATGCTGATGATACCATTCTGTATTGTACAGGTAGCAATGTAAGACAGTGTTTTGATCAGGCTAAAAGGAATCCTTTTATTAATGTTCTGACTCTGAACTTTAGACACTGATCATGTTATTTGGTATGGAGTACAATCTAAAGTTTAAAATTCCACTACCCACCAAGACTTACTTGAGAGATACCATTCATGAAGTCCCTAACTACAAGTAGTTGGGAGCTGATCTTGATTATAAGATAAGGTGGAACATGTAGATACATGGACTATTGAAGATGCTGGACTCAAGATTGGACTTCCTGTTCAGTAGATCTTCCTTACTGCAAGTTGACAAACTAAGAATCATTAATCCATTACTATGGTCAAACCTCTTATCGATAGTGTTGGGGAAGTTACTCTTTAAAAGTAATGTTACAGTTACTAATTACTCTCAAATGTTTGAAATAAGTTACAGTTCTATAGTATATGAGTAAAGGTTACTGTATATGGAATTCAATGAATTCCCAGTGCTGTTTTACCCTAGTAGTGACATTAAACTGTTGTTGTACCATCTTGAGTATGTCACTACTAGGGTACAATAACAGAATGCCCATGCACTGCTGTCCGATTCTGAGTCTCTCCAATCACACCGTTTCTCAGCTCTGTCAGATACCATGGCTGAAATGAGTGATCAAAGATGTCTGCAGTGGCATTTTGTAAATTGGATGACAGTAGATAGCAATAGCAATTCATTGCTGAGCAACCGCATCTCTCTATCTCTGCTCCCAACCCCTCCCTGTCAAACCACTAAGTTATCACTAATGGCTGTTTTCACAGCATTTTCAGTCATCAAGAAAAGCGATTGTCAAAATGTAGACTGGTTTTGTTTTCATTTATTTGAAAACATTAGGCAGGCCGGCCCGGTGGCATGGAGAGCAGGGGCGCCTTTTTGCTTCACCTGCTGCCATGCCAGTGACCTGGGTTCAGTGAGGACATGGGTCACCAGGGGCTAGCCAGGGAGAGGAGGATTGAGCACCTGGTGGATGGCTCTCCTCCTCTGGGGTCTCCGAGGAAGGACTTGGTTAGTCCGAAAGCTTAGGCATTGTTTTCTTTTTGTAACATCTATGTTGGTCCAATGAAAGGTATCAAACCATTTGCTTCTGGATCTCCTCTGGGGTGGGAGGGTTGTGGGTCCTGGCGCCTGTCTGGCCCCTAGGGGAGGGTTGGGTATCAGCAGCCAATGTTGGTATACTAGGGTTTGGAGGGTCAGTAGTCATCAATGTCTCATGCTCAGTAGTGTGCATGGTGCATCTGCTAGACATTACACATCTGTCCCTCCATTAGCAGGTGCTTAAAATCTGTCAGTCACAGCCTGGATGATGCCAACCCTCTACAGGTCCTCTGCTGGACTACAGGACCTCTCCCCTGCACTGCATCCATAAATGTTGGTGGGTGGCCACTTGCCATCATTGGTCCCCACGATGGGGGGGCAAGCCGTGGGGGACGTGCTCTAGATCCTTTTTGCCATCAGCGGTATGTAGTGCCCAAAGACACCCTGCCACAGTGGGTAAGCTGGAGGTATGTGTGACTGGGGCAAGATGAGTGCTTGGATGCTGGCGACAGGGCTGGGGGGTCAGTGCAGAGCTAGGGCTGTGCTGGACCCCATAAACAGATTAACTGCAATAAAAACATTAGGCAGAATTAACTCGAACTTAGGCTCAAATTAATAAATTACAGAAAAAAAAAAAAAAAACCACAAGCGACTGGACCTCGTTTGTACAGCCTGATATGCATATGTGTGTGTGTGTGTGTGTGTGTGTGTGTGTCAAGGCTGGGGATGAGAGGGATGATTGGAATCAATTTCTGTTTTGTTGTGCGAGTTAACATGGGAAGGGGGAGTTTCCAAAAGGAAGTGGGGTAAGATGTGTATGTTGGAGTGGGGGGGAGTTGTACAAAGGGATTCATATACTATAAAAAAATAGCAGATAAGCCAGCCTGGTGGTGCTGAGGGTTGAGGTGCTGAGCGCTACACCTCATGCCACGCCGGCAACCTAGGTTCGGGAATGGACTCAGGTCACTGGGGTGCCAGCATGGGGGGGGGAAGCAGGATCGAGCATTGGCTCTCCTCTCCCGGATGGGTGGATCACTCATCCACAGTCCCGCCATCACCGGATGGAGGTCCGGTGGCAGGTGCAGGTGGTAATGGGCGACTGGTAGGGTGGGTGTGATGTGCGCATGCCTCCACATGCATGCATCACGTAGGGGACGTGCGGGATCAGGACTGGGAAGAAAACCAGAAAAACCAAAAAATGCTTATGGGAAAAAAAATAGCAGATGGGTGACAGTGAACAACAATGTAGAGTGTACTTCTCAAGGCCTAATGGTTGTTATGACAACCTCTCGAAGCAAACACAGCATTGTTGTTCACTGTTGTACCTCTGTTATCCAGTATGTATTGTTTATTTATAAACCCCTCTGTTATCCTCTATGTATTACTTATTTATAAACTGTAATGCATATAACTTTTTATATTACTTTATATTACATTCTGTATTTGATAGCAGGCCCACCAGCGCAGTGGTTGGGCTTCCATTTGCGATGCCAGCTCCTCAGGTTCGGAAATGGACCTGAGGAATCGGAGGGCTGGCCGGGGGGAGGAGGATCAAGTTTCTGATGGACTGCTCTTCTACTCTGTGGGGAGGGTGGGTTAGTGTTCAGAGTTAGACTGACCTCTGGTGGATGCCAGAGAGTAACTACTGGTGCCTAAGTTATGGGGAGGCATGCCGGACATTGGTGCTTTGTGCCGTTACACCATTGCAGGCCACACCTCCCATGGAGTATGTGCACTGAAAAAACTGCCGGCTCTATCAATAATGCCCTGCTCTGTTGTCACCCCACCCACCGTGGCACTTGGTCCTCACCTAATGTAGTGTTCCATTGGGCTCGGCTTGATCCCACGGCCCTGTCCCTGTGGGATAAGCCAGGGAAGGCATCCCAGTAACAGCAGTCTGCTGGGTTCTTCCATTTCTCATCCATTGGGGGAACACTGGCTTGGTGGCCCTGCCTTGGGGAGCAAGTTTGGGAGTATCAGTGCTAAGATAAGTCCCTGAGGGGGCCGGGAAGGTGGCTGGGAGCAGGGGCTGAGCTATGGGAATCCGGTGACAAAAAAAATACACATGTGATACTATGATGCTTTTATTTAGAAATTGCACAGAAGAGAAAGACATTACAAGGTGATGACAGTTAGTTAAAACAATGCTACTATTGCATAATCTCACTCAAGAGGCACTGGTACAATTTACAAGCATAGCAATGAATTTAGTTTGTACCCAGGTGGCAGGCAAGATAACATAGTACCTACAGAAGAATTCTAACTATGAAGTTCAGTTGTGCATAGAGATGGTCTGTGTCCAGGTTATATGAAACTCATTTTCTCCACACTTCTTCAACTATTGAGGAATGATTAAGAAATCTGCATGTCTGCCTTTCAAGCTGGTAGATGAAATCCACCATGCCAATCCAGTGGGAAACAATAGGTATTTTGGGTGTGAGCTGTAATCTAATGATAATGTTTTTGCACCTGTAAATAAGATGAACAAAAGCTTCAGCTTTCTCCTTTTTACATTACATTGTTGTGATGGTATACACATAAGTGTCAGGGATGGGGACACTAACCCTGTAGTGCTAAACATGTTATCAAAAATTAAAGCTACCTGCTCCCAGTAAGATATAAGGGGAGGCAGTGCCAGAAAATATGGGAGTGATATGTTTGCTTCACCCCACAGTTCCTCCTGCAGAGATCAACCTGTTGTCCCATAAAATGCATCTGAATAGCAATGGTCTGAAAGAATCATATTCTACATGTCAACAAAACTTTCCTTAAATTGGATACCATAGATAATTTATAGGCTGATAACGTAAATTTAAGCCTGAGAGTATAGTCAGTACTAACCTGGAGCACTTCATTCCAACTGTTCAGAATACTGACAGTTGATTCTGAAAGCAGAGCTATAAGGACCATGTAGAGCACCCCCAACATATGTGCCCCTACCCCCTGATTGGTGATTGATAAATTGGCCAAGGAGAATGTCCAGCTTCTCCAGAAATTGTCAGAAGGTTGGGCCTAGCACCCATATGTATTATCTGGTCTGAAGGTATCAAAAGTGATCTACAGTAAATGTGGGAGCTGGTATTTTAATTGGAGTCCCTGAAAAGACAAAATCCCTTGTATATGAACTGGTGTAAATAGATAAGGCCCATCCTGCTCCAATGTTATAGGAATGGGTTCACTTTATTTAGTGGTCAGACCAAGTCCCTGGATGATACCCTAAGCCATACATTGAAGTCTGTTAATGAGGCCGATCTACAAACTAAATGCCACACCTACAAAATGACAGCTGTATAGATCTGACATTTAAAGAAATGGAGGTAGCCCACCAAACTGGCGTCTAAAATTTGATCTATTTTATAAATATAATTTACAGTAAATTCAGTATTTTTCCAGTGGGAGGTATACTTAGGCATTGTCCATAAACATATGATTCTTAAGTGGATAGCTTAAGCATATAATTGCAAACTTGAGAAGATTTACCCCCTTGTTCTCAAAGCAACTGTAAGAGAAAACAAGCATTTGTCAATGCCGAATGTTGTTGCTCTGACATTGGCATTGACAGTGGCGGAGCTAGAGATGCATAATAGGAATGGCAGTGAAGTATTGAAGTGACACTAACTCCACCCCCACCCTCTAGAGAGCGACAGGCATTGGGGTGTGCCTTTGGGTTGTTAGCTATAATGCTCATGCCATTGTACCTCACCCTACCCTGTAGACACTGACAAGTGTCATGGTGTGCTTTGGGCATTATACTTACCCCATTCCATAAGGAAATACTCTGACGTGGGTGCAGCATAGGAGCATGGGGCGAAGTTTGTGGCCGAACAGTGCAAGACACACCACAACGCCTGTCAGTGGCTGCAGGGTGGGCGTGGGGGGTGGAATGGCGTGAGCATTACATCCGATGATCCCAAGTCACAGCCCTGACGCCTGTCAGTCCGTACCAGGTGAGGTGCTACAGTTGGAAACCCTAACACCATAGGCATGTAATGGTAGTTTCACTCTACATTTTCAACATGGGCTGTTTGTCAGGCCACCTCATGAAAAGCAGCACAATCACTTTATTAGCTGAAAGGTGGTTTTGCACAGCGGCTGTGGCATTTGGTGACAGAGGAACGAAAACACAGTTTTGGGCAGGGTGTGGAGAATGACAACTGTATTGTTCATGAGGAGGAGTAAACAATGGCAACGTTGAAAATCTGGAGTGGCAATATGAAATATTGGTGAAGCAATGAACATGCATACAAACTGCGCAGCAGACATCTGCAACCCAATTATTTGTGGGAGTTTTTTAGGCACATTTTCAACATAGGTATTTTGGGACCTCCCCTCATGAACAGTGGCACTGTGATTTTGTTAATGTGTCCCAAAAGGTGATTTCCCACAGCGAGCATGCCATTGTGCATCACAGTTGTGGGAACGCATTTTAGGCAGGCTGTGAAAAATGGCAGCTGTACTGTTGATAAGGAAGTGTGCACAAATACCAGTGGTGAAAATCTGGCATGAAAATATTGCAAATGTACGAAGCGACAAGGCTGCGTGGAAACTGCGCAACGCACGCTTGCAGCACAGTCATTTCATGGACTTTTGGCAGCAAATTTTCAACATAGGCATTTTAGGACCTCTGCTCGTGAACCGTGTCATTGTCATTTCCTTAAACTGCCCCGGAAACTGATTTCGCCCAGCGACATGCAGTTCTGCGCCAGACAAGTGAAAACACATTTCAGCCATGATATGTAAAATGACAGCTGTACTGTTCATAAGGAGGTGTGGAAAAATGCCAGTTTTGAACATGTGGAGTGAAAATAATACAAATGCACGAAGTCACGAGCGGGCATGCAAACTGTGCAACGCACGCTCGTAAAACACTAATTTTATGGACTTTCCGCCCCAAATTTTCAACATAGGCATTTTAGGACCTCTGCTAATGAACAGTGTCACTGTCATTTTGATAATGTGTCTTGAGCATGGACCTTCCACAGTGACCACGCCATTCTGCGCCGGAACTGCGAAAACACATTTTGGTAAGGATGTGAAAAATTGCAGTTGTACTGTTCATAAGGAGGTGCAGAACAATGGTAATGTTGAAAATCTGGAGTGAAAATATTATAAATTCGCGAACTTACAAGCGTGCGTGCAAACTGCGCAACGCACGCTCGTAACACAGTCATGTTATGGAGTATCATCACCAAATGTTCAGCATAGGCATTTTAGGACCTCTGCTCATGAACAGTGCAACTGTCGTTTTTGTAATTTGTCCCGAACACTGTTTTCCCACATTGACTGCGCTATTCTGCGCTGGAAGTGCGAAAACACATTTCAGGCAGGGTGTGAAAAATGACAGCTGTATGGTTCACAAGAAGGTGTGGAAAAATGTCAATGCTGAACATGTGGTGTGAAAATATTACAGATTCGCTAAGTTACGAGCGTGGGTAGTACCTGCACAATGCACGTTCGTAAAACAGTCATTTATTTGATTTTTCCCACCAAATTTGCTACATAAGCTTTTTGAGAGCCCCCCTCATGCACAATGGAACTGTCATTTCATTCCTCACTCCCGAAATCACCTTTCAGGACCGAATAACGCCATGACAGTGCAAGAGTTCATGAGGAGGGGCCCCAAAAAACCCATGTTAAAAATTTGGTGCCAAAATTCCAAGAAATGCCTGAGATATGCATCAAAGTTGAAAAAAAAACAATTTATTCCATTATACAACTTACTGGCATTTTCTCAGTTCATGGTTGGCTTTGATGAGTGCAGATGTGTTCCCGGTCCACCGAAGATCGTCGTGTCGGACTCCGGAGGTAAGTATGGGGGGGGTGTGGAGAGGCAGGGTGTGCAGTGGGTGGGTGTGGGTGGTGGGTAGGGAGACTACGAGGGACTGTTTTTGTGTTACAGGGTGAGCAAAAAAACAAAAAAAACATTGCGGGACAGTTTTTTTTCACTCAGGGGATTTGGCACGCTGGGGTGGGCTCCTAGCGTGCCACCTAACTGTTTGGGGGGGTTGCTGCAGCTGACGGGGGATTGGGCACCCTCGTCGGCACACAACAAAAGAGGGGGTGTTAATTTATGCCGACAGGGATTGGGCACCCATGTCGGCACACAAGGAAAGCGGGGGGAGCCAAGAGCTGAGGGGGATTGGGCACCCGCCATAGCATATAACACATGGGGGGGAGTGCTTTATGTCGACGGGGAGTGGGCTCCCCCATCAGCACATAATTGGGGTCATGGTAAGCTGGCAGGGGGATTGGGCACCCCCGAAGTTGGCAGTTGGGCGGCTGTCCGCCATGCTAACAATATGGCTGAACACGTAGGAAGGGTCCGCTGCGTCTGACGAGCTTTGCTCGGATTGCAGTGGACCTTTCCTTAGATGTACTCACCACATTAGTAAGCATGGTGTGGCGCCGGCATGCAGGCTGACTGGGGAATGAGGGACGCACCTACTGATGCATGCCCTGCATTCGCCCAACAGTGACCGAGCTTCCAAATCTCCACTGCCGCAAGATGTTGGCTGCGCAAGCGCGCCAACATAAAAATGGAGCCTAGGTCACCCTCCACCCACATAAACCTAGGCAACAGTCTATCCATGATTGAAACATACCTTCTCTGGCATGCCTAGGAAGGTTTGTAATAGATACAGTGTCCTTGACAGGATGTTCTATCTGATTGTTTTTAAT
Organism: Neoceratodus forsteri; assembly: GCA_016271365.2. NCBI lineage: Eukaryota > Metazoa > Chordata > Ceratodontiformes > Ceratodontidae > Neoceratodus > Neoceratodus forsteri. The sequence continues at coordinate 471,095,042 of CM057452.1, read as the reverse complement.
TTTTAATAAAAACTAAGATTACAGTAAGTTTGAACCACCTTTGCAGATCCACCATGATTGCCTCTGTGAAGGGTTTATAATTTAGTAGCTCCAAATGATTTATATATTTACTTATTTGAATGCCTAAATACTTAAGTGCACTCCTGTTCCAAATGATGCATAATTTGTCTTTAATAACTTTGTAAGGTGTATAGTTATAAGTAAGAACCTCAGTTTTACTGAACTCGAGTTTTGGTATGATTAAGTTTAAACCCTGTTAGGGATTCATATTGCTCTATCAGTGCACAGACTGTTAATAAGGAAGAATCCAGGGAGGGCAAAATTAAAGGGAAGGTCCCCTGAAGCTTTTTTTTCTGGATACCTGTGTAGTTTGTTGGCATGAACAATGGTTGCCTTTATTGCACTCCCCCGAATTTCATCAAGATTTCAATGTAAATGAAGTTACTTGAGTGTGTTGTGAAAACCTGCTTGATGTCATTGCAATGGCTATGACTTAACTTATGTAAGGCCTCCTGGGATTTTATGATGCTTTAGAATTAAAGCCTGCAGTAGTTCTACTGTATCAATCAGTGCTGTTGATGTCCTCTTTAGTCCCTATGTTCTTGTTTTGTGTTGGACATAAAACTTTTCAAGGTACAGTAAATGCCCTGCTGTTTTGTATACTTTAAAGTGTATCTGAGTTGTAAAAAATGCTTTTAGATAAGGTGTATGTTTGTACAGTTTTATTTCTGCTTTGTTGAGTAGTTTTGTATTACAAGTTGATGTTCTGCAGACTGAATATGCTGACCCAGATATTCAAACTGAGCCCAAAATGTGCGCAACAGCAGGAGCAAACACAAGTCCACTGCACCCATGTGCAAGAAGCATGACATTCAAAAACTGCGCAGGCCAAGATGCGCCTATGGCCAACGACTGAATATCACACCACCGGCTCCATAGCGCAACTAGGGAGGTGAAGCTGAGCATATCTGATGCGCCATAGCGCAACAAGGGATGTTCAGCTGAGCAGTCCAGATGTGCCATAGTGCAACCAGGGATGCCCCCCAGCAGCAGAGCAGCAATGCAACAGCACAACCAGGGATGCAGTGGCCCACCACCCATGCCACAGATGGGCAGAGGAACACACAGCAGAACAGACATCGTTCCCCCCCACCCCATGCACTGCACAACTGGGGGAGGGCTGGAATAACCACTGGCCCATGGAGACCAGCAGTCAACCCACAGCTGGGTCATGGTCCCCCATCACACCCCTTGGCAAGCTGTGACTGGCACACAAGGATAGCCGACCACCCCGTACCACACCATCCCACAAATACAGAGCACACCCTGCACCATGATTCCCATACACCCTGCCCAGGAGTAGCATGCCACCACCCCCACTGTGACAATGCAACCCTGTGCACAATGGAGCCATGCAAGGCAGCCCCACCATAGACACCCTGCAGCGGGTGGCAGCAGACAGTGATGCAACAGATGCATACACAGTGCTGCCCTGCACGTCCCCCCCGAGGTACAGCTGAGAGGCCGACCATGCATCAGCACACGAGGTACCCCACATGCGACAGGGCATGCCCCAGACCCCACCTCCAGCGGTACAGCATGCTGCACATCCTCCCAAGGACACATCCCATCCCAGCACTGGCCACAACAGCCACCACTGACACACCAGCAGACTGTACATATCACAGAAATGCAAGGGTGTCAACTGCATAGGCCATGGACGGTCTGACGGAGTGCCATGCACACAGTGCAGGCCCCATGGACCACTGCACACAGGCATCCAGTGCACAGAGTACAACACACAAACCACAGAAAGTGACTGATCCCCCTGCCCACACCATAGTTGGTTCACCTCTGCACACACACACACACACACAGGCCCATGCGTGCACCACCCCGATGCCATGCACACCACTGCAGCCGAGCACTTGTAGCCCACTGCAAATCAGAGACCACCACAGTTGTTATAACAAAATGTATGTATTAAAATATAACAACTGTGAAACATATGTACAAATATATACAAGGGTGGGGGGGAAAGGGCCACAAACCAGGTGGGGGCGGCATGGGGCAGGGGTGTACAAATAGGAGAGGGAAGAAAGGGTGTGAGGCTGGGTTCAGGGGTTATAGGTGTCAGGGGGTCATGGAGGGCCTATTCTGTGCCCTGCTCTCCACTCCTGTGGTGCTTCCGGGTTCTTCTCCTCCGGACCCCATGCCGCTCCATGTGCTCCAACGCTGCCAGGGGCGCCCGTGCCAGCTGCAGAAGCTCTTGTATGCCCCATTCCAGGGCCATCCAGCATTGTCCACCTAGGACAAGGGAGCAAAGTCAATACGTGTGACTGTCCAGCCCCCTGCAGCAAACCCATTGTGCATGGCATACAGCCATATGCCATGCCCCTGTGATGGTGTGCGACCACCCACAGTGACTGTGTCCACAAGACCTGCCTACCCAGGCAGCCACAGCCATGTGGACCACTGCACACACCCACTGCCCATGTCCTGCACAGCACCACCGTAGCCATACAGTGACTTGGCTATGTGTTGTGAAAGCAGTGGCACAGCCATGTGCCCGGTGCACGCATGGACCACCATTGACGCACTCCCAGACATGCAGTGCCACTGGACAGTGCTGACTGTAACAAGTTGCGTGCATGGCAGTGGTGTCGATGTATGGTGGCCATGCCCTGCTGCCTGCCCTGTTACACAGCATGCAATAGTAATCATGGATGTAAGGCACTCACCATCATCAGGCTGGTCCCTGCGCCTCTGCAGACCTTCACCCCTCCCGGCCTGATGGTCCTCCTGGCGGCGCCTCCTCTCTCTCACCAGCCTGCGCTCTTCTGGGCCTAAGGTGCAAACATGGAGAGAGGAACATCAGTACAATCCTGTAGCAAAGTCCCCCAGCCCCCATATGTGTGCAATCCCACACAGCCAGACCCACCCACCCCACACCTCGATAACACCACCACGGCCAACACCAGATGCCCCCCCATGTGCCAGACACATGCAACTGTGATACTAATATGGACGATAAAAGTGTATGGATGTTGCACCTACCTGGCTGTGGTACCATGCCCCTCCTGGCACGTGCCCACAGGTGGGCAAGCAGGTCCGGGTCCCTCTGCCTCAGGTCCCCATATTGGTGGCGGCACTGCTCTGCCATCTGCCCCATACTGGTGGCCTCCTCCAGGGCATCGGCCACCTCCTGCCACACCTGACTCCTGACCCTGTCCAGGGGTGCCTCCCGAAATAAAGGGCCAACATGTGGCTCCACAATGGCAACCTGGTTTGCCAGTTCCACCTGGCTCCACTGCCCAGCATGCCTCCGTGCCATCTCTGCTGCTCAGTTAAGTCAAAATGGTGCTCTGCAGCACGGTTCTGCCACGTGCAGATGCTGTGTGGTACAGCGCTGCCATTCCTTATCGCACTGTCACGAACAGAGCGATAGTGGTGCACCCATGCCTGACACATGGCACCTAGGGGGCAAAGGTCAGGCACTGGGTCAAGGGTCTCTGGCGCATGGACAGCCACAGCGTGATTGGAACCCAATGCGTGTAGCGCGATTGGATGCCTGTATGCCACCTCCTGTAGTGGCCTACCACGCTGTTGCCCCAGTGTGCCTATGACGCCCCAGTGCCACAGCGCCATATAGGTGAACAGTGTTGTAGCACCACTGGTACAATGGTGGCTGTGCCCTGCATTGCCTCCTGTGCACAGCACGTTAGCAGCGTGGCAGGTGCCTGCGTCATCAACCCGGCATGCACAGTTAGGTGTGTACTGCGCATGTCACAGAACTGTGTCCTTGGCTCAGCATGTTCAACATAATTGCGTAAAGCGCAACAGCGCGATATTCAGCCAGCATATGCAAATCAGCTAATCAGACATTCAATGGCGCAGTCACTGCATTTGGATCCACTCAAAGATGCGCCTCACCTCATTTGCATGGGTTGCACTATAAAAGTGCGACATTGGGCTGCACTGGCCATAGTCGGTTACTGCAGTCTATTGCGGTGAGTTGCATGCTGTTTGGGAGTGTGGACTGTGGATTTTGGGACATGCATGGGACTGCACAGTCACAGGTAACACCTGTCATTCTCACAGGCTGAATCATGACCCAGCATGTTGTGGAGGAAGAGGAACAGAGTTGTGGGAGGAGGAGGAGGCCAAATTTCACGAAGGCCGAGACGGATGCCCGGTTCGAGGCCTACCTAGACCAGGAGCCGCTTCTCAGTGGATGCCAGGGAACACCACAGGCCCGTGCTGCTGCATGGGGGGAGGTGGCACGTGGTGTAAACCTGCATGGCAGCCACCAGTGCTCCATGCAGGAGTGCAAGAAGAAGATGGGCACAGACAGGCGGAGGATTAAGGAGAAGGTGGCTGACAACAGGGCAGCATGGTCTGCGACAGGTGGGGGACAGCCGGAGGTGCTATGCCTGACCCCACAGGAGGAGCGGGTTGCTGGCAGCATGCAGCGTTGCGCCATTGAGGGTGTTCCGGGTGGTGGATTCCAGATGGGTGGTAGCCCATCACTGCATGGTAGGTCATGGTCTGTCTATTGGGGGGGACAGGGTAGGTCACATGCAGTAACATGACTTTGTTTTCCCTTACGGCTCCTGAGCATCTGCATGGGTCAGTGGTGGTGGGCTTCTCCACTGAGGCCGGTCAGATGGAGATAGAGGAGGACCCATCCACCTCCATGGGAATACGTGGCTGAGGGTGACAGTGGGCCCACCTGGATGTCCAGACTGATGTTGGTGGAGCAGGTGCGGAGGAGGCCCTGCCCGTGTCCCAGCGTGTCAGCATCCACGGATGCCAGCATGCTGAGACTTGGGCTGGTGCCGGATCCGTCACTGATGATGATGTCGCTAATGTCATGGGCAGTGACATGTGTGTGCCACAGGATGGCCACACAGCAGGTTACATCGCGGCCATGGCTGTGGGTGGTGCCGCCGTGGAGGCCTGCATGTCATCACAGTCCCAGCCTGTGCCTGTCAGCACCGGTGGGGCAGCACTGGTGTGTGTACAGGACAGTGGGACTGTTGCAGCCACTGTGGCAGCACCATTGAGCACTGGGGAGCAGCAGCCAGAGGGGCAGCATCAGCAGTCAGCCAATGGGCATGGGGGTACAATGTCAGGGGGCGGCGTCAGTGCACCACCTGTGGACATGCCCAGGCCTGGCCCTGGTGTGCAGCACCCACCCTCAAGGGGTGATGAGCATCAGGGCCACGAACACCCTGAGGGACAGCATGCTGATCAGGCAGATGACCTCTTGGATGAGCACACCCGCATACTGCAAGCATCAGTCAATCAGCAGATGCGGCTTGTGGCGGCAGTGGATACACTGAGTGCGGCTCTGCACCAGGCAGAGGAGGGACGCAGCAGTGACACCGCTCTGCTCCTGGCAGGGTTGGACTGGATGCGGGAGGATGTGACCGCTGCCATTGACAGGCTGACACAGACAATCACAGCTGCCATGGCCACAGTGGGCACACAGGGTTTTGCCCATGCATCGCAGACACTGCGCAGTGCAATGTCCACCCCCCATTCCTGGCGTCATGCAACACCATCTTTGTCAACAGTGGGTTCAGCTGTGAGCATCCCGAGCACGCCTGGTGCAGGCATGTTCGATATGCTGCAGACCCTTGCGCGAGCACGGTCGCGTTCACGCAGTGGAACCCCTGGGGGACCATCGCTGCCACCCCATGCGGCCAGTGGTCAGCCTGTCACTGCTGGCGGGTCTTGGTGGGGCCACCCATGTATCCGTGGTGGCTGTGGCACTGTGGCGCGTGACTGACCTGTCTTCCAGCACAGCTACTGTCTGTTGCTGCCCTGTGTGCATTGTGTCATTCAGCGGGCAATGCACGGGTGGGTACCTGGCCCTGCACGCACACTCACAGTCCATCTGCACACCCCTCCTGGCTGCTGTCCGCAGTTGCGTGTGCATGATGATGCCTGCATTGCACTGTATGCCACTGTGCAATGGTGCCCAGCATCTGACACATGCTCAATGACAGGCAGTGGGTGTGGTGGTCTGTGGACATGTGTGTGGCTAGGGGTGGCATTCTGGGTTGGCGTGCCTCCTACCCTTTGTGCATGTCTGGTGAGTTGTGTGTGTGTGTGTCTGACCACGTGCCATGTTAGACCTCACCCATCCCTTGCGGTGTGTGTGGTTCCATGCCTGGCCACTTCCCTTGACGGCATGCACCCCTGGTGTGTGTCCATGCATGTTTGTGGGTTGTGCCTTTGCCACTGGTGGTTGCACATGGCCCCATAACTTATCTGGGTTGGCTGAAGTGCTCCTCTGTGATGGTGTCCTGGTGCAGCTGTGCCAGCTGGAGCAGTTGGCGGTCCCGTCGCCCAAGGGGGGGCTGCCCATCACCATTGTCATCGGCGTCCTCATCGTCCCCATCGCTGTCCCCCTCTTCGACCTGTATGGCTATCCCACATTCGTTGGCCATGTTGTGCAGGATGCAACAGGCCAGGAATAGCCCACAGGCCTTTGAGGGGCTGTACTGTAGGGCACCGCTGGAGGTGTCCATGCAACAGAAACGTGCCTTCAGCATACCAAACACCCACTTGATGACATTACGTGTGGTGGTATGTGCCTCATTATAGTGTTGCTGCGATGGGGTCGGGGGCCGCCGATATGGTGTGAGCAGCCAGGGACGGAGTGGGTATCCACTGTCACCTGGGTGTAGAGGGTGGAGGTTAGTTTGATGATCAGCATCGCCCTGCCCCGGGTCATGTAGGCCACTACCCATGTCACCTCTGACCATGCCCCTCCCAAGCCCTAAGTTTGTCCATGTAGTTTGCAAACTCACCCACTAAGTGGCCAGTGTGGATGTCCCCACTCTCGAATCAGTGGCACAGTGCCGACTGGTGTCAGATGAAGGCATCATGTGCTCCCCCAGGGTGCGTGGCACAGATATTGATTATGCGCCCTCTGGCATCGCACACCACCTGGCAGTTGATGCTAGCATAGCCCTTCTGATTAATATATGCAGCCCCCTCGGGGCTAGGTGGTGTGCGGATGGCCACATGGGTGCAGTCTATTGCCCCTAGCATGCCAGGCATACGTGCTACTCTGTGTAACTCCTGTATGTTTGCTGTGCACTCCGCCGGTGTGCTGGGGAAATGGATGTACTCTGCAGCATGTGGCAGCAGTGTGCTGAGGAACTGGGTGAGGTGGCGTGACGCGGCCAACTGGGTTATGCCTGTGGTGTCCCCTGTTGGTCTCTGGAAGGTACCCGTGGCGAGCAAGCACATGCAAGCTGTCTCTTTAGTCTCCACTGACAGAGCATGGCTCCATCGTGTGGGTGCCTGCATCACATCACTGCACAGCTCACAGAGCCATCTCAGAATTGCCCAATTCAGGCGGTACCGGCCCACGATCTCTGTATCACTGTACAGCTCGAAGCTGGTGCAGGCTCGGTACTGCCTGTTGGGGGCATACCGCTGATGGGCCCTTCCATGGCCGCGCCCCCCCTGCTGCCCACCTTATCACCCCCCTCATTACTGCCTCCATCTGGATGGTGGCACTGGCCATGTCCCTGGCTTGTGTTCACCCCACCTGGCAGCTGTTTCTGTGTTCCTCCTGCTGTCCTGGCTGCTACTTCCCCTGCAACGGGAACACCTAACTGTGGTGGCCTCAGTGCTGTGTGTGGCACTTCTGCCTTCTGCACTGTGGCTGTGCCTGTGGCTCCCCACACCTTCCCTGTGCCTGTGGGTTCCAGGTACCCTTTCTCTGTCCTACCCTGTATGTCTGTGTTGCCTGTGTGGCTGGCTATTGTTCAGCAACATGTGCCTTCTCTGTAGCGTTCTTGCGCCTCTCCCTTGTTCCTTTTTATTTTGGCTCATTTCCGCTATTGTGCAACTTCCGCTTGCTCCCCTACTGCACATGGTGCATGTTGTTGAATATTGCACTGTGCCATTTATGCATGGTTCCTCCCCCTTCAGTTGCACATACATTCATTATCATTGCGCTATTGCTCAGCATGATTTGGGGGTGCAACTGCCTCCGGCTGAATATCACAGAATGGCGCATTTTCGGACTTGCGCTGGCGCAACCCTATTGCGCATGGTGCAACCCTTTTGAATGTCTGGGCCGCAGTCTCTTTGTTCTCATTGTTCTTTTCCCATGGTGGCTAATATGTTTGATGGTCAGTACAAGACAGAAACACAGGGACTGCAGATGACATCAGTAGCACTGACTGATACAGTAGAATTGCAGACTTTAGTTCTGAAGCATCATCAACTCCCATGATGCCTTGTATGAAGCAGGTCATTACCTTTGCAATAGAGTGAAGCAGGTTTTCACACTAGACTTAGGTAACTTCATTTACATTTAAGTTCTGATGAAATTAGGAGGGTGCAATAGTGGAAACTATTGTTCATTCCTACAAACTACACAGGTGCACAAAAAAAGGCTGAGGAGACCTTTCCTTTAATCAACTTGCATCCAAAAAAAGAGCTCTACAGTAATTCCTACCACCAAGTGGGATGCCCTGTATTTCATTATCCATGTGAATACAAGAAGCCAAGGGCTCTATATATAAATCAAAAAGTAATGGAGATAAGAAGCAACACTGGCTAGTGCCTTGCACTAAGTAGATGGGAGGGGGGGGAGGATCCATTACTTTGTAGATATGCTTGCCGAGATGAATATAAGCCCCTCAATAATGCAATAAAGGATTCTGGGAAACCAAAATACTTCAGGATACACCAAAGAAAGGGCTATGAGACCCTGTTATTGGTCTTCTCCATGTCAAGGCTGGTGAAGACCAGAGGAATGTACTGCTGGGAGACACACTCTAGAAGCAGCAGGGTGCATGATGTCTCCTTAAAAATCCCACCTGAGCTTCTTCTAGCAATGACGGGAGAAGGCCTCCACTTGCGCTGCCAACACTGATATAAAAATTTGTAGTTATAATAAAGTATAGACACAGGTCTATAGGATTGGGGGAATGAGAATTTTTCTGTGGTTTGAGAATGGCAGACAGTGTGGTGTGTTGCCACAAGGGAGGAGGTGGATCTCCATCCTGTATAAACCTATATGTCCGGAGCAGTGCTGGGATTCAGTGGTCACTGAGTTTTTTTTTTTTAATTCAGCTGGATAGCTATCTGAACCAGGACTCTTTTGTTTTGGATTCCGTTATGGCTAATAAAATTTCTTCCTGTGTACTTACATAGCAAACAACTTCTGAGGTAGCACTGGGATGGAGGTGCCCAGAGTAAAAAAAACACATTTGAACAAAAGAAACTCTGGCACTCACCACCTCTTAGGCCCTGTCCAGACTAGAGCATTGGTAACGTTACTGGTGCCCTGTAACGTTACCGCTTGCTCTAAAAACGGTTGCGTCCAGACCTGTAACGGTTTAAAAAGCTTTCTTTAAACCATTTTTAAAACCACCAAAGAGCAGGTCTTTAGCACGGTTGTTGAAACGTTACCTGTTTTTCTTCATTTTGAGTAGCAGTGCGATGGGTGAACGAAGTGTTTTCTGTAAAATGTGTCCTCCAGCAGACTGTAACGCTTTTCAAAACGTTACAGGAAAATGGAGAAGGAACACTAATGTGGATGCAGAGTAACGGTTTAAAAACCGATTCAGCTGTTGAATGTGGACGCACAGAAACGGGTTGAATGGTAACGTTTTTAAAAACGTTTTTATAGCTCATTGCTAGTCTGGACAGGGCCTTAAATTTAAAAAGTGAACACTCAGCTATATATGTTAAATACTTTATTGAGAAGTAATAAACCTCCACCTAATGCGTTTTGGACAAACAGTCCTTTTTCCCAGTGTTCGCTTTTTAAATTTAAGAGGTGGTGAGTGCCAGAGTTTCTTTTACTTACATAGCAGCAGATTCATTTAACAAGCATCACAAAGATCACAAGGCTCAGTACATTTGAACAGCAGCTGATGGTTTGCTCTTTGTTAAATAACAATTCCATTCTTTCTGGCTTGATATCTTGCACATTTGAAGCGTGAAAGCAAAAATGAGAGGTGGAAGCAATGGCAGCTCAAACCCAACACTTTGCTGAGGTCCTCACCCATGATCAGCTGCCCTTTTAGTACAAGTAGTAATTTGTTAAAAAAAAGTCTGAAAATTGGCTTTATCTGTCCCTGGGGGAAAATAAACATTTGTAGAATAATTGGTAGAGGGTTTCAACCAATATAACATAATGGCCCTCCGTATCCAGTACCTGATGGTCTAGATGAAGGAAAACCCATCAAAAGCAAGGTCAACACACCTCAATGTCAACCAGAATTATGCAAGGAAAACCAGACTAAATCAAAACCATTTTTCAAATTTTGTATGTTCCTCCGGGGAGAGATGTGTCTCCTACATGTAAATTATTCCTAATATACTGTAATAGGCGGCACTTTTTTATAATTAAGTTGTCTCAGCCATAGTATATGAAAAAAAAATTAAAATCACTAATACTGTAGCATGTCCCAGCACTGCAGTTCCCTGCATAAAGAACCCCATTTTCCCTAGGCATCCTAGGTATCTCAAGATTGCCTTTCCTGTATAGTATTATGGACTAAATAGTCCATTGCCTGCTACAGTGTGATAAAAATAGCTGTGACCCTCAGAAAGAAAGAAAACAGAGGTGTCAGTCTGCCAACATGACTAGGCTGACTAGCTAAGGGAGCTGGGAGTGCCCTAAATAGGGCAGAGACAAGAACCTGGGCACCAACTGGGCATACTCACGGTAGCAACAGTAGGAAAATGTGAATGTTAAGTAACAGAAACACCACTATGACCTGCAAGGCAGGAGAAACCACCTCTGTATGGCCTTTCTGACCAGGGCTAAGGAAAGCAGGTGCTTTTATTCCAGACCAGCAAGAAGGACGAAAGCAGCTACAGTGAGCTGGGACTCCTTCAGCATCCAAAGGGAGGCAGACTTGCTCTCCCAAGTTGGCAGGTGGGAAGGTCTGATGTTGTGGGCTGCACAGCATGGACATGCCTCCACCCCCCCCCGACCCCTTACTGAGTACAGTTGAAAATCATAGGGCAAATGAAATAAAGTTTACATGGACATATTGGCCTGTCAGACTGTACATTGAACCATACCAGAGTACCCGAAGGGCCTCATGGGTTGTTAAAAAATCTGAGTAGTATAAAAGAAAAAGCTATTAGGAACTAATGATAACTTGAGTCCCCACTAGAGGCTACAATGTAAGCTGGGAAGTCATAAACAGTGGCGTCAAACATTAAACATCACAAAATGTTACTGTAATGACTGTGTATCCTTTGAAAGTCCCTTCATAGTTAGCTGTGATTCTTATATAAAGTAACAGCAGACACAAGTGGCAAATACACAGACAGCAAAAACATTTGTAGCAAGTCTCTGGAGCAGTCCCCTGTGATGGCAGCGCTAGAAAATTCCATATTCATAGGCCTCGGAAGTGAACTGGGAGCCAAACCATGGAGGGAGGAGGGGCAGCTTGTAACAACATTCTGAGCTGTTCACTAGAGTTTTAAAGCCTCATAGAAGTAAACTATGAATTTGAGCAAAAAAAAAGCGCTTTAGCCAGAGTTATTCTCTCATGGTCAAATTCAATGAGCGTAGTTTAAGTATGTGCCGCAGCTTGGGGAGATACCCCAGAAATGGTGGGTAATGCTATGTACTAGAGGTGTGCCCCATGTAAGCATGTAGCTTACTACTTTTAATGATCTTGACTTCCCATACCTAGTGCCATCCCCTGCAATTATCTCAGAGGTTGTGCTCAGAAACTGGCAAGGTGTTATGTTAATCTGTGGGGCACCACTCCCACATCTTCTTTGCGTAGGGCTATAATTCCATACTTAGCCCTGATTGTGCACCCCTTGCCATTTCTGATTAACCATATTCCTCCTTCAGGGCAGGCATGCTAGGCCTCTGACCACTGCCAGCACCTCAGGAAAGGGGCACATAAGTGTCAGCCACATTGTTAAACAACACTATCTGAGAGCTTTGATAGTTGCAACCCTGTTAATGTCTCTAAGCCTGTAAGGCTGATGTAAATACAATGCCGTACCGTACCCTTGCTCCCCACTCTAATAAGCTAATGATCCTCCCTCTGGGCACAGAAGTCCAACGTCCCTTGGAAAAGCCCCACAATGTAAACACAAAATACTGGATGTTCAGATAGTAACAAAATAGTACCAGACTTGTTTAGTTGAGTTAGTCTCTGTACTTCGATATGCGCTGATGAGGAATGCGGCTACAGAAAGTGTTTAACAGTTTTTAATGTCTTCCTTGATGGACTCTGCATCTCTGTGGCATACCTCTCTGACTGGAAATTCTAGTTGCATCGAGGATCTGGCAGCTTCCTTCAGGGCATTTGCAGTCTTGAGTTTCATTTTGCCTGTTGTAGCCTCCAATAAATTATTCTAAGTGCAGGGACCTATGGGGAGCAAAACTCGGAGTTGTGCTGAGTATAGGGTTTGGAATTTAAGGGTTTGCTCCCGCAGTGATCTCTTCAGTCCGTTGTAGGTCTGGTGCTGTTCTAATACTTCTTGTAGGTAATCATTATCAAAAGATAACTTACAACCCTCATACGATAAGTCTTTTAGGATATCTTGCTTTACCTGATAGCTGTTGAACTGGTGGATTTCTGAGTGAGGAGCTCCATTAGGGTGGAGTGACTTTGCAATGAGTCCAGTGTGCATGCTTGATATTGAAGGCCATTTCATGCTGCAGGTTTAATTAAGCAATAAGGCACGACAGGGTGTGTGTGTGTTAGTGTGTAGTAACGTCACTCCTGGGGTGGGTTGAAGCATGAGGCAAAGCCGAGTGCTTCTACCACCCCAGGAGTAACGTTAATACAATAACACACATCTAGTGCCTTGTGCTCTAATAGCTTGTTTGTTTATTTTAAAAGAATAAAGAAAAATACTTTTACATGAATATTTTCTTTTATTTCTGTGGGTGTAGGTGTATGTCTTAAAAAAAAGTGCGAAATATATCTTCCACCAGAAGGTGGAGCTGTTGACAACATGATCGTATCTGCTGAGTCCCCAAGCTTTGTCTTGTTTTTGGTGCCGTAAGTCTCCCCTCCACCCTTCTCAGCAGTTGTATTCCATATGATACTGGATGGTTGTTGAGGGGACAGTGCTTCACATTTTCATTTTTTGAAATTAAGTCAGTGTGTTTAAGTGGCTGCCGGCATCTTCTGCCAAGTGTACAGTGTGGCTCTAAAATGCGTGCATATGCTGAATCATCTCAGCGCAGCGCGAGAAAAGGAAGAGCAGTTTTGTTTTTACAATGTTGGCTTTGTTTTCATTTATATTTTTTAACTGGCAAATGATCTTTGGGCGACCAGGCGGCTGACCAGAATTTCCCTGTCTGAAGTCGGTTATGTGAACGATCGAGCTGCATGGAGCGGCAGTTGCAGGTACTGAAGAAGTTATTTTTTTACACAGTAGCAGCAGTGCTGTGTTTAACTAAATTATTTACTGTTTTTCCCTACGTTACATAGATTTGTGTAGGGGTGATGAGTTTATTGTGACAGGCAGGAATCGGGGAGAGGCTTCTGTACAGTAAAGCGGGGGGTGGAGGGGGCTAAGCCGTGCGAGTTTCTGGGCATCGTTAGCTTTGCTGTGACTTGTGTCATGAGAGAGGATTTCTTCAACTGTTCTCTGGTCAGTTGTGTGCCTGGACTTAATACAGTGATGTTGTAGTTCAATAACATCACTGTCCAAGGCACACACTGACCAATCAGGATACAAGAAATTCTCTTGCCATTGTATAATGTTGCTTTTAACATTGCCTCAATAAAGTCTACCATGTCTGAGGGTTCTATACTTTCTCAAAGGCCATATATTCTAATGTTCTTGCTCTCGGAGTAGCCCTCCAAATCTAAACATTTTGCTTTGAGGTGGGCCTGTGTATCAAGAAGATGCATCAACAACCACTGTGTGTCAGGATCAACATTCTCAAGGTCTGAAATGTTTGGTTTCATGTATTTTATATCAGCTTTTATCTACTACAAAGTATGTCTATTTTCTCAAAAAGCTCTCAATTCTGACAGCACTTGATGCAGCTCCCCAGTGGGTTGTGTTGATGCCACAGGTATAGACCCCACGAGACTCATAACATCATTTTGCAGTCAAGGTCTATTGGGCTGTAGTTTCTTTTGAAGGTCCGTTTCTGGTGCTGAATTTGTTAGCCTTTACTGCAGGGGTGGATACTGCAGATCTTGCCACTCTTGAGTGTTGGACCGGGAAAACAATCCAGTGTACATCTCTTTGCGGATGACACGGTCCTTTACACTGCCAGGCCTATTCCCGAAAATGCCTGCTTGGACTTGCAAGCAGATTTTCTTATGCTGCAACAAAACCTCCTGAGTCAAAAGCTCCTATTGAATGCCAAAAAGACCAAGGCTATGCTGTTATCCCAAACGAATAATTCCTTAAACTCCTTTAAGCACGACAATATTCCAATATTCCCACTATCACCTCCCTGCTTGGTGAGTCACTTGACTATGTGACCAAGTTCAGGTACCTAGGTATGTGGATTGACAACAGACTTTCTTTTGCTGATCATATAGACGAGTGCTCAAAAAAACTTAGAGGCTTGCACTTTTTTTTAGAATCAAGCATCTGCTTACCCAGGAGGCCAGAAAATGCTTAGTACAAACCACATTCCTAGCTATCTTGGACTATGCAGACTTCCTGTATGGCCAAGTCCCAAAAACTGCCCAATCTAAGTTTGACATCCTTTATTAGAGGGTCTTAAGTTTCATCTGAGGTGCAGCATATAATACCCATCACTGTGTACTCTATCCCACTGTAGGATGGACCTCACTTACGTTCAGGAGTCAAAGGAACACTTTACTGTGGACCTATAGATCTATATCCAAGATGCTACCCTCCTACATTTCTGACTGTCTGCCCTCCTGCACCTTTATGAAACTATGCCTTGAGAAGCCGTTCGTACATCTCACTAGCTGTGCCTGAAGTCTTTTCCTGTTTTGGCAGAGCCTCCTTCAGCTATGTGCTGCCTCAGCTGTGGAACAACATCCAGAAATCCATAAAATTGGTGCATCCTATTGGTTTTGCAGAATTCAAGTCACTCTATTCGAGATACTTCTCGGAGCCTTGTCAATGCCCTCCCTGCTGCTAAACTGTAGCCCTACATTGCTATTCTCACAGTCAACCTGCTACACTTTCTATCCTCTCGTTAGAATTACCCCAAGCCATGTTCCCGGATTCATCCTTGCATTCTACTTGCTGCTGAGCCCCCAGCTTGCACTGTCACTAGTATCAGCTCTGCTCCACTAGAGCTATTACTGTCTAAAATCACTGGTTCGGCACATTGGTGCTGACTTGTTTCCACCTCTCTGCTGTACTGTTTACTGGGATAAGGCTTCACTTTACGACTGGGCCTCACTGATTATCCTTGTACCTTGTTTTTAGTGCTATGTTTTGTATTACTATGCCCATTTATGCCATATGTTATATTGTGCTACTGTATTATTTATTCTGTACCTACCAGGCCCTCCTTGAAAATGAGCTTGCTCAATGGAGTTACACCTGGCTAAATAAAGATTGATTAAATGATTGATTGATTGACTAATTGAAACAGCATGGGACTCTGGGAGAGCTTTCAGTTTAGCCTGCCATGTTGGTGGTGATGTCACCAGAAGTTGCTTACTTTATATTACTTTTCATTATTTGTTTACTGCATATATAAATGTGAGATTTGCTCATGAAAATAAATTCCATGTGAATGAAATTAAAATATCAGATAAATCTTAGCCCTGGATTTGTTGCATTACTACCTGGTATTGGCACAGCATGTGAGAATATTGTCAGAGAAGGGCAATTGATGCCAATTAATAATAACTTTTAGATATTCAGTATAGAGAGAGAGTAATGTGCAAGGAGGGGTGTGCAATGAGATTTTATGCACACCTGAGTTGTATGATGCTACATACGCTCTGGGAGCAAAACTCAAGGGGTTTAGTTAAGCAATTAGGCATGATGGGGGAGTGTTATGGTGGGATAACAGCCCATCTCAGGTGGGTTTAAGCACGAAGTGAAGCCGAGTGCTTCCACCACCTTAGAAGGGCCATTAATTTTGTTAAACAAAACATCAAGTTAAACATTACAGAATGTCAGATTAAAACCAAAGGAGCTATTTCCTCAAAACACTCTGTCACTGACAGTCCACTGGTAAAAAAATTACTTTTTTTTTTTATAAGCTGCTATTGTTAGGACAGCAGATGGTCATGATTTGTCTCAATGTGTGGTAGACTGGTACTTTGTGCTACTATGTTACTTGTGGGAATTTTTGCCTTGATGAGATGCTGAGTTTTTAGTACAGTTGTGGTGCAGAGTCTTGATTGTGTGGGGGCTCCTTTCAGCTGGGCTGTTGTGCTGGGATAACAGCCTGGCTGAAAGTAACTCTCTGCCAATTAGGATTCAGCATTCTTTACACACATTTCATAATAAACACTATAAACCAAGGGTGTGTGTAAAATATCATTATACAACCCCCTCTCCATACCTTCTTTATTAAAGAATACTTCTGAGTTGCTTTGACTGAGTTGCTGACAGTGGGCTGCTGCAAGGATCCCAACTTAACTATGTCAACTACTCCTTCTGGAGACGGGGAAAGAGTTTCTCTGTAAAATCACATTTACACTATAGAAGACTGGGGACCACAAAAACTAGAAGTTTAAATCATTATATAAAGTAGTTGGGAAAAATACTAGTTTCTTATTGGCTGTGACAGGCTGGCACCCATACATGTACCTCAGCCTAACACTCAGTAACTAAAAAGTACCGGTGGCATTTGGAATCTGGGCAATCACAAACAGAATTCATGACCCGTTTCACTCATCCCTGATTGCCATCACAAACATGGCTGCCAGCTTAACTCATTGAAATCCTTCAACAAGACTCTAAAAAGTAAAACTCCCTTAAATTTGAAAAAAATAAAGAATTCCACATTCTTTCTTTTCATAATCCTATTACACACAAATGTATTAAAACCACAAAGTACTATTCACAGTTTTAGTTACTGGTGTTTCTTTGGTATCTATGAAAAATGTCCCTCCCATCCTTATCAGCTTACCAGGGCAATCTCTGCTGCTTACTCTGCCACATATAAAACTAAGACACTGGCTTCATGTAAGGCCTTCAATTGTGTGCGAGTGGGTGAACATTCTGCTAGAGGAATTTTGCAAAAGTTTGAATTCTTGTATTCCATAATAATCAAATAGTTATACTACCAGTGCTTCCTCCCCCCCCAAAGGGGGGGGGTGCACTGGTAATGTACTGTAGCTATCTGATTCCGATTTTGGCCACACACCAGGAGCATCCCTGCAAAATTTAAGAAAAATGTACAAGAAATGTGACAAAATCTCAGTAGCTAGGGCTGAGCTTGCTAAACACATTGCATTAGTAACAGAAGAGGTACGGCCTTATCCTAATTAGTCAGCTTCTCAGTGGTCACCTGTGAGCCTCTTATGGGCCAGAGCACACTATATGAAAGGTGATACCAGACTAGTTTCCACACAAGAAAGAGAGAAAGAGGTGAGACCTCAGCTTATATTGGCATGTCAATGTTTAAAGTGTAGGTACCTGACTGATGAGGGGGTTACCTTTTTTTCGGTGGTCAGGCTAACCATGATTTGGACAAATGATGAGACCAGGAACCCCTTTAAAATGTTAAAATGATGGAATGAAGACAAAGTAAGAAAACTGAATTAACTTAAATGAACTGCAGGTTTTCAAACAGCTTTTTTTTTGGGGGGGGGTGCACTAGTACTATAACTGCTTGATTCTTATCTCATTGTTACCCACTCCCTGTCATGCCTTATACTGTATCTTACTTCTACAACTCTTCTCTGTTTGCCCATACTCCTGGGCATCAGAGCCTTGATGGTCAGTGGAGCAGCTGTGCTCCTATATGCCTTCACTTTTTGCACTTTAAATGGCACAATAAAAGGTTTTCACTTTGGCATAACTAGGCATCCAGTCTGTTTTCTTTCATTGGAAGCAGAGAGTAATGGCAGACTGTTGACGCAATAGAATCTTGAATAGAAAATTTCTGTGAGTGCCTGTACAAACTGTTTGAAGAAGGGTAAGTGCAGATTTTTTAGACTTTGCCAAAGGATTAAGAATGGCAGGTCTACAGTCTGATTCTTGTACTGATCACCCATTGACCTTTCTGATATCATGTACCATCTACGGTGAGCCTCTCTGGAGCGGAGGGTGAGACTGAAACCAAAGACTGGGAGAAGTAAAAGCTTCTAGATTTATCTTGTGTATTTTTTCTATTCTGTAGCTGCTCAGATGCTGCATTTCCTGCCAAATGACTGGTGGTTTTAAAGAGAGAGTGGACTTACGCTACTGTAATTTGAGTGACAGCTCTCAGATGTCTCACACATATTATTATAACCAGTTGGTTATGACAGCAAATAAAACCATGGTTCTCTGTGTACAATAGGGGTTAGTCAGTAATTACACAGATATTAATACATGGGTTGATGGGTGTAACCTAAATTTTGCACACACCCATGTTGTGGGATGCTACATAAACCCCAAGAGTGAAGATTGAGGGGTTTATAAAAACATCCCACACCAAGAGTGTGTATAAAATTCTAGTATACACACACCCACACTTGTCTTGTTTTTTTCATAATTACTAGTGAGCATTTTTAATTACTGTGCCAGTTATGTGACTACTGCTTGCATCACTCACAATGCAAGCTTGATTGAAAGGGAATGATTATAATCACCTGGTTATAAAGCATAATTACAACTGGCAGCTACAACACTTTTTTAAAAACTTATCTGGGTATTACAATTGCTCACTAGTAATTATAAGACAGTAACTAATTACTTCCAGGAAAAATGTAATAATGATCCAGTAACTTGTTTTTTTACTTGGAAGTAATCTATTACTATTACTAGTTACCAAATAAGTAATAATACTACTGTAAATAATTATAACAAACTAGTTGCTCCCCAACACTATTCATAGCTTATAAAGACCTAGTACTGTATATGGCAAAGCTGCGGCTTGTCACCCAGGGGCAGACAGACATGGTCACAGGCAGGGATGTTAATTGATAAAGAGAGGCCATGCACACAAAGCACACACAAATGTTATTAAAGACCTAGAGACTTGGGGCTGCCTGTGCCCCCAGATGCTCTAGGGTTTACATGCTCTATGGTGCATTTTGGGGCTTATACTGAATGTAAAACACAATAATCCAGCAAGTGAGCTAAGTTTTAAATCCCCCCTGTTAGGCTTCCCCCTTAGGTCCTTCCACCTGACCCCATCTCACTGGTCCCAGACACTCCTGCCCCTTGACAAAACTAAAATCTTGCAGAGAAACATCCCTCGACACCATTTCCATGATAAACGTCCCCAACCCTCAAAAAAATTCCATCAGCTTTTTTACCTGATTTAACTGAAAATTGTCTTGTCGCAGATACACAGCACTGTGTGCTCATGAATCCTGTACAAAGGCAGGGATCCTCCTGTCCTTGGAGCTGTGCATACAGAATAAGTATCTAGATGCAGAATGACATCTGGTGGGGTTAGATCTGCTGCCTCTGAGAGCAGGGATGTAAGGACTGATCACAAGGTTTGGTAGTTAAACATGCAAATCTGTTATTCAGATTACAGAACATGTCCCACAATGAAGCTGGGAAAAGGACATTACATTGGCAGCAAGGATGGGATCCCCACATGTAGATAACATAATCAGTAACCAGATTCTGAGTGTCATCTCATGGTGAAAGTTGAAAAGTAACATATATAGAAACATAGAAACATAGAAACATAAGACTTTGATGGCAGATAAGGCCTGATTGGTCCACCTAGTCTGCCCATTTCCCTACCTATTGGATAAGCTGCAGATTCTAGTTTACCAATAGCTTACTTCCTCCTACTCCCCACTATAATTGCCTTATGGCTGTCCCATGCATTCTTGAATTCCCCCACTGTTTTTGACCCCACAACCTCCTCAGAAAGGCGGTTCCATGCTTCCACCACTCTCTCTCCATGAAAAATATATTCTCACTTTGACCCTGAGCCGTCCCTCCTCTATCTTTAAATTGTGCCCCTTTGTTCTTGCACATCTCTTTTTCTGAAATATGCTACCTTCTTGGACTTTGTTGATTCCCTTGAGGTACTTGAAAGTTTCTATCATGTCCTCCCTCTCCCTCCTTTCCTCAAGGGTATACATATTAAGCTCTCTTAGTCTCTCTTCACATGGCTTCTGTTGCAGACCCTGTACCATTTTAGTTGCCCTCCTCTGGACAGCCTTCATCCTGTCTATGTCCTTGCAGAGATGAGATCTCCAAAACTGCATGCAGTACTCCAGATGGGGTCTCACCAACTATCTGTACAAAGGGATAACAACTTCCTGTTTTCTACTGGTGATGCCTCTCCCTATGTATCCCAGTATCCCCCCCAGCTCTCCTTACTGCCTTCTCACATTGCTTGCCTACCTTTAAGGTCATCTGATATGACTACCACCAGGTCCCTTTCCATTTTTGCTGTTGTTAGTACCCCCATTGTGTACTCTTCACCTGGGTTTTTGTTTGCCAGGTGCATTACTTTGCACTTTGCATTGAATCTAAGCTGCCATACTTTTGACCATTCCTCCAACCTTGCCAAGTCCCTTCTCATCCTTTCCACCCCCACCCTGTGTATCAATTCTGTTGCAGATCTTTGTGTCATCTTCAAAGAGACATACTTTTCCTTCCAGACCCTCTGCAATGTCTCCTATAAAGACATTAAAGAGGACTGAATCTAATACTGAACCATGCGATACCCCGTTAGTAACCCCCCTTTCTTCAGAGTGAGTTCCATTTACTATTACCCTCTGCGTCCTGTTGTGCAGCCAATTTGTTACCCAGACTACCACCCTGGGACCCACTCCCAGGCTGGCTAGCTTGTTTATTAATCTTTTGTGTGGGACTGTGTCAAATGCCTTGCTAAAGTCTAGGTAGGCCATATCCACAGCCCCTTGCTGGTCTACTACTTTGGTCACCCAGTAAAAGAAATCTATTAGATTTGTCTGACATGACCTTCCTGCTGTGAATCCATGCTGCCTTGGATCCTGTGCCTCGCTGGCCCTTAGGTACTCAACAATTCTTTCTTTCAGAAGTGATTCCATCATTTTCCTTACCACTGAGGTGAAACTAACAGGTCTCTAGTTTCCTGCCTCTACCTTGCTCCCACTTTTGTGAAGAGATGTGTATTCTGAGAGAATTGCAGTGGATTAGGCAATATGGCGGCGGTGTGTGAGCTGCCTGAGGCTTGCGTTTAGAAGCTGTGCATTTAGGAGCTGTGCTTTCATTTTTTATATATTTTTTATTCGAGCGTTTTTACTTTTTCTTCAAGTTTGCAATTTAAGTTCGCAATTTTAGTTATTAGGGTTGCTTTAGTGAGGTAGTTAGCCTTTTGAGCGTTTCTTGGGTTGTCATTTAGGTTGGCTGCTCTCCCTGTTATACGGGAGCTTTAGCCGCCGTTGCAGACATGGCTGTGGTCACAGCCGGCAACCGCAAGTATTTTAACTTATGCTACCAAGTCGATTTATGATATGGCTGTTTTCAACTGAGCCAAATCCTGTTTAAAGATTTGTATCCTGTGGAGCTGCTGCCAAGTCTCTGGAGTAGTGGGAGCTGCTGCCTGTTTTGAATTTTAAAGCCTGGATTTGTTGTTGCTCCGAGCGAACTACTGGTTTGAGTGACTTTGTTCAGGAGGACTGCATCTATATGTGAGCAGCGGTGTGGTGAGAGCGCTTTTTGCGCATCTTTGTAACCTGAATTGTTTATGACTGCTCCGATTTAAGTTTGAACTTTTATGAGCTGACATCTCTGTAGTGACTCTAGCTGCTGTTTCTCGGAGTTTAGGGTGCCAGGGGTCATTGAGTGGTGCTGGATGGGAACCCTTCCTCCCTACATCTCAGGTTATTTTTCCCATTGCCTCTGACCGAACGGGAGTTCCCTCGCCTACCTCTGGGGAGTCAGAGGAGGATTTGAGGCTTTCCTAAGTTGCCCTGGGGTATACTTTATTGTTTACCCTTAGGGCATCTGTAGTTACAGGTCATAGGTGGTAGGGAATTTGAGTACTTTGGGTGATGTGGAGGGGAGGATTGGGATATCCTTTTATTATTTGACAAGGTTTGCACACTCTTGGCCTTTTTCTAGGTAACCCTTTACATGGATATGGAATTCAAAGGTCGATTAAATCATTGGATTACTTATTGACTCAACTCTGAGATTTGGAAGTCAAATAGGATTTGGGACTGTGGACTGCTGAATTTAAAGAAGAACTACTATTGAGACATTTTTGGAGAGAACATTTCCTGTTGTTTGATTTTTATGTTTTTGTTTGAGTTATTTTTGTTTGTTGTTCTGGGCAGTGAGAGTGCCCAAACTATTATCATTTTTTCAGGTAGTGTGAGTACCTAGGGAAAAAAAAAAATTTATTGTTTTATTTTATTATATGTTTTTGATCCCCAGGGTAGTGAGAGTACCAGGGGTTGAAAAATTTGTTGTATTTATTATTATTTGGTAAGTTTATTTATTATTTTATTTTTAGGGATTTGAACTCTCTTTAGAAATGGATTCTTAAGGGTGGCTTCTTTTTTAATTTATTTGATCTGTGTTTTATTTTGGATTGTTTTAATTGATTATTTTAAGGTAATAGTTTTAAGCTGCCAATATCTGGGATTGCTGGACAATTGAGATTTATGCCCCATGTTATTTTATATAAGTGGTTGATTATATTTGTTTGTATTTGATTCATTTATTGTATATCGTTTTGTATTTATTCATATAATGTGTTGGGGTGATTTAGTGACGGTTGGGCATTACTCCCCCACCAGACTCAGGGAATTGCGTCCCTTTGAATGTCCACCACTACCATCTGACACCTATTTTAGGTGTCGTGCTTTGGACATTTTGAAGAAACATAAAAGAAGATGGAGAGCGGAGCCTGGTGGGGGACAGGAGGAGGGAGGGCGGATTGGGGTGGTGGGATCCAGGAGATGCCCTGCGGCAAAATGGGGCCAAGATAGAGGTCATTCTTGTCTTGTTCCCATACCCAAAGGTTCCGATTTTAGTAGGCAGGAGCCGAGGTCTTCCCAGACAGCTCCTCCAGCCTTGGCAGTGTTATGCAATGCCAGATCTATTAAAAACAAGACAGCTATAATAGCTGATCTTGTTGGATCAACTGATCTGGCTTGCATCACCGAGACCTGGCTGGATGAAAATCCAGGCCCTGTATTGGCTTCAGCAACACCAGCCGGGTTCTTGGTGATACAACATTCAAGGCTGGATCGTAGGGGCGGGGGTGTAGCCATCATGTTTAAGACTGAGCTGGGCCTTGTGGATGTGCCTTTAGGAAGTACCAGATCCTTTGAATATATCTTGGGAGAGGGTGTAGGTTTCGGAATTCTCCTCATCTACCATCCACCAGGAGATGGTGGAGAATTCCTGCAGGAGATAGCAGACTTCATCGTCGACCTGGTATTGCGGTTCCCCAGACTGCTAATTCTGGGGGACTTCAATGCCTGGGTTGATGATGAACTCTCTTATTTTGGTCAAAATCTCCTCCAGTTGATGACCTCACTGGGCCTAACACAGGTTGTTCCTCAACCCATATAAAGGTCATTCATTGGATCTGATCTTCCTTTTGGATATGGAGATTGCTGACTTGGGGGTGTAACCAGTCAGTTGGTCTGACCATCACACCATAAGGTTCAGTTTCAGAGCTCCCCCTAATAGGTCTGCCCCTACGGAGATGGTTCAGTACCGCCCTTTAAGGGGTATTAGTCCCAGTGACCTGATGGCAGTACTGGACCCATCGTGTGTGTCTGGTGAATGCATGAGTCCAGATGATCTCGTATTAGCCTATAATAAGGCTGTGGGAGATGCTCTGGACAAGATTGCTCCTGTTCGTGTTCGGCCTCTCACCCTCCGTTCAAGGAGCCCTTGGTTTGATGGCTCCTTGAAGGAGCTAAGGAGAGTTGGCCGAAGGTTGGAGAGAGTCTGGCGGAAGTCCGGTAATGTTGTTGACAGGCTTAGGTTGGTGGCACGTTATGATGGCTATCAATCAGAAATCAAATGTAAGAAGGCAGAGTTCCTGTCCAGGGAGATTTCTGCTGCACAGAATCGACCAGCTCAGCTTTTCCGGACTGTTGACAGATTGTGCAATCCAATCTGTCTCCAGCCCAGAGAAACTTTTTCTCAGCTAAGATGCGAGGAGTTCGCTTAGTTCTTTGCAGATAAGGTTGCTAGCATCAGGTCTGGCATCGGTCCGACTCCTCCCTTAAGGGATTACGGTTGTCGACAGGAAGTGCTATCCACCCGGTCTGTCTGGTCAGATTTTCGCTGGCTGGAGTTCATTGACACTGTGAAGATCATCCAAACATTGCAACCAACCAGTTGTAGTCTGGATCCGGGTCCTACACCCCTTTTAATAGGATGTATAGAGGTTATCTGCCCGATCCTTGCTGACATTGTCTGGAAATCCTTGGAGAGGGGGTCTTTCCTGATCCCCTTAAGGAGGCGGTAGTTCGACCACTCCTAAAAAAATCCTCCTTGGATCCAGACTGTCTAGCTAACTACTGGCCTATCTGTAACCTGCCTTTTGTTGGTAAGGTTATTGAGAAGGCGGTTGTGTTACAATTGGATGATCATCTTACAACTCACAATGTCTATGATACTCTCCAATCTGGTTTTAGGAAGAAGCATAGCACGGAGACTGCCCTTGTCCAGGTGTTGAATGACCTCTTAATGGCTAGAGATCGAAAGGCATGTACCATTCTATTCCTTCTTGATCTCTCTGCAGCATTTGACACTGTAGACCATGGTGTGCTGTTGGAGCGCCTGCGGATTTATTGTGGACTGTTTGGAACAGTCCTCAAAAGGTTTCAGTCTTACCTCACAGACAGGTTTCAGAGGGTTACCGCTGGAATTTATTCCTCTGGTGCTCACTCCCTGCCTTGTGGGGTACTGCAGGGTTCCATTTTAGCGCCCATGTTGTTTGCAGCCTTTAGGAGATATCATTAGGTGATACAGTCTGGGTTTTCACTGCTATGCAGATGATACTCAGCTGTATTTGTCCTTTCCGCCCAGGCAAGATGGTGCTCTCTCCATGCTAGACAACTGCCTTGCTGAAATCAGATTACGGATGAGTTCTAGCTGGCTGAGACTGAATCCTGATAAGACTGAGGTGTTGGTAGTGGACCCGGGTCATCCGGTGGTGGGTTTGGGGGTTGGCCAATCATCGGGCTTATTGCTCGGTGGTATGTCACTCACTACCTCTGATTGGGTACGAAACCTGGGTGTTATTTTTGACAATGGCTTGACCTTAAAATCTCAGGTATCAGCCGTAGTCAAATCCTCTTTTTTTCATCTGAGGAATATCGCCCGGGTGAAACACCTGGTCCCACCGGGTGATCTGCCAAAGTTGGTCCATGCCTTTATCACTTCCTGTCTTGATTACTGTAATTCCCTTTACCTAGGGCTATCTGGGGTTGATATCCGTCACCTGCAGCTGGTGAAGAACGCTGCGGCAAGGCTTTTGACTGGGATCTCTAGATACAGCCATATTACGCCTGTGCTCCGCGAACTGCACTGGCTGCCTGTTAGGTGGCGGATCACCTATAAGGTTGGTTTTACTAACCTTTAAAGCCCTACATGATCAGGAACCTGGCTACCTGAAAGATCTCTTGGTACCCCATTGCCCCCTCCGTCCTCTCTGCTCTGCCAACGAGGGATTGCTGGAGATTCCCAGGGTTCGATTAAAAACATCAGGATCTCGTGCCTTTGCTTTTCAGCACCAACCCTGTGGAATTCTCTACCTCGTTGGTTGAGAAAATGACCAACCGTCAAGAAATTCAAAAAAGGAGTTAAAGACATATTTATTCAGTTTAGCATATCCTAGCTATGGCTGTTAATTTATGATTATTTTAATTTATGTGTATCTGTGATTTTACTGTACAGTGCCTTGGTTCTGAAAGGCGCTTTATAAATAAAGATGATTTGATTTGATTTGATCTGCCCTCCTCCAATCCTCAGGTACCATCCCATCCTTCCATGATTTGTTAAAAAGGGTAGTCAGTGGTGCCACTAGTTCTCCCCTTAGTTCTTTTAGAATTCTGGGGTGAATCCCGTCAGGCCCCATTGCTTTGACCATTTTGAGTTATAAGAGTTCTTTCAGGACCCTTTCTTCTGTGAATGGACTGGTGTCGATCCCCCTGCCCAGAGTGCGTCTGTTGTTTGGTTTAGGTGACTCCTATTCTTCTTTTGTTAATACTGAGCAAAACTATTAATTCAGTATCTTTGCCTTTTCATTGTCTCCCTCTGCCCACCTCCCCATCCCTTTATTAAGCTTCACTGTCCCTCCTTTGATCTTTCTTTGCTCCCTAATGTACCTATAAAAGGTTTTATCCCCCTTCTTAACTGAGTTGGTTATCTTTTCCTCGGTTTGGACCTTTGCAATTCTGACTGCCTTTCCCACTTCCTTCAGCTTTAACGGATGCAATTCCCTGTTCTGCTCCTTCTATGATTCCTTATACTTCCTGAATGCTATCTTTTTTCTCCCTAACCTTTCCCACCACCTCTTTTGAGAACCATAATGGTTTTTTACTCTGTTTTTGTTTTCTTTATTTGTTTCACACAAAGGTTTGTTGCCTCTATGATAGCAGTTTTGATTTTTCTCCATTGTTCTTCCACCCCCTCCATTCTGCCCATTTGCTAGTGCATTCCTTAGGTATTCACCCATTTTGACAAAGTCAGCCCTTCTAAAGTCCAATATCCTCGTTTTTGTATGGCTTGACTCCACGGTTGTGTTTATTGTGAACCACATCGTGTGGTAGTTGCTTGTTCCCAGATGGCTACCCACTTCTAAATCTGTGATCTTCTCTCCATTTGAGAGTAACAGGTCCAAGATTTCTCCCTCCTGAGTGGGTTTCAACACTAGCTGTGGCTGTAGTAAATGTGTTCCAGTTAACATCTGGCATATTCAGGTCCCCCATCAACAATATCTCCCCTTTTTCTGCCATTCTGAGAATGCCTTCTATCATTTACTTGTCCATTTCCTCCCTCCTGAGATGGGGGTCTGTATACAACCCCTGTGCAGATTGTGGTGCCACTCCCTGTCTTCAAGGTGACTCACAGTGCCTCCTGTCCTCCCCCATTTACCCTTTAGTTCTATAGCTTTGATCCCTCCCCTTATGTAGAGAGCTACTCATCCTCTTTTACACTCCCTGTCCCTTCTGTAGATTGTGCACCCTGGTATATTGACATCCCAGTCATGGTTCTCAGTGTACCTTGTTTCTGTGACTGACACGATATCCAGGTGTCCCTCTTCCATCAGAGCCACTAGCTCAGGAAGCTTGTTACCCAGACTATGGGCTTCAGTACTCATTGCCCTCCATTTAATGTTGGCATTACCCTGTTTTGCCCCATCCCTGCCCTTATTGCCTTTGTCTTTTTTTCCATTTACCCCTGTCCTGCCCTCTATCAAACTCTGTAACTTGGTGTTTACCTTACTAACTACCATATATTGTAGGGGGAGGCTTGGAATTCCCTGCTTCCTATCAGCACCTCCCTCCTTGGCTAGTTTAAAAGCTTGCCAGTGAAGCATTCAAACCTATCACCTAGGAGCTTGGTTCCCTTCCTGAACAGATGCAGACCATCGTGCCAGTAAAGACCCACATCTCTCCAGGTGGACCCCCAGTCCCCAATGAAGCCAAAACCCTGTGCTCTGCACCAGTCTTTCAACCATTCATTGAACTGCATGGTGCGGAGTACCCTAGCCTTACCCATGCCATAGAAAGGCAGCACCTCCGAGAAGGTTACAAAGAACAAGAAAAGAAACAGAAATGATATAGTGTATACTGTAGTAATAGCCAGATGCAGAGTTACATCTGATGCAAAATGGACAGACTGTAGCATGCAAGAGCAAGTCTAACACCTTGGCTAAAACAGGTTTTATTTTAGCTGAATGGGTAGAGCTTTTGGCTCAGAGATCAGGGATGCAAGGATCGATCTCTAAGTCTAGCACTTAAAGCAGCAGTGAACCGAAAAATGTTTTCCCAAAAAGTTAGTTTCAGTTGTAATTAATAAAATTATCAGCATGCCTGTCAAATCTACTTTTCTAGGTACCTTCTCTGCTGCACACTTGGACAGGGATTTTCAAAGGCTTACCAATGCTGCAAGCCCTGCATGCACTGAACATATGGCACATGGAGCTTGTGGCATTCTATTTGCCAGTGATTGGGGTTTTGTTGGTCTAACTTGCATCAATCCCAGGTAGCTTTTTTATGGGGCTTGCACCAAATATTTGGTGCAAGCTGCAGTAAAGTGGTAAAACTGTTGTAACTGCGCCCAATGCACTAAAATTACAGCACAGTTACAGCAACAGCATTTAGCACAGCTGCACCAAACCTATCATTGCCAGGCCCACCATTTATTTTATTTATTTGTTTATTTATTTATTTATTCATTCAATCTCAGATTATATACCTTTGAGAACGAGGCAGCTAATTTACAAAGGTTCCATATTGGTGGGGAAGGGAGTACGATAACAAGGGTAACACAATGTTACAGAAGTCTATTAGTATTAATTACAATCTTTGCAGAGAAAAATAGAAAGTCAAATAGAACGAGAGGAGGAAGAAAAGTAAGGGACCAAGGAAGCAGAGCAGCATGAAGGCCTTGTCCAGATGGGGAGGGGTGCACATGGTTAAGGCAATAGGGGGACCAGACTTGTAAAAGGAAGGGTATGGGTGTGAGGGGAAGGAGAGTAGGGCAGGTGGGAAGGATGTCAAGGTAGGAGTGGCACTGAAGCTAGGGGAGCAGAGAGAAAAAAGGGGTGATCACAACAGCAGAAAGTGGTACTTAGGTGTAGCTGGCACAGGACCCTTCAGCTGCGAGATCACAAGGGAAAGGGTGCTTAAAGAACTAGACAAATTGAGGACAGATAAAGCTATGGGACTGGACAGAATTCACTCAAAAATTCTAAGAGAGCTTTGAGAAGAAGTAGCTGCACCATTACTTGAGCTATACAATGACTTTCTGGAAAGCAGCAAGGTGCCACTTGACTGAAAGTGGGTTATTGTGGTACCCTTGCATAAAAGCGGCAGCAGGGAGGAGGCAGGAAATTACTGCCTGGTCAGCTTGACCTCGGTGGTGGGTACAATCATGGAGATACTCCTTAAGGAAAGGATAGTAGACTTCCTAAAAGAGGCAGGAAAACTTGACCCCAAACAACAAGGATTTACCATAGGTAGATCATGTCAGACTAACCTGACTGAATTCTTTGATTGGGTGACCAAAGTAGTGGACCGGGGAGCAGTGGACGTGGTGGATCTGGACTTCAGCAAGGCCTTTGACACCATCTCACACAGGAGGCTGATCAATAAACTTGAACACATAGGTATCGATCATAAGATAGTAAGCTGGGTAGAACACTGGTTGCATGATAGATCTCAGAAAGTTACAGTTTGTTTGTAAAATTTTATTCAGATTCATAATAAATTAACAAGAATATAGGATAAACTCCATTGAGTTGAAAACTAATTTCCAAGGAGGTCCATGACAGGCGTACAGTTACAGACTTTAGGACATACAGCACAACTAACAAACACAATCATAGTTTCAACACAACAATATAATAAGTCCATATAAATCCATAAATAAATCTAAGGTAAAAGATTTTAGCATGTGCAGCTCTTAGTTGGGCACTTAGGTTACTGATAGTTGTGCATATAGGACAGTGACTTCACTGTCGGGGAAAAGCCCTGGTAGAGAGGGTTCCACAGATATTGCACTTGACAAAGTTTATCATTTTAGCTATTTTACTAAGAAGATAAAAGGTAGAAGGTGATAGGTTATTCTAGTGATTAGCGGATGAAAAGATAAAATAATTTTTTTTGTCTCCCTAGTGTGATGTCATGGGGAGCCACCTATAAAGGTAGAGAGAGCCAAGGAGTGGGTGAGATGAGGGGCAGGATGGGAGGGAGTTACCCCATATGTCCAGAAACAATCAGCTACGTGGCACAGCTGAAGCTACCTCCTGCCTTCTCAACCTGGAAGGACAGAAAAGGAAAATAAACAGCTTCTTATACTGAGAGAGCAGTTGCTGGCTGGGTCTGAGCAGAGTGAGTGAGGAGAGAAGCCAGCTCAGTGGAGAAAGGAGCCTGGACTGTGCAATCCAAAGAGGATTCACCCAAGTAGAACTGCTGTCAAGGAATCCCTGCTTCTGCACCTGTCGGAGTCTGCCTTCCCTCCATGATTGGTCTCTCTTCCAGTTGGTGAAGATCAGCGAAGCTCAGCAGACAGTAAGGCTAGGGGCTGGACTGCACTTGGCATATGCCTCCTAGGGTTGCCCTTTGTGTTGTATATACATAAGCGACAACCCACAACTGGGCACGTGTTTCTAGAATTGGATAGAATGAGGCCAATGGCCCAGTGACTTTCAATGCACCTAGAAAATGCAATAATTCTCAAGAAATCTATGCCTTGGAGTGAGTTCTTGCACTTACAAAATGGAAACTGTTTTTTTATGTAAGCTCCCAAATAGGCTTACCTGTTTGGGCCTCGGTCCTCTGCTCCCCTGCCAGCATTCGTAAGCGGCCCCTGGTGGGATTCTGACCTCGGTGCCCCGTGGGTTCTTCATGGCTGCACAGACGGGGGCTGAGGTCTAATTTTCATCTGCATGCCTCTGGGTGCGATGGGGAGATACTAGGGTCCTAGGAGCAGCAGTGAATAGGGGCTGGAGGAGTGTAAACAAATATGATGATGCGCATCCTATTGTGTTTGCTCGGCCACTGAGAAAATTAAAATTAAAAGAGCAATGGCTCCATTTGGTGCTTTGGCCCTGCAGCCATTAAAACTTATGTTCCTAGCTCCTGGGCAGGCATCAGAGCCTGGGACCAGATGCAAACTGCATTGTAGAGCTTCCAGTTTTGAGGGGGGGATGTTTCTAGCGATTGAAAAGGCATAATAATACATTTAAAAGGTGCTTTGTTTTGGACAGTGAAAAATAAATAAATATGGTGGCCCCCACTGGACTTGAGTAGGGCAAGGGGCCGCTGGGTAGAGGTGAGAGGTGACTTGAAAAAATGGGCAAACAGCAGCCAATCAGAGTGGGACATGGGGAAAAGTATAAATACTGCTGCTTTGCCTGCCAAAGGGGAGATTCAAATTGGATCCTGAAGAGTGAGCAGTGCAGGAGAGACTATGGAGGGCTATCCAGCCCTAGGCCTGAAATCTGGACTCCACGGTAAGTTTGGACCCAGCATCTTGAAGGCCTCAGTCACTTTGTTCACTCAGCTGCTCAGATAATGGAAGACTGGAGAGTTGGGCAGCTTAAGAGGTTTTGCCACAGTTAGAGAGAGAGAAATGAGAGATGTCCAAAGAAAGCAGCCTGAGTGAGAGGTAGAGAGCTGAAGCCAGGGTGCTGTTGTTGAGAGTAGAGACTACAAGAGTATTCATAGTATCACAGTATCATAGTAAAAGCCAGCAAAATAGGCTCCATGGTCTATCATGTCTGCTCAGAAGCTAGCCCCCTATTGGGAGCTCACTCTTCCACCCCCCAGCCCCAGAGATGGCCCTCCCTGGCCTCAGCTGCCCCCTGTACCTGTCCCAAACCTTTTTGAATCCTTCCACTGTGGTCTCTTCCACCAGACTCCTGGGCAGTGGGTTCCATGGTTCCATCACCCTCTCTGTGAAGAAGTATCTCCTACATTCCCCGCCTGTACTTCTCCCCTTCCAGCTTCCACTCGTGCCCTCTGGTAGATCCCCCCTTCTTAAGCCTGAACACTTCCCTTATTTATCCCCTTTACATACTTGAAAGTCTCTATCATGTCCCCTCTGTCTCTCCTCTCCTCCATTGCGTACAGATTGAGTTCATCCAGTCTCTCCTCATAGGTCCTACCCTCCATGCCCTGAATCATCCTGGTCACCCTCCTCTGGACCGTCTCCAGCAGTGCTATGTCCCTCTTAAGATGGGGTCTCCAGAACTGCACACAGTACTCAAGATGCGGCCTAACCAGGGCATTATACAGAGGGAGGATCACCTCTCTCCTCCTGGAGGTAATCTCCCTGGTTACGCAGCCCAGTATCCTGTTTGCTTTTGCTGCAGCTTTTCGACAATTCTCTGTGTTATTAATTTTGCTGTCCACCATTATCCCCAAGTCCCTCTCACCCGATGTGACTTGCAGTGTGGTCCCCCCCAGGGTGTATATAGAGAAGCAAAGTGAGAGTGCTAGGATTAGAGACTGAGCCAAAGCCCAGCTGCTAACTGTGTTTGTCGAGGGTGTGCAACAAAGTGGCCTAGTGGGACCACGCCTGCCCTGTCCTTAGGCCGAAGAAGATAAAGAAGACCAGTACAGAAAGATGGCGAGAGGCCTGCCTGGTGAACACTGTCTACAAAGGCCTCAGAGGTGAAGTTGGCAAGGCCAGAGAGGTGAAGGCACCAGTGTTCTTCAATTTCTTCAGTCAGCCCTGTTGCTGTTGGGTGCACCACTCACCTGACGCCTCCTCAGTATAGTCAAAGTCAATTTGCTGGACCACCCCTTTTGAACTGTTGAACTATAAGTACCCCGAGTTCTGGCTTTGGGGAGTCTTTATGTAGTTAGCTAGCTAGGTTGAAATTAGGGGGTTAGGTCTTGTGCAGGACTGTGCCTCAAAGCTGTGCCCAGGCCTGAAGATAAAGCAAAGTTGTGCTTAACAGTATTGGGCGCCAATGAGAAGTCTCTGCATTGATGTCATCACTGCAGTGAGGTACCCAACAAAAAGGCTATGCGAACTTTCTGGACAGCGGCCAAGGCAAGACAGGTGCACCCGCAGGTGGGAGGTGGGGATTGTTTGGGTTTAGACTTGTTAGCCAGTTATTGTTGCTGTTGCTGTGTTTATCTCCCCTTTTCTGCTGCCCTAAAATTAAATACTGTTATTGTTTATGTTAATGTTGTTACAGTGTTTTATTGCAAAAATGGAGAATTATTATTGTGGGAGGTGGAGTGTTTTGGGAGGCAGTTTGTATATTTTCCTGTGGGGTGGAAACCTACAATCTGTTCACAGATATCTTGTGCATTTCCCCAAGGTGCGCTCACTGCACTACATTACTATTCTGGTACCAACCCAGGCCGATCCCCTCAGAAGTGTGTGCTAAGTGGACCTCGAGGGTCCTGGAAAAGCCAAGGTGAGTCATAGGACTGTTACAATTGTAGGCAATGCTGGGATATGTTGCCCCCTAGTGGTTACCTTACAAGAGTACAATTCTGAAAAAATTGGTACCCTCTCCCCAGAAATGCAGCTCTTGACAAAAGAGCAATATGGAATAACAGGAATTGCTCAGATGGTGCAGAGGGGAATGCCTGGTCCTGGAGAAAGCCATTCTGGTGATGGGGAACCCCCAGACCACTGATAGAAAGGCCATTTTAGAAGCATTGGAAACTGTACCTGATATTGGGGAATTGAAGGTCTATGGCCTAAGATATAATCTCATTGCCTAGAGTATTATGGCTTTGGTGAGGAGTGATAAAGATGTGGACACAGGCAAGTTACAAACAACCCTCACCGGTGAAAGGGTAGAAGGTACCTGGAGCCTGTTTGGCAAGGGGAGTAGCCCAACAACTGTCTCCATCCCCTTGCCAGGCCCTGAGTCACTGCTTCTGGAAAAAATTCAGTCCCTTTTGCCAGCAGAAGAAAGGACTTTTAAGGATGTGTGGACCCTGCTGCCGATTGGGCTAGACCCCACAGACTCTGGGTTGACTCATAGAAACATAGAATTTGATGGCAGATAAGGACCTCTTGGCCCACCTAGTCTGCTCATTTCCCTACCTAATGGATAGGCTGCAGATCCTAGTTAACCAAAAGCCTACTTCCTCCTACCCCCACTAGAATTGCCTTATGTCTGTCTCACGCATTCTTGAATTCCTCCACTATTTTTGAGTCCACTGCCTCCTCAGGAAGGCTGTTCCATGTATCCACAACTCTCTCTCTCTGTGAAAAAATACTTCCTCACATTACCTTTGAGCCATCCCCCCTCTATCTTCAAATTGTGCCCCCTCATTCTTGCACATCTCTTTTTCTGAAAGATTCTACCATCTTGGACTCTGTTGATTCCCTTGATGTACTTAAAAGTTTCTATCATGTCCCGCCTCTCCCTCCTCTCCTCGAGTGTATACATATTAAGCTTCTTTAATTGCTCTTTTTATGTCTTCTAGTGCAGACCCTGAACCATTTTAGTTGTCCTCCTCTGGACAGCCTCCATCCTGTCTACGTCATTGTGGAGATGGGGTCTCCAGAGCTGGACGCAGAACTCCAGATGGGGTCTCACCAACTGTCTGTACAAAGGGATGACAACTTCCTGTTTTCTACTAGTGATGCTTCTCCATATGCATCCTAGTATCCCACCAGCTCTTCTTACTGCCTTCTCACATTGCTTGCCCACCTTAAGGTCATCTGATATGACTACCCCAGGTCCTTTTCCATTTCTGTAGTTGTTATTATCTCACCCCCCATTGTGTACTCTTGCCCTGGATTTTTGTTTCCTAGGTGCATTACTTTGCACTTCTTTGCATTGATTCTAAGCTGCCATATATTTGACCATTCCTCTAACCTTGCCAAGTCCCTTTGCATCCTCTCCACCCCACCTTCTGTATCAACCCTGTTGCAGATCTTTGTGTCATCTGCAAAGAGACATACTTTTCCTTCCAGTCCCTCTGCAGTGTCACTTATAAAGACATTAAAGAGTACCGGTCCCAGTACTGAACCTTGTGGTACCCCACTAATAACCCCACTTTCTTCAGAGTAAACTCCGTTTACTATTATCCTCTGTATCCTGTTTTCCAGCCAATTTTTAACCCAGACTACCACCTTGTGACCCACTCCAAGGCTGGCTAACTTGTATATTAATCTTTTGTGTGGGACTGTATCAAATGCCTTGCTAAAGTCTAGGTAGGCCATGTCCACTGCCACTCCCTGGTCTACCACATTGGTCACCCAGTTAAAGAAATCTATTGGATTTGTCTGACATGATCTTCCCACTGTGAATCCATGCTGCCTTGGGTCCTGCGTCCCACTGGCCTCTAGGAACTCATCAATTCTTTCCTTCAGAAGTGATTCCATCATTTTCCCTACCACTGAGGTCAAACTAACAGGTCTGTAGCTTCCTGCCTCTGTCTTGCTCCTACTTTTGTGAAGGGGAATCATGTCTGCCCTCCTCCAGTCCTCCGGTACTACCCCATCTTCCCATGATTTGTTAAAAAGGGAGGTCAGTGGTGTCACTAATTCTACCCATAGTTCTTTTAGAATTCTTGGGTGAATCCCATCAGGCCCCATTGCTTTGTCCACCTTCAGTTTTAAAAGTTCTTTCAGGACCCTTTCATCTGTGAATGGACTGGTATCGACCTCCTTATCCAGAGTGCTTCTACTCTTTGATTTAGGTACCTCCCCCTCCTCTTCTTTTGTGAATACTAAGCAGAAGTATTCATTCAGTATCCCTGCTTTTTCACTGTCATCCTCTGCCCACTCTCCCTTCCCTTTAGTAAGCTGCACTATCCCTTCCTTCATCTTCACAACGTGCTAGTTCTGATTGTTACAGATGGCTGAGGGTTTTCTCTGGCATCCTCCGCACACCAGCTGGAGAAGATGAGTATGAGACCTGGGTAGACAATGCTGTCCCTATGCTCCAGGAATGGCAATGTTCTGAGGCCAAAAAACCAAAAAGGCTAGTAGAGAGTTTGAAAGGGCCTGCATTGGATGCTATTTGGTCATTGAGTGCCACTGATCCAGAGGCCAAAGTGGAAGAGTACCTTGCCACATTGGACAGTGTATTCAGAAGTGCAGAATCCTGAGATGATCTCTACTGGAAATTCAAGACTACTACACAACGACGAGGGGAATCCCTCTTGGCTTACCACCGTAGACTGGAGAGGGCATTGCAGAAAGTGCACAGGAAGGGAGAAATAGCTGCTAAAGACCTGAATAAAGTATGTCTTGAACAGGTGTTGAAAGCTGCCCAGTATTCAGAATTGCTGGTGTTAAAGTTGCACTTGGGAAAAAGGCTGACTGACCCGCTTCTGGTAGCACATTATTGCGAGAGTTTAGAACAGTTGAAGAGCAAGATGGACAATGGAAACAGCCATCTGCTGCCACTGCTAGTATCAAGCTGGCAGATGGTGGAGCCTCTCGAACAACTGATGAACTTCAGAGTTTGATCCAAGAACTGAAAACTGCTATGCAACAAGTGAGCAAATCTGGCACCACCCCTGTGGAGTCGGAGTCAGTAGTATTCAGTATGCATGTGTGCAGTAAAGTGGCTACACCGCCCTTAGAATCTGGAGCCTGAGCTGCAGAGATCATCACGCTTAGAGAAGTAAACGTGCAGTTGATGGGATTAAAGAAGATGGTTGAAAACCCCAGCCAACCTCCTGCCCAACCACGTTCAAGGGCCTCCATCAGAGCTTCTCATCCCCAAGAGCCACCACCAAATGTAATTTGCTTTTGGTGTGGAGAAGATGGCCATACAGCCCACCGATGTGTCCATCCCAAGAATCCCCAGTTGGTGGAGGAGAAGAGACAACACACGCAGCAGGGAAACTAGAGAGGGGCCCAGTGAGGGAGCAAACTGGGTTTCCAGAATTAGTAAGCTCCACTAAATGGACAGAACAGAAGATCCTACCGGGGAGTAAGGTGCCACCTGGGCTAGCTGTACCCTGTACTGATGATGAAGGTCTTGAGGGTACTGTGCTTTGCCCTGCTGGACAGCATGTCACAGGTCACAATTATCCATAGGTGTTCTATGTAATAACGGCGAAAGTCTAAAGGCGATCACTATTATCGTGCAGTCAGAGTGCCAAAAACATTTTTGGCACTCTGACACCCTCAACACACAGGACAACGGCACGGTACATGTATTTTAGTGCTTTCTGTGGGGGCTTCCCCCCACCCCATCATGGGGGCTTTGGCCCCAGCACCTTCTAAAGGATTCTCAACTCCAGGGGGTGCATGTCTGGGGTGGGTGAAAGCATTGAAAATAAAGGTTTGAACTAATCGCAATAAAATCGACCAGCGCCTAGACTCAAACCCAGTACCTCACCCACCCCAACCACAAGCCAACCCCTGATGCCATGACACAGCTCAGTAATCCACTGCAGCACCCCCATGGCTCCTCTGCCCCCTTCAAGCCTGCGCTCACCGTGCTCGCTCCCCCCCGCATTTGTACATATAGTGACATCCTGTTGCCCAGTTCACCCACCCCTTCATCCGGTCAACCTACCCTCCCAGCACCATAAGGCATTTCGCTGGGAAGGAGTCGACATTACGGACAGCACCCTTCCCCATGCACCCACCTCAAGGGATACCATCCACAGGACATTTTATGACTGGCACCTCAGGCACCTGCCACTTCTACCTCTTTCAGGCTTATCAGTGTGGGGGATAGGGGCTGCAAATTGTCCTTACAGTGGGTACTGCATAGTACAGATCATTTTCATCTCAAAGGGTCCTGCTGAACCACCCACAATAGAAGTTATGCTGTTAATCTGCCTGGAGTACAAGAGGATGAATGACACGTCAGTTTGATTTGGAACTAATGCCAACATGTTTGGCTGGCTGGCCAGACTGTGTCAGGAGAGAGGCGGAGTGGACCACCTGTTAAACCCTTCCATCTGTGACATAGTGAAGAGAGCCAGTTTGTCATTGGATGCTACAGAACCAGACCCTGAAATGGTAGATGAGCCCATTGGCATGATTCGGAGAGTGGAGACTTGAGAACAAATCCTGCCGCCTAAATCTGAGTGCAGCGTGGTGGGTATTGCTGAATTTGCACAGTCACCTGAGGGACCAGCCTTCATCATTGACACCCCATCGAAGGATCAACTGCCAGAAGGATTGATGGTACTGTGTGGGGTACTACCACCTTCTGAGACCCCCCCAGGCCTGGCATGTTACCACGAAAGTGAAGAATGAGTCAGAAAAGTCGGTAGTCATTTGTAAGGGCCAGGTGCTGGTCTATATCTACAAAACAGATAGTGTCACAGATTGGGACCCACAGAAAGCCACGGATGTGGAGATAGATCCAGCTATTTGACTTTGGGGACTCACTCATCCCTGACAGTTATAGGTGGAGCCTAAGCCAGAAGCTGGCAAAGAGGAGCAACGTCTTTTGCCTCCATGAATGGGGTAGCGTGCATCCAAGGGGAAGAACATCACATTTGCTTAAGAGATGATAGTTCCTTCAGAAAGAGGTCCCAAAGATTGGCACCCAGAGACATCGAGGAAGTTCGGCGGTACCTGCAGGAGTTATTGGCTGCAGGTATCATTAATGAATCCCAGAGCCCCTACGCCTCCCCCATTTTATTGGCCCTGAAAAACAACAGGACCATAAGTGTGAGTAAAGATTATTGCATGCTGAATAAAAAGACCATCCCTGACCAGTACATAGTGCCTTAGATGGTAGCTGCACTGGCTAGCCTGTCAGGGAGTAAATGGTTCTCTGTGCTGCATCTTAGCAGCGGGTATTATCAGATCCCCATGGCGGAAGATGATAAGGAGAAAACAGCCTTCATCTGTCCCCTTGGGTTTTATTAGTTTGAACAAATGATCCAAGGACTCTCAGGAGCACCTGCCACATTCCAGAGATTAATGGAAAAGGCAGTAGGGGACATGCATCTTCTGGAGGTTATCATCTATTTGGATGATCTTATCATTTTCAGCAGCACTCTGGAAGGGCGCAAGCACCGGCTAATGAAGTTACTGGACTGGCTGGAGGAGTTTGAATTAAAGGTCTCCATAGATGAGTCAGTTCTGCCAGCCTTCTGTGAAATATGTGGGACACATGAGCCGACCCACTGGCGCAGTGGCAAGGCATCCACTTGCAGTGCCGACATCCTGGGTTCAGAGATGGGCTCGGGAGTTGGAGGGTCGGCTGGGGGGGAAGAAGGATTGAGCGTCCCAGGGACTGCTTTCCTTCTCTGAGGAGAGGGGGGAGAGTGTCCAGAGCATTGTGGACCTCTGGCGGAGGCTGGGGGTACCACCATTGCCAGCGCTATATTGTAAGGGGGGGCGGGGTGGATGCTGGTCATCATTGCACATCCCTGCCCAGATTGCCACAAGTTAACAACATTTCAGTCCCCACATCATGACGCCCTGTTCTGCCACCATCCCCCTCTGCCACCAGTGTCCACGGGGGGGTCCTGCTCCCATGGCCCCACCCTGAGGGGTAAGTCAGGGCATGAAACCACTGACCATGGGGATGGGGCACCCGCTCAGTGGCCCCACCCAGGGGGTAAGGTTGGGCATGGGGGGACAGCGTGCGGGGATAGTCTGAGCTCCCTTTGGGGAAGGAGGGGGGTGACAGGACCAAAAACATTCAAATAAAAAAAAATGTGGGACATATTGCCTTGGCTAATGGAGTGCAAACTGACCCTGCCAAAGTCGAGGCTCTCGCCACTTGGCCCAGGCCACATAACTTAAGTCATTCCTCAGTTTCTGTGGGTATTACCAGCTGTTTGTAAAGGACTACTCAATTGTGGTGCAGCCCTTAAATGAGCTGACCCATGGTTATCCACCTACCAACCAGAAAAAGAATAGCCAGTCCAAGAGAGAGGGTCCACAGAAGGAGTATCTGAAGGTGAATGAGCCCTTCAGAGACAGGTGGACCCCGGAGTGTGATTCTGCTTTCCAAGAGATTATCAAGAGGCTGTGCAAAGCACCCATCCTGGCATTTGTGAACCCCAGCAAGCCCTACATCCTCCACACTGATGCTAGCTTGAACAGGTTGGAAGCTGTGCTGTATCAGCAACACCCTGAAGGACTACAGCCAGTGGTCTTTGCAAGCTGCAGCTTGCCTGCATCCTAAAAACATTATCCTGTGCACAAACTAGAATTTCTGGCATTGAAATGGGCAGTGACAGAGAAGTTCCATGACTATTTGTACGATGTTCCTTTCAGTGTCCGGACAGATGACAACCCCGTGACATACAGTATGTCAACACCACGGCCAAGCTGGATGCATCTGGGCACATATTGCTATCTGTACTGTCCACATATGATTACATGGTGGAATACAGAAGCGGCAAGACAAATATAGATACAGATGCCCTGTCCAGGTGGCCACACCATGCTCAGACTGACTCCAGTATACAGCTTTCCAGTGTGAAGGTTAAAGTGTTATGTTCTAAGTTTTCTGTGCAGAAAGAAGCTACCCCAGCCAACCCAGATAGAGCCATCGACATGCTGGGGGCATCATCAGATGCTATTCCTGAGGTGTATCTAAACTTTAACAGATTTGACCTATCCTCTCTCCCCCCCAGCCCAGTAAGTCCATGCTTCAGCGGGCCCAGAGAAAGGACCATGCCTTATGCGATGTTATCCAAATGCTGGAGAAGGGATCAATTCAAACCAAGTACACACTTTCCACCCAGATGACAAACTAATGCTCAGAGAGTGGAGTAAGTTGTCCCTAAAAGAAGGACTGCTGGTATGGAAGGTGCACAATAGTGAAGATGTTACAAGCTCAAAGACTCAGTTGGCCCTGCTCTGGAAGTATCGCAAGGCCATTCTGACACCCCTCCACGATGAAATGGGTCATCTAGGGCATGAAAGAACATTGGCTCTAGCAACAGCCCATTTCTACTGGCCCTGAATGAAAAAGGATGTGGTGCATCAAATGCAAAACACTCCCTAAAAGAGCTGCACCATTGGTCAGCATACAAACTAGTGCCCCATTAGAGTGTGTGTGTGGACTTTCTGTCACTGGAGCCGACAGACAGAATAAGTCAAACATCCTTATCATCATGGACCACTACACCATGTACACTCCGGCCTACCCAACCAAAGATCAGAAAGCCAGCACAGTGGTCAATGTCCTGCAGCAGTTCATAAGTCACTATGGTATTCCCCAACGGGTACACTCAGACCAAAGCCAAGATTTTGAAAGCCGTCCTGTAAAGGAAGTTTTGGCCTTGTATAGCATAAAGAAATCCAGAACAACGCCATACCATTCCCAGGGGCACCCACAACCTGAACATTTTAATAGGACACTGCTCGATATGTTGAGTACCCTGGACCCGGCTGACAAAGCAAACTGGAGTTAAAAGGTCACCTTGTAGATACCTACAGTTATACTAAAAATTATGCCATACAGAGATTCT
Organism: Neoceratodus forsteri; assembly: GCA_016271365.2. NCBI lineage: Eukaryota > Metazoa > Chordata > Ceratodontiformes > Ceratodontidae > Neoceratodus > Neoceratodus forsteri. The sequence continues at coordinate 471,053,907 of CM057452.1, read as the reverse complement.
CCTTCTTCCTTATGTTGGGGCTTGAAGCCAGGCTGCCCATTGACCTATGCTTTGGTGTTTCACCTGATGGCACCTCTGTAGAGTCATATCTTGAATACACCAGCAAGCTCAGGGAACAGTTGTGGAAAGTGTACCAGCTGGTAGCAGAGGTGGCAGCCAAGTCCAATCAAGGCAATAAACAGAGACATGAAAATGGGTGAGAAATCAAGTCCTGCAAGTGGGGGATCATGTGTTGCTCAGGAATCTTGGTGTACAAGGGAAACATAAGATCCAAGACTGGTGGGCTCCTGAAGTGTACTTAGTCATGGAACAGTTGCCAGATCTCTAAGTACACAAGATCCAACAAGAACAGGGGAGAGGTCTGGGAAAGACTGTACACCGGAACCACCTGCTTCCTATTGCAGAAATCATGCCAGATCCTGCTCCTGAAACCGAGGTTCCTGCTGTGAACAGGCCCAGGAGAAGGAGCCAGACTCTGAGAAAATGAAAGGGAAACACTGCATCCTTCTGGCCTCTTGAAAGGTCTAACTCAAACCTGAACACTGGTTTGACTGGGCCTTCTGAGCGGCCTGCATCAGATAACAAGCAAAAAGAAAGGCATGGTTCTCAATGGGCCCCCTGAAAGGTCTACATTGAACTTGAAGACTGGTCCAACTGGGCCTTCCGAGTGGCCTGCTTCAGATCCTGATTTAAGTGACTCAGACTCTTCTGACAGGAGAGAAGATATGTCCAATTGGGAATGTGTGCCAGAAACAAGTCAAGAATTTAACCAGTGGCAGATGGACTGTAGGAATTCATAGTTCTCCACTAGCATGGCTCCTGTTGAACCTAGACCACCCTTGAACCCCAATGCAGTACCCTTTATCCCAATAAGAAGCCCCAGTATTCCAGAACCTGCACAAGAAACGGATATTGATATGGACAATGCAGTTGACCCAGGCCTTGGTGAGTAAGTCCCAGACAATGCTGTTTTGCCAAATAATGTCCCTGTGCTGCCAGCAGAGCCAGGACTGGTAGAGGTGCCCTCAGTCCCTAGAGAATGGAGGGCACCAGACACAGTCCTGCCTAGAAGGTCGTAAAGGCAGCAGAAACCCATCATCAAGCTCACCTATGATACCCTTGGTGCCTCCTTTGAATACCCCCCTGTACAGTATGTCACCCATAAACATGTAATACCTAGAGTATATGCCCTCTCCAGTGTTCCAAGGTACTGCTCTGAGGTAAAATCAGTGTGGGAAAATGTGGAGTCATATTGTCAAGTGCTATTGGTTTCTAGATAGCATTTGATGTCTAGGTAGACAATGCTATAATGACTTATTGTTATGATTGTCTGATAATGGTAGCATATTCTGTTAGGCAGGAATTAGGTGTCTAGTTAGTAATGTGTTGAAATACTTTATTGAACTAATTGTTTGGGGGTTTGTATGGCTTGTTGGGATGTGAAGCATTTGACAAGGGGAGTATATAAGCCTCCCAAATGGGCTTACCTGTTTGGGTCTCAGTCCTCCACTCCCCCACGGACGTAAGTGGCCCCTTGAGGGATTTGGGCCATGGTGCCCTGTGGGTGCTTTGTTGCTGTGGCTGGTAAAATTCTGGGTCCTCTGACCATGTACAGATGGGGGCTGAGGTCTGATCTTCGTTTGTGTGCCTCTGCGTGTGATGGGAAGATATTAGGGTCCTGGGAGCTGCAGTGAATAGGGACCAAAGGAGTGTAAACAAATATGACAATGTGCACCCTATTGAGTATGCACGGCTACCAAGAAAATGAAAATTAAAGGAGCCACAGCTCTGTTTGGTACTTTGGCCCTGTGGCCACTAAAAAGTACAGTTATATAAGAACTTACCATAACAGTAGATCTTTGAGAGAGGCTCTTGCAGTAGGTAATTACAAATAGGACTGAAGCCGGCAGGCATCAGGACCCTACAGAAAAATTTCTAGCTAGCAGTCTCTGGTGGGGACCACCCCCACATCAGGTGACCGATGTCAAGTGACGTCAGTATAAAGGGGCGGTCTCCCATGCTCGCCTTCCAGTTCTTTCCTGCCAAAGGCTAAAAAGGCAAGACGAGAGAGAAGTGGATGTTTCCTTCCCAGGAAACAGAGCTGAAAAAGCTTAGGGGGATGGAGGGTGGGAAGGTATTACCTACTGCAAGAGCCTCTCTCGAAGATCTACTGTTACGGTAAGTTCTTATGTAACTGTACTATCTTACTTCGAGAGGGCTCTTGCAGTAAGTAATTACAAATAGGACTGAGTCCCAAGCAGTCTGGAACAAGGAGAAGCAAATGGGAGGAGGAAAACTACCCAAAAGTAGACCCTCTGACTGTAAAGGTCTTAGGAAAGAAGACCTTGCAGAACAGCCATCCCAAAAGCCCGCTCTACGGCGAGAGGCAATGTCCAAACTGTAGTGTTTCGAAAAGGTATGGACAGAAGTCCAAGTAGTGGCTGCACATATGTCTGCTGCTGACACATTCCTGAAACAAGCAGCAGAAGCAGCAATCCCTCTGGTGGAATGACTTCTGACTTGACCCGGCAGGGTCTTGTTGTACTTGTCATAACAGAAAGTGATATAATGAGTCAACCATTTAGACAGGCATTGCTTGGAAACAGCATTGCCTTCTCTTTTACAAGCAAAAGAGACAAACAGTTGATCAGTCTTTCTGAGATCCTTCATCCTAGTGGTGTAGTATCTCAGAATTCGGTGAACATCCAAAGTATGCAAGAGGTACTCCCCTTGATTGGAGTGCTATGTGAAGAAAGCAGGCAAGTCTATGGATTGATTCAGAATCTATTCTACTACCACCTTGGGGAGAAACTTAGGATCGGTACACAGAGCCACACGTCCCTTGTGAAAAATCAAATACGGGATTTTGTACATCAGGGTCTGAAGCTTGGAAATCCTCTGAGCAGAAGTAATGGCCACATTGAAGAGAGTCTTCCATGAGAGGAACTTCAGGTCTGCTGATGCTACCGGCTCGTAAGGAGGCAAAGTAAGCTTCTCAAGGATAAAATTCAAATCCCAAGGAGGGGCAGGAACCCGAATAGGGAGTCTCAAGTGGAGGTCTCCTCTAAGAAAGGTCTTGGAGATTTCAAGTTGCACAAAAGTCCTGTCCCCAAAAGGAACATTGTAGGCCGAGATGGCTGCCATGTGAACCTTCAGAGAGGAATGACTGAGACTCAGATCGAAGAGGTGATGCAAGTAATCCAAAAGCCACCCAACAGAGCATGAGAAAGGCTCAAAATCCTTGGAAGCGGCCCAAATAGAGAACCATTTCCATTTCATGGCATAGGTAGATCTAGTGGAGGGCTTCCTGGCCTCCACCAGAATCTCAGCCACCAGCGGAGAAACCCCGAATCAGGCTTGGGCTACATCTGCAGGAGCCACGTGTGCAACTGAAGGGACTTGAGGCCTGGATGGACCAGGGTCCCCTGATCATGGGACAGCAAAAGATGCGACAGAGGAAGAGGAAGTGGAAGTTCCTCTGAATACTGTTGCAGAACAGAGAACCAAATTTGCCTGGGCCAGAAAGGAGTGATTAGTACCATGTGAGCTCCTTCTGCACTGAGTTTCTGTAAGACCCTCAGAATCTGTGAGACCCCAAATGGGCTCCCCAACCCTCACCAGAGGTGTCTGTAGTCAGCATCTGGGAGGGGGGGAGCAAGGCAGAAGGAAACTCCCCGGCAAAGGTTCTCCTGAATCATCCACAATTGCAAGTCCCGAGCCATGGGATTGGAGACCAGAACTAGTTGATCTAGGTCATCTACCAACTGATCCCACTGAGACCGAAGCGTCCACTGAGAGATTCTCATGTAGTGCCGAGCATGAGGGACTGTCGGAATAGCAGCCTGAGGAGGCAAAGAATCAACCTGGTGCTGCTCCGCCTGCGGCTGGACAACAGGCTGACCTGAGCATGGAGTGTGGCTGCCCTGTTCAGTGGCAGAAAAGCCATGCTGGAGGTCATGTCCAGGATCGCCCTGATAAACTGGAGCCTCTGGGATGGGATCAGGTGGGACTTGTTCTGGTTGATGGTAACACCCAGGCAGGCAAAAACCTGCAGGGTAAGGGAAAGGAAGTGCAGGAGTTCCTCCCTGGATGAGGCCGCCAGGAGCCAATCATCCAGGTATGGGAAAACCTGGACCCCCTGAGTATGTAGGTAGGCCGCTACCACCGAAAGGCATTTTGTAAAAACTCGGGGCACCGAGGAAAGACCAAATGGGAGGGCCTTGAACTGGTAGTGGTCCCCCTGAAAGGTGAAATGCAGGAACCTGCAGTGAGAAGGGCGAATAGAGATAAGCAGGTAAGCATCCTGCATATCCAGAGTGCATAACCACTGTCCTGGCCGAAGGAGGGGCAGAAGGCTCTGCAGAGAGAGCATCCTGAACCTTTTGTACTCCACGAACAAGTTCAGGGAGCTGAGGTCGAGAATCAGCCTCACCTCTCCTTACTTCTTCGGGACCAGGAAGAAATGGGAATAGTAGCCCGTCCCCTGAAGATGTGGACGTTTGGGCTCTAATGCCTCCTTCAGAAGAAGAGAGGGGATATTTCCTCCCGGACCAGAAGAAGATGCTTTGGGGAGTAAGACAACCTGGGAGGGGGTTTGCGAGGAGGTTTCCGAAGAAATTCTATTGAGTGTCCTTCTGCAATCAGGTGGAGCACCCAAGAGTCTGAAGTGATCCTCTCCCAACCCGGTAGATGGAGGGAGAATCTCCCTCCTACCAGTTCTTCTGGAAAGCCCAGAGGCTGTGGGAGAGGAAAGGAGTCAGGAGGTATGAGGCAGCATCATGGCTGAAGCCCCCACTGCTTTTTTGGGCAGGGGGACTTGGCAGCCACAGGGGCCCGACGTTTGTTGGCCAGCTTTCCCTGAGGTTTCGCCTTTTGCCGAGGACATCTGCGAAAGGGACGATGCTGAGTCTGAGGGGGTTTGTACATACAAAGAGTCAACTGACTTAAGTGCAGTACCCTTCTCCAGCAGATCGATGATGATGTCCTTGACATCGCCACCAAACAGCACTGAACCCCTGAAGGGCGCGTCCTGGATAGCGGACTGCACTTCCGGGACCAGACCCAGCACCTGGAGCCAGGCAAGGCACCACAAACCCACGGCGGAAGCCGAGCTCCGACCAGCAGCGTCAACTGCGTCGTATGTGGCATGAAGCATGTACCGACTGGCTGAATGCGCAGACTGGACTAGATCCGCCACTTCTGCTTCATCTGAGACTCAGGAAGGGAGTCCAATTTAGCCTCCACCTCACTAAGGATTGCCTTCTCGTAATCCCCCATATGACCAACATACTTCAGGGCTCTAATACCCAGAGTGGAAGAAGCATAAACCTTCTTCCTGTACTGGTCCAGAAGGTGGGATTCCTTGTCGGGTGGTGACGAGCTCAAGTGCTTGAGGTTAGCTGTCCAGCCATGAGCAGCACTGATCACAACCGAATCAGCTTGGGGGTGCGATTTCAAAGAGTCAGCACCCTCGGGATCCTGATAAAGCCTGTCTGACTTCCTAGGAAGGGGGGCTAATGACGATGGTTGCTTCCAAATGGTGGAAACAAGGTCGGTATGAGGCTCAATCCAGGGTGGTACTAGGGTAGGAGCAGTCTCGGGCAGATCCAGGTGCACAGTGAGTTTTTTACACTGTGGCTCCAGCTCCAAGGAATGCCACTGATGAACTGCCTGGATTTTGCACAGCAACTCCGTAAAAGAAGGATCCTCTGGAGGAGTCCTTGGCCTGGGCTTATCTGGAGAGCAGGGCTCATCGTCTAGGTCGGAACGACCATTGGAGTCATCCGAGGTCTCCGAGGAGGATGAAGAGGAAGAAGACTTCTCCTCCTGAGGCAGGGGAGGAACGGACCCCTTGGGAAGCCCTTGGAGAAGCATATCCTGCCCTGCTCTGGAACCAGAGAGCTTGCCTCTGGTATCCGGAGGTGGGGAGGGAGTCTCTCGTCTCTGACGTAGGGGGTCTGGAACTGGACCGACATTGGAAGATGGCTCTCTTCCTCCTTGGTGAGCTGAGCCTTGGCCACAGCCCACCAGGAAGCTACAGTCTCCTTCAAATCCACCGGCGGCTGAGGGGGCAGTGGAGGAGGAGGGGGATACGGATACTGGGTGTTTCCGTACGGCATGTATCCATACCCCGATGATGGGTAACTTGGCGTCGGGTACTGGGGCACTGTGTACTGTGTCATCGGATAGGCTGGTGTTGGGTATTGGGGTGCTGGATACTGCGGCCCCGGGTATGACGGCAATGGATAGGATGGAGTCAGATACCTAGGGACCAGGGGGGGTCTGCAGGAGCAGAAGGCCCCAGAAAAGACCCAGTGGGCAGGTCAGGAACAGGAGGCCCGGTGGGTGGCAGGGCCAGCGTAGTGACGGCACCCGGGAGAGGGATGTCGCCCAGCATCAGCAAGACCGGCATTGGCGCTGGTGTCCGAGGGTCCGATGTCAGGTCATCTGGCCCAGCAGGAGGGAGACCTGATGGGAGCATGCCTGCATCCTCAGTATTGCCTGGGGGAGGGAGGAGTAAAATCCCCGGGGTCTAGCTGAGGAGACGCTGGGGCCTCGGATGGCAGTGAATGCTGTGGGGAGCCAGGGACAGCGGACTGAACGTTAGGGTCTAGCTTCGGCTCCAACACCATGCGATCGTCGGAGGGGTCGATGTTCATCTTACCAGCGGGGTCCGGGTGGACGTCGGAGGAGCTGACATCTGACTTAACGGATTCAGTGCCTGAGGGAGGCTGCGAAGGGGTGGCGGCCTGGTCAGGCGGTTTAGAGACCATGCGCTGCCCTGAAGGGTTGAGTGACTTAGTGGCCTTCCTCTGGGCGGACGTCAGAGGAGCTGACGTCCAGCTTACTGGAGCCACTTGCACCAGATGGCTGCATGGCAGCAGCCTTGCTGGGAGTGGAAGCCTCGTTTGACCCGGAGGCTCCCGAAGGGCCCGAGTGCGAGCCAGATGGGAGGGTCGATGCCTGCTTGGAAGCCTCCAAGACGGCCGTCATGGAGCAGTCCCCCAGGGGGGGACATTACCTTGAGCACGGCGACTCCAACCGAAGTCGTGGTGGCCGAGGAAGAGGAGTCCCGGTCCCGGTGCTTCTTCTTGTCCTTCTTTTTGAGGTGACCCTCTGGCGAAGTTGAGGCCTGACAAAGCTTCTTCAGCTCCTTTTACATGGAGGTCATTTTCTTTTTAAGTATGTGGGCCTTCAGGGACTGCTGCCTTCATCTGCGGGTGGCAGCGTTGAATTTCAGGCAATGCTGGCACTTCCCCATGGGATGATCCAGGCCTAGACAGAAGAGGCACTGGGAGTGACCATCCTTGTGCTGGAGTTGGGCGCCGCACGAGTCGCAATTATTCTTGTGCTCGGTGGGAGTCGGGGACGACATACACTGCACAAAAACCTGACGAAAAGTCGAGAAATCGAAGAGAAAATGGCATTGAAACTACTGACAACAGACTGACGAGCAGTTGAACTTAACCATGAGGCGCTTTCACAAGCTGACGGCGGGAAAGAACTGGAAGGCGGTCGTGGGGGACCTCCCCTTTATACTGACGTAGCTTGACATTGGTCATCTGACATGGGGGCGGTCTCCCGCCAGAGACTGCTACCTAGAAATTTTTCCATGTGGTCCTGACTCCTGCTGGCTTCAGTCCTATTTGTAATTTTCCACTGCAAGTGCCCTCTCGAAGAAAGATCTTATATTCCTAGCTCCTGGGCAGGCATCAGAGCCAGGGACCAGCTGCAAACTGCATTGGAGGTTCCGGTTTTGAGGGGGAATGTTTGTAGCCTTTGAAAGGGCATAATAATAAATTTAAAAGGTGCTTTGTTTTGACAGTGAAAAAGAAATAAATATGATGACCCCCATTGGACTTGAGTAGGGTGATGGACCGCTGGGTAGAGGTGAGAGGTGACTGGAAAAAATGGGCAAACAGCAGCCAATCAGAGAGGGATTTGGGAAAAAGCATAAATACTGGTACTGTGTCTGCCAAAGTGGAGATTTGAATTGGATCCTGAAGAGTGAGCAGTGCAGAAGAAACTATGGGAGGGCTATCCAGCCCTAGGTCTGAAATATGGACTTCATGGCAAGTTCAGCCCCAGCGTCCTGAAGGCCTCAGACGAGTTGAGTAGCTTTAGAGGTTTTGCTGTAGCTAGCTAGAGAGAGAGAGAGAGAGAGAGAGTGAGAGAGAAACAAGAGATGTCCAGAGAAAGCAGCCTGAATGAGAGGTACAGAGCTGAAGCCAGGGTGCTGCTGTTGGGAGTGGAGACTGCAAGAGTATTGTCCAAAGTATCAGTGCTGCAGCTGTGGAATAAGGACTGAGTCACTGTGTTCCCCTCTCAATGGGGTAAGCTTTGAGATTTTTCTGAGTGCTGCAAGCTTGAAAGATGGAGTGAGTGTACCGAGGCTAGAGACTGGGCCAGAGCCCAGCCCCTGCTGTGTGTAGAGAAGTGAAGTGAGAGTGCTAGGGTTAGAGACTGAGCCAAAGCCCAGCTGCTAATTGTGTTTGTCGAGGGTGTGCAACAGAGGGGCCTAGTGGGATCATGCCTGCCCCGTTCCTAGGCCAAAGAAGATGAAGAAAACCATGAGAGGAAGATGGCGAGTGGCCTGCCTGGTGAACACTGTCTACAAAGGCCTCAGAGGCAAAGTTGGCAAGGCCAGACAGATGAAGACACCAGCGTTCTTCAATCTCTTCAGTCAGCCCTGTTGCTGCTGGGTGCCCCACCCACCTGATGCCTCCTCGGTACAGTCAAAGTCAATCTGCTGGAACCTCCCCCCTTGAACTGTTGAACTGTAAGTACCCTGAGCTGTGGCTTTGGGGAGTCTTTATGTAGCTAGCTAGTTAGGTTGAAATTAGGGGGTTAGGTCTTAGGCAGGACTGTGCCTCAAAGCTGTGCCCAGGCCTAAAGATAAAGCAAAGTTGTGTTTAACAGTATTGTGCCTCAATGAGAGATCTCTGCATTGATGTCATCACCGCAGTGAGGTACCCACTAAAAAGACTATGTGAACTTTCTGGGCAGCTGCTAAGGGAAGACTGGTGCACCCGCAGGTGAGAGGTGGGGACTGTTTGGGGTTAGACTTGTTAGGCAGTTATTGTTGCTGTTGTTGTGTTTATCTCCCCTTTTCCCCCACCCTAAAATTAAATCGTGTTATTGTTTATGTTAAATGCTGTAACAGTGTTTTATTGCAGAAAGGGAGGATTGCTATTGTGTGGGGGGGGAGTGTTTTGGAGGGCAGCTAGTATATTTTCCTGGGGGATGGTACCCTACAACCTGTTCACAGGTATCCCATGCCATTTCCCCCAGGTGGAGGCATCGCGCTACCCTACTATTTTGGAAACATCCCAGGCCGGACCCCTTGGAAGTGTGTGCTAAGTGGACCTCAAGGGCCCCAGGACAGCCAAGGTAAGTCAAAGGGCTGTTACATTTAAATTGAAAAAGGGTTTATTTTCCTTTAGTTAGGTTATTGTAAGGCAGAATATGTCAGTGTTGTAACAAGGACTGATTTTTTTTTGAATGAACCAGGGAAGTGCATTTATTCTGAAGATACCTATGCCCAGTTGTGGGTTTTATTTTAATGGAAAAAGGTTTTGTTTTTATTTAGTTAGGGTGTTGCTAGGTAGTTTAGGACAGGTCAGTTACGAACTGTGCAGTTTCTGGGTAATTAATTTACAGCTGAAGATGTTAGATTTGGTTAATTTTTTAAACCCCATTTAATAAATAATGTCATGCTTATTTATTGTTTTTTAAAGTTCATGTCATAACGCAATGAATATGTAACTATATCCATGACAAGTATTTGGGATGCAATTGTAAATGAGCTCCTGCTCAACATGCTGTGTGATTATCCCTATTTATTTTAGATAAATATTACAATAACTATTTTATTATATTATACTGTCACCTTTGGATTAACAACAGTAAACAGCAACAATATACTGTACATGTACAGCAGAGTAATACAACTCAGCATGTGTATTTAGAAAAGAAAACAGTATTTTGTTATAAATATTTGTTAATATTAAAAAATAAAATACATGTTATGTTTCTATTAACTGGAGCGGATAAAGAGAGTGTAATAAGGAAGCAGAAGGTAGATTTGAGTTTCACAGTTACAACTAGGGATCAATCTGTCTTTCTTTTTCCTCCTTTTCTTACCAAATGAGACTTGGCGTCTCTGTTAAAGGCATGTTTAGAGCCAGACGTGTTTGTCTGCCCATCAGTTTAGATTGCTTATTCTGTGAAATCGAAGCATTGAGATGAGAATAGACTTGTTTTAAAGAATCAAGGCCTATTGAAACATTTTTAGAAAAAACATTTACTTCCTTTCTCTGATAAAGATCTTCACTGGTAAACTAACTTCATTATTGACTCCCAGCCCTGGAATGCAGGTACAGGCATGAAACACAACCACCCAGATGATCAGATTTGATTGAGATATCATTTAGACTGTCGTCCCTCTGCACCATTTTCAGAAATGTACTAGACAAAAATGCTCTAATCTTTTTCCACACAAAGCTGAAAAATAAGGTAGTCTTTAAGGTAGACCTGGCTAAAACAGGTTTCGCATATGGAAGTGTTTCTTTGATCTTCCAGCATGCTGGTTGTGCTGAAAACCATATTAATACTTTTGATCCTTTTGTCATAGTACTGGAAAAGAGGGGAAGTTTTTGCAAAATTAACAATTGGTGTTTACACTGTCTCTGCATCGCTGAACTGTTCTGTCATCGGTGAAAAGGTCATGCCTATTTTACTGAGCTCTGCTACTAAAGGATGAAAAGGAAAGTTCAGCTTTATGATGTAAAGGGGAAAACTGAAGTAAGGAAGTTTTTTTTTTCCTTTGAAAGTATCTGATTCTGATTCTTTTATTCTTGGGTAATTTTCCATGTTGAAGCGATACCAGTTTGTCTTGGTTACCAAAAAGACAGTCTGTTACCAAAAGGTTACTGCAATGTGTTTTTTAGTGTTTATGTTACTTGTTTATTGGTAACCAGGCAAGGTGGTAGATTGAGACATAACATAGGTCCCTTTAGCCGTAACCTGGATCAAAGATGAAACAACACAGTACCATAACTACTTGACTATAGACAATGACACAAACATTATAGAAAGCAAATACAGCATTACCGGAGTTAGTTTAACAAACTGACATTCCGTGTATGGTATTAGATTAGACTTTATTGCTGACCAGCATCACATAATGAGTATTTTTCATTATCTCTTTGCAAATAGAGCAATGCACAGAGAATGAGACAGTATTCTTCAAATTCAGTGGGTTTTAACTAGGCATGGGTGGGTACTGAAATACCTGACCCGAAATGGTACCTGCAGGTACCTATAGACTACCCCAAATTACCCAAAATACCCTAATGAAAAACAGGTAGTTGGTTCAGATTGAGAACTTACTACCCGATTCTGCTACCCTAGACCATAACAAAAATATGAAAGATTGTTTTTTGACTGTAGACTGTATACTATTACACTGTTCGTTAGATGCCCCAAGCCCTGTCATTTATGAGAGGCGCAGCTGCTTTGATTGAGCCTGGCTGCGGTTTCCAAAAATTATACCCATGGTGGGCATTGCTGAGGCAAGTACAAGAGGTGCAAGTGTTCTGAGTGAGCCTGCTGCTGTTTTAAAAAATTATACCCATGGTGGGCATTGCTGAGGCAGATACGAAAGGTGCAGCTACTGTGAGTGAGCCTGCTGCTGTTTCCAAAAATTATACCAATGGAGGGCATTGCTGAGGCAGGAACAAGAGGTGTAGCTGCTCTTAGTGAGCCTGCAGCTGTTTCCAAAAATTATACCCATGGCTGGCATTGATGAGGCAGATGTGAGACATGCAGCTGCTCTGAATGAGCCTGCTGCTGTTTCCAAAAATTATACCCATGGTGGGCATTGCTGAGGCAGGTATGACAGGTGCAGCTGCTGTGAGTGCACCTGCTACTGTTTCCAAAACCTATTCTCTTGGCGGGCATTGATGAGACAGACATGAGAGGTGCAGCTGCACTGAATAAGCCTGCTGCTGTTTCCAAAAATTATACCCATGGTGGGCATTGATGAGGTAGATACATATGAGGGGTGCAGCTTCTCTGAGTGAATGCAAATTTAAATAATGGTGCCAACACTGACAGAAAAATTACAAACATGCCTGTTTGTCTATGAACTGTCTGTGGCCATGGGAGGATTTATGTCAGAGGGACAGTTACGACTGCTGAGCGAAAGATGTGCTAGCAATGTTAAGTTACCAAATTTGGCAGTACACCACTCCACAAAGGATTTTCTATTAGTTTCGTACACAACCTAGTCATCATATTCAGTATCACTGCTTGCAGGCTGTTGTTCATGTTCAAGGTCAGAAGTGCGTAATTCAGTGTTTGGGGCAAATGGGAAATTGTAAGCATTCATTTTAAGAAATATAAGCAGTTCCACATTTACAGGACTTAGCCTTCCACATTACAAGACTTAGCAGTGTTCTTTCTTCAGTGACTATTCCTCCAGCTGCACTAAATATGCATTCTGAAATTATGCTTGTTGGTGGGCAACTGAGGTACAGTATTGCAAGATTTGCGAGATCTAGCCATATTGTTCTCTTTTGTTTCCAACAGAGTAATGGATTTTCCTCCATACCAATCACAGTATGGTCTGAAAAATACTCCTGGGTCATTGTGCTATGTGAGACAGTTACCAGTCTGGCAAATGAACCAGATGCACTTGTTTTATAGGCTAATATTCCATGTTGTTGCAGGTGACTCAGAATTGATTTGCTTCTCTGACCCTGAACATAGGATGCCCAAGAAGTAGCTGTAGATGTCCTTTCCCTCGCTGATAACACTGGTGACTGTGAAGAATTTATAGATGTGCTATTTATGGGCAGACTAGGTGGACCAAACAGTCCTTATCTACCATCAAATTCTATGTTTCTATGTTTATTGTCTGCGCCGGAGGTGCACTCTGATGGTTCAGCAGAGTTTGACTGCTATGCATAACTTAATTGTGTTGGTAGGTCAATGTCACACTTGATTAGCAAACCTATCCAATAGTCAGTGTCTTTCCCTGTAGGAAGGATGGCTTCAATGTTCCCCTTAAAGTGGGGATCTAGCAATACAGCCAACACATAGGTGTCATTCTTAAACATGGCATTTATTCTCTGATCATTCGATGGTCTGAGACTCAGGTCATCTGCTAGCATAGCAGCGGTGGTGTCTTCTTTTGACTGAAAGTCTTTTTTATGTCATCAAGGAAATGTGAAGAAATGTTATTTGAGGAAGAATTTGACTACAAGTTGCACAGTCCATACTGACATCACGTGTGGTGGATTCAAATGGCTCCAGTAAGGTGACCAAAGATTCAAGTAGACTCCAACTGCTGGAAGTAAGCATAATGTCTACTTTACCTATTTGATACTGCATGGTGTAGTCATGTACAACTTTTATTCTGTTCAAGGAGCCTGTCCAATATGTAAAATGTTGAATTCCAGTGGGTTGAAACTTCTGCTTTAATGTATGTAGTGGTAAGTTGTTTGACCTCTACAGCCCCTTCTGGATTGTGTGTGCTTTCACAGAGTGGCTGAAATGCCCACATATTTTCCTATCAAGACCTAACAGGTTTTCAACATTTCTTTTTCCGTTTAAGAAATTATGGATGAGAAGATTTAATCAAAATGGATTAATTCATCAATTAAGCTCCTTTAGACAAAAAAGTGAATGAGAGAAAAGGTTGAATGGTTCAAATTCAGGGTAGCAGGGGGAGGTCAGGATGCTTTTGGCCAAAAACAAGACTTGCCTTTGCAAAATGATTATTAAAGACATCAATCTGCTTTAAGTGATCCATGACAATTAAAGAATCTATTTGTAACATAGAAGGTAGGATGTGAATACTACTAGTACCTTGCAGTTTCTTTATACTGGATGACAGTTTCCTTGGATTAGTTGATGCATTACCAAACTGATCAAGAAAATATAATTTTTTTTGTATTTCTGATAAGTGCAGTGCATTTATTTCTTAACATTCTAAAGTGCTGTAGATCCACTAGGTTCTTAGTCATTTTCTAAGCAGCATTTCTGTTTTAATTGTAATCTCCATTGGCTTTGTAAAGCAAGGAATAATGTTTCAAAAGGCTGTTTTTTAGTGACTGGAGCATGATAGTTCATTACTTTGTAAAGAGGGCATTTAAACAAGCATTTGTCAATGCCAAATGTTTGCTTGCTGGCATTGGCATTGGTAGTGTAGGAGTTACAGAGCTGCATAATAGGAATGGCAGTGAAGTATTGAACTGAAGCCAACCCCACCAGCACCCTGCAGAGACTGACAGGCATTGGGGTGTGCCTTTGGGTCATCAGGCATAACGGCCATGCCATTTCACCACACCCTACCGTGCAGACACCGACAAGTGTCACGGTGTGCCTTGGGATCTTTTGCCCTTATGCGCACCCCATTCCACCAGGAAATATTGTGAGATGGGTGCCGTATAGGAGAATGGGGTGAACGTTGGAGCCGAAGAGTCCAAGGCACACCTCAATGCTTCTCAATGGCTGCAGGGTGTGGATGGGGGTGGAATGGTATAAGCATTGCAGGTGACAATCCCAAGTCACAGACCTGATGCCTGTCATTCTCTACAGGGTGGGGTGCTATGATTGGAAACCCTAACACCTCAGGCATTCGTTGGTATTTTCACTCCAAATTTTCAACATGGGTTTTTTGTGATCTCCCACCTCATGAACAGTGGCAATATCAGTTTGTTAGCCGAAAGCTGCTTTTGCACAGCGACTACGGCATTTGTCACCACTGGTCCAAAGACACATTCTGAACAGGATGTGAAAAATGACAGCTGTACTGTTCATGGGGAGGTGTAAAAAATGGCAATGTTGAAAATCTGCAGTGAAAATATTAAAAAAACTGGTGAAGTCATGAGCGTGCATAGAAACTATGCAATGTGCACCCGTAATGTAATTAGTTTGGGAATTGTTTACAGCAGATTGTCAACACAGGCATTTTGGGACCTCCGGTCATGAACAGTGTCACTGTGATTTTCTTTATCTGTCCCGAACAATGATTTCCCACAGCGACCACGCATTTCTGTGCTGAAAGTGTGAAAACACATTTTGGCCATGTTGTGAAAAATGACAGCTGTACTGTTCATAAGGAAGTGTGGAAAAATGCCACTGGTGAAAATCTGGACTGAAAATATTACAAATTCATGAACTTACAAGGGTGCGTGGAAACTGCTTAGGAATTTTTTCACCAAATTTTCAAAATAGCCATTTTAAGACCTCTGCTCATGAACAGTGTCACTGTGATTTTCTTAATGTGTCCCATACATTGATTTCGCACACCGACTGCGCCATTGTGCGCTACATGGGCGGAAACATGTTTTAGGCGAGATGTGAAAATGACAGCTGTACTGCTCATAAGGAGGTGTGGTAAAATGGCAATGTTGAAAATCTGGAGTGAAAATATTGAAAATTTACGAACTTATGAGCGTGCGTATGATCAGCGCAACAAACGCTCGTAAAACAGTCTTTTTTGGGAATTTTTTCACCAAATTTTTAACATAGCCATTTTAACACTTCTGCTCATGAACAGTGTGACTGTGATTTTCTTAATGTGTCCCATACATTGAGTTTGCACACCGACTGCGCCATTGTATGCTACATGCACGGAAACACATTTTGGGGTAGAAGTGAGAAATTACAGCTATACTGCTCATAAGAAGGTGTGTTAAAATGGCAATGTTGAAAATCTGGAGTGAAAATATTGAAAATTCGCGAACTTACGAGTGTGCATAGGAACAGCGCAACGCATGCTCGTAAAATAGTCATTTGTGGGAATTTTTTCACCAAATTTTTAACATAGCCATTTTAATACCTCTGCTCATGAACAGTGTCACTGTGATTTTCTTAGTGTGTCCCAAACATTGATTTTTCACACCGACTGCGCCATTATATGCTACATGCGCGGAAACACATTTTGAGTGAGATGTGAAAAATGACAGCTGTACTACTCATAAGGAGGTGTGGTCAAATGGCAATGTTGAAAACCGAGTGAAAATATTGAAAATTCGTGAACCTACGAGCGCAGAGGAACAGCACAATGCATGCTCAGAAAACAGTCATTATTAGATTAATAATTTTCAACATAGGCTTCTTGAGAGCCCACCTTATGAACACTGGCACTGTCATTTTGTTAATCAGTCCCAAAAGATGATTTCGTGCAGTGACAGTGAAATCACCCTTCGGGCCTGGTTAATGCCATGACAGTGACAGAATTCATGAGGAGGGGTCCCAAAAACCCCATGTTGAAAATTTGGTGCCAACATTCCAAAAAATGCCTGAGATATGCAGCAAAGTTGAAAAAACCCTATTCATTACATTATACAGCTTACCGGCATTTCCTCAGTTCGCGGTCGGCTTTGAAGAGTGCAGACCTGTTCCCGGTCCACCGAAGATCGTCGCGCCGAGCTCCAGAGGTAAGTAAGGAGGTGATGGGGTTGTGGGAGGCAGGGTGCGCAGAGGGTGGGCGCGGTGGTGGAGGGGAGACTGCAATGGACCGTTTTTGTGTTCAGGTTTGTTTGTTTTTAATTACGACGCAGGACGTTTGCCATGCTGGTGGGCTCCAGCATGGCAATTACACTACGCAGGACATTTGCCATGCTGGGGTGGCCTCCAGTGTGGCAGGTGGGAAACCTTGGGGCAGTGAGCCGACGGGATTGGGCACCCTGTCGGGCATTCTGACTTTTGCCACTCTGGGGTGGCCTCAGCGGGCTCTCGTAACCTTGGTTGGGGATTGTGAGCCGACTGGGATTGGGCACCCCAGTCGGCCAAACACATGTTGCCACACTGGGGTGGGCCCCAGCGCGGCACCTGAAGACTGTTTGGGAGCACCTCAGTGAGCACTTCCCTTATCTGATCGTGCTCACCGAAGCCGCTCTCCCTTTCAACTGTAAACCACTGCATTCCAAGTGCTTAAGACAGCTGCAGCATGCATTGGCAACTGTGGCCGTGCCTGCAAACACACGGAGGGAATTGGAAGAGGGGGTGACACACCTCCAGAAACTCGGATGATGGCACTATGTTTCTTGCACATGCGTGCAAGCAAACATAAAAATTGTTCTGCTGTACTCCTGCTGGACAAGAGTGCATACATGGCCAATTAACTTTAGCTGGGTCCCTCAGAAATGCCTGATCCTGAAAATTGTTAAAGTTCTGAGAGTCAATTAACCTTGCAGTGGATTTCAGGTTTGTATTTTGATTAATACAAGCCACATAATGATCACTAATATTATTATTAAAAACTGAAGAAAGGTATTTATGTGGTTAGATAGTAAGAATCACATCAAGTAAAGTATCTGTTCAGGTTCTTTAGATTGGGTCTAGTAGGATCATTTACAATTTGGATTGAATTTAGCATGCCAGATCGATTCATTAGTGCAACTGAGAGTTCAAGCATATTCCAGATCAGATCCCCCAATACACTCTCCCCCCACAAGAAACGCCTAGCATGACCATCAGAACATCACACATTTAGCAGAAAATAGCCTAGCTGTCCTTCCTCATGAGGTACTGTATATGTCAGCTGGGGATACCAGGGAGAAAGCATTGATTCACAAATCATAGCAAGACTTTTTCTGACTTAAACATAGGTCAAATGATAATGGTAAACTGGAGTTCCTGGAGCAAAAATCTCATAACTATTCCTATGAATGGTAAAAATTCAATTTAAAGTCCATTTTCATTAAAGAAGTTTACAATTATCTAAGATACACCAAAACAGATAAAGAAGCAGGTTCTGATGAGCAGTGCCCAAAATTTCTTAGACATGCTGCTTCTGCAAATTGCAATAGTCGAACCATTTACGAAACTGTTTATACTGTCATTTACAGCTATTGAAGTAGCACAATTCTGGAATTGGCCCTGAGGTTCTGGTGCACCAGGGAGGTGTAATGCATGTTATTGACAACCATAGGCAAATATCCATCTTGACCTGTTTATCAAAAATATAGAAGCAACTTGTTTACAGGCAATTAGTGCATTATATCAACATGTAGCATACCCCATGTAGTGTACCCTACGCTGGCTGTTTACCCCCTTGCAGTGACATTTCACCAGCGAGGTCCCCCACAGTGACTACAGCGCCTAGCAGTGGTGGGAGACCTGCTGGAACCCGGCGCTGTCTGTCGGGGGTTCTGCACCCCCCCAATCAGCTCAGACTGGAGTTGAGAATCCTTAAGTGGGAGGTGTGTGGGAGGGTGCAGCCTCCATGTGGTGTTCGGGCAAGCTCAAGAAACAAAAGACAGCAATAGCTAACCGGCAGCCGACTGCAGAATGTGGTCGACTCAAGCTGGTGTCGCTGATGGAGCGTTCGACAGAATTTCTGTTGGACTCCTGTCGTGGATCCTACATTGGCTACATCAGCACTACCTGCATAGGTAAAGGTAAGGTAGGTAAGGTAACATTTTTTTCTTAAGCACCTTTCAGCTTATCAAGGTGCTTTACAATAAAATGCAATATATACAATAACAAAAAGTCAGATCATACAGAAAAGGCTTGATAAAACAAATAAGTCTTAAAATCAGATTTAAAACTCATGACAGTTGGGCATTCTCTTAACTGATGAGGTAGAGAATTCCACAGGTTAGGTGCAGCATAAGAAAAGGCATGTGCCCCAGATATTTTCAAATAACCCTGGGAATCTCCAGCAGCGGCAGTAGGGAATCAGGAGCTCTTGCAGATATCGGGGCCCCAGCTCGCGTAGGGCTTTGTAGATCAGCAAGCCGACCTTAGAGGTGATCTGCCACTGTACTGGCAGCCAGTGCAGTTCACACAGCACAGGTGTAATATGACTAGTCCTAGACGTACCAGTCAGAAGCCTGGCCGCCGCATTCTGCACCAGCTGCAAGTGGCGGATGTCAACCCCAGGAAGCCCTAGGTAGGGGGCATTGCAGTAATCAAGGCGGATGGTTATGAAGGAGTAGACCAATATAGGGAGGTCAGCCGGAGGAACCAGGTGTTTCACCCGGGCGATATTCCTTAGATGGTAAAAGGAAGATATAACAACAGCAGAGACCTGAGATTTCAAAGTCAAACCGCTATCAAAAATAGACTTCTCCTCATTCTCCTCCTTCTGTGAGGTAATGCTCACCCCAACCATGGCCCTCCTCAGCTATCTCTGAGTGTCAATAGAAGCAACTGCTCACTCAAACTTGCCGCCATGAACATCTGGAGCATCCTACCAAAGACAGATGAAGATCGAGTTTGGGTTGTGCAGCTAAACCCCGACGTGATAGCCATTAATGAAACCTGGCTGTCCCCAAAAGTCCCTGACTCTGCTATTTCACTAACTGGCTATGCACATTTTAGGCAAGACAGAGTAGGTAAAAATAGTAGGGGTTGTGCACCCTACTTAAAGGTCTTGTATAGTGGGCAAGCCCTACCTTGCCTGACAGATATAAACAAGTCACAAATCTTAGCCATCAAGGTCATATTCGACCACAATGGAAAATCCATAACTATACTGTCCATATATATCCCTCCCTGAGAACAAGCCACAGGTTTTAACCTGGTCCTTAATAACATAACCAACCTGCCACCTAACACCAAAGTTGTAGTGCCTGGTGATTTCAATACCAACTGGCTGACCCCTGAAGCTGACCCCTTCAAGGATGCCATCGCAGCTGCTAACCTTACTCAACTTATTACCTCCCCTACTAGGACCAATTACAGAACTGGCAACAACTCACTCCTTGACCTCATCATCACCTCCCACCCTTATAGGATAACCCACACCGAGGTCCTATCTGACTCTTTGAGTGACCACTCCCCGGTTATCTGCCACTGGTCCAACAAAGCCCATTAAGAAAGGGTAACTCTGGCACCTCCAGAATTACCTTGAGTATATTGAATAGTCCCCCTTACACTCCACCCATACTGTAGATGCTGCCTTTGACTATTTAATCCACAAGTTTAACAAAGGCTGTGATCTCTATTCCCCACTATGCAAATGGAAGGCTAAGGGGGTTACAAACCCCTGGACACCCCTGACTTAATCAAAATGATGCATGACAGAGATAATCTCTGGCACCTTGCTCAAAACTCTGGAAGACCCTCAGATAGGCAACATTACAAGGCAGCATGAAACTCCTGTACACAGGAAATATGTTGAGCCAAAAAGGAACACTTTGAGCAAGAACTCGCAAACCCTGGGGCAATGGGAAACGTTTCTGGGATACCATCAAAGACCTCACAGGAAAGTCCTCTAAAGTGCCCTCTAACCTGCTTAATGTCAATGGAACACTCACAAAGGACCCTTACTAATTAGGGACACCCTCAATGATGCCTTCACCAACCTCACCAGCATTCTCCCCCCTGACTTCCATAAGAAGTCTGACAGTCCCTTCAGTGCCCTTAGCTTCCCCATCCCCATAGCCCCCCCTCTATTTCAAGAGAGTCCCCATGAAATATGCAAAGAAGTACCTACGAAGAGTCTTGGGCAAAACTAGGTTCAGCAGTGACACCTTAGACCTTAAACTCCTAAACCTGACACTTGGCTCAGTCCTTAAATCCCTTACCACTCTTCGCAACCTCTCCCTCTCACATGAACAATTCCCACGGGTCTGAAAATCAGCCCTTGTGCCTGTCCCTAAAAGTGGCGACAGAGCACAGCCCCCTGACTTCCATAAGAAGTCTGACAGTCCTCCATACTGCCGTCTTATCTCTATACTGCCTCCCCAAGGCACTTGAGTGTATTGCCACTGACCAATTATCTGAATTTCTTGATACATACAACATCCCATGCAGGGAGCAACACAGTTTTAGGAAGGGACATAGCACGACTACTGCCTTAATCGAGTACACAGACTTCCTGTGCTGTGCACTTGACTGTGGTCTGCTGGTGGGGTCAATTTACATAGACCTCACCAAGGCCTTTGATATGGTGAACCACTCACTCCTACTCCACTCACTCCAGACCATCGGCCTCTCCAAGGAGGTCACCAATTGATTTTTCAGCTACCTTGATGGTAGGACACAGCGAGTCAAGCTTAATGGCAACCTATCAAGTTGCCACCCTGTTAGCTCTGGTGTTCCCGAAGACTCCATCCTTGGACCACTATTGTTCAGCCTCTTCCTCAATTCACTCCCTAAAGCCTACCCAAACAACATCATTCTGTATGCAGATGGTGCTGTCCTCTTTTCCATCCACACCAACCCCACCCTGTTCACCAAAGACCTCCAGATAAGTTTTGCTGCAATTGAATGGTGGTTTGGAGATCATAAATTGCTGATGAATTATAAAAAGACAAAAGTGATGCTTTTCTCTAGCCGCCATAACCAACACAAATCTACTTGCCTAACCATCATAAACAAAATCTCCCCCTCGAACAAGTAAAACACTTCAAATATCTAGGCATAACCCTAGATAGTTCCCTGTCCTACTCCACACATATTAACTTTATATGTAAAACTATCAACTCCCGGATTGTCACTCTTTATAGACATCATCACTGCCTCACCCCTGAAGCCCTCAGGCTAGCTGTCTCTGGCTCTATCATTTCCGTCCTCAGTTA
The DNA here is from genome assembly GCA_016271365.2 of Neoceratodus forsteri. Taxonomy (NCBI): domain Eukaryota; kingdom Metazoa; phylum Chordata; order Ceratodontiformes; family Ceratodontidae; genus Neoceratodus; species Neoceratodus forsteri. Next base: position 471,032,362 of record CM057452.1, on the reverse strand, counting down.
TGGGCTGATTATCTATGGAGCTGCCACCGACTCTGCACTGAAAAGAATCATGGTGGCTCTCAGCAAGGCATGTAGGCTGGTCTCTGGTGCCCCCCGGTACACCGATACTTGTGACCTCTATGCACAAATGCACTGGTTGAATCTCAAGGGTAGAGTCATTTACCAGACTTGCCTATTTGCTAAAAAAAATTAGCCTTGGCCAAACCCCACCAAGCATCCTGCCGCTTCTGCTCTCAGCACCAAACCTCCCCAACACACGTAGTGCATCCATGTTATAATACCTGGTCCCCTTCTGCCTTATCGCCCAGGGACAGCAGCCCTTTAGGTTCTGAGCCCCTTCCTGGCTCAACAACCTCCCCCTGAGATCAATAGCTACCCTACCCATGGCCCATTTAAAAGTAAGCTATGCCAGCGTCTCTCTCTACTAAACAGTTGTGACTGCCCTCCCTAACCTTTGGTCCCTGCTCTGTGCTTGCTTTTACCACCCTCTGGAAGCCCACCTCACACTTTCAGGCTAGGGCCACTGTCCCGAGACCTACCCCATTTTTATTTTATTTTTTTTCCTTGTGTCTCTCCTCACCCTCCCACCTAACCCCTTACCACCCACACCACTCTGGACAAAGTCACCCTTTTACTGCCTCACCTCTTCTTTCAATTTCTATCATTCTCTCCCTCTCCTCCCACCCCCCCCTTTTTTTCCTCCATTATCTTCCTCTATGGAGCTGCCACTGGCTCCAACCCCCACCCCTGCTGGTTTCAACCTTGCCTTCTACTTTGACTTATCTTGCCTGCATCCCTTAATGTCATCCTCTTTGATCTTTTGCTTTTCTGCATTTGCAATGAACTGTAAACAGCTGTATATGCTTTTACCTTTGTTATATTTTGTTTCACCCATATTGTCACTTATGTACTTTTTATTGTCCTTGCTTTATACATTGACTTATTTTGCTTAAACTTTGGCAAGTGCCTATGGCCACACCCCAGTAGTGTGTCTCTCCTCCATACTGTGTCAACCCTGTTACCAGACCTCCTTCTGGCATTTTTGCCACTGTATTGAATGTATAAAACTGTATGTAACTGCCTGTAACCCACTGTTATTCAATGTCTTGTTCGAATTGTACCTCAACTGATGTGTAACCTTTGTAAAAGAGCCTTGGCTCAAAGGTACTTGTAATCCTAGATTCAAATAAATAAAACAAATAAAATAAACTCCTTAACTGTTATCCTACATGATCTTTTGTTTACTCTCACCTGTGATGAACTATAAATAGTTGTATATACATGTACCCTTGTTGAATTTGGCATCTCCATGTTAATCACTTATGTTCATGTATGTCATCCTGTAATGTATTTCCCTGCACTATTTGTATTTGACACGGAACCTTTATAAACAAACCTCTGGTTCAAAGTTAATATAATCCAAGCTATAAATAAATAAATAAAATATACAATTATTTTTTTTCCCATGCAGCATGCCTTTAGTGAACAGCACAGTAGTATGACTGCCTTGGTATCGTACTTATAAATGATGTGCGTAGCAACATGGTCAAAGGAATGTTGACTGGGGTGTTTTTTTTTTTTTTACTTGACCATGGCATTTGACTTGATGGGCCATGGCATGTAAGCTTAAAGACATAGGATTGGATGAGTTAGTTTTTAATTGGTTCATGAATTGTTTGCAAAACCATACTCAAGTTGTAAATATGTACTGTGTTTTGTCTTCCACTTGTCCAGTACAGTACCAACCAATGATATGTACCTCTCTGTCAGATCAATAGCCAGCTCTGTAAAAATGTTTTTGGCTGTACAGCTACTCCTATGTCAGTTACCAATAGTAAGACACAATGAAGGCATAATGCAATCCAGTGATTATGCTGACCCTTCTCCCAACAACATGTCATGCTCCTGGCCAACTGATTCCTCTGCTCAGCCTTTGAATACCCAAAGCCCACAACATGTACCAGCCCCACATGTGGAGCACCTTCACTTAGCAACCCTAGGAGAGTGCTACAACTACTTACATGGCACCCATATCTATAATATCAACATAAAGTCCCACTCCTTCAAGAAACAATTCCTGAGCCTAACACCTGGCCTGAGGAATCTAAGAAGACGAACATTAATACTACTTCTCTTGTTTGGTAATATCCACCCTAACCCTGGCCCTTTAGGTAACCTTGGTTCAGGATCCAGTCATAAAAGAAATCTAAATGTAGACTCCCTTAACACTGGTTGCCTACTTCCAAAATTTGCTCTGTTTAAAGCCTGGGTAGCACAAGTGCAACCTGACATAATATCCCTGTCTGAAACCTGGCTCAGCCCTAAAATCACTGAGGCTGTCATCACCCTGCCTAACTTTTAACCTCTTTAGAGAGGACAGGCAGGGTAAGTGTGTGTGTGTGTGTGTGTGTGTGTGTGTGTGTGTGTGTGTGTGTGTGCGTGTGTGTGGAGTGTTGCCTAATGTACTTAAAGTTAGACCTACAGGGCTCCAAACTTGAAACGGAGTGCTTTTTGAGAGACTGTGAGTGCTGGCAGTCAGACTTCTCCCGGGGTAATTATGACACCCTGCATACCTCCTGAGAAACACCAACCAGGCCTTCTCTAGACACTTTAAATAAGCTAGTCAAAATTGGGAAACTATAGTCATGGGACACTTCAGTATAAATTGGTCTGCCAAATCTAGTGTTGTCCTTAGGGCCTTAGTAGACAGCCTGTTTCTCTCTTAGCTAGTTAATGAATGTACCTGAGCCAATTATTATTATTTTTTTTTGATTTTATGTACTTTTCCAACCCCAAGGATTGGTCACCATCAGCCCAGCCCCACGTCCAGCCTTGTCACTCACCCTCCATGGACTTACCGAACCTGGGATATGCTCTGGCTTAACCCACAGAACGGAGCTGTGGGAGGGAGCCCCACTACTCACTGGATGCCAGTATATGGCCCTGGGACACTTTTGTCCTGGGGTTACACCATGGCTTCACCCTGGGAGGCGGGACGTGCAGTGACATCAAGGGTGCATATGCCTATGTCTGTCCTGCCTCCCAACTCAGTGTAGGTGCCAGTTGCTACTCCTCCCCCGGCCTCTGCCAGAGGTCAGTCATGTGCACTTTGACTTCTATTACCCTATCAGACTGAGAAGCCAGGTGCTGGTGCCCATTTTATAATTGGCTCTGGTGACATCTTGGGTTTGGGAATGGACTCAAGAGTTGGAGGACCGGCCGGGGGGAGAAGGATCAATCATTCAAGGGACTGCTCTCCTTTTCCAGGGGAAGGAGAGTTGAGTGTCTGGGGTAGACATGAACTATGCCCTTGTGGTCAATCCTTACCTTTCCCCTCCCTTCCCACCACTCTCCATCCTCCTGGGCCAGTGGGCCTCTGTGAAAGTGGGAGTGGGGGGTGAGTTTCAGTTAACCTGATGATGCAGCCTTGATATTTCCACCCAAGCTGCCTCCAGCTAAACCCTGGTATCAGAAAGATTCGTACAGATGGAGCAGCGTCTCACCCTCCAGAGGGGCTCCCTGAAGATGAATGCCCCACAATCACTTCAGTTCACAATACCCATATTCACTGACCTAGTAAATTAATAATGCAGTACTTACAGGCTGCAGTGCTATACAGTACCTTGCTTGATTTTGGGCTGAAATGTTATCCTGATATCAGTTGGTATTTGAGCAGAGTGGCAAGCTGCCAGCTACCTCATTGGGCTGACTCTGGTGGGCAGACTTTGCCGTTCTTTTAGCGTGGGCCCACTTGGTGGACTAGCCCTTAAGTTGGTCCCTGCCTTCTTCCTGTTCTTCCAGGCAGTGTCCAATTGCCTGGATCAGTGTTGGGAGGCGTGGCTCACCTCATGATTGGTTCCCTTTCAGGGAGCCTTTTTGGAGCTTTAAGCTCTGCTCTCCCTGCCCGCCCCATGTTGCTTAGGGCAGTGTTTGATCATAGGTACAGGGTGAGGGCATGAGAGCCCATTTCCGCCACAAGTACAGCTCTTTTTTTTTCCATCCTGAAAATGAAAGCCACGTTACTAGGATCTTCCCTGAAGGTTAAATGCATCTATCAGGTTTTTAGCTTCTTAACCTTGGATGATGTCCAGCTCAAAGTGATTGATGAATTCAAATATCTGAGAGTAATAATTGACCCCTGTCTTACTTTCGACAGCCATATGAAAAATACAAGCAAATCTATACATCAAAAGCTGGGGCTACTATACCACATTCAAAAGTATTTAACAGCTGATACTTAAGTGAGAATTACACAAAGCAACCTACTCCCACTGATTGACTATCGCTCCATAGTAATGGATGCTGCTCCAACCACCATTCGGGCCACAAGAAGAGGTCTATATTATAAAGTGGCCAAAGTGCTTCCTCTCAAGGCCCCAGTTCCCACCATTGTACTAATTTTTAACTTCTTGGTTGGCTGCAACCTGAATACAGAGCTCAGTTAATGTTAGCCAACTTTGATTTCAAGATCCAGCATAACAATATGTCTCAATGCCTCTATGAGATGTTCACATTTGTTAATAACTCATCTGCCTGCTCTACAGCAATCAACTTAACAAAAATTCCATTCATGCACCTGGGCATGGGGCAAAATTCATTCAGCTTCCAAGGTGCTTCTTTTTGGAACACCATTCCATCTTCTATCAGACTGTCTTCTTCGTCTGGACTTTTCTCTCTTAAAATGAAAGATCATCTACAAAGACTTAATGTCTGCTCATGTTTTGTGTAGTCTTTATTTTATTGTACAAAACTTTTTGCCAGTTCACAGGTCCATGTACAGCACCATACTGTTTAGGGCTGTGCAGAATGCGAAATTCCACCAGAGGAATTGCTGCAGAATGGCAATTCTGCTTCTGAAATGCTTCGCAGATTTTCTTTTTAAACTCCACAGAATTTCGAAAAGCAGTTCTGTGCAAATTGTGGAATAATGTTCCACAGATCATGTAAATCATGGAATAATTTCCACAGACTGCAGAAAAAGAATCTGTGGTTTATGTGATCTGCAGATTATTATTCCACAAATAACTTTTCACATGTGGAAGGTCAAAATTCAGCAAATGATGGAAATTGGTGGAATTTTATAAAATTCTGCAGAATTTCATTCTGTTGGAATTTCAACATTCTGCACAGTCCTAATACTATTGTATACTGTGTATATTGTTTCTCATATTTTGTACATTGTGCACCATTGTACTATGTTTATATACAGTGTAGTATACTTTCTAGTACCTGAGCTGTGCCTGATAAAGGTGCCTGGCCCCAGTCCACCCACTTGGTCAACAAATGAATAACTGGTGCTGTGAGGAAGGGTTTGGATTCATTGGTGACTGGGGACCCATCTGGAGGGATGGAGGTTTGTTCAAGCCTGACGGCCTGCATCCATCCTGGAGGGGAATCCAAGCACTCAATGATAAGTTTAAATGCTACATTGACAAGCATTTAAACTAGCAAAGGGGGGTGGCAGGCCAGCAAGGATGGTACCTACTTGCTCACCCCACAGCTAGTAATGGAACCAGTGAACCAGAGGAGTGGCTATCTCTGCAAAGCAGTGTGCAAAAGTTGGAGATTAGTGTCCAAAGGTGGATAAGCAGAAAAAGGGCAAAATTCAGCAGAAGGGCAGACAGCAAGGAGAACCAGGGATAAATGACAACCAAGGAAGGGGCTGGAGTAGAACAGTGAAGCAGTCTAGGAGGTCAAATCATGGAAAGCCATGTGTGCAAATGCCAGGAGCCTTAGCAACAAGATGGAAGATCTGGAGGCTGTCATGGTACAGTCAGACTTGGACATTGTGGCCATCACTGAAACCTGGTGTAATGATAACTATGACTGGGAGATGGCCATACCTGGCTACAACATACTAGAAGAGACAGAGCAGGCAGGAAGGGAGGAGGAGTGGCACTGTATGTGAAAATGACATAAGGGCCACACAGATCCAGGAGGAACAAAATGGGGAGAGATACTGTGGGGTTAATCTGGAAAGGAAAATGGGGCCAGCCATCCGCACAGGTGTGGTCTACAGACCACCAGCCCAGGAGGAAGAAACAGATAGGAAGTTGATGCTAGCCATCCAAAGGATGGCTGACAAGGGTGAGGTAGTACTGGTTGAGACTTCAATATACCAGATGTGACTGGAGCATCCCAGCAGCAGCATCAACTAGGAGCAGATTTATCCTGACTCCTTCAGGGTGCCTTCCTCAAGCAACTGGTCATGGAACCAACTCGGCAGAAGGCAATACTGGACCTTGTGCTCACAAACAGGGACAGTGTGATGGGGGTAACAGTGGGGAGCACCTGGGTAACAGTGACCACCAGTCATTGTGGTTTGAAATCACAGAAAGAGCAAAACCAAACCACACAAAACACGTATCCTGGATTTTAGGGGGCAGACTTTGGGAAAATGGGGAGATGCTTGAAAGAGGCATTATGGGAATGGGACAGGAATCAGGGATTGAGGAACAGTGGGCAGTATTTAAAATGGGATTATAAGAACAACAGAATTATGCATTAAGCAGGTTAGCAAGAGAAGAGAAAGAGGAGACCATTATGGTTTTCCCAAAGAGGTAGCAAAGAAAGTGAAAGCCAAAAAGACTGCATTCAGGCAATACAAAAGACACAGGCAGAAGGGGATAGGGAGAAGTACCAGAGAAACAAAGGGAGGCAGGGAAGTCAGTAAGGGAAGCCAAAGCTCAGACAGAAGAACACATTGCAAAATCAGTGGTTAAGGGACAAAACCTTTACAGGTACGTAAGTGAAAAAAGAAGGACAAAGGAGGGATAGTTAGACTGAAGGGGAGGATGGGAGCAGCGTGAGGATGACAACAGTAAGCTGACATATTGAACAGGTATTTCTGCTCAGTCTTTACTAAGGAAGAGGGGTAATGGGTCTGAAGGGAGTACAAGGGGTGAGAATGGTGCAGAAATGGACACAAGTCCCTTTACACGAGAAAGGGTCCTGAAGGAACTGGAAGTAATAAGAGTTGACAAAGCAATGGGGCCAGATGGGGTGCACCCCAGGGTCCTTAAGAACTAAGAGAGGTGGTGGATGAACCTCTGGCTATCCTGTTCAGCCAATCACTGAAACAGGGAGGTACCCAAGACTGGAGGACAGCAGATGTAGTCCCCTTATACAAAAGTGGAACAAAGAGGCAGAGAACTACAGACCTGTCAGCCTCACTCGTAGTGGGAAGATCATGGAAGCACTACTGAAGGAGAGATTGGTGGAACATCTGGTTGTCAATGGACTACAGGACCCAAGGCAGCATGGTTTCACCAGGGAGGCATGTCAGACCAACCTCATTGAATTTTTGACTGGGTGACTAGGGAGGTGGATCAGGGAGGGCAGTGGACATGGCCTATCTGGACTTCAGCAAGGCCTTTGACACTGTGCCACATAGAAGACTATTACACAAACTGGGAATATGGGTGTGGGCAGGACAGTAGTGTGGTGGGTAGGTAACTGGCTGGGTGGCAGGACACAGAGGGTGGTGGTAAATGGCTGTCACTCACAGAGGAAGAGTGACCAGTGGGGTACCACAGGGATCAGTGCTGGGACCAGTCCTATTCAACATCTTCATCAGTGACATTGCACAGGATATAGAAGGCAGAATTTCACTGTTCGCTGATGACACAAAGCTCTGTAACAGAGTAGACACACCAGAGGTGTAGACAGAATGAGAAGGACCTGCAGAAACTTGAAGAATGGTCAAGGGTTTGGCAATTGAAATTCAATGCAAAGAGGTGCAAGATAATGCATATGGGGCACAAGAACCTGGCACAATATATCAGTTGGGGGTGAGGATATAGCATGCACCAAGCGAGAAGGGATCTTGGGTTGTCATCTCGATGACCTCAAGGTAGGAAACAGTGTGACAAGGCATCAGGTAAAGCAAATAGGATGCTGGGATGTATAGGCAGGGCATCACCAGCAGGAAAAGGGAGGTCATAATTCCGCTATACAAGACACTAGTGAGGCCCCACCTGGGTACAGTGTACAGTTCTGGAGACCATACCTACGTAAGGACATAGACAGGGTAGAGAAGGTTCAGAGAGGGCAACAAAGATGGTGCATGGGTTGCATCACAAATCCTATGAAGACAGGTTGAAGGAACTGAACATGTACTCCTGGAGGAGAGGAGGGAGAGAGGGATATGATAGAGACATACAAGTATCTTACAGGGAGGAACAGGGTGCAGGAAAACACTATTTTAAGCGAAAAAGATGTTTCAGGACTAGAGGGCATGGGATGAAGTTGGAGGGAGGACGTTCAGAGGAAACATGAGAAAGAATTTCTTCACAGAACGGGTGGTGGACAAGTGGAACACCTGCAGAGGAAGTGGTGGGGCTGAAACAATCACAGGATTTAGAATGCATGGGATAGACATAAAGGAATTCTAGAGGTCAGGGGTAAGGGGAAATAGACTTCTAGGAAAACAAACTGAACTTACAAGCTCAAATGGGCAGACTAGGTGGGCCATAGGCCCTTATCTGCCGACACTGTCTATGTATCTATGTAAATAAATAAATCATACCACTTTCTCTCAGGGCTAACCTTCCTCCCTTAATATCCCCGTAGCTTACCCATCATGATTAGGCCTTTAGGGTGGCCAAATCCCCTTTGAGAATTCCTCAACCAGTCATGTGGCAGGCTGATTGAGTTTGCAGGTGGGGACCATCATGGAGCTCAACTGGTGGCTTATCCTTGATTTCTCCCAGCCATCAAAGATGTCTCACTCAAGGACATCATGATGTGCGTGCACACTCTGTGTGCATGTGCATCAGTGTCAGAGGCATAATCTTCTCACTTATCTCCAAGGTCACAACTGCACCTCCCACTTTGGTCAGCCAGAGGTGGTAATGTCTTGCCCTCCTTTTCTGAGGAATGGAGCATTCATTGGGATGCTTAACCCTCCTCCATTTGGCTGGCACCTGATGATCTAGGCTTGTTCCTGAACCAGATTGAGAATGGTAGCCATATTGCTGCACCAACAGGTCACTCTGATGTTCAAGCAGATTCACAAGAAATTAACTTGCTGCCAAATTTATCCCGATGCTAATCATACTCCTTCAAAATAGCATCAACATCCTCCAGCCATCCCCAAACCTCTTAGTCTGCTGCTTCCACCTTGAGGAGAGTCAGGGGATTCCATGGCACCATTGTCTGTTTCACCTACTCCCCTAATAATTTTTTGTCCTTCACATAGGTCAGCTGTTCTCAGATGGGCTACTCTGCAAACTTTGCATACTTTGCTGGGAGCAAGCGTTTTATGTTCACAGCTGCAGGTGGGACACAGGACTGTAAGAATTGATCTGGCATCCTACTACACCAAACAAACTTCCCCAGGGACATAGTAGTGATTTGTAGACTATATGCTTTAGAGTGACCCAGATGATCAACAAGTCAGGAGTTCTTCTGATTACAAGCTACACTCCATGCAGGTACTCCCTGGGCATTGCTTCATGCAACTAGTCAAGTCAATAGGTATAGATCTTTTATGGCCTGGCACATCTCTCCTCATGTTTAAGTTTGTGTCCCACATGAATAGTTTCACACCTGCTGGCCCAGGCCTGAATATTCTGCTATGCCTCCTCCAGTGCAGGCAGCCAGACTCAATCAGTCAGATTCCCACTCTGGTTCCCAAAAAACTGACTGTTGTGCTTCAGTGTTGCTTCACTAGTTTCTAGATTTGGTGGAGATCATGAGTAATCTTTATTAGAACCATTGTTCAGAATGTGAAATAAAAATATCTCTGTTTTGTGAACAAAATCACATTTTAAACTGTTTTTAAACTTGAGTTTGGCCAGTGCTTAATTTGTTTCTTTGTACTGTTATCTGTTTTGAGCTGAGTCATGTCTCAGCTCTGGCCTTTTTCAGTTTAGCTCTAGTACAGTGCTATTTTGAAATTTTACACAATAATTTTATTGTATTCATTGCTTAAGAAAAGGAGGGTATTTATATCATAATTTTATTTATTCCTAAGGGGCCAGATTTTCAGATGACACTGAATGCTGGAAGCACTGGATGTACCAAAAATATTGAGCACAAGGCTTACAGTATTCTCCTGGCTGGGATTTTTTATCCTGTGCATCAATTGCCACAAGTTAGACCATGTTTTTCTAGTCTAGGTTTTGCAATGCCTTAAAGATGACAATGGTTACAGACACGTTGGACACTGAGATAACTGCAGTGCCAAATCATTGTAATTCTAATGATGTATTTCATTACATGCATAATGGAACTTGTATCATCATTCCTTAGAATCCAGCAATAAAGCTAGTTTGTTAAATAAAAGAAGGAGTTTAGTATTCTGCCAGCAGATAACTTAGAATTAGAAACTTTGCTCAGGGTGATTACTAGCCAGAAGACCTATAGAAGACCACCTTGACATTTGGTCATTTGGAAATTTGGTTATTTGTTTCTGTGTTGTCATTTGAACATTCCAGAACTCTCCTGTGGTGTACCAGATACTGACTTTTCTATTTTGGAGTGTATCAGCAAAAAAATACTTATTGGACAGTAACCAACTTTGAACGCTAGAATGGTTCTGTACTCCTTTTTGGAACTACAGTATCTGTACTGGTTATCAGTCTTCTTCTGTTGTCTTATTATATTTAATTATATTCCATGTTATTATACTCATAGTTGTATGTGTATACTGGTTTGTAAGTCCTCTTGCAAAATACCTGATATAGCTTCTTGAAAATGGTGGAGAGTAGTAGTTGTAGGAGAACAAATTATACATGAAATGGGCTGGATGCAAGGAAATCAAAAGAAAAACTCAATTATTAAATTTAAACATAGAAACATAGATGTTGTTGGCAGATAAGGACCTCTTGGCCCACCTAGTCTGCCCTATATTCCCTACCTACTCTGCCACCATAGAAAAAAGAAAGAAAGTCTACTAAAATGACTTAATAATAATAAGAAATGCCAGTCCAGTGGTGTGGAGAGCTGAGGCAGTGATGCCTTACCTCCTGCCATGCCGGCAACCTGTATTCGTGGTGCAAGTGGGTCGTCAGGCGGCCAGCTGGGGTGGGAGAGGATCAAGCATCCAAAGGACTGCTCTTCTCTCCTGGGGAGGGTGAAGAACAGGAGTCAGCATTTGCCTGACATCTAGCAGAGACTAGGTGTTGGCATGCCTGTCCAATACAGTGGGGCATGGAGGTGGAACAGCCAGCAGGCATTCTACCTGTGGACATGTGCATGGCACACCCATTGTCAGCATTGCATGCTTCATCACTGAAAGAAAAAAGGGAAAATAGGCAGCCAGGTCAAGCAGCTTGATGGCCATCTACCTAATGCACCATCCCCAAGGGCACCACCTGTACTGGATCCGGTTCTGGTGGGGAGTTGGGGGCTCCCCGCCACCCTGCCATGGGGGGGGTGAGCTGCAGGGATAGCAGTGTGGTGGCCTGATTGGGAAATGGGTGCAGACAGGCAGCGGCCAGAGAAGAGGGATGCCTGGAAGCAGGAGCTGACTAAGGGCCATGGGGAAGAAAAACAGTAATTAAAAAATATAAGAACAAATTGTAAAAACATTCAGAGAAAGTCAAAAATGCTGAATTTTATGGAAGAAAAACCCCAAATGAACATAATAAAACATCACCCCCTTGAGTGTTGAGCTGTCTAAAACAGTAATACATCAGGGAATTAAAATATCTGAATCTCTAGGCCATACTTTGCCTGGATAATGTAATTATTCTGCAAGGGAGTTCCAGGGGAACAATACACTGCAGCCTATCCCTTCAGAATAAACATCTGATTTAATAGAATTTAATTCTTCATTGGATAATAGTTCTGAAATCTGGGCTCTAAACTGTGCCAAAAAGTGCAAAATACTTAGTAAGAAAACATACATTTTGGAGGAAAAATGCTGGGAGAACAAAGATGAAAGTGATCAGTTTGCTGAACTATATACAGGGAAATAGGCATCAAAATACAAGCAAAGGTAATGGGTATCCTCCAGTTAATAGCATCTCAGTACCAGCCACAGGAAATATTAATTGTGGGATCTTCACTAACAATGAAAACATTGATTATAATACAGAAGTCAAGTTGGTTTCAGTAATTCCCTGGGAAAGCAGTGAACTCGTTAGTGATGATTGTACTGCAGAAAGGAACAATCTAATAAGATCCTGGAAGAACTGCTATAAGTGCTGCTAAACAAGGTCTTAAGAAGCTTTAGTAGAATCAACGCAAGGAGTCTCAAGTCAAATGAATGAATCATGCTGGGAAATGCCAAAACTGGGGGACAATTATCAGGGGGTCCCCTTTTCAAACCAGGCATAGGAAAAACACATTGTAAGGGCAGAAAGCTCACAGTAAACCCTAAGAATCAGTAGCATATCTAAGGGGTTTTAAAGGGTGCAGGTGCACCCCCCATTGTAACTTATATGCTTGCTGCTGCTGCATTTCACTTTGTTGGAGAAGTCTAATAAATTGATTGTAAGTAAATATGCATTCAAAACAATAGATTAAATTTATATTTTCAGTCAAAAATGTAATGAAAATGATAGCATAAAGGATTAAAATCATTATAAAATGTTGCATATGAAGTAGGCACACCACCACAGCAGCCCCCCCATTGTAAAATCCTGGATCCGCCACTGTCTAAGATTGCTTAAGGAGAAGGTTCCAAATTAAATATGCACCAAATTTAGGAGAAATGAAAGTTATATACTTACTGTTGATCTTCCTGAATATCTTCTCCATAGATTACCACTAATGGGTCTGAGCCAAAGATGATAAAACCCCACGAAAGCCAGAATATTTCTGGTGGGGGTTGGTGGCCTGAGTAGCTCCTCATGAGCACAGGCCAGCATGTTTTTACTAATATGCAGCAGCACCAGCCCCTAACCACCTCAGCACTCTTTTTAGAGCTGCAGCAGCACCAACCCCTAACCACCTCAGTACCATTTTAAGAGAGGAGATAGTATCATGTAAATATAACGAGTACCCTATGCACTAAATAAAGGCATAAGACAGATCTGGTGGCCTGAATAAAAGGGCCACTATACCAGTAACACAGTGTCTTCACAGTTCAAATCAACAAAAAAGGGTGGAAGACAATAACGCAACAATACTGGAGTGAGTCCTGGGGATGGTGGGTGGGAGGGTGTGGTAATCTATGGAGAATATTTATTTATTTGCTTTTGATAACTGGGTAAGTGCACTAGACAGAACTGCCTATTTTTAGGCATGACCTGGGAGAGTACAAATCAAGGAACAGGTAAAAACAAATACATGTACAGTGTTGTACAATAGGAGATTCTGAACCGTTATGCAGAGGTGCAAGTTACATAGTACATAGAGGATGTACAAATCACACAGTATAATAGGAACAAAACAGACAAAGGCACAATTTATGGTTAATAACGTACAAAACATGACAGTGCTGTTGGTAAGTCAGCAAGGAGACAATTCCCAATCAGAGACAGGGAGCAAAGTACATATAGCTGCAGCTTAGGAAGAGTGGGGATGGGAGGAATCAAGATGCCACAGGGAAATGTAAGTGCAGGACAATGGTAGATTTGCATGACTCGTGAGACTAGGGACATTTTCAAATATCAAGGGCAGTGAGGCAAATGGAGAGACCTTTCTTGGAAGTGGGATGGGATTTGGAGTGCCTAAGATCAAGTGGGAGTGAGTTGCAAAATTTGGGGGCATAGAAGGAGAAGGCATGTTCACCCATCCTGGTAGAGCATTTTTGGGACAGATAACAGAGCTAAAGACATGGACGGAGGGAATGAGGGCAGTCCATGGGGGTGAGCATAGCAGTGAGTGTGTAGGGGATAGAAGAATGAATAATGTTGTCAGTCAGACAACCTAATGAATAAGCCCAATGCGAGGAAGGAGACATCCAGTGGAGCTCAGAGTAAAGAGTACAGTCGTGCTTAAGACGAGGAGCAGATAGCACAAATTTACAGACATTGTTGTAGGCAATGTACCACATTTGCAAGATGCTTGCCTGTGTCATAGCAAAGACAGGCAGAGTGTAGCAGAGTCCAGGGCGGAGAAGGCCTTGGGTGACAGAGATCCTGGTGGCAGGGGTCAGAAACTGATGGACTCAGTAAGCCAGTCCAATTTTAGTATTCACTGATTTGCAGACAGCCTTGACATGCAGAGAGAAGTTAAGGCCCACTAGAGACCCACTAGAGACAGGGCTATCCTAGATCTAGTACTGACTAACAGGGAAAGGATCACAGATCTCCAGGTAGAAGGTCACCTGGGGGCCAGTGACCATCACATGGTATGGTTCAATTTGGCCACTAGAACAAAATCATCCCATTCCAAGGCAAAAATATGAGACTTCGGAGGAGCTGACATTGATAAGATGGTCAACAGAGTTAAGCTAGCCCTGGGAAAAAGAAATACAGGTGAGGGAGTACAGGCAAAGTGGGCAAGCATTAAAGATGCAATACTTGAAGCAACATCCCATTGTGTTAGTGAGAAAAGGAAGTGCAAAAGAAGAAGGAAACCACTTTAGTTCTCAAACACAGTAGCAGAAAAGGTCAGAGTCAAAAGGCTGACCTTCAGGAAATATAAGGGAACGCAGCAGGGTGAAGATAGGGATGCACACCAAACTTCCCTAAGGGAAGCAGGAAAGGCAGTAAGGCAGGCAAAGGCCCTAACTGAGGAAACACTAGCACAAACAGTAAAAGAAGGTGACAAGACTTTCTATAGATACATTAGTGAAAGGAAAAAGTCCAGAGGGGGTATTGCTAAGATCAAAGGGAATAAGGGGGCATGTGAGGAGGAGGACCATGTAAAAGCATCTATCCTAAATAGATACTTCTGCTTGATATTTACTGAAGAGAAGGTAGGGCAGGGCCCACAGCTCTGCACCATGGACATGGGGGAGGGAGGTGTGCACTAGTCCCTTCACAAAAGAAAGGGTCCTACAAGAGCTTAATAAGCTCAGGGTGGACAAGGCAATGAGACCTGATGGCTTACATCCCAGGGTACTAAAGGAGCTAAGGGTGGAACTAGCAGAGCCATTATCAAAACTGTTTAGTGAGTCTCTGAGCACAGGAGAGATCCCAAAAGACTGGAGAAGGGCTCATGTGATCCTGCTCCACAAGAGTGGTAGCAGGGAGGAGGCAGGGAACTACAGACCAGCCAGTCTTACTTCAGTAGTGGGAAAGATTGTGGAGACACTCCTTAAGGAAAGGATAATGCAACACCTGAAATCCAAAGGAGCACAGGATCCAAGACAGCATGGGTTTACAAATGGAAGGTCCTGTCAAACTAATCTCATAGATTTCTTTGACTGGGTAACCAGAGTGGTGGACCAAGGGGGAGCAGCTGATGTTGCCTACCTTGACTTCAGCAAAGCTTTCGATACTGTTCCACATAGAAGATTGATTAATACGCTGGGTAGGCTCGGAGTGGGTCAGACGTTGGTCAACTGGGTAGCTAACTGGTTGACAGGCAGAAAACAGAGAGTGGTGGTAAACTGTATACAGTCATAAGAGATGCAAGTCACAAGTGGGGTACCTCAGGGATCAGTCCTGGGGCCAGTCCTCCTCAATATCTTCATCAGTGACATTGCAGATAGACTGGAGGGTAAGGTTTGTCTGTTTGCAGATGACACCAAAATCTGCAACAGAGTAGATGATGCAGATGGTGTGGGCAGAATGAGAAGAGATCTGGATAAACTAGCAAAATGGTCGGAAGAGTGGCAACTGGGGTTTAATAGAAAGAAGTGCAAGATCATGCACATAGACAAGAGAAGAGAAACCCTGAAGCCACCTATAGACTGGGAGGGGAGGTTGCTGTCAGTTACAAGGGAAGAAAGAGGTGTGGGCATCATTATCACCGATTACCTGAAATCATCCAAGCAGACCTCTAAAGCAGTAAGTAAGGCTAGAGGGATGTTGGGGTGTATTAGTAGGGGTATCACAAGTCAGAAGAGGGAGGTAATAATCCCTCTTTACAAGACACTGGTTAGGCCCCATCTGGAGTACTGCATGCAGTACTGGAGGCCACACCTTCACAAGGACATTAACCAAATTGAGGCAGTCCAGAGAAGGGCAACCCAAATGGTGCAGGGACTGCATCAGAAAACATATGAGGACAGATTAACTGAACTCAGTATGTATACCCTAGAGCAAAGGAGGGAGAGAGGTGATATGATTGAAACATTCAAACACTTTAAGGGCATTAACAAGGTGAAATACTCTAATATGTTTCAATATAAAAAAACAGCAGGGCAAGAGGACACAGCATGAGATTAGAGGGAGGCCGATTAAGGGGTAATGTGAGGAAGTTCTTTTTCACAGAAAGGGTGGTGGATGCATGGAATGGCCTACCTCAGGAAGTGATGGATATGAATACAGTGCAGGGCTTCAAACAGACATGGGATAGGCATAAGGGAGCAATACATATGAGTATGACTAGATAGGCCATTGACAGAGCAAAGGTCTATTGCTCATTGATAAGGTAGAAAATGAAATGGGTAGACTGGATGGGCCTTGCAGTCCTTGTCTGCCGTCAACTTCCATGTTTCTATGTTTCTAAGAGATGGATCCAGTGTGACCCCATAAGTATTTGAAGGACTGAGTTACTTTTACAAGGGAGCCATCAAGACAAGAAACCTGGAGAGATGGAGTTGAAGCGACATTTTTCCTTTGTGACCCAAAGAGCACAGCCTGGATCTTGGGAACATTTAGCATCAGGCGGTGAGACATAAGCCAAGTTTGGATATGATGAAGATCAGAGGAGAGGTAGGAGTTAATTTCATGAAAAGAGCCGATAATCAGGAAGATCAACAGTTACAGTCAGTACATAACTTCATATTTTACAATCTTCTCAATAGATTCCCACTAGTGGGTCAGAGTACCAAGTTAAGAGGAAGACCCTGGACTAGGGAGGCCGAAGTCTATGATTCACTTAGAATAACAATAATCCATTTAGAAGGGTCCTCTCAAAGGTGGCATGTTGCCTGACATGGACATCTAGGGCTTAGTGCTTGGTAAAGGCATGCATTTTGCTACATATTTCAGCCCTACAGAATATTGCAGTTGGCACTAAGAGTATTTCTATTAAGGAGACAGCTACTGCTCAGGAGGAGTGGGCATGTACGTTGTCCTGTAGCTTTGCCCCTCCCATATCATAGCACCGATGAAGACAATTCTCAGTTCAAGAGGAAATGCATTTGATTGTTACAGATAGTTAGTCACTTTTGACTGTGATCAAAAGAGACAAAAAGCTGCTTTGCCTTTCTGTAGTCCTTGGCACAGTCCATGTAAAACCTAAAGACCCTTTTCACATCGAGGGGGTGCAAAATTATTTCTCCCTCATTCTGAATATTGGCAAAGTATGTAGGTAGAATTATGGATTTATTCAAGTGGAACTCCAATACCACCTTAGGAAGGAACTTGGGGTGTATACAGAGGACTACCTTGTCTTCATAGAAAACAGTATATGGAGGATCTATGAGAAACACATGACTTTAAGACACTCCGCATGCAGAGGTGATGGCCACTAGAAATGCTACTTTCAGAGTCAGATATTACATGTCGCAAGTCATGATAGACTCTAAGGGTTTGTGAATGAGCACATGCAGCACAATACTGAAGTCTCAAGGAGTCACTGGTTTCTTAATGTGGGGGGCCTCGTGCAAAATACCCCTAAGGAAGCTCTTGAGCAGTGGCTGCTACTTGTGGTATGCTGAGATAGCCAATAAATGTACATTTACTGTGGAATGTTGCAGTTCTGCATCAGAAAGGTCCAGTAGGTATTCGAAAACCTTTCAAGGTGGACACCTAAAGGGTTCATAGTAGTTTTGGAACATCAGATGGAAGGGTGTTTCCACTTGGCTGTGCATGTTTTCCTGGTGGAAGTTTTATGAGCAGCCAACAGTATTTCAGAGACCCTCTGAGATATCTTAAACCTCTTAACTTCTATTTCTTCAGAAGTGAGGCCTGAAGCTGAAGGGAACACAAGTTTGGGTGTACTAGATAGTCCTGAGCTTGGAACAGAAAGTCTATCTGCAGTGGAATAGTCCTTAAACATCAATTAAGATGACATTTTTTTTTTGTTATCCCTTTTTGCTGTGCCAGCTTGTCTCTGGAAGGAGTCCCCAGCCCCATCTCCAGCATCCACCATTCAGCACTTATTTGGCCCCCGGGCTTACCCCCTCAGGCGGGGCCGGCAAGGTTTCCCAACCCCTACCGGAGACCAGATTCAGAGGGTCAGTGCTATGGCTGGCTGGGAGCTGAGCCTACGAGGTGCCCTCCACCATTCTGCTGCAGCAGATTGATTTTTCTTGCTTTACTCCTCAGGAGTCAAATGTGCAATGATGCCTGCAGAGGGGAACGTGCACGCGTCTGCCTCAACTCCTCCCCCGTCTTCAGCACGGCACCCTGTCCCCCAGCCTCCGCTAGGGGCAGGCAGGTGCCGACCTCTGAATCCCTCCTCCCCCAGAGAAGGAGAGCAGTCTGTTGGACACTCAACTTTTCTCCACCCCTGCCGACCCCCAGCAGCCCATGCTTATTTCTGAACATGGGTCACCTGTGTTGCGCAAGATAAGGCATCCAGCAATTCAGCCCTCAGTGACAACGGGCCTGCTTAAGACAACACATTAAAAAAAACTACAAAAATGATCATATCTACAGAGATACCAATTACAGAGTCCTACCCATGGTGTTTTGTCTGACATAACTTTAACTCTGACTAGAAGTCAATGCTTGTATTTGACATACAATACTTGTGACTAGACAAGAAAATGGAAAAATGCCCACATGCACGTACAAGAAGGCAACAGATCTTAATACTATTCTGCTGGCTAGTAGCTGCCACACCATAATGTCCCTAGGAGTCAATACCTCTGCCCTAGAAGAAATTGCAGTGAACAGAATGATTGCTTATGGGACTCACTCAACATTGAAAGAATGATTAAGTGGCTACAGCACAGAAACCATACAGAAACCAAAAGAAAGTGATGAAGGCCGTATTCACTTTGTAACAACCTATAGCACTGGGGTGTGGGAAGTTAAAAAAATAATACAAAAGCATTGGCATGTATTAGGATCAGATAGAAGACTGCAAGAAGTTGTGAAAAAACAACATGTAGTGCATAGGTGGGCCAAAAACGTGAATGATTTACTGGTACATTTAGCCCAACCAGTGGAGAAACCAAGGCAGTGGTTTCCCACACTGCCTAAGGGCTGCAGATGCTGTGGGCATTGCAAATATTTCTCTGTCATCAGTGAAGGTACATACTTTGCTAACCCTGAGAATGGTCACCAAATGGAAACCACTTTATAAACTGTGATACCATGTATGTGGAATACATAGTTATCTGCAACTGTGGGTCCTATTACATGGGGAGGATAAAACAAAAACTATAGGAGTGAATGAATGAGTGACCATGTAAGGGTAATAAGCAGTGGAAATCTGGAGTATGCACTAGCAGCCCACATTGAGAAATGTACTGACAATGAAGCACATGTGTTTATCTTTAAGGGCTAGTTGCGACTGAAAACTAGACCTACAGGTGGGGCTAGGGGGCTCTCTTTGTCAAGGCGTGAGTCATTTTGGATACATAATTTGGGTGCATGTGAGGGTCAGGGGCTTAATGATCAGACTGAGTTGATGCCTTTTTTAACTAAATGAGTTTGAATTCCTTAAAACCTTATGTTGATCCCTGTCCTGTAACAACTACTCACAATACATCCTCCAAATCTCTTACCACCTCCCCTTCCCCTTCACCCAACCCAGACCCCCACCACCTCACCCACCTTCTACTTATCCTGTTCATTCACTCTACTCCCTCTTTTCTCCTTTCTGCTGTGTAATAGGATGCCATTTAAGCAACATATTTCAGTCTTTGCTTTTGTCCATGGGGGATAGATTTTCCCACAGTGGACTGCAAATTAGAATGTACAGTATGAATGTAAACAGTGCTGCTAGATTTAGTTAAGATTATTTATGAATGGAATTATGAATGCTGTTTGGTGCAATAGGATTTTGAAAAGTGATAATGAATGCCAAATGAATTGTGCACTACTGGAAGTGCAAATGTAAAAAATTGGTTGTAACACAAATAGTGTAAAAATAATGGAACTTATCATAATATGAAAAGATTAGGCTTTTGTGATGAGCCAGTACGAGAAAAAAAACTATAGGAATACATTTTTGGCCTATGTTGCAATATGAAAATAGTGTTTTCTTACATGATAAGATTGTATGGGTCAGTTGTGGTTTATCTATTTTTATATTACAATTTTGCACTGTCACTTTAAATGTAATTGAAAATTGTATTTCTGGTGCTATATAAGATGATGGTCCACAGGTGTGAGTATTCATACTAACATACTAAAATGCCAGCAGAATAGGCCTAATGATCTTTCGCATCTGCTCGTTTGGTCAGCCCCCACCCTGGGAGCTGACCTTGCTGCCCCCCTCGCCTTCTCTGGCTTCTCCCTTCCCAGTTCCGGATATTCTCACTGCATTGGATTTTGCTTTCAGAACCCTTCCCCTGTACCTGTCCCACCCCCTCTTGAACCCCTCCACCATCTCTGCCTCCACCAGCCCCCTAGGCAGTTCCATGGCTCCACCACCCTCTCAGTGAAGTAGCACCTCCTCCTTTCTCCCCTGAATCTTCCTCCCTCCAGCTTCCACCCATGCCCTCTAGTGGCCCCCTCCTCCTTCCTTCGAAGCACACTAACTGTTCCCTATTTACCCCCTTCATGTACCTGAAGATCTCTTTCATGTCTCCCCGGTCTCTTCCCTCTTCCAATGTGTACATATTTAGCTCTTTGAGCCTCTCCTCATAGGTCCTGTCCCCCAAGCCCCAAATCATTTTGGTTGCCCTCCTCTGGACCCTCTCCAGGAGTTTAATGTCCCTCTTTAAGTGTGGCCTCCAAAACTGCACACAGTACTTGAGGTGCGGCCTCATCAAGCAGTTATAAAGAGGGAGTATCACTTCCCTCCTTCTGGAGGTGATCCCCCTAGCGATGCATCCCAGCATCCTGTTGGCCTTGGCTGCTGCCCTCCTACAAGTCTCCAGATTGTTCATCTTGACATCCACCACCACCCCAGGTCCCTCTCAGCTATCGAGACTTGTAGCATCCCCCCCAGGGTGTACGCTTGGCCCAGGTTTCTGGACCCCAGGTGCAGTACCTTGCATTTCCCTGCATTGAAGCTCAGCTTCCACTTTCTAGACCATCTTTCCAGAGCCTCCAGGTCCCCCTGTAGGGCCACCCTCCCGTCCTTCCCATCCACCACCTCCCCCAGTTTTGAGTCATTCGCAAAGAGACTCGTCTCACTCCTGATACCTGTCCTTATGTCAGAGATGTAGGTGCTGAACAGGAGGGGCCCAAGGACTGATCCCTGGGGACCCCACTAATGACCCTCCTTGGGGATGAGACTATTCCGCCAACTATGACCCTCTGGGTCCAGTTCTGGAGCCAATTGCCTATCCATCTGATCATCTGGTTCCCCACTCCCATTTCTCCCAGCTTATCTAACAGGCCCACGTGAGGAACCGAGTCAAATGCCTTGCTGAAGTCTAGAAAGAGGACATCCACTGGTCTACCCAGGTCCAAGGCACTCATCACCCAGTCATAGAACTCCACAAGGTTTGCCTGACACCATTTCCCCAGGACGAATCCATGCTGTCTATCGTCCAGGCACCCTGACTTTTCCAGGTCCCCCCCTAGCCTCTCCTTGACAATGCCCTCTATTACCTTGCCCACCACCGATGTCAGGCTGACAGGCTGTATTTCTCTGCCACCTCCCTTAATACCTCCTTGTGGATAGCCATCTTCCAGTCCTGGGGCACCCACCCTGTCCTCAGTGAGATGGTGAAAAACTCCGCCAGGGGTTTCACTAGGACATCCGCAAGTTCCTTCAGCACTCTGGGATGTAATATGTCCTGCCCCGGTGCTTTCTCAGTCTTAAGGGACCTGAGGGCTTCCCTCACTCTCTCTGCAGTGATTTCCACTTCCATTAACTCTTCTCCCTGCTTAGCCTTCCCCCATCCTGCCAGTGATGCCTCCTCCTCTCCCCAGACCCACCAATCGGTAAGGGTCCCCCCTCCTCAGTATCACTGTCTCCTCCCATGTATGATGCAGCACCCCCATTTTCCTTGGTGAAAACTGAGATGAAGTACTCATTTAGTACCTCAGCCTGCTCACCTGGGTCTTGTGCCCATCTCTCCCTTGTTTTAATCCTGCTAATCTGCCCCTTCACCCTTTGTTTTTCCCCAATGTATCTAAAGAACCCCTTGTTCCCTCTCCTAATTTCCTTGGCCAGGTTCTGCTCCTTCCTTGCCTTAGCCGGCCTCTCCACCCTAGTGGCCCTTCTAGCCATCAGCTCGTACTCCCCTCGATCCCTTTCACTCCTTGAGCACTTAAATTGCCTATAGGCTGCCTTCTTTCCCCGAACCACCTCCTGGACCTCCTGGTCAACTAGCAGGGTTTTCGGGCCCTACTGCATTTTCGTCTTACTCTTGCACAGGTGCTGGTAGCATTCTGCACCCCTCTCCTGATGATTTCCCACCTACTATCAGCATCCATGTCTGACCCAATCCCATCCAAATGCTCCTTAAGGATCATTCCCATTTCCTTAAAATCCGCCCCCTGAAGTCAGTTACCTCCGTATTCCTTTGCAAATGCCCTGGAGAGGGTAAAACATTAGGAGTTATTGGGCCTACATTGCTGCCTTGTGCTTGGTGTTCCACTAAATAAAAAGAAGAAAAAAAATTTCTGCATTAAAAATTGATGTGTAGTGCTTCTTTTAAAACTACTAGTGGTGAGTGCTGTGCTTTTCATTCTCCTGGCCTGTATTAGAGGGTGGCTTTTATTAAAGTTTTCCTTTTGACCTGCAGCTTATATTTGAGGGTGTCTTCTATTCGAGGCTTGCTTCTATTTGATGAAACATGGTATTTAGCAATTTTTTTTCCCAGTGAACTGTGCTGTGCTAACAATAAATCATTTATGACTTCAAAATGAATTGACATTGTGCACCATGACCAGTGCTGTCTTGGTACTGTGCCTTGACCTAAACCCAGACTGGAGAGGTTCCTTGATGCCGAAGGCAGTGAGGTGTTCCTCAAGCTGTAGAGTCACTGTCTTCTCAATAACCTTCCCCAAAAAGGAGCAGTTACAGATTGGTCTATAATTTGCAAAGCAGTCTGGGTTCAAAGATGGCTTTTTCAGGAGACGTCTCACCACAACTGCTTTTACAGCTCTAGGGAAGACCCCCTCCGAACACCAGATCAGCTTGACGAACACTGGACTGAGAAACACAATACACTAAGTTAATAAGCTTGTTGGGCCTGGATCCATCTCACAAAAGGTGGGCTGCAGGTCCGAGGCCACTCACCAATCCTCTTTCATTGAAACTGGTCTAAACTCACTCCACATTGGCTGAGAGCATTCACCCCTCAGTAGCTCAGTACTGCTGGGTCAAGATGACCCAGTTGGAGAGATCCTGGACTGAACTGAGGACACCCTGTCAGAGAAAAAACAAGCAAACTCTTCACAATGAACAGATTAATTTGCTTATACCAGTTGCATTCAAACCCAAAAGTCTGTCCACAGCCCAGAAAAGCTGAACTGGTCAGTTTCTCCCTGAAGCAATCTTGCTAGACAAAAATACTGCCTTTTAATGGGAAGTGCCCTTTGATACTCACCATAGTGAGTCCTCAGTGCCAATTTGTCCTCATCAGATCTAGATCTTCTCCAGCAATGCTCTAACCTCTAACCCTATGACTTCAGCTTCTTGAGCTCCCAGCCAAACCACGAGGATCTGAAGTGTGGAATCTGTGGTCATATATGGATCAGTGCAACTGCAGCAAAGGCAGAGGCAATGGCCCTATCATAAGCCATCACAGCCTCTTCTGATCCAATTACACAAGCAGCCATCACATTTGAAATCTATTACCAACTGGAGTCCTTCTGGGGACAACCTCTTCAAAAGGTTATAGTGAACCATATCCAAAGGGGGTGGACTCTGGGGGGGGGGGCATAAAAGAGAACTTCACTGTGCAATGACCCAATCAACTAAGCAGTTGAGTGCTAACTTATTCTGAACAGGGCTTTTGAGGCCAGCAGCATAGGAGGTAACTTCTAACTTACTTTGTACAGGGCCACATGGGCCCAGCAAGAAACTAGATGCATAGGGCACTTTGGATCCTGTGCATGAGTTCTAACTTACTGCAGGCCCTGCATAAAGCATGAGATAAAACATAACTTTCTTCCTATTTTATTTATATATGACTTTAATTGTAGTGCAAAATGCACACAATGTTTTTTGTCATTCTTTTTCTTGATCATTTTATTGTTTCTCATCTTTAACCTTTTCTCATGTAAGACTTATAAACTTTTAAATTATAGCTATCTTCAGAATCTAAATGCCGTATGTAGATTTCCAAATCTTTGTGGATGATGTTGAATTTAACTACAAATATATAATTGTTAATTAAAATAAAAAATACAGTCTGTTTCATTGCCCTTCCTCACAAACACTAGTGTAATCCTTAACATTTTAATGATTTAATAAGTTATCATACATTAAAGTTGTGTTCATGTGTAACTCAAACATAGACTAAAAACCTTGGCACAACACATATATAACCACTGTCTTATATCAGCAAGGGGATAGGCCTTGTTTACAAGAATTCCAGATCACACAACCTATTGACTGGTAGAGCTACTGAGGGCCAGTGGATTGACTTTAAATGACAGTTGGGTGATGGCATGAGATGGCAGAATAATAGGAGGGAATGGAAGTGCCTTCAAGGCACCCTTGACCCAGGTCTCTTGTCTTGCCACCTAAGGAGGCAGGGACCTCTCACTTGAAGCAGTTTTCAACACCAGAACTAAACGCCTATCATCTGGTTGTCTCCAAGGATATGCAGCAGGACAGCAGTGATGACTTGGGAACTTGAAGTCTTAAGGCCATTTTGTGTAGACCAACTTTAATTCTGATAATTGTATAAAGGATCACTAAGAAGCAGGCAGTATCCTAAAGGGCTGCCCCACAATGGATCTCCCTGAGGGTCTTGTGATGCGCAGAGGATGTCACTGAAGCAGGCATTTTCACTTGGGAGTGATTTTGGTTCTGTCTGTGCCTGAGAGATGCTGCCAGCTGTGCTAAAGATGGTGAGAAATCTGGAGCCAAAGACTGAGCTGTTGAAACAGGTAGGAGATGGGCCTACAATTTGTGTGGGGAATCCCAAGCTAGTATGGATATCTGAGATGTTGTCTCTGGCAAAAGGCATTGAGAGATTGCCTGCCACTTCCAGATGGCAGGCTGGGTTATGCACTGGCACCAAGCACACTGTTCAGTGAGAGTAAAGACCTGGTTGACATTAGATGCACAGATCCAGAGTGGCCATTATCCAGGAGTGCCTGAGTGAATGTTCCTAGATCATTGCTACTTCCTGCACACCAGCTGAAATGATGTGGCACTGCTATGGTAGTGAGAAATGAGTGAACCAAAAGCACATAGTAAGGTAGGAGATCTGGTAAATTCAGAAGGCAGAGAAGAACATGCTCTTTCCTGTAACCTTATCAATTGGTGAACTGCAAGAAATAAGAGGAGTTATGGGACTCCTATAAAAGATATGTAAAGGGTGCATCATTTTTTCAAGGGACCCTAAGGTTCTGGCTTATGTGCAGGTTCAGAACTGAGCCTGGCTTGTAGTTCTGACAAGGAGAAAAAGTTTATGGGCCCTGTTCCTGGGTGTGAACCTGTAAATATGTATGTAAAGGGTATACACTGGGTTAGCAAACAGGACTCAAACCACAGATGAGTGGTCATCTGTTTACCTGGGATGTAAGCGGGGAAGGCAGGGTCTTGGACCATGCAAGTGGCAAAAGAGGTGGGGGTAAACCTCACTTAATTATACACCGGGGAACAAATGATTTGGTGGGGAATGAGGTGGGGGTGGTCCAGCAAAGGTTCAGGGAATGGCAGAGTGTTGCAGGATGGCAGCGAGTTCTTTAACCTTCTCTGAGGTTATTCCGGTCCCCAGCACCAGCACTGGGAGGAAAAGGAGGATAGAGGACTTTAATGAATTGTTGAGGGACTAGTGTAGGGTTGAGGGGTTTGTTTTTGTCTTGGAGGATAGAGAAACAGATGGTTTGATGTGGTTCTTTTTTCTAAGGCTAGGCTGCACCTAATCAAGGCAGGGTCAAGAGTCCTCAAGGTGTAGCTGAATGGGTACATGGACAAGGTCCTGAATTTAAACTGTTAAAGAGGGAGTATGAGGCTAGGAAGAAAGAAAGGATTGGCAAGAGAGGAGGGACCCTAGCAGGCACTCCCCCAAAAGTGGGGATCGGGTCTAGAGCAGGGGTTGGTACAAAGGCAGAGAAAAATACTTGGAGAGCCATAAGTACGAATGCCTGTAGCTTGGGCAACAAAATCATGGACTTAGAGGTCACCATGGTGGTGGTGGTGGGATGCACAGAACAGAGTCAGGGTGGATGAGGCCAGGACCCAGGACAGGGCAGAGTTGAGGAAGGGTAAAGCGGACAAGGAGGGGGTTAGGAGGGGAGCACTTTGGGCAGACCAGCTCTGAGACTGGAATTTCCAGAAGAGGGGGCGTAGAGAACACTAGGGCACAAGGGTCCTTTACTGCAGAACCCAAGGAGGAGGAGGGAGGGGAGAAGGAAAGCAGGAATAGAAGGCCTGGGTGAAGAAGTCAATTGCAACAGACCAATCAGGGAAGAGTTAAGGGGGGTGACTAGTAATATTCAGGCTGTGAGGGGTGCAAGGAGAAAGCTGGCAGAGGGAGACAGAAAAGTGAGCCTGAAAGGTCACAATCAAACTAGTGATGCCCAGGCTGTGGGAGGGGCGAGGAGCAAGCAGGGGGCCATAGTCAGGAGAAAGAGTCTAAAAGGGCACATACAGACCTGTGACCCCCAAGTTGCAGGGGGGTGAGAGGAGAAAACTGGGGGACATAGGTAGAAGAGGGAGCCTGGAAAGGCACATACACAATATAGAAATATAGACACCCAGGCTGTGGGGGGTGTAAGGAGCAAGCCGGGGGACGTAGACAGAAGAAGGAGTATGGAAGGGAACAAATGGGCTAGTAACTTGGGGGGAGAGGTGAAGGTGTTCCTGCTGGGTGACTCCATGATTAGAGGTATCCAGTGGGAGAGGGTTGGGGAGGAAAAGGCAGTTCAGTCAAGGTTAAATGTATTCCAGGCCTAGCAGTACATAAGACCAAATTCAGCTATACTCAATGGCAAGGGAATACGGAGGATCCCCAGACTTTCTAGTTCACCTGGGAAAAATGATTTAGAAGGAAACAGTGGGGGCGTGGCCAGCAGTCGAACTGAATGGACGTCTAAACGTCTAGCTCCTGAAATAACCCCTTAGATCCTGCTTTTACGGATTTGTTCCTGCATATAGCACAAGATCAATATTCATAACCTACTGGTTGTCGACCCGGTATCTAGTTCTCGACTGGCACATGAAAATTTATTTGGTTGCAGCCGCGTATTTGGTGTCCTGCTTTTCCATGCGGCCTAAAAGTGCCTCAGTATGGAGCCTGTCTCTACGCCGACAACACCGGAGAGCAATCTACTAGAAATACAGCAGATGTTTACTGAAATTCTACACCGCATGGAGAGACTGGACATAGCTACAAAGAAAAACACGGAAGATAGTGTAGATTTATCGAAACTGGCCTGCATTTCTGAACACAAACTAGCGGAGGCTGAGGATTCTGGCACAAGGCCGGGGCTAAATTATACAATCAGGAGCGGTTAATTCACCTTCTTTGGACCCACGTGGAAGACCTTGAAAATCGCAGCCGCCGGAATAACCTCAGGTTTGTGTGGTTTCCGGAGGGCTGCGAGAGAATGATGTAATATCGTTTCTACAAAAAGAGCTTCCCCCCTTGCTGGACTGTCATTGTGAAACCCCCTGGGAGATTGATAGAGCACATAGAACCCGGGCTCCACACCTAACTCCTGGTGGACACCCTCGTACTATCCAAGCCTGATTTCTCCAGTTCCAGGACCGTGAACTGATTACCCAGATGGCTCGGCAGAAGAAAGAACTTTTTTGGAAGGGCCACAAAATTCAAATTTTTGCTGATTATTCGCAGGAAGTTACTAACAGGCAAAAGGCCTTTACAGCAGCTCATAGATCGTGTGCTGAGTTGGGCCTCGAGTACTCTCTTCGATACCCTGCGTCTCTTCGAATTGTGGTCATTGGGTCACCACGGGTCTTTGATAACCTGGCATCTGCTGAGGACTTTATAGCAACTTAAGCTCCTAAATTAAACTGGGACAAGTTACGTGATATCCGCAGCCCCGGGGCCCTGTCTGCACACCCTGCCCGATGGACACCGCTAAACCCAGGGCCTTTGATGCTTTATCAGCTTCTACCCCCCCCAGTCAGTTAAACAACCTTTGACCCCCACTCGGGCATCTTCCCTAAAATCTCCAGGCAGCAAAAAAAAGAATAGGAGAAGGGCTAGGATCGAAGGAGGGCACGTAGGCAAAACCCCACGGCTCCGTTCCAGAAACAGAAGCTGAAGTGGTAGCCCGGATCCCAACGGCTCTCAAGATACATTAATCCTGGATATGAGCAACAATCAGTATAAGGCACTGATGGATCTCCCTTCTGAAGATGTTCCCCATGATCTGCCTCTCCCTCCCAGATGCTCCCGCTCAGAGGGTTTGAAATCTTCAGTTGCAAAGCAACTTCTTTGGGCTGAGGAATCAGCTGGTACTCCTTCGGAAGATTCTGTGACCTTGGCAGCTGTGTCAGCTCTGGAACCAACCTCAGGCAATGTGGCTACTTCCACTCCTGCTGTTGAATTAGCAGGCTGACTGTTGCTACTATATCCTTTTTTTTTAGTACAATGTTTGTTTGAGGATAAGGCAGCCCTCTCCTCTGACTAGGGAAGATACCCATGGGCCCCAATGTTAAGGGGGGCCTGTCCCCTTAGAGGATGGCTGTGATTGGCCCTTGGGCCTATGCCTAGTCATTTATCTAGGACTTTTTCTTCCTCTTTTTTTTGTCTCCCGCTGTCTCAATACACTGAACAAGTATTTTAAGCATTAGACTTTTAGCTGCGATGGCTGATGGTGCAGGGGGATGTATATATTTTTATTCAGGGCCCATTCATACCCAATCTTGGCAACACTACTGAAGTGTCTAGAGAGACTTGGGTGGGCCTTTATCACTTCCACTTACCAGTCTGATGGACGGCAGCTTACGAGGCTGTCGTTGCATGGAAGTTTCGCTTCTCCTTTCATTTTTTTTTCACAGGGGTTACAAGGAGAACCGTTTCACTTTTTTTGAAATGGGTTTCTGGGGCCACCTACCTCCCAGTGACTTCTATTGGTGTCTGGGCTATTTTTTAGCCGACACATACAGTGGATGCTGGTCATGTGCGGGTTTGCATTGTAGTGAACAGGGGGGTGCAGGGCTGGGTACTGTTAATAAAAATGGTTTAAATTTCCCCCTGTCATTAGGGGTTGTGAATATTAGTACTTTTCTGTTTCAGGTTAAAATGTTTTTATTATGGTGTTGTGTTAACTCTTTTTATGGCAATCTTATTAATGGGGTGAGGATGTGCCCTTCAAATACCAGAAGGGGGAGTAAGAAGGGAAATGGTGCTAGACTCAGACCCTTTCTATATTGTTTCCGATCACATATTCCTGCTGACATGTTTTACTGTTGGTTTAATTGGAGACTAAGCTGATTTCATGGAATTTGAGGGGGCTTAATTCTCCCATCAAGCTGAAGAAAGTTTTACTCCACTTAAAAAAACTAGGCCCTATGGTGGCCTTCTTGCAAGAGACGAAACTCTCTTCTAGGGAAGCCATGAAGCTTAAACAGGGTTGGGTGATTGAAGAACTTCACAGTGTGGCACCCTCTCATAAGCTGGGGGTCTCTATACTTTTTCATAAAAATCTGGGATAGAAGGTGAAGGACTATATATGAGATCAGGAAGGGAGGTGGGTTATAGCAGAAGTTGAAACCCCTGAAGGCCCCCTTGGTCCTGGCTAACCTATATGCTCCCAATCAGGATTGCCTGTAATTTTTTCACACAGTCAATCAGGCCCTGTTGCACTTTAACAAAAATAGAGCCACAATACTTTTAGGAAGGGATTTTAATTTAACATTAGATCATTCTATAGATAGAAGTAATAAATCCCCTGAACCCCAAAAACAGGCTAGGAGAGCAGTAGAGAAACTAATGTCCGAACTCGGACTATTGGATACCTGGAGGACATTACATCCAGGAATGCATGATTACTCATGTTTTTCCCCCCACATATGGAACATCCAGTAGGATAGATCTCTGGCTCATATCTTCTGGGTTATATGAAAAGGTGGTTAGGGCCTTGATGTACCCAATTTATGTTTCTGATGATGCTCCTCTGGAATTAGTTATTAAAAGGGGACATGATCCCCACCGGTCCCACACATGGCATTTGGACCCTCTCCTGCTAGAGGATGCAACTTTTTTAGATTGGATTGGCCCGGCAGTATTAGAATACTGGACGGACAATGATAATGGGGGGGTATCTGACTCGACTTTATGGGAGGCTTTTAAAGCTACCATTCGGGGCAGGATATTTGCCTTTGCTGCTGCCAGGAGGTACCGCCGTGAAGCGGATCAGAGGGCATTGGAGAAGCAACTATATATTTTGGAATCCCAATACAAAGCTCTCAAAAATCAAACCCCGTCTTCAGCTCTATTAGCACAATTAGCCAGCACACAAATCTCCCTTAATACCCATTTATCCCGACAGGCTGAGCTGAACCTCAGATGCATCCGCCATGCTTTCTGGGAAGGGGGGAAAAGGCCAGCAAGCTTTTGGCCTCCATCTCTTGTATTGAGAGATCTGGTGACAAGTACATTTGTTAGGTTTTCTCAGAACCAAATCCGTAGGTTTGGTTTTGGGTGGGGAGGAATGTGAAAGAGGAACTACTCCCTCCAATTTTTTTTTCCCCTTTATTCATAAGAATGACAATGGGTTTGGAATGTACTGCTGCCTCTTGCCTTTGTCTTGTTGCTTATATGTTCGTTTGTTGGGCTGGCCACCCACTTTGTTTGTATGTATGTTTATCTGTTTGTATCTGTGTCATTTCCTTAGTGCATAAAAATCCCATTGTCCATCCTGTTGTAAAGGAAAAGTGGTATTCAAAAACATTCCTAAACCGTTGCTGACGTCAGGACTACTCATGCTGTGTTAAAACCCTTCATTTATATAGTCATAATTACATTAAGATGGTTTTCATAGAAACAATTGGTTTTCATTATAAGATAGGGTTTACAAACCCCTTTATATGATACAAACTCTTATTGATAAAAATTGGAATGATTATAGGCAACAGAAAGTGTCTCAAAGGTATAAAAAAAGACCTGTTGCGTTTATTACTATGGCAGGACACTGCTTCTTTAAGAATGGCTTTGTATAGGGTGTATACAGTTTTCTTGCCGTTTTGTAAATGTGCTGGTCAAAGAAAGAATGAAGCCTGTAGCCTTAGAATCCCCCCCAGCCCTTTTCCTTCAGAGCGCTTAAAAATACAGCTGTTCTAGCTCCCGTTTTCTGCTGAAACCCCTCTCATGCTAAGCGCCGTAAAGTTACCACGCGATCGTGCGCACGTTCGTGAAGGCGTTTTGCCTTCAAATAACTCAAAATGATAGCATTTTGCTGCAAAACTACTTAATTTTGTCTGGGCATATCTCGAGGAGGTAAATTGTACAGTTTGAAGCGCTCTATGGGATGTTCTGAAGATTGAGGGCTCGCTGGTGATGCTGGTTCTCCTGGCAGCTCTGTGTGTCTCTCCCTTCTGCTGCAAGTTCTATAGGAGCTGGCCGGCCTTGAGTCTGCTGTTTTTATGCTGGCTTAATGGGGCGGTGCTTGCTTCAGCTAGCATTTCTTCACAACATCATTTTAAAAGGGGCTGTATCTCACTTCTTTGCCTTAGAAAATAATGCTGTATTAAAATAAAAGTATAATAATGTTGGAAATGGTTTAAATGTATTGTAATTAAAGAAATAATGTTCTAGAACAGGCTCAGGGAAGGAGTTGAATAGTCACATGACCCCTGAACAGTATAAAAAGTTGTGTTCTCAGTCTAGTGGAGATCAGTTGATCTGAAGAGATCAGACCTGGATATGCTGCTGTAAGCATCCTAGGAAGCTAGTATCTGCTAGCCTATGATTTAGTTATGCGTTTGTTTTTCCTCTTCTTAAGTTTGTTGTGTTCAGTTCATATTTTTTTTCTTATTTTGAATGTCCTACATCAAAGACGCCTCTTTGGTCCATCATTCCCACAGCCTGTGACAGCTTCCATGTGGCAGGGACATCAGAGGTTGAGAAGGAGAGATTTAAGATTAAGGACCGGGGATAGGCAATGGCCAGGGCTGAGATAGAGATAGAGAGAGAGGGGGGGGGACTTTAGGGTCAAGGTCATCTAGGGAAGATCCTTTTGAGGGGTTGATGGCAAGGAAGGCATTTATACTATCGGAGGGGGAGATTGAAGAGAATGAGATGGAGGTATGTGGGGGAATAGGAAGTGGAGCATTTTTTTGGGGGGGAGGGGCCGCTATGACATTTGAGGGAAGGGTAATTAGGGAAGGACTTCAGCAGTTCAGTTGTACAGGAGGTATAATAGGAGTTAAATTCCTCAGCTACGGCATGGGAGTCGGCTACAAAATTGCCATTTACCTTTAGCACTGAGAAAGGGGGGTGGGACTGAGGGGTAAAGGGGGCATGAACCACCTTCCAAACCTTGGAAGGGGAATTTATGATAGGAAACAGGAAAGTTCAAGCCTCCCCCCACAAAGCATGGCAGGTAGTAGGGTAAACACTGAGGTACAGAGCTTGACAGAGGGCAGGACAGGGGTACATGGAAAAATGGACAAGGGCAACAAGGGCAATAAGAGCAGGGATGGGGTAAAAAAGGATAAAGCCAACATTAAATGGAGGGCAATGAGTACCAATGCCCGTAGTCTGGGAAACAAGCTTCCAGAGCTAGTAGCCCTGATGGAAGTGGAACACTTGGATATTGTGGCAGTCACAGAAACATGGTACACATAAAACCATGACTGGGCAGTAAACATACCAGGATACACTATCTACAGGAGGGACAGGGAGGGTAAAAGAGGAGGAGGAGTAGCTCTTTACATAAGGGAAGAAATCAAAGCAACAGAACAAAAGGGTAAACAGGGAGGAGAAGAAGCACTGTGGGTAAATTTGGAGACCGGCAATGGCACCACAATCCGCACAGGGGTTGTATACAGACCCCTTCTCAGGGGGAGGAAATGGACAAGGAAATGACAGAAAGTATACTTAGAATGGCAGAAAAATGGGAGATATTGCTGATGGGTGATCTGAATATGCCAGATGTTAACTGGAGTGCAGTTGCAGCAGCCATTTCTAAGAGTGGGGTTATTCTAGATGCCCTACAGGGGGCATGCCTTAGGCAACTAGTATTGGAGCCCACTCGAGAGGGAGCAATCTTAGACCTGGTTCTCTCAAATGGAGATGAAGAAAGGATCACAGATGTAGAAGTGGGTAGCCATCTGGGAACTAGCGACCATCGAACAGTATGGTTCATAATAAACACAGCAATAGAGTCAAGCCATACAAAGGCAAAAGTACTAGACTTCAGGAGGGCTGACTTTGCCAAAATGGGTGAGTGCCTAAGGAATGCACTAGCAAATGGCAGGAAGGAGGGTGGAAGAACAATGGGAATAATAAAACTGCCATCACAGAGGTAACAAGCCTTTGTGTGAAGCAAATAAACAAAATGAAACGAGGTAAGAAACCACTATGGTTCTCAAAGGAAGTGGCAGTAAAGGTTCAAGAGAAAAAGAAAGCATTCAGGAAGTACAAGAAATCCCAGAAGGAACAGGACAGAGAACTGTATCAGTTAAAGCAAAAGGAAGCTGGGAAGGCAGTCAGAACTGCAAAGGCCCAAACCAAGGAAAAGATAGCCAACTCAGTTAATAAGGGGGATAAAACCTTTTATAGGTACATCAGGGAGCGAAGGAAGACCAAGGGAGGGATAGTGAGGCTTAATAAAGGGAGGGAGGTGGGCAGAGGGTGACTGTGAAAAGGCAGAGATACTAAACAAATATTTTTGCTCACTATTTACAAAGGAAGAGGGGGAGGTACCTAAAACAAACAGTAGAAACACTCTGGATACAGAAGTTGATACCAGCCCATTTACAGAAGAAAGGGTTCTGAAAGAACTCTTAAAACTGAAGGTGGACAAAGCAATGGGGCCTGATGGGATTCATCCCAGAATTCTAAAAGAACTAAGGGTAGAACTAGTGACACCACTGACTACCCTCTTTAACAAATCATGGGAGGAAGAGGTGGTACCCGAGGACTGGAGGAGGGCAGATGTGATTCCCCTTCACAAAAGTGGGAGCAAGGCAGAAGCAGGAAACTACAGACCTGTTAGTTTAACCTCAGTGGTAGGGAAAATGATGGAATCACTTCTGAAGGAAAGAATTGTTGAGTATCTAGAGGCCAGAGGGCACAGGACCCAAGGCAGCATGGATTCTGCGGAAGGTCATGCCAGACAAATCTGATAAATTTCTTGACTGGGTGACCAAAGCAGTTGATCAGGAGGGGCTGTGGACATGGCCTACCTAGACTTTAGCAAGGCATTTGACACAGTCCCACACAAAAGATTAATATACAAGTTAGCTAGCCTGAGAGTGGGTCCCAAGATGACAGCCTGGGTAAAGAATTGGCTGGAGAATAGGACACAGAGAGTGATAGTAAATGGAGTCCACTTTGAAAAAGGGGGTTAGTAAGTGAGAATTTCATGAGGTTCAGTATGGGACGGTCCTCTTCAATGTCTTTATAAGCAACATTGCAGAAGGACTGAAGAAAAGTATGTCTCTTTGCAGATGACACAAAGATCTGCAACAGAGTTGATGCACAAGGTGGAGTGGAAAGGATGAGAAGGACTTGGCAAGGTTAGAGGAATGGTCAAATGTATGGCAGCTTAGATTCAATGCTAAGAAGTGCAAGGTAATGCACCTGGGAAACAAAACCCAGGGAAGAGTACACAATGGGGGTGAGATACTAACAACAACAAAAATGGAAAGGGACGGGGGTAGTCATATCAGATGACCTAAAGGTGGGCAAGCAATGTGAGAGGGCAGCAAGGAGGGCTGGGGAATGCATAGGAAGAGCATCACCAGTAGAAAACAAGTTATTATCCCTCTGTACAGACAGCTGGTGAGACCCCATCTGAGTACTGTGTGCAGTTCTGGAGACCAAATCTCCGCAAAGACATAGACAGGATGGAAGCTGTCCAGAGGAGGACAACTAAAATGGTGCAGTGTCTTCACCGGAAGACATATGAAGAGAGACTTAAGGAACTTAATATGTTATAGCCTCGAGGAAAGGAGGGAGAGGGGGACATGCTAGAAACTTTCAAGTACCTCAAGGGAATCAACAAAGTCCAAGAGGTAGCATCTTTCAAAAAAAGAGTGTGCAAGAACAAAGGGCACAATTTGAAGATAGAAGGGGTGGCTCAGAGGTAATTTAGGAAGTATTTTTCACAGAGAGGGTTGTGGATGTATGGACAGCCTTCCAGAGGAGGTTGGAGTCAAAAACAGTGGTGGAATTCAAGCATGCATGGGACAGTCATAAGGCAATTCTAGGGGGTGGGGGTAGGAAGAAGTAGGCTGCTGGTTAACTAGGATCTGCAGCTTATCCATCAGGTAGGGAAATGGGCAGACTGGGTGGGCCAAGCGGTCCTTATCTGCTGTCAAATTCTATGTTTCTATGTTTCTATGTCTTAAACGACAGCAAGCCGATAAGGTGATATATGCACTGGTGGACACGAAAGGGGTTCCATGCCGTACGAACTCTGGGATAAATTTAATCATGTCTCAATTCTATGAAAATTTACAGTATATGCTTCTCCAAACCCCCCTGACCCAGCTAAGATCCAAGCTTTCCTATCCTTATTACCCATTCCCAGAATTTCTGGTTGTGATACCAAATTGTTAGAAACTCCTATAACAGCTGAAAAAGTCACTCAGGCGATTCACTCTTTGAATCCATGTAAAACTCCAGGGAAAGATGGACTGCCCATAGATTTGTATAGACTTCGGGGAGTTAATCTGGCCCCATATTTGGTTCTGGCATTCCGACACTCTTTACTTACTGGACATCTGCCCCCCTCCATGAGAGAAGCCACTATTACAGTGCTTCCCAAAAAAGGGAAAGATCCATTGTCTTCAGGTAGTTATCGCCCCATCTCCCTTATTAACGTGGATGCCAAGATACTGGCCAAGGTTCTTGCTGGCCAGCTTGAACCTCTTCTGCATGGCTTGGTTAACCCATCCCAAGCGGGCTTTGTTAAAGGCCGTCTAGGGTCGGATCACCACAGAACATTAGGGTCCCTAATGCACTCTGTCAAACTCTAATCAATTCCCTCAGTAGCTTTGGCCATTGACTTCGAAAAGGCCTTTGATTCGGTCGAATGGCCTTTTCTATTTCATACTCTCTCCACTATGGGTTTCGGCCCAGGATATATCGCCTGGATAAAGCTTTTATATACTGCTCCCTTAGCCTCGTTTCTGACTAATGGCACCCTGTCTCGACCCTTCCAGTTACAGAAGAGCACGAGACAGGGATGCTCTCTTTCTCCCCTCCTATTCATTCTAGCTATAGAGCCCCTGGCCATTGCACTTAGGTCCTCCGATTCTATCCCTGAGATTCAGGTGGGTGATGCCAACTATAAAACATTCTTATATGCAGACAATCTCCTTATTACTACTGAACATACTTCACTAGGGATTCAGACAATCTTTAACATCTTGACTGATTTTACAAAGATATCAGGTTTAAAATTAAATCAGTCTAAAACTGAAATCCTTCCACTGAATTCCTTAGCCTCTGGAGAAGAGTTTATTTTCATGGGGCTTAAATGGTCCCCCCAAGGTATAACATACCTTGGCATTATCTTACATCTGGATTCACTTAAAATGCTTGCAGCTAATTTCAACTCCCTGATTGATACCCTTAGGTTAGATATCGAAAGATGGAAAGCATTGAAGCTCTCACTAGCTGGTAAAATTGATTCAATCAAAATGATGGCTGCCCCTAAGATGCTTTATTTATTGGCTCACCTATCTCTGTCTATACCCCAGAAGTGGTTCCAGAAATTGGAGGCCCTGATGGGCAATTTCCTGTGGGAAGGCACACCCTCTCGATATAGTAAACTTAAACTTCGACAACATTGGAAAAGGGGTGGTTGGGGACACCCCTGGTTGCAACAGTATCATATGGCCTTTGTTCTGGCTCAGACTCTTGGATGGTTTTCTAAATTTGGACAGGCCTCTCCACACTGGCTCCAGTTGAATGAATGAATGAATGAATGAATACTTAATTTCTAAAAAGCGCCTTTTCAAATTCAAGGCGCTTTTACAACAAATCAATACATAAAACTTAAATTCCTAAAAACAATCCATAAATAATTTTAAAAATCCGGATATGCTAGGTTAAACAGATATGTCTTCAAAGCTGATTTAAAGCTTTGGACAGTCAAGCATTCTCTCACCTGATGAGGTAGAGAATTCCACAGGGTTTGAGCCATAAAACTAAATTATCTTGCCCCTGATGTCTTTAAGCGAACCCTGGGAATCTCTAGCAATCCCTCATCGGTAGATCGGAGCCAATGGGAAGGACAGTAAGGGAAAAGAAGATCTTGCAGGTAACTAGGTCCCTGATCATGTAGGGCCTTATAGGTCGGCAGACCGACCTTGAAGGTGATTCGCCATTGAATTGGCAGCCAGTGCAGTCCACGGAGGACAGGCGTTATATGACTGGCCCTTGATGTACCAGTCAAAAGCCTGGCTGCTGCATTCTGCACCAGCTGCAAATGGCGAATATCCACCCCCCGGTAGCCCTAGGTACAGGGCGTTGCAGTAGTCCAAGCGGGAGGTAACGAAGGCGTGGACCAATGTTGGAAGATCATCAACAGGAACCAGATGCTTCACTCGGGCTGTATTCCTCAGATGGTAAAATGAGGTCTTGACAACAGCTGACACCTGATGTTTGAGGGTCAGACAATCATCAAATATAATGCCCAAGTTCCGCACCTGGTCTGAGGTCGTCAGCTGGGTCCCCCCAAGCCAAAGACCTGAGGGTGACCCAGTCAATGAACCTACCCCTCGATGGCCTGGGTCCACAACCAACACCTCAAGTTTTTTCAGGGTTTAACCACAACCAGCTCACAGTCATCCAGTCCTGAATTTTGGTAAAACAGTTATTAAAGACCGAGACAGCATCACCCTGGCCAGGCACAAAGGACATGTACAGCTGAGTATCATCTGTATAGCAGTGAAAACTCAGGCCGTACTGCCTAATGATCACTCCCAATGGCAGCATATATACCGCAAATAACATGGGTGCTAAGATAGTGCCCTGCGGCACCCCAGAGAATAGGAGGAGTGATGTCGAGGAACAAATCCCAGACACCACCCTCTGAGTCCTACCCTCGAGGAATGATCGAAACCAACTGAGGACTAAACTAGATAGCCCACAGATAACACACAGGTGCTCTAAAAGAACCCCATGATCAACGGTATCAAATGCCGCAGAGAGATCAAGAAGGATCAAAATGGAACGAGTCTTTCAATCTCTCGCTATTAGGAAGTCATTTAGTATTCTAACAAGGGCTGTCTCGGTACTATGTATTTTCCTAAATCCTGACTGGAGAGAATCATAGACATTGTGGCTGGTCAAATGATCGTCCAACTGTAACGCAACCACCTTCTCAATAACCTTGCCTACAAAAGGCAGGCTAGAGACAGGCCTGTAGTTGGCCAGACATTCCGTGTCTAAGGAGGGTTTTTTTAGAAGGGGCCTAATCACGGCTTCTTTCAAGGGGTCAGGAAAGATCCCCTTCTCCAATGACAACCAGATTACCTCAGCAAGGATCAGGCCGATTTTGTCCACACATCCTACTAGGAGGTGGGTGGGGCCCGGATCCAAACTACAGTTGGTCAGTCGCAGTGATTGGACGATCATCACTATGTCACTGATTGTGGGTCAGTCAATGTCAGACCACACAAACTGGGTGTCCGACATCTCCTGCCTACCACTACAACTCCCATTTGAGAGAGTTAGAAGGAGATCGGACCTGATTGTGTCAACCTTATCTGCAAAGAATCGAGCAAACTCCTCACAGCGTTCCTGTGAAAATGCTCTCTCAGGCTGAAGACAGAGTGGATTGCACAGTCTGTCCACGGTCTGAAAGAGCTGGGCTGGTCGATTCTGTGCAGCAGCAATTTCCCTGTGTAGCAGCAATTTCCCAGTTAGAAGACTCCCTAACTCACACTCCCTCCCCAGCGGTCACCTTATATGGCAAGAAGAATTTACCCATGGGCCTTTCCCCCTCTATATTACTATCAATAAAATATTGGAAGCAAGCAATGGCTCTGCTGGGCCATGACCCGGCTCCTTGGGAATATATGCTTCTATGGGACAATCAGGCCCTGAAAATAGGGGAATCCACTTTGCACTGGAAAGTTTGGATGGTACAAGGTATCTCCTTGATACAGGATCTCCTACTCCCTGGAACTATTGTTATAGACTCTTTTGAATCTCTGAAGGCAAGGTATCATCTCCCTGCTTCTCACTTTTGGAGATACCTTCAGTTGAGAGATGCCATATCTCACCTTCCAAATTTCCCTCACCATAATTCACCACAAAAAAAGGCCCACCCCATATATTCATGGGGTAAATTTACCAAGAATAAAGCCAGCAGCATATATAGTGCCCTCAGAGAATTCACCAAAGACCCCTCCCAAAAAGCCAGATTGCAATGGGAAAAAGAATTACAGACTTCTATTTCGGAGCAACAATGGGAACAAGGATGGGTACGAATCCATTTGGCCTGCCAGGATGGACGTACATGACTTATTATGAATAAGACCCTCCACAGATGGTATAGAGACCCAGCTAAACTAATTAAGATGGGACTCATCTCGGCAGACACTTGTTGGAGATGTAATCAAGGTGCCCATCTGTTCCATATACTCTGGGACTACCCCAATCTTCGGCACTTTTGGCTAGCAATTCAAGACATGTGCCTACAGATGTTCCCCAATACTGTTCTGTACCCTCTTTTGCTCCTTCTTGGCTGTGGTAGCTCTGCCATGCCAAAGAACAGTCCAGAGGCACAATGGACCACATTGGTCGGGGCACTGGCCAAGAGACTCATACTGACAAGATGGAGAACCTTGGAGATTCCGACCTTTCATGAGTTCCTCCTGGCTCTCGCCCAAGAGACCACATTCGAGAGGATCTCCAGTTTTGCCCAAGGCTCTCTAGCCCGGTATGATAAATGCTGGCAGCCTTATTTAAGGTCTAAGTATAGTCATGATATTCCTTTCAGTCCCACTCCTTAGATTTCTCCCCCTCACTATAAAGGTCTGGGTTTTGTTATCCATAGTTCCCTTGTCCCTTTCTCCACTCTGACTATATTTATGCTTCAGTAAAAGATTGCCTTTCTGTATATAGTTGATATTACAATCTGCAAGGTAGAAGGACATACCTT
The DNA here is from genome assembly GCA_016271365.2 of Neoceratodus forsteri. NCBI lineage: Eukaryota > Metazoa > Chordata > Ceratodontiformes > Ceratodontidae > Neoceratodus > Neoceratodus forsteri. The sequence goes on along the minus strand of CM057452.1, from coordinate 470,991,836 downwards.
AGGTAGAGTAGTTAGAATATTTCTCAGGCCTTTTTGTCACATCTTTCTTTTTTTTTGTAATCTATGTATTTTTCACTAGGCTCCCCTCCATTTGGGGGGAGCAACCTTACATTGGCTTATTAATCTCCGGATTCAAGGTCTGTAATATGGACATTATCTTAAGTCATATCTTTTAAAGTTTGCAGCTAATTGAGTGAATACTTTGTTAATTTCATTTGCTGGCCATACCAAATATTGAGGTATGAGTCAGATCTGTATGCGCAATACTCTGCCTCTATGTGTGTGTTCTGTCCAAGAATAATAATAATAAAAATGTTAAACAACAAGAAGGAAACAGTGAACTGGAGATACAGGCAAGATTTCGGGAATTGGCCAGGATTTGCCACTCTATAGGATGCTCAATCTCCTTTTCTGAGATACTGCCAGTACCAAGGGCAAGTGGGGAAAATACGCAAAAACCTATAGGGGTAAACCAGTGGCTCAGGGAGTGGTGCAAGTCAGAAGGTTATGGATTGATGGGGAACTGGGGTGATACATGGGAAGACAAGGGGCTATATGCCAGGGATAGGCTGCATCTCAACCTGGAGGGAGGAGATCCTTAAACAAAACTTTTGATTCATTGGTGGTAGGTGGGCTTTAAACTTGAAAAGGGGAGGGATAGAAAGACTGAAAGCCCCAGTGAGGAAGCTTGAGGGTTCAGGACTAGATCATGCAAGCGGGCTGTGGGTAGCATTAAAAGACCAGGGGAACTGAGGGGGAAGAGAGATGGGCGATTGCGCCTGGGCTGAGAAGACTGGGGGGGGGTCAGGTGGAGGACGGTCCTGATCAATGCCAGGAGCATGGGCAATAAAATGCCAGAGCTCCAGACAATGCTAGTTGAGGGTGCAGCAGACTTGGCAGCAATTACTGAGATGTGGGCCACTCAGAGGCATGATTGGGACCTAAATTTAGAGGGATACACAATGTTTATGAAGGACAGGGTGGTGGGAAGAGGGGTGTGTGTGGAATTGATAGTCAAAAATGACATAGTAGTTGGTGGAATCGAGGAGGCAGAAGGAGATGTGGAGGCAATTTGGGTAACCCTACAAATGAGGGTGGGTAATAGATTAAAAATAGGGGTGGTGTACAGACCCCCTGCAATGGAAGCAGAACTGGAGGATGATCTGGCTGAGAACATCAGGGGTCACTGTGGCCTCAGAAAGGGCACGGTGGTGATCATGGGTGACCTGAACATGCCGGGGGCAGACTGCGGCACTATGACATCCTCGGTGGCCAGGGAGCAGAGGTTGATGGATGTCTTACAGGATGCCTTCCTAGTCCAGCATGTGGGGGAGCCTACTAGGCAGGATCAGATCCTGGACATAGTCCTAGCAGATAGTGACCAGATAAGGGGCCTGCAGGTGAGCATCCCATTGGCAGGCAGTGACCATGCCACGGTCTGGTTTCTTATGTTCCTAGGGGGAGAGGAAATTTGCACTAACACAGAAGTAATAGATTTGAGGGGGCAAACTTTGAGGGCATAGGAAGGATTCTTAAAGGGTGCTTGGATGAGATAAGGCCAGACATGGATGCTGGTAGCTTGTGGGAGACCATTAAGAAGGGGTGCAGGAGGCTTCGAGGGCCTGTGCAAAGGTAAGGTGCAAGTAATGTAGGGCCAGTAAGCCATGTTGGTGGACCCAGGAGGTGCATGAGGCGGTGAGGGAGAAAAATGCTGCCTGTGCACACTTAAAGCACTCAAGGGGGGCTAGGGAGAGGGGAGAGTATGATTTCCTGGCTAACAAGGTCATCGGGGTGGTAAGGAGGGCCAAGGCGAAGAAGGAGCTTAACCTGGCCAGGGATATCCACAGGGGGTGAAAGGGGTTCTATAGATACATAGGGGAGAAAAGAAAAGTGAAGGCACAGATCAGCAGGATTAGAACTGGGGGGGATGGGAGCAGGAAGCTGGGGAACAAGCAGAGGTGCTAAATGAGTACTTTGCCTCTGTCTTTACCGGGCGAGGTGGGGGATCTTTCCAACCTGATGAGAGGGTACAGGAGCCCACTGAATCAGGTCAGGTGGAGACTGAAGGACTGGATGAGACTAGGACAGGGGATGGGTTGTATCTAGGAGGGGAGGAGAGGATGCATGAGGAGGGGGGATGGGAGGGAAAAATCACAGTGGATAGGGTGAGAGAGGCCCTCCAGTCGCTAAAGACTGAGAAGGCATCAGGGCCAGATGGGCTGCATCCAAGGGTGTTGAAGGAACTGGCAGATGTGCTGGCAGCTCCACTTGCCTCACTCTTCAACATCTCCCTGATGACAAGGTGGGTGCCTCAAGATTGGAAGGTGGCTCATGTGGTGCCTATCCACAAGGGGGGTCCAAAGAGGAGATGGGGAATTATAGGACCGTTAGCCTAATGTCTGTGGTAGGCAAGATTATGGAGGGCATTATCAATGAGAGGCTGGGGGGCAGCTGGAAAGGTTGAGGCACCTGGATGACAGGCAGTATGGTTTTGTTCTTGGAGGTCATGACAGACTAACCTGGTGAAGTTTTATGACTGTGTGACGGGTGCCCTGGATGTCCTCTATCTGGATTTCAGTAAGGCGTTCAATTCAGTACCCACAATGGCCTACTAACAAAGCTGGGGATGGAATGGGGGGGGCAGTTGCTCAAGTGGGTGGAAACTGGCTTATGGGGTGAATACAGCGAGTGGTGGTTGGAGGGATAGTCTCCTCCCCCAGGAGGGTCATTAGTGGGGTCCCCCAGGGTTCGGTCCTGGGGCCACTCCTGTTCAATTCCTATGTCTCAGACATAGGGTGGGGTGTTAGGAGTAGGTTGAGTCTCTTTGTGGTTGACTCAAAACTGGCAGCACTGGCAGATGGGCAGAGGGGAGAGAGGTCCTGCAGGGGGATCTGGATGCCCTGGAGAGGTGGGCAAGGAAGTGGGGGTTGAAGTTCAATGTAGGGAAATGTAGGGTGCTACATCTGGGGGTCAGAAACCCAGGACATGCATACACCCTGGGGGGACCACACTGCAAGTCACATCGGGCAAGAGGGACTGAAGGATAGTGGTGGACAGTAAAATGAATAACACAGAGAATTGTCAAAGAGCTGCAGCAAAAGCAAACAGGATACTGTGCTGCAATACCAGGGGATTACCTCCAGGAGGGAGGTGATCCTCCCTCTGTATAATGCCCTGGTTAGGCCGCATCTTGAGTACTGTGTGCAGTTCTGGAGACCCTGTCTTAAGAGGGACATAGCACTGCTGGAGAGGGTCCAGAGGAGGGTGACCAGGATGATTCAGGGCATGGAGGGTAGGACCTATGAGGAGAGACAGAATGAACTCAGTCTGTACTCACTGGAGGAGAGGAGGGACAGAGGGGACATGATAGAGACTTTCAAGTATATAAAGGGAGATAAATAAGGGCGGAGCCATGGAAGTGTTCAGGCTTAAGAAGGGGGGAAATACTAGGAGGCACGAGTGGAAGCTGGAAGAGGAGGAAGTACAGGGGGAGCGCCGGAGACACTTCTTCACAGAGAGGATGATGGAACCATGGAACACACTACCTAGGAGTCTGGTGGAAGAGACCACAGTGGAAGGATTCAGAAAGGGTTGGGACAGGTATAGGGGGAAGCTGAGGCCAGGGAGGGCCACCTCTGGGACTGGGGAGTGGAGGAACTAGCTCCCAGTAGGGGGCTAGCTTCCGAGCAGACATGATAGACCATGGGGCCTATTCTGCTGGCTTTTACTATGATACTATGACACTGTGGTGGTGGTGGTGGTGGTGGTGGTGGGGGGGGTCCTGGATCTAGTGGATATCACAGAAACCTGGTGCAAGGAGCACCAGGACTGTGACTTGATCATTTCTGATTTTACTTTATTTAAATGGGACAAGGAAGGGAAAAAGGGGGAGGGGTAGTTATTTATGTGAGGGACTGCATAAAGACTACAGAATTACAAGGAGGACGGGGTGGAGGTACTGTGGATAGCATTGGAGAATAGAAAAGGGCCAGTCATATGTGTGGAGCTGGTATACAGACCTCCAGTGCAGGGAGAAGAAGAGGGTAGTGATCTGTTGAAAGCAATACAAAAGATGGCTAACAAGGGAGAGTTGCTACTGTTGGGGGACTTCAGCCTACTGAATGTGGAGTGGAACCTCCTAGCAGCGGCATTAGGGACATCTTGGACTCTCTGCAGGAGATGTGCCTAAGGCAGCTTGTAACAGAACTCACCCAAGAAGGTGTGGTGCTGGACCTGATACTTACAAAGGGGGACTGAGTCAATAACATAGATGTATTGGACCACCTGGGGACCAGAGACCATTGGATGGTGAAATTTAATTTAAGAACAGGACCAGAGCCAAGCTACACCAAAATGAGGGTCCTGGACTTCAGGAGGGCTGACTTCGGGAAAATGAGGTTATGCCTGAGGGGCACCCTGGCTGAAATGGGGGAGCAGAAGGGGGTGGAGGAACAGTAGGCTGCAATAAGGCAGGGAACTGAGAGAGCTACCCAACTATGTGTCAGGCAGGTCAGCAAGAGCAGGAGGAGGAGGAAGCTGGTGGAAAAGGTAAGGGCAAAAAAAAAAACAACTAGCGTTCATAAGATACAAAAGAACTCAGAAGGAGGAGGATAGGGACTGTTACCAGGGGAGGCAAAGGAAGGCAGGGAGGGCAGTTAGGAGAGCAAAGGCATTAACAGAAGAGACTATATCCTGGACAATTAAGAGGGGGGAAAACATTCTATAGGTACACTAGTGAACGGAGAAAAACAAAGGGGGAGGATAAATAGGCTGAAAGGGGAGGGGTTCACATAGAGGAGGAATGTCAAAAAGCGGACATACTAAACAAGTACTTCTGCTCAGTATTAACTGAGGAGAGAGCAGGGACAGGGCCAGAGATGTAGGATAGGGGCATAATGGGTAGGAAGTGGACATCAACCACGTTACAGAAGAAAGAGTCCTGAGCAAGCTGAAGAAGCTGGGTGATAAGGCGATTGGTCCAGATGCAGTGCACCCCAGGAACTCCGGGAAGAGTTGGCTGCACCCTTTGTGGATGACATGAAGGTATGCAGTAGGGTGGACAGGCTGGGGGGGGGTTTGAAAAGATGATGGAGGACCTCAGAAAACTGGTGGAATGGTCTGGAGCATGGCAGCTGGGATTCAATGCAAAAAAGTGCAGGATCATGCACATAGGGCGCAAGAACTCAGGGGCAACATACGAACTGGGAGGGGGAGAACTCGCAGTCATGAAGCAGGAAAGAAACCAGGGAGTTATCATCTTGGATGACCAAAAAGAGGCTAGGCAGTGTGACAAGGCAGTGGGAAAGGCTAGGCAAATGCTTGGTTGCATAGGGAGGGTTATCACCAGTATAAAGAGGGAGGTAATTTTGCCCTTGTGTGGGACACTATTGAGACCTCGCCTCGAGTACTGCATCCAGTTCTGGAGGCCACATCTGAGAAAGAGCATGAGACAGGTTGGAGGTGGTGCAGAGGAGGCTGGCTAAAATGTTGCAGGGCAAACATGAGAGACCTATGAGGAAAGACTAAAGGAGTTAAATATAAATTCCCTGGAGGTAAGGAAAGAGAGGGGGTACATGATAGAAACATTCAAATACATCACTGGTATAAATAGAGTACAGAGGGGAACATTTCCAAAGTAAGAGAAGCTCAAAGACAAGGGGGCACAGTATCAAGCTGGAGAGGGGGGTGATGGCACATATGTAACATGAGAAAGTACTTTTTCATGGGGAGGGTAATGGATGCTTGGAATAGCCTCCCAGAGGAGGAGGTGGTGGGGGCTAAAACAGTTACGGGATTTAAATATGAGAACAGACACAACGGTATCCTGGAAGCAAGAGGGGGTGCTCCAAAGTTCAGTTGGCATGTCGGGACTCATAATACTTAAGGATTGATAGGGCAGACTGGGTGGACCAAGTGGTCCTTATCTGCCGACAACTTCTACGTATCTGTGTAAAGATGGCAAATCATCTCATAGCAGAGTGATTTATCTTTGACATGATAGAAGGAGCACTGAGCAAATCACTCACTTCAGACTAAATGGGAAGGAAAGGAACTGTAAATAGCTAGAGACTGAGTCTATTTGAATGAAACAGGGGATGCCTCAGATGAATGGTTACAACCTTCACGTAGACACCATGGGTATCCTGGAGCTATGCCCACCCTTAATCTCTACCTGACGCCAAGAGGGGGTTCTCATATGGTATCAGCCTTCAGCTGAAAGAACAGTGACAGCAGCCACAACTAAGTGGGATTCCTGGACTGCACATCATCTAGTCCAGGAAGTGAGGGGACCAAAGGGAGAGCAAGAGCAAATGAAAAGGGGGTTTACATATATCTTTTGAAAAATATTATGCCCTACATAAATTACATAGATTCTGAAAAATGCTGCACAGTGTATAGATTTTCAAAACTTGGATGGGCTAGATCCTAATCTCATGCACCTCTCTGCCCCTCTCTGCCATGCCATTGCGCTCCCACTCACCTACCTTCTAAACCTCTCCTTCACACTGGCCACTGTCCCTGATGACTAGAAGCTTGCCACTGTCGTTCCTCTTCCCCAAGAGTGGTGATTCAACTAATACTGGTAACTACCTTCCGACATCCTTACTCCCTGTTCTTGAAAAACTCCAAGAGCACTTGATCCTGGCCCAACTTCTCCCATTTCTTGACTCCTAATCCTCCTTCACCTCTTTCCAGTCTGGTTTTTGGAAGGCCCACTCCATCATGACCTCCCTGTTCCAGCTCACTGACTCCATTCTCACAGGCACGGATCAGGGCCGCATCACCTCTGCTCTCTTTGTCGATCTCTCCAAAGCCTTTGATACTGTTGCCCACACTCTGGTCTTCACCAAGCTTGAAACAGCTGGACGCTCTGAGGCTGCAACTGGGTGGTTCTGTTCCTATCTGATGGGTAGATCCCAATTGGTTAGAGTAGGCAATTCTGTCTCCCCCTTCCCATCAAACTGGTGTCCCTTGGGGGGTCACGTGATGGCAGCCTAGAAGAGTAGCAGCAGACTCCGTTTGCTCCACCCCTACTCGCTAAAACCCTTTAATTAAGCATTTTTTCAGAAGCAAGAGTGAAGGATTTGAAGCAGATCACAGCATAAAATCTTCCTGTTCTATTGGAATTGCTAATTATGGAGGTCTTTATGCGGAAAGCGCCACCATGACATTCGCCACCATTATCCCCCGAGAAAGACAAGGCCTCTAAGCGGCCTAAAACCCAGATGCCGAAAGTGCTTATGGGGACTGTTCCACTCACAGAAGACAAATTCCTAAAAATTATGCAACCTATGCAGGAGTCGATGGATAGTATTGCTGAGGAATTACACAAGATTAAAGCAGCAACAGACTCCCTGTCCACCCGAATGGCAGATTCAGAAGCCCACCTCACATCAGCGGAGAAAAAGCAAGACAAACTTGCCATAGACCAGGCACTTACCAACCGAAGAGTTAAAAAATTAGAAGACAAATTAGAGGACCTGGAGTGGAGGAGTCATTGGAATAAATTATTAATAATGGGTATTCCCAAAAAAGAAGAAGGCACAGCACCTATTCTCTTTGTCCAGAAGTTCTGTGAAAAAATAGCAGGGCCCTCTCCTAATGGTCCTGCCTATATTGTGGAGAGAGCTCACAGGGCACTTCAACCACCCCCACCCGCAGCTCTGCGCCCAGGCCTATAATTTTCAAGTTACTTAATTTCCAGGATAAACAACATATCCTCTCAAAAGTAAAAGCACTGCAAGAAGTTCTCTGGGAGGGGAAAAAGGTTAGAGTGACCCAAGATTTGCCACAATCAGTTCGATTGAAACGCCAAGAATTGCATCCAATTGCAACAAAACTAATTGCAGCGAGAAAGCCTTTTCGTGTTAAATACCCTGTGATTCTACAAGTGAAGCTTGGGGATCACTGGCAAACCTTCGACTCTCAGGAGCAAGCCCTGAGTGAATTGAAAGCAGCACTTCCAGATTTATTCAAGTGAGCTTCCTTTAAAAAGAGGAGGTTTTTCTTTACTTCATTCTAATAGTAGCTACAGCTTTTCTGTGCCAATGCTATGGAAGCCTCACTCTCTCACATATGTAGATTGCATATAAAAGGTAATAAATGTTTAAAAGCGTAAGCCTCCCTTATTAGATGCCTAATTGAAAACATTATGAACGTGCAACATTTATATTAAGGATCCATCTGACTTGATAAAAATCAATGTTTTTCGCAGTGAGAAGATGGTCCTATGAGCATGTTTGAATAAGATTACTGGATTGTTCCCTCAATCGGCAAGTTCAGCATCGCGTCTCCTAGTAAATTCATTTGCCAATGTTGAACCACCATCTGCATCCAGAAACCCATATAGAACTGAGGCTTGCCAATAAAACTCGCTCGTGAAGCAACGAGGCAACTACAAGGGGGTTTAATATTTGAACTGCTAGTACTTCAAATACTGAGTTTTCTTTTTACTAGTTGTAATAATATAACAAAATATTATTGCTTTGCCTAACGAACTAAGAGAATTGGTCTCTTTAACAAGGGGAGTTTCACTCCTAGATAAATCAAGAGGTTCCTATTTTTTCTTCAAGTGAACTCCCCTTGTAAAGGGATTTTTCCCTTTTTACCTCATTCTAATAGTAGCGGCAGCTTTTTTGTGTCAATGCTACGAAAGTCTCACTGTCTCACATAAGTGGATGGCATGCAAAAGTGAGAAGATGATCCTATGAGCAAGTTTAAATAACACCACAGGACTGATCCCACAATCGGCAAGTTCAACACCACAACTCCTAGAAAGTTCGTTTACCAATATTGAAGTACCACCTGCTTCCAGAACTGTGTCTGAGCTCACAATAGAACCCATATGGAGCTGGAGGCTTGCCAATAAAGTTCGCCCGTGAAGTAACGAGACAACTACAAGGGGATTTAATATTTGGACTACTAGTACTCTAAATACTGAGTTTTCTTTATCCTAGTTGTAATAACAACAAAATATTATCATTTTGCCTAATGAATTAAAAGAATTGGCCTCTTTAACAAGAGGAGTTTCATCCCTAGATACATCAAGAGGATCTCTTTATAATTTCAGAGGCAACTGCCTGATTGTTGTAAGTTTCATAATAACTGAATATAATTAGCGAGTTGGGGGAGAGATTTATGGGGAAAGGAGACACTTTTAGTCTTGTTTTTTGTACATCACTTGACAAATTCGATTGTAGATCAGTTTGTTAGAACTGGGGGTAGTTAAGGGATTTATAGGGGATAAAATGGGAAGAGGGGAAGGAAATTATTGGGGCCGGTTATCTCCTCTTTACTTACTTTTCTTAGTTATAGATAAAGACATCAGGTACTTTTATCAAGTCTCCTATCTGCTCCATCTTACATGGAGATTCAACTTCAAAACAGCATAATGTCAGGTCCATATATTATTTTAAGCTGGAACGTGAAGGGTGCTAGGGATAGATGCAAGCAGCCAATAATATTAAGGCACCTATGGAGCCTTAAAGCAAACATAATCTGTCTTCAAGAAACGCATCTTAGGTGAGAGGATACTTCACTGTTCTGTAAGGGATGGGTAGAACAATCTTATGGGGCAGGAATATCCACTAACAGGGGTTGGGTCGCTATAATATTTCATAAAAATGTTCCCTTTAGATTAGAAAATGAGATTTGGGATAGTCAAGAACGATATATTATATTACACTGCCTATTGGGCCCACATCAAGTAACTATTGGGTCTATTTATGGGCCAAACGTGGATTCCCCAGCATTTTTTTACAGGCTTAACGGGAGATATTTCCACTATTCCGCCTAGAACTATATTTTTAGGAGGAGACTGGAATATTACCCCTCAGCTCTCTCTAGATAGGTCAGAACCTAAAAGGTCTGGTCTTTCTCCTGCACAGAGAGCCCTACAGGATCTAATAAGTGGGCTGGGTCTCCTTGACATATGAAGAGTGTTTAATCCCAACGAAAAACAATACACCTTTTTCTCTCACCCCCATTGTTCTTGCTCATGCATAGATTATATCCTGATAAGCTCCTATATCATGCCTGGAGTAATGGAGACTATGATTCACCCACTGGTGATATCGGACCACTCCCCGGTTTCTATAACATATATATTAGGACCTGGAATTAAAAGAGATTCCATATGGAGATTAAACACACAAATGCTCCAAACCCCCAATACACAGGCCCATCTTAAAAATGTTATTACTTCATTCCTAGATAATAACATAGGGACAGTTCCTAAAACTGATGTAGTTTGGTCAACCCTGAAATGTGCGTTATGAGGGGAATGCATACATTTAGCCTCTATCAGGCTGAAAAAGTTTAAACTGTATACCGAAACCCTGTTGCAAGAAATCAGAGCCTTAGAATTAAATATCAGCAAGCGTTCCTCAGACTCTGAATGGACTAGACTTCATATGTTGTATGCCCAATTTTCAGATCTTATGTTCCAAAAAGCAGAGCTCTCTTTGAAACGTGCCCAGATGAGGTACTTGGAATCTGGGAAACATGCTGGTAAATTGTTAGCCCTCCGTATTAAACAAATAGATTCTACTCGTCCTGTGCCTGGACTGTATTTGCATAAACAAGGCCCATTAATTACAATCGTGAGGGAAATTACCTCTAGGTTTGCAAAATATTATGGAGACCTGTATCATACTGCAGATGGAAATATCCCAAACGAACAAATACAAGCATACTTTGATCATTTGATCCTCCCAGCTCTACCTGCAGACAAGAAGCCATTCCTGAGCTCCCCTATTATGGAATGGGGAGTCACTCAGGCAATTGAACAGCTCACAGCTGATAAATCACCTGGTCCAGATGGCTTCCCATCTAATTTATATAAACTATATAATGCAGAACTTTCCCCTCTTTTAACAAAAGTCTTTAACTTCTGGTATGAATCTGGCCTTTCAGATCATACATACATCGAAGCCCTAATCACTATTATTCCTAAGCCAGGTCGCAACCCATATTATGTAGAAAATTACCATCCTATCTCGTTACTCAGTGCTGATGTTAAAATACTAGCAAAAATACTGGCTAACCGTTTGGGGCCTCTAATGGATACTTTAATTAGTAAAAAGCAGGTTGGTTTTATGCCAAGGAGATTCTCAAGTGATCATATACTCCAATTGCTACATCTTATCCCCCTAGACGATGAGTCAATTACACCTATGGCTCTCATCGCCTTAGATGCAGAAAAGGCCTTTGACCGGGTCTCCTGGCAGTTCTTGTTCACTGCATTATCCCAATATGGCCTTCCACAAACATTTATTAAATGGGTTAGACTATTATATTTGTCTCCTACAACCCAGGTCTGGTGCAATGGTCATTTGTCGGACCCATTCCCATTACTTCATGGCACTAGACAGGGCTGTCCCCTCTCCCTGCTCGTCTTCAATATCTACTTAGATCCCTTCATCAGGAGATTGCTTACAGCACAGGGCTTACAAGGAATTCAAATAGGAAATCGACAACACCTTTTGTCTGCTTATGCAGATGATCTGTTATTACGTGTGATGAATCCAACTGAAAGTATCCCTGTCCTTTTACAGGAAATTGAGTCTTTTTTCAAAAATCTTCTATTATAAACTGAATTTAACGAAATCTACTATTTTCCTATTGAACCAGAAATTATTAAGAACAGATGTAGAAAAATTTGGATTACACTGGGAAAATAAAGCTATAACCTACTTAGGTATTAATATCCTTAAAACACAATCCTCTATTATTAAGGAGAATATTTTTAAACTAGCCCAAACAAAATTGGATCTAGAAAGATGGAACACATTACAAATCTGTCTATGGGGAAGGATCAATATAACTAAAATGAATGTTCTCCCCTGAATTTTATACCGTCTCAACATGTTGGCCCCTTATCTCCCTAAATCATGGTTTTTGAAACTTAGAAACTTATTTAATAAATTTATTTGGAAGGGTAAGATGGTGAGACGGGCATATCATAAATTAACAGAACCAAAAATCTATGGTGGGCTTTCTCTACCATCCTTATTCAATTACTATGGAGCAATCCATATCACAAAAGTAGCACATTGGATGTCCCAACTATATGAAGGAGACCCTAGATCTTACTTCCCCTCTTGGCTAGATATTGAAAGGACTTTAGTATCCCCCACACTATGTTCATTGCCATCTTTACTATAGTCCTCTTCAAAATATATTCCCCCAAACCTTTGGAAATCCCCGGTAGGATGGTCATTGAGAGCTTTGAGTCAACTGCAGAGTTATCTGAAAATAAACTGGCAAGTAGATGGAGCATGACCACTCTTAAACAATCCGCATTTTAAGATTCAGCAGAAACCTATCTCAGTAGTGTTTTGGCCTTCTTAAGGAACATGAGGCTTAAAGACCTCATGCCCAATGGCAGTATACTTTTATATAATCAACTCTTACAAAGCTTTCCTGAATTAAAAGGACACCCCTTCAAGTACTGGCAGGTTGCACAAGCGATTTCCTCCTTTATAATCACAATGGTGACTCCTGCATTTCCTAAAACTGACCTACCCTCCTTACTTAGTGCAGCTAGCCATCCACATCTGATCTCCATGGTATACAAGGAACTGCAGACCCCTGACACGCAATTACCAACTGGTATATGTCATTACTGGGCTAATGTATTATCCCTCCCATCCACACCTGCTTTCTGGCAACAAAAATGGAGCAACCTATATAAGTTTGTTAAACAAGACCACTAGCATCTTATACAGTTTAATATTATGAATAATCTATATTATACTCCCCAGAAACTTTACAAAACGGGTAAAGTATTATCCCCTCATTGCCCCCAGTGCCTTAATGGAAATGGGGACCTTTATCATATGTTATGGGCGTGTCCTAAAGTGCAACCATTCTGGAAGGCTATAGAAAATTCCCTAAACCCTATACTAACATTGGACTCATTGTTTTCTTCAGAAGTTTGTATTTTTAATCATTTCCCAAAATGAACATTGAAATCTAAGAAATATTCTATGGCTCTCATTTCTGCAGTGGCTAAACTTGTACTCATGAGACATTGGACCAATGATTCCTTACCTACAATATTAGAGTGGCATAGAGAAATCCTACAAGCTTTGCAGTTGGAAAAGCATATTGCTAGTATGAATAATCGACTGCAAAGTTATTTAGACAGATGGTACACTTTAGATACACTGTTAACAATATGAAGCCTTAGCAGATACTTCAGCGATTGGATGTCCTTTTTTGGGAATATTATCTCCAGTTGCAATAGAGAAAATTCATGTACCTGATGTCCTTATGCAGAAAAGGAGGGTGTGGGGAGGTTTGTGGTTGAGGGGAATATGTTGGGGGGAGGGTTTGGGGGGGTTGTTTGGGTTATTTATTTATTTTTTTTAGTTTTCTATTGTTTTCTTGTTTTGTTTAGCCAAGGATCTTACTGATCCCTTTGCTTTGTTGCAGTATACTATTACATTAGGCTTTTACTCGAACTAGAGGATTTGGTTTTCATGACATCATTAAATGTTCAAAAAGGTATACCTGAACACAAATACTGCGACCAGGATTGGTCTTATATCCATGTATACTATATTGTATCTTACTTTTTGCTTTTGTTTAATAATATATTAAAACTAAATAAAGTTTATTGAATTAAAAAAAAAACTGGTGTCCCTTAGGGTTCAGTACTCGGGCTGATCCTCTTCTCAATATTTCTGAATGACTTACCTTCTGCCTGCTTAACAGCTGATATCCATATGTATGTGGGTGATACTGTTTTGTATACCTCTGGTACCTCACTTCTGATGTGGCGATCCGCCTTCAACTGGCTTTCAATAATGTCCAAAGCTGGTTTTGTACAAACCAACTGTCCCTCAATGCTAAAAAGACAGTCCCTATGACTTCTGGCTCCAGGTAAAGGCTCACCATCCCTACCTTCCACACTATTGATGGGTCCCTATTAGAGGATGTCTCCTCCTCCTTTAAATAAATTGGGCTCTGGCTCAATAGGTACCTTGATTTCTCTGTACATGTGGATGCTATCCACAAAAAGCTTCACCCCAAACTTGGAGCTCTGTACAGACACCAAGGCTGCACCCCCCCATCAGGCTCGCTGTGAAATCGTCCAGAAGATGATCCTCCCGATATTTGACTTTGGAGAAATAGTCTACAGTGTTACTCCTAAGACCATCCTCACCAGACTGGACACACTATTCAACTCCTTTTGCCACTTTGCCTTAAACAGTCTGCCTCATACTTACCACTGTGACCTCTACACCACTTTCTCCTTTTCTCCTCTTGGGGACAGATGCCTTGCCCGTAGTGCATCATTAGTTGGGAGATTATGGCTTGGCTCCCTTTCATCCTACCTAAACACCCTCCTCTCCACCTTTTCTTTGCCCACCTACTCCCTCCGCAACTCCCCCATAGGACCCTAGCCTTCCATGCCTGAACCTCCACCTCAGGTAGGGCTGTCTTCTCCTATCATTTTCCTAATCTTTGGGACTCCCTCCCCTTAGATATTCACTCCACCTAGTCTTCTATTTTATTGTCTCATCTCCACTGTAACTATATCTCCCCATCCCGCAGCTACTCCTGATCCCTTCCCCCTTAATAACTTTATTTCTTTTTCTTGCTTTTTGGTCCTGTTTCTCATGTTCACATATACATATACATATACATATACACACGTATATATATATATATATATATATATATATGTGTGTGTGTGTGTATATATATATATATATATATATATATATATATTAGAGGCAAAAACTCTGTTTAATGCATTAGTTAGGGTTGTTCCACACTGACAAAAGTGAGGACATTTGGTGTTAGGGTTGAAAACCCCCCTTGGCCCCCCTGCCCACACCCCCAACCGGCATCGGGGTGTGCATTACGGTTGTTGGCCACAACTCTCACCCCATCACATGTGTAAAGAAGCAGAGGTGTAGGAGAATGGGGTGAGAGTTAGGACCAACAACCCTAATGCACACCCCAGTGCTGGTTGGAGTGTGGGCAGGGGGGGCCAAGGGGGGCTTTCAACCTTAACACCAAATTTCCTTGCTTTTGTCGGTGGGAACAACCCTAACTAATGCATTAAATGGAGTTTTTTGCCTCTAATTTCCCTTCTTTTTGAGAATGAGCTCCCGCCACATGATATCTTGTCACATAGTAACATTGTGCCCGCAAACACAAATAGTAATGTGCATGGTGACGCAAAGCGAAATAGAAAGAGAAACAGTAGTGTAGACAGAAATGTTAAAAACAATGCAAAAGAAAGCGCAAATGAAAACGCAAAGGGTAACGCACATGGTGGCGTAGATGTGAACGGTAAGTGAAACCGGAACAGAACCGCAACGAAAACGGTAATGGCAACAGTAATGTATACATACAGGCTGGTTTTCCCCAAAAGCTGCATAAAGAAAGACAGTGAGTACAAAGCATGTATGCATAATAATGGTTCTCAGACCAGAAAATGAGGAGTTGGAATACTGAATTGCTTATATCTCAGAAACTGTATGACGTAGGAAAAAATAATTAAAATTCATATGATTTATGACTTTCCTGGCTAGTTTTATACTTAGCCCCAGTAGGGGGCTAAGCATTTTTCTGACAAAAAGTCTGTATCTCACACTGTTTCCGAGATACGGGCCCTGAAAGGCACGGCGAACGCTGTAATGTTATCCTCTGGGGAAAAAAGAGAAGTTCGGAGTGCCACAACTTTGGCTCTCTGTAATATTTTTTCACCAAAGTGAAAGTAAAAACTGCATTTGCGACACTATCAAACTTTTTGTTAATTTTTCCCATTGACTTATAAGGGGAACTTGTTTTTTGAATAACTTTTGAACCATTTAATATTTTTTCACGAAATCTTCAAAAGGCACATCAGGGACCCTGGATACACATTCCCTGAAGATTTTGGACCAGTCACGCAAACCGTGTGACCTGTAGGTGCGACAGTAAAATTCTAGAAAAGCGTAAATGCGCATGCAGATCACGCTTAATAACTCCACAGCTGTATATGCTACTGATACGAAACTTAGCAGATCCCAAGGCATATGGGTCTTAATTGTGTATTCCAAATTTCAGGCAAATTCATCAAATGGTTGCAAAGTTATTAAGGGGCAAAATTTTGGGTTTAACATGTAAATGGCTCCTCGACCCTAACTATAGTGGCACTACTGTGCCACTATAATATATATTAGAGGCAAAAAAACCCCATTTAATGCATCAGTTAGGGTTGTTCCACAGTGAGAAAAGTGAGAAATTTGATGTTGGGTTGAAACCCCCTTTGCACCCCTCCAGCCCACCTCCCCAACTGGAATCGAGGTGCGCAATGGGGTCATCGGCCCTAAGTGTCACCCCATCACATGTGGAAAGAAGCTGAGGAATAGGAGAATTGGGTGTATATACAGTAGTTCCAGATCCATATTGTAAACCCAGTCCTCCTGCCAAAAGGAACAGCCATTGTATTTGTTCAGGAATTCATCCCACACTTTGAAATCCTCCTTTACTCCCTTTGTGATGTCCACTCAGTGGTGTGGCCTGGTTATTCTTGCTGTAACCCTTGCCAGTCAATTTGTAAAGGGCCTCCCTGGACCAATTTCCCTACAGGCAAAGTTGAGATGACCTATCACCTGTTGGACCTGGCTCAATTGCACCCGTCTCCTGATCGTGTGTAACTGAATGAGTTCCTTCAGTTTGCTCACCTTGTTGTCTAGCAATCTAAACAACTCTCTATGTGTGTCTATGACTGCAGCATGAAGTGGTATTCACAATTGGCAGTAGTGATATGTTCATCTATGTGAACACATGGATCAGGCATAGATAATCATCATTATCATTTTTTACAATTGCTGGTGGCTATATACCATAACATCAGGCAACATCACATTGCAAAGACTTGAGAAAATGAAACTCCACAAATGCAGAATACAACAGAAACTGACCAAAACTATTTTATTCAAGGGACAGTAACTTAGGCCCCATCCACACTACACCGCTCTGGCCTGGTAATGGGTGCAGTATGTCCACACCTCGGTGGTGTCCGTTACGGGACCGGCACTGCCGGTCCACACATCAGGAGCTGGGTGACTGTTACGGCGGCACCCTATCCCACAACGCAGCTCACGCTGTGCTTCGGTCCCTGCAGGAGACCGTTACCGCCCATCCACACTACTGCCGGTAACGTTACCACAGTGGGACCGGTTTCATAACCGTTGTTGAAACCACCTCATATGTGGTTTCAACAACGGTTACAAAAACGCCTCCTGTAATGTTACAGGTATAAACGCAAACCGTTGTGGTAATGGTTTGGGCACTCTGTAATGTTACAGAGACGTTAGTGTGGACAGGGCCTACATGAACAATGCTAATGACTTGAATACATGTCCAGTGCATTGGGGCAGTAAGTATCTGATCCACAACTACTGACACTCAGTAACTGTTGTTGCACTAACAGTAACTTTTCTTCCTTGTTTTCATTTCACAGATTGCCAGTGTATTGAAAGACACCACCTAGCAAGACATAAAATAAGATGCTGCCTGGAAGACACACTTTTCATTTTCTTTCATTTTTCATTTCATTTATTGTATACTAAAAAAAATCTGTGAGCAAAAAATGCCCACTTTCACAGATGTCCAGTGACAAATAACATAACAAAAATCACAGTAAAACAATATAACATAGATACAGCAACACGAACATATAATTACTGAAACTTTAGAAACAATTACAAACAACCTCAGACAAAAATTTTTGTTCAAGTGAACATTTAAAACCAGACACAGTACAACAAACAGTTACATTAAATAATTGATTATACTGAATCATCAATTCAAAATGGATTGAATTCTTCATAAAATCTGATCTAATCAAAGGTAACTTGAACACCTTTCTTGCACTGTTTCTAGTCATAACAGTGGACACAGAGATGGGGAACAAGCTAGCAACACTATCAGGTACAAGACTTAACTGAATCTTGTGCAAAAAAGATAAAGACCTATGTTTAAAAAAAAGCACTAAAAGACAAACCACCAGATTTCTCATTAAGAATACAGTGATGAGTAATCCTAGGTAAACAAGTAATAAAACGTAAACTACTGTGATATGTACAGTTAAGTTTGTTTAACATTTTTACAGTAGAACATGAATAAACAAAAGAACCATACCTGAGTAGGGAAAACAGAAAACTATTTGCCAATAGAGTCCTTGTCTCAGAATTAGGGAACTTTCTAACATGAAACAACACACCTAGTCACTGATGTAAACAAGCAATCAATGAAACAATATGTTGGTCAAAAGTTAAATGCTGATCCAACATAAGACCCAAGTGCTTGAAGTTGAATACCCTTTCAATTATATTACCAAAATTATATTTAAGCACAACATTATAATTAATCTGGTTCCTACAACTAGAAGAAATCAAAAATTTAGTTTTGGTAGAATTAAGTGTCAATCTATGTTGAATAAACCAAGAATGTAAAATATTAAAATCCCTCTGGAGACTATTCTGTAGTTTTTGAACATTAGTACCAATACAAAATAATACCGCATCATCTGCAAATAAAATAATTTCAGTGTCATTACAAATTTCAGGCATGCTAAACTGGACCCATGGGGAACACCATATCTTATTAAGTTCTCCTGAGACAAGGAATCACCACAAAATCCCATCATCAGAAAAGTGAGCCTTTAACAACATTCCTAGCAAAATATCATGATCAACAAGATCGAATGCCTTGGTGAGGTCCACAAAGGCTGCAGCCATCAAACCACCACTGTCAGTAGCAGAATGGGCTCGGCCTGTGAACCTCACCAAGGCAGTCTCAGTATCATGACCCACTCTAAATCCATGCTGAGCAGGGGTCGAAAGATTATATTGCCCCATAAACTCATTTATTTGATCACTAATGATTCTTTCTAAAACTTTACACAGAGGGGCAAGAAGCGATATAGGATGATGGTTATTCAAGTCGGTCTTTACACCAACTTTAAAGATAGGCTTAACCAAAGCACACTTCCAAACATGTGGGAAAACACCATAGCAAAAAGAATAATAAAACAATTCTGTAATAAAGGGAGAAATAACATAAGCAACTCTCTTGAGAATCCAAAAATCAATATCATCAGAACCAAATTAAGAACGAGGACTTATTTTGGACAGATAATATAAGACATCTTTAGGCAATAAAGCCTGAAAATGAAACTTAGGAAACAGAACAACCTTCGCCTTGCACTTGTCCTGATTCATTAATATTACTAGGGTTAAAATGATCATGTAATCTATATTTTTCCAAGCTACAGAAATGTAAATTAAACAACTGAGCCACCTGTAAGGGATCACTAATTAAACAACCCTCTGACTCAAAGCCTGGACCGCCCAACCTTCCACATCCGGCTTATAAGACCAAACGAAGTCCTTCCATTACTAAAGTCCCTCAAAATGTCGGGAGCTATGGAACCCGATGGCATCCCCCCACATACTAAGGGAAAGGCCTCTGCACTCACCAGGCCCCTCACCAGGCTCCTCAATTGATCCCTTATCACAGGTGCCATCCTGGAACAATGGAAACTGGCCCATGTAGTCCCCATCCACAAGGGTAGTTCAAGGGAGACTACCAACAATTACAGGCCAATCTCCCTGCTATCTAGCCTTGGTAAGATTCAAGAGAGACTAATTTACGGACAACTTCGGGAACTACCTAGAGCTCCACCATTTACTTGCCCCCTCTCAGCACGGTTTCAGAACCAATCATGGGACTGACACCACACTTATCAAGTTCTCCACTGATGTTCTCAGAGAACTGGATAAGGGATCCCCCACCAGGGCAGTCTTCATTGACCTTTCCAAGGCTTTTGACCTTGTAAACCACAACCTGCTCCTTACAAAATTGAGCCAGGTTGGGTTAGACAGCCACTCCCTATCATGGTTCAACAGTTACCTCACAGGGAGGACACAGAGGGTAAAATGGAAAGACTCCCTGTTGGAGCCTCTCCCCCTAATGGATGGGGTGCCCCAAGGATCTATCCTTGGCTCCCTTCTCTTCTCTCTTTTCACAAACAATCTCAGTAAACACTGTGGGGGTAGCTCAGTGGTACAGTATGCGGATGACGCAGTCATATACCGCACCTCCTCTAATCTGGGAGATCTCTGCTCCGGGCTACAGGAAGACCTGGGTTCCCTTGAGCAATGGCTTGTCACCAACAGAATGATCATTAACCCTAACAAGACCAAGGCCATGCTATTTGGCCCAAGAACCCTCAGCCGGGACAGAAGCCCACATCTCAGGCTGATGACCAAAGCAGGAAAAAGACTTGAGGTGGTTGAATTGATAAAATACCTTGGCCTCACCCTGGATCAGTGCTTCTCCCTCAAGGATCATGTCAACCAGGTAACCAAAAATATTCATGCCAAACTTGGGACCTTGTATAGGCTGAAAGACCAGTTGATAGCCACCGCC
Organism: Neoceratodus forsteri; assembly: GCA_016271365.2. Classification (NCBI taxonomy): domain Eukaryota; kingdom Metazoa; phylum Chordata; order Ceratodontiformes; family Ceratodontidae; genus Neoceratodus; species Neoceratodus forsteri. The sequence goes on along the minus strand of CM057452.1, from coordinate 470,971,394 downwards.
AGGGCCTCCATCACCATAAGCGTCCTCCTTCCTATCCTCTCCTATGCAGCCCCGGTGATACAGGGAGCTGCCAAACAAGAGATAAACAGATTACAAGTTCTCTATCACAAGGTGGCTCACTTCACCACCCTATCTGGCTCCCGGGCTCACCACTGTGACACTCTGTCCCAACTAAACTGGCCCTCCTGGGAGGCCCGGCACCAATACTCCCTACTCTGCCACACTCATATACTACTCAGCCCATCCCCTCCTCCCAGCCTCACTGGACTCATTGCCCAAAAGAGAAACCCTAGGCTCCTCAGAACAACGGACAGAACCCTCCTTGTAGTGCCAAGGGTTAGGACCAAGGTGGGGGGTAAGTCGTTCGCCATCACAGCGCCCACCCTATGGAACTCCCTGCCCCCTGGTGTTCAGGATGCTACCTCTACCCACACCTTCCACACTAGGCTGAAGGCTCATATGATGGTCACCTCCATATGCAACTGCTAAAGTGAGAGGCTCCTAAGTGGAAGCCCACCCTTCTCCCTCATATGGAAATAGCGAAGATCACTGCACCCCATCTATATAGCACTGCACCCCATCAGTAGAGCTTACCCAGGAGTGTTAACTGCTAAAAAGCTGCTATGTATTACCTCTTAAATGTAACTGCTGAAAAACGACTATGTATTATGTTCCTCGCTGTCTAGTGTAATGTACCTGTGCTGTATGCTACCCCATGTATTATTCCATGTAATTCCCCAGGTTGCCCCTGAAATTGACCTTCGGGATCCAGCGGGCTTACCCGGTTATCAAAATTTAATAAATAAATAATAATAGGATCCATACTTTTTCCCCTGCTCAGTAATGAATTCAAAGTATTCCAAGTAGTCCTTGAGTTCCCCTCTTCAGATCTTAGTTTAGCTCTAAAGTAATTAACCTTTGTCCTACGAACTTCATTCTTACATTGATTACACAAATATTTATAGGCCTGGAGGTTCTCATTAGATTTATTTTTAAGATATTTGGACCATAACTTATTCCTAGTTCTAAACATCTTTAAAAGACTAGAAGTGTTCCATTCTTTAGTTACTCCCCTACATCTAACCTTCTTACAGGGCAAAAACTCATCACAAATTGCTATAAACTGTTTACAGAAGGACTCAAAAGCAGGATCAATATCTTTTATATCATCCAAAAAAGATCAATCCCCCGCCTCAGTAGCTGCAATGAAAACTTGATCGTCCATAACACTAACCTTATGAAAATTAAATAGACTGGGAAATTGTTTATTAATTTTAATCAATACATTGAGGCGATAAGTACCTGATCCACAACCACTGCCACTCCATAACTGTTGCTGCACTAACAGTAACTTTTCTTCCATGTTTTTATCTCACAGGTTGTCAGTGTATTGAAAGATGCCACCTGTCAAAACATAAAATAAGATGCTGCCTGAAAGACACATCCAATACATGGGGGCGGTAAGTACCTGATCCACAACAACTGCCACCCAGTAACTGTTGCTGCACTAACAGTAACTTTTCGCCCTTGTTTTCATTTCACAGATTGCCAGTGTATTGAATGACACCACTTACCAAGACATAAAATAAGATGCTGCCTGGAAGACACAGTCAATACATTGGGGCGGTAAATACCTGATCCACAACCACTGACACTTAATAACTGTTGCTGCACTAACAGTAACTTTTCATCCTTCTTTTCATTTCACAGATTGCCAGTGCATTGAAAGATGCCATATGCCAAGAGATAAAACAAAGATGCTGCCTGGAAGATACAATCAATACATTGGGGTGGTAAGTACCTGATCCACAACCACTGACACTCAGTAACTGTTGATGCACTAACAATAACTTTTCTTCCTTGTTTTCATCTCACAGATTGCCAGTGTATTGAAAGATGCCACCTGCCAAAACATAAAATAGGATGCTGCCCGGAAGACCCATCGAATACATTGGGGCGGTATGTACCTGATCCACAACCACTGCCACTCAGTAACTGTTGCTGCACTAACAGTAACTTTTCATCCTTCTTTTCATTTCACAGATTGCCAGTGCATTGAAAGACGCCATATGCCAAGAGATAAAACAAAGATGCTGCCTGGAAGATACAGTCAATACATTGGGGTGGTAAGAACCTGATCCACAACCACTGCCACTCAGTAACTGTTGCTGCACTAACAGTAACTTTTCTTCCTTGTTTTCATCTCACAGATTGCCAGTGTACTGAAAGATGCCACCTGCCAAAACATAAAATAGGATGCTGCCTGGAAGACCCATCCAATACATTGGGGCAGTATGTACCTGATCCACAACCACTGCTACTCAATAACTGTTGCTGCACTAACAGTAACTTTTCGTCCCTGTTTTCATTTCACAGATTACCAGTGTTTTGACAGATACCACCTACCAAGACATAAAATAAGATGCTGCCTGGAAGACACAATCAGTACATTGGGGCGGTAAGTACCTGATCCGCAACATCTGCTACTCAGTAACTGTTGCTGCACTAACAGTAACTTTTCTTCCTTGTTTTCATTTCACAGATTGCCAGTGTATTGATAGATGCAACCTGCCACAACATAAAATAAGATGCTGCCTGGAAGACATATCCAGTACAGTGGGGCGGTAAGTACCTGATCCATAACCACTGCCACTCAGTAACTGTTGCTACACTAACAGTAACTTTTCTTCCATGTTTTCATCTCACAGATTGCCAGTGTATTGAAAGACGCCACCTGTCAAAACATAAAATAGGATGCTGCTTGGAAGACACATCCAATACATCGGGGCGGTAAGTACCTGATCCACAACCACTGCCACTCAGTAACTGTTGCTGCACTAACAGTAACTTTTCGTCCCTGTTTTAATTTCAGAGATTGCCAGCATATTGACAGACTCCACATACCAAGAAAAAAAATTAGATACAAAATCACATGGAAGACAGATCCAATACATTGGGGCGGTATGTACCTGATCCACAACCACTGCCACTTAGTAACTGTTGCTGCATTAACAGTAACTTTTTGTCCATATTTTCATTTCACAGCTTGCCAGTGTATTGACAGACGCCACCTACCAAAACATAAAACAAGATGCTGCCTGGAAGACACATCCAATACATTTGGTTGGTAAGTACGTGATCCACAACCACTGACACTCAGTAACCGTTGCTGCACTAACAGCAACTTTTCATCCTTGTTTTCATTTCACAGATTACCAGTATATTGAATGACACCACCTAACAAGATATAAAATAAGATGCTGCCTGGAAGACACAATCAATACATTGGGGCAGTAAATACCTGACCCACAACAACTGCCACTCAGTAACTGTTGCTGCACTAACAGTAACTTTTCATCCTTGTTTTTATTTCACAGATTGCCAGTGTATTGAAAGATGCCACCTGCCAAGACATAAAATAAGATGCTGCCTGGAAGATAATTTCAATACATTGGGTGGTACCTGATCCATAACCACTACCACTCAATAACTTTTGCTGCACTAACAGTAACTTCTCTTCCATGTTTTTGTCTCACAGATTGCCAGTGTATTGAAAGATGCCACTTGACAAAACATAAAATAAGATGCAACCTGGAAGAGACATTCAATACATTGGGGCGGTAAGTACATGATCCGGATTCACTGTCAGTCAGTAACTGTTGCTGCAGTAACAGTAACTTAGCTTCCTTTTTTCCATCTGACAGATTGCCAGTGAATTGAAAGACAACAAATGGCATATAACAGGTAGGAGTGGTAAGTCTGGGGCTCTGGAGTGTTAGTGTGATTTCAGTTGTTTGTTATATTGAGAGGCTGCAGCAAAGCACTAGCACCCTGCCCTGGCCTGAGTGCGGCACTGCCTGGTTATTTGTAACTCTTAGTATATAACTGTTGATGCACTAACAGTAACTTTTCATTCTGTATTTCAGATGTACTTTCCTGCATTGCGCTTGATGTAGGCAAGTATAAAGTAATAAAATAAACAATTTCCATATGCTAGTAGTAATGTAAATTTGTGTTGATTACAATTTCCAGTGCATACAGAAGAAACAAGTGAAAAGTAATCATGAAAGACAAGAAGTGAAATCAAACATGACCACAAAAAGGTGTGTTTGCATATGATGCATTTTATTAGTCTACAGTTAGGATACAGTGAATGACAACATTTAACCGGTACATCCTTTGTTTCCTACAGCAGATGTCCTTTGAAAGTTATGGACGACTATGCATAATCATCACCACATAAAAAGATATGTTAATCATGGGTATTTGTATTGTCGATGTGTTTATAATTAATGATACTGTATAGAAATTAGACATACTTAAGTAAGCAGTATCACATGACTTGTAAAATGATTTGATTACATAGAGGATTGTGTGTGACTGCTCATACACAACAAGGATATTTTTTTACTCACGCAGTTTCCGTGGTAACTGGAAACCTTGAGAGTGAAGCTTGAGAGGTCAGTTACCATGGAAACCGCAAGAGTAAAATAAATATCCTTGGAGTGTATGGGCAGTCATAGACAATCTTTTATGGTGTATGGTCACTCATACAATTAGATTCCTTACTTTTTGAGTGTTTTTGTGCTCTTTTTCACATCCCAGGACTGCATTGGCCACGGCGGTCGTTCCCAAAGGATTGCAGATCACCCAACCGCGCATGCGCACTCACATTCTAAGTTGTTATGCTGCACTAGTTACATAGCTAGTACAGCATAACAAACTAGCTGACATAGCTAGTACAGCATAACAACATTTTTGAACGGATGGATTTCCATCCGTAACAACGTTCCACCATACACTATACACATTTTATCAACATCATTACTGTGATGTTGCATTTGAAATTTGAGCAATATAGCTCAACAGTGTGTGTTATGATATGATTTAGATACACCATTTGTGTTGTTTGTTCACAATGCCGCAGGCAGAGTGAACAAAACACACCATGCATTGGTAAATCATACCATGACCCACTACCTGGTGTGGGATATTGCAATTTTAAGATGGCAAAGTTCATGTTTTGTGAAATAAAAATTAAAAGAAAAAAATATTGTTTTCCATGTTATATGATTTGTTATTGTATTTATTCTTGTGTCACAATACAATAGTTATGTGTTGCCAGGGGTGGATAGTATTGGCTATAAGTCAGTGTAACTGGATGTGACTGAACATGATGCAAGGTACAGACATGGGTTTCATTAGATGAGTCAAGTGTACTGTCTATGAAGTTCATTTTTTTTTTTTTTTGGTCTCTTCGTAGGCATTGTGAAATCCTGACATTTGTTTACTGAAGAGTAATGGTCATATGTGAGGATTTAAGAATGGACTGGTGCCAGATAACAAATCAAAATGTAGGATTTGTAAAACAAATTGTATGATAATGTTTAACACAAACCAATAGATGATGGGTTACTGTCCCAAAAATTTAAATCAGTAAAAGCAAGTGCATTCACATAGAATAGTTTTTTTTTTGTTCTTTTTTTAACTTTCTTTATGCCCTCTACACCAGCTACCTGATCTCTCTCCAGCAGGACTCTCGGTACAGGCTGTTACCGCCTACCTGAAGCCCCCAGACTCCACTCCTCGAACATGGGCCCATCTCCCTGCTGCACCATCTGGCCGCTGACCCCCTGGTTCTGAGCCCCTGGGGCAGGACTGCAGAATCCACTGGCGCTCTAGCTAGAATCTAGTGGAGTGACCAGGGAGTGGAGGGAGTGTCTGAGACGGAACTGGGAGGCCCGACAATGAGCATTGGGACCGGCCACTTGTCCCACCTTTGCCTATGAGTCACTGGGGATTTTCCCCTTTTCTGGTCCCCACGCCATGGAGCTCAGGTGTACAATGATGGTCAGTGTCCGCTGAGCTCCGCCTCCAGTGCCATTTGACGGTGTCACCTTGTTCATGGCTACCTCTGGCCATTGCCCGGGGTCTCTCAAGAGCAATGCAATCCTTACACTCTCCCCAGGAAGGGAGAGCCATCCATCACATATTCAATCCCTCCATGCCCCTGCCAACCCCCAATGGCCGGGCTCGTTCCCAAACCTGGGTCGCGGCATTGTGTGAAGTGAGGCTTCTTGTGCCTTAACCCTCAGTGGCACCGGGCCGGCTCACATAGAATAGTTCTGATAATAATAATTTTAAGAACTATACAGATGCCAATAATTGAAACATGATCTTGAAATAAAGAAATAAAAATGCTGCTAACATATTCTTTTTCACTTTCAGTTTAATATGCTTAAGAAGAAGGAAACAGCCGCAATACACAATAAGAAAGAAGGCATAACATCCATCAGCACCGGAACCTGAAATGAATAGCGCAAAATATAAATGCAGTTAAATAAGTGTTAAGTGGACTTCTAAAATAATACGATGTTACAGCAACAGAAGACGAGTTTTGTGAATACAGTAATTTAATGTGTCACAAGATGACAAATTAACATAGTATATCCCTTGAGTACATCTCAATCACCACTTGGGGTCGGAGGGGAATTTTTCAGAGACATTGCACAACAGTGAACTCGGTTTTTTTGTCCTTACCAGGGTTCATTAATACAAAGTATTTGTGAACAAAACAATATTTCGTCTATTTATGTTGTCTTGCATTACTCTTAGTATAAAGATGCATTATGAACTTAGCATTTTCTAAATACATGTAAAAAGGTATATTGATTGCCTGACTGTTAGAAGATGTATGAACATGTGGTGCAACAAAACAAGGCAATGAACACCATGTGCCCGATATTCAAATGTGCAACTGCCAATGGCACAAGTGGGTGCACAGAGCAACTGAGAGGTGCTGGAACAACTAAGGGATATATTTAAAAGAAATACAGTATATCAAGTAATTCGCACTGTGCAAATATAATTCACTGGTGCATCAACCGAGACAGGGCTGAATATCAGGACTGGGAATTGCAGCACTACTGTACATCAGAGATACACTGTGTGCAAAGTCCTAATGTTCAGCCACCAATATGCCAATGGAGCCTTAAGGCATGCAAGGTGCAAATAGGGGTATTTGCATATCATTATGGCCCCATTTGCATGAGTTGTAAATGGCTGGCTTGTGAAATGTGCCTGGCGCTCTGCACACCTTGCGGTGATGGAAGTGTAGGTCCAGAGTTCAACCCCACTTCCTGTAGCACCGATCACCACATATGAAACACTGTCCATGTCCCTGGTAGGCTAGTGGAACCCCCATCCCCATCTCGACCCTCCAATCACCAGTGCTGTAATGTAATAATTATCCCTGGTGGTCCACTGGTTACCACAACCATGAATGTATCTCCGTTTGCCATATTATACCATTATGAATAGCCATGGTGGACCAGTGGATCCCACTACCATGCCCATACATCCAATCACCGGCGACATTGTGAAGTACACTGCCCTGGTGGTCCAAAGGTTAAACCCCCCTCTGCCTGTGCATCTGATCGCTGAACTGTACCTATATGAATAGCTCTAGTAGTCTAGTGAGATCCCCCACCCTGCCAGAACCCACGATCTCCTGTGGTGATGTCCAAACCAACCCCCTGGTGGTCCAGTGGCACCCTCCCACCCACACAGTACCCTCAGCCAACCCAGTTCCCCCCCACCTTGACAGGTTTGCCTTCAATCTCTAAGTATTTCATAGTAAAATCGACCCCAATCAGGTTGCTTTGCTTTTCCAAGAAAATTCCTCCCTTGAAGCACTGTACAATGCAAGATTTACCCATGCCAGTGTCCCCGATCAAAACTACGAAAATCATACTTCGGCACAGACTCCTGAGACGGGGATGCTGCCATACTTTTTGCTGCTGCTGTGCCTTTGTCATCAAGTGAAATGATTGCATCATGGACAGCGAGCAAACAAGTGGCGGTAAGTCTCCATTGTGCCAGGCGGGTACTCAGAGTCTGACAGGAGTGTTAGCGAGGGAATAAAAAAATGGCAGCATTTTAAACACCAAAATTCTAAAGCTCCTGATTTCATTTGGAAATGAGGTTCTGCTTCTTTAAGTTTTTTTTTAACAATGCATGGAACAGATTTTTTGCATGATGATCTCGGTCTGTGATTGGCTGGTTTAGCATACCCATTTTATAAGTTACAACTTTGTGAATGAAGTCATTAACACAATTGTGAATTATTATGGTATGCACTGCAAGCACATAGGTCCACAGTGTGGACCAATGAGCATGCAGCTCCTACTGTATCTATTGCAGTTTTGACAATGCTATACACAATTCAGCGTCTTGCTGTCTTACACATGATTGCACATCTTTATCATTTGACTAGTGCCAACTGTTTATGTCTCGATGTGAGCAATGTAAAATCAAAGACAACTGTATAACTCAATAAGTGCTGCATTAATTACTAAAACATAAAAGTGTAAAATATGTAATAGAACACTATTTTGTATTTACAACATTGTACTATATTTTTTCAATAACTACAGACACACATGTTTGAAGTTTTATGAAGTTAGTCTGCAGCGACAGGTACAGAATCAAGGTTATATTTTTTACTGTATATGTCAAAATAACCTTGCCAAGTCCACTCACATCCTTTTCAACCACCCTGAGTATCAACCATGTTGCAAATGTCTGTGTCATCTGCAAAGAGCCATACTTATCCTTACAGTCCCTCTGCAATGTCACTTATAAAGATATTGAAGAGGACCATTCCTGTCACTGAAACACATGGTACCACACTACATACCAACCTTTCTTTGGAGTGCACTCTCTTTGCTATTACCCTTCAGTGCAGAAAATGTGGATCTGGGAGCTTAAATGGTGATGGTTGACTGGGAAGGGGTGAACAGTCTGAGGGCTGAAAGGGTGGTCCAGCTGCAAGGTGAGCAGTTGACATGGGTGTATGGTTCAGAGATGGGACAGATACAGAGACAGTGATCTGCTGAGGGGAGGCTTGGCTGGAAGCTTATCCAGAGTGATATAGCTTCAGTGACGTTGCTTGGCATAGGGAGTTTTTATCAGTCTGTGCATTAAATGGCAAAATTTAAGGCAGTTTGTGGAGAAAGGAGGACAGAGTGGAGAATCAGTCATCTGTTACTGCTGCTGACTTTATGGGAAGTCACCAACCCACACCCACCACTGACTTTTATTAAAAAATTTCATTGCCTTTAAACCACCCAGAGGGCACCCTGTTGACACAGAAACAAATAGCCTCTTACAACATGACATGAGTAGAGTCCAGGTGGGAGGGGCATTGCTGGCGTAACCCTCCCTGGATCACTGCAGAGCCCCTGTACCTGTACCCCAACCCAGATGACCACCCATACTGCAACTGGACATTCAATCATGATAATCTAACTCAACCACACCTTTCATTCAATGTACCCGCAGAGAAGGTATCACCTACCACTGGGCCAGAAACTCTCAGGGAAGTTCGACCACCCTTCAAGTACCCTGACCATCATCCCTTAAGCTTCTTCTGACCACACCTTGAGCTGGGACTCCACCCATACTCTGAACAAAGGTCCCAGAACCAACCAGAACAGTCTCCACCCCAAGATGAACACAATCTGAGCCCCTACCTTTACAGCATGTGCAAGTCAAGTCTCAAACATTTAACCCCACTCGTCCATGGCATGTTCCATAGCCCACCCTCATCACAGCCATTGTTGCTGGCTACCAGTCCCCACCCACCATAACACCCCCCCAACTACCCCACGCAAGTCCCCCCACCCCACCCCACCTCACCCAGCCACACTTTACAATGCACGAGTTTCAAGAAATGGATAGCATACTGAATGACAGCCACTCCCACTCCCATAACAATGGCTAATTAGTGTGTGCACTGCAGCAATACATACATTCATGAAACATACATAGTGCATTGTATGTATTGTGTATTTAGTATACTTAATATGCAAACATTGATAGTAAATACATTAAAACACAGTTTTATTTGGGTTGGCCTCTAAACTACTTTTGGAGTCAGTAATCCCCCCAGCAGAACACGTTAAAAGTACTGTGCACATTTTAAGTAATTAATAAAAAAAACAGTGCATGTATATTTATTTTTAATACGCACACATTGATATTAAATATATTAAAACAGCTTTCATTTGTTTTGCATTGTACATTCTGCTGTAGACGTCGATAAGCACCCCCCCAGTGCAGAACATCCCATTTTAAAAGCACCATATGTGTACATTTCAAGTTATAAAAAGGAGTAAACGTCAATGCTACCTTTGCCCAGCAATGCAAATTGCAGCAATTGTTCCCCTAGCACAGACAAAATTAAATCCACATGTGTTTGGAAAATTAAAATGATTTATTATGGTTCCTCTGCTTGCAACAGCATTGACTCCTACACTAAGCCAGGCACTTCTGGCACTGTTCTTGCCCTCCAAATGATGGTGGCTCACTTTACGTACTCGCGCTAGGCACCGCCGATGGGCATTGCCATTCTAGTCTTTCTATTCGAGTTCTGTGGTGGTCACTATCACCTAATGGGGTAATATTTTAATTTCCTCTATACTGTCACTATTATTAGTGAATATGAGATCTAGTATGTTGTTGTCCCTAATTGGTTTAGTAACTAATTGGTCATGGTTGAGGAGTAGGGTGATATCCACAAACTTATTTTCTGCGGAATTAGCTCCTCTTAACGCAGTCAAATTAATGGTTAGAAAATTAAAATCACCCATTAGTTCATTTTATTTATTTATCAGACTTTAGGATTACAACCTTTGAATCAGGGACTCATTTACAAAGGTTCCACATCAGAAAATACAAATACAAACACTTAATACATATAGACCTAGAATGGCAGCTAAAGGTTACAGTTTTTTCAGCTATACAATATTGCAGAATCAAGATCAGCTATACATTGCATTGAATGTGTTACTGAGAACTGTATTTTACAGTTTTCAAGAGAACAATAAGTTTGCTGATAGAGGGAGGGAGTAACAGGTTTGATATTTACAGTGAAGTAGAGAATTAGACAGATATCTTGTTAATGCTATTGAGTGTTAGTACGAGATCTCCTTGAATATTTTTATTTTCTATTTCAGATACACAATTATCAACCTCTTCTTTATTTAAACTAGGTTATCTATAAGCCAATCCAATAGTTACTATTTTAGGAGAGAGTGCAACTTGGACCCATATGATTTCATTGTTAGTTTATTAGTTTGGGCTCCATCAGTTAATTCATATGCTTTATATTTTTCATTAATATAAAAGGCAATACCGCCTCCTCTTTTTTCTTTCCTGCATAGAAACATAGAAACATAGACTTTGATGGCAGATAAGGACCACTTGGCCCACCCAGTCTGCCCATTTCCCTACCAACTGGATAAGCTGCAGATTCTAGTTAACCAACAGCCTATTTCCTGCAACCCCCCACTATAACTGCCTTATGTCTGTCCCATGCATGTTTGAATTCATCCACTGTTTTAGACCCTACAACCTTTCCAGGAAGGCGGTTCCATGCGTCCCACCACTCTCTCTGTGAAAAGAATTTCTCACATTACCCTGAGCCGTCCCCTCTAACTTTAAATTGTGCCCCTTGTTCTTACACATCTCTTTTCTGAAAGATGCTACCCTCCTGGACTTTGTTGATTCCATTGAGGTACTTAAAAGTTTCTATCATGTCCCCCCGTCCCTCCTTTCATCAAGGGTATACATATTAAGCTCTCTTAGTCTCTCTTCATATGGTTTCTGATGTAGACCCTGCACCATTTTTGTATTAGTTGATAACCAGGTATTTCCATATTCCAGTCCCCTTCCTTAAATCAAGTTTCAGTTACTCCACAACATGCAATTTATTTATTTTATTTCGTTTTTGTTTACCAGGTAAGTGCCATTAGCCAAAACATGACTATTTTCAGGTGTGACCCGGGAGATTACAATAGGTAGGGATATACAGGGAATACAATTTGATTTAGGGTAGAGACATAATATGTACAGAGCTGAAACAAGGCTTCACAATCACATGAGTTGGTAACAAGATAGTTCATAGTGTATATTCAGTAACAAAGACTCAGTGAGAAAAAATCACATGCGGCTGACAGCTGCTGGATTTAGGGTAGCGAAAGCACAAACAAAATGAGACAGTAAGTGCCTAAAAGAATATAACTAGATGGTCAGGATAAGTGGAGAGCAGTTTGCAGCAGTGAGGGAAGTGGGTTACAGTCGAAAGCAAATTCAGGGGGGTATGAAACAGGCACAGGAGACCTGGCTGAAGAGGAAAAAAACAACAACTGTTTTTGAACTGGGCATGACTGGGGGCTAAGCGTACATCAAGAGGCAGGGAGCTCTAAGTTTGGCTGCCGAATTAGAGAAAGCAAGGGTTCCTTTGTTAGATTTACATCTAGGTATTTGCAGCAGCGACTTATCAGCTGATCGTAGGCCATTGGAGGAGGACTGTGGAATTAGTAGGGAGGCCAGCGAGATTGGGATACCTGCTCTAATGATATTATCTGTCAGGGAGCCAAGGGCAAGAGTTTGAGCTGAAGCAGGGGGTAGTCAATTTAGATCAGAATAAAGTTTGCAATGGTGTTTTGATCAGGCAAAGGCCGAGGCATACCGGCAGATGCTATTGTAAGTAGTGTCCCACTCTCTGAGGAGAGTTTTGGATACATTGAGATAGGTAACTACCCCATAGGATAGCGATGGGAGCAGGATCCCATGGGCTATGGCTAATCTTGCTGACTGTGTAAGGACATAGCTGGTTTTGTAGGCTACTCCAATTTTGACATTTACCAATTTACTAGTGGATGTTATATGCTGACCAAAATTAAGATTCTTGTCAAGGAGTACTCCGAGATAATTGAAAGAGCATACTGTTTCAAGGTCCTTCCCACCCTGACCAGAGACTTCAAATTTGTCCCAGTTGTTACTTAATTTGACTGCAGAGCCAAACAGCATAGTATGCGTTTTATCAGCATTAAGGATTAGCTTATGGTGGAAGAGCCAAGATTGGGTGGATTTAAAAGCAGTAGTAAGGGTTTGGTTTATGTGGTGAATATTCTTATCACTACAGTGCAAGACCAGGTTGTTCACATTAAGGATAGCCGAGCAGCCAGGGATACTCGGTGAAATACTGTTAATAAAAATGGAGAAGAGAAGGGATCCTACTATTGATCCCTTTGGAACACCTAGATTAATAGTCCTGGGGCTGGATATAGCAGAGTTGAATCTAATGAGCTGAGTCCTATTTGACATATAGCTTTTAAACCAAGCAACTGAGTTTTGGGAGAAACCAAGGGCTAGGAGACTGTCAAGCAGAAGAGGATGATCAACAAGGTCAAAAGCCTTTGTCAAGTCAATAAAAACTGCTCCTGTGAAGTGTCCATTGTCCATAGCAGTTAAAGTGTTATTTACAAGGTGAATCAGGGCCATGGAGGTGCTATGACCCATCTGAAAGCCATATCGAATTGGTTAGAGAAGGTTATATTTAGACATAAATTCAATAACTTGTATTGATACTAACTTTTCCAGGATTTTACACAGAACTGATAGTATAGCTATCAGCCGATAGTTGGTCATATCTCTTTTATCACCTTTCTTAAAGATTGGAGTTACTGTAGCCATTTTCCAGATATCAGGGACAACACCTTTACAGAGAGAGAGGGTAAAAATCCTTGACAGAGGCTGAGCAATAAATGGTGCGGCCAGTTTTAAGAGTTTGGGTTCTATCCCATCAGAGCCTACACAATATTGTCAGAAATGGTATTTAGCAGGTCCAGGATGTCAGCTTTTGATACTGCCTTAAAGTAAAAATGTGGGGTAAGTACAGTGGCAGCAGGAGGGGGTGAGTAAAGGCTGACCATTTAGGAAGACAGATGTAAGGCTGGACAGGTAGAGAATTTTTTATTAAACGACTCCACAATGGTCCTGGGGTTATTGCAGTGGACCCCAGTAATGAACATGTCATCTGCCTGGTGAGTTTTCTTTGCACCTAGGAATAATTTTACATGTGCCTAGAATTTTCTGGAGTCACCTGTTGCTCCCACCAGAAGCCCCTTACAATATGTGCTTTTTGCTTGTCTAATCCACTTTTTGCAATTACTTCTCTGGGTCCTATAGGTGTAGTAGTCAGCAATGAAGCCAGTTTTTCTAAAATGCCTCCAGCTCTTATCCCTGACACGTAAAGCTGCCAGGAGAGCTTTGTGCAGCCACTTAGTGGGTGTCGCGCGCACACGTCGGGTCACTAGGAGAGTATGTCTATCCTGAATTGAATTAAATTGGCCTAAAAAGTAGTTCAGAGCTGTTTGTGCATCCAGGGACTGAGAAAGATAAAACAAGTCAATAGATAAGACTTCATATAGGAATTTAGCCTGATTCAGATTAGCGTAGTTCCTGAAAGTGATATAGCGCGGGGGCAGAGACTGGGAGCTAGAGTGTTGCCACACACAATAAATGGGGGAGTGATCTGATATAGTATCTGGCAGAGTGCCTGCATCCACAATTCCACAATTATGTCAACCCTATTTGTTAACACCCAATCTAGTAACGTGCTAGATGTTATTTTAGAGGAGATCCTTGTGGACTCTTTTATGACTTGATGCAGGCTAAATATCTGGATTGCAGATAAAAGTTGGCTATGTGTTTGTCTAAGCCACTTTAAGCTCATGTCCCCAAGTATAAGCAGTTTGTTATGACCTACTAGTTTTACCGAGTCCTCCAGCAAATTTATGAAGGCAGACAGTCCTCTCTGGGGTGGGTTATAAGAAACAACTATATGTAGATTTTTAGCACCCAAGCAGAGAAGTGCATGAAGAGACTCACAAGTGGAGGATTGGGATATAGTATTTTGTGAGACATTTAGATGAGTTTTGTAAAACAGCACAACACCGCAACCCCTCTTAGGAGATTGTCTGTCATTCCTGATAAGGTTATTGTTTTGTAACAAGCAGATTGAGTCAGGGGTGGAAGACTTAAGCCACGTCTCAGATAGGCATAGTATATCCAGGTTGTAGGTGGAGACCCAAGCCTCCAGCTCCATGAAATTGTGCGTAAGGCTCCTAATGTTTAGATGGGCTATGCAGAGCCCCCAGTAGCATGGCTGAGGATGTAAGGGACCTGGGTTTTGTTCAACATCACCTGCCAACAGGATTGTAAGCAGCAAGAGATACCAGAGCTTGCAATGAATGATAGGAGAGACCATAGTAATTTTAAAGCAGAGTCTATGATCTAGGTAGGTGGCCACGAGATAATTAATAAATCTTGGAATCAATAGTGGAGTAAGATCAAGGTTGCCAGCAGGTCTAACTAGCATGTGAGAGAATTTGAAATTTCCATATGAGTTTTGCAGCCAGGTGCTACTGTAGGAACAGGGTAGCAGTGAGAGCTTAGCAAGGGAACAGAGCAACAGACTGGACACTAGAGAGACCAGAATTTTGTGTGTCATATTGAGCAGTTATGGTACAGTTGCACATGCAGGAAGGAGTGAAAACTGCCTTAGTGCAGATATAAACATCAAGTACAGGCACACGAATAATGAGCCGACGACTCCTAGTGGTAGTAAATAATAAGGAACTAATGGAAAAGTGGTCTGTTAGGCATCAGCTGAAACTGACATGCAAAGCCTATGTAAATAAATGCCCAGATAGGGCGGGCAGGTGGGTGGGGAGCAGGCCCGCAGCACCGGCAGGGCCTCTGCTTAGTAGCAGTGCCAAAAGAACCAGCCGGGTAGGTGGCATGGACTGTTCTCTGGTAGAAGTTTACCTATTGCATTGGACTTTTCAGGGCAGGTGGTCTTCTGCAGTCAGGACCACCTTGACTTTGCAAATGACAGCTTTTCTGGGGGCCAAGGAGGATCCTAGGCATGCCCGAGTGGGCGGAGAGTCCTGGGGGAGAGAGGAAAGATGGGGATTTAAGTAGGGAGAAGAATAGGCAGGGCTAAATTTAAACAAAGAAATGGGGTGGGTAAAACTCCAAATTGCAGTCTTTAAACAGCAGAATACGGTAGATGGCAGAAAAGTAAATTGTTAGCAGATCTCAGCCCCCAATTCTCATATAAATGCCAGAACGAGATAAATTTTTAGCAGAAATACATCCCCACTATCCTTATGGCTTCAGTATAAAAACAAATTAAATTGACTAGCACAATTCTTTGCCATAGGTTCTGATTTAGAGCTCAGACACAAGCTAACCAAGCCTCTTCTAAAACAGGACTAATATTAACACAGGGGTTGTACAACTTTCAATGGGAATTTCTTTCAAGTTCAGCAACAGTGTCCACAATCACATCTAGGAGGGACTGCGAGCAACAGTAACTGCATACCAACAGCTGGGCTGGGAGAAAAAATGCGCCAGAGAATTTTCAAAAAGTCCTCTCTTTCCAAAAGAACCAGCCAGGCAGGCGGTACGGACTGTTCTCCGGTAGAAGTTTACCTATTGCATTGGGCTTTTTGAGGCAGGTGGTCTCCTGCAGGCAGGACCACCTTGACTTTGCGCGTGATGGCTTGTCAGGGGCCCGTGGAGGGTCCTAGGTGCACCTGAGTGGGTGGAGAGTCCTATTGCATTGGGCTTTTCGGGGCAGGTGGTCTCCTGCAGGCAGGACCACCTTGACTTTGCATTGGTTTAGGATATGCGTTAGTACATTGATTTTGGGTCCTAAACTATGTGCATTTAGTAACAGTATTTTAAAGTGATTATTACTACCATATACCTTTTTTGTTTTATTTTTGTTTACTACTGCTGGATTTGTACCCCTTCCTTATTATTTGTAATATCTCTCATAATCCCTGTTTCTAGAGCAGGATCAGTGTCCGAGCTCACCCCATTGTCCCCTAGTTTAAATGGGCATTGAAATATGTTTAAAATTGTTTGCCTAGGAGTCTGCTGCCTCTTCTGTTGAGATGTAGTCTATCCTAGCAGAGCAATTCAGGTCTGTCTGAAAACTCTCACCAATGTGTTCTACAGTATATTTCTTGCTTAAGACACCAAACTCTCAACCAATTATTTATGTCCTTGAGGTTTTGCTGCTGATTTTAACTAGCCTTCAGAACAGGGAGAACTGCTGATATTACAACTTCACAGTGTTGTTCAATTAATTTGTTGGTTAATGCTGTGTAGTCCTGTTTTATGTTGTTTGTTGTTTTTTGAAAGGTGTCATTTGCACCAACATGTGTGATGACTAGTGGGTGTTCAGGAAGGTTCCGTAAAATAGACACAAATGTTTGCACCACTATGACTGGAGAGTGTCTTAGTGGCCTTGTTGGGCTCACAAATCATTCTGTCCAGGTATTTGATTATGGAATCTCCTGCCACTACTACCTCCCTATTTGGTGATTCTAACTCTATTTCCATAACCTGTGTGTCATCTGTCTCCATTGTAACATGTGATGGGTTTTGTATACGTGACGTGATTGCAGCTGAAGATTTATTTAATGCTGTATTAATAATTCATTTTTATTTCAAAATGCTAGGTATTAACAACATGCTGATTACCTGTCCTGTAGGGTTTTGATTAGTAGGCACTACATCTTCACTTTCTGTTAAATTAATCAGGGGATCAAAATGGTTCAAAAGAGGTATTTGATAAGTTTATGCCTTTTAGCTGCTTTTGTGCTCTGAACCATGTACCAATTGTTATCTGTGTCATCACAGTTCTCCTCACTATTCCTTTTTTGTATTTTTTTGCGGTATTTTGGTCACTACAAGTTATATTTATGGGTTGCATCTCATTATGCAATGAGTTTATCTCTGTCAATTCCAGTGTTTTAGGATTCTTTTTATTTTGAATTGATTTAGTCACTTTCCCATCAGTGGGAGACCAAAGTCTTTTTATTTATTTATTTGTACATCGGTTTACAACCTTTGAGCCAGTGGCTCATTTCCAAAGGTACCTCGTCACATTGAGGACAAATACATAACAGACTTTTGGTTACAGCATATGGGTTACATAGTTAGTAAGTACATGTGATTACAATAATTAAACAGATAAGCCAGTCTGGTTACAATGGCACATTCTTGCACGATGGTAAGAGCAAGCAGCAGGATAATAGCAGTTCAATCAGCAATGGGTGAGGATTAAAAGAGGGGTGGTGTGGATGCCACCCAGTGGGCATTGTCAGGGCACAGACAGCTATGCCTCAATTATAGACAGGTGCAGCTACGTGTATTAAACAGTTGGCTTCAAAGTGTGGTTTTGAATTTGGAAATCATGGGGGCATCCAAGATGGGAGCAGGGAGCAAGTTATACCAGGATGGAGCTCTATAGCAGAAGGACTTCTGTCCATGGGAAGTCCTAGATTTTGGGACCAGAAAAGTGGCCTTGCAGGAGGTCCATGTGCAGACCAAGGGTTTTCACTATTTCCTTTGGCTAGAATCTAGAGCTAACATCCTGTTATTAAACTCATTGATTTCTTTATTCATTTCCTAATTTTGTTGACACTTAGTACATAGGAATGGATTGCTTCTGTTAGGTGTGTCTGAAAGTAAATACATCTTACAGTCCTCACATTTTATACCATATTTTCCCTCTTGAGTCCTAATTATATCCACCATCTTACTTTTTGTGCTGGTATTTAAGGATTGTATAGTGACCTCTGCTATGTACTTGTGTTATTACTTTCCAACACTATGTAAGTATACAATATTACACACAACAGATTTTTGCCTGTTACCCTGCTAGACATGCAAGACACATGCATAGATGTGCGTTTTTTTGCACATGTCTTTGTATGCATCGGTGCGTGCTACCCCTGCTTGGAACTGGAAGATTATAAAACATAGTTCTCTGCCCAAGGGATGCTTTCATTCTAGGTATGCTAAAGTTTTGATGCCCTGATAGACATGACACAGCTTTACAAATATGACTTCAAAAATAGAATAAAAAGAATCTGGCACCTTTTTTAATAATCAATTTTTTTGGCCAATATCCCTAGTTGAAACAGATATAAATCCAGGGAAAGCCAACTTACTTTATTTAAAAGGACACAATGGTGTGTCCTATAAGGCAACTGCGTAGTAAAGCATGTTATTTGGTTCAACAGTATTTTGA
This sequence comes from Neoceratodus forsteri, assembly GCA_016271365.2. Classification (NCBI taxonomy): domain Eukaryota; kingdom Metazoa; phylum Chordata; order Ceratodontiformes; family Ceratodontidae; genus Neoceratodus; species Neoceratodus forsteri. Next base: position 470,952,433 of record CM057452.1, on the reverse strand, counting down.
ACCTACTCAAAAGAGCCTCACTTGCAGTTTGATAAATTAAAATTCCATAGTCTATAACTGGGATTAAAAAACTCTGAGAGAAATGCAATCTTGTACAGTACAAGCCGTATTAAACTGTTCAATCGATGAGTTGGTTTAGCATTGTTTTTTACAGTCAGCAATGCATTAGCAACTCATATTGCATTGCTTGTCAATGTTCAGCCAGCTCAAGAGCAATATTTTGTAAAATGTTTTTGCCATGCAATTGGAATGCATTGGCAGTCCAGACACAACGAATTGCAAAAATAAGTTTTAAATCTAAAGAAACAGTTTGTGCAGGGCTTTGTACTGGATCCAGCAACACTTACGCAGCTCAGCTGGAAATGCTAAAACAAATCATTGGAGAAATGGTTTAATGTGACTTGTACTGTAGATGGTAACAGAAAAGAATTTAACCTGTAAAGGGCCACTAACCTTTGATGGATCACTCTGGTCATCTGGACAATATGGGATGCATAGGTCATGCAATCATCCACAAATAGGCCCACATATTTAAAGGTGTTAACCTGCTCTATCACCCCACCACTGATTGTGTGAAGCATGAAAATAGGACCCACGTCATATTTCTTCTTACAATTACAAAAGATCATAGATTTAATTTGTTTCTCATTCAGGACTAGCTTATTTCTAACAAACCAGTGCTGAACAGAATAAAAATCAAAGTCTAAATTGCTTTAAACAGTGTTGAAACACTCTCTGCTCATGAGGACCACAGCATCATCTGCATAAAGGAACATATGTGAAGTAGAACAAATAGAGGGCAGAAAATAGAAAAAAAGACTAAATAATAAAGAACCCACCTTCGTGGAACACCCAGTGGCACAGAAGATGAAACATAGAAACATAGAATTTGATGGCAGATAAGGACCGCTTGGCCCACCCAGTCTGCCCATTTCCCTACCTGATGGATAAGTTGCAGATCCTAGTTAACCAGCAGCCTACTTCTTCCTACCCCCACCCCCTAGAATTGCCTTATGACTGTCCCATGCATGCTTGAATTCCACCACTGTTTTTGACTCCACAACCTCCTCTGGAAGGCCGTTCCATACATCCACAACCTCTCTGCAAAAAATACTTCCTAAATTACCTCTGAGCCACCCCCTTTTATCTTCAAATTGTGCCCCTTGTTCTTGCACACCTCATTTTTTGAAAGATGCTACCCTCTTGGACTTTGTTGATTCCCTTGAGGTACTTGAAAGTTTCTATCATGTCCCCCTCTCCCTCCTTTCCTCGAGGCTATACATATTAAGCTCCTTTAGTCTCTCTCTTCATATGTCTTCCGTGCAGACCCTGCACCATTTTAGTTGCTCCTCCTCTGGACAGCTTCCATCCTGTCTATGTCTTCTATGGAGATTGGGTCTCCAGAACTGCACGCAGTACTCCAGATGTGGTCTCACCAGTTGTCTGTACAGAGGATAATAACTTGTTTTCTACTGGTGATGCCTCTCCCTATGCATCCCAGTATCTCCCCAGCCCTCCTTGCTGCCCTCTCACATTGCTTGCCCACCTTTAGGTCATCTGATATGACTACCCCCAGGTCCCTTTCCATTTTTGTTGTTGTTAGTATCTCACCCCCCATTGTGTACTCTTCCCCTGGGTTTTTGTTTCCCAGGTGCATTACCTTGCACTTCTTAGCATTGAATCTAAGCTGCCATACATTAGACCATTCCTCTAACCTTGCCAAGTCCCTTCATCCTTTCCATCCCACCTTCAGCATCAACTCTGTTGCAGATCTTTGTGTCATCTGCAAAGAGACATACTTTTCCTTCCAGTCCTCTGCAATGTCGCTTATAAAGACATTGAAGAGGACCGGTCCCACTGGAACTCCTGCGTGTACCCTACTACTAACCCCTTTTTTCAGAGTGGACTCCATTTACTATTACTCTCTGTGTCCTATTCTCCAGCCAATTCTTTACCCAGGCTGTCATCTTGGGACCCACTCCCAGGCTGGCTAACTTGTATATTAATCTTTGTGTGGACTGTGTCAAATGCCTTGTTAAAGTCTAGGCCATGTCCACAGCCCCTTCCTGATCAATTACTTTGGTCACCTAGTCAAAGAAATCTATCAAATTTGTCTGGCATGACCTTCCCGCTGTGAATTCATGCTGCCTTGGGTCCTGTGTCCCTCTGGCCTCTAGATACTCAACAATTCTTTCCTTCAGAAGTGATTCCATCATTTTCCTACCACTGAGGTTAAACTAACAGGTCTGTAGTTTCCTGCTTCTGCCTTGCTCCCACTTTGTGAAGGGAATCACATCTGCCCTCCTCCAGTCCTCAGGTACCACCCCATCCTCCATGATTTGTTAAAGAGAGTAGTCAGTGGTGTCACTAGTTCTACCCTTAGTTCTTTTAGAATTCTGGGATGAATCCCATCAGGCCCCATTGCTTTGTCCACCTTCAGTTTTAAGAGCTCTTTCAGAACCCTTTCTTCTGTAAATGGGTTGGTATCAACTTCTGTATCCAGAGTGTTTCTACTGTTTGTTTTAGGTACTTCCCTCTTCCTTTGTAAATACTGAGCAAAATATTTGTTTAGTATCTCTGCCTTTTCACAGTCACCTCTGCCCACCCTCCCTCCCTTTATTAAGCCTCACTATCCTCCTTGGTCTTCCTTCGCTCCTGATGTACCTATAAAGGTTTTATCCCCTTCTTAACTGATTTGGCTATCTTTTCCTCGGTTTGGGCCTTTGCTGTTCTGACTGCCTTTCCAGCTTCCTTTGCTTTAACTGATACAGTTCTGTCCTGTTCCTTCTGTGATTCCTTGTACTTCCTGAATGCTTTCTTTTCTTGAACCTTCACTGCCACTTCCTTTGAGAACCATAGTGGTTTCTTACTCGCTTCATTTTGTTTATTTGCTTTACACAAAGGCTTGTTACCTCTGTGATGGCAGTTTTATTATTCCCCATTGTTCTTTCACCCTCCTTCCTGCCCATTTGCTAGTGCATTCCTTAGGCACTCACCCATTTTGGAAAGTCAGCCCTCCTAAAATCCAGTACCTTTGTCTTTGTATGGCTTGACTCTATTGCTGTGTTTATTGTGAACCATACTGTTCGATGGTCGCTAGTTCCCAGATGGCTACCCACTTACATCTGTGATCCTCTTCATCTCCATTTGAGAGAACCAGATCTAAGATTGCTCCTCTGAGTGGGCTCCAATACTAGTTGTCTAAGGCATGCCCCTGTAGGGCATCTAGAATAACCCCACTCTTAGAAGTGGCTGCTGCAACTGCACTCCAGTTAACATCTGGCATATTCAGATCACCCATCAGCAATATCTCCCTTTATCTGCCATTCTAAGTATACTTTCTATCATTTCCTTGTCCATTTCCTCCCTGAGAGGGGGTCTGTATACAACCCCTGTAAAGTGGATTGTGGTGCCATTGCTTGCCTCCAAATTGACCCACAGTGCTTCTTCTCCTCCCTGTTTACCCTTTTATTCTGTTGCTTTGATTTCTTCTCTTATGTAGAGAGCTACTCCTCCTCCTCCCCTTTTACCCTCCCTGTCCCTCCTATACATAGTGTATCCTGGTATGTTTACGTCCCAGTCATGGTTCTGTGTGTACCATGTTTCTGTGACTGCCACGATATCCAGATCTTCCTCCTCCATCAAGGCCACTAATTCAGGAAGCTTGTTACCCAGACTACGGGCATTGGTACTCATTGCTCTCCATTTTTTGATGACTTTACCTTCTGTAGCGGCATCCACCACTGACCTTTCTACCTTGGTCTTTTTCTCATTTAGTACCCTGTTTTGTAGGGGGAGGCTGGGGTTTTTCTGCTGCTTATCAGAGGTACAGAAGATGAAGGGGAACAAATATCATTAATCCCTGTGACCTGTGTTTGATGACACGGATAATTCTGACACCAACCAACTACTTCTACAGACATGCCAAGTTTTGATAAGGACAACAAAAACAATCTATGATTAACTAGATTGAAAACCTTGGTTAAGTCCACAAACACTGTAGCCACATAATGGCCCTTATCTAGGGCCTCACGGACTGCGTTTGTAAACCCCACCAAGGCAGTTGTGCTGTGTTCCAGTCTAAATCCATGTTACACTGATGAACTAATGTCAGAACCTCATATTTTTGCAAGTAATCAGTCATTTGATCAAAAAAACATACACTCTAAAATCTTTGATAAAGGTGCCAATAAAGAAACAGGGTGGTAGTTTTTCACATCTGCTGAATTGCCCATTTTAGAGACTGGGACAACAATAGCACCCTTTCTGATAGCTGGAAATGTAGAATTTCAAAGTGATGAATATATATATATATATATATATATATATATATATATATATATATATTCGAAATAGGTAGAGTCATTGCAAAACACTGCATTAATGGACTTGTTAGGGTTCTACTTAATACCACAAACATAGGGAAATGTTGTGTTAGGGTTTCCTACCCTAACTCCTCCTCAAAGCAGCAAGAGAACAAGACCACAGTAGCAACCACAGGAAGCCATCACCACGTAGCACAAATAACATACAAATGTTTCCAGATAATACATCAGTCATCAGGGCCTAGCACTTCTGCTGCCACAGATACACATGCACACTGCAAGGCACACACACACACTTCTGGCTACAGATAGAAATCTACAATACTCATATCACAATACTACTTCTGTCTGCGGAGGCCAAGGCTTCTGCAGCCATAGATACATGCACAGTAAAACATACATATTCACTTCCAGCTGCAGAAATGCTGGCCTCTATGGCCAACATCTGGGGAAGGTAAAACAGATAAACACGTGCTCAAAATATGATCTTAATATAAACTACAGTAAGTACAGAATTTATATGTGTGAACCAAAAATTATTTGGTGACAGCACTTTATGTTTGACCAAGCATTGTCAGCTCATGACCACAAAACTACATGCCTTGGTAAGTAGGACAAACAGGATTTTCAAGGTGCCCTGAAAAAGTATTTCTGGTTCATTGTTTTGAAAAACACACACTAGAATATTGCTAAGCAGGTTCAGCTAACCTAGGTTCAGGTATTTTTTTTTTTAAATGATCATTTTTATTTGTTTTTTTACAAAAAACAAGATGGTGATAGTTATGACTCATGACAGAAAAACACATTTTTGTTGTGAAAGAAAAACAGTTGCAAAAGAAAAAATTTTCTTTCATGCCAGAGGGTTAACTCAGAAAGAATACTGAGCATGCTCAAAAGCCAAATTTCAGAACATTATAACTCTAGAACTGATTAATATTTTTTTCAGAACAAAACTTCAACCCATCTTTGCTCTAGACTTTAGCAACAAATAGCTAGAAAGTGCTTTTTACATGCCTTTTAAATGTTCAAGATCTCAGAATCTGGATGAGTGTTCATCATAAAACTTCCCACATTCAAGAACGTGCTGCTAGATCTCACATGCAAAATTTCATGCACATGTGTTGAACTGTGCTGATGTTATTAAGTTGAAAAAAATTCAGATTATCATTAAACAGCCAGCTCAACCCTAACTAGATTTGTGCTACCATGCAAGTATATTATATAAAATATGTTCATTGTGAAATGACCAGGTTATTGCATACATCAGGTTTACAAAGCAACAGAAAGTGAGCAATTTGGTGCTAGGGTTTTTCCATCCATAATGCCCACCCCCTTCTCTGCCCTGACCCTCTTAACCCGAGGCAAAGCAGCAGGTCAGGTCTTCAGCTACAGATTCAGAGCCATGCCCCATGAGTCTGCTGCTTTACTTAGGGCCTGGTGGAGCAAGATTGTTCCCCTAACAACTGGTTTGGGACCAGTTCTTCTTTTACCAGTAGAAGTGATTTCACTATGATTCAGAAGGTCTTGCTTGCAATCCTGATTCCACTAACATTCTTTCACCTCATATTCCACTGGAGTGGTGATTCATGGCAATGTGGTGCTGGAATAGTAACTTAAGGATAAAACATAAGACAAAAACTAAGTGCAGGAAAGAGAATGGCCTCAGACTTGGTCTTAGGGGAAGAATCTATCTGAAGCATAGGCCCACCCTCTGGTCCTTGAATGAAGCAAATCAGTCATAACTTCCTTTGAATAGGAGATTAGCCATACCTTTTTCATGAAAGACCCTGTGGGCTGTATGCAAAGTGGGAGATGAGGCACAACATTCTGCAGGAAATAAGTTATAACTTTTTTGTGCAGAGCCTCACACCTGTAACCAGCAGCAGACCTGTGGGGCATGGTTCTGACCTGTTGCTTGCCTTGGGTCAGGATGGTAGGGGCTGGAGCAGGGGGTGGGCATTAGAGGTGAAAACTCTTAATGCCACATTCCCTCCATTTGTTTCATTTTTCAGTCTTGCTTTTTTTCCTCCCACTTCCTTATCCACCACTCCACAAGACAACATTCCCTAGCCCCTTCACAGACTCTCTCAGGTGCTTACCAGTTATCCATCACTTACCCAGGACCACTGCATGGTAGGTGGCCTGCCCTGCTGCTCATACATGGGCCTGCAGTGGGCACAGGCATGGTTGTGGCAGGCTCATGGATTTTCTCCTCCGTGCTTTTTCTCAAAATAAAGGTGCTAATATGTAATGATGTACACACGAGTGCAGAGGCAAGTATGCATGCTGGTATCTGCTGATCATCCCTACATGCCATATGAATCTGTGGCTGTGACTAGGCTGCTGAAGACCACCTTTTTTTTATCACAACATTATTTTTGCCACCCCCTCCGCGAACCTGTCAGGGGCTATGACCCCCCCTTGGAGGGGTACATCCTCCGGCCCATTGGGATCATCATGGGTCCTACTGGGTCCCAGTATTTTTCCTCCAGTTTTCTCCCACACCCACACCCATGCAAAGGGTGCAGCAGTTGTCTCCACCTCCATGGAAGTAGCCAAGCACCCCGAGATTGGGACAAATCCCTCTTGTTGTGGTGACACATGCAGCACAAACCCCCCCTCCCTGAGGAAGGAGAGTAGTCCTCTGGACACTCGATCCTTACCTCCCTGGCCGACTCCCGAACAACCCGAGTCCATTCCCGAACCTGAGTCACCGGTGTGGCATGAGGTGTGGCATCCAGCACCTCAGCTCTCAGTGCCACTGGACTGACCGCTCAAGACTCCACTTTATCAAAGTTCCCCCCAACAATCCTTCCAACTGGTCTTGCTGAGAGGTACTACTGGCCTTTCAGTAGGTTCAGCTTCTTCTGGCACCACAGATCATATTTCAGGCTTCTGCCACACTGATTCCTCCTCATTGTATGAGAGATCTTTTTCCTGGGACAATCCCAGCAGTGAGTCTATTAGGAATGTGTCATCTGATGCTGGGGAATGAGCGTATTTATCCTTAACTACTGTTTGAGGTAATTGTGAAAACTGTTACTGCATCACTGTGCCTGCTGATAACTATTCTGCTAACCAACATATTCCTCCTCCATGGGTTTGTATAAAAAAAGTGCTTGTTATCATTTGTAAGATTTGTGTCCATAGCTATCATTACCTGGTTGGGGGAACTGCAGTTTGGAAACATCAGAACTACATTGTCATACACTGTAGTCATGAGAGGTGTCCTGAAATGGGGAGGATGGTTGATTCTACATCCTGGAGGACATTCCACATCCTTGAACAGGTCCACTGTCATTTTTCTGGCTGAAGGCACCATGTTCACGTTATTGTTAGTGTCACAATAGGAGCCCCAGTCATCATGGAGAAAGCAGCCCAGGTCCTATCAACCATTTGAATCTTTGAGGCAGGGCAGTGTCATCAACTGACGTACGTGGTGACCAGGTGACACATAAGTCCCAATAAAGAAAAGGCTGATGTCAGTTGGAAGCTCTACTGGGATATCTTGTTTATCAGTAAGGATATGTATGTGACTTGCCTTCAGTTGCATATTGGACTGTTGTTCTTTACCCCAGCTTACACTGTTTTCCGAAATTATTAAAATGACATTCCAGGAAATTGACAGATAGTGCATGAATACTGAAATAGACCCCCAAAATGTGTTATGGATACCACTCCTCAAGTTTGTGTTAAAATTAATTGCAATGTGGAAGAGAGACTAGGCTCAAAGAGAGAGAGACATGAGTGCCCCCTCTCACCACTTCTCCTTGTGCTCTATATTGAGTCCCTTGCTTAGGTAATTAGGTAGGATCTGCAGATCAAGGGAATTCAGTAAGGGCAAGAGAACATGTGATATGTTTGTATGCAGATGATATTCTCTTATACTGTACATATAACAGCCCTAGAATACTCTCTACCAAGGATGATGGATCTAATCACCTCCTTTGGAACTTCTTCATTTTACAGACTAAATCCTACAATAACAGAGGTTATAGTAATTTATTTTTACCCTGACCCCACTTTTAAACAGATGTAGCAGCTTAAATTGGAAAGGCAAGCCTTGAAATATCCTTGAAATATCAGTTTAATTCTCAAAATAAATAATGCTCCCTCTAATTGTAGTTGTAAAGTATGACAGCTACCTAGCATATCTTTTTCATTTTTCACAAAAATAGAGTTTCTTAAAACATATTCAGTTTGTAGCTGTATTTCTAAAATCTATAATTTATCATTAGACCATGTAAGGTAATAAATTAATTTGGTTCTGTGTTGCTACTGTTCTTTGTCAAAGCTGCCATAGAATTCTTCAGCCATGATTTTCTTGTATTATAGCCTTTCCCTGTATGTTTTTAGAATGTTCTGGACACAACATGGTCAAGTAAGGAATAAGACATGACCAAGTCCCCGGGTGTGTAATGAGGCATGAGGCACTTATGCCTCGTGCCTTTAGCACCTGGGAAATGCTCTTTTCAGGCCATAAACCAAACGTTGGAGTGTCTTATTCCACTGATAAAATGGGCCCCCTTAAAAAAAATCATTAGAAAATTCAGAAACACAAATAAAATGTGCCAAACACTGTAAAGTACAGTATATCTTCATAGAAAAGTAGTCCTTGCCACTAGAGGGTGTTAATGTCTATGCGATCCCCCAGACGCACACACACATCCTGGAGAATACATTCCTTTGTTTATGCTCCCCATCCCTACAGAAACACCTTCTAAACTGTATTTATTTTGAATATTTTATGTTTTTAATGTTAGCTGCTTTCCATGGGAGTGAGCATGTCCTTTTTCCAGTCGCCATAGTTAACGCTTTTCTCCAAGCACTTTACTTATATCAGCCTGCAATGAGCAACCGGTTGCTAGCTAGCACATTGTTAAAAAACATTATAACAGTGTTAAATTTTACATTTGATACTTTCTGCATCAATAATAACAGTACTTTATCAAGACTTGACGGAGGAGTGGATTTCCATTCTCATTTGAAAGCCGCATTGTGGCGGCATGTGCGACACTCACTGGATCAGGAAAGCTTTGTGCACAGAAGCAGCAGAGGTCAGATTTTTATTTTTAAATCAAATGAAAGGTGTAAAAAACATTTTTGTCCAGTTATTCCTATGGTAATGGATGAGCGGCTCTCAGTTGCTATTTCAAAACCATGTCCTGGCAGCATGCGCATGGTTCCCTTCATTGCGGTCAGCTTTTTTTTCCAGAGTAACGCAGGTTAAATTTTGTGTTTACATTTTTTTTTTGCCAACACTGATATAGATGGTATTATACTGTTTACGTCTATGTGTGTTTTGGAGAGAGGGGTTCCTCCAGGGTTCTGCTGCTCGGTCAGGCAGTTCCACTTACTGTTTGTAAATAGAGATGTTGGCACAGTGATTTGTTTTGTGAAATGTCCTGACTGGCTGAAGAGGTGCTGGTTGGCACAATATGCCCTGATGTGGACACAGACAGAGGTACCTCTCAGCAATTCAGGATGCAGAAAACTCCTGATCCATTCCATAAATATGGTTAACTGTGGTTCAACCATATTTGACCATGGTTTCTCTGTGGTCATAAAAGCATGGGACAACAACCAGATCTGCATAATTTATATGCATATCAGGGTGCAGAATATGACACTTTAATATAAATAATCATAAAAATAACATTTTGTGCACTTTATGAACAAAAAAGGTTTACACAAAGCAATTAAATACTTGTGGTTAACCAAAATTAATATGAGAACTTGCCACTTCTTAAACACGTTTATTATGGTGGTATAAAAAGCAATTGGGAAATTCTATCAGTTATGAATGAGGAAAGACTCCATAAGAAAGATGAACAGCAGCAGCATTGGGTAAGCAAATGAAGACTATTTGAAAAGTGTGTGTGAGTAATGTGCATTCATTACAGAATGTTAAAGTCCTGGAAAAAAATGAAAGAAAATGAGCTGTGTAGAAATTTGCTACTGTATACAATACAGGAAATTTCTGAAAATTAAAAAGCATGGGTAAGCATGGATGACCAAGTCTCATCAGTGCCATGCCACACTTGGAAACAAGTTGTAGCTCAGTGTGCCTTCCCCAATTAAGAAACTGTAAATAAGAATACATAATTTCATACAGTATAAATATTGTCTCTGTCCAGCAGAGGAGGTCAGCCAGTCAATACAGTACATGCCTTTTTTAAATAGATTTGTTTGTGCTAGGGAAGATGCCGAGGTATGATGAGCAAGAGAAGAAGAGGCGAGCAGCCAGACAAAGTGAAAAGAAGTGGTGGTGGTGGGGAACCCAGCATTACTTAAAAATGCTTATCAGTAATTAGGAAAAACAAAACATGGGTAGGTCTGCTTAAACTAGAATTTTACACACACCCTTAGTGCTGGATGCTTTTATGAACCCTTCAAGCTTTACGCTCAAGGTTTTGTAGCATCCCACACCTTGGTTATATACAGTATAACATTTTTTTACACACTTACATATGTTTTTATTATTCATTATGTATCAGACTAATATGGAGGTAGTGGGATTCAAACCTGGGATCTTGTTCACAGTTTAGTGCTTTAACCTCTACACCCTGCTGTCTTTCCTATATTAATAATATCTAGGAACCCAATATTTTCAGGAATGTTGTGTCGTTTATCAGTGGAGATTTTGAGATGTAGCGCAGCTACAGTACACAACATTTGTTTTTCATTCTAGAAAGTTAAATAGGTTTTGGCAGTAAAGTAGTTGCATATATGTCCCACGATGCATTGCATTAGGGAAATGTATGTAATTCAGTACTTCTGTATTAAGTCTGTATTTGAGTTGCATTCTGGTCAATATCCAGATTAGCTATTGTAAATTAGATTGCTTTTATTTATTAATCTTGAAATTTCCAGTGCACTACAGTGCAGTACTTTTCCAAGTATTTAACATATTACAAGGAGAATTAATATGAATCCATAATTACTTTAGGCTGCCTTGGCAGCTGATTTGTAGAGTAGGTTAAACCTGGCAAATCTTGAAGTCTGTTGGAAGGTACAGTACTAATGAATAAGAATAAGATGAAATGTGAGCTCGGAGATATACAATCACTAGGTTGGCTTGAATATAGAAACGCTGAAATGCTAAATGTGCTCATAGAGACAAACCATATTTGGCAACAGATGCCAATTAAGTAAATTAGCTTATTCAGAGTTAATCTCCAGCTGGATAGGTGTTGTACATCCAGACACAGAGTATTATCCTATTGCTTACCTGGCTAGTATATTCAGTTCGTTACTGTTTGGCCAGTATGTTCCGTTCTCTGCTTCTACAGACATATGTAACAGTCTATAAGATCTTTGCAATGTATCTGACTGTTTTAATGTTTGTATCATCTTAGTAAGTCAAATCAATAAAACTTATTAACCACAAAAAAAATAGCTTAGACAAGGCATACAAACAATTTGCTTGTTGTTAAAATACTTGTTAATAAAATATTGAAAGAAATGCCTAAAATATTAGACATTTTACACATTTTGTAAATATCAGTGTACACAGTACCTGGGCATAATTTCTGTTGAGGCATAATCTTCTTTCTTGCACAATCCAGCCTTAAAGCTAGTCATCCCACCACCTCTGATTCTTTGTAATTATTTTATTTAGCATTTTTGCATACCAGGATAGCATCATTAAGGTGAAGCACTTATTTTTTTAATAGGGTCCGTGGGGTAAATGACAGCAGTGGTGCCAGGGCTCCCACCAGACCCCGTGGGCAGGTAGCTAGAGGCTCGTCAGTCTCTGTTAGTCCCCTTCGGGCAGTGCTGTGCAATGCCAGGTTGATGAGGAACAAGACCGCTGTTATGGTGGACTTGATTTCCTTGGTCTACTTGGCTTGCATCACTGAGATCTGGCTGGGGCACAATGCTGGACCAGTATTGGAGGCATCTGTCCACCCCGGGTATTCAGTGGTGCACCGCCCAAGGAGGGAACGCAGGGAGAGGGGAGTGGCCATCTGTTTTAAATCTGGCCTGAACTTCTTTGTGCACCCTGTAGGGTCTACCTCATCATTTGAATGTGTGGCAGTACATGGAGAGCCAGGTACAGGCTGCAGGATTCTCCTCGTTTAATGTCCTTCAGGATGGGGGGGATTTCCTGCAGGAGGTAGTGGACTTCATCACTGACAGGGTGTTGGAGGCCCCTAGATGTTTAATTCTGGGGGACTTCAATGCCTGGATCGATGATGAATCCTCGCTGTTTGGTTACCAACCCCTCCAGATGATGACATCTCTGGGCCTGACACAAGAAATTACCTCTGCAGCCCACCAACAACGCCACACCTTGGACATGGTATTCTTACTGGGGCTTGTTGTTACTGACATCATGATTGATTGGGTTCTTTGGTCCGATCACTGCATGGTGGAGTTCTCATTTGGGCCCCCCCTGAGACTCCCCTTCCCTTGTTGAGATGATCCACTATTGCCCATTAAGGGGACTGTCCCCAGAGAGACTGTTGGCAGTAGTAGATTTTTCTGGCATGAGTGCTGCTTGTGCGATTGACATGGGTGAGGAGGTGACAGCCTATAATGGGGCTGTAACCAAGGCACTCGATGCCATTGCACCAGTCCATATATGACCCAAGTCTTCTTGCATGTGACCCTCATGGTTTGATGGGGATCTACAGGAGATGAAGACCAGGGGTCAGAAGTTGGAGCATTGCTGGCAGAGGACCCAGTCCATGGAAGACAGACTGGCCTTGAGAAATCAATACAATGATTATCAGGGGGCAATCAACTGTAAGAAGGCAGAATTCCTGTCCAGGGAGATTGCTGGTACCTTAATTGTATGCTGGGATGAACAGACCTGCTCAGCTATTTCAGACTGTGGACAGACTGTTATGTCCAGTCTGTCTACAGCCAGAAAAAGCATTTTCAACCATGTTGTGCGAAGAGTTTTCTCTGTTATTCTCAGACAGGGTGTCCTCCATTTGGGCAGGGATCTCTCCAGTGGGACAAAATATTTCCCACAGGGATCGACCTGGTCTAAGCAGAGGCATTCCAGTTGTCTGGGGGAAGTTTCAGCCAGTTGAGGTGGCTTAGGTCATGGAGGTGATTTTGAAGCTAGCTGCGGCCCACATGCTTTAAACTGTACCCTGGCTGACATCTTTCTTGGTGTGAGTGGTCGAGATCATAGGTCCAGTGTTCACCAAGATAGTCCGGTGCTCGCTTTCAGAGAGGTGCTTTCCCGGCGCCTTGAAGGAGGCGCTGGTGAGGCCCCTTCTGAAGAAACCATCGCTCGACCCTGACGTCCTGGCAAATTATAGACCTGTCTCCAACCTCCTATTTTTTGGGAAGGTTGTTGTGAAAGTAGTGACTCTGCAGGTCAACGTGCACCTGTCAGCCTTTGACATCTATGAGCTGTTCCAGTTCAGATTCAGAACTAGGCATAGTACAGAGATGGCATTAGTTCAGGTGCAGAATTACCTCCTCAGGGTGAGGGATAGAGGAGAACAGTCAGTTCTCATTCTCCTCAATCTCTCTTCAGCATTCGACACCGTGGATCACATTGTGCTATTGGATCACCTTAGAGTATATTATGGACTCACCGGAACAGTCATCAAATAGTTTGAGTCCTATCTCTCCAACAGGAGGCAAAGAGTAGTGTTGGGAAATTTTTCCTCCTCTTCCACAAAGCCCCTATCATGTGGACTGCCTCAAGGTTTGATCCTTTCATCAATGTTGTTCGTGGTATACATGCTGCCCCTTGGGGAGCTCATTAGATAATACAGTCTGAGTTTTCACTGCTGTGCAGATGATACCCAGCTGTATATCTCATTTTCCCTTGAACTGGAAATTCTGTTGAAGTGCTAAATTAAATGTCTGGATGTTCTCAAACTGGCTGAGGCTAAACCCTGAAAAGACAAAAGTACTAGTGATTGAGCCTGGTCGACAGCATGATTGGGAGGCCTCCAGAGTGGTTACAGGGTTGGTCCTGGGACCCACTCCGTTAATGGCCTCTCCTAGGGTGAAAAATTTAAATGTCATCCTTGACGACAGACTGACTCTGGAAACCCAGGTGTAGTCTGTCATCTGTCATCTAAAGTGGGCTCTATCATCTAAGGAATGTCACTCAAATTAAACCCCCGATTCTGCCTGAAGACCTGCCATCACTGGGACATGCCTTTGTGACTTCTAGGCTGGACTACTGTAATGCTCTGTACTTCAGGGTCAATGGAGGGACCCTCTGCCAACTGCAGATAGTGCAGAACGTGGCAGCAGGCTGCTGTTGGCCTACCACAGTCCTGTCATGTGACCTTGGTCCTGCAGGATCTTCACTGGCTGCCGGTCAGGTGAAGGATCATCTTCAAGGTGTGCTTGCTCACCTATAAGGTACTATATGAACTGGGCCCTTGTTACCTGTCTGACCTTCTAACTCCAGCCATCCCGGTACATTCCCTCTGCTTCTCCACTGAGGGCCTCCAGGAGATTCTGAGGGCCAGGCTGAAAACCTCAGGGGATCGTTCCTTTGAGATGGCAGGCCCGGCCCTCTGGAATTCATTGCCAAGATCCTTGGCCCTGAAGACTTATCTTTTTTACAAAGCATTTCAGGACAGTTTTTAATGTGATTTTATATATATTCTATTTTTAGTAAATTATATGACTTGTCGTATGATGTCTGAACCCTGCTGTGAATTGTACTGGCACCTACAGCCTCCATGATTGAGCGCCATAATATACATGAAACCTTAATTACTTACTTACTTATATGTACGTGCTAAATCTAATGATTAAAGTCTTACAATTTTACAAACAAATTCCAATATTTACATGCACACAGGGAAAAACAAGAAAAATATGAATGGAATAGTTCTTAACAATCCATCATTAGGTTCGAAGACCCCCATATTCAAATGATTACACAGTACTAACTGAGTGAGTGCCTCACTAACTGTTGATAGCACTGGTGCTCAGTGCTGGGCCACATTCAGAAGCCCTTGGAGCACCACACTATCCTGGCAGTGCGAACGTGTAAAATATACCACTGCACCTATGCAAACGAAGGATGCCTCATGTATAAAGGGTGCATTGGTATATAGTCATGGATTTTAATGGTACTGCTAAACAGCCACAGGCATGACGCTGTTTACTGTCTCTGAAACCCTGGCCATAACATGGCACTCTGGCTGTGCTCCTCCATCACCCATGCTGCAATACTTACCAATATACCTGGGGTCTAGCAGATCCCCCTCCTCTGATCACCTGCGTCTTAAACAATACCCATAGCCCAGGTATCTAGTGGACCACCCTTCCCTGTCACCCATGTTTTAAATAATACCCACAGCCCTGATGTCTAGTGGACTCCCCATCCACAGATCACCCATGTCATAAACAATACCCACAGATCTGGTGTCTAGTGAACCCACACCACCAAATCTTCTATGTTTTAAACTAATTTTTATTGCCCTGGAAGTCTAGAAGATTCCCCACCCCCTGACTGAGTGCCATCTTCCACCTGCCCATCCACTGAGGACCTCTGCCTGAACCATCATCATCCTGGTCATGAATATGTCACCAACTGACAGCCTTCCACTCACCCCCACAGTTGACTGCCATCTGACAGTCACAGAGCATGATTGTGATCATGATCACTGTAGAAACAGCTACTGGTTACTCAGCGCTATCCACCAGCTCTGAATATGGGGGCGGAAGTATATAATTATCTAAAATAAGTAAAAGGATTAGTAGGAGGTGCAGGGACTGAACTGCTGGATTACCATGGCTTGCTTGAAGTGCTGTAGGTTTATAAAGTATTTAATGTTGTTAGGGAGTGAGTTCCAACTGGTTGGAGCAGGGACAACAAAGGGATTATGCAATAAGATAAGCTGGATCTTTACCTGTGTATCACTGTGGCATTTAATAACATGAAAAGACCCACTTGGCAATGGGACTGCAGTATTTTTCCTGTCAATTTTATGATATTAGAATTATTTTTGTAGTGGCGTGTGCTTGGCTGATCTTTAGACTTCACTCTCATATATGCTAGTGCTGGTAGTAGACATTTATTGAGTAACAATGTTCTGGGAATAAAGTCAAGGTAGCTCTGGTTATCACACAAAACAAAAAAGAATGTGGCTAAGGAATTCAGGAGAAGGAGCAGTAATACAAGTAACCTTAAAGCTTAAAATAAGAAACTCACGGCTGCTCTTCAAGGACCATCACAATGCCACAAATTGTGTGCTATCAAATTGTTTATTACACAGAGATAAAAATGAGTAGCACCCCCTCACAGAAAAAAAATGTCGACGTATGTTTCACATTGCTCTGACGCTTTATCAAGACTCTTGATAAAGTGTCAGTGTGACGTGAAACGTACGTCGTTTTTTTCTGTGAGGGAGGTGCTACTCGTTTTCATCTCTGTGTAATAAACAATTTGATAGTATGCTAGTTTGCAGTATTGTGATGGTCCTTGAAGAGCAGCCATGAGTTTCTTATTTTAAGCTTTGTAGCTCTGGTTATGGCAGAGGTATGGGAAGGTCAAGTAAAGTAAGTGAAACTCTAGATATCTTCCAGGATAGGTGTGATCATGAGCAGGACTTGAAGAGAATTTGGGAGGATGTATTTTGCCAAAGAATAATATGGCTTTTGTCTTAGAGCTGTTTAAAAAGAAACAATTTGCAACCATCCAGCGCTGCACCTTGCCAAAGAATATTTGTAGGAGTTCACTGGGCACACTGATGGACTTATCTTTTACAGAGACAACTGTGTAATCAGCATGTAGATGGATACTGGAGCTCCAGTATTGATGCAGGAGGATGTGAGGTCATTAACAAATATGACGTGTAACAGTGGCCTCTGGATGGATCCTAGGAGTATGCCTCAGCTAAGGAAACTGGGAGTGGATGTTACCCTGTGGCCTTCACAAATCAAGACCTATTGGATGTGTAGTTCTTGTACCTAGAAAATGTGTGTCCTGGAATAATTCCAGCCAGTGCAACTTATGATTTAAGGTTTCATGACTCACTCTTGCAAATGCTTTTGTAAGGTTTATGAAAATTGCACATGGGGTAACCTGTATCTAGCATATGAACTGCATCATTGGTAATTTTAAATAATGCTGTGCCAGTAGAATGGTTCAGTCTAAAGTTTGACTGTGCATCCATTAGAAGATTGTTGTTAAAGTTCTTTTCTGACTTCCTGTAAAAAACACAGTCAGGATAGGCTGATCTTAAATCTCGTAACATTGGAAAAAATGTGAATTTCAGGACATTCTAAACAGAAACAAAAAAGGTAGTTTCACCTTGGTAAACTGGTGCCTGGTCTAAAGTTGTACAAGGTTAAAAAGAAAACATGACTAGCACCCAGAACAAATGGGGTAGAAAAACAGTAAAGGTCAGTATACTGTATTACTAAATTTGCTTCTTTATAACATGTGCTAAAAATAACATCCAAGTCAACAAACCAGTAATAGCAGCACAGGCAGTCCCAATAAAGATCCGAAACACAAACTTCAAAAATCAGCCAGACTCCAAAAAACATGCTTTACTGTACATTACTTTAGTGTTTTGTTTAACTAATTTACTCCAAGTATAGGCCACGTTCTGGAATGACCCAATGTTTCACCCTTTTAAAGGGCTTCATCAGGGAAGGACATGGCCAATTTTTTGTTAATTCCACCAATTTTCAGTTGATTATGTTTGTTTTACTTATTCGAAAGCTACATATTCATTTCAGCTTCCAGCTCTCTATACAATTTACAGTGGCAGTGGCTCCTGCCTGCATTCTTTGGCGTTACAAGCACTAGTAATACCAAAGAGTGCAGGCAGAAACCGCTGCTGCTGTAAACTATATATAGAGAGAGCTGGAAGCTGAAATGAATATGTAGCCTTTAAATAAGCAGAAGAAACATAATCAACTGAAAACTGGTGGAATTAACAAAAAGTTGGCTGTGTCCTTCCCTATGAAGCCCTTTAAAAGGGTGAAATGTTGGGTCATGCCAGGACATAGCCTACACTTCAAGTAAATCAGTTAAATAAAACACTGAACAGATGTAAAGAACATTTTTTGGAGTATGGCTGATTTTTGAAATTTTGTGTTTTGGAACTTAGAGTGTCTAGGTTAGCCCCTACAGTAAAGAATTGAGGACTTGTGAACCAAACGAGGGTACCCATAGACTCTTGTTCTGGGCATTTGAGTCCCAACAAAGAACCTGATGCTAAATTATTTTGCTATTCATTTTGTAGATTTTTAATCTTTTATATTTCCCACATGGACTTTTGTGTATAACATAGAGGATAATGTATGGTAGACTATCCATAACAGCGTAGTAGTTATCAAGAGGTTGCCAGTGGAGACCACTGAAACCTCGAGAGCAAAGCTCAAGAGGTTTTGGTCGCCATGGCAACCTCAAGACGGCTACTCCCACTTGTTATGGATAGCCAACCATACATTGTCTTTCATACTGTATGGTCCGCTATCCTACCAAAATTGAGTCACATTAGAGCCATGTTAAATTAATTGCTCCTTACTTTGTCATTGTTCTTCTTTACAATGTTGTCTTTCAGTGTATCTTTCACCACTGCAGCCCTGTCTGAATCAGGGGAAGTTTGCGTATCGCGCTTGCGCGACTTCGTTCTAAGTTGTTATGCTGCACTAGCTACGTAGTTAGTGCAGCATAACAAAGTAGCTGACATACTGTAGCTAGGGCAGCATAACAAGGTTTCTGAAGGGATGGATTTCCATCCCTAACAACCTTCCACCATACACTACATCATACTTACTCACATGCATTGATAATGTATTTATCATTCACTATGGGACTTATGATGTTACTTGGGCATGTTCCCTTTAACAGGTTCCTTATGTAAAGCTCAGAACATTGTGGGACCACCCCTCTGACAAAGGAATGATTTTCAGGCATGAAACACATAGGGGTCTTTGTGGAGACTGTCTGCACTGTTGGAATTGCGGGCGGTGGGTTACCAGGGCATTGCACTCATAACTCTGAAGGGAGCCCCAATAGTTCACACATCACTGCCTTGGACATTTAATGGTGAGAGGGCTCAGTTTAAAGACAGGACCCTCATGGGCCCCCATAGCTCCCAATGCTCATAAAGTGTAATTCCAACAATGACCTACTGTTCTGTTTTTGTACCCCATTGGTTCCAGATGCTGGTCCTGTTTTCCTTTTATCTTGCACTGTCTTGGACCAGGCACTAGCTTACTGAGGTGCAACTGTCTTTTTGTTTCTGCTTGCCATGTTTTAGCTAGGAGTCAGCACAGGTTTCTAGAAAACCAAAATGGGGACTTTGTACACTGCAGTTTCTTATGGCATGATGACAGGAGCTCAGACTGGTGGTAATTATACACAGAGCTGTGGTGGTCCCTTGATGTTATTGAAATCAGTACTGCAACACAGATATCTACTCATTCTGCATGGAGACCTCATTTAATAGCAAAGTTTCCATTTGTCCCCTCATAGTTACCACATAAGCATGCTGTTTAATAGGTGCTGTGTTTGATTTTCTGGATAGGATACTTATTGTTGGGATACCTATATTTATTATGTATTTTGTGCCCATAAAATATTTTCTACATTTCTGATGAAAGCAACCAAGAACTGCATAATGTAATTACTACATTTTCTATTATGTGAACAGAATACTAATTACTGTGGGCCATTAAATAAGGATTGATCAAGGCCCATTTAGATACAGGAAGTAGAGCATGATGTTCTTTTTTTTGTTTCAGTTTTTGTTACTATACAAAAATGTATAATGTTCATACTGTTAGGGTTATGTATTTCCTTTCTTACATTCTGGTTAAATAGATTGTATTATTATAATAAGTAGACAATATCAACCATAGAATAATTAATGGAGAGCTACATTAAATGTGTAAAATGTGGTCTGTTACTTTAAGAGTACCAGTATTTAAGGAATGAAAGAAACAGTAAGCTCTGCTTCCTGAGGAAGAGCCAGAGCAACTTGAAGCTGCTGGGATAGTGTTTGTGGGAGCCCTCTATGGGTGTGTAAACTTGTTTTGCAATTTGATATGGTATGTGCTGGTTTGTTATTAAATGATTACACACATAATCATATAATGAAATTCACTGATGATACAAAAATCTGTGGGGAGAGTGACACTGGCGATAAATACCAATCGTTACTAAGTGACTTGGAACATATTGAATTATGGCCCAAATCAACAATATGGAATTTAATACTGAGAAATGTAATGTTTTTGCGTTTGGGAAGAAATAATTGTATGAGGCCATATAGCCTCAAAGTACCCCTCAAACCTGTATTACATGAACGTGACTTGGATATCACAGGCAATCACCTTCTTTGGATTACTCTTGAACTTCTGGCCTGCCACAGGGCTAAAGATCATACTTGGAAATGTCATAAATCAACCCAGACCTCTAGAGACTTTGCCACATACCTTATGCTCCGAAATGCCTGCACCAAGGCTACGAGATTAGCTAAGTCTGAATACTTTAAATCAGCCTTCCTCATAAACATAAATACTCCATCAAAATTGTGGAAGGTGGTCCATGCCCTCTTCACACCACTATCCCACCCTCCACCCCCATTCCTTAAAATAAACAACACTCTTGTGGCCGACCTGAACACGGTGACCATGGAATTTAACTCCTACTACACCTCATGCACCACTCAACTACTAAAATCCTTCCCTTCTTACTCTCTCTCTCCCCCTTTACCTCCTCCAAATCCATAACCCCTCCCTCATCCTCTCCTCCCTTCTTCTCCTTCTCTGCCATCACTGCCAGTGATGCTCTAGATGCCCTGCTCACTATCAGCCCTTCAAAAGGTTCCTCCCCAGATGACCTTGGCCCCAAGCTCCTCTCTCTTTCTCTTTCAGGCCCTGCCATCGCCTACCCACTGTCTCTCATTCTAAACCTCTCCTTCTCTACAGGCTCAGTTCCCACCTCTTGGAAGCATTCTGTAGTCCTCCCCTTACCCAAAGGCAGGGACACCTCTTCAGCTAGCAACTATCGCCCTATCTCGCTCCTCTCTACCCTCGCTAAAGTTCAAGAACACCTGGTTCTTTCCCAACTCACCTTCTACCTATCTGACTCCTCCTTTTTCACCCCATTCCAATCTGGCTTCAGGAAAAACCACTCCACCACCACCTCCTTGCTCAGGCTCACTGACTCCATCTTAACCGGAGTGGACAATGGCCTTACCACCTCAGCCATTTTTGTCGATCTTAACAAAGCGTTCGACACGGTCTCCCACACCCTCCTCCTGGACTGTCTCTCTCTCTTCAGCAGGCCTAACTTCTTCTGCCACTAACTGGTTCAGAGCCTAGTTCACTGGTAGAATTCAAACAGTTAGGATCTCTGGAGTCACTTCCCCACCCCTCCCAATCACCACTGGAGTCCCACAGGGCTTGGTGCTCAGTACCTTGTTATTCTCAATCTTCCTCAATGACCTACCATCAGTCTGATCCCCTTCCTCCTCCATCCACATGTATGCTGATGATACGGTCTTGTATGCTTCTGGCTCAAGTCCTGTTGAGGTTACAACCAGCTTGCAACATGATTTCAACAAAATTCAGTTCTGGTTTGCTAACCATCACCTTTTCCTCAATGCCAGGAAGACTGTCTCCATGACCTTTGTTACTAGGCAGAGAATCTCTAGGCTCCCCATCCTCCCCTCCTTCCACACCCTGGATGGGACTATTTTAGAGGACACTTCCTCCTTCAGATATCTTGGGGTTTGGCTTGACCAACACCTCAACTTCTCTCGCCATATTGATGCTATCCTGAAAAAATTGCGCCCCAAGCTTGGTGCCTTGTTCAGGAACCGTAGTAGCATCTCTCCTGCGGCTAAGTGCGAACTTGTCCAGAAAATGATCCTCCCCATTTTTGACTACTGTGATGTAGTCTACGGTGCTGTTCTCAAATCCTCCCTAACCAGACTGGACACCTTATTTCACTCTTTCTGCCGTTTTGCCCTTGATGCCCCTTCTCACACCCATCATTGCAATTTATACCATGCACTGTCCTTCCCCTCACTCACAAACAGATGTCTATCCCACCTCCAAACACTGGCTTACTGAACTCTCAACCTACCTCTCCTCCTCATTTATCACCCCTCCTTCTCCCTCTCATTACCTTAGATCCACCAACTCACGTACTTTGGTGATCCTTCGGCACTCCACCCTTATTGGTCAATCTGGCTTCTCATACTGCTTCCCCAAAATTTGGAACTCCCTCCCTCCAGAAGTCCATCACTCCTCCTTCACCTACTCCATCATTTCAGCCCTTCACAATTACCTTTCATCCAACTGCTCTTGCCATGACCCTCCCTAATCCATGTCATTGCATAGGTCTAGTTTCACCCATTGACCATATCTGCTCCTAGTCTACCTCTCCTTCCCCATATCTTTTGTAGCCTCCCATGCCCCCCTTGCAGGGTTCTCAGCATCCTGAAGAGGTCCTTTTGGGCTCCTTTTTCTTGCCCCTCTTCTTACCCCCATCTGCTTGTAGTTTTAGATACCTATCTGCCAATTTCCTCCCTCCCCTTGGCACTCCCTTAAATCCCCCCATTCTCTCCTGGCTTTCCCTGTCCCATTGCAGGGTGCTCAGCATCCTGGAGGGGCCCCCTGGGTTCAGCTCCCTTCCCCTCCTCCCAGCACCCTATACAGGGCCCATCCTCCCTGCATACTATATGGGGCCCTTGGGCCTGGTTCTCCCTTTCCCCTCCTACCTCTTCCCCCCCTTCTTCACCCACTGCACTTCTTTACCTACCCTCTCAAACTTCCAGTTCCCCTTGGAAATCACCACCCCATCTAGTACTCCCCGTCCCCTTGTGGGGTTCTTCAACATCCTGGAAGGGCCCATGGGTTCAGCTTTCTCTCCCCCAACCCCCTCCCTCTATGGCACTTATTGCCTACCTGACCCAGTCTCCCTCCCCCCGGCACTTTATGTATCGCCTAAAGCCAATGCACTTATAAATACTTTTTTGCTCCTCCCTGTAACTGTCCCATCTACTGTAACTTCTGTACTCTGTCTATACCTAAATGTACCTTATCTTCTGTATGAGATACATGCCTGTGTTGCTTTCTTATTCCTAAATTGACAGTTGTTAATTGCCTACTGTTTTGTTCACTGTATGTAACCGTTGCCTCAGGCACCTTGAATGTATTACTGTTCATCCACTCTGTACCCCCTTCCCCATGTCGCACCGGGAAATGAGCAACATGTTGTTCAGTGTGCTTTCCTGGTGAACCATTTCAATAAATAAATAAATAAAGTATCATACTAGACAACACCTTCACTTCTAATACACATTGTAACAAGGTAGCACAGACAGCCAACAGAATATTGGGTTGCATAAAGAGGAACATGTCGTATGAGGAGAGACTCAATTTGTTAGGTCTATATAGTTTGGAGGATAGAAGAGCTGGGGGGATTTGCTGCTTTTACATAAAGAAGTAAATGACTCAGTACTTATAACTGAATGTGGTCTCGAACTAAAATCAACTGAGATTAACTTAAGATCCTAGAACAAACAACATGCAATCTATAGGGCAAATACAAAAAAGAGGGACAATCTGTACACACTGTGAGCACCCAGAATGTGGAATACACAGTCTCAACATATAGCAGAGATTACGGTCTTTAAAATTTCAAGACAGAATTGGATAGGTACTTATGTGGAAAATAAGCTCACTAGGAGTGGGAAACAGTCCCGATGGGCTAAAAGCCTGCTTCTGTTTAGCACACCGAGTAATACTGAATAATATATGCTGAACTGTTGATTTTAGTTTCAGATTGCTTTTTATGTTTGCTTGCGCGCATGCGCAAGAAACATCTTGCGACAGTGCGACTCTTGGAGGTGTGTGTGTGACCTGGCCAATGGAGTGCTTGCTTGAGCGGGCATGTCTCGGTTGCGCCAAAGGATGAGCGAGCTCTGGATGACAGCATCTTGGCTGCAGTGGCTTTCACTTCAAAGGAAAGAGCCGCTGCAGTCTGGTTTAATTTCTAACAAGAATCACTATTGCAGTCTTTTTGTATTTGTTGCGGTTGGAAGACCAGGGGGCCTCGCCTGATTGGGGTTACATACATGGGTAAAGCCCCCCCCCAAAAAGAAATAAACAACCAATAACAATAACTAGGATGATTTCCCTTTCCACACCTACACGAAAACAACAAGTAGCGGCGGGCAGGCGAGTGCTGAGTGCACGAAATGGAGACCACCTTTGCCCCTCGGGGCGCCCCCAATCCAGTCAGAGCACGCACCCTTACCAAAAATAATACAGTATACCCACTTCTGTGTATCATATACCTTGTATCTTCAGCCTCTGGCAAACATTCCAATTTGCGTTAACTAAAAATCCCGTCACATAGTGCGAGCGGGAAGGTGGAGATTATGATGTAGCAGGCAGCTTTTGTAAACAGTCATGAAATCGTTGTGTATTGCAGTTACTGACATTTTTCATGTTTGAGCCTTAGTGTGTGTGTGTGTGTGTGTGTGTGTGTGTGTGTTGGAGGGGGGTGTAGAGAGTAATAACAGCGATCTAACCCCCCTTCCCATATAAACTGCCCGCAAGACACTTTACCCCCTCAAAAAAAAACCAGCATCAGCACAAATAGTCTATTTGCACAGAGTTGAGTGAAATGGGTAAATAAATGTTTCACTTACGATTTTCAGCCATTCAAGCACATGCTTTAAGTGGTGGAACCCACTTCTGTGTATCATATACCTTATATCTTCAACCTCTGGCAAACATTTCAATTTGTGTTAACTAAAAATCCTGTTACGTAGTGCGAGCGGGAAGGTGGAGATTATGATGCAGCAGGCAGTTTTTGTAATAGTCATGAAATCGTTGTGTATTGCAGTTACTGACATTTTTCATGTTTGAGCCTTAGTGTGTGTGTGTGTGTGTGTGTGTTGGAGGTGGGTGTAGAGAGTAATAACAGCGATCTAACCCCCCTTCCCATATAAACTGCCCGCAAGACACTTTACCCCCCCATAAAAAAACAGCATCAGCACAAATAGTCTATTTGCACAGAGCTGAGTGAAATGGGTAAATAAATGTTTCACTTACGATTTTTCAGCCATTCAAGCACATGCTTTAAGTGGTGGTAGGAACAGGGGTAGGTTGGGGCTTTTTTTTTTTGTTTTGTTTTTCTTAAAAAAAAATACTATATTTTTTATTAGTGTTATTATTAAATATCCTCAGTGTGATCCACCCCACAGCACATCCTCTCTGGGCAACACCCTGTCTCCTAGACACCAACCCTGGCTCTGGTCTGTCCCTCCTCACCACCTTTTATTTGCTTACCAAACAAACAATACAGTTTGGGAGAGAACATGGTGTTCTATAATACCACCGTGCAAAGTGCATTTTAGTAGCTCCAGACTGTTAATAACAAAAGAAACAAGAATTAATTAATGCAATAAGAAGTCGAGGGCTGAATTCAGCACATATGGGTAACTCCAGGCTGGTATTGTGACAGAATTTCGTACGAATATGGACATTCTCATTCTTTCACAGCACGTTTTTTAAATTAAAAAAGCAAGGGGTTTCCCCATTGCAGTCTCATTTTTATCAAATGTATTGCTTTTCATAAGTAAATAGTAACGATGCTTGTGGACTCCATCCTGTCCTGTCCCTGCGCAACACGTCCACAAAGTAACCAGTCGGAAAATGGGGATGGTTGTATTAGCAGAGAGCCTCAAAAACACTGCTTTCCCCTCACCAAGCCTTTGTTGTTGTTTTTTTCATAAACAAAGACTTCTTTCTCTTAGAACCAGACTCCCACAGCTGCCTTGTTACTATGTGCTCAAACAGCTACGCAGTACACACACCCTCCCATCTGCTTTTCTGCTATAGCTTTATAAAAGGATCAAAACTCTCCAGCCCTTCCAATTACAGCTGTTTTCATGTTTTTTCTACCTCTGTTTTTTTTGCCTGTGTATGATGAGTGTCCTGTCCTGGTTTAAATCCCAAAGCGTTACAATCGGTTGGCATGCAGCAGAAGACAGTCGGCAAGTTAGCAATGGGTTTGTTGCCACGGGTCTGTGTGTGCGAGTCTGGAGTCCACGAAGTATGTGAGCTGAGATGCCTTGGTGTCAGCTGTCTAATGGCTTCATGGTGGGTTAGGTATGCATACTGACACATTCCCACTGAAAAAGTACACACAAACACACACACACCCTCTCTGACATTCACGTATTGTAGCTCCTGGTATGGAAAGGGGAATACAAAACCGGGGTCTAAGCTGGGCAAGAACTCAGTTGTTTCCCCTTTTACTAAACTGCATGTGGCGAGTTTCTGCTCCACTGACTAGTACTTCCTCCATCACGTAGTAGCGGGGAGTCCCCCCCCCTTCAAATCTACAGATAAGTGTTCACCCTCATAAACATTGCCAATTTGAAGTAACATAAACCTTGTTTTTTATTTACATTTTTTCATATATTTGGAAATGTGGTCATGTGTAAAGTGTATTGTTTCACCTATTTTTGTAGATATTTATTTATTTATTTGTTGCAATTTTTGGAAAATACCTCTGAGCAAAAGTGTTTTTAAAGTTGTTCCAGATCAATAACAGAGATTACATTAGAGATGTAGTCCTGTTATTTCCTTATGTAGGGCCCTTTGTTAATTCTGCCCCTAATTTATTTTAAGGCTGCTTAGTGAAGCTAAAAGCAGACTACTTGCTAGTGATCCACTGGGAATGGCCAAAACCAGAAAAAGCAAACTTCACTGTTTTGCCCATTCGGAGGGGAAAACATGATGGCGTGCTTACTGTTGCACAGCTGTAATGCACTGCACTACACTGCTATATATTGCATAAGAATCTACAGTGCTGTATACCAACTGCTTGCCCCACCCCCAAGTTTTAAGTATTTATTTTTCAGTTTTCATGTTTTATTGATCCACCAGTGATCATTTCAAACATACAAGACAAAAAATAGCTATATCTTAAAAAATATTATTAGCTTAAGCCAGAATAACATTAAAGTGCATAGAAACATAGAAATTGATGGCAGATAAGGACCGCTGGGCCCATCAAGTCTGCCCATTTTCCCTACTTCAAAAACCGCAGACCCTCTTTGATCTCCGGCTTTACCTCCTTGTTCCTATCACTAGGGTTCTCCTATACCTGTCCCATGCATTTTTTAATTCCCTCCCACTGTGTTTGCCCCCACCACCTTCACTGTGAGTCTATTCCATGCATCCACCACTCTTTATGTGAAGTCTGTGAAGAAATACTTCCTCATGTTACCCCTTAGTTTACCCCCATCCAACCTCATGTCATGCCCCCTTGTTCCTGAACATCTCCTTTTCTGGAAGATGCTAGCCTCTGGTACCCTATTTATGTCCTTTAGATATCTGTTGGTTTCTATCATATCTCCCCTGTCTCTCCTCTTTTCCAGGGTATACATATTGAGGTCACCCAGTCTATCCTCATATGACTTTTGGTGCAGGCCCTGTACCATCTTTGTTACCCTTCATTGAACTGCCCCCCCGTCCATGTCCTTATGGAGATGTGGCCTCCAGAACTGGACACAGTACTACAAATGATGCCTTACCAATGATCTATACAGTGGCATCACCACCTCTTTTCTTCTGCTGGCGATAGCTCTCCCTATGCACCCCAGCATCCCACTGGCTCTCCCCACAGCCTTGGCACATTGTTTGGCTCCTTTAGATGCCATATTTTGGTGCAGAGGAACAGTTAAACAGTTTCTTTGTCTGAGAACTGCACTTAGATAATCTGTCAGTGGTTTAGCATCTTCTACTTCCAAGGGATTCAGTAATATATTCAGACTGTCAGATGAGGCATTGTTAGGCCCTCTGCACACTACACAGTCATTTTCAAAATATTTTTTTAAACCAGGTTAATACCATGCTACCGCAGCCACATTACAGTATGACCATGTTTAAACATGGTTTTGAAACCAGGTTATAACACACTTCCTGGCCACATTAATCAGTTCAGCCTTCAACCGTGCTGTGCCTCTATGGGTGGTGTATCCCAGCATTCCTATTATTACCCACGGATGCATTGTAACAAAGTCCAGAGGTAACACAGTAACCTATACATATTGATAAGTGCAACTGTGTTTAGCTTAAATCATTTTTAAAACCGGGCTAAAGACTAGGTACCTAGCAGGGTCTTAACACAGTTTTTAAAATGGTTTAAATCACACTGTAATGTGGATGCAACCCCTATTAACACTTCTTAAACCATTTTAACTTGCTTAAAATGGTTTAAGAACCTAGTATGTACAGGGTCTTATAGACTGAGATGTAACCCCTCACCCCTGCCTTTTTGCCAGAACGACAGGTGGCATGCTGTTGAAGCTGACAGCAGTACCTGGTGGGGACTGGGTTCAGGGAGGATGAGGTTACTCGGCACAGTAATAGCTTGGCAGAAGACACCAAGAGAAAGGACTGCTTTGTGACTGAACTTCTCTGCTGGGACTAAAGTAGAAGAACTTTTGTATTTGGACCTTTAATTTAGGGTAAAAAACTAACATACAAAACAAAAACAAAAAAAAGTGTGTGTTTGGGTTAACTGAACTGAATGGGTAACTGAAAAGTCATCTAAGTGTAAATCTCAGGTGACTGAAAGGACTTAACTGCTGTGAGGTTTAAATTACTTGTAGAAAGATCTGGTAAGTAGGGGGAGTGGCTTAGCTAGAAGGAAGCTACATTTAAAGACTGCCTTAGAAAGATTCTGCTAATAGCTTGGCAGAAGACACCAAGAGAAAGGACTGCTGTGTGACTGAACTTCTCTGCTGGGACTATATTGCCCTCCTTCCCTTCCCTCCACCCCCCGCACCCAAAGCTAGTTCTATTTTTATAGGCACAGGATTTGACTGACAACAGGAACTTCCTGTTTAGGGGCAGGAAGTGAGTGAACACAGAACCACCAAGGACCCACCATCCTAGAAGGGCAAGAGTAGCTCTCCAGCCCCCTCTAGCTGCTGGAGGTCTGCCTCTGAACAAGTAAGTGGTCTACTGAGAAATATAGGATATTCTTGTCTCAGAACAGGACAATCAGGAGCTTAAAGGGCACACAGGCAGAAAGTAAGGAGAGAGAGAAAAAAACAGACGAAGAGTAAGGATTTCAAACAGTTAAGGGGTCAGAAATAAGACATGATTGAGTGGTGACTGCAGTGGCTGTGGAGCAGCAGTCTTCCGGGAGATATTCTGGAGGATGCGGTGTTGTCCCATCTGCAGGCACCTCTCTGGGCTGAGGGAGGAGGTTGCTCATCTCCAGGCTGAGTTGGCCAGGATTTGTGGGACCTCCTCTTCCATCCAGGGACCACCAGTGCCACTGCCGCTGCCTCAGAGGTTGCCAAGAAAGAGGAGCGGTTGGACCACAGTGGGCTCAGGGAGGGTGAGGGTGGTGGAACAGAGGCACATCCCTCCAGTTGTACCTCTCCACAATTCCTATGCCATTCTGGCAAAGTGTGGTTCCTCTATGGAGGCACCTACAGTGGAGACCAAGGAGGATGCTGGGAACCTCCACAAAGGAGACCTACAGGAGTTTGGCAGGGGACCCTTCAGGGGAAGGAAACAACTCCTGGTCGGGGACTCCATTGTTAGGAAGGTAGAACTGGGCAAGGAAGGGGAGAGGGAGGTAAGGTGCCTGCCTGGCACCATGGCTTGGAGGGACAGGGAGCGAATCCTCAGGATTGCCAGAGCAGCTACACAGGGGAGGGAGCTGGATGTCATTGTGCACCTAGGGACAAATGACCTGGCTAAGAAAGGGATTAGAGAAGTGTAGGAAGAGTTTGTGGATTGGGAGGCCTTAGTCAAGCAGCACGCACGGTAACCTTTCGGAGGTGCTACCCATCTATGGCATAGGAGAGGCTAGGGTGTTCCGTACTCATGGATTCAATCAGTGGTTGGAAAAACTGGTGTGGAGCCTCAGGGATTTGGCTTCATTGGGGACTGGGGGTCCACCTGGAGTGATGCAAGCCTATACTGGCATGATGGGCTGCATCTGTCTGGGAGGGGAACCAGGATCCTAGGTGATAGGTTTAAATGCTTCACTGGCAAGCTTTTTAACTAGCTGGGGAGGCACTGAAAGGAGCAGGAAAATCCTAGCCCCCAAACAATCACAGTAGTAAGTGTGGCAAACACCAACATGGAGGTGTTGATAGGGAGAAGGCAGGGGTAAATGGAGAAAGTGACAAGGCAAGAAGGACAGAGATGGGGCAAAAGGGGGTAAGGCCATCAGGAAATGGAGGGTAATGAGTACCGATGCCCGTAGTCTGGGCAACAAGCTCCCTGAGCTGGTGGCCTTAATGGACGAGGGATGCCTGGATATCATAGCAGTCACAGAAACATGGTACACAGAGAACCATGACTGGGATGTTAACATACCAGGGTACATAACCTACAGGAGAGACAAGCAGGGAGAAGAGGGGAGGAGTAGCTTTCATGTAAAGGAAGGGATAAAAGCAACTGAACAAAAGAGTAAACAGGGAGGAGAGGAGGCACTGTGGGTCACCTTGGAGACTGGAAAGGGCACCACAGTCTGCACAGGGGTTGTGTACAGACCCCCATGTCAGGGGGAAGGAATGGACAAGGATATGATGGAAAGAATTCTTAGAATGGCAGAGAAATGGGAGATACTGTTGATGGGAGACCTGAATATGCCAGATGTAAACTGGAGCACATTTGCTGCAGCCACATCCAAGAGCAGGGCCATTCTTGATGCCCTACAGGTGGCAGGCATTAGACAGCTAGTTTTGGAACCCACTCGTGAGGGAGCAATCTTAGACCTCATACTCTCAAATGGGGGCAGTGAGAGGATCTCAGATCTAGAAGTAGGTTGCCATCTGGGGACAAGTGACCATCAAACAGTGTGGTTCACGTTAAACTCAGCTACAGAGTCAAGCCATACAAAAGTGAGGGTACTGGACTTTAGGAGGGCTGACTTTGGCAAGATGGGAGAGTGCCTCAGAAAGCACCAGCAAACAGGCTAGAAGGAGGTGTGGCGCAACAATGGGGAATTATCAAAACTGCCATCACAGATGCAACAAGCCTTTGTGTGAAGCAAATAAACAAATCAAAATGAAAGAAAAAGCCACTATGGTTCTCAAGAGAGGTGGCTGTGAAAGTCAGGAAGAAAAAGATAGCATTCCGGAAGTATAAGGAAACACAGAAGGAGCAGGACAGAGAGCTGTACCAATTAAGGCAGAAAGAAGCAGGGAGGGAAGTCAGAATAGCAAAGGCCCAAACTGAGGAAAAGATAGCCAACTCAGTTAAGAAGGGGGATAAAACCTTTTATAGGTACATCAGCAAGTGTAGAAAGACAAAGGGAGGGAAAGTGAGGCTGAATAGAATGAACGGTGGGTGGGCAGAGGGGGACAGTGAAAAAGCAGGAATACTGAACAAATATTTCTGGTTAGTATTCACAAAAGAGGAGGGGGAAGTGCCTAATCCAATTAACAGAAGCACTCTTGATGGGGGGGGCGATCCCAGTCCTTTCACAGAAGAAAGGGTTCTGCAAGAACTCCTAAAACTGAAGGTGGACAAAGCAATGGGTCCTGATGGAATTTACCCCAGAATTCTAAAAGAATTAAGGAAGGAACTAGTGAAACCACTGGCTACTCTTTTTAATAAATCATGGGAGGATGGTGTGGTACCCGAGGACTGGAGGAAGGTGGATGTGATTCCCTTCACAGAAGTGGGACCAAGACAGAGGCAGGAAACTACAGACCTGTCAGTCTGACCTCTGTGGTAGGGAAAATGATGGAGTCACTTTGAAGGAAAGAATAGTTGAGTACCTAGAGGTCAGTGGAGCACAGGATCCAAGGCAGCATGGGTTCACAGCGGAAGGTCATGTCAGACTTCAATCTAATAGATTTCTTGACTGGGTGACCAAAGTAGTGACCAGAGTGGGGCTGTGGACATGGCCTACCCAGACTTTAGCAAGGCATTTGACACAGTCCCACACAAAAGATTGATAGTCAAATTACCCAGCCTGGGAGTGGGTCCCAGGGTGGTAGCCTGGGTATAACATTGGCTGGACAACAGGACACAGAAGATAATTGTAAATGGAGTCCACTCTGAAGAAAGGGCGGTTACTAGTGGGGTACCGCAGGGTTCAGTATTGGGTCCAGTCCTTTTTAATGTCTTCATCAGTGACATTGCAGAGGGACTAGAAGGAAAAGTATGCCTTTTTGCAGATGACACAAAGATCTGCCACAGGGTTGATACACAAAGAGGCGTGGAAAGGATGAAAAGGGACTTGGCAAGGTTGGAGGAATGGTCAGACGATGACAGCTAGATTCAATGCAAAAAGTGCAAAATAATGCACCTGGGAAACAAGAACCCAGGGAAGAATACACAATGGGTGGGAGGTAGTAACAACAAAAACAGGAAAGGGACCTGGGGTAATCATATCAGATGACCTTAAGGTTAGCAAGCAATGTGAGAAGGCAGTAGGGAGGCCAGGGTATACTGGGATGTATAGGGGAGGCATCAGCAGCAGAAAACAGGAAGTTGTTATCCCTCTGTACAGACAGTTGGTGAGACCCCATCTAGAATACTGTGTCCAGTTCTGGAGACCCCATCTCCGCAAGGACATTGACAGGATGGAGGCAGTCCAGAGGAGGGCAACTAAATGGTGCAGGGTCTGCAAGAGAGCCATATGAGGAGAGACTAAAGGAGCTTAATATGTATACCCTTGAGGAAAGAAGGAGAGGGGACATGATAGAAACTTTCAAGTACCTCAAGGGAATCAACAAAGTCCAAGAGGGTAGCATCTTTCAGAAAAGAGACTTGCAAGAACAAGGGGACGAATTTAAAGATAGAAGGAGGGCGTGTTCAGGGCAATGTGAGGAAGTATTATTTCACAGAGAGGGTAGTGGATGCATGGAACAGCCTTCCTGAGGAAGTTGTGGGGTCTAAAACTGTGGGAGAATTCAAGAATGCACGGACAGACATAAGACAATTCTTGTGGGGGGCAGGAAGATAAAGGCTGTTGGTTAACTAGGATCTGCGGCCTATCCTGTAGGTAGGGAAATGGGCAGACTAGATGGGCCTAGCGGTCCTTATCTGCCATCAAAGTCTATGTTTCTATGTAGGGGGGCCTAGGTTTGGCTACTCTGCACAGGGGCACCCAAGTAAATCAGAACACAGGAAGCAATAACTGTATTGTCCAGAACCAGGAATGGGATTCTTCAGTGTGGCTTTTATTCACATCCAAGCTGAAAAAACAAGCATAGATGGACCCCCATGGGGCTACATTCCTGATAATGCAGATTAGAGACAACAGAACACTTTGTCACCATTTCCAGCCCTCAGGCTCTAAACCCACCAGGCACACAGCCCGGACTTGCATGCAGCTTTGGGTACACAGCCCGACTTGTACACTACTTGGGTTTTCCCCACTGGCCCGGCTCCTCCGCCAGCCACTTGATCCATAGTCCATTTGAGGAATGAACCAATTATCCTGTTGTGGCTCCCCAAACCACAGTAGAGTCTTCAACTCCTAGAGAGAATTTTCCTTACAATCCCACATCTGGGTACTTCCCTCATCACTGGCCAAGTGCCTGAGGTAAAGTAGAAATCCACAGAAGAAATCCGTAGAGGTGGACCTGGTCACTAAAGATGGGGGGCCACCCACCTCCAGCTCCCACAGCCCATACCCTGCCATTTCTCTGGAAACTGAACAATTCCTTTACTGAACTTTCAAATGTAGATTCTGGGTAGACGTCTGTCACATCTCCTCTACATATCATTTGCATCCCAACAAGCTCTGGACTTGAACCTACTTTTACTTTGCTTAGCCCGTTACTCTAGGCTTCACAATATTTTAGTAGTTCAATCAAACTGAAGACTGACTTCAAAACCTCCCAACGTTCTAACCAACTCCCTTGCTGCAGATTCCAATGTGGCTCATGCAGCTGCGATAGTTCTGTTGGTGATGTCATCCCTCAGTCTCAGCTGAGACTGAGTACAGAGTGAGACAGTGTGAACCCATTTAACTGAAGTTTCACAAGCTGCCTTTCCTGCCTACCACTAGGTCTGACTGGGATTCTAGTAACCCCTGGTAACAAGGGGGTTACACTGATATGATTTAAACAAAACATATCTCTTCACTTCTTGTGTAACGAATGTAGAAACAATATATTACAACCTTAAAACCAGCCTACTACCACTACTTCCCAACCTCCTAGACAAAGCCACTTCTTTTGGCAGCCCACTCTCCCACCCACAGTCTCCCCTCCCCCTCACCTTGACTCCTCCTTGGACTCTCACACTAGGTGTCACACCTATTTATCTCCTTCGATACATATGAACACTGTCCTTTACCCTAGTTGAATGCTGTTGACGCTGTACTATCACCATTGGTACTATGAATGACATTGTAACCTTATTGTTTACTAGCTACCTACTGTTCGAGTATTGTATGTAAACTGTTTGTTATTGCTGTCATTGTCACTGTTTGACGTGGGACCTTTGTAAAAGAGCACTGAGCTCAAAGGTATGATCCGAATCCCTAAATAAATAAATAAAAAAATATGCAAAACTCTTTCCAAATAATCTTTGTTACAAAAACATTCACGAGATAGTGCAGGGTAATAATTCATCTGTTGCCTTATTTCTGTGTATTTAAGTGACAAAATGTCAAAATGATTGAGGGTTATAAGATATCTTTCATGAGGAAGAACAGGTATTGTTAAATAAGGTTGCACCAATGATAAGTTTTATTTTCTGCATACCAAGGAACAATTTGGAGTCCTTTATAGAAGCCAATGCTTTTTCTTTTTAAATTTGAATACGCAATCTTTAAAAAATGTCTTTGTACAAATTACTAATGTTTACATTACCTAAAGCATTCTTCTACAATTTTAAAGAGTATGCTACACAGAAGATAACCAGGGACATACTATATGTCTGTCTTCCCACTTAATTGTTTCATTAAGGCATCTCAACAGCCATGAATTTGATTTATTATTCATAATACAAAGTCAGTAGTTAAGAATTTGCAATTTCAAAAATACTTCTAAAGGCAGACGTCCCAATTAAGCCCTTACATAAAATTCAGGTGAGGATTTTGGCACTCTGAGACTGGACCTGCAAATATTGGGGAAAGGTAACTCCACATAATGTTGGGAACAATATCCCCAGGCTTCAGGTCCATAAGGAACCAATGAATTTAGTTTGACATCTGATGCAAGAAGGGCAGGAAGCACTGTAGATCCACCATGTCGAGAGTTATATCTAAGTAAAGCTTTGGAATTTTGTCTGACTTTATCAGATTGTGTTTTTACATCAGAAAACTATTGTTGGAGGAAAATATGACATCCGAATATGAATACATTTTAACATTCTCAAGCTTAGCATCACTGACAATAAAGTTACGTAATTTTTCCCACCAATGATCATCACTTTCATTTTGTCATAATTTAGCTCTAATTTATTTGCAGCAGATAGTATAGAGAAATAGTTTAACTTTCTTAGCATCCTTAATGGTGAAAAGGGGAAAAGTGTCATATCATCGGCATAAGCCAAACCAAGACAAGAATATCCATTAATATATGAAGAATTAAATGTGGGATCATCAAACTTTAACAGGATATCACTGATATATAAATTGAAAAGCAGGGGTGCCAAGAGGCAGCCCTGCTTAACTCCTCTGTTAGAGGGAAAAAAGTAAGAGAACTTTGCAGGTCATACCTAATGCAAATTTTATTATGCCAGTAAAGTGGCATGATAAGTCTAAGTACGTTATAGTCAATTCCCAAACCAAGTAGTTTTTCCCAAAGGATATTACACTCTATGGAATCAAATGCAGCACGGAAATCAATAAAAGTGGAATATAACTTAATTTTTCTGATGTTGGTGTACTTTCCAATTAAATGTGCCAGAATGTAGGTGTGGTCAAATTAGAAAAGGTCCATCTAAAGCCAGCTTGTAAATTGAACAACATTTGGCTATGATTAACCTGTTTCAGTAATCTGTTAAGCAGAATTGTTGAAGATATTTTTGCAGTCGAATCCAGGAGGCTAATGTGTCTAAAGTTTTGGGAATTATGAGCATCCTCCTTCATATGAATGGGAACTATCAAATTTATCCTCTAGTTATCTGGAATGTAATCTTATTTTTAATACTTGTTTAAAAGGTTTGTCAAAGTAGGGGACCCATATATTGAAATGAGACTCATAAATGTCCACGGGAATCCCA
Organism: Neoceratodus forsteri; assembly: GCA_016271365.2. NCBI lineage: Eukaryota > Metazoa > Chordata > Ceratodontiformes > Ceratodontidae > Neoceratodus > Neoceratodus forsteri. The sequence continues at coordinate 470,915,957 of CM057452.1, read as the reverse complement.
TCTATTCCTAGAGCTTTATTTCATTTACAAAATACATTGGTTCCTCCACTTCACAGACTGAAAATATAAAGGGATCATAATTGGCAGAATGCTTAAAGTTCATTTGGTTCATTATACCCATTAAAAAGTCATAGAAATTTTTGATAAGATATGTACTCCATTGATCTGCAAGGCAGAGGCAAGAATCATAGTTATTTGTTCCCCTAGTGACAAATTTCTTGAATGTTACAGTCTTGGTTAGCAATTGCCTCATGCATAATCTTCCAGACGTTATTTGATATTTTATTTTCTCAATCTCTAAAATTTGGTTATAATGTTTTCCCTCTCTGTTGCATAAAGATAACTTTTCTCTAGTGGTGTTATCTAAGTATATTGAATTAGTGAAGATAGCTTTTTTTACTTACTTTGCATGTCTTATTAAACCAGGTGTCATTTCTGGGAATAACTTTCTTGTCAACAGTCATTAATGCAAACATTTCAGAAAACAAGTTGATCAGATGATTATTAAAAAAAAAACTGATGGATGATTAGAAGCTCATATTTGTGCAGTCTGTACAATGTTTACCTCTCTGAATAAGAGATATTTGTAAACCAGCTGTGACAAGCAAGCTATACAGATGTTGTTTTAGCAAAAGTTTCTATATAGATATTTTTAACATGAAACTGTGAATTAGCCTTGATAGGAATTTATATGTTAGTTAACATTACAATTGTGGTATGCTCACATTCAGTGCACTATGTCAACCAATAAGGCACTAAAAAGCTCAAGTTTAAAAACACAAGTGATAACTAAATCAATTATGCTTTTGACAATTTTTGAAAAAATTGTGAATTTCCCCTCAGGATCAGAGGCTGTATGGTCATTAATAACCATAATGTTCTGATTTGTTAATAACTCCACTTTAGTGTCATTTTCATTAGTGTAACTATCCTCTGACTTCCTATTTATAAGAATCCATTAAGTCATGTTCAACAGAAACCCTTGAATTAAAATCCCCCACCATAAGAAACATGTTTTTATGTTTGCTTGCACGCGTGTGCAAGAAACATAGTGCCATCATCCGAGTTTTCCAGAGGTGTGTCAGCCTCTACCAATTCAGTCAGTGTGTTTGCAGGCACGGTCGCAGTGCACCAATCACTGCTCCAGCTGTCTATGACAGCTGAAAATGCAGTGGCATACAGTTGAAAGGGAGAGCTCTGCTTCAGTGAGTAGAGCTCCCCCTTCCACACACATGCACGCGCACACATGCACACTGCATGCTCATGTGCCTTCCCCCTTCCCCACACACTGTACGGCCAATGGGGGTGCCCAATCTCCCATCAGCTCCACGCCCCCCCAAAACATCCAGGTGCCACGCTGGGAGCCCACCCCAGCGTGGCAAAATGTTTTATGGCCGACGTGGGGTGCCCAATCCCCTGTCAGCTACACACCCCCCAAAGCATCCAGGTGCCATGCTGGGAGCCCACCCCAGCATGGAAAAATGATGTTATGGCCGACGGGGGTGCCCGATCCCCCATCAGCTCCTGCCCCCCACCAACATCCTTCCAGCTGCCAACGTCCCTCGTTGTCTTACGAAATAAAAACCTGTAAATACAAAACTGTCCTGGCGCTTCTCCTGCTCCCTGCCCCTCCTCAACCTGCACCCACCCACTGCACACCCTGTCTCCCCACCCACCCACCCCATACTTACCTCCGGAGCTTGGTGTGATGATCTTCAGCGGACCAGGAACATGTATGCACTCTTCAAAGCCGACCACAAACTGAGGAAATGCCGGTAAGCTATATAATGGGATAGATAGGGGTTTTTCAACTTTATTGAATATCTCAGGCGTTTTTTGGAATTTTTGCACCAAATTTTCAACATGGGGTTTTTGGGACCCCTTCTCATGAATGCTGTCACTGTCGTGGTGTTACTCAGGCCTGAAGGGTGATTTCGCAGCCACTGCGTGAAATCACCTTTCCAGAATGATTAATGAAATGACACTGCCAGTGTTCATAAGGTGGGCTCTCAAAAAGCCTATTTTGAAAATTTGGAGGAAAAATTCCTTAAAATGACTGTTTTACGAGTGTGCATTGTGCAGTTCCTACGCATGCTGGTAAGTTCGCAAATTTTTTATATTTTCACTCCAAATTTTCAACATTGCTATTTTACCACACCTTCTTATGAGCAGTACAGCTGTCATTTTTCACATCTCACCCAAAATATGTTTCCACCCATGTAGCGCACAGTGGCGCAGTCGGTGTGCAAAATCAATGTACAGGACACAGTAAGAAAATCACAGTGACACTGTTCATGAGCAGATGTCTTAAAATGGCTATGTTGAGAATTTGGTGAAAACATTCCTAAAATGACTGCTTTACGAGCTGCATATAGCAGTTCCCCACGTCAGAAGTTTGCAAAATTTCAATATTTTCACTCCAGATTTTCAACATTGCCATTTTACCACACCTTCTTATGAGCAGTACAGCTGTCATTTTTCACATCTCACCCAAAACGTGTTTCCACCCATGTAGTGCACAATGGCGCAGTCGGTGTGCGAAATCAATGTACGGGACACATTAAGAAAATCACAGTGACACTGTTCATGAGCAGAGGTGTTATAATGGCTATGTTGAAAATTTGATGAAAAAATTCCCAAAAATGACTGTTTTAGGAGCGCACGTTGCGCAGTTCCTACGCACGCTGGCAAGTTTGCGAATTTGTAATATTTGCACACCAGATTTTCAACAGTGCCATTTTACTGCACTTCCTTATGAGCAGTACAGCTACCGTATTTCACATCTCACCCAAAATGTGTTTCCGCATATGTAGCGCACAATGGTACAGTCGATGTGCGAAAACAATGTTTGGGACAGATTAAGAAAATCACAGTGACACTGGTCATGAGCAGAGGTCTTAAAATGGCTATGTTGAAAATTTGGTGACAAAACTCCATAAAATGACTGTGTTATGAGTGAGCATTGCACAGTTTCCATGCACCCTCATAAGTTCATGAATTTGTAATATTTTCAGTCCAGATTTTCACCAGTGGCATTTTTCCACACCTCCTTATGAACAGTACAGCTGTCATTTTCCACAACATGGCCGAAATGTGTTTTCACACTTTCAGCACAGAAATGCATGTTTGCTGTGGGAAATCATTGTTTGGGACAGATAAAGAAAATCACACTGACACTGTTCATGACTGGAGGTCCCAAAATGCCTGTGTTAACAATCTGCTGTAAAAAAATCCCCAAACGAGTTACATTACAGGTGTGCGTTGCACAGTTTCTATGCACGCTCGTGACTTCACCAGTTTTTTTAAGATTTTCACAGCAGATTTTCAACATTGCCATTTTCTACACCTCTCCATGAACAGTACCGTTGTCATTTTTCACATCCTGTTCGGAATGTGTTTTTGCACCTGTGGTGCCAAATGCCATAGTCGCTGTGCAAAAGCAGTTTTCGGCTAACAAACTGATATTGCCACTGTTCATGAGGTGGGGGTCACAAACAAACCATGTTGAAAATTTGGAGTGAAAATATCAACGAATGCCTGAGGCGTTAGGGTTTCCGACCATAATGCCCCACTCTGTAGAGAATGACAGGCATCAGGGGTGTGACTTGGGATTCTTGCCTGTCATGCTCATACCATTCCACCCCCACCCACACCCTGCAGCCACTGAGAGGCATCAAGGTGTGCCTCAGACTCTTCGGGCCCAAACTTCACCCCATTCTCCTATACTACATCCATCTCACCGTATTTCCTGATGGAACGGGGTGCGCATAAGGGCCAAAGACCCCAAGGCACACCGTGACACTTGTCAGTGTTGCAGGGTAGGGTGTGGTGAAATGGCGTGGTCGTTATGCCTGTTGACCCAAAGGCACACCCCAATGCCTGTCACTCTCTTCAGGGTGCTGGTGGGGTTGGCTTCAGTTCAATACTTCGCTGCCATTCCTATTATGCAGCTCTGTTACTTCCACATTACCAGTGCCAATGCCAGCAAGCAAACATTCGCATTGGCAAATGCTTTTTACTACTATGGAAATCTCTCTCCTCTCCTCTCTCTCCCTCTCTCTCTCCTCTCTCTCTCTCTCTCTCTCTCTCTTCTCCCCATCATGTTGCAAGGGGGCTGAGAGAGAGAAACAGAGAGAAGTTCAATGCATTCCTTTCTGAATGGACATGAAGTTTACAATAGAGATTATCTTAGTGTTCCCTTCCCTGTTAGGTCAGTGATGCACATTTAACAAATAAATAGCATTTGAGGATTTCACACTTTATGGTAGCAAATGTTTTTTTTCCCCTGTGTGTTTTTTTTTTACAGTGACATGACAGATGGCTGCAAATACCAGCTTTGTTATGTCACAGTTACCTGACTCAATTGCAGTAAATGACCAGACCATCATAGCAGTCTAGCTATTCCACTACTTGCAAACTTCTACGCTCAGTGCTGCACATTAGGGTACATGCTAAATAATGACCTAGAACAAAACTGGGTTTCATTTGATAAATGTATTTATTTATTGGAGTCTAGGATTACAATTACCTTTGAGCCAAGGCTCTTTTACAAAGGTTCCACATCAGGAGAGTACATATATGTTAAACATGTTAAACAAGGGCATACAACGTTAAAGAGAGCATACAACCATATTCATCAGTTCGGATATGGCATCATGGCAAACAGGATACATGAATAACACATACAAAGAATCATTTCAGAAACCTAGAAGAAATCAGGGAGGAAGGGTGAGAGGATAGGAGGTGGCAGCCGAAAAAGACAAAAAGAGACTAAAAGAGAAAAAATAGATAGACATGGTATTTAACAGCCAGGGCCCTGCCATTCTTAAAGTTTATATTTGGGGAAATTGTTTAACCAGAAAAGGCCCACCAAACCAGAACTTGCTTCCAGGGTCACACAGTATGCAAAGAAGGAGCTAATGGGATTCAAACCGACTTCTTCAGGTTTACAGTTCACTGCCCTTAACCACTATGCTATACTGCCTCCTATTTCATTTGGACCTTCAAGTAGCCATTGTGAGAATTGTGCAAGCAACCCAGATTAGGCATGCTTTATATTGTTTAATTTTCTTTGTACTACCATGCCATGGTTTTCTAATTTTAGTAGACAAAAAAGAGTCAAGACATGAAAACAGCAATGATGTCATTTTTTGCATTACTGTAAAATGCAGTAGGATACCTGCAGTTTACCAGTGGCAGAAACAGCCCGTTAGCTTTAGCAACTCTTTGTATGTTCATGCCTACATACATTGTGTATTCACAGTAATGAGTCTGAGAAACATGTAAAGCCACAATATAGGCTGATAATATGACATGTTGCTAATTGTCTTACTTACCTCTACTGTCACTATGTCCTGTGCGAAGACATGTCTGTCATACTAACGTTGCACCACTCCACACTGTCGTTGTACACCTCCTTCAATACATTGTTCAATAGATATAAAATACATCAAAACCATTACAGTACATGGCAGCTCTTCTGTGATTGTTATGTCTTCCTGACTTTCTAATGCTATTCATGTTTTGCACTAGGCTAAGACAGAGAGACCCCCTGCTATGTGTCAAATGCAGACCTCAAGAGATCCAACAGGAGGTAGAAACACTGTGGCCATAGACTACCAGTCTGATAGCATGTCATAAAACATACAAAGTATCACTCTCTGCTGCTTTTCAATGCTACAAAGTGCTCTATAGCAATAACAATTCTACAGATAAGACACATCAAAGTACACCACTGGTCTCAAACCATGTTTACAAACTTAGAAATCCAAAAAGAGAAAAGGAAATCCGCTACCCTAAATCACAGGGCTGCTCAGCCACAAAAAAGAGCTTCAGCTTCAGTGCTTTTTATTAATAAATACTACTGCCAACTGTGTTAATGGTGAGCAAATTCATGGGTGGTCAAATGGTGGTGGTGGTGGTGGTGGGGGACCCAGAAAAACACTTTCCATAGCACTTTAAATAATGCAAAAATGATTTATTTCCCACAACTTAACTACAAATTGCAATAAAGTGCTTACAACAATTCAATGTATTACAAAAGTACGATCTCCTAAAATACATATGCCCCACCTGAGTCCCAGGGCATCTAGGCACTAGCCGCACTACTCGCCCCTGTGCTTCGCCACTGCAGCTTCCTGAGGGGCTGCGATTCCATATCCCCTTCATTCTTCAATACTCAAAGGGCATGTGCAACATAATTAGAAAATCCTAAAATTTAACAACTACCTTAACCACTTAAATGCAACTAAATTTATCAACAAAGTGGCCATTAAAGCTTATGTTCCATTAATATGTAAAACATTTCTATTGCAAATAAATTTAAACATTGCTCGAAGTTCTAAAATAATGGACTGTTTGCATTAAATGTATTCACAGCATATGCAATTCAAGAACCTATGCTCTGCTATATGTATGACTGCATTGTTATACACTTTAGGTTCACAATGTGTGTATATAGAAAATATATATGTGTGACAAGACATCCCATTCAATATAGCCCTCTTACAAAAATGCAGTGCCATGCCATATCAATTCATTTAAATAGGCAGCTATGTTAATTCTGTTGTTCCTAATTCTAAAACAAATACTAAGCTCCAAATTCACAGTATCATAGTATAACTGCCACTCAATTCAATTTACTGATGTTCACCACTGAATGGGTTTGCCCATAACAGAGTCAGACTGTGCTCATTATTCATGCTATTTACTCACTAAAACGAGTCACATGCAAATCTTATCCAATTCATTTGCAGCCCGTAATTAAGGCTTCAAATTAACATTTATCAATCTTGACAGCAAAAGAAAAAAAAAACTCAGAACAAGGACAGTCAGAAGTAATACAGGATAAGAATAAAGCGATTTGATCCAATGTTCAGTATGTCTTGCATTTTAAATGTTATGCTTCAGTTCTACATTAAATTGTACGTAATTTATTGAAAATAAAAAACCAAAATGATTTTTTCCCCAATTGTTTAACCAGGAGAGACACAGTAAGCTGAAAGCTTGTTTACAGATGCGACCTGGCAGCACAGGGAAGTTAAGTGAATTGCTCAGGGTCACACAGTATGCAAGTGGGAGCTGTGGGATTCAAACGCAGGTCTCTAGATTTGCAGCTCAGAGCCTTAATCCACTGTGCTATACTGCCTCAATGTAAACTATTTATTTGTATATTTGGCAATTTAGTTAATTGCCCAGCAATTTTAGCATACTCAAACACTATGCATTGAATAGTAATAGAGCCACACTACACCCTAGCAACTTTGCACTTTGATGACAGATCGATAAATATAAATCTGAAGCCTTAATTATGGGCTGAAAATTACTTGGATACAATTTGCATGTGATTCATTTCAGAGAGTAAATACTGTCAATAACGAGTGCAGTCTGACTGTGTCATGGGCAAGCCCATTCACTGACGCACATTAGTGAACTGAATTGAGTGGCACTTATACTACTACACTTTGCACTTGGAGTTTAGTATTTCTTTTAGAAATAGAAACAATACAATTAACATAACAGCTTATTTAAATCAATTGATATGGCATGATACTGCATTTCTGTTAAAACTGCTATATTACATGGGACGTCTTCTAACAGATATATATTTTATATACACATTGTGAACCTAAAGTGTATAACAATGTAATCATACATATAGCATAGCATAGGTTATTGAACTGCATATGCTGTGAAAACATTTAATGTAAACAGTCTATTCTTTTAGAACTTGGAGCAATGTTTAACTTAATTTACAATATAAATGTTTAACATGGTTGTACCAAGTAAATGCCGTCAATAATGACTGCAGTCTGACTCTGTTATTCACGCTTCACATGCAGGTATTGGAGGGAATGAGTTGACAGCTGATCTCTTACTATACCTGCACACTGAAGCAGACTTACATAAGCCAGGTGATCTGTTTCTGCTGACACTTTCATAGGTTTCTATGTTCACCATATACTGCAATAAATATGTCTATATGGTATAACTACATTCTTAACATTACTATCTTTGTCATACCTCTGCATCCTTATGCTTTCTATGGCAAGCCCCACTCTGCACACCCTTCCCTTTTCCCCCTCATAAGTACCCTTCCCACCACCCACCCCCTCAGTTGTTACTATCTCCCAACACCTATGAACATCTGAAACTCTCTGCCATGACTGTTACAGCCCATGACACAAAGGCACACACCCCAACACCTCTCATTCTCTGCAAGGTGTGGGTGGCAGTTGGCATTACTACAATACCTCACTACCATTCCTATTATGCATCTGTCACTCCTGCACTACCAATGACAATACCAGCAAGCAAACATTTGGCATTGACAAATGCTTGTTTGACTGTGCCCTCATTCTGCTTTATGTTGGTTTTGGTTAATTGAGTTAGCCACTCCTGAGGAGGACACACACTGCTGAGCTGAGCACACCTAGTTAGGGTTGTTATATTCTTTAAGGGCCCTACCTGGATGTAAACAGGGTTCCACGGTGACCAAGACTGTCAAAAAGTCCAGCATCAGGTAAAGAGAGGGAGAGTTTATGAAAAGGTGGCAGGGAATTCTATTGTTGGTTTCTAAGCAACTAATTGCCCTTATCATTAAAGATATGGTTGTAATACAGGAGGAAGTGACATGGGAGCCGAACTCCTGGGAGAAAGCCCTTGATCAGTATGACTCACCAGAGTTCAGTGAAATAGAGGGACTCTTTCAACCTTTTTTGCATCATATTACTGTTTGAAAACCTATATTTTGTGATTGGTTACCTTCTCTAAAATTTGTTGATGTTGGTAGCTGTTTTATTTTTTTCCTTTCTTAGTAAAACTGAAATACATGCTAATGGTGTAGTTATAGCCAACCTTGTTTTGTTTCAAATCCTTGATCTACTCTTACTGCATGCCTCCTGTGTATTGGGAACACCCTCCAAAAAAGGTAGCCACTTATGATGCAATAGTTTCCTAGGTATCTTGAATGTCTAGACTGTGTTGGGGGTGTTCCCAAGTCTAGGAAAAAATGCAATGGGAGTTGATCAAGGACCGTAAACAAATGATTTTGTGTGTTAACATCAGCATAGTGGACAGTCTGTTTTTCACTTTTAAAAAGGAAAAAAAGAATCAGAATGAAACTTACCAGTGACACCAGCAAATTATATAAAATGTGAGCAATTATAAAATAAGTTTTTTAAACTAGAGACACTTTGAGGCCTAAAGCGGGTTGACGGTATCCTTATAAGTGAAGGGCTTAAAAAGACTCTCAAGAGATATGAGAAAATCAGGGCTATAAAGAAGTCTAAATTTGAAAGAGCAATCAGGATTATGCTAAGGTCAGTATTTTGAAGGGGAGATATCATAGAAAACAAATAAAGTTAAATCAGTACTTAAAAAAAAATCTTAAAACACAGGAGTTGAACTATGGCACTGAGATGTCAATGAGCTGGAGAGTTCTAACTCAAGTGTTTCTTTTTCAGAGGAAGAGGGCTTTCCCCTGATACCCTAGACACAGCAAAAGGGTGGTGAATTATGGAAGGGGCACAAGAAGAGGAGGCAAGAGGTGACAGAGGCAGAAACAAAAACAAGGGCTACAAAGCATGAAGTGGGGTGAGCCAGTACAAGTGGAATTAAAATCCTTGACCTATCCCTCACCTACTCTGACCACATTGCTTCACTAATCCTTCACACTAATCAAATGATGGGGCTCTGCTACCACTTAATTGACCATCTCACACCTGAAACTTGCTTTGCTATAGCACGCGGCGGTCTCCCCCCCCCTCCTCAATTATGGGTGTCCAGTGTACTCCCTTACCTCCACTACTAACCTAAACAGGTTGGACACAACATACAACTGTATTTGCCACTTTGCATTGACTGAATAACAGTGTGAAGTTGCCCCAGAGTCACCGTTGTGTCAGTGAAGCACTCCGCTGTCCCCACTCTCTGCATTAGCAGTCGCACATCACTATTTTTCTTCAGTTGGAGGTCACGGCGGAACACGACACAGACCGCCATGTCAAAGATGGCCAACAAACCAACAAACCATATTACACAACCATATTGTGTATGCGTGACTACTTGCACATGTGCAATTGAGTTTGGCAGTTTGGTTTATCTATCTATCTATCTATCTATCCACACACACACACACACACACACATAGTTCTTCTGCCCATCCACCTCCCCACCCAACCCTCCTTCTCAGTAAACACCTCCCCACCCCCTTCCCCCAGAAAACATAACAGTGACACTACGGGTGCCCAATCCCCCAGTGTCATGATCAAGAATCCTTTGTCCTTTTTTTTTTTGTTAAACCCTGTAAAAAGGAAACCATCCATTGATGTCTTCTGCTGCCATTACAGCCCCCTCATCCAACCCTCCCACTCAGCAACCACCCCCCCAGCCCCCCAGCCCTTACTTACCCATTGGGGGTCCAACACTGTAATCATCTTTGGACCACAGACACATCTTCACTCTTCAAAGCCAGACTGTGAACTGAAGAAGCAGGTATGTGGTTCAATGTATTTCAATGGTGTTTTGACTTAGTGGCATAACTTTGCCATTTTTGCATATTTCTGGCCCAAATTTTCAACATGCCTTTTTTAAGGATCCGCCTCATGAACGCTTGCACTAACATTAGGCAAATCTGTCCTGAAAGGTGATTTTGTGGTCCCTGCACAAAATCAGCTTTCAGGCAGGAGTTGAAAATATTCTCTGCCCTCATTCATGAGGGGGGGTCATAAGAAGACTATGTTGAAAATTTGGTGTACAGATATTAAAAAACAATGAATGTATGAGCCTAAATTGAATTTTGCAAATGCAGGCTTGTAACTTTGGTAATTTTCAATATTGTTATCCCAAATTCACAACATAGCCATATCTGTACAGCACCTCATAAATGTGACAGCAGTCATTTTTCAAATCCTGGCCAACATTTGTCCTGTCACATCCCGAAAGGTGATCTTGTGGTCCCTGCACAAAATCACCTTGTAGACAGAAGGTAAAGATTTTCTCTGCCATTGTTCGTGAGGCAGGTCATAAGAAGACTATGTTATAAATTTGGTGTAAAAATATTTTAAAAAATGTTTTGAGGCTATGTTGAATTTTACAAACGCAGGCTTGTAAGTTTGGCAATATTCAATATTTTACCCCAAATTTTCAAAATAGCTATTTCTTTACACCACCTCATGAATGTGTCAGCCGTCATTTTTCAACTCCTGCCCAAAATGTGTTTTTGCATCCCAAAAGGTGATTTCACAGTCCCTGCATAAAATCACCTTTAGGCCAGGTGATAAACATTTTCTCTGCCCTTCTTCATGAGGCAGGGTCATAACAAGGCTATTTTGAAAATCTGGTGTAAAAATATTTAAATAAAAAACAAATTTACGAGCCTGTGTTACATTGTGTGAATCCAGGCTCATAACATTGGTAATTATCACCATTTTTACCCAAATTCCTTGGCTGCAGCCTTGTTGGCTCTGGCCAGAATTTGTTTAGTAAGAAACAGAATTCCTCACAGGGTGATGAAGACTGTTCTGTGGCTCCCTCACTGGCAACAACAATGCTACCTAGAAGTGAATTAGAGAATGTAGAAGGTAGGTAGGTACATGGGATATGGTCCCCCTTTAGCACCACTATCTAATATATTTCAAAATTCCAGAGGAGAAGACTTAAAACATTGGTGGTGGTGGTGGTGGTGGGGGGTTTGGTATGATATGAAAATCTGTCTAAAGATGAATGGGTGGCTCTGGACACCCTCAGCAGGGATATCATAATAATAATGACAAGCTGGCAGATAAGGTGGGTCCTATGTAGTAATGGATTGTGACAAGAGGTATATCACCAGGTGATGGCTTTGCATTGTATAGATGGCTGCACATTGATCCAGGAATGTATTTTACTCAAAAGACTGATGACTTTATATCTATTGTTTACTAATGAAATATTTTCTCCACAGGTCATTTATTATATCTGAGTAGACTTCCCGGTATGGGCAACATTTTATGTTTTGCCCCAAATTCACAAAAGGTTACCCCTCCTGGCAGACAGATTATTTTGGGCATATGATCAGTTATCTAGCCTCTGTTAAATCTTGTGGATTCATGTTTCATACTGCTTCATGTGTGAACACTTACTTTGATTCATAGATACCTAATTTACTGAATTGTTCCATAATGTTACCCTTAATGTAAGATTATATTATCTTACCCACCACTGAAGAAAAGCTGATTAGTCTATATTTGTTTGCTGCAGACATACAGCTTTTTTGTGGATTGGGAAAACGATTGCAGTTTTTCATACGTGTAGAACATCCCCTGTGGCTAGTGACTCATCAAATAGATATTTGACTGAGCCATCTTATGGGGATGCCAGTTCCAAGCAACCTGAGTGAAATGCCATCTGAACCTGAGAATTTATTAGGGACAAATCCAGTTTAGTTATTACTTATATATGCCTGATTAACATCTAGTTTAATAGTCTGTACCGAGGTGGACTAGTGTTTTATTAGACTAAAGGAGGCCAACAAGCTCTTGTAAAAGAAAGGGGTAGATAATCTAGCTGCAGGGACTTCACTTTAAATGTGTGTACTATATAGTCCCACAAACTGCAGGTTCCTCAACAGCTAGGTGAAATAAATTATTTCTGGATTATAGATGAGTCATGTGTGGAAAGAAGTTCATTTATGCATGAAAATAGTTGGTTCTTTTGCTATATAAATTAAAGAGGGCTACTGCAGTTCTTCTAGCCATGTAATATCATAGGAAATTATTGGTCAACAGCTTGCTATTACTTTAACTTCTGTGAATAGAGAGTACAGTAGTGTAATCTTGTGGCAGAAGACTAATGCAAGGTAAGCAGAGCACCTGAATATAGACAAGAACTGGAGCTATACGGTTCTGTCGTTGTACTTATTAGCAAAGGGAGACTATAAACTGAGTTGTGTTTTTTTTTACCATACCTACAACAGGAAGGGGAGGAGCCAAGTGCAGTTGGGAGTATAAATTGCAATTCATTTTCACTGTGCAGAGCTTGTCATGCACCAGTGAGGAAGTTGTGCGATGAAAAAGTAGCCAGATGACAGAGTGGCCATTTAAGAAACACAAGCCACTTAAGTGAGTCACGAGAAGCAAATAAATAAATACATTTACTAAAAGGAATATATATATATATATATATATATATAGGATATGACATGGCCTGACTGAAGATATCATATTTATCTTCACGAGAGGCCAATGATATCATGATGTCATTGTCTCGAGTGAAGATAAATATGATATCTTCAGTCAGGACAAGTCATGTTCTGTTTATGCAACATGTGTTTTGCCTCCTTCCCACCCTCACATTCAGTACCGTTACCTTCATAGAGTCACAACCTGCCCCTGAACTTCCTCTAAGCACAATGCTTTGCATTTAGGGAAACAGTGTGACAAGGCAGCAGGTAAAGCAAATAGGATGCTGGGATGCATAGGCAGGGGCATCACCAGCAGGAAAAGGGAGGTCATAATTCCACTATACAAGACACTAGTGAGGCCGCACCTGGAGTACACTGTGCAGTTCTGGAGACCTTACCTACGTAAGGACATAGACAGGGTAGAGAAGGTTCAGAGGAGGGCAACAAAGATGGTGCATGGATTGCATCACAAGTCCTATGAGGACAGGTTGAAGGCACTGAACATGTACTCCTGGAGGAGAGGAGGGAGAGAGGGATATGATAGAGACATACAAGTATCTTACAGGGAGGAACAGGGTGCAGGAATGCACTATTTTTAAGCGAAAAAGATGTTCCAGGACTAGAGGGCATGGGATGAAGTTGGAGGGAGGACGATTCAGAAGAAACATGAGGAAGAATTTCTTCACAGAATGGGTGGTGGACAAGTGGAACACCCTGCCAGAGGAAGTGGTGGGGGCTGAAACAATCACGGGATTTAAGAATGCATGGGATAGACATAAAGGAATTGTGGAGATCAGGGGTAAGGGGCAACAGACTTCCTGGAAAACATAAACTGAACTTAAAAACTTAAATGGGCAGACTGGGTGGGCCATAGGCCCTTATCTGCTGACACTGTCTATGTATCTATGTATTCATGTTCATTATGGCTGTTGCAACACAACCCCCTATAATCTTCTTCTAAGACAATGTATAGCATTTTTTATTTAAACTTAAAAAGTTATCTGGTAGATCCCCTACGAAAGAGAGCAGATTCAGTTTTATCACCACAGACATTGGAAGTGTTGCCAGGCACATTTAATACTGTAGTGTAATTATTAAAATAATTGTATTTGTGGTAAACTTTATTAAATATATGTAAGAAAAAAAGGTCACTTTTAAAATAATCTGGTTGATCCTGCCTGCGATGTTCTAAGTCGCTATGAAAGCAGTTGTGTCAAAGTCCATGTTGTGAGTAGCATGACTGAAGGACATGCATATTGCAGTATGGCACTTATTTTAAATTAAGCACACTGTATTTATGTATTTTTTTGTTCTTCTAGCAGTAGTCAGGTCTGTTTCACAAAAGAAGCCATGAGACTGTGAGAGAGCTAAGGCGGCGGTTGGCAGCTTCAAAGTAGACAGAAGCATGAGCAAAGTTGCTATAGCAACAGTGGTTCGGGCTTGCGTCTACTTCCCGGAGCCGCTGGCTCACTCACTCTTGGCTCTCAGCTCTCTTCACTTGGTGGTTTCTTTTTAAGAAATAGAGCTTAGTAAAGCAAGAAAACATATTTAAATACAGAGTGCTTGATTTAAAATAAATGCTACTATACTGTGTATATGCACTATTAGATGCTGCTCAGTTAAGCTACTGTACAAGATGGGCTGTGACATGGCTGCATTTAGAGCAACTCTCGACATGGCAGGCAGGATCAACCCAATAAGTTTTGGACTGAGGTTTTAAATTTATTTAACAAAGTTTGGGATATAATGGATTATTTTTAAATAATTTAAATACACAGCACATTTTTGATATGGGTGGCAAGACTCTGGGTATGTTCGTAGCGGTCAGTTAGTTAAAGAACAGCATGCAAAGTGAAAGTGCTGGTCATAGGAATGTGGAGATAGGAGTATGATGTAGCTAACATTGAGATATCATTGATATCTTCATGACCTAGCCAAGATATTAGCTTTTATCCTGTTATTTAGTACAAAACACATGTTGTATAAATATATATATAAATATATATATATATATATATATATATATATATATATAATAATAGATAGGTGAGGGTCTATTATAAGGGAGTAATACCATCGAGAGGTTCTGGGGACGTGGGAACCTTGAGAGTGACGCTCGAGAGGTTCCCTCATCTCCAGAACCTTGCAATGGTATTACAATCCGAGTGACAGATACTCACCTATTTTTTATTTTTTGTAATATATGGATCCGAGTTTTGTTTGCAGCTGTTTGTGTATGTGGTGCTGTGAGGCTGGACTCCTGCCACAGTGAGGACTTGCTCACTCATTCTTTCCATGTTCACCCCTGCCCCACCCCCATTCACCCACCTGCTCACGCCAGTGTTTCTCTTAGCTTGAGCCAGTTTTGTTTGGTAGGCAGTTCTATGTTTAGTTGTTTTCTTGCCTTAGTGTATGCAGGATCAACCAGATAGTTCTGCAGAATAAATGGAAATAAAAAAAAAATTGGCAGTAGAGCAAAGAGATGATTGTCCCTCACTAAGCAAGAGACAGACGCCATGTTTTTTTAACTGCTCTGCCTGCCCACAGAGAAACCGCATCCAATCAGGATGTGCGGTTTTAGACATGTCACCACACATGACTAGGAGGTTGCCTTGGGGATGTCAGGAACAAGCCTACAGTGTCGGAGGGTCTTGAGGTTGCGCTGTTCAGGTTTGGTGATAATACTAATGTTCAGAGCTCAAACAATAGTATTACGAGCTCTGAACGATAGTATTATCACTCAAAGATGCCATTATCACTTTGGCTCCAGTGTATTCACCCCAGGTAGGATATATTTGTTCATAATGATTATTTATTTATGGAGGTCTGATCCACCTTGGTTTATTAATTAAAAAACTGAAATTAAGTTATAGCATGATGTTTATGAAGGTAGATTATTGTGATTGTAGTTACCTTTTAATGGTAAGGATAAAGAGGTGAGATAGAAGTGTATGTATTTTCAAATATTATAGAGGAACAGTGGCAGGATTTTTAGGACAGTAAATTAATAAAAAGGGAACTAGGAGAGCTTCAGTAGCAGACAAGTAGTGGAATAGCAGTATAATTGCAGTATAATGTGGGGAGTGGTGCAATGCAGTGGCTGTGGGGCAGCCATATTCAGGCAGATCTTCTGGACACTGAGGTGGTGCCCTGTCTGCATGCATCTTTCTGGACTGCGGGATGAGGTAGCCAGACTCAGAGTGGAAGTAAACTGGGTCAGGAGTACCATCACCCCTATCCAGAGACCACTCAGTCCAATGCAGCTGCCTCAAAGGATGCAGAGAACGAGGAGTACTTGGATGACAGTGGGCTCAGGGAGGGTTAGACCAGTCAGGCAGAGGCACATCCCAGATCCTATTCCACTCAAGAACTCATATGCCACACTGCCAAACAGGGACAACCAAATAGAGGTACTCAGAGAAATGGAAGGAAAGGATGTGGAGGTTAGCCAAGCGCAAAAGATGGAGATTAGCGCCCAGGAGGTGGATAGACAGAATAGGGGCAAAATTCAGCAGAAGGGCAGACAGCAAGGTGAACCAGGGATATAGGACAACCAAGGAAGGGCTGAGAGAACAGCAAACAGTCTAGGGAGGTCAAATCATGGAAAGTCATGTGCAAATGCCAGGAGCCTTAGCAACAAGATGGAAGATCTGAGGCTGTCATGGTGCAGTCAGACCTGGACATTGTGGCCATCACTGAAACCTGGTGTAATGATAACCACGACTGGGAGTTGGCCATACCTGGCTACAACATATCAGAAGAGACAGGGCAGGCAGGAAGGGAGGATGAGTGGCACTGTATGTGAAAAATGACATAAGGCCACAGAGATCTAGGAGGAACAAAATGGGGGAGAGATACTGTGGGTTAAGCTGGAAAGGAAAATGGGGCCAGCCATCCACACAGGTGTGGTCTATAGACCACCAGCCCAGGAGGAAGAAACAGATAGGGAGCTGATGCTAGCCATCCAGAGGATGGCAGACAAGGGTGAGGTAGTACTGGTTGGAGACTTCAATATTCCAGACGTGGACTGGAGCATCCCAGCAGCAGCATCAACTAGGAGCAGATTTATCCTGGACTCCTTCAGGGTGCCTTCCTGCAACTGGTCATGGAACCAACCTCGGCAGAAGGCAATACTGGACCTTGTGCTCACAAACAGGGACAGTGTGATGGGGTAAGAGGGAGAGCACCTGGGGAACAGTGACCACCAGTCACTGTGGTTTGAAATCACAGAAAGAGAGAACCAAACCACACAAAACACGTATCCTGGATTTTAGGGGGCAAACTTTGAGAAAATGGGGAGATACTTGAAAGAGGCATTAAGAGGAATGGGCGAAATCAGGGGTTGAGGAACAGTGGGAAGTATTTAAATGGGGATTACAAGAGCAACAGAATTATGTATTAAGCAGGTTAGCAAGAGGAAAAGGAAGAGGAGACCATTATGGTTTTCCAAAGAGGTAGCAAAGAAAGTGAAAGCCAAAAGATTGCATTCAGGCAATACAAAAGACACAGGCAGAAGGGGATAGGAGAAGTACCAGGAGAAGCAAAGGGAGGCAGGGAGGTCAGTAAGGGAAGCCAAAGCTCAGACAGAAGAACACATTGCAAAATCAGTGGGTGAGGGGACAAAACCTTTTACAGGTACATAAGTGAAAAAGAAAGACAAAGGGAGGGATAGTGAGACTGAAGGGGGAGGATGGGGGTTTTGTGGAGGATGACAACAGTAAAGCTGACATATTGAACAGGTATTTCTGCTCAGTCTTTACTGAGGAAGAGGAGGGTAATGGGTCTGAAGGGAGTACAAGGGGTGAGAATGGTGCAGAAATGGACACAAGTCCCTTTAAACGAGAAAGGGTCCTGAAGGAACTGGAAGTAATATGGGTTGATAAAGCAATGGGGCCAGATGGGGTGCACCCCAGGGTCCTTAAAGAACTAAGAGAGGTGGTGGCTGAACCTCTTGCTATCCTGTTTAGCCGATCACTAGAAACAGGGGAGGTACCCAAAGACTGGAGGATAGCAGATGTAGTCCCTTATACAAAAGTGGGAACAAAGAGGAAGCGGGAACTACAGACCAGTCAGCCTCACTCGGTAGTGGGAAGATCATGGAAGCACTACTGAAGGAGAGATTGGTGGAACATCTGGTTGTCAATGGACTACAGGACCCAAGGCAGCATGGTTTCACCAGGGAAGGTCATGTCAGACCAACCTCATTGAATTTTTGACTGGGTGACTAGTGAGGTGGATCAGGAGGGCAGTGGACATGGCCTATCTGGACTTCAGCAAGGCCTTTGACACTGTGCCACATAGATGACTATTGCACAAACTGGGGAATATGGGTGTGGGCAGGACAGTAGTGCGGTGGGTAGGTAACTGGCTGGGCAGCAGGACACAGAGGGTGGTGGTAAATGGCTGTCACTCCACAGAGGGAAGAGTGACCAGTGGGTACCACAGAGATCAGTGCTGGGACCGGTAATATTCAATATCTTCATCAGTGACATTAGGGACCTAGAAGGCAGAATTTCACTGTTCGCTGATGACACAAAGCTCTGTAATAGAGTAGACACACCAGAGGGTGTAGACAAAATGAGAAGGACCTGCAGAAACTTGAAGAATGGTCAGGGGTTTGGCAGTTGAAATTCAATGCAAGGAAGTGCAAGATAATGCATATGGGGCACAAAAACCCTTGCACAATATATCAGTTGGGGGGTGAGGATATAGCATGCACCAAGCAGGAAAGGGATCTTGGAGTTATCATTTCTGATGACCTCAAGGCAGGAAACAGTGTGACAAGGCAGCAGGTAAAGCAAATAGGATGCTGGGATGCATAGGCAGGGCATCACCAGCAGGAAAAGGAGGTCATAATTCCACTATACAAGACACTAGTGAGGCCGCACCTGGAGTACACTGTGCAGTTCTGGAGACCTTACCTACGAAGGACATAGACAGGGTAGAGAAGGTTCAGAGGAGGGCAACAAAGATGGTGCATGGATTGCATCACAAGTCCTATGAGGACAGGTTGAAGGCACTGAACATGTACTCCTGGAGGAGAGGAGAGAGGATATGATAGAGACATACAAGTATCTTACAGGGAGGAACAGGGTGCAGGAATGCACTATTTTTAAGCGAAAAAGATGTTCCAGGACTAGAGGGCATGGGATGAAGTTGGAGGGAGGACGATTCAGAGGAAACGTGAGGAAGAATTTCTTCACAGAACGGGTGGTGGACAAGTGGAACACCCTGCCAGAGGAAGTGGTGGGGGCTGAAACAATCACGGGATTTAAGAATGCATGGGATAGACATCAAGGAATTCTGGAGGTCAGGGGTAAGGAGCAACAGACTTCCTGGAAAACATAAACTGAACTTAAAAACTTAAATGGGCAGACTGGGTGGGCCATAGGCCCTTATCTGCCGACACTGTCTATGTATCTATGTATCTATGTATTACCAGGAATGTTTTGTATGATTTGTGATGCTATTATTTTAAAGATCCATATATTATCTCTCTCTCTCTCACTCTCTCTTTCTGTGTGTGTGTGTGTGTGTGTGTGTGTGTGTGTGTATATATAATTATATATATATATGTAACACCAGGACCATATGACCCAAATTCACCCCAGGTAGGATATATTTGTTCATAATGATTATTTATTTATGGAGGTCTGATCCACCTTGGTTTATTAATTAAAAAACTGAAATTAAGTTATAGCATGATGTTTAATATATATGTACATTCATTGCAAAAAACTTTGTTAATGTACCAATAACGCTCAACCCATTTGATTAGTAAATAAACTAAGATGTGTAGAGTATACAAGAATGCAGTGAGCATTAGGGTTGACAACCCTAAGGTACACCCCATGCTACGTTTACAAAGACTCAGGAGAGGTGAAACCATAATGTTTTTTCCTGTTGCTGCCTGCAGGGTGGGAGTGGGGTGTTAGGGTTGGGAACCCTAACACTACATTTCCCTACTTTTGTCACTTTAACCCTAACTGGTGCATTAGCAAAGTTTTTTTGCAATGAATGTCCTTACTTTTTGAGATAGTATAACCATATCCTCATTGAACATATCCATTTGCTTTTGAAAGTGCAGGGCCCTTTGGGCTCTGCGTGTCTATCCCCATATGGATGCATAGTACCATCTACATTCCAGAATGCCTTATTGCTTAAGTCACCAATGGAAGTAGGCCATGAACAAGACAATGACATCGTATTAAGGAAGTCTGTTGTATGCATCCACCACTCTTTCATTGAACAAGTACTCCCTCACATCCCTCCTAAATTTCATCCATTTTGGTTCATCGTATGGCCCCTTGTTATTGTGCACTGCCTCTTCTAAAACAATAGTCCCCTCCTGGACCTTATCCATCCCTGTGAGGTACTCATAGGTCTGTATCATGCCCCCCCCATCCTCTCTTCCACAGTGTACATATTGTGATTCCTCAGTCTTTCTTCATTGGGCTTTTGATGCAGTTCACACACTATTTTACTTGTGTACTGCTGGACAGCCTCTACCCTGTCTATATGGTTCCTGAGATGTAGTCTCCAGAACTGGACACAGTATTTCAGGTATGGTGTCACCTATGATCTATGCAGTGGTAACACCACCTCCCATCTTCTGCTGGTGATACCCCTCTCCATGCACCCCAACATCCCACTGGCACTACCTAATGCCTTGTCACATTGCTTCAGCCCCTTGAGATTACTAGGTATGATTACTTCAAGGTCCCTTTCCTGTTAAGTGACCATCAGCACCTCTCCTCCCATACTATACTCTGCCTCTGGGTTTCTGTGTCACTTATGCATTGTAACTCATCTGCCATACCCTTGACCACTCCTTGAGTTTTCTTAGGACTCTAAGTATTCTCTCCACCACCTCCGGCATGTCTACCCTATTGCAGATTTTGGTGTCATCTGCAAAGAGGCATACAAAGAGAATACTGGGTGGGCAACTATGCATAACCAGTGTGTTCTGGCACAGAGAGGTTCTGATTCCCTATGTCTTCGAGAGTGAACGTCTGTGGGAATCAGAACCCTGAGGTGGCAGAAGACGCTGGTTGTGCAAAAAGTTGCCCATCCTGTATTTTTATAGTGTATAGTATTATGTGAAATGTGCACACAGGAGTTCTTTCAATTTCAGACCAAAACTGACTTATGCAGTCTCTAGAGGTTTCAGAATGCTGTTGTACCACAGATGGGGCAACAATATTTTTGAAAGGGATGAAATTCTACACAGAACAATGCTCTGCTATACACTATATTCCCTTCTAGCTGTTCTGCAATGTTCTTGCTCATTTCTAATGTGCAGAGGATTGTTGCCTTCACTATGCCATCCCTCAATTTCCCCCACTGTTTCTTCACCCCACCTAAGCAATCCCAACCTGCTGGGTCTTCTATGAGACATTCACCCTTGTTTTTTTTAATCTGCCTTCCTGAAGTCCAGGACCCTTGTCCTTGTGTGGTTTGCCTGAGCTGCTGTCCTTACATCAAACCACAGTTTACAGTGATTTCTGTTTCACAGGTGGCATCCCACCTTGATATCTGCAGCACTGTCCCTTTTTGTGTTCATCAGGTCCAGTATTACCCCATCACAAATGTACTCCTTGACTAGTTGTCTGAGAAATGCCCCCCTGCAAGGAGTCTCAGACGTCTCTGTTTCTAGCTGAGGCCATGGCCAGGAAGCTGCAATCTACAGTCAGCAGATTGAAGTCCCCCAACAGCAGCACCTCTGCTTTTTCTGCCATTGTACTGATGGCTTCCACTATTGCCTTATCCAGTTACATACCCTGTGCTGGAGGTCTGTATATCACTCCAGTGCAAGTGGTGAACACATTCATAGTCATAGTATGATACATTAAACTAATCCACATTTGGGGATATTCAGAAAATCTTAGCAATTTCCACTTTTCCCCTGCAAGAAATTTAGAGACAAAATGCAGTCACATGAGGTGGACTATTTTGCTATTCAATGCTTATTAAATGCTAATCTAGCCATCCGAAGGATTATTATTAATCCAGCATGTTGATAACAGTAGCACTATATATACTGTACAATGCTTTATTTCAGTGCACCTTATATTCCGCGCGGTCCGGGTCCATGGGCATTTCCACGTAAACTTATATTAGCGCTGTCTGTCCACTCGATGTCAATCAGTTCAGTCACCTGCTGCCACAGAACTTTTTGTAACTTGCTGATATCCCAACTAATCCCAACTAGAGAAGAATAGAAAAACGTCCTTCAAAATGTGACCAGTATCTAAGTCATTTCCCAACTTGGAAAGAGAAATAATCAAACATTTTTTTGCAAGCTTTGAACCTCGGACTGCCAAACGCCAAGAATGCTGACACATTGACTCCCCATTCACAATAAACAGTGAAGTACAGTACCTTTCATGAAACTCAATAAAATTTGGAAATAGTAAATGTCTGATTCATAATCCAGGAATCAAACGTAATCTGTGATCAATGAATCAAACGAACCGCCGCATTGTAACATGGTATAGGCATCTCAGTGAGCCAGTTTAACAATGTGGTGGTTCATTTGAATCGGTTTATTTTAGCATCTGCTCACTTGGAACTTAATGAAACCAAAACCCGAAAAATAGATTATGAGGATGAATTGTACTGCTTTCCACATCCTATGTGGATTTCTAGAAAAGGTACTGTACTTCACTGTTTACTGTGAATGGTGGGTTCAGAGACTGCATGTCGGCATTCTTGGTGATTGCCATCTGTAATGGCAAATTAGTCGTAGTTCTGATGTTCAGGTCTTGCAACAATCTGAGTGCTGTCTGGTTACATGTCGGCATCTGACTGCATGGGGCAATGTAGTGGCAGTAAAACATTCAAATATTTCTTCTGTGTATTTCGGTACAGTGGTCCATTTATTTTCACTGTAAATTTATTTCTACGGACAAGGACTGTCCCGTGGATACAGCGGAAATAAATTTTCAGTGAAAATAAGGGGTTATGCAGTAGCTGAGCACACTTAAATGCATACCTCTTTAACACATATCATTTCTTGAATACGTTTCTTGAGTCCCAGTTCCTTTTGTATCTCCTCAGTGCTAATTTTACATGTGTACATATTTAAGAGTCTGTTTAAATGCAGAGATCTAGCACTGGAGAACAGTGCTGTAGCTGGTACTTCACAACCTACAGTAATTAAGTGTTTGATATTATGAACCACATCGGGTAGTCTGTTCGAGTAGATCCGGTGGTGAGTGGGTGGCCAATCAATGGAGCGGACGACTAAGGATGGAAGGTCCATGCATTTTGCATGAGTGGAAGTGCGCTCATGGTACAGAAACTAGTTTGTATGTGGAACAGTAAACTGACTGGAGTGAGAGGAGTAGTACTTTCTTTATTTTCCATATTGCATCAATCTTAGGTACAGAAAACTGGGAAAGTATCACTGTTCACAAATATAGTAGTGATATAGGAGCTAGTGGTACATGTCTCACTCAACCCAGTTTGCAAATTTGAACCCAATCTTCAGTTTGCCCACAACTGTTCTGAATTTTACATTTTGAATGTGAATCCTGCCAGTCAAAAGTGTTCTCTGAGATTTACCTTGCACCTACATCTGCTGCCACCTCAACTGAGGTGCTGCCAGGTCACTGGTGCATGGCCCATAAAGGGCTGAGTGTCACCCTGCTTCCTGGTGTGTTTTTTCTCCTGTTTTTGCCCTGTGACCATGGATGTGCAATAGTCACGATGTGCATGCTTCGCATATGTGTAGATGGCACCTGGCATCCTAACTGTTGATTCTCTTTCCTTCTTGGTGGCATCACATGTGCTACTGTCCCGCTGCTGCTGAGTGGTAGTCAAGCAGCTTGCTACACTGCCCACCCCCCTTGAGAAAAGAGAGCTGTCCAAAGGAAAATTAATTAATTTATCTCCCTGCCAGCCACCCAACAACCCGAGTACATTCCCAACCAAGGGTCGCTGGCATGGCAGGAGGTGATGCATCCAGACTATCTTTCTGGTATTATTACCTACTGTACTCATCTTTTATAGTAATGCATGTGATTAATGATTTCCATTGTTAACATGCCTATAATACCTTATGTTGTTTACTTATTCCATAAAGGAAGCAGTATAGCATAGTGGTTAAAGGCACTGAGCTACAAACCTGGAGACCTGGGTTTGAATCCGTCTTCCCCCACTTGCATACTGTGTGACCCTGAGCAAGTCACTTAACTTCCTTGTGCTCCCAGGTCACACCAGGAAACAAACTTCAGCTTAGTGTGCCTTTTCTGGTTAAACAATTTCTCCTCCCCCCATGCCATATTATTTATTGCTGTTTATACATTCAGTATTTCATTTACTTAATGAATATTTTCTATTTCATTATTTCAGGAGTTTCCATTATGTTGCCTACCAATGTTTTGTTTGGTGGATCTGCAGAAGCTGGGATGGTGGAATAGAAAGGTGTTGCCAGCCTGTGTTGTGTCCGCAATCTCTGAGGCATTTCCTTCACAGGAATTCACTGGTATCCTGCCACCCAATGAGGAGGATTAACTATATTTCCATTAATATAACATTCAGTAACTGTTATAAATCATCTGTGGAATGAAGACAGTGCATTGAAATTGTTTTGCTGTGCAAAGTCAGTGGTTTATTAACATTGGAAGTTCAGATACACAACAATCACTATGTTTAACTTCATTAAAAGAGCCACTCAGTTGAACTATGTGAAAACATGCTTGTAATGAAACTCACTTAATAGGACAAATTATCTATGCAAATATTAATTGTTTTTGAAGTATAATTATATTTTTAATGTGAAACATTTATTACTCCAGTTCCCGTAGCATAACTTGTCTTTGCCTTCAGGTGTGAGCTTCAGACTTATTTACAGTGGTGCAGGAACTGATGCTTTGGGTGGTAATGTGGTATGCCGGTCAGCATTTGAAACAGTACCTTTTAAAGCATATATATGGCCCGTAATGTTTCACAATGTCATCGATCAACCATTTTAAGTGAGGGTGTGACCTTTTTTAATATTATAGCACAGTACCCTCCCACTGAGATAGTCTGTATGTGTCAATTAATGTTAATCTTGTCCTGTAAGGGAGGGTACACATCGTAACTGTGTTCAAACAGCTGGCTACCCAATCCATTCCACTTCCATATCTGCTGACGGGGCCCATGTGCTTGGAGTTTTTGTACTTCCTGGCAGGGAGAGCATGGGGGTGTGCCAATTTGAATGCTATGGTGGAGATTTTAAAAACATCAGTGTGCATCATTAAGCTACACTTGATAGAAAGGGAACACATCACTCAAGTAATAGGGCCCCTATTACTTGAGCTGTGCAATTCATTTTTATTGATGGTAGCTGACAGATGCATATTAATGTTTTGAAAATCCGCATCATAGCATTCAATGTGGCACATCCCCACTGTCCTCTCTAGGAAGTCAAAAACATCTGAGCGCGGGGGCGTGGTCAGTGGACAGGGAAGTGGAATGGATTGGGTGGCTGTTCAAACATGTTAATTAAGCCTTCTCTCTGTTACATGACAGCATTAGCATTAATTAGCCACATAGAGACTATCTTTAGGGCAGGACAACATGCTATGCATCAAAAAACATACACAGTAAAAAAGGTCACACATTCACTTGAAACAGTTAATCAATGACTATTGCTTCTCATAGAACATAGAATTTGACGGCAGATAAGGACCGCTTGGCCCACCCAGTCTACCCATTTCCCTACCTAATGGATAAGCTGCAGATCCTAGTTAACCAGCAGCCTACTTCTTTCTACCCCCACCCCTAGAATTGCCTTATGGCTGTCCCATGCATGCTTGAATTCAGTCACTGTTTTGACTCACAACCTCCTCCGGAAGGCTGTTCCATGCATCCACAACCCTCTCTGTGAAAAATACTTCCTTACATTACCCTGAGCTGGCCCCCACTATCTTCAAATTGTGCCCCTTGTTCTGAACACCTCTTTTTTGAAAGATGCTACCCTCTTGGACTTTGTTGATTCCCTTGAGGTACTTGAAAGTTTCTATCATGTCCCCCCTCTCCTCCTTTCCTCGAGGCTATACATATTAAGCTCCTTTAGTCTCTCTTCATATGTCTTCCAGTGCAGAACCTGCACCATTTTAGTTGCCTCTCTGGACAGCTTCCATCTTGTCTATGTCCCCATGGAGATTGGGTCTCCAGAACTGCACACAG
This sequence comes from Neoceratodus forsteri, assembly GCA_016271365.2. NCBI lineage: Eukaryota > Metazoa > Chordata > Ceratodontiformes > Ceratodontidae > Neoceratodus > Neoceratodus forsteri. Next base: position 470,889,616 of record CM057452.1, on the reverse strand, counting down.
TACTCCAGATGGGGTCTCACCAGCTGTCTGTACAGAGGGATAACAACTTCCTGTTTTCTACTGGTGATGCCTCTCCCTATGCATCCCAGTATCCCCCCAGCCCTCCTTACTGACTCTCACATTGCTTACCCACCTTTAAGTCATCTGATATGACTACCCCCAGGACCCTTTCCATTTTTGTTGTTGTTAGTATCTCACCCCCCATTATGTACTCTTCCCCTGGGTTTTTGTTTCCCAGGTGCATTACCTTGCACTTTTAGCATTAAATCTAAGCTGCCATACATTTGACCATTCCTCTAACCTTGCCAAGTCCTTCTCATCCTTTCCACCCCACCTTGTGCATCAACTCTGTTGCAGATCTTTGTGTCATCTGCAAAGATACATACTTTTCCTTCCAGTCCGTCTGCAATGTCGCACAAAGACATTGAAGAGGACTGGTCCTATACTGAACCCTGCGGCACCCCACTAGTAACCCCTTTCTTCAGAGTGGACTCCATTTACTATTACCCTCTGTGTCCTATTCTCCAGCTAATTCTTTACCCAGGCTATCATCTTGGGACCCACTCCCAGGCTGGCTAACTTGTATATTAATCTTTTGTGTGGGACTGAGTCAAATGCCTTGCTAAAGTCTAGGTAGACCATGTCCACAGCCCCTCCCTGATCTACTACTTTGGTCACCCAGTCAAAGAAATCTATTAGATTTGTCTGGCATGACCTTCCCGCTGTGAATCCATGCTGCCTTGGGTCCTGTGCCCCTCTGGCCTCTAGGTACTCGACAATTCTCATTGTTGACTGTCTCAAGGCTGCATACAGATCATGTGTAGCGCTTCCAGATCAATCACTTTTAAGACAAGTGATAGGGGTTTCAAATCATTTAAAAACTGACAGCACCGAAAGCCATGGGGCATATTTCTGTGTATTGATGTTTTTACATTATTATTAATATATGTGTAGTAATAAATTATGAATCATTCCAAAAGCATTGAATGTATGCAAGGTAACACTGGCAAAACCATTTGAGCTAATAATAAGTTGTTGTTCCACTCTCTGCATCATTTCCTGTCCTTTTTTGTTTGTGAGAGGCACCTGTAAAGGTATGGGAAATACAGATGGACACAAACACAAGATTTGTGGTGCAATCCACTTTTTCTAAGCAGGATGTTTATTTTGTAATCATAAACAACAACAGCTTTTGCACCATATAAATGTAAAAATAAAACAATCAAAACAATTCAAAAGAAAAGACTTGTAAATACTTTTCACAATGTTCTCCTTAGTGCAGCGCAGAACTCTTCTAGTCCTTCACCTACACTCATTCAGAAGACACTGACCCTATCTAACATCTGTTTGCTCAGGCAGTACTATTTATACCTGCCCATCTGGGTCGGATGACCAAATATCATCATGGCCCTTCATTTAATTAAATAACCGTCTAAAAGGACTTAGCTACCCTTCTATAATGAGGAGCAGCTTTAGATAATAGAAGGGACTTTTCCAGAAGGATTTTCCCCTTTTTAAATGTGGAAAACTTTCCACTGGGACTTGAGTGACAGACAGCTTGCTATACAAAGGGGCCACAAGGGGCTGCTGTTCCCCATTAGACGACATTTCATTCTTTCCCCTGTTTCAGGTAAGAACAGACTTAATGTATTCCTTCTCCTTCAAGAAGTACATTTGTTAAAGCATTTTATGTAGCCCGAAGGAGGTTTGTGTTTTCTTTTACCCCCTTTCAGTATTCTAGCCTTTTATGTCTTCACTAGCTATGTTTATGCTACGTTCTTTAATGACAGTAATTTTCCCATGCTGCAATCTTTATTATGCAGTACAATATCCCTTAGCCTTTCATAAGTTGGCTATTCCCTTATCCCAGAGCTAGAATTGTATTTCGGGGGCACTTTCTTCTATTTAGGGGCAAAACTATGTATTTGTGGCTGAAATGTCAAGCCAATGGCTGAAATGTCAAGCCGTCAGCTGACACTTTCACTTTCCTCCATGTAGGCTTCTATGCGTTGCTGCATAGCTCCCTCTCTTAGACTGCATGCCTAATACTCACTCTGCACCCTTTTTGTTTATCTCTGGTGCAGCTAAGTAAGTGATTTGCTAAGTAAAGGGTGATTGCTGCTTCTTACAATTAGGCTTTGAAACTTAATATGGCATAACTACAACAGGGTTTCTTCTAATTTCTACCTATGTAAATACAGTTTAACAGCAGCATAATGCATCCAATAGATAAACTGCAGCATTCAGTATGGGTACTAACATTTCCATAGCTACAACTGGGTTACAGAAAATAACAATCATTTGTCAATGCCAGAGTTCGTTGTTGGGATTGCTGTTGGTACACACTGATTGGCAGGACTACAGTTCCCAGCAGAAAGAACAAGTTATGCCACCAAGTTCACATTCCTGTTGAAATACAGTGAAGTGCATACCTGTTTCCTAAATTCATGATCTGGTTTTGAAGAGTGACAATGTGTCTGTGGTTCAGAGAAGATAAGGGCACTGGAGCCCCACCATGGGTTGGGGGGGGCCGTTATGGTTAGAAACCCTAGCACCCTGGGCATTTGTTGGTATTTGCACTACAAATTTTCAGCGTGGCCTTTTGTGACCCCCACCTCATGAAAGCATTTGGGACCTCTGCTCATAAACAGTGGAACTGTGATTTTGTTAATCTGTCCTGAATGTTGATTTCTCACTGTGGCCGCACCATTCTGCATCAGATGTGTGAAAACACAGTTTGGGCAGGATGTGAAAAATTACAGCTACACCATTCATAGGGAGGTGTGAAGAGAAGGCAATGTTGAACATCTGGAGTGAAAATATTAAAAATGCTCGAACGTACGAGTGTACGTGGAAACTGCACAACGCACGCCTGTAACAGTCATTTAGTGGAATAATTTCATCAAAATTTCAACATAGGCATTTTGTGACCTCTACTCATGAACACTGTTACTCTGATTTTCTTACTCTGTCCTGAATGATGATTTCCCACAGCGACTGCGCCATTGTGTGCCAGATGTGCGAAAACACATTTTGGGCAGGATGTGAACAATGACAGCTGTACTGTTCATAAGGAGGTGTACAAAACTGACAATGTTGAAACTCTTGAGTGAAAATATTACAAATCCTCGATGTTATGAGTGTGCATGGAAATTGCACAATGCACGCTCATAAAATAGTCATTTTGTGGACTTGTCACCAAATTTTTAACATAGGCATTTTGGGACCTCCGCTCATGAACAGTGATACTGCAATTTTCTTAATCTGTCCCAAACACTGATTTCCCACAGCGACCGCGCTATTCTGCGCTGGAAGTGCAAACACACATTTTGGCCAGGATGTGAAAAATGGCATCTATACTGTTCATAAGGAGGTGTAAAAAAATGCCAATGTTGAAAATCTGGAGTGAAAATATTACAAATTCAAGAAGTTACGTGTGTGCATGAAAACTGCGCAACACACGCTCATAACACAATCATTATATGGACTTTTGTCACCAAATTTTCAATCTAGGTGTTTTGAGACCTCCACTCATGAATAGTGTCACTGTGATTTTCATAATCTGTCCCAAACACTGATTTCCCACAGCGACCGTGCTATTCTGCTCCGGAAGTGCGAAACCGCATTTCAGCCAGGATGTTGAAAATGACAGCTGTACTGTTCATGAGGAGGTGTAAAAAATACTGATGTTGAAAATCTGGAGGAAAATATACATATTTGCAACGCACAAGTGTGCTGAAATACAAAATTAATTTGTCAAACAGTCAGTTTTTTAATTTTGTTCTAAATTTTCAACATAGGCTTTTTGGGATCCCACCTCATGAACAGTGACACTGTCATTTCCTTATTCAGTCCTGAAAGATGATTCCACGCAGTGACCGTGAAATTATCTTTCGGGACCGAATAACCACATGGCAGTGACTGAATTCATAAGGTGGGGGTCCCAAGAACCCCGTGTTGAAAATTTGGTGTCAAAAGTTATAAAAATGGCCAAGATATGCAGCAAAGTTGAAAAAAAAACCTATTTATGCCATTATACAGCTTACCGGCATTTCTTCAGTTCGCGGTCAGCTTTGAAGAGTGCAGACATGTTCCCGGTCCACCGAAGTTCATCGCGCCGGGCTCCAGAGGTAAGTATGGGGTGAGGAGGGTGTGGGGAGATGGGTGTGCAGAGGGTTGATGCAGATTGGGGGAGGGACCACCGGACTCAATGAGGGACCATTTTCTAGTTTACAGGTTTAAAAAAAATTTTTAAAAACTTCATGGGAATGTTTTCTTTTTTAAAGGGACATTTGGCATGCTGGGGTGGGCTCCCAGTGTGCCATCTGAGTGTTTGTGGTGGGGGGGCTGTAGCCAATGGGGGATTGAGCACCCCCATCGGCACATACCAAGTGTTGGAGGCAAGAGCTGAGGGAGATTGGGCACCCCCTCGGCAAACAACAAATTGGGGGGGAACTTATGCCATTGGGGAGTGGGCTCTCCCATCGGCAAATGAACTGGGAGGGGGTATGCTGACAGGTGGATTGGGCACTCCCATGGTTTTTTTTTTTTCATTTAACTGTGAGGGGGCATGCGGAAGGCCTGGGCTCAGCACGTTCACACTGCTGTAAGCTACAGCAGTGTGAACACGCAACCAGGAATGCAATGCAGAAATGTAATGCAGGAATGCAACTTCAAAGGATCGAGCCGTGACACTATTGGTGTGACTCTGTCCTTTGAAAAGTTGTCCTGCTCAGCCAGAACAGCTGAAAATGAGCCATTGCCAGCCTGCCGACTGATTCTCCTGCTGCTAGAAATGGAGCTTTCCATTGGGCACACCCCTGTAGAGCACCTTATACCAATGAGTTTGTCTGTGCCTGTGCACCACAATGAACTCAAAAAGAGAAAGGGGTTTGCCACTTTGCGATAAATATTACAACATAGGCTATTCATGTAGGTCCTTCTCTGCCTACACACTAAATAGCCACTCTAATCATTTATTAGGGTGTTTCTACTGTATACAAGACATATTAACCTCATATTAACCTCTAACCTCTAAGATCTGGCAGTATAGCCTTGAGGATAGAGGAATGATGTGTGAACGAGCTTGGTACATCCAGCAGACCAGACCTGAGTTTGATTCTCATGACCTCCACTCGCATACTGTGTGACTCTGAGCAAATCACTTAACCGCCCAGTGCTCCCAGGTCACCCCTGAAAACAGGTGCCTAGTGGGCCTTACCTGGTTACCAAAGACTAAAAAAAAAAAAAAATAAATAAATAAATAAGATGGATTGCCATAAGAGGCAGTCCCATTGTTCAGGCCGTTTGACCCTGAAAAGAGACTGGAGGAGCAGCGGTGGGATGGGTGGGTCTCAGGAAGAAAAGGGAGGGCAAAAGAGGGAGGTAGTGAGGTCAGAGGAAGGGGATGGACAGAGTGCTTAGAACACAGTGTTTGGTTAGTTTTAAAAAAAAAATGCAGGAGTTGGAAAAGCAAAGAGAGTTGTGCACACAGGTAGAATAAGAAGCGTGTGATAGGAGACGGCAAGAAGCAGTTTGGAAGGGTGCACGGCTGAACGAGAGGGGAGCGGAAGCAATGGTTCTGACCAAAAAGATTAGCGAGCAGGAAGGGTGATAGCGAGAGCCCAAGGGAGGAGTGGCGGTAGCAGGAGAAGGATGCAAAAGGGAGCAAGGATACACAGGGCTAGCCAGCTGGTGGGAGAGGGTGAAAAGATGGAGAGTTCCCATCGGAGAGCCACATGGCAGGTGAAAGCTGGGATCTGGACTGAAGGGGGGGGGCACAGCCTTGTGGGCGAAGCAGTTTTCTCAGCCCCGAATGGACAGAGTAACAGCAGAAGAGCCAAGAGGCGAAATAAAGCAGGATGAGACGAGGGGTTAGCATTGTCAAGCCACACGGCAGATGAAAAGCTGGACACTGTGCGGGCGGGGTGAGATGGGAGGGATACAGCCTCGTGGGCAAAGCATTTTTTTCAGTCTGGCAGGAGGTTACCTGAAGAGGACAGGGTAATGAGTGGGAGGGTGATAAAAAATTAAAAAGCAGGATGAAAGGGGGAAAAGTTGGGCACGAGGAGGAGATCCCATTCTGCATTGTCGCTCGACAACATGGGAGCATTAGAAAGGGGGAGCACAAGGAGAGTGATGCAAGCACAAGAGCTCGGCCGCCTGAAGCGGGGAGAGGACAGTGTTTGGGCAGAGAGAGTCCGACGGCTGAGCTAATGGAGGTACAAATTGTAAAAGCGTATGAATTTTAAGAAGATGCTTATAATTTAATGGGTTGTTTAAAAAAAAAAAAACACACAATGGCGCGTGGGGAGTGGTGGCAACGGATGGCTGGGAGCTCAACCGAGAGGGGCATCAGAAGCTGTACAGTTTACACAGGCAAATCATGACTGTGAGGGGCCCCTTAAGGCACAGAATGAAAAGGGGGCGACAGGAGCTCCCAGATTTAAGCTAATTAAAAAAAAAAAATGTTTCCAAACTCCAGTACTCAGTGGCTCAATTTGAGCACCATCCTCCAAAACAAATAACTTGCTACCTGCTTGGGGGGCCAGCCCACCTGCACATGGAGCAGCAGCCATCTTGTAAAGAGGGGGTCAAGCAAAAGGGCGGCCATCTTGGGGGGGCATGACCACAGCGGTGCATGGGGTTGCAATGGGGTGTTTAAAAAAAATTTATATATATATATATATATATATATATATATATATACAGTAATAAGGAGGAGCCAACACCTTTTCTGGCACAGAATAGGGGCACAGGCATTGACAAGTCGAGTGAATATGCAGGTGATGCCCGGCCAAGCAACTAACAATGTGATATTTTGTTGTGAGCAGGTAGAAAAGAAACAGAATGAACATGCGAGGATCCAGGTCAATGAAAGCTGACACCATGAAAATGATTATGAACCTAGTGGACAGGGCCCACAAAGTCCTGGATATGGTGGAGGATACAGAGAGGGGGGATGTGCCAGCAAGAAAGGAGAGGGTCAGAAAATAGGGGCAGAGCGGGGCAGGAGGGAAAGGGAGGGGAACTGGGGCCCCAGTGCCAAAATGCCCTAGAACAAGTTCTCCAGGGTGGCAGCCGACAACCCGTGTGATCCCCGACCCAGTACCTGCTCCCAGTCTGGGTGGGGCTGATTCCTGAACCGGAGCCCAACCCAAGGCAGGAGGTTAGACCCCACCCAGGACTGGGGCCCAGCATTCCCGCACTTAATCCAGTCCAGCCCGAGATACCACAGCCAGGCGGAGGGACGACCGAACCTACGACTGGTAATAACCAGCAGGCCCCAACTCATGGACCACAAAAGGGAGTGGAACCTGGAGACAAGACAGCAAATGGACCACCAACGGAACCGCATGGAGAACCAGGTAAGGTGTTGACATTGGAGAGTAGTATGAAGGATTATGTGGAGCAATTACTGTTGGGTACAGGGGAGATGGTATTAAGAAGTTACAAAAGGTGCTGGGGGATCTGGAAGAACGGGAGAAGGATGGAAAACAGACAGATGGGGGGAGAAGGAAAGGACAGACCAGAAAAAAGAGGGTGGGGGGTATGGATAGGGGATTATGTTCCATTAGCAATGAAAGAAAAGATCTGGAAAGGAGAGTTTGTTGATATTTTTGCCTTGGTGGACAAGAAAACAGCGGAACTGTACGAGGAAAAAGAGAGTTTCAGTAAAGGAGAATTAGCTGCAGTGGTGGTACTGGTCAAAAAGAGGGAAGAGCAGAAAGGGCCCACATATAAAGGGAAATCATGGGAGGCATGGACCCTGGGTGTCACATATTACAGCGCAATAAAGCAAGAGAAAAAGCCAGAATTGGGGATTCCCTTGTCAGCTTACTCGATGATTATAAGAAATGCTTATAAGATGATGGGAGGCACAAATTTGTTACAGTATGATGAGAAGTTCAGGACCCGGATGGCTAGTTAGGGGGAGGATTGTCGATGGGATTCCAGACACAATGACCTGTAGTGGTAAACCATGACAGTGGCAGGAGGGCTGAAGGCGAGTGGCAGAAGGGAGGGGTGCGATATCAAAAATGCTGTTGGGTGTACAACAGGGGACACTGCTCCTTTCCACACTGCAGGTTCAGACATGCCTGTTCAAAATATGGGGGGACTCACCCAGCCAATGTTCTCTCGATGTAGATCATATGGAGAAGCCAACTCTGGGGGGGGACACGGAAGCAATTTCTTTCGGGGAGGCCAGAGAGGGACGCATGGAGAAAATGCAGGAAGAGGAAGGGGGTATGTGGGTGGTAGAGGTTACCACCAAGGGGGAAAGTAAGGGGGGGTCATTTTCCACTGGCCAAAACCCCAATCAGAGGCAGAATAGTAGAACGGTGGATGAAGGGGTACCGAGATGAAAAGACTGGTTTTGAATTAATAGAGGGTTTTCAAAAATGTTTTAGTTTACATTACCAAGGAGGGAGATCTGGGACATGGGCAAATAATTTAAATTCGATTAAGGGGAAGGAAGCAATGCTAAAAAGGAAGATTGGTAAAGAAAAAGAGGCAGTTAGGATAAAAGGCCCTTTCAAACAGCCCCCCTTCCCGCACCTACGGGTATTTCCACTGGGCCTAGTGCCTAAGAAGCAAGTAAGAGAATATCGGGTGATACACCACCTATCCTAGCCGGAAAAAGAATCATTCAATGATTTTATCTCAGAAGAGGATAGTAGGGTGTCCTGTGGGACCCTAGAGGATGCGGTGGACATCATCAGGGCAAGGCGTATGGCATGGCTGGCAAAGACAGACATCAAGTCTGCATTCCGGCTACTACCAGTATGCAGGAAGGATTGGGAGTTGTTGGGTTTCTAGATCGATGGGGTTGGGTGGAGTGCTCAGTGGCATGCTCCACTTTTGAAACATTTAGCACATGGCTGCAGTGGGTATTCAAGGTCAGGTATGGGCACGATACAGTAGTCCATTACTTGGACGATTTTCTGTTTATAGTCAAGGGCGAAACAGGGGTACAGGCAATGCTGGAGGATTTTTAAGAGTTGTGTGGGGAGCTCGGAGTGCCATTAGCAGCAGAAAAGACAGAAGGGCCCAGCAGGTGCTTAGAATTCCTGGGTATAGAGGTAGATGCAGAGCAGGGGTTGTTTCACCTGCCAAGCCAAAAAGTAATTAAGCTGAGGAGAATGTTGTTAGAGGTAGGGAAAAGGAAGAGGATGCCGTTAAACACCAGCCAGCAATTAATGGGTCATTTGAATTTTGAGTGTAGGGCAATAGGGCCAGGATGTGTGTTTACATGACATCTGGCAAGGGCTATGGCGGGTGGATCAAAGCCGTATCATTAGGTCAGCCTAGGGAGAGAGATCAAGGAGGATCTAAAAGTCTAGAAAAAAATTCATAAATACATACAACAGGATAGCCATTTGGTAGGAGGAATGGCTATACAATACGGATCTGGAACTTTACACAGATGCCTCTGGGGGGTATGGGGTGGGATCCTACTTCTGGGGAAAATGGGTAGTGGAACCCTGGCCACAGAAGTGGATTGAGAGAAGTCTGACAAAAGATATTACGTTTTTGGAGATATTCCTGATCTGGGCGGTTACGAAGATGTGGGGAACATGATTACAGAACCAGCGTGTCACATTCTGGTGCGACAACAGGGCAGTAGTTGATGTGCTAAACAACAGAGGGTCAAAGTCAGGTTTAGTTCCCCTCATTTTACATCAGCTAGTGTTACAGGGGCTGACGCTCAACATGAGTTTTAGGGCTAGGCACATTGCAGGGGAGAAGAACTCCATAGCTGACAGCCTCTCCCAATTGCAGATGGAGAGGTTTCAGGCCCTAGCTCCCAACACAGATCCGAAGGGAGAGAAGATCCCAGAGGAGCTATGGGAGATTGGTTGCAAGGAGCAGCGTATCTCTTTCAAAGCTCATGGGCGGACAACACTCTAAAAGCATACGAAAGCTCATGGAGAGTTTTCAGAGCACACCATGCCATGGAGGTAAGTGGGGCAGTCACAGAGGAACAGGTAGAGAGGTTTGTGGTGGAGAGCTGGCAGGAAGGGTCGGCCTGTGCCACCATGGGGGTGCATGTATCAGCAATAGGATGGGTCTGCAGATGAAGGGTTGGGGAGAACCCTGCAATAGCATTCTAGTGGGAAGAATGATGATGGGGAGGCAGAGGATAAAAGGGAGGGGTTGGGATATGAGAGAGCCAATCTCAGAGCACTTGCTAGAAAGGATAATGGCAAAATTGCCAGAAATTTGCTACACCCCGTATGAAGTGATGCTATTCAAAGCATTGTTTACTGTGCTACACAAGGGAGCATTCCGAGTGACAGAAATTGTGAGGCCAGCAACACCCTCTCCAGGAAAGGGTTTACAAACTGAGGATATACAGTGGGAAAGGGAGGGGCTCACCCTCAAGATATCAATCTCAAAGATGGACCAGGTGGGAAAGGGCTGCATAGTAAGTATCGAGCCCAATGATAACCCAGACCTGTGCCCCTGCTGGCTGATGCGAGATTACCAAGGAATTAAACCAAAAAAGGGGGTCTGTTTTTTATACATGAGAATGGGAAGGAGGTAAAAGGGAGTCAAGTCTTGGGGGTTTTGAAGCAGAGCGTTAAAGAACTGGAAGAGAACCCGGATAGGTTCTTGTCTCATTCCTTTTGGATCAGGGCAGTGTCAGAGGTGGCGTCACAGGGTAAGGTTGGGAAGGACATAAAAGCCATAGGGCGGTGGTCATCAGATTGCTGTAAGAAATACATTAGAAATGCAGTACATTAACCTTGTTGCATTTTTCTTTCTCCCCTACAGGAAAGATCGAATGTAGAAGGTACAGGGCGTGGGGGGGGGGGGATATATAAAAAAAAGACGATATAGACATTTTCTGCCCTCACTTTTTTCTTATTGTGTGTTGTAGATACACAGAAAAGGAAGGACATTTGGATGGTGGGACACTCACACATTTATTGGACGGAAAGGTAGGCAGCACAGAAGCCAGGTGGAAAACAGCTGGGTTTTGACCACAATGGAATAAGGATCATGTGGAAAGGAATACGAGGAATGTGATGGGGGCAACTCCTTCCCTTACTGCTAGAGATGAGGAGGAACAACAAGGATCCAGACCTCCTCATAATACACCTGGGTGGGAATGACTTAGGGCATGACCCGTGGTTAGATGTTTTTAACAGCATACAGAGGGATGTCAAGGTCATGAAGACAAGGTGGCTGGGTGTAACAGTTATGTAGTCCGAGATGGTACTACGTAGGGTGTGGAGACAAGCTAGACAGCACAAGGCCAGAGAAAAGATGAGGAGGCAGATGAACAGTAGAGTGGGGAGGTTCATGCTAGAAAATGGAGGAGCTGCCATAAGACATGATGAGGTGGAGGAGAGGATACCTGGGCTATACTGGGCTGATGGGGTGCACTTGTCCCCGATGGGAAATCACATATTTATCACTGAACTAGGTAGGGGTATAGATCAGTGGTTAAAGAAGAGGAGATAATAGTTAAAAAAAAAATGGGGGAAGCTTGCCATCCAATGCAAGCTGGAGGCAAGCTAGTGGAAGGTAGGAAGAAAATATTCGATAAGAAAAAGGGGGAAAAATGGGTAGGGGAGTTAGGGAAGAAACATAAGGTGGTAATAAAAGTCAGACAAAGGTGAAGGGGTATGGACACCCTGGTAAGTGGACAAGAAAGGGGGAACAGGAATTGGACCTGCGCAGAAAAGAAGGAAATTATAAGACCAGCTTGGGTTTACACCCGGGAAAGGAGTGGAACAAGACCCCCTCGGGTTTCGACGCCCAGGGAAGAAAACAAGTAAAAGAAATCAAAACTTAAAATGGAGTAGGATTTGAATAAAAATGTGGACATGTGAGAATATTTAAAAGGAACTCAATATTGTATAGGTGTATATAGTTGTACTTCATGGGTGGAAAAATAAAAGGTTTTGCCGAATGAGCAGCCAAATCTACAATATTGAGTGTGTGTCTCTTTTGTGGGGGAATGGGATCTGGAACAAATGTTACATTTTAGCTACAATAGCAAGCCATTCTATACATCTATGTCTATTATTATATCAGCTCCTTCTGTCTGGGAGCTCAAGGTCACTGCCCGTTGACCTCCATACATACATTGACCTGTTGTCATAAACTGATCCATAACAGATCCAAGCACCCCTTAAATCAATACATTTTATTAGAATCCCCACGATTGTCATCCATTTCCCTAAGGTACTCAGAATTACATATACCCAATGTAAGGTCTAGGAGTAAAATTGGGGATACTGCCCTGCAGAATAATCTTGCAGCCCATTGGAATAAATAGCCCAGAGAGTTAAAAATAGTCCAGGGTCATATGCAGTTTAAAAAAGTCCTGAATTGTTACTTGTCAGAGAAGTGTACTTGTTTTAGTTAGAGGATTGTCTTTAAGGGGTTAGAAGACAGAACATTTTTAAGGTATATGTGCAATAAAATAGATTATGTATTGATAAGTGAGTGGTATTAATGTATGTAGAAAGAGTGTTGGCAATTGTTTGAAACAGATGTATGAATTCACAGGACATTGTTGAAAATGGGCCACAACCCAACAATTTGTATCCTGTTTAAAAATTAATTTTGTATCATCATCATCATCATACGGACCCATGGAAGGAAGAGAAAAGAAAGTTAAAGAGAAGCACAGAGGGTTGTCTCGAGTGGCCTGCCTCAGATGGAAAGAAAGAATAGCGTTATAAGAATATTATATATATATATATATATATATATATATATATATATATATAGAGAGAGAGAGAGAGAGAGAGAGAGAGACAGAGAGGCTGCAACCTAGATTATTCAAGGGATCCTACTACAGTGGTACCCTGTCACAGCACGAAACACCTTTCTGGATCTCCTGTCTGTAGAAAACACTAAGGAACATAAAATGTGATTTACATTTTGACATACAGTTCATACAAACTGAAATTGGTAGCACCAATGCTGTGAAACTGACAAACTGCAATGCTAATAACAACATATCAGACCACTTGCTGTTTACCTTTGTAGTTTCTCCATGCGACATGTTTGCAAGTAAATATAACTTCTGAACCACAGTGCATCACAGTCATGACTATGGCACATATTTCTGCTTTGTCAAGTACTGTCCCCCCCCCCCTTCATGTTACATACCACAAATTAGTGTGCAAATTCAGAGTAAGGTGTAACAGTACTAGCTATGTTACTTGGATACACAGACTGACATAGGCTGGTTATAAGGCTAGTAGTTATAATAAGAAATGTGCATTATAAAACATATATCTTTCCCTGTGCACCTTGTATTTTATGTGCCTTTTGATAGCATGCACAGCAATGTTTTGGCAAGTGTAAGGACATCACAAAACAGTGCTTTCTTTGAGGCAAACAATGATAATGCTATGTCTATATCAGTCTGAGTTGTTCACACTGTGTGGGCAACAAAGTGAGGAGTAGGTAGAGTGCAGTAAGGGCTGTTGGCCAACATGGTCACAATCAGCAACAGCTGTTCTACTTATGCATTTATTCTGTAACATGTAATAGTAATATTGTGAGCAATACAGAAATCACAAACAACTAAGTATGCCTAAATCTTTGTTTTATAACTGTCACCTGAGACGTACACAGACAGCATTTTGGCTGTCTTTCAAGTGAGTCCTGCTAAGGTGTTGCATGGCTGAGGATGCAAGGTAGACAACAAAGAATCTTTCTTATATCGAAAACACGTACCAACTATTAAAACATGGTGTCCCTACACCACCTGTTGCACTCATGACCTGATGCAACAGAACATTTACCAGGGTGTCTACTAGTCTAACACCCAACCCCACCACCCCAACAGTTGATCTGCAGAATTACTACAAGAACATTGTCCCTGGTGCCAGGTTGTCTCTCACCCTATCCGATCCCCATCCACCTACCGGTTAAATCCCAGTATGGTTTGACAATATTCCTCCACTGCCACTGGGTACCACCAGATACCTTTAAGTGGCATGATGGCCATGAGAAGTAATTCCCCACATGAAACCAATAAAGATCAGGCCATGTTACAGAGTAGGGCTCCCCACCACCTCTCATTGCTGTGTAGCAGACACTCTGCCCTCCTGGCAAATGAGAAACACACCCCCCAGTCACCCTCAATGGAATCTTAGTGAATGGTTAAGGCAATGGTGAGTGACATAGCACTCCACAAACCACCTTCTCTGACCACCATCTGAGAGAAGGTGTAAGCTCTCTGCTTAGTTTCCCCATGAACTACCTGCGAAAGGCAAGGGAGAGCATAGGGGTGCATGCACCAGGAACTTTAGCTCATGGTTGAAGAACTAGTGCTGTGAGGAATGATTTGGATTCATTGGTGACTGGGGACCCACCTGGAGGGATGTAGGTTTGTTCAAACCTGACGGCCTGCATCCATCCTGGAGGGGAATCCAAGCACTCAATGATAAGTTTAAATGCTACATTGACAAGCATTTAAACTAGCAAAGGGGGATGGCAGGCCAGCAAGGAGGGTACCTACTTGCTCCCCCCCCCCCACAGCTAGCAGTGGAACCAGTGAACCAGAGGAGTGGCAATCTCTACAAAGCAGTGTGCAAAAGATGGAGATTAGCACCCAAGAGGTGGATAGGCAGAAAGGGCAAAATTCAGCAGAATGGCAGACAGCAAGGAGAACCAGGGATAAAGGACAACCAAGGAAGGGCTGGAGTAGAACAGCAAAACAGTCGAGGAGGTCAAATCATGGAAAGCCATGTGCAAATGCCAGGAGCCTTAGCAACAAGATGGAAGATCTGGAGGCTGTCATGGTGCAGTCAGACCTGGACATTGTGGTCATCACTGAAACCTGGTGTAATGATAACCACGACTGGGAGATGGCCATACCTGGCTACAACATATTCAGAAGAGACAGGGCAGGCAGGAAGGAAGGGAGGAGGAGTAGCACTGTATGTGAAAAATGACATAAGGGCCACAGAGATCTAGGAGGAACAAAATGGGGGAGAGATACTGTGGGTTAAGCTGGAAAGGAAAATGGGACCAGCCATCCGCACAGATGTGGTCTATAGACCACCAGCCCAGGAGGAAGAAACAGATAGGGAGCTGATGCTAGCCATCCAAAGGATGGCAGACAAGGGTGAGGTAGTACTGGTTGGAGACTTCAATATTCCAGACGTGGACTGGAGTATCCCAGCAGCAGCATCAACTAGGAGCAGATTTATCCTGGACTCCCTTCAGGGTGCCTTCCTCAAGCAACTGGTCATGGAACCAACTCAGCAGAAGACAATATTGGACCTTGTGCTCACAAACAGGGACAGTGTGATGGGGGTAACAGTGGGGGAGCACCTGGGGAACAGCGACCACCAGTCATTGTGGTTTGAAATCACAGAAAGAGCAGAACCACACCACACAAAAACACGTATCCTGGATTTTAGGGGGGCAGACTTTGGGAAAATGGGGAGATACTTGAAAGAGGCATTAAGGGGAATGGGGCAGGAATCAGGGGTTGAGGAACAGTGGGCAGTATTTAAAATAGGGATTACAAGAGCAACAGAATTATGCATTAAGCAGGTTAGCAAGAGGAAAAGGAAGCGGAGACCATTATGGTTTTCCAAAGAGGTAGCAAAGTAAGTGAAAGCCAAAAAGATAGCATTCAGGCAATACAAAAAGACACAGGCAGAAGGGGATAGGGAGAAGTACCAGGAGAAGCAAAGGGAGGCAGGGAGGTCAGTAAGGGAAGCCAAAGCTCAGACAGAAGAACACATTGCAAAATCAGTGGGTAGAGGGGACAAAACCTTTTACAGGTACATAAGTGAAAAAAGAAAGGCAAAGGAAGGGATAGTGAGACTGAAGGGGAAGGATGGGGGCGGTGGAGGATGACAACAGTAAAGCTGACATATGAACAGGTATTT
The DNA here is from genome assembly GCA_016271365.2 of Neoceratodus forsteri. Classification (NCBI taxonomy): domain Eukaryota; kingdom Metazoa; phylum Chordata; order Ceratodontiformes; family Ceratodontidae; genus Neoceratodus; species Neoceratodus forsteri. The sequence continues at coordinate 470,873,738 of CM057452.1, read as the reverse complement.
CTGCTCAGTCTTTACTGAGGAAGAGGAGGTAATGGATCTGAAGGAGTACAAGGATGAGAATGGTGCAGAAATGGACACAAGTCCCTTTACACGAGAAAGGGTCCTGAAGGAACTGGAAGTAATAAGAGTTGATAAAGCAATGGGGCCAGATGGGGTGCACCCAGGGTCCTTAAAGAACTAAGAGGTGGTGGCTGAACCTCTGGCTATCCTGTTTAGCTGACCACTGAAACAGGAGAGGTACCCAAAGACTGGAGGACAGCAGATGTAGTCCCCTATACAAAAGTGGGAACAAAGAGGGCAGGGAACTACAGACCAGTCAGCCTCACCTCGGTAGTGGGGAAGATCATGGAAGCACTACTGAAGGAGAGATTGGTGGAACATCTGGTTGTCAATGGACTATAGGACCCAAGGCAACATGGTTTCACCAGGGGGAGGTCATGTCAGACCAACCTCGTTGAATTTTTTGACTGGGTGACTAGGGAGGTGGATCAGGGGAGGGCAGTGGACATGGCCTATCTGGACTTCAGCAAGGCCATTGACACTGTGCCACATAGAAGACTATTACACAAACTGGGGAATATGGGTGTGGGCAGGACAGTAGTGGGTGGGTAGGTAACTGGCTGGGTGGCAGGACACAGAGGGTGGTGGTAAATGGCTGTCACTCTACAGAGGGAAGAGTGACCAGTGGGTACCACAGGATCAGTGCTGGGACTGGTCCTACTCAACATCTTCATCAGTGACATTGCAGGACCTAGAAGGCAGAATTTCACTGTTCGCTGATGACATAAAGCTCTGTAACAGAGTAGACACACCAGAGGTGTAGACAGAATGAGAAGGGACCTGCAGAAACTTGAAGAATGGTCAGGGTTTGGCAGTTGAAATTCAATGCAAAGAAGTGCAAGATAATGCATATGTGGTACAAAACCCCTTGCACAATATATCAGTTGGGGGTGAGGATATAGCATGCACCAAGCAGGAAAGGGATCTTGGGGTTATCGCTCCTGATGACCTCAAGGTAGGGAAACAGCGTGACAAGGCAGCAGGTAAAGCAATAGGATGCTGGATGCATAGGCAGGGGCATCACAGCAGGAAAAGGGAGGTCACAATCTCCACTATACAAGACACTAGTGAGGCCCCACCTGGAGTACAGTGTACAGTTCTGGAGACCATACTCACAAGGACATAGACAGGGTAGAAAAGGTTCAGAGGAGGGCAACAAAGATGGTGCATGGATTGTATCACAAGTCCTATGAAGACAGGTTGAAGGAACTGAACATGTACTCCTGGAGGAGAGGAGGGAGAGAGGGATATGATAGAGACATACAAGTATCTTACAGGGAGGAACAGGGTGCAGGAATACATTATTTTTAGTGAAAAGATGTCCCAGGACTAGAGGACATGGGATGAAGTTGGAGGGAGGACGATTCGAGGAAACGTGAGGAAGAATTTCTTCACAGAATGGGTGGTGGACAAGTGGAACACCCTGCCAGAGGAAGTGGTGGGGGCTGAAACAATCACGGGATTTAAGAATGCATGGGATAGACATAAAGGAATTCTGGATGTCAGGGGTAAGGGGCAACAGACTAATAGGAAAACATAAACTGAACTTACAAGCTCAAATGGGCAGACTGGGTGGGCCATAGGCCCTTATCTGCCAACACTGTCTATGTATCTATGTATGAAAAAGCAGCGCAGTCCATGCTTGTGCCAGAAGGTATACAGCCAAGGTGTGGCATTGGGGGCTATGTAGCTCACCATCTCTTCACCAGTGCATAGAGATTCAGATGATGGTGACTGGGGTTGAGGCCATGTTCCTGGTGATGCATGAGGGAGGGCTGACCAGCACACAGCAACGAGAAACAACACTTTGGGGGTGGAAAATGCTACTTGGGAAGGTAGACGGAGCTGTTTTGTTTGCAGGGTGGGTCACATTACTTGACACAGGAATGCCACCCATCACAGATGACCAGGGAGGGGTGGATGATTGTCAAACTGTTGTGGTCTTTCACTGGTCGAATGACAGGGTTCAGACAGTGAGAGGGACAGCAGGACGCCAGGGACAATATTCATGTACTCATCCTGCAGGTCATCAGGTGTGGGGGTGTAGCCCTGCTTACGCATGTATAGAAGTATTTGCTAACAATAAACATTTTGATTATGGGACACCCAGTGTTTATTAAGGAAAACCCAGTTGTACATGACATCACCATCTTTTGTCTAAAATACAAGCTTGTCATTGTTCTATTACATCTGACATCAGACACTGTATGCCACAAACATGAATATGAGTGCCAGAAGGGCACACACAATAGGGCTAACATCAGTACTAGTAAAGTGGGGGTCAGTTTGACCCTCTACTTCCAATGTTGTTGGTCAGACCAGAAAATCTTGGTGTCTGAAATTTCTGGAGTGGACTTGTACAACATAATCCAACTCTTTTTCTGCTAATAATACCATTGTCAAACTTTCAGTATACAGGGTCACTGCTGGATCACTGCTGTTATTTTTGTGCTTCCAAATCTGAAAAAAATCCCTATTTGGGACTTCAGCAGAGGGTTACTGCAAGCCCTGCATCAAACTACATAGCAGCTATGTGTGCAGTGTGCAACAGGTATTGTACCAGTTAGGGGTTGGGGTTACATAGTATGTTGCTGACTGAGACACCATAAAGCAGCTGTACCAATGGCACAGAAAGACTCCCAGTTTTTTAGCATAGGTGGATAAATGGAAATGCGCCAGAGGCACTTACTTAGGAAGTCTTGGTGTTGGGCAGCATAGTGATTGACTTTTTGGAGTAAGGAGAGAAGGGTGGGGACTATGATGGGGCTGGCATCACTTGGTGAAGGGTATAGATTTAAGCAATAAACCACAACAGAATGTGGGTTATGCTGGGATTTACCGAAGCGTGGTGTGTGGCCTAGTGACCAAATCAACACCATAAGTGGGTAAATCCCAGCGTAATCCACAACCTGGAGTGGTTTATTGTGATTATACAATGTCCCCCCTTTTTTAGTGACAAAAAAAAAGAAAAAGAGTTTTTTTTAATTTAAATTATTTTTTTTAATTTTATTACCCCACCAGAAAAAAAAAATGTTCTTGTTGATAGGGCAACCCCTTCTTAGCTTCCTCATTTCTCCTGTCCTGCTCACCTTTCTAACAGATAAAGTGTGTTTGATATTGAAAAAATGCATATCATAGTGATGTTTGTTTTTTTACACAAAGATCCTGCAAGTTGTGAGTTTTTTTTGGCAGAGGTAACCTATGAGTAAGAAGTGTGTCTGACTCTGTGAGACGTTGTGTTGTTAGTGCCATGTTGCCATTGAGCTTGTTTGTTTCTTTTTAATTTGTAAAAACTCTGAGCTAGGTACAGTTACGAGTTGCTGTTCTGCCTATGTGAGAGACTGTACTGGGAGTGTTAACGGGCTGCCGTCTCTCAGCATCTGCTTCCGGGTTGACATTCGTGGCGAGGAGAGTCTGACACATCAGAGGTTTTGTTTTTTTTGTCTGTTTTATGCGAACAGGAAACTGCCTTGCTTAAAGAGCAGCTGATGCCTTTGGGATAACTTTGGAAAACATAATATTTAGACATAATGCAGCTTATATTTCACATATCTTCTACAGCTTTATCTGCTCCATTATTTATTACTGATGAAATCCCCACAAAAACAAGATCTTTATCCCTTAGATCATCTGCCTCTAAAGCTTATTCCCTATTTGAAATTATAATGCTCTGTTGTGACATCACTGTCCGTTGCCATGGAAATAACCGTGATGTCACAAGCAGAGTGTTATGACATCAGGTTGGGAAGAAGCAATAGGAGCTCAGAGAATAACTATCCTGTTTTCCTGCATATGGCCGCAGTAAAAAAATGATTTGGATAAGAAATACAGAGTTAATGAGAAATATAAATTACTTTGTGTCCAGATATTGTGTATTTCAAAGTTCTTCTCGATGCGTCAGTGGCTCTTTAATGGAGAGCTTTGGGGGCATGTATATATAACCGTGAAAGAAGGATCCTATGGTGTGGAGATGAAAGTGAGCTGATGATCTTGCAGGGAACGCGGGAGATGGAGATGAGCAACTATTGTACAAAAAGAAATGCTCAGACAGGTGAGGTGGCTGCAAGCGTTTCTATGTTTTAGAAAGTGGGTTTGTGGTTTGCTTAATGAAGCTGCTTTTACTTTTTTCAATGAAACTTGCAGTGGGTCTTGTATGTTTTACCGTAGTGGCTTAGTGGCAGTTTAGCGGTGAGTCAACATGACGGTTTATCACCATTAATTTTCGGGGGTCAGAGTGATTTTAAAAGGTGGTGATTGTAGATGCAGCTGACTGACAACTTTTGCATGGATTATGCCATTATTTACCATGGTAGAAAGGTGCCAGGCAACCAATCAGAATAAAGGATTTTCGAGACCTGTGGTATAATATTGTAAACTTTATTGACTTTTTTTTTTCCTATTTTGAAGCTGCACGACTTAGATGGTACTTGTCTGAGGTGCTGACAGTATTTGACATAGGAGGTGAGCAGATGCTTTATGTCACTCACCATGAAGAAATAGGGTTCTCACATTCTCTGTATTGCCTTTCCCCTCTATGATTACAACCTCGGTCAGTTGCTACCTTGACATGACTCACATGAAAAGCAACGTCAGAAAAATAGCATGTCACCTAGCAATTGGTTACATAGCAGAGGTACTTTAAGTACGAATACAATCTCATCACTGTCATCTCCACTCAAAACAGCATTATGGTCATAAAACATTCCATGTACATGCATGCAACACTGCAGTTATGTATTCCTTAGTCTGTTAATGTGAACCTGAAGCATTAATTAAAACATTTCAATAAGAAAATCTGAACTTTTTCGTCTGCTCATTTTAAGGATTGTTACCAAGTCTGCACTCCTGATGATTGTTCTTTTTTAAAACTTGGATCTGGTACATTGCACAGAATCCCGTATTGAAAATCATTGTTTAGTATCTGACCTGCAAAATCATGGTATCAGTCTGAAAGTCTGGTCAGATCTGCATCAGCCTGGACAAAGCGTGACTTACGCTTGCTGATGATGTCATTCTTGTGATGGTGCTTGTAATGAGACCACACTGATGCAGGTACCACTGTGTCTGTTCGTAGCACTCTTGCTGTCTGATGCAATGGGCACAGTACCCTCGGTGACGCAATCTCATGAAGTATTTCTACTATGTATTCTGTCTGAAAGAAATGCGTTAGATTCATAAACTATGTAGAAAGTCTACTGAGAATGAATGCACAACACCCTCAAAACATATTACTTGGGAGTTGCTACCTGAAATTCCCCCATCCACAGCATCCTGACACATGCTCATGTTACATGACCATGCCACCACCCTCTGCAAGGCAATGTAGTCACTGCTACCACATTGTGACAAGGTGGCCAAGGGGAACACCATCGTTATCATTACTTTTGATTCCCAATAGGTGGAATTACAGCGAGCATGAGTACTGTATTAAGTATGACAGGCATGCTGATCATACTTTACAAAGTACACCCTCTCAGTGTCATATATATGGAAGGCAGTGCATGAGGTGAGAGGAGGGTTGTGCAGTTCATTCAATTGGTTAGATCATGGCAAAGGTGGGCACAATGGTAATCAAGTTCTAATTGGTGTCAGTCAACTGAGGAGGCACACACATTACTTTGGGGCGAAGAGGAACAGAATGACTCTGTCAGCCCCCCACTCCACACACGGACGACATATTGGTGCCCCATACATGCTCAAAATGATGTACACCTTCTGCAAAATAACCTTCATCATTCACTTGTGAATTTTGGGGGTAGGCGTTGCAGGAGGTGACACATTCAGCATATAGTCCCACATCATTACTGATGCAACATAACTTTCAAAAATTAGTATGACACCTTTTTCAGTGTTCACATGTACTGGTATGTGCCAACTGTTAGTAATTATTTGATTCTGTGTTGATAACTAACAGAAAAGGGATAATTCCACTTGTACATACGATAGGTGGTTTCTGTTTTCACCGCTTTGACCACAGCCTTTCTTCCTTTTTTAGGCTTGGGAAACATCAATTTAAACTTCTGTCTTCCATCAGTGGTCACTGCCTGTGCACGGTTAACGTTTTCATTAAAATGTAAGGCAGCCAGGAAGTGTCTGTGGAGAAACACCATATTAGTCAATGTTTTCAGAAGTGGACTATAGATGTTACTACTAAGATTATGTACAAAGGTGAAACACTAGGCCATGTTTGTTATCATACCTTGCATACATAGTTCCATAAAAAAGTGTGAAAACTTAGGTTCAAAATGGCACACTAAGCTGTGTAACACCTCCAAGGCGTACGTTTGATATGTGGGTGAAATTTGCTTTATGTCTCGCACTAGGTACTTGCTGGACAGAACTTCATCAATGTGTTTGTACTGACAACTTCCTACAAATACAGTATTAAGGTGGTAGATTTAAGTGATGTACCAATCATTTATAAAAGGCATACATAACAGGACCATAATGGCTCTCTAACTTGCCTGAGCCAATCTCTTTCCTCTAATAATGTGCTGTGCAGCCAGGGAACTTGTCCCAGTGCTCCACATGCACATTGCAAATGTGATTATGTAGACTGAGACACTTTTGAACAGTGGCATCCACATCATCAGTACTGGAACCAGTCACCCAGAATAAATTATATGTTTTTGACTTTATCCACAATTGAATGGACTTACAGTCTTTCTTTTTGGAGACAGCTTCCAGTTTTTTTACCAACACCTATTGGGGAAACATATAATACAGTCAGCTATTCAGCCTGTCTGAATTACTGTGTCATTCTAGATACCAGCACGTGCAAAACCATAGTACTCCATAAACAGTTTTGTGGAAAGATTATATTACAGAGCCATGCACAGTTAGATAGTGAAGCATCTGCTTGCACATGTAAGATGTGATACAAAACTTCAGAATTGTGAAGCCTATGTTAATGCACAGTGACACTGTTCAGTCGACAATAGGTTACCAAGTCAGACCCCATAACGTCTGAGGATGACATAGACTACTGAACAACTGTAGCATGCCATATCATAGAATTTTATGCATGTATGATTACATCACTAGAACTGAAACATTAAGAAGTATTCCTTCTAATAACATTTAACAAGTCCATAAATGACAGGATGAGAAATTCCCGTCAGTGGATGTGTTGAATAGTGGGGATATCCACAGATGGATACATTTCAGCACATGTCAGAGGATGGAGACAAAGAAAGTGAGAATGTATGACACAGTGGACAGTTTTGGGGCCTTGGTAACAGCCCAGTGTTGTTCTGATGGCTGGCTATGGCAGCGGATGGTCTGATATGTCATGGGTTCTCCAGCACAGCATTATAAAGTGCACAGTGGCGTGGACACAATATTTATTAATAAGACAACATAAAAGATACCTGCAGCATTGGTTCTTGGGAGGGGGGGGTGACAGTAGTGGGCAATGAGCAGCACCACCCTATCTTGTGATGTTACAGGTTGGCTATGAATTATTAATTCCATTTATTTATTTATTATTCTTTGGTAACCGGGTAAGGTCCACTAGGCCCAAGTTCCTGTTTTCAGGGGCATCCAGAGAGCACTGGGGAGGTTAAATGACTTGCTCAGAGTCACACAGTAGGTCAGTGGAGGTTGTAGGAATCAAACTCAGGTCTGCTGGATGTACCAATCTCATTCACAGCTAGTTATTCTAATCTCTAGGCTATACTGCTAGCCTATCCTTTCACTGTTGCATCTTAAATGTTCCCCTTGAACATATATGCAGCCAATCAGAGTCACATACAGTAAATCTCCATACCCATTTGAATGGTGTACTACCTAGGTAGTGCAATGCACTATGCTGTTAGAACAGCAACTGAATTTTGTCGCCACAATTAGGGCGCCACAACAAGGATGACGATGACAGGGACGATCTTGATTTTAGATCGCCCCTCAGTCATGCCCCCCTTTATGACCCACACTGTTTCTACCCACTCCAGGGCATCCATTTTGGGGTGGAGGTGAAGCCCCCCTGTAACACAGGACTGTTTCCATGGACAGCGCTTTGGCACTACATGTCCTGGGAGCCACAACGCCTGGTGCCTTAATGCCAGGTGGTGTATTGCCTTTGCCCATATTGGCGTCAACAAAATGACTGTCGCACTGATATGGGTGAACCATGCGATGCCACATATGGATGTCAGGAGAAACAGAGGATGACTTTTGGAACAGGCAGTGGGGAACAAGGACCTGGGTATTGATTTTGGATTATTGTTGAATGACATGGTATGTCCATATTCTGCCACTAAATTTAATACATGACTTCTGGCACATCAACCAAAGAGGTACATTAAACCTTTTGTCATATGCCATATGTCAAAGTAGTGTTTTATTTCTGGGTGATCTTCCTTCATAAATGACTCAACTTGTACATGTTGGTCTGTCACTAGTTGATCAACCTTTACCCCGTCGTTTTGCAGAAAAGTTAATCCTCTTTTTTTTTTCATTCTTTTTCCCTCCCGTCACCGTTGGCTGGGGTCCCATCAGTCATTCTGCCTTGTACCCCTCCTTCTGAGACCTTCCTGATCCTTTATCCTTGGTCCCTGATCCACCTGTGACACACCCTGGGGGGGATTCCCCGGTCTTTTCCCCTGGGGGCGGGGCCGCCTTCAGCTCTCTGGTGCTTACCTCATTATCCAGTGCCCCTGTCAGGCAGAGGTGGAGGGTGTCAAGATCCAGTAGGCAGGGTCTGGTGCTGGACGTGGGGGCAGGTGACATCTTCCTCCCAGCCAATGGGTTGTTTCCTTGTTTTGTAAATGTGAAGTCCCCCTGGGAGTACGAACGTACAATGACGTCCAGCGCTGGCTGAGTGCGTCCCATGCCCTTCTCATCGATGTCCGCTGCTGCTCCCAAACTGTCATCAATGTGACCCCCAGCCTCCACTGGGAGTTGCTAATGCCAGGGAGCCACTCATCCTCCCTCCCCAGGACAGGAGAGGAGAGCTGTCCTCTGGAAGCTCGATCCTCTCCTCCCCTATTGACCCCTGATGTCCCGAGCTTGCTCCCGAGCCCAGGTCACCAGCGTGGTGTGAGGTGTGGTGCCCAGTGCCTCAACCCTCAGTGCCACTGGGCCAGACTAAAGATAATCCTCTTGTCAAGTTTCCAGCTCCATTACACTCGAGTTATGCACCTCTGAAGACTTTAAAGAAAATGACAAGTTGGTCAAACAAGAGTTGCATGTTCATCACCTCTTGCCCATGCCATTATCAGTGACAGTACAGACATAGGAATGGCAATTGCAATCAACATCTCCATGAAAGTATTGCAAGGCTACAGTGATTACCAGAATTTCAGTAAAATTAAGCAGACATAAGGGAAATGTGCACTGCTATGTTTTTTGCTAAATGTCCCATCTGCATTGCAATTATAAAACGAGTTTTAAAAATTGTGAACCATGATTGCCTGAAAGCTGTGTTGGCCACTGCTATTATCACAGCACAACAGCACTGAGTAATGGTCCACCAGACTCTTCACAATAAAATCTATGTTACCACACATCCCTGACTGACATTAAAAGCATGAATGTCACCGTTCCTCATCAAAATCATGCAACTAGTCCCACAAAATAAAAGTACATGACATATGTATATATATCTCTATCTATAGATATATATATATTATTCACCCTCAAACTCCTATTCTTACAGACACATACTGAAACCTTAAAAATCAATTGCTAAATAACTTAAAAATGTTACTTTATTGTGTTTGTTTGATGCACAGGACAATAGCCCATCTGACCCTTCCTGCTTAGTTGTGGAAACTATGCAGCTTAACAAGCTCCCGACACAACAAAAGACCTGGAGCCCCATTTTCAGAATGTGGCAAAGCAGAGTGCAAATATTTGCGCTGTGCCTGGTGGTTACCCAGATGTTCAAAAATGATCTGTTCAGTGGAATTGCACAACTACGCTATTCAACTAAATATAGGGCCATTGTGACACATGAATAAGCCACTTAGTGCTGGGTACACACGGCTCCTGAAATAGGGTGTCAGAAACACTTTCTCTGACGCTAGTTCATACTCACTCCCCATAGACTGATGGCATGATGTAAATGATAAGTTCTCAATGGTGTCTACTGTATACCCCCCCACACTTGCCACCACAATATAATTAATTGGTTTTTGCTGGTGTCTACTGGTCTCACCTATTGACGGCCAGATGTATATGTAGAAAATTAAACTTTCCCTGGTATACAGTGGTCCTTCACCTCACCCGCACCCATGCCAGATGTTCCATTTGTTATTCACTGCTGTCTTGTGGTCCTTCACACCACCAGCACCCATGCACGATGTGTCCTTATCATACCACAGCATTCAGTGTTCGCCCACCATCATGATCCCATGTATACAAAAGTGACACCATTAGCTGGTGGGTAGTGGTCCCCCTCCCTCTGTCTGATACACTGTAACATAATGTTTATCCTTTCCTTGGTGTGTATCGGAAACCCCTCTCCACCCCTGCCTGGCAGGTAGTGCACCACTGCCACTCTCCCCTCCATCCCAACCTCAAGCCAGTAACCTGCACAGACTTCGACTCTCCACCACTGATGACCCCAGACTGCACTGGCAATGAGCTCATACTGTATAGAACTTTTCAGTACGCATTCGTTGACAGCCTGGGGTCATTACATTGGTGGAGAGCAGTGGGTTGTTTCAAACACCAGATGTGTTTAGATGGTTGGTGAAGTGGGATGGTGGGGCACCACTAGTGGGCAGGGTGTGTGTATTGTCTGCTAGACAGGGGGAACAGCTTTATAATTGTGAACAGGATAGGAGTAGGGCTCCACCACACCAGGAAATGGATTAGATTCTTTTACAGTTGTTTGGAGTTATGCACACAACAGGGAATGGTTTTACTTTCCAATATAGGGGATGGGGATGGGGGATACTGGACACAAGGGTATGATAAGGACATATCAGGCATAGGTGCAGATGGGGGAGCAGCCACTGGACAGCAGGAAATAATGAATGAAACATCAGGCATGGGTACAGGTGGTGTGAGTGACCACTGGACACCAATGGAAGTTTCATTTTTAACATCATGCTGGTGAGTCGAGGGATGAGGCGGAGGGGGAACAGGGTCATTATGTCGTGGACAAAACCATCCAAGTCAAACCTGTGCATGGAAAACAGCGTAAGGAAACAGAGCAGCAGCAAATAATGCCGCCACAACAGAAATGGCGCACACCTGAATGGTCTCTTTGTTTTTGCGGGGGGCTTCACCCCTCCACACCACCCCACACCCCCAGAATTATTATAATCAACTCTGAGGGGGTGTGGACACAGGGGCAAGAAGAACATCCTGATCGGCACCTGTCCTCGGCGCATGAACAGAAAAAAAAAAGTAAAAAGGTTCCCTAGCAGGAAATCAAACCTGGTCCTCCCCACCTTTCCACTCCTGGGTCGAGTGATCTCACCACACCACCATGGGAGTGGCTCGACCAAGCACCTGACCAGCAGTGGTTACATCCACTTCCCGTTCCAGTGCAGAGCGACAGGTGTAGTGATACTTGTGTATCGATCATATACCCTTGTCGCTCTGAAGCACTACACTCTATAGACTGCGCGGTTCTTCATGTGCAGTTTAGTCTGCAACATAGTGATCCAGTACCAGCGGAGGGTCAGAACAGTACAGAACATTGCCAGATTATCATTTAAAGCAGTCCTGCGATCGGCGCTGTGTGTCAACACTTAACAGCATGCACTACAATATGGGTGGTGTGAGTGGTGCTGCAGCACTTCATACCCCAACCAACGTAATACCTAGCTAACCATCTTTGGACCCACCCCTAGGCTGCTCAATTGATTTACAAGTCTGCTATGTGGAATGGTGTTGAATGCCTTACAAAAATCTAAGTAGGCCACATCCAGTGCTCCACCCTGATCCATTTCACTGGTCACCCAGTCAGTGAAATCTCTCCGATTTGTTTGACATTACCTTCCCCTTGTGAATCCCTACTGCTTTGTATCTTGTAAGTCATTGGATTGAAGGTATTCTACAGTCATTTCCTTCAGTATCTATTAATTTATAACCACCATGGCTAACTGGTCTGTAATTGCCAGACTCCTATTTGCTCCAACCTTCATGAAGTGGGAGTACATCTACCCTCCTCCAGTCCTCTGTGACCACTCAAGTTTCCTGTTAGTGATTGAACAGGACTGTCAGAGGTGCAGATAGCAACTGTATGAGCTCCCTCGATATCTTTGGATGTATCCTGTCTGGCCCCATTGCAGTGTTCACTTTCACATGTTCGAGTTCCTTTAGGACTCTCTACTCTGTGAATAGACTATTATCTAGCTCCCTACCATCAATGCCCCGTGACACTTATCTGTGTACTGTTGCCGCTTTCTGCCTCACCGATCACTGAAGAAAAGTATTTGTTCATGATGTCTGCTTTTTCCTGATCCGTTCAGCACTTTACCCCCGACTCCCCTTAGCCTTACAATCACTCCACTGATGTTTCTCCTTTTGATGACATAACTGAAAAATGTTTTGTCCCCATTCTGTACTGCCAGTGGTATTCTGTCCTATGTTTATGCCTTTGTGCTCCTGACTGCTTTCCCTGCCTCCCGCTGTATATCATGATAAACCACAATATTCTCCTGCTTCTGTATCTTCATATACATACTGATAGCTAACTTTTTTGTCTTCACCCTCCCAGTCACCTCCTTTCAGAATCATGGACATCTCTTCCTCTTCTTGCTTTTGCTTACTTGTCTGACACTGATGTTTGTTGCCTTCAAGGGATGGGGAGGGGGCACTGGGGCGATGACGAGGGACCATTTTGCTTACTTGTCTGACACTGATGTCTGTTGCCTTCATTGTCCCCACTTTTTGTCTTGCCCACTGCTCCTATGCTCTACCTAAGTCTTCCCACCCTGCCAGGACATTCACAAGCCATTCCCCCATCTTTGTAAAACTGGCCCTCTTGAAGTCCAGGACCTTCACCTTTGTGTTGATCACTGGTACCACAGTTATTATATCAAACCATTCCAGTTGGTGATCACTGGTCCCCAGGTGGTCACACACTGTGACTTTCAGAACAATGTCCACATTGCTAAGTGTAAGGTTCAAGGTAGCCTACTCATAATTGTACTCCCCCATGAATTGCCTGAAGAATGACCCCTGCAGGGAGTCCAGAGTGTCCCTACTCTTAGCTGAAGCTGTAGATGCAATGCTCCAATCTACATCCAGCAGGGTTAAGTACCCCATCAGCAGTACCTCACCCTTATTTGCCATCTTTAAGATGGCTTCCATTGGAACCTTATCTATCCCCCCCCCCCGTGCTGGAGATCTGTAGAGCACACCACTGTGAATATGGACTCCATTCCCTGTATGTAGGGTGACATCACAGCACACCCGGGAAGTACCATTATCACTCATCAGTGCACACTTGTGAGTGTTTTATGGACTAATTATGTAAAGTAACATATTTCTACAATGCTTTATAGGAACAGTAGTAGACTGCAGGCTGTGTCAATCATGAAAAAATAATTGCAATTGTCATGTGCATTGAAATGCACGGTGCCGCTTATCGTGGCGGACAACATAACTGGGTAGTGCTGTAAAATGTCACAATACTCCACATCCTGACATGTGTTCATCATAACCTCATGCACTTCAAATGGTATGAAGTGCACTCTCAGTTTGGCTCCCTGCACCAACCCATCATTGGGTGTTCAAGTCCCATAATACATAACATGTTTTTGTCTGGTTCCACTACCCAGGATACCTAGAATGAATGTGTAAGATGAATACAGCAATAAAAAAGATTATACCTGGACTAGATGCACAGTGACAACCTTGGTATCCAGGTCCATGAGCGAACAGAGGCCATACTTGGTGGAATGCCCGGTTGAGTCGCATCTGGCATCACCTCCAAATATGACCGTTATTTTGTTTTTTTTTTAATCTTCAATCAGCCTCTGCTGGTGTTGTTCCCACACCTTCTTCATAGCTGGGAGTACATATGACCATTGAACGTTGTCATATGTCTGTATAGATGGAACTGGAAGCATCAGAAATTTCAGGAGGTGAAGAGCTTTGGATGGGGCAATTCCACTGCAGAATACTGCACTGCATGCTGAGGTATTTTATAGCAACAGAGCTCAGTGTTGACCACTCAGTGACCTTGCTGCTTCAGTACAGCAATGGCTCGTTGGCAGTGGTAAGATGCCTTGTGTCCACCAAATAAGCATCTACCATGTGTTGTGCTGCTTGCAGATCTGCTGCTTTATCAGCATCCTCCTCCTCCTTTTCTTCCATGTTGGCCACACCCACCTGACTTAAAATTCCCCAAATGGGATTTGTCATTTTTTCCTTTAGGGTACATGTTTTTTCAGCTCCTTTCACTTGTGAGGACTGGGGGGAAGTGGTAGCAACACCCAGTCTCTGTGCTGTTTCATGCTGGACCTTAGATACATGTGTCTTCAGCATCTTTGCCCTGCGTACCCTTCATATCAGAAGGTCTGTCAACTTTTGAACCTGCTGATGCCCACCTTCAGTTATTGATGCCAGCCCACATGTATAGCATGGGTCAAGCATCATGGCAATCCAAAACTCCTCAGACTGCAGAATTCCAGAAATATGTGTGTTGGATTCTACCATGTGGGAGCATGTGATCTATCAAGGTACAACTTACAGTATCACCACCTGCCTCCAGCTGTTGCTGCACATTCAACAGCGTCTGCCTCAGCACACATAGAAGTGGAATGGCCTGACTGATAAGGCACTGTCCCCACTCGCTGCCTGTGTTGCATATTTAAATGGCCTGAGAATCATGATCAGGCCATCCATTTGGTGCCACTGCTCCATTGTTAGACACATGGATGCTCCAGCACTGTCATGACTTGTATGTACCAGCAGATATTCAGATTTATACTGCTTGTATAAACACTCAATCATATACAGGGGGGCATTCCATTTGGTGACAACATCCATCTTCATATGCAGCTCACGGAGCTGGTCATGAGCCTTTCCAGAATGAACAAAGTGGACATAGATGTGACGGGCTACTGCCAAATTGTCCTTGACATCCAGATGGGTGAGAAACTGCTGCACAATGAGACTCAGATGGTGTACCAGGCATGGCACCCTGACAAACCCCAGCTCACTAATGCATTTCATGGCATTCGAGCCATTATCACTTGCAATAAAACCTGCCTTTAGTGAATAGGGGTGAAGCCAATCATCAATCTCAGTAAGCAGCACTTCCAGAATTTTCACACCCAAGTGTTTATTTATTTACTTATTGAAACGTTTCACCAGGAAAGGCACACTGAGCAACAAGTTGTTCGTTTACAGGTGCATCCTGGGGAAGGGAAGTAGGAGTTACAGCATAAAAACATTTTAATTCTTCTTTGCAACCAACATTGAGTTACATACAGAATAATGGATAGGCAAGTGTGTGTTATGGATTTTTTTCACACACCCTCAGTGTGTGTGATGACCCA
Organism: Neoceratodus forsteri; assembly: GCA_016271365.2. Taxonomy (NCBI): domain Eukaryota; kingdom Metazoa; phylum Chordata; order Ceratodontiformes; family Ceratodontidae; genus Neoceratodus; species Neoceratodus forsteri. Next base: position 470,858,214 of record CM057452.1, on the reverse strand, counting down.
TAAACCTCAAAAGGTTTATGTGGTCATCACACATCGAGGGTGTGTGAAAAAAATCCATAACATCAAACTTACCTATCCTTTATTTTTTATAATTGCTGGTGTGGAGGTTTAGACTATATTTCTAGCAGCTTGAAAGAAAAATAAATTTTTTAACTAGAGTGCTAAGATCCATTGTTTGGAGACTCTTCATGTTGGCAGAGAAGACAACCACCATGAGTACCCGGCTTTCAGTGTCTTGTGCGGACACTGCCGCGCAGCGAGGTTCAGATGCACTGTTTCTTTGGGACTATCATATCAACCAGATTTTGGGTTATTATGAAGTGTCATATCAACCAGATTTCAGGTTATTATTTGCCTTTGGAACATAATAACCTGAAATCTGGTTGATATGCATTTTTAACAAAACAGTAATCCGGTTGATATTTATGGTCACCAGTAATTATATTATAATACAATGTATTACATAACAATAGAAGAACCTCTATAAGTGCTTGGGAGTTAACAGATATGTGCAGCAAACCAGACAGCCTTAGGGAGAGGGAATTAGTGTACCAAACCCATTGACAGTCATCTAAGCATACAAACATTCCTTGGAATGATACTTTACATGAACAATACATGTGCACATAACTTTGCAGTGCTAAGTAATTACAGTTTATAGAAGTTACATATTTAGGGAACGCTAGACCAGGACGTGAGACAGTAATCAAACAGAGCAGACAGTGAAGACTAGCAAGGAGAAGAAGGAGGGAGAATTTAGAAGCAATTGCAAGTAGAAGAAAGCAAGTTGTGTATAGCTGATGAGAAAGACAAAAGGGAGAAGGAGTGTCTAATTAGCTGAGGAAGTGTGTTCCATAGCTTAGGGAAGTGGTGAGAGAAAGTGGCCTGTCCAGCAGAGGTAGAGCAGGCAGGGGCTACCATGGTACAGTATGAGTATTATAGGATCTAAGGGAGTGAGAGGGAGGGGGAGGAAGGGATATAGAGGAGGAAGAGAGGTAAGAGGGCAGATTACCAAACCAACATTTTGAAATAAATTTGGCACAATGGGAAAGATGCCTGTTTTCAAGAGAGAGGAAATGTGAGCGAGTGGTAAAGATCACAGTAGTGAGTCTGAGGGGGACAGTCAAGGGCAAATTGGCAGAAAGAGTGGAAGATGATGTCCAATCTGGTTAGGGAAGTCTTGGGAGCAGCACTGTAGACCACATCACTGTAGTCAAAATTTGGGAATATCATTTTCAGGATGAGTTCACTCCTGGCCGATAGTGGTATGCAACTGCGGTTCCTGTACAGGTCACCTAGCTTGGGGTGCAGTTTTTTCAGGATAGCATCCACATGTCCAGAAAAGTTGAGGTGTTGGTCAAGCCAAACCCCATGGTATCTAAAGGAGGAGGTGTCCTCCAGGGTTGTCCCATCTATGGTGTGGAAGGATGGTAGAAAGGAAAGCAGAGAGAGTCTCTGCCTTGTGCCATAGGTCATGGAGATAGTCTTCTTGGCATTTAGAAAGAGTTGATGTGAGCATAGCCAGTGCTGAACTTTATCAAAGTCATGCTGGAATCTGGATGCTACATCAATGGGACAGTGGTGAGAGGTATACAGAACAGTGTCATCTGCATACATGAGGGTGGGGGTAGATGTATATACTGAAGGAAGGTTATTTAGGAATACAGAGAATAGGAGGGGACCTAGCACTGAGCCCTGGGGCACACCAGTGATGATGAGTGTGTGAGCCTGGTATGCTCTTTATTGTCAGTATGGCATGCTGGCAAAGACCTGGGAATGTTTGCTAACACCACAACTGGGCTTAGTGCAACTTTTCCCACGTCCAGAGTCAAACAGTACCCAAGTTACTTACAATATGCCCAGTGTGCTGTAGTGCACAAGTATGAGCTAATAGCTGGTTGGCCACTAGTCTTCATATCCATACTCAGATGTATATATGGTGTTGCTGAATGCTTCAGGGCATGGTTTACCATCTCTGGCACTGTCACTGAAAGGCAAAATGGCAGCTGCACTGGGCTGCTGTTTGCATGCTCTCTGAAGAGAGAGCATTATTTCCCTCCCCCCTTGCTGCCTTTTACCACATTTTTGATTCAAGGAGAGCATAATGTGGCTGCCGTGATTGCGTGATTATATTCTGCAGCCCACATCTGATATTTTAGCAGCTTTAGTTAGTATTGAGGCACAAGGCTTTTAGTGTAGAGTGAGGACTGAACTAACGAATGAGGTACAGGAGTTAGAAATTTTTTGGTTTTCATGAGGGTTTTGAGTTAAAATTGCCACATTTGCTTTACCTGCTGGAGTGGTACCTGGAATTGAACCACAGAGTTTCAGAAAGGATATAAAAGGGAAGTTTTCCATCTAGTCTGGAGTTTCCAAGGGTTTCTGAGGGTGTCCTGGAGCTGAAGCGAAGAAATGAACTGATTTCCATCTGTGTATTGCTGAATCTGCCCAAAGGTTTGCTGCTTGAAGGAGAAATGAAATCAGTGGCATTCTGGACTACTTTCTGGGTTATTTATGGGGAGGTGGACTTAGTGGTGAGAGCGCTCCTTGCCATTGAGTGCTCTTGGCCCATTGGACTGCAGCAGGGGGCTGTTTGTTATGGTGGCCCCTGGTGCATTTTAATGATTGCTGCTGTTGGCCCCTGCTTCACTGCCGTGTTAGGGTCCTTGACTTTATCTGGCATCAGCTCACTCCCTAACTCTAGTCTCTTGAGCTGCCAGTGACTTTTCAATTGGGTTGTGTCTTCAGTGCTAGTGAGAGGGGCATTTAATTGCATGCACCATTGAAGCCCAGTGAGTGATTCCTGACTCTTCATTCTGTATGTTTTTTTGTGGGGTGCTCGGAGCTGGTGTGAGGAGCTCCTGATCAAATACCCAAAGACTTGTCCTCTCCAGTGTACCCTTTTCCAGCATTGAAAGTACTTTTCCATCCAGTTCTCCTTTCTGAGTCTGGACTGGTGAGAGCGCCCATGGTCTCAGTTTTGCTCAGGAGACTGTATCTCAAAATTGCTGACTACTTCATTCCTTGTGATAAATTATTGACTTGGTCATAGCCCTTATTGGTAACTGCATTATCTGTTGTGGCATTTTATTCTTGCTCTCCATAACAAATAAGGAATTTCTACTTGGTTGTGGGGGGGGGGTTGTGCTATGGGATTGGGAGTGTATGAATGTAGTATGCTAGTTTTTAGATATTTTATGTATTAGGAATGATGTTTGAGTGTGTCTGGAAGCTGGTAGTTTGAATTTGTGGGAGGGTAGGGTGGTGGGCGGTGCTAGGTAAGGGTGGTGCTGCCCTGGTCTGTGGAATGTGCCAGGGCATGCGACCCCTGTGTATTATCTATGATGCTGCCCAGCTGCGACATTTCAGGGGGTAGGAATGGTCTACGGCAGCAGGGCACTGTGGGCCAAGTGGGGGTGAGAAGTATTGAGGTTGTGAGGTGCAGGAAATGCCCTTAGCTTAGATGAAACCTAGAGAGAGGCCCAACGTGTTTGGTTTCCATCCCCAGGTTTCCCACCAGACCATGTAGGCAGGTAGCCAATAGGGCTGCAGTTACTTCTGGTCCCCTTTGGGTGGTATTATGTCAGATTGATGCGGAAGAAGACCGCAGTTATGGCAGACTTGATTTCCTCAGTCGATCTGGCTTGCATTACGAGACCTGGTTGGGTGATGATACCAGGCCTGTCCTGGAGGCAACCGTTCCCGCCGGGTACTCTGTGGTACATTGTCCGAGGTGGGAATGCAGAGGTGGGGGTGTGGCCATCTGCTTTAGATCTGATTTGAACTTCACCATGTACCCGGTGGGGACAAATGGGTCCTTTGAGTGTGTTGTGATGTGGGGGTGGTCCAGGTGCAGGTTGCAGGATTTTCCTCATTTACCGCCCCCTGGAGGTTGTGGACTTCTTTGTCGATGAGGTATTGGAGTCTCTCAGATGTTTAGTTCTGGGTGACTTCAATGCCAGGATTGACAACAGATCCTCACAATTTGGTTTAAACCTCCTCCAACTGATGTCTTCAGTGGGCCTGACACAAGTGGTTACTACTGCAACCCATCACCACAGCCACACATTGGACCTGGTATTTCCTCTGGGGCTTGAGGTAACTAACTTCAAGGTTGATCGGGTCTTGTGGCCTGATCACTGCATGGTGGAGTTCTCATTCAGGGCCCTCCCTGAAAGTCCTTCCCATGTTGAGATGGTCAGCTACTGCCCTTTAAGGGGTTGTCCCCAGAGGGACTTTTGGTGGTAGCTGACTTATCTAGTGTAGTTGCTGCATGTATGGTTGGCACGGACGAGGTGGTGGCCACCTATAACTGGTAGGTCTCCGGGGCACTTGATGCCATTGCACTGGTCTGTGTATGACCCAGATCTTCTCACTTGAGCTCTCCTTGGTTTGATGGGGATCTCAAGACGATGAAGATCAAGGGCCGGATGTTGGAGCACTGCTGGTGGAGGACCAGGTCAGATGGGGATAGACTAGACCTGCGTGCTCATTATTCTGAGTACTAGGCAGCAATCAACTGTAAGAAGGCAGAATTCCTGTCCAGGGAGATTGCTGCAGGGAAGAACGGACCTGCTCAGCTTTTTCAGACTGTGGACATACTTTTATATCCAGTCTGTCTACAGCTGAAAAAAGGTTTTTCAGTCACATTATGTGAAGAGTTTGCTTTACTCTTTGCTGATAGGGTGTCCTCCATCCGCCAAAGGATCCTGTCGATGGACCGTATTGTGGTTTGTGGTGATTATCCTGGGGGGAACAGAAGTGCTCCATTGGACTGGGAGGAGTTTAAACCGGTGGAGGTGGTTGAGGGTCATAGGGGTTATCTTAAAGCTGAAGTACACATATTGTGAACTGGACCTGGCACCAACATGTTTCTTGATGAGATGTGTAGGTTCTGTTGGCCTGGTGTTCACTGGAATTGTTAGGTGTTCATTAACTCATTATACCATGGGCGGCCATTTCGTATCAGGAGAATCAATAGATGGTTAGGACTTCATACAGAGCTGTTGAGTACAATGAGTTAACAGAGGGGGTATTTCCAGATGCCTTGAAAGAGGTTCTGGTGAGGCCCCTTCTGAAGAGGTCATCTTTCGACCACGACATTCTGGCAAATTACCACCCTATCTCCAACCTGCCTTTGTAGGGTAAGGTTGTCGAGAAAATTGTGGCACAACAGCCTAAGGAGCACCTCATGATCATTAACATCTATGAGTCACTCCAGTCTGGTTTCAGGGCAAGCACAACATAGAAATGGCATTAGTTAGGCTGCACAATGACCTCCTCAGGGTGAAAGATAGAAGAGAAAGGTCAATTCTTGTTCTTCTGGATCTCTCCTCAGCATTTGGTACTGTAGATCACATGATGTTGCTTGATTACCTCACAGAGTACTGTGGACTTGCTGGCACTGTCATCCACTGGTTTGAGTCCTTTCTCTCAGGCAGGAAATAATGGCTGGTGATAGGGAATTTCTCCTCCACCCCGAAGCTCCTGCCCTGTGGAGTGCCTCAGGGGTTGATCCTGTCACCAATGTTGTTTGCAGTGTCTTTGCTGTGCCTGGGAGAGCTCATTAGGTGTTACATTGTGGGTCTTCACTGATATGCAGATGATACCCAACTGTATATGTCCTTTGCCCCCAGAACACCAGATGCCATGGAAGTGCTTAACAACTGCTTGGCAGAGATCAATGACTGGATGTCCTCCAGCTGGTTGTGACCGAACCTGGATAAGATGGAGGTACTAGTGATTGAGCCGGGGTGCAGGCATGATGAGTGTGTCACAGGTGCTGGGATGCCAGGTCTTCACCTGGGTCCGGCACCATTTCTGGCCTCTACTAGGGTGTGAGATCTTGGCGTGATCCTTGATAATGGTCTGACAACTGAAGCTAAGATGTTGGCTGTCATCCAAAGTGTTTTTTACCACTTGAGGAATATCACCAGGATCAAACCCCTAGTTCCACCTGATGACCTGCCTACTCTGGTACATGCTTTTGTGATCTTCAGGCTCGATTACTGCAATGCTCTTTACTTCAGGGTCTCCAGAGGTACCTTCTGTTGGCTGCAGCTGGTCCAGAATGCTGCTGCTAGGTTGCTGACTAGCCTCTTGAGGTCTAGTCATGTGACCCCGGTGCTGCCTGTCAGGTGGAGGGCTATCTTCAAGGTGAATCTTTTCACCTATAAGGCTCTACATGATCTAGGGCTTGGCTACCTGGCTGAGTTCCTGTCACCCTACACTTCGGCCCACTCCCTCCACTCCTCGACCAGGGGTCTCCCTGAGGTTCCCAAGACTAGACTGCAAACTTCCGGTGACAGGGCCTTTAGTGTCACTGGGCCAGTCCTGTGGAATGCTCTTCCTCCTTCTCTTAGGGAGGCGCCATCAGTTGAGGCTTTTAAGAGGGGCCTAAAGGCCCATCTTTTTGCCTTGGCTTTCCCATGTAAAAATAGTCTGATTAGTGCTGTGCTGTTTTATAATGCTGCTGATTTGGTCTGATTTTATGTATTTATTGTTATGTATTTTATCTGTCTCCTCTACTCTTTTTATTTGTTTGTACATGTGAAGTGCCCAGAGCCCTTGGGATTGGGCGCTGTACACATAAAATTTGCATTGCCTTGCCTTGCCTTGCCTTGTCCCATAGAGTTCAGGAATGGCACATTTTGAAAAGTATGTTCTGGATGGAATCTGCCATTTGGGACAGGCATGGACCATGAACCTCCAAAAAACAGCTTTCTCAACAAAAGAGTATGGCAAGAGATCAATAGCCAACATTTCTGCAGCTGCTTCATTTAGTTCATGTGCAGTAGCATGATTCAGAGGGAATTTGGAGTGCCCCTCAAACATGGTATGCCGTGTAGGCTGGACCTTTCTTGGGGTTGGGCTACTAAACAGCTGGACTCATCACGGCTGCATTGGTGTGGTTTCTGTGTGCTGCTGCTTGAGTGACACCACCTACTTTTGGGGTTTTCTGCAATGCTGTAACTGTGCTTCTCTGACTCAATGAGGTGGTACTACTCAGCCCACTACAACTGCTGATATGCCCACTACTAGGCAGAACCACAGCCACAGAGTCCTCATCCTCCTCTATGTAGTCATCCTCACTCACCCAGATTTCCCCTCCAGCCGCCAGGTCTGTTGTACTGTCACTTGTGTTTGCCTTGACTAATGATGATGATGGACTGGAGCCCGCTGCACTGGCTTCCTTTTGGTATTGAAGTCAGCATGACAGGTGCCTGTTCTTCAGGTGGGTGTGTTGCCCACTAGTACCTAGGTGGCTGCCCTTTTTACCCATACTGACTAGTGCTTTACACAGCTGACAGATAGCAACTGACTCATCAGCTGGGTCAAGCATATAGAAATCCCAAACGTGGTATTTTGTTCCCCTTGTTTTGCCATGGTGCCACGACTAAGACGACTGAGGAGAAGGCGTGTAAATTTCTGTTTTTGGGGCTGATTTGAGAACCTCAAAAATATTGGGGGGGGCTTTGGTAGTTGGACCACTACTACTCATAGCATCCCCTGCACAATCTGCATCACAACCCTTATGCTTTTTATTTTTGGGCTCCCATAGGGGGTACAACACCTCATCATCAGCACAGCCACTGTTCTCCTCCTCCTCCACAGGTCTGTCCTCCTAAACCTCACCATGTGCAGGCTCTCTGACCCTCTCATTATCAGAGGTCTGACCCTAGTTTCTTTATCTCCTGCCTCAACCACTGTCACCACACTATCAGGCTCAGCAGCATGACCCCCACCACCAGCCACGGGGACACAAATAACCTCCTCCTCTATCACTGTTTTTTGTTTGCTGATACTGCTACTGGTACCATGTGATAACAGCCCCACCAAAAACAGCAGCAAACTAAACGGCAACTACGTATTGGCGACAGCAACAAAAGCCACAGCGACCTACAATATAAACAATCAAAACCTTACTTTTTACAAAATAAACTGAAAACATCATTTTCTGGGGAGGCTATGTCCCCCACACCCCCCTAACTAATGTAATCAACTCGGGGAGGGGCGTGACTCTTGTGGAAAGAGGAAATCATGGGGGGGATATACCATGGGTGGGCTACCTGTGCACAAGGGGAGAACATAGGGGGGACAAACTCATTGGGACCGGAACACCTCTAGAAACAAACAAAAAAATAAACTACAACAACTGAAAACCACAAAAAAAACAGAAGCACCACTCCAGTCCCGAACCCCAGTCTATCAGAATTGCAAGCCATCACCTAACCCACCATGCCAGACAGACAGCTGGAAACAGCCCTCCCAAACACACCCTTTATCCTTCACGTCATACCTCTGCCTGACTATTCAATACATAGCCATCTTTCACATTCGCTGTAATTCCCGTCGCTCTTTAGTAATACTTGTTGTCTCCACAGTCGCTCATATTGGCAGAGAAAAAATTTGCAACACTAATGCTACCGCTGCAAACTACTTCTTCACTACTCCCAGCCTCTAAGCCCGCAGAACACACTGCTGATGTGCCCACAGACATTGTTTTTTTTTAAGTGCAGCACCATTTTGCCCCACTGCATTTGCACTCTTATTTGCTGCCTCCCCAGCTCCAAACAGTGACAACAATTCTTTTTTTTTTTTAAAGCACATGGATTATAAGGAGTAACAGGGGTAATTAATATATGACAGGACAATTTAACACCACAAGGATTACAGCAACAGTGACAGTGACAGGACAAATTATTATTTTTTTTTTTACCAGCACAGGGATTACAATGCCAGGGGTTAACAACAGTAACCAAACACATTTCTAAAAAGCACAGGTATTACAAAGACAGGGCTAGCAACAGTGACAGGACAATTTTTTTGTTTTCTTTTTTAACTCAATTTTCTTTTATTGTTAAAGAATAAATATCTGAAATTTTGGATATGACAGGTAAACATTATATCTTATACATCAGTTCTTCAATGTTATACAGTGCCAGCTTACATGTAGAGATGAAATAAAAACACTCTCTTTACTGTCCATATGATCAACCCATGATTGTGCATGGGGAGGAGACATTACTGCACTGGGTCTGAAGACCTGTCAAGGTGGTTACAGTCTTGTGCAGTGGTTCTATGTTCCTCTCCCGAGATTCTGGTTAGATTTGGTAAACTGAGAGTCCAAAAGAGATGGAGAGATATTCAAGCAACAAACATTTGCTAGAAAAGAAAGACACAAAATAGAACAGCTGGCTAGCAATCAATTCTTTGGTGCATTCTAACTCAGTGAATGCACTTATACTATTTATAACTTAAAAGACCAAATATTAACAGAACAATAATTATTTACAATCCTCTACAATCTGAAATACTTATTTTCTCATTTAATGCACTGCATTCCTTCCTTTCCCCATACCATTATCTAACTATAATCTAAAGACAGAGCTCCCTTGCTTTGTACTATATTCTTGCCTTTAACATAAGGTTTTCCCCTGATGCCTGACAGGTTGGAATTGACCAGCAGCTCCTTTTACCCGCCCTTTCTCCTATCTTTTCTAAATCCTTTTTGATCAGATATCTCTACTAGTCTTCCCCTCTCTGAGTCTCTCTCCAGGTTTGCCATGGTCTCCAAACATCTAAGTATTTCTCTTTCTCTAAACGAATCATGTGTATGTGATATTTTCCATCCTCTCCACCTCTTCTACTCTTAGGATCCACTGTTCCCTCGTAGGGGGCTCAGGTCTCAACCAAGTGAATGTGATACACTTTAGGGCCACCACCCTTAGTATCTGGCCCAACTCAATTACATTCCTCTTCTTAGATGACAGGGTCAGGAGACCTAACACCATATCTTGAAATGTGAAAGGAAGAGGAAACCCCACCATGGCTGCCATACTAACATGTATCTGCTGCCAGAAATGTTGTAATTTGGGGCAGTCCCAAAATATGTGGTAGTGTGTTGCCCTAGGGGTACCACACAAGCGCCAACAAGCCTGTGACACCTGGGGGTGAAAGTGTTTCATAATAACAGGGGTTCTGAAGAACTGGGTTATAATTTTCCAATTAAATTCTCTCCAACTCGAAGAGGATGTTACCTACCAATGCCACTGGAACCTACGGGCCCAACTTACTGGTGCCACTTTCCTCTCTTCACTATCTACCTCCCATCTCTTTCTGATATCTTCTAGAATGGGACGGTCAATGGGGGAAGGAGCACCTTATACAGCATAGAGATATAATTTAGTTTGTCTCTGATCTTGATCAGGTCCCACCAATATTGCTCAAGGGGGGGTCATTTCTCTTCTGATCAGCTGGAAGACATCATCCGAAGTAATTAGGTGTCTGACCTGTAAATATCTGTAAAAGTCTTCTCTACATAGAGAGAATCTTTCTTGTAAAATCGCAAAGGAGAGACAACCTGTTCTATCAATCAGCTGGGCAAATCGAGTAAGACCTTTACCTTCCCAGTAACTGTACCCCAAGGTGGACTTTGCTGGAGGGAATTTGTCTTCATGGCAGATGAGGGAAAGTGGGCCGAGATAGTTGGGAGTGTGAGTTATCTTACGTAGTCTGAGAAGGATTCTTATGGAATGTTTCACCCATGGGTTTGAGTTTAAGGACCATATGTTAGGATGTATCATACTTGTAGGAAAGGTCCATAATTTTAACCCCCTCAATGCTTCCTTTTCTAATGGGTAACACCCGGACTCCTGTCTTCTTTTGGCCCAGGTGTAGGGCTGAGACCTCTGAGCTGCTAAATAATAATAATATAAATGAGGGAGGCCCAACCCCCTCCCTCTCTGGTTGTCTGAAGGATTTGTATAGGGATCCTGGGACATTTCCCTTCCCAGATAAATTTAATTGTTTTATGTAGTTGGTTCCAGAAATATCTTGGGATATTTACAGGGAGGGTCTGAAATGAAAACAGAAATCTTGGTAATTCGTTCATCTTGATCGTATGAATTCTTCCATACAGTGTGAGAGGCAGCAGCTTCCATCTAGCCATATCCATCAGCAGATGATTATATAGTTTGACATAATTATTCTGAAATAATTTCAAGGTGTCGGCTGAGACCTGGACTCCCAAGTATCTAAAGGTATTCTTCTTGGCCCATGTGAAGGGAAATTAGTTCTTGAATCCAGCAGAGGTTCTGCCACTGAGCACCATAGCCTCATATTTAGTAATGTTTATCTTATACCCAGCTAAAGTACCAAAGATCCTCAAGGTTTCTAGGAGATGTGGTAGGGAGTGTTGTGGTCTTTCAAGAAAAATAGGGAATCGTTGGCATATAATGCTACTTTTTATTCTTGGTTTCCCACCAATACCCCAAGGATATTAGGATTACTACGAATCCAAATGGCAAGAGGTTCTAAAGTTAGGGCAAAGATCAAGGGTGAAAGGGGCCAACCATGTCTGGTGCCTCTTTTCAAAGGTATACATTCTGATAGGTAGCCATTTACCCTGACCCTGGCCTCTGATTTATGATAAAGGGCAGAAATAGCTGAGGTGAAGTTATCACCCAGTCCTAACTTTGACAGGGTGGAGGCCATAAAAGTCCAGTCCACCATGTCACGGGCCTTTTCGGCATCCATACTAATAGCCAACTGAAAAAAAGTGTCTTTGAACTGAGATGACATTAAGCAGCCTGCATATATTACCATGGAGGAACCTCCCTGCTATAAAGCTGGTTTGGTTGTGATGACTCAACCTGGATATACATGTTTGGAGTCTATCGGCCATGATACCAGTAAATACTTTCATGTCTACTTGGAGGAGAGAGATCGGCTGATATGAACTGCATAGTTGGGAATCTTAGCCTGGCTTTGGGATTACTGATATTTGTGCCAAATTCCAAGATGGCGGGACTCTTTCATAATCTAACAAAATTTCATTGTATGTTGCCAACATCAGGTCAGTCAGTTGGGGGCGAAACTCCTTATAAAATTCGGCCAGGAAACTGTCATGTCCTGGGGCTTTTCCATTCTTAAGGAATTTAATTTTAGTCATAAGTTCTTGTTTTGTTATAGTGGAATCTAGAGTTAGTTTGGTCTCCTCATCCAACTTGGGCATCGGCAGGGAGTCCAAAAATTGTTGTACTCGATCCTGATGGTCCCGAGTGATATTTGAGTCATATAGGGTGACGTAAAATTTAACAAACTTCTTAACTATCTCTGATGGGGAGGTTATTGGGGACACACTTTCTCTATCTTTTAAACAAACAACAGCTCTAATTGCCATATCTTTGCATAATTGCCAGGCTAACAATCTACCAGCTCTATTCCCATTTTCAAAGAGTTTCTGCCTTGCATATCTTAACTGTCCTTCACTTTGTATATCTAGCAGCTTATTTAATTCTCATCTGGCTTGATCCAACTCAGCTTTCATTTGCTCATCTAGGTTAGTTTTATGCTTTGACTTTAATTCAGCTATCTTTTTTTCTAAATTCAGTCTCTTCTGTATTCTTGTCTTTTTGATCTTGGATGAGTAATAATTTCACCCCTCAGACAGCACTTCAGTGTGTCCCACCGGATACACTCCCTTGTGTCCCCACTAGGATTATTTTGCAGGAAGGTCTGGATTGTTTGTGATATCATCTCTTTGAAGTCCTTATTGGTGATAAAACTGGTATTTAGTCTCCAGCATGTCTCAGGGGGTGACTTCACCGTGGAAAGGGAGAGGGCTACTGGGGCATGGTCGGAAAGTGTAATATTCCCTATCTCGCACCTGCTAATCCTCTGAATCCAGTTAGTTGAATTTAAATAGTAGTCAGTTCTTGAGTATCCCTTATGGCGGGGGGAATAATATGTAAATTCTCTATCTCTGGGGTGGAGAAACTGCCATGTCTCCATCAGACCCAGCTTGTGATTAAGTCACTGAATGAGTTTGCCAGTTCTTGTAGCATGTCCCCTATTAGGTCCCGAACGGTCTTCCCCAGAATTTATCACCTCATTGACATCACCTCCAATTATTACTAAGCTCTGTGCCTCTGTAACACTTTCTTTATTTAACTTGTCTAAGAATGCTATAAGGGGGAGTTTCCTCATTCAGAGCATATAGGTTCACCAGAACACATATCTGTCCCCTCTATTTACCCTCAAGATGGACAGATCTACCCTTTGGATCTGTTCTTGTCTTTGTGATATCTAACGGGGCATCCCGCCTCACCAGGATGGCCACCCCCATATGATGTGGAGCTGCCTCATAGTGAGAAGAGTATAATTGGCCTACCCACGATCTCCTTAACTTTAAATGCTCTTGAGGTGTTAAATGGGTATTTTGTAGAAATGCTAAGATAGCTTGTCTCTGAAATTTCTGCTAAATTTTTGCTCTTTTAATTGGGTTATTGATTCCCCTTACTTTGGGGGAAACAACCTTTAAATCAGCCATTGTCATGTAAGGGGGGTATAAAATTCCTAGGTGGTGGGGGAAGGATCATTGTGCTTTCTAAAATCTTCCTGCATTGTAGAACATCATAGAACATTTCAAACTTTAACATGAACATACTCCAAACAATTAACAGCAACTAAATAAACAATTTCAACCTCTTCAAGCTATACTAGCCCCAAGGTCACACACTATGATATGACGATGCTATGTGGTGTGATCGGATACCCTATGAATTTGGGGATCCCGTCCAACTTGGGCCACAATTAAGCCCTAGCACTGGAGGGGCTATTCTGTAACTTTGCACCAAACTGTGGAAAATTCCTAGGCCTGATGTTGTAGTAAGCCTTACAAACAGAGGTGTCCATCTCACTGCTGTGTTTTTGTGGTAACTGTTGTTGATAAATCAAGAGAGAAAATCAGGTTGACTAGGGGAGAGTTACTCCCTCTCAAGGGAAAATAGTATGGAGTTGAGGTGGAGGTCCCCCCTGCTCACCACCCATCCAACCATCCATCTATTGCGAGGTGGGTAAGCCCATAGGTCGGTCGTGGCAGTCACCCCCTCCAGCTAGAATCATTCTAGGCAGTGTCCAGTACTAATCTTTATGGAGCACCCCTAATCATCTTAGGTACCGTTAGAGCATATAAAGGAGTCACTTGAGGCAGTTCTTTCCAGAGTTAGACAGAATAATGTGGGCTCTTCGCCAGTGGTACTGCCAGTCAATGGGTCCAAACTGGCCACCAGAACCTGCCAAAATATTTTGTGGTAGGTTATTAAAACAAAAAAATCTAGTCCAGGAGTCTGACACCAGCGCCCACCTGACATGGTTAGCAACCTGGCCACCAGGACTCTCTTTAAGGTCTTAATTGCCCTGAAAAAGCCTCTGTTATGCTTTTTTTATTCTCCTCCACTCCAACAGGTGCTCCTTCAACTTTCACCTATGCATGCTGGATACAGCATCCACCCGACTTCCCAGTGAGCCTCCCTCCCAGCAACAGAGACCGTTGGATTGGAAGGGTCTTCCAGGGTGTCCGCCCACCCCCCACGTACCCAAAAATTCCAGTTTCCCTTCAATTATCTGCATGGTTCCACTGAATATCATTATTATCACAGGAGTGCATACCCTTGTAATGCTGATCTTTTCATACTTTATATGAATTCAGTTTATGCGCTCACATCAGAGTAGTAACCCTATCCTCCACCCATCCAGGTCCTTCCCTAGGAACACTCACAGTCCTGAGAATTTAAACCGGTGTCCACTCTTGATAGCCTTCAAGCTGGATTGTCAGATCTTGTCTCCTCTGCAGGTGGTTGGGAGCTGCTGCCTCTTCTCTCCAAAACTGCACCATCGCTGATCAAAGTGTGGGGATCTTTGTGCTGTCGGACCCTGTCCCACACTCTGGAAGAGCCCGTGCAGTCTGATTGCCCTTTTCATTTGGTTCCTGCTACTTTCCAGGATCATTCCATCATGTTGCTCCTTTGCTGGTTGGTGACATCTGGTGGAATGGAGATATTCATAGACTGAAGAAATCAGTCTGCTGTTGCCAAGTCTGGGAATCTTCGTGGCCCATTTTCTGTGAGTACCGTTAGTTTTGTGGGGTACTCCAAGAATGCTTTAACCCCTTTATTTTGGAGAAGGCAAATCACTGCTAGGACTTTTCTTCTTTTGGCTAGCAACTGGAGAGTAAAGTCCTGCTCAAAAAAGAGCCTGGTATCTCCACATAAATTTATTTTTTCCCCCACGTTGTTTTCAAATTTCTTCTTTGACTCTAAAGTCTCAAAATGCTAGTGTTAAAGACCAGGGTCAAGCCTTTGGATACTTAGGTTTGGACACTAAGGAGCAGTGAGCTCTTATGATGTTAAGGGGCTGATCTGGTGGTAAATGTAATATTTCTTTCAGAAAGGATTCCATAAAGATTGGAATTGGAGCAATCTCTGTACCTTCTGGCAAGCCGTGGATGCGGATATTATTCCACCTGTTTCTGTTTTCTAATTCCCTGATTCATCTTTCTAATTGAAGCCCCCTGTTGTGCAGATCCAATAAGGCTGTGTTGTGGATGTCTACTGTGGAGGAACACTCAGTTAGCGCTCTTTCCATCTGGTCTGTTTTTTGCTCCAATGTTTCAAGTTTCTGGTGGTCCTCTAGCACTTTGGATTCCTGTTGATGTAATGTGGCATTCATTTTTTGTAAAGTGATACAGAGTTCTTTTGATGTAATTGTGCAGTAACCATCATCCGAGCATTCTGGGTTGGGGGTTAAGCACTGCAAAGCCATGGATGCTGCGGCCTGGATGGGCTGTGCATATTCCAGCAGCATTTTAAGTTGTTTTTGAGTTTGGGTGCCTGATTTATCTTGCATTTTGTTCCAAGCTGCCATTGCCTTCATTTTCTATCACTCAGGGCTCTGGATGGGTGCATTTAGTGGTAGATTTTGGTGGATTCGGTAGCAGTGATTCAGAGCTCCATGATCAGGCTGCCATTGAGATGGTGCTCACACCAGAAGTCACAATTTTTTTTCTTAAACAGCACAGGAATTACAACAACAGGGACAGCAATGACAGAAACATTTTTAAGCAGCAGAGTTATTACAACAAAAGGGGTAGCAACGGTGACAAGACATTTTGTCTTTTTTTAAACAGCACATGCATTAATGACAGGGGTAACAACAGTGACAGAAACAGAACACATTTTTAAACAGCACAGGTGGTATTACAACAACAGGAGCCACAACAGTGACAGGACAATTTTTTTAAATAGCACAGGGATTACAACAACAAGGATTAACAACAGTGACAAAATAATTTTCTTTTTTTTTAAACAGCACAGGGTCAGGGATTACGAGAGCAGGGATAACAGAAAACTGTGGGCTGGATTTTCAAACAGTTAAGAATCCTGAAAGCCTCTGATGCGCTGAACAAATGGTGCATGGGACTTGTGGCATTCTCCATCTGGCAATCAGGATTTTATATCCCTTGTGCTGCTCGTTGCACCTTAAACCACATTTTTTTATGTTCTAGCCTGCACCACTCCTAAGGTCCGTTGTTACCGAGCTTGTGCCAGATATTTGACACAAGCTGCAGCAAACCATGGAAACTGTTACAACAGTGCCCGAGATTGGAAAATCGGGTACAGTTGTGGCAAACTGGTTTGGCACCCCATAAAAAGTTAAGTCCCCTGGCATAGGGCTTGATGCAAGCCCTGCACCAGCATATGAAAAGCTGGCCCCATGACTTTAAGGAAAATATACTGTAAGTAGAAATCTCCTAAAACTTCAACAGACACACACTCACAAAATGGGTTACTGAGACACACAAGTTACCCAACACAGTCAAATGACAAAAATGAAAAAAGAGAAATTACAGATTAAAAACAAACAGTAACAAAAAAGAGGAAGAAAATAAAAATTTAGCACAAATCTGCTAACTAAAAAAAGCTCCAGATCTTTCTGGACTGCCTTGCTGCTTACAGACTACCCTCCCCCAGACAATTGCTTCACAGACTGGCAAAAGAAAATACTACTTTAACGTAAATAATTACAGATAAAATGAACAAAAACCCCAAATCTAGGAGAAAAACAATTGGGAGCAATCTGGATGAAAAAAGATTACATTTAAATGTTGTTTTGCTTTAAAACAAGCCCACAGTTTTCTCACTTCTTGCACTTCACACACACTACACTGAGGGACAACCTACTTTGCATCCTATAGGCTGTTGAGCAACTTGTGAGTCTGTGACCTCCCTACTGGCTGTTCAGCAACATGTGACCTCCATCTTCTGTTCCCGTTAAGTTAATTGCAAGCTTCTCCTTTGTACCAAACTTCATCTTCGCTGGCTTGTCAAGACTTTACCTCAGTGCCTCACTTCACCGGCAAAGTTCTGACTTTGCATTCACAGAGTCATCAGTATTTCTGCGAAGTCCATGACTTCGCATGGCAAATTAATCCACTAAGCAAAGTTTTTCAACTTCGCACATCTCTACTTGGAGGCTTGGATGAGTATCTAGGGATGGTGGGTGATGGGGCTGGGGCTGGGAGGGCTGGTCAGATGTGGGCTGCACTGTAGCTCAGGAGCAGAAATAATTGAATAAAAAACCTTTTAAATGTAGAACCCACCCCCACCCATTGTGGCATACAGATCCCACCCCCTTCTACAACCAAGACCCATTAGAATAACATATCCTCACTCCCCCCCAGCACCATACCTCCTTCCCTCCTACTGTCCCAGTGAAGTTGGTCAGTTTCAGTTTTTCATGAATAGAATAGCCCTTTTCCCACCCATGCTGCAACATACACAACCCCCCCACCTCATCACATGCCATCCCTGTCCCTGAGATATAAAAGTAGTATTATACAATGGGGTCCAATTTTCCAGCATTTTGATTGGCTAATCACCATCTTTATCCATGAGTAAATCCTACAAAAACCCATGGGTAAAGATCCAACAGCAAAAGCAACCTGGTCACAAGAAAAAAGCAATACAAAAGAAATCACTGACTCTAGGTTTTCAGCCCAATATCTCCACCATCTTGTTTTTGGCCTAGTGAGAACTCCTGCTGCAACTCTCAGTTTAAAAATTAAAAAAGCTTCATAACGCACTCCTCAAACCAATTCTAATAAGGCAAAAAAAACCTTTTCACAAATTGTTCTGTGTGACTACTTGCACCAACCTCACCTCTCAATATTTCTCAATATCGCTTGGCTCCACCACCCCCACAAGATGATCTGCTGCTAGTTCCAGTATGCATGCTCCTTGATAGTTACTCTAAATGCCTAAATGTGCTGCATGAAAAACACTGTTTTCCTGATTAGAATAAAGAAAAAAAAATTTCCTGACAAGACCCCTACTTTCTTCTGACCACAACTGGCAAAATCACCCCAGAACCAGACCCTGAGGTATTGCAGCCCATCAGCACTTGCACCACATTCTGTCACAAAGCATCAACTACACAACCAATCTCAACTCCAACAGGCTTTCTCTTTTTAAAAACAGAAACAAACAAACAAAGAAAAAGAAAGAAAGAAACAAGCATTCCAGCAACTGTGTGTGTCTGTGTATGTGTGGGGATTGGGGGTGGGGGGCACTGTTTTAGCCATAATCTGTCTAGCTACAAGGCACTATATAACAGGAGGAAGGGCGATCAATAAAAAAAAATATTTTTAAAATCCTTTTATTACAAGATATTGCATAATCACAATAATGCACTCCAGTGTGTGGGTTATGGTGGGATTTACCCACTTCTGCTATAGTTAAGCCACTCTGCCTGCAGCCTTGTGACTGAACCAAACCAGGCATAGGTAAATTCCACCATAACCCACACTGTGTCATGGATTTTTGCTTAATACACCCCCATCCTTCTACCATCTACCACTCAACATCCCTCCCCCCTCCAAAACCCATCCCTCCTCCTCCCCTTCAAAGCCCCATGAAAGTGTAAAGATGAAAACCATCCCATTCTGGAGCAAGAAAGATACTCCCTTTAGTGTCCTTCACATGAATGAAGTGATATCCTCTCCTACAGTATAGCAACATGATTGGTCACTTGTCATCCACAGTGACTACAGATATACAGTGTCCTCCCTTACCCTCCATAGGAAGAATAGTGTGCATTGCACAGCCCTGGGAGTACAAATGGTGTTCTTCCATTCAAGTGTTCTGGATTCTAGTCTCCTCACCCTATCCCTACCTTCCAGAGTCCCCCCTAGCTGCTAGCCTCCCTACCCCTTGCCCTCGTGGTGCAGTCAGTTGCCATTTCAAACCATCAACATGTAGAGTCATGACCAGACTGCAAATGTACAATCTGCTTTCTTAAAAAAAATTATTTTAAAAAGCATTTCATTCCTTACCTGAATGAGGCATGGCTCCCCTTCATGGATTGCTAAAGTCTTGATGCTACCTGTGGCTTTCTAATCTGTAAACTTAAATTTTCTGATATTGCTCACCTGCCATGTATTTTGCTTGCTGCAAGAAATAATTCTTTGCATGTCTTTCTTCTGTCCCTGGGAACCCTACACAAATGAGAACTCGTATCTCATAAGGCTTTGTTAGAGAACAGCATTTTTATTAAATGGATAAAAAACAACAACTAATATACAATTGTTTTTCTCAGCCTGTATCCTGTATAATACTTCTGTTTGCCTCCTATTTTTGTGATTTGCCCAGTTTGTGCCTGAAAGCCGGCAAATGTCTTGCCTAATGCACCTACCTGGTAATTAAAAACTAACTAAATAAATAAATAAGATACATTTCCATATTAATGACTTGAGTCCTGTGGAAAAGACAATGAGGACATTTCAGGGTCGTGATATTGTGTTTCTATTGGTGTGAAGAGTTAATGAGACATCCCACCACTAACCATACCTATGGGAAAATGTATATTGTGAAAACACAACTTGCAGGAAAGGTGTACAAAAATTTGAAATGCTTTGTTTGATGTGGATATTGTATGTAACATAGAAACATAGGCTTTGATGGCAGATAAGGACTGCTTGGCCAACCTAGTCTGCCCATTTCCTTACCTAGAGGATAAGCTGCTGATCTTATTTAACCAACAGCCTATTTCTTCCTACCCCCCCACAAAAATTGCCTTATGTCTGTCCCATGCATTCTTGAACATTTAGAAAATTGTGGTTTCATAATTTTTAAAAGCATTTTATGTCTACTTTTACACTTAGGTAGCAATTTGCATGCTAATGTTTTCCAACTGTGCAAAAGTTCAACAAGATTATTTCCAGAGAGATTATAAACAGGATATTACAGACTGTAAATTGTTTCTTAATGTCAACAGTAGCTACAATATTTAGATTGCTCATATATTGCCTGTATTAACACTGTACTATTGTGCAACCATTCTTTTCACCGATCAATATGACAAACACTTTGTTCCATGCCATCATAGGGGAATAAGATATGTATCACTGGGGTGATACAGCTAAAATGTTCCTTTTGATTCATGAGACAGTATAAGAGTTATCAGAGAGCAAGGAAAATAGGAGCAGCGGTAGCAAAAAAAATCTGGAGATTGTATTTCAGGTCTAAGTGCATCAGTATCCTTTTACCATATAATGACGTCTTGTAGTGGCTGGTAGAAACTAGAATGGTGCCTTTGTGTTACTCATGGGTTGACCTTCGTATCTTCAGGGCATGTCAGGATTGTAATGGCATTCCTATTGTAAGAGAGAGTGGGCATTTGTGTTTCCTTTCAAGCAACCAACAAAAACCTATTGAGAGACAAGACAAACCTGCTGAAAGTGATGTTTGTTTTGTCTGTTATAAGTAGCTCCAATTAAGGAACATGACAGATCGCTTAGCTGTAATCTTAAAAGTGCAAGAGATGAGGAACTTCACTACTCTGACTTTTATGTACAAACAATCTTTCTTAATGATGAAGAGATTGGGTGGCATGATAAAGTGATGTACTGACTTTTCACCCCCAATAACAGGATTTGAATCTCACTCAAACTCAAACAACAGTGAATCATTACAATGGGCAGATAATGTAAATGTTAATTGAACTAGAAGAGCAGAGTAAAGCATTTTATTGAGACGGGTAGGATTTATTTCCAAGAGGCATGAGTATGTTTGGTTCATAGAAAGAAGGAAAAATGCCCTAAACTAACCCAGTTGTGGTGCTGAGGTCACAATATAGTTCAAAAAAGCCACTGGATTAAGAATGCAGAAAACAGCAAAGATTCACTGTTGCTACTGTAGTAGGGTGCTTTCAAAGAGGGCTAGCATGTGAAACATGATAGTCCATCAATCAATTAGCTGCTGTTAAATGTCTGGAATTTTCAGTTATCTTAATAATATGTAGAGTAGTACATTAATAGATATCTCCTAATGATGAAAGCATATTGGATTTCACTCTTGACTTGTGCTGCTACAACACTACTGTTCATGATACACTCTTAAATATTATTTATTTATTTACCTATTTATTGATGTATGTATGTATGTATTAATTTATAACATTCCACCAGGCAACAGCTGAGAATCAGTAACATGATAATTATTTTTTTTTTATATGGTATTTCTGCCTTGGTCCTGTTCAGCACTCCTACCCCCATCCACTGTCCCTCCAGTGCCATCCCCAAGGATCACACCCCTCCCTTGAGTTCCCACGACTTACCCTTCATGGCAGGGTGGTGGGGAGTGACTTGACCCACCCAACACAGTTCCAACCAGGGAGATGCCATCTCAGGACGGCACCAGCAGGGACAGCTTCATACAGCTGACCAGGACCTTTTTCCATTTTCTCCCCTTGTTGTGGAGGTGGGGCATGCAATGATGCTGACAGAGAGAGTGCACATGTTTTCGTGCGCGCTCCTCCTGGCATCTGCCCCAACTCCTCCCATTCTGCACTGTCAGTGCACCATCCTCCAGCCACTGCCAGGAGACAATAAGGTGTTGACAACTGGTGACCCCCCCCTTCCCGGAGAAAGAGAGCAGTCCCTCAGACACTCAATCCTTCTCTCCCCTGCTGACCCCCGGTGGCCCGGGCTCGCTACCGAACACGGGTCACCGGCATAGTGCGAGGTAATGCATCCACGCCTCAGCCCTCAGTGCCACTGGCTGACTGTAACATGGTAATTTAAGATTGGAAGGGGCTCTAGGTCCATAAGGGCCCCACCCCATTTAATAACCAAGGATGAATCAGTATGCTGTGCAACACAAAATTAGCTATAGGAATTTTGCACCAACTTTACTAACAAGGGTACCCTTTAATTTTCTTGGTATGCTGAAATTTACAGAGAATTGCAAACACTGACCAACTCATCAGATGTTTACAAAATAGAAAGCATTTCTATTTGACTTTTTTTTGGTGCAGTGAAACATTCATTGAAGGCTGTTCCATGGTTGGTGGCAAAGTAATGTGACTTGGTCTTCCTTGTGGCCTTGGGGCTTAAACAGTTGTTGCCAAAGCCATGGTCTGATATTTCCAGATATTTCACAATATTTCTAAAGAGATTCTCTCTGGTGGCCCAACAGCAGAACTGCAAGCAGACTTCTCTAGCGATAACACAGACAATTCAGGAAATATTGAACCATGCTAATTACTGTTACTGTATAGCTCCACAAGTCCTCAGTAGAGTCCAAAGCTTTGGGGAGATGACAGGCCACCTTGAATGGATCTGTGAGCTCTTGGGTGATCGAAGGAAGGTGGGACACATGGACACAAAACCTCCAGATGGGGCATGTTTGTCCAAGCGTGCAGAGAACTTGCATTAGAAATACTGTAAGATATAACTTTTTTGTTAGTAGACATAGAACGGGGTGACCAGTAAATGTTGTGATGATCATGAAGCTGGGTGGAGAGGTTTAATGACCTGAATAACCATGCCTATCCAAACATTGGTGGTGGTGGAGGCTTTGAGGCATCAGAGATTTCATCCTCAGTATACCATATAATAGTCACTGAAAGCATCTAGGAGGGTACCAGTAGAGACAATGCAGTGGGTGAGTGAGGATAATACATATGAAGGGTGGTGGGGTACTGTTGTATTTCTGGGAACCCATTACAGCTACCCCAGTACTCTGCTCTGACCCTACTTTCTCCTGCGAGTGGCTTATTGCAGAAATTACACTAGGTTCTAATAAAAAGATCTACTTTGGGTGCTGTTTTCATCTTCCTAAAGGTGGCATCACAGAGCTAACAAACCTCTTATCAGGCCTGGGCCAACTCTCTCCCACAAGGAAACTATCATACTTAGTGACTTCAGCCTAAACTGGTTAAGACCCAAGGAAACAGACTACAGTAATTTACTCAAGGAGTACAACCTCTTGCAGTCCATCATCACCCCCACAAGAAGCAATACCCGCACTCAAAATCACTCCCTCCTGGTCTGGGTAGCAACAGAGAGGACAAGATACTTCAAGCCAGGATCCTATTGGATTCCATAAGTGACCACTCCCCCACCTATATAATTTGGTCTACCAAAACAAAGTGTGCCCCTCCAAAATACTTGACCTTTAGGAATTTTGCCTGCCATGTCATTAACTGCCTGCTCACGGAAGTCAGGGCAGTAAACTAGCACACCCGTCACTCCCTTATGGAAGTTGCCTTCACTGTAGGATTCTTCATGGATGCCCTCCTCCATATTCAGGACAGGCACTTCCCCCTAACCACTCACTGAGTGAGAAGTGGAAGAACCTGTTGGCTCACAAAAGAGCTACTCTCCCAAATGAACGAGAGAGACAAATGATGGGCTGCTTACAAAGTCCCCCCCTTCCCCGCCCTTTGGAATGACTACAGAAAACTGTGCAATCAATGTAAACAAACCATCAAATCCCTGAAAGTGAGTTACTTCTATAAACTACAGAGGGACAACCTAAAAAAATCTTACCAGTTCTGGTCCACCATAGGCTCCATGATAAACCCATAGACCCTCCACCCTGTCATACACCTCCGCTTCCCCTCAGGCCTCATAACAGACCCCACTGCTGTCACCCATGTACTCAACATGAAATTCATTGATGTCTCTGCCCACCTAAATAAACTACCAACCTCCAACCCACCCTGCCCAGGAAACCAGACCGGACCCTCTCCTCCAGATGGCACTCCCAACCCTCCCTTCTACTTTAGAGCTATCTCCTCTAAAGAAACCTTCATACTTCTGATGGGCTTCCCAAACAGGGGCAGTCTGGGTAGCAATGGACTATACCCTTGCTATCTTAAGCTCATTGCCCCCTTCATCTCCAAACCCCTTACCATTATCTTTAACCTCACCCTGGTCACATCAAAAATGCCCGCCATAGGAAAAATGCCAAAGTTGTCCCCATTTTCAAGTCAGGAGACTCCCTGTCCCCTGACAACTACAAGCCTATCTCTATCCTCCCTCATTTAAGCAAACTTCTTGAAAAGGTCATTCATCACCAGCTCTCTGAGCACGTAGACAAATACAACCTTCTCTGCCCACAGAAACACGGTTTCAGGAAACATCACAGTACCACATCTGCTCTTACCCTTTTCACCAACCAGGTTATTAGGAACATGGATATTGGTAACACCACAGGTGCCATATTCATAGACCTGACAAAGGTCTTTGACCTGGTTGATCACAACCTTCCTCTCGCCAAACTGCTGAACCTCAGTTGCTCGGTTGGTGCATCTATGTGGTTTCAGAGCAATCTCTCAGGCTGATCCCAAACAGTTAGCATCAGGGCTGCCACCTCCATTGCCAGGGCAATATCCACTGGAGTTCTCCAGGGCTCCATCCTGGGTCCTCTACTATTTTCACTTTTCATAAATTCCCTACCTGCAGACAGCCTCTCATGTGAGGCCTTACTATATGCAGATGATTTAGTATTATTTCACAGTGACAAATCCTCGGCAAGTCTATCCACCACCCTCACCCAAAACTATGGAGCAGCCCACAATTGGTTCCTGATCAACAGGCTACTAGTAAACAAAAAAAAAAATAAAGCCATGATTCTGGAATCCAAACCCAATTTATTAATATTCTCCAAAACTAATTCCACCTTACAGTACTAACACCTGATGTCACCACCCCCCACAGAACCTACCCTGTTTTAAGTACTGAGTGTCACACTAAACCCCTACTTAACATTCACTGAGCATATAAACACTGCAGTACAATGCATCAACCAAAAACTAGACGCAGACTTTTGACTCAAACACTACCTGACCCCTGAAGCACACCTCGCAATTGCCCAAGGCAACCTCCTCCCCCATTAGATTACTGTGCCCCCATATACTCACATACATCCTCTCTTCTGCGTGCAAAACAAAATACTGTCTACAATAGCATCTGTAGGTTCGAGCTTGTGACACCCTACTTCACACATCATTGCACCCTGTACCAGTCCTTAGGCTGGCTCCCTCTATAAGCAAGACATAACTATGCCCTTGGCTGCATCATTAACAATACCATTAGAAGCGGTAACCTGTCACCTTACTCCTCCCTGCTCAAATACAAATCCACTTCCCCCTGCCTCTGGCAATCCTCAGTCCCACCTCTGGAAGTTCCTAGGATTACCATTTGTCTGAGTAGCAATGCCCTGTCCTTCATGGCTCCAATGCTATGGAACAAACTGCCCACTTCCCTCCGGTCTCTAGACTCGCACCTTACATATAAATCACACATTCAAGCCTGGCTGCTGGCAGAATCCAAATGTACTTGCTGAGCCGGGTAACCCTACGGATGAGACTCCTTCCCCCATACCTAGGACAAAACCGTCCCCATTGTTCTATGCTGGACATTCTAAAGACTGCCTGCCTATAACATTGTATATTTTGCACTTGCACTTTATTTGTATCGTATTGTATTAAATTTGTGTTTCTTGTGTTGCAATGTATTCTTGCACCTTATCTGTATGTCACTGTATTCAATGCATTCAATGTATTTCTATTATTTTTATTACTCACTGGTTCTGTGTTCATTAACCTAACCAAGGCTTTCGACTTAGTTAGTCATACTCTTCTTCTAGATAAGCTGCATTCCCTTGAGGTATCTGAACCCACTCTAGCCTGGCTCACTAGCTACCTCAATAACCGGTCCCAATTTGTCTCCTTTTGAAAAACTCGTTCTTCCCTTTCCCCCATCTCTGAGGGCATCCCTCAAGGATCAATCCCTGGGCCTCTGCTATTCTCAATCTTTGTAAAAGATATTCCTACTTCCATACCCCACTGTAGCTCCATCATGTACGTGGATGACCTAGTACTGTTCTCTGCCTCTCGTTCCATTCCTGATCTCAATGATCATCTCACTACAGGGTTTCAACTGCTTCAGTCCTGGTTCTCCCTTAACTCCCTAATCCTTAACCTTCCCAAAATCCAAGCTATGCTCTTCAGGTCTCCAAGAAAAGTTCAGGCCTTGTCCACTATGTTTCGAGTGCTATGCCAGGATGGGGCTGCTGTACTTAGCACGTGCTCTTTCAAGTACCTTGGGGTGATGCTGGATCCTGCGTTTGATTTCTCTGCTCACGTTAATGAAGTATGTCGATCCATAAACATGAAGATCGGGGCAGCCTACCGTGTGCGCCACTCATTAACTCCTGCAACCAGGGTCTCGGTGGCTAGAGGTGTCCTGCTTCCAAGGCTTCTTTACACTCTTCCTATTATTTCCCATACCACTGCTGTTAATCTTCTGAAGTGGGATGCCACCTACAATGATATTTGCAAATTTGTTCTATCCACCTCTTGCCTCACCTTCCATTGTCTTCTCTATTCGGCCCTGCACTGGCTGTCACCTGAATCCCATCACCTTTTTTCTCTGGGCTGCTTCATAGATTCCATGACTAAAACTCCCAGCCCTTCTGCACTAACAGCCATGTTTAACCCTGTGCTCCACTCCCACCCCTAAGGTCTTCCCATCTGCCATTGCTCGCTATCTCACACTGCACTACAAAAATGGGTGGACAAGCTTCGCATACTTTGCCCCCAAAACCTGGAATACTCTTCCCCACAGTTTAAAGGGCACCTTGTCCCACTCCTCCTTTAAAACAGCACTCTTCTCTCACCTCTTAGCATTTGATTCTTGTGACTGTTCCCTTCCTGTCTTATCCAAACTGTCTTGACCCCTGGTTTTGCCTTACACCTGTATGTCTATCAATTGTACCTGACCTCCTAAAACATCCCTGCGTGGATGGTCCTGCTTGCTGTAAACTTTTATGTCTATCCCTGCGTGGATATCTGATGCTATGATTTGACTGCTTGTATGTACCTGTGTTTGTTTTCTATGCTGTATCTTGTACTCTCCCGGGTCGTGTCTGAAAATAGGCAGGTTTATTGCCTAATGCACTTACCTTGTCACCAAAAGCTAATAAATAAATAAATACATATTTTCTATCTCCTGCACAGTTCTTAATTAATGTAATTGTATTGTTTGTATTACCCATGTGCCATCTTCAAGACCCGGATCGTGCCTGAAAACTGTCAATTAGATCAGTGCACCTACCTGGTAAACAAACAAACAAACGAACAAACAAACACCCAGTCAATAAGGAAGTAGCTGAAGGAGTGCAGGTTAAGGTGGATGGGCTCAGAGACAAGTTGCATGAGACTGGGAGATTCATTTGCATGGGTGGTGTTTTTGCTGAGGGGGTGAGCCCATTTAGTTTAGGTCCACAAGGGTCAGAAGTTCACCAAAAGCAGAGATAGAGAAGAGGGAAGCAAAGATGCTAGGAATGGAGTCAAGGCTGACTTTAGGGGAGTAGTAGAGGCTATTAATGAAAATGGGGAAGGAAGCAGCGAAGGATAGCCTACACAGGATAAGCTTATTAAACACCACAATTCAGCGCACTCCAGTAAAGTAACTGAGGCTAATTGCATCTGTCTGTTAAAGACCCTGTTTCAATAAACAAATGTTGCAGGCCCAATGCATATATGTAGCGCTCCCCTCCCCCAATTTAGGGGCTTACCTCAGGTGTCTCCCAGGGCTCCATCAATGCCCACTGCCAGGCAGACATCCTGTAGAGGTAGTAAATCTATGGCTGTTTGTTCGATCCTATTGTTTTACAAGAGAGTGCCAAGCTGTGCCCCCGTGCCTGTCACTTTAAGACTTTGGCCAGTATGTGTATAGTAAATGGCCTGTACTGGGTCTGAGTGCATCAAAGCTTGTGACTGGCCAGACACTGCTTTAATTTGCTCCACTCTGCTATCGATAGAAGGGCAGAGGAAGCCTGAACTAGTACTGTAATTATTTACTGCTAACTTGTTGTTATATTTAAAATAGAGAGTTTTTTCTAACCTGCCTTCTTGCAGCTTTGTATATCTGAATGGGAGCCACCATGTTAGGTCTGGGACTTCCAGCATTTGGACCAGTGGGACACAGGGAACCTTTAAGGGTCCTAAGCTCAAGTGCCTCGTGGGAAGGAACGTTTTTTAGGTTGGCGCCTAAACTGAACTGAAGGGGGCATCCAAACTGTGACTGACAGCTCCCCCAGCCAACCAGAACTCTGCAAACCAAGGGAAATCCCCAGAACTGTTAGAGACAGTAGTTCAGTTGGAGTTAGAGCTTGAAGAGTGAGCAGTTTGAGCTTTTGAGCAGCTGCTCCCTGGAAGGAGCTGAAGGAAATTGGCAGGGGAGGCCTGACTTGCCCCCCTGCTACTGTTCTCCTGCATTGGATTGCCTGATTGCAGTAATTAGACTATTCCAAAAAGGAACCTTTACTTGTGGCAGAAAGCACTAAGATATTTGAAGGTACAGCCTGAGATTTGGACTGAGAGGAAGCTCCTGGAAGCATTCGACCCAGAGGTTGTTCGAGACTGATTTAATGATTGAGAGGTTTGCTCAGTGAATCTACTGCAATAGCAGCCGGCCTGATTACAGAATTGAGAGTTAGAGAAGTTAATGTTTTCCTGTTAAATGTGCTGAATGTTTATCATGGATTGTGGCCTATGTTGCCAGTGACTGAACTGTGTTGCCAACTAGAGGCATTCACCAGCAAACAAACTGAACTTTGCCAGAATTGTTTATTCAGCCTTGGGCCTATGCCAATCTCAGCACAAGCTGACCATTCCTGCACCAGAGACTGTTCCTCAGTGAGAGACTGGTTTTGGGGATCCAGCCCATGTGCAGAGACAACTCGCAGGTTGTGGTCACCTGGAGGGAAAGGCAGTGAAGTGGAGGTGTGTCATGTTGGCCCTGCTTCCCCATGCTCTTTGGTGAACTACATAAGGTCCCCATATTGCCAGACTCATCCCAGCCAACTGGTAGCATGAGTAAATCCAGGGTAGCTCCCTGTAACAAATTATTTAATTATCTGTGGTATCGTCTGATTGCTTCTGTAATTTTCTGGGCTACAAGAGACTGGACCAACTGGCCAGGGTTACAAATAATCAAAGCTCTGTTGTACATGCTAACTGGCTTTTTCTTTCCATCTAGGGCTCCAACAACAGCTGCAATGCTGGACACCCCCGGGCAATGCCTCTGGCTAGCTAGTATAACATCCTGGGTACCCAGTGTTGTAAGACTGATTATTTGGGACTAAAAGTGCATGCAAAGTAATCTGAATTTAATCAAAATAGTAATCATTCATCTAGATTCATGCCCCTTGCTTGTTCACGACCCCTTTAATAAATCTGATTGTTATTTTACATTAAACCTGGCTCAGCAGCATGTTTATAGTTGGGTTACTGGGATACAAGTGCATTCCTGCTTTACTAACCTTGCTTTACAGGGGGTTCCAGGGAATTTGCTGAAGGTCAGACCCTGGTGGTAAGTGTAAAGGGTGTGTGCATATTATTAATGCTCATTGCTGACTGTGTGTTAACTTTTGACAGAAGTACAAGGTCACTATTTTTATTTATTTATTTAAGGGAATCTGATGCACCTTTGAGCCAGGGGCTCTTTTACAAAGATTTCATGTCAGGTTGCTTGAAACATTAAGACAGGCAGTGGTATTGTGCAAAAGAGAAAAAAACATAGCAGCCGGAGGGCTTTGTCAATTACCAAAACATCACAATTGTGCAAATCACTTCTATAACAATTTAAACAATATAGATTCATATAGGTAGCCATCTGACAGAGGGAGGCGAGGCCAGAGGCTGGTGTAAAGAGGGAGAAAGCGAGGGTGGGGGTTGGTCAGGGGCAGGGCAGCAAGGAGGTGTGGGAGTAGAGGAGGAGAGTAGTAGGGAGGAGAAGGTGGGGTATGAGGGTGGGGGATAAACCATTTAGGTGTAGCAGTCACAGGAGGCACAGGAGATGAGGTATTGATGCAGGCTGAGCTTAAAGGCACCCAGGGTTGCTTTGCTGGTAACTTATGCTGGCAGGGCGTTGAACCAGGACGATGCTCTGAAAGAGAAGGATCATTGGCCTTAGGTAGTCCTGCAAAGGGGAACAGTGAAGGAGAGGTTGTTTGAATTCCTGGTTTGTTGTGGGCCGCTATATGGTCACAGCAGTGCCTGTGATCCAGGGGGTAGTAGGTCCAATGTTTGCTTTTTTGCTAGGATGCAGGTTTGATATTTAATTCTGCCAGATAGTTGCAGCCAGTTTGCGTGTTTGTAGATCTCGCAAGTATGTAAGGCAGTTTGCAGATGTTTGGAGATGACATGCCTTGTTTAGTGCTGTGGCGATGCATCGGACAGCTGTGTCAGTGGCAGACCTGTAGATCACAAGCCCATAGTCTATTATAGAGATTACTGAGCTGTGAATGGCAGTGCTTAGGGCTTCATCCATGAGGCAGTTCTTATGTCTATAGAGCAGGCCTATTTGGGTATTCAGTTTTTGCTGCATAGTTGATATGTTCAGAGTATCCAACTGTTGGGTCAAGAATCACCACAAGATATTTAAATAGATGTACTTGTTCAAGGGTGGCCCCTTTGCTGTTTGAGATAGAGAGGTCTCTGTTTTTATGTTTGCTGTGGGTACCATAGAACAGCATTGATTTGGTTTTGCTGTAGTTAAGAATAAGCTTGTGGGATTTAAACCATGCATCTACATCAGTGAAGCTTTCTTGTAGTAGTAACTGAAGAAAGGAGGGGTCAGAGTGGGAGGTGAAGATGACAGCATCATCGGCATAGAGCAGGATTTTTTCTGAGCAAGATGAAGGGAGGCTGTTTAGGAAAATGCTGAAAAGCATAGGACCCAGGATGGATCCTTGTGGGATCCTGATCGGACCAAGAGGGGTACTGAGAGGGATTCGCCAATTTTTACCTGCTGTGTTCGGTCACTGAGGTAGCTTTGAAACCAAAGAGTTGTGTCCAGAGAAAGGCCTATTAGAGATAGTTGTTGAAGCAGTAGTGAATAGTTGATGGTGTCAAACGCCTTAGTTAGGTTGATGAAGGTGGCGCCAATGAGATCCCCTTAGTCCAGGGCATTGTGGATATAGGAGGTAAGCTCTAGGAGTGCCATGGTCATGCTGTGACCCTTGTGAAATCTGTGTTGTTCTTGACATAGCAGGTTATACTTAGTAAGGTATTCTATCAGTTGGTCTGCAGCTATTCTCTCCAGCGCTTTTGAGAGAGGGGAAGAATGGAGATTGGTCTATAGTTGATTGTAACAAATTTATCGCCACTTTTGTGGATAGGTGTCACCATCACTGATTTCCATTTTTGAGGGAACTGTGAGAGCATGAGAGATTTGTTAAGGATTTTGGTGAGGGGGGGTCAGGACTTCATCGAGGGTAAGAGCGAGGAGTTTCAGGTTGAGGGAGCTGCTGCTTGATCTAGACTTTCCAAGTACTCGAAGGAGGTACTTTTTTGTGATGTCCTTGGAGATGGCTTTGAAGTAGAATGGTGGATTTCCCTCCAAATTTCTGACTTTGACTGAGTTAATGGTATCGTGAGGGGGATCAAAGAAAGGTGGCGGTAAAACATGGCTAAGGTTGGTAAATGCTGCATTAAAGGCATTTGCCATGGTGACTTGATCTGTGATGATGTGGCCATTTAGGTGGACCATAGCGGGTGGAACTTTTGTTTTTTTTCCAGTTAGTTCCATTATGTTGGCCCAAAACTTATTTCCATCTTTCCAAGAGTTTGTTAGCACTCTTTTGTAGTAGTTGGCCTTTTAATTCGAATTGTGCGGGTGCAGGCATTTCTTGCAGCTTTGAAGGCTTGAGTGTCTGCTCTGTTTCTGGTTAGCTTAGCACATTTCCAGAAGTGATCCCAGGCCTTCATATGCTCAAGGAGACCAAGGTTGATCCAAGTGTTGTTAACACCACTAATCTTGCGTTTCATGAAGGGTGCATGTGCATCAGAGGCTGTGTTGAAGCTTTGCATAGAGTAGTCAAGTACAGTGTCCACGTCTGGGGCTGCATCTATAGGTGACCAGTCGTAATCTCGTAGGCATGTTTTCAGTGGCCACAGGTGGCCAGGTAGTAGTTTTCTACTGTTGATGATTTTAGGGGGGTCTTAATAAATTTGTTGGACCATGGGAGTAGGACTGGTGAGTGGTCGCTTATACAGTCAGGGAGAACTACTGTATTAGTAATATGTTCAGGGCGGTTTGTAAGAACCCAGTCCAGAAGAGTGGAGTTACCCATTCTGTAGTTTACTCAGGTGGGTGTTTTAACCATTTGGGAGAAATTGGCATCTGTCAAGGCATCTTTATACTTATGTGCACTGGGGAAAGACCAATTTACATTAAAGTCCCTGAGAAGGATAGTTTCAGATTTCTGATATAGGGAGTGAATGATGTCCAGTACAGAGTTCAATCCTTGGTTGGTAAGTTTGGGGGGTATGTAGACTGATGCCACCATCAGTGTTTTACGGTGGGTCCCCAGACAAATTTTTGTGGCAAGAACCTGCATGTCACTCGCAGGGTGAGGCATAGGTAGGGTGTGCCCGATTAGAGTGTCCTTTAGGTACAGGGCACAGCCTCCCCCCTTCTTGGAGCATCCGTCTTGCCTGAACATGGCATAACCCGGAATTGTTATTGCAGTGTCGGGGGTCTTAGGTGATAGCCATGTCTCATTTACTGATATTATATCTGGGTTGTGGAGTGTGACCCAGGCAGTGAGAAGATCTGGCTTTTTGAGGAGGCTGCAGATATTGATGGTAGCCAGACCTGTCAGCACCACAGGGGCTAGACTGTTGGGGGCCAGGGTTTGGGTGGACATTACCTGAGATAAGGATCAGCATCAGAATTAGGGACTTTAAGAGAGTTTTGATATACTTCTTTTGTCCCGTACTGTTAATGTATTAGGAGCTTCTTTAAAGGGATAGTGATTTGAGTGAGAGAAACCTGTTAATAGGAGAGAGATGCTGACGAGAATGGGAACATGTGTTCTTGATGGGAGAGCCGTCCATAGGTGAAGTAGTCTGGGTGGTGTGTTTTGGGCGAGAATTAGGGAGTAGTTGTACGTGATGGTCCTTGGGGTAATGGAAATTCAATGGAGAGGCCGGTGGTATTTTGGGGTCGTAGTATAGCAGCCCTTCCGGAGTAGATGATTAGATTGAGAATAATAAGCAGGCTCATTTGTGGGAAAGTGGTTCCCATACTTAAGTGTAGAGAGAGGTCAGAAATATTGTTCTCTGGGGCAGAAGGTATGGGCTTTTTAGGAGGAGGTGGAATAAGTCTACTGATAACTAATAAGAGCAGAGTAGATGAGAACTGGGCGGTACCCTTGGGGATTTAATAGAGGTCGGGGACATGGTGGGTGGGCGTGGCTGGCAGTAGCCTGTAGGAGTGAGCTAGAAAGCCGGGGCAGGGTTTAAGCGTATTTAAACAGGACCGGGGGTGTGTGGGTGGGCCGAAAAATCAGGCAGCTAGGGCTCCCTTCCTGGAGGTAATCAGTACCTGAGGGCAAGTCTGTACCTGAGCTTCTGTGAGAGGCTGGTGGCTTCAGACCTGGACTGTGGATGGCAGTCTGGCAGGTCGAGTTCATCAGAGAACCATGGCTGTGGCTCTCAGACTACCTGAAAAGAGAAAGACAGAGGGGAATTAAATAAGAAAGGCAGGGGGTGGGGTTGCTCGTGGAGCTAAAAAGAAATGCAAAATGGCTTGGTGGTGGGGGGGGTGTAGCAGGCCAAAACCCACTAGGTGGGTTTGTGGGTGGTTATAGTTTCCCAGAGGCCTATATCAGGTTAGATAGTTACCCCCTCTATTGTTACTCTGGGTGAAGGCACCTTAATATTGAATCTAGACTCCTCAACCTGTGGCTAGAGATACAGGCAGGGGTCGTAACTCTTGGGGTAGCGCTGCCTATGGGTTACATATAAAAGGAGTTCTTACTGCATACATTATGCACCAGTTTTCACAAGCACAGCAAGTAGCATCATGTTGGGAGTGCAATAGTGCCATGAGCAAATAAAATAATTAGTGTACAAACAAATGGTGCAGGGAAAGAGTTCAAGCATCACTCTTTGGAGTTCTGAAAGAAACCCTCACTGCATTTTGTGCACACTGCTCCTCAACTGGGGATGGAATTCTAAAGATGTCTCATATCACAGGATATGCTCAATGGAGGAGGGGATAGCAGAATGAAATGCAAGTCAAAGTTGAGGATGAGGAATGCAAAAATTAGTACATCACATCCATGATTTCCCTAGTCCTAGCTGTGGATTGCATACTTTGAGATTCTGACTTCCATATCAGCAATCATGGCAGAGAGTCTGGTCTCAGTGTTGATTAGGATGTTAAGTCAGTATGCTGGGCCCACAGCCTAAGTTGGTCAAATTTGAAGGCTGTTGATGTTTAAGTGACAGCAAAAGCAGAAGGTCAGTGAGGAACAGAAGGTAGAGTTATTTATGTGAATGGCAGGGCTTAAAATACAGGCCATAGGGCTGAGGTGGAATTAGGGAGATAGAGCAAATAACAGCTTCAAGGACTGGTGGGAGAGGAGACTGGGATGGACAGAGAAGAGAAACAGGAAAAGTAGGGAGGAGAGGTGGGGGAAGGAGGATGGGTTATGTGGAGGAAGGGCAAAGGGGTGAGGAGGGCAAGAGGCATAAGGAAGGAGCATAAAGAGTACTGAAAGGAGAAACAAAGAAGGTAAGCATGAGGGAGATAAACACAGGGGGAGAGCAGGGCAGTCAGCAGAGAGTGGAGGTGGGAAAGAATAGAAGAGCAAGGAGCTGAAAGGAAACTTTGTTAACAAAAGCACCAAGAAAATGGGGAAGCTCCAAGTGAAATGGCAAGGATAAAGAAACTGCAAAAAATTGGGAGCCTGCAACATAAAAGAAACAGCCTTATTCTGCAGGAAATACTGTAAGCAGGGAGTGTTGATAATGTTATAAAAAGAAGCTGCAAGTAGCACAGTGGCTACATGATCAGAAATGAGTACAAACAAAACTAATCTAGTGTAAAGGCTACACTGCTAAAGAGTAAAGCAGGCTGCAAGTACAGTAGCAGAAATAAAACAGAATACACTAGTGGAGCGGAAGTAGCATACAGTAATGCAGGGTGACTACAGTACGTTTTAGGCATGGCTAAGCAGATTAAGCATAGACAGCACCTAGGTGAGTGGATTAAGGATGCTGGGTGTCCAGACGTAGCAATCACCAAGTGCAAGGGTGAGCAGAAGGGGTACACTTAGATGGCAGCATCATTTGATGACTGCTGACTCCCAGGCTGATGCCCCCAAGTCTGATGCCCTTTTGCTGGATCCCTTATGCTGGGAATTACTGCTTTCAGGATGCTAGAAGCAGGTCTGCTGAAAAGATGCCAGGAAAGGTTCTAGTTGCATATGCAACCACCTTCTAATTGGAAGGTGGGGCCAAATGGCTGAGATTAGCAGGTGGAATTGGAGATTGGGGAGGGGGAGAATCTGGCTTGCTCCAACCCCACAGCTGTACCCACTGTTCTGCTGCTGATCAGGGGAAAATGGTGTTGGTAGGCTGTACACACATGCATACAGGTTTCAGAGACTGAAAAGTCCCTCTCTCAAGCAGGTCCTCAGGTAGAATTGTGGATGGGCGAGTGGGAGCTAAGACTTACTTCAGTAACTCAGTTGTCCCCACTGAAACACAGATGACCATCTGGCAACAATCTTTTGCATTGTGACTTAGTGATCAATTAACCCCTCCCCCAGGTTTCCTTTTGTGTATGGCAGTTTTTGGTGGTGGTGTAGTGGAGGGCCTCTTCCACTCGAAAATTGTGCTTCCACCAACTTCTACTGTGTCTCGTGCCCTATATACAGTATTTTTGAATTTTCAGTAAATTATATAAAAGGGAAACCTATGCATGTAGGATGATTAACTCTGCTCAGCACAGAACCTATCTTTTCTCCCGTAGGGTCAGACAGCGTCTGTCGGGGCAACTTCCTATCCCCTCCGGGGGTTCCCGTCTCACTCTCCCCACTCTCGGGCCTCTCCAGACCTGTGAAGGTTCTCCCTCTTAGTGTGTCACCCACTTAGAGCTAAGGGACTCAGTCTCTTAGG
This sequence comes from Neoceratodus forsteri, assembly GCA_016271365.2. Lineage (NCBI taxonomy): Eukaryota > Metazoa > Chordata > Ceratodontiformes > Ceratodontidae > Neoceratodus > Neoceratodus forsteri. Next base: position 470,822,106 of record CM057452.1, on the reverse strand, counting down.
GTTAAAGCCCCCTTCGGAGGGGCTCGGCACTCACCCAAAGGAGATGAATGGTGAAGATTGACACAGATGAGATATGAAAATTATGCGCCTACCATAATTCTGATCTTTCGGTATCTTCACCATTCAACAATCCCACCTCCATCCCCCTGGGGCCTCAGTCTCTGGGTCCCCCTCCCTGTCTGTGTCCTCACCCCTCTCCTTTCTGTTAGTCAGGAGTGGGGTGACTTGGGGCACATGGGGATAATTCTCTCTGGGGGTAGAGTGGTCAGGATGGGGGGCACTCCTTCAGTGCCTCGGCTCCATCCCTGTGGGGTGGGGTTGGTAGTTGCCCTCTTTTCTGTTCCCTGTCCCCTTCCTCCCATCACCTTGCTTTAATTTCCTTGTCCTTTGGACACAACCTTGATTTAATTTAAGAAACTAGGTTACTTGCACCAACAATTTCTTTTTTTTGGGGGGGGGGAGAGATAATCCCTGTATCCTGTCTTTTCTTCCAGAATAGCCGATTCTGCTTCTTGGAGTTATGGCCAGTGATTCTGTGCCTTGAATTCTGGCAGTTAGCTTTTTGGCTACTCCTTCACAGTTCCTGTACAATCTGGAGAACAGGTCAAGGTTCCAGGGTGTGTTCCTTTCTCCCCACTCACATCCTTCTCTAAATTTTTAACCCTCCTTCCCTCCTCCTTTTTCTGCTTCCAGAGATTGGGGCCCCTACCCAATCCCCTTAGTTTTTCAAACTTATTTTGTCCTCTCAGTCGTTTATTTCTCCTTTTAGTTTATATATCTTTTCTTTTGTCTGTCCCTTGGACTTGCTTGTCCCTCCTCCCAACCCTTTCTTACTCTCGGCAACTCAGAACTGGCAGGAGGGTGAGTAGACAACACCCTAACGGCCAACCCTTGAGTGCTGCGAGTGTGTCGGCCTTGAGAGCAGCGCCAAATAATCAAGTCAACGACCAAGACTAAAAAAAAAAGCTCCCCACGAGTCATGACCTCCGGCCAGTACCCAATGGTGAAGATACACAGAAAGATCAGAATTACAGTAGGTACATAATTTTCATTTCATGTCCCAGGGGTGCAAAACATCTTGGCCAACATACTAAGTTCGTCAAGGTTCAGAGCACACGAGTGGAAACTCCAGCAATCTGTCGTAGACAATCTCTTCGACAGATGGGGTCGACCTGATTTGAACCTCTCTGCATCCCCACCCAACACAACACTGCCCAGTTTTTGCTCGCTTAATCCAGGGCCTGGTGTTTTCTGGCAAGACGCATTGTCCCTCTTCTGGACAGAGAGGTTCCTCTGCTCCTTTTCCCCCTTTCCATTGATACAGAGAGTGCTCTTCAAACTGCAATCAGAAGGAGCAGAGATGAGCCCGTGGCTCCTTTCTGGCCCGGCAGATATGGTTCCGTCTGCTTCAACAGCTGGCAAGCAAACCACCTCTGCAGCTGCCCCTAAGCTCATGCTTGCTCTCGGGACAACGGGACATTAGTCCACCCAGATCTCAGATCATTACACCTGCACACATGGCTCCTATGGAGCTAGCAGTTTCACACTTCGAAGTCTCTGCCAGAGTGGCTGAGGTTTTGGTGACTGCGAGGAACCCCTCTACCAGTGCCACCTATGCCATGAAGTGGAGGCGGTTCTGCCTGTGGGCCATCGCCCGTAACTTTGACCCCTCTACCTGCCCAGTGAACTTGGTCCTGAGTACCTCCATTCACTTTGACTCAGGTCTGAGTTACTCTTCCATAAAGGTACACCTCTCTGCAGTGTCAGCCTACCATGCCACCTATACAGGGCAAAACCTTGGCACAACTAGACTTGTCACGCACTTTCTTGCGTGTCATTTTACATGTGAAACCTCCTATTAGGGACCCCATCCCTTCATGGGACCTTCTTTTCGTTCTGGCAAAGCTTACTTTGCCTCCCTTCGAGCCAGCCACAGATTGCGAGCTATGTTTTCTCTCTTGGAAAACGTTATTTTTGGTTGCAGTTACTCTGCACGGAGAACTTCAAGCTCCAGACTCTGATGTGTAAAGAGCCTTACTTGAAGGACAGGGTGTCTTGCAAACTAATCCTAAGTTTTGCCAAAGGTGGTGTCAGAATTTACCCTTAATCAGGACATCAACTTACCTGTTTATTACTCAGAGTACACAAACTGAGGGGTGCTCTCGCACATGCTGTGGATGTCACGGGCCTCTGATATTACTAACCTGAACCGGGGTCCAGACAATCTGATCAAGTATTCATTTCCTCTGCCCCAGGATGTCAGGGCACCTGTTTCAAACAAACCTTATCTAAATGGTTGGTTAAATGCATTGTCTTCTGTTACCAGAAGTATAACAAGACTTTACCAGGAAGAGGAAAAGGAAGAGGGGGAGGTACCTAAAACAAACAGTAGAAACACTCTGGATACAGAAGTTGATACCAGCCCATTTACAGAAGAAAGGGTTCTGAAAGAACTCTTAAAACTGAAGGTGGACAAAGCAATGGGGCCTGATGGGATTCATCCCAGAATTCTAAAAGAACTAAGGGTAGAACTAGTGACACCACTGACTAAACTCTTTAACAAATCGTGGGAGGATGGGGTGGTACCCAAGGACTGGAGGAGGGCAGATGTGATTCCCCTTCACAAAAGTGGGAGCAAGGCAGAAGCAGGAAACTACAGACCTGTTAGTTTAACCTCAGTGGTAGGGAAAATGATGGAATCACTTCTGAAGGAAAGAATTGTTAAATATCTAGAGGCCAGAGGGCACAGGACCCAAGGCAGCATGGATTCACAGCGGGAAGGTCATGCCAGACAAATCTGATAGATTTCTTTGACTGGGTGACCAAAGTAGTTGATCAGGGAGGGCTGTGGACATGGCCTACCTAGACTTTAGCAAGGCATTTGACACAGTCCCACACAAGATTAATATACAAGTTAGCCAGCCTGGGAGTGGGTCCCAAGATGACAGCCTGGGTAAAGAATTGGCTGGAGAATAGGACACAGAGAGTAATAGTAAATGGAGTCCACTCTGAAAAAGGGGTTAGTAGTGGGGTACATGAGGTTCAGTATTAGGACCAGTCCTCTTCAATGTCTTTATAGCGACATTGCAGAGGGACTGGAAGGAAAATATGTCTCTTTGCAGATGACACAAAGATCTGCAACAGAGTTGATGCACAAGGTGGAGTGGAAAGGATGAGAAGGGACTTGGCAAGGTTAGAGGAATGGTCAAATGTATGGCAGCTTAGATTCAATGCTAAGAAGTGTATGGTAATGCACCTGGGAAACAAAACCCAGGGGAAGAGTACACAATGGGGGGTGAGATACTAACAACAACAAAAATGGAAAGGGACCTGGGGGTAGTCATATCAGATGACCTAAAGGTGGGCAAGCAATGTGAGAGGGCAGCAAGGAGGGCTGGGGGATACTGGGATGCATAGGGAGAGGCATCACCAGTAGAAAACAGGAAGTTATTATCCCTCTGTACAGACAGCTAGTAAGACCCCATCTGGAGTACTGCGTGCAGTTCTGGAGACCAATCTCCATAAGACATAGGCAGGATGGAAGCTGTCCAGAGGAGGGCAACTAAAATGGTGCAGGGTCTGCACCGGAAGACATATGAAGAGAGACTTAAGGAGCTTAATATGTATAGCCTCGAGGAAAGGAGGGAGATGGGGACATGATAGAAACTTTCAAGTACCTCAAGGGAATCAACAAAGTCCAAGAGGGTGGCATCTTTCAAAAAAGTGTGCAAGAACAAGGGGCACAATTTGAAGATAGAAGGGGTGCCCAGAGGTAATTTAAGGAAGTATTTTTTCACAGAGAGGGTGTGGATGTATGGAACGGCCTTCCAGAGGAGGTTGTGGAGTCACAAACAGTGGTGGAATTCAAGCATGCACGGGACAGTCATAAGGCAATTCTAGGGGGTGGGAGTAGGAAGAAGTAGGCTGCTGGTTAACTAGGATCTGCAGCTTATCCATCAGGTAGGGAAATGGGCAGACTGGGTGGGCCAAGCGGTCCTTATCTGCTGTCAAATTCTATGTTTCTATGTTTCTATGGAAAACATTTGTTGGCACGTTTCATAAAAAAGGGATGGCTTTACATACAGTAACTCACAACTTGGCAAGGCACAGCTGAGTGCTCCAACATCTGTAGAAAGGCTGGGGATTCTTTTAACATGGGAATAACATCAGTTAACACCATGAAACACATGCCATCATCATAAAAAGGGAGAAAGTCAACTACTGGGATAATTCCACCTTTACATGATGCCACTATAAGCTGAAAGAAAAAAGGTGAGGTGGTGTGTTGCACTACTATGTGGCGGACCTGGAGGTGCATGACAGACTCATCTCCTAACTCTGGGCTGGTTGAGTCTTAGGAGTACAGTAGGGGTAGCATGCTTGGAATCCAAAGGGAGGATTGAAGATTTCCTGTTCTCCTGGTGCCATCTGCCGTGGCTGGTAGTAGCATTATAGCATGAAGGACTACACACACTTGTTCTTAACCCCAGCACAGGTATAGCATTTATATAAGGGCTTGAAGTTAGGATGTGCACAGGGCTATGGGGAACAAAATGGGAAAAGGGGCAAGCCTTTCATGTCAGTTAAGGGCTACCATGCCCCACATGTCTACTAGACTGTGATGCCATGAGGTTCACCACCAATCTATTACCAAGTAGTGTACTGGATACTTTACCCCTTTTGACGGCAGGGGTCACTCATGACAGGATATATTGGCTCCTTTTCTGGGGGTGTCATAGGGGCATCAAGAATGAAACCCCAGAGGGCCAGTGGAGAACCTGGATGGGCAGTGGAGATCAGGGGAAGTCTGCAGGGCAGCAGTGGCAGAGGACAGAGCAGAAAAAACATACCCAAAACAAGTAGTGCCTTGTGCCTGTTGTAGCATAATATGTTGAAACAGCTGAGTTGCTGAATCAACTCTGAACTCCTTTGCTAGTAAGCAAGCTGTGTAGCTTAGGAGTGGGTCCAAAGGTGGTAAACTGTGAAAGAAATTGGTTAGGGAATAGGTGACAGAGGGTGCTGGTAAACAGAGCTCACTCTAAAGAAGGGAAGGTGACCAGCAGGGTGCCTCATGGAGCAGTGCTGGGACCGGTACTCTTTAATGTCTTTATAATTGACTTTGCAGAGGAGGAAAGTTCTGCCTCTTAGAAACACAGAAATATAGAATTTGATGGCAGATAAGGACCGCTTGGCCCACCTAGTCTGCCCATTTCCTTACCTAGCAGATTAGCTGAAGATCCTAGTTAACCAACAGCCTACTTCCTCCTACCCCCCACTAGAATTGCCTTATGTCTGTCCCATGCATTCTTGAATTCCCCCACAGTTTTTGACTCTGTGACCTCCTCAGGAAGGCTGTTCCATGCATCCACAACCCTCTCTGTGAAGAAGTACTTCCTCACATTACCTCTGAGCCGTCCCCCCATTATCTTCAAATTGTGCCCCCTTGTTCTTGCACATCTCTTTTTCTGAAAGATGCTACCCTCTTGGACTTTGTTGATTCCCTTGAGGTATTTGAAAGTTTCAATCATGTCCCCCCTCTCCCTCCTTTCCTTGAGGCTATACATCTTAAGCTCCTTTAGTCTTTCTTCATATGTGTTCTGGTGCAGACCCTGCACCATTTTGGTTGCCCTCCTATGGACAGCCTCTACCCTGTCTATGTCTTTGTGGAGATGGGGTCTCAAGAACTGTACACAGTACTCCAAATGTGGTCTTGCCAACTGTCTGTACAAAGGGACAACCACTTCCTGTTTTCTACTGGTGATGCCTCTCCCTATGCATCCCAGTATCCCCCCAGCCCTTCTTACTGCCTTCTCAAATTGCTGGCCCACTTTAGGTAATCTGATATGACTACCCTCAGGTCCCTTTCCATTTTTGTTGTTGTTAGTACCCCCATTGTGTACTCTTCCCCTGGGTTTTTGTTTTCCAGGTGCATTACTTTGCACTTCTTTGCATTGAATCTAAACTGCCATACATTTGACCATTCCTCAAACTTTGCTAAGTCCCTTTTCATCCTTTCCACCCCACCTTGCATATCAATCATGTTGCAGATCTTTGTGTCATCTGCAAAGAGACATACTTTCCTTTCCAGTCCCTCTGCAATGTTACACATAAAGACATTAAAAAGGACCGACCCCAGTACAAAACCCTGTGGTACCCCACTAGTAACCCTCCTTTCTTCACTGTGGACTCCATTTACTATTACCCGCTGTGTCCTGTTGTCCAGCCAGTGTTTTACCCAGGCTACCACCCTTGCACCCACTCCCAGGCTGGCTAATTTGTTTATTAATCTTTTGTGCGGGACTGTGTCAAATGCCTTGCTAAAGTATAGGTAGGCCATGTTCACAGCCCCTGCCTGGTCTACTACTTTGGTCACCCAGTCAAAGGTGCAGAGGACACCATTTGCAGTAGGGTGAACACTCCAAAGGACTGCAAAGGGCAAGCAGAGACCTGAGAGAACACGAGAAGTGGCCAAGGGTATCAAAGTTGGGTTTCAATGTGAAAAAGTGCAAAATAATGCACTTAGGGTGAAGAAACCAAGGAGCGAAGTACAAAATGGGTGGAGTGGTATTGATGACCACCAAGCAGGAGAGAGACCTGGTGGTAATCATATTGGACAACCTAAAGGTGGCCAGGAAGTGTGACAAGACAGTTGGAAGGGCTAGTGGGATGCTTGGGAGCATAGGGAGGTTAGCACCAACAAAATTAGGAAGGTGGTGTTGCCCCTGTATAGCTCGCTGGTAAGATCCCACCTAGAGTGTTATGTCCAGTTCTGGAGACCACATCTCTGGAAGGACATATACAGAGTGGAGGTAGTCCAGAGGAAGGAAACTAAAATAGTGTAGGGTCTGCACCTTAAACCCTACAAGTAGAGAATAAAGGACTGTGATATGTACACCCCGGAAGAGAAGAGGGGGATATGACTCATGACTCGCTTGACCTTAAACTTGTTGCACTCACCTTAGATGCGATACTCCCACCTCTAACAAGCATCCTAAACTTATCGCTTATATCTGGTAAACTCCCTTGACTATGGAAGGCTGCTGTGGTAATGCCAGTATTCAAAAGTTGAGATAGAACTAGCCATACTAATTATAGACCTATTTCAATCCTCCCCCCACTGTCCAAAGTATTAGAATGCATCATGTATGACCAGGTTATCGAGTACCTTGACAAATACCAGCTGCAATGCCCTGAATAACACAGGTTTAGAAGGCAGCACAGTACCACTACCACTCTAGTTGAATTTACAGGGTACATACATGATGCATTAGATTGTGGGGCTCTTGGTGGAGGCAACCTACATTGACCTCACCAAGGCCTTCGACACAGTTAACCATGACCTACTATTAACCCAACTTTTGCACACTGGCCTATCCACTCAGTCCATAACTTGGTTTAAGAGCTACCTCTCGGAGAGAGTTCAAAGAGTGAAAATCATAGATGTTTTCTCAGAGAGCAGCAGGGTAGTATCTGGGGTCCCCCAAGGCTCCATCCTGGGTCGACTGCTCTTTAGTCTGTTTCTTAATCAACTACCACTTTCAGTTAATGACAAAATCTTACTGTATGCAGATGATGCAGTACTATACTCAAGCCACACTGATCCAGTAGCATTAGAAAATCATATACAATCCATTTTCTCTGCAATTGAAGTGTGGTTTCTAAAATCAAAATGGCTGCTTAACTATAAAAAACCAAAACCATGCTTTTCATCTCCTCTCATAGCAGAAATAGGACCCATCACCTGACTATAATAAACTACAATAATGAACCACTTGAAATTGTGCAAACCTTCAAATACCTAGGGGTTACCCTAGACTGCTCTATCACTCTTACCCAGCATATCGATCTCATAGCCAAAGCGGTTAATGCCATACTAGGAGTTCTCCACAGGAACAAACAGTGCCTCACCAATGAAACGCTAAATCTAGCGGAGACTAGTTCAGTTCTGTCTGTAATACACTATGGAATGGTGGTGTACGGTGCCACAACCGACACTCAATAAGGCATGCAGACTTGTGTCTGGAGCTCATCGTCTCTCCCACACATCAGCTTTATGCACAATCCAGTTGGCTAAACCTAGATAGCAGGATAAAGTACCAGGTTTGCCTACTGACCATGAAATCCACAATAGGCTTAACTCCCCCGGGTCTTCAGAAACTACTCAGCAAGTCTAACAATAGTAGGAGTACTAGAGGTATTAACAGCCAATCCTTCTTAGTCTCATTCAGTCAGATCTCCCAAGGCCAATGATCCTACGAATATCGGGTTCCCTATTAGTTAAATACATTAACCGACAAAATCCTGACTGCAACCAAACTAGGTCTATTCAAGACCAAGCTTCGTACCCTACCTACATCAACCATTGACTGTGGCTATTGTGCATAATATATAATTCCTCAACCAGTATTTGTAGTACTGTTTGATGTATTACATCTACCAGTAATTCTGTGACCAATAAACACAATATATGCCCCCATCTCTCTTTCTGAGGCCTACAGCCCATGTTTTCCCTTTCCTCCTCTCCTGTTGGTCCTTCTCTCCCCATGGTTCCCTCCCCCTTGATTCCACCTAGCGAGATACCATGCAACAAAGGCCCACCCCCTCTGTAAATCCACCCATACCCCCTCTCCTCCCCTTCCCTCAACCCATGTTTTTTCTCTGTTTGGTCATTCTCATCGCCCTCTGATCACACCCCCTCACCTCCTATTCTTCCTCTTCTAGGTCCTGTCCTTCTCAACAGGCACTGGTTATAGGCCCACCATCCAATAAAAAAGGAAACTTCTGTTTGCCCACCTGCCCACCTGCAGCACTTATGACAAGAACTTTCTCAACATGTTCTCATTTTTTTAATCCTCTAGTCTGTAACTAGCTACAATCCTATGTTGTGTCATCTGATTGCCTCCATGTACATTATTACTGCTTATATGTATTATTTTTTGTCTCTGTATCTCTGTATTTCAATGTACTGATGAGGAACCTTTGTAAACGAGCTCTTAGCTCAAAGGTAAATGTAATCTGATTCTTTCTAAAAAAATAAATAAATGATACAGACTTTTAAATACCTCACACAGGTAAATAAGGTACAGGAGAGAAGTATGTTTCAGACAAAAAGGAGCCAAAAAATAAAGGGACATGCTATTAAATTTTTTTGGGGGGTAGATTCAGGAGAGATGTGAGGAAGTACGTCTTTACTGAAGGGGTGGTATATTCCTGGAAAAATCTTCCAGAGGAGGTGGTGGGGGTGAAAACAGTGGTGGGGTTCAAGAGTGCATGGGATAGGCATAAGGGAATCTTAGCAGAAAGGAAGTGAGGGAGGGAGGAGGAAGAAAAAGCTAGAGATCAAGTAGGGTCTGTGGTGATATGTAGGTAGGGAAAATGAGCAGACTTGTTGGCGTAAGCAATCCTTGTCTGCCATCAAATTCTGTTTCTATGAAACTGTAGATTAAAATTACCCAACCAAGTGTCCTGTCAGGTTACACTGACTGTTTCATAATAGTCCATTTTTGACTTGGTCAATGCAGATCAACCCTCTCAAGGAACTAAAAGCTCATTGACCCAAACTGTTGTCTTTCCAATAGATGTTAGTATCAACATTTTCTGAATTACCTACTTAACATCTTACAAGCAACAACTGGAGAACAGAGCCATCATGTGGAAAACTAGGTTTGCTGATCAAGGCACCTAGCTTCACCTGAGCTCTTTCCTTCTAGGTTGCGTGAAAGGACAGAGCAAAGAACCTTACCAGAGCAAGGGAAAGGATTAAGGTTTCTTTTGGCTAGGCAGATTTATTGTGTGTTGTTATTTTTATTTTGTACTTACAGGGATTGTTACTGTTTTTTGCTAACATTTTGTTGCTTTATTTATCTCTGATTCAAATTGTTGTTGCTGGGTATACCTTCTGCTGCATTATTACAGGGTGTGCCTACAGGTGTGTGCTAACAGATTACTGCTGTAATCTTCTGATTCAAATTGTCTTTTGCAAGGTATATCTTCTGTTACTGCTTTATTTTTCTCTGTAGCAAAGTATTTCTTACAGGGTATATCTTCTGTGAAATTATTATAGGTGGTGCTATACAGGTTTTACAGTTTAATCTATCATTAGGATAAGCTTTCAGGGCTACTGCATTTTTTGATGGCTGATTGTTTCTGCTCTTACCTCCTTGTTTCTTTTGTCCATGGTTCTTTTTCAGCAGGGGATGGGCCCAACCACACACCCCCATCCCCAACCACCCCACGCTACACTCCTTCTTTAGGGTAGCACAGTCTTGACATTTCCTGTGGCAAAGCAGGAAGGGCCAGATCAGCGGGGTATCCATACAGTGACCTCATTTACAGGGGCACTAGTAATTTAACTTGTAATAACAAGTTATTCAAAAATAAACAAACAAAACACAAAATCAAACTTTTGCTTTCATTTTCTTCCTTCTAGTTACTCTGACCAGGTTATAAACCCAGCAGCTTATCTGGAATGGATATCATTAACTGCAGGTATTGTGGAACACTTTTCAGAAGGGCAGTTTTACAGGATTTAGGACATTGTCCTATATGCTGGGCCATTGGAGATCTAAGGGCTCAGCTCCAGGCAGCACGGGCAGAGATTGCGTGCCCCAAATTGCATATTTAAGTGGAAATACATTATAAGAACCACCCGCCATTTCCCCAACATCCAACAGAAGCACCTTGACTGCAGAGGGTAGTTGGTCCAGGAGGTTGGCAGGTGGTTAGGAGGGGCAAATTGGGTGCCCCATCACTCGGTGTTCTTCAACATATTACCTCCACAAGCCATATAAAAACTACAAACAGGTATCTGCCTCTATCTCCAAAATCAAACAAAGGTGCAGAGGACACTGCAGAGCAGGGCACTGCAGCACAGGAGCTAGTACAGCAAAACTCTCCCCAAACAGGAATAAAAAAAAAAATACAAAAAGGAAATCCAAAAAACTTCTGATCATAGGAGACTCCATGATTCGGGGAGTTGATACCTATCTCCAGCCAGGGGTAATGGTCAGATGTCTCCCAGGTACATCAGCGTGGAGAGACTCTGACCACACTGCTAAAATTGTTCAGGAAGCAGGAGAAAACATTGATGTCCTAGTACACATAGGGACTAATGATCTCACCAGCCAGTCAGTTGTGGAGACCAAGGAATACCTGACCAGGCTGGGTGACGGACATTCATCCATTTCATCCAGCATCTCCTTCTCTGAGATCCTGCCAGTCTGGGAGAAGAGGGCAGATGGATGGAAGGTCAGAGAAGGGGAGCTAGGGAAGCTAAACATGTGGCTCAAGGGCTGCTGCCAGGTAAAAGGACACAAATTTGTAGGGAATTGGCAACAGTTTTGGGAGCGAAAGTTCTTTAAATTTGATGGACTGCATCTGACTAAGGAGGAGTCAGTGCATTGGGGCAGAAGTTTGATGTCTTTGCAGAATATTTAAACTAGCAAATGGGGAGAGGGATGCAGCACCCCATACGTCGAATGGGAAGAACACCCCTTCCCCCAGCTAGTGGTCAAACAGGAGTTCAGCATGTTTGCTGTTCATTTGCATCATCAGGTAAAGAAAAAGGTCCAGCTCCCCATACGATGCACAGGGGAAATGCCAGACCTCACCCAACAACTAACACACCAAAATCTGGCCAATGTATAATCATGTACACAAATGCTCACAGTCTGGGAAACAAGATCCCAGACTTGCAGGCAATAATGACAGAGGCTAAACTGGACATAGTAGCAATTAGTGAGATGTGGTTTAGAGTAACCACACTTGGGAGACTTCAGTACCTGGCGATGTACTGTTCAGAAGAGACCGAAGTGCAAAAGGGGGGTTGGAGTGGCCCTGTATGTCAATGAAAATATCAAAGCTACAGAAATTCAGAATACACATAAGGAGCCAGAAGAACTGTGGGTCACCCTGGAAACAGAAAATGGGACAGCCATACGAACTGGGGTTGTCTACAGGCCCCCAGACCAGGGGAGGACATAGACACATTACTGTTAGAAGATATAACAAAACATGACAGCTAAAGGGAGGTTCTGATAATGGAGACTTCTAACATGCCAGATACAGATTGGTCAATACCAGCAGGAACATCTGCAAGAACTAGACACATGGTGGATTCCTGCAGGGGAGGGCCTCAAACAACTGGTACAACAACCCACAAGAGACAGGGCTATCCTAGCTCTAGTACTGACTAACAGGAAAGGATCACAGATCCCAGGTAGAAGGTCACCTGGGGGCCAGTGACCATCACATGGTATGGTTCAATTTGGCCACCACAACTAAATCATCTCATTCCAAGGCAAAATATGGACTTCAGAGGAGCTGACTTTGATAAGATGGCAAACAGAGTTAAGCTAGCCCTGGCAAAAAGAAATACAGGTGAGAGGGTACAGGCAAAGTGGGTAAGCATTAAGGATGCAATACTTGAAGCAACATCCATTGTGTTAGAGAGAGGAAGTGCAAAGAAGAAGGCAACCACTTTGGTTCTCAAAAACAGTAGCAGAAAAGGTCAGAGCCAAAAGGCTGGACTTCAGGAAATATAAGGGAACACAGCGGGATGAAGATAGGGAGGCATACCAAACTTCCCTAAGGAAAGCAGGGAAGGCAGTAAGGCAGGCAAAGGCCCAAACTGAGGAAACACTAGCACAAACAGTAAAAGAGGGTGACAAGACTTTCTATAGATACATTAGTGAAAGGAGAAAGTCCAGAGGAAGTATTGCTAAGATCAAAGGAGATAAGGGGGCATGTGAGGAGGAGGACCATGTAAAAGCATCTGTCTTAAATAGATATTTCTTCTCAGTATTTACTGAAGAGAAGGTAGGTCAGGGTCCACAGCTCAGCACCATGGACACAGGGGGGAGGGAGGTGTGTACTAGTCCCTTCTCAAAAGAAAAGGTCCTACAAGAGCTCGATAAGCTCAGGGTGGACAAAGCAATGGGACCTGATGACATACATCCTAGGGTACTAAAGGAGCTAAGGGTGGAACTAGCAGAACCATTATTAGAATTGCTTAGTGAGTCTCTGAGCACAGAAGAGATCCCAGAAGACTGGAGAAGGTCTCATGTGATCCCGCTCTACAAGAGTGGTAGCAGGGAGGAGGCCGGGAACTACAGACCAGTCAGTCTTACCTCAGTAGTAGGCAAGATTATGGAGGCACTCCTTAAGGAAAGGATAGTGCAACACCTGGAATCCATAGGAGCACAGGATCCAAGACAGCATGGGTTTACAAAAGGAAGGTCCTGTCAAATTAATCTCATAGATTTCTTTGACTGGGCAACCACAGTGGTGGACCAAGGGGGAGCAGTTGATGTTGCCTACCTTGACTTCAGCAAAGCTTTTGATACTGTTCCACATAGAAGATTGATTAATAAGCTGGGTAGGCTCAGGGTGGGTCAGAAATTGGTCTACTGGGTGGCAAACTGGTTAATGGACAGAAAACAGAGAGTGGTGGTAAATGGCATACAGTCAGAAGAGATGCAAGTCACAAACGGGGTACTTCAGGGATCAGTCCTGGGGGCCAGTCCTCTTCAATATCTTCATCAGTGACATTGCAGATGGACTGGAAGGTAAGGTTTGTCTGTTTGCAGATGACACCAAGATCTGCAACAGAGTAGATGATCCAGATGGTGTGGGCAGAATGAGAAGAGATCTGGATAAACTAGCAAAATGGTCAGAAGAGTGGCAACTGGGGTTTAATACAAAGAAGTGCAAGATCATGCACATAGAGAAGAGAAACCCTGAAGCCACCTATAGGTTGGGAGCGGAGTTGCTGGCAGTCACAAGGAAAGAAAGAGACTTGGGCATCATCATCTCTGATGACCTGAAATCATCCAAGCAGACCACTAAAGCAGTAGGTAAGACTAGGGGGATGTTGGGGTATATTAGTAGGGGTATCACAAATTGGAAGGGGGAGGTAATAATCTCTGTTTACAAGACACTGGTTAGGCCCCATCTGGAGTACTTCGTGCAGTACTGGAGGCCAGACCTTCACAAGAACATTAACCAGATTGAGGCAGTCCAGAGAAGGGCAACCAACATGGTGCAGGGACTGCATCAGAAAACATATGAGGACAGATTAACAGAGCTCAATATGTATACCCAAGAGCAAAGGAGAGAGAGAGGTGGTATGATCAAAACATTCAAGCACCTTAAGGGCATTAACAAGTTGAAAGAGTCTAACATGTTTCAATATAAGAAAAATAGCAGGAGAAGAGGACACAGCATGAGATTAGAGGGAGGCCGATTAAGGGGTAATGTGAGGAAGTTCTTTGTCACAGAAAGGGTGGTGGATGCATGGAACGGCCTACCTCAGGAAGTGGTGGATATGAATACAGTGCAGGGCTTCAAACAGGCATGGGATAGGCATAAGGGAGCAATATAGATGAATATGAATAGATAGGCCATTGGCAGAGCAAAGGCCGATAGCACATTTATAAGGTAGAAAAATAAATGGGCAGACTAGATGTGCCTTGTGGGCCTTATCTGCTGTCAACTTCTATGTTTCTATGTTTAATTTGATACTGAACTTTGATATTCATTATCCATTAGGCTTGATAAATGCAAGCAAAATGTTTTCTTTTACCTCTGCAGGCCAGATGCGTCATTCAGTACTATTAAAAAAAATATGGCACTTGATACAGTAGTACATGATTGCACAGGGCTAATTATAATACAGCATGAAGAGGAAATATTTGATTGCTGGAAACAAATAAAAGAGATATGCAAATATGCAGATGCCTTGGATTACTTTTACAGCTTGTATTACCTTTGACTTTTTGAGCCATTGCTTTATGTGAACATAAGGCTGTTTCAAAAGAGCTTGATCGTGCTATGTCTGTATATAAAACAGCAGGTTTCAACCTGCCAAGGAAATAATGGTGGCATTGTTGCTGGGAAGAAAGCATTTAAATATAGTCTAATAGGCATGTTAGTCACAGTGTTCTGAACTGCAGACAATAATACATTGTGTATAAATGTTAATACATTTGCAGATATGGTAATCATAAAACCTCAGTAGAACTAAAGCTGTGTTTTTAAGCCACCTTAGGTATGCACCCCTTAGGGATGCTGCCTTAGTAGATGTAGTGCTGGACTTTGAAAGACTCAAACTGATTCCAGATCAAATGCAATTCTTGCACAGTATTATTTGGCCACAGATTCAAGATAGTTTATGATGGTAAAATGTTTGGTACAGTGTTCCTTTTATTTCTAAGAGAGGCAGAGTAGTTTAGTGGTTAGAGAACAGAGGTGTGAATTTGGAGACCCAGGTCTGAATCCCACCAGCATCAATTACTATGTGACCTCCAAAAAGCAGTTAGCAAGTAAGAAAAGTAAAACTTTTATTTATGAAGTGCCCTATCCCTGAGGCTCAGGGCACTTTACAATATGCAATATACAAATAGAACTAGAGATAGCAATGGATCCACAATTCAGCCTACTCTCTCTCTCTCTCTCTCTCTCTCTCTTCCCCCTCCTTAACCTTCCTGAGCTTTTGTTAACTTTCTTATATCTCTTCACTTTTCTGTCCTCACCTAATTGATACAGCTCTTTATGGCTTGTAAAGTTATTTGAGATACAGCGTGCAAGAAAGACACTATGTAAATCAAATTCATGCCCTCCTTTTCTTCTACTATCTGCACTCATTTTGAGGAAAGTTGCCATGGATATGGTGAGAAACTGGTTATATCATGGAAACTATACAGTAGTATTTGTATTTTGCACATTTACTCACAAGCAGTGGTTAAACTGCTGCCTTTTTATTTCTGGTATCATCTTGCAGCTTGCATTTGAATGGCTGCTTTTGACTGCTGGACAATTGAGTCTTGCTTTGGGAAAGAGAACGAGGAGCACTTGGATGGCAGTGGGCTCAGGGAGGGTTAGAGCGGTCAGGCAGAGGCACATCCCAGATCCTATTCCACTCAAGAACTCTTATGCCACACTGGCAAACGGGGACAACCAAATAGAGGTACCCAGAGAAGTGGAAGGAAAGGATGTGGAGGTTAGCCAAGGAGGTGACCTCAGCGGGGAGAGCAGTGGACCCCAGAGGAGGAGGAAGTGAATCCTGGTGGGGGACTCCATCATAAGAGGGATACAGCTAGGAACACAGGAGGGGGAGGACAGGGAGGTGAGGTGCCTACCAGGTGCCACGGCATGGAGGGATGGAAGGAAGATCCTGGGGATCACTGGGAAGGCAAGACGGAGGGTGAGCTGGATGTCATTATCCACCTAGGTACTAATGACCTGACAAATGGGGAGCCAAAGGAAGTTCAGGAAGGTTTAGAAATTGGGAGGGGTCTCAAGCAGTAGCTACTTCTGTCACTTTCTCAGAAGTACTACCTGAGAGGCAAGGAAAGCTTAAGGGGTGCATGCACCGAACTTTAACTCATGGTTGAAGAACTGGTGCTGTGAGGAAGGTTTGATTCATTGGTGACTGGGGACCCACCTGGAGGATGGAGGTTTGTTCAAGCCTGACGGCCTGCATCCATCCTGGAGGGGAATCAAGTACTCAATGATAAGTTTAAAAGCTACATTGACAAGCATTTAAACTAGAAAGGGGTACAGGCCAGCAAGGAGGGTACCTACTTGCTCACCCCCCACAGCTAGCAGTGGAACCAGTGAACTGGAGGAATGGCTATCTCTACAAAGCAGTGTGCAAAAGATGGAGATTAGCACCTAAGAGGTGGATAGACAGAAAAGGGGCAAAATTCAGCAGAAGGGCAGACAGCGAGGAGAACCAGGGATAAAGGACAACCAAGGAAGGGGCTGGAGAGAACAGTGAAACAGTCTAGGGAAGTCAAATCATGGAAAGCCATGTGAGCCAATGCCAGGAGCCTTAGCAACAAGATGGAAGATCTGGAGGCTGTCATGGTGTAGTTAGACCTGGACATTGTGGCCATCATTGAAACCTGCTGTAATGATAACCACGACTGGAAGATTGCCATACCTGGCTACGCATATTCAGAAGAGACAGGGCAGGTAGGAAGGGAGAAGGAGTGGCACTGTATATGAAAAATGACATAAGGGCCACAGAGATCCAGGAGGAACAAAATGGGGGAGATATACTGTTGGTTAAGCTGGAAAGGAAAATGGGGCCAGCCATCTGCACGAGTGTGGTCTATAGACCACCAGCCCAGGAGGAAGAAACAGATAGGGAGCTGATGCTAGCCATCCAAAGGATGGCAGACAAGGGTGAGGTAGTACTGGTTGGAGACTTCAATATTCCAGACGTGGACTGGAGCATCCCAGCAGCAGCATCAACTAGGAGCAGATTTATCCTGGACTCCCTTCAGGGTGCCTTCCTCAAGCAACTGATCATGGAACCAACTCAGCAGAAGGCAATACTGGACCTTGTGCTCACAAACAGGACAGTGTGATGCGGGTAACAGGTGGGGGAGCACCTGGGGAACAGTGACCACCAGTCATTGTGGTTTGAAATCACAGAAAGAGCAGAACCACACCACACAAAAACACGTATACTGGATTTTAGGGGGGCAGACTTTGGGAAAATGGGGAGATACTTGAAAGAGGCATTAAGGAGAATGGGGCAGGAATCAGGGGTTGAGGAACAGTGGGCAGTATTTAAAATGGGGATTACAAGAGCAACAGAATTATGCATTAAGCAGGTTAGCAAGAGGAAAAGGAAGCAGAGACCATTATGGTTTTCCAAAGAGGTAGCAAAGAAAGTGAAAGCCAAAAAGATTGCATTCAGGCAATACAAAAAGACACAGGCAGAAGGGGATAGGGAGAAGTACCAGGAGAAGCAAAGGGAGGCAGGAGGGTCAGTAAGGAAGCCAAAGCTCAGACAGAAGAACACATTGCAAAATCAGTGGGTAGAGGACAAAACCTTTACAGGTACATAAGTGAAAAAGAAAGGCAAGGGAGGGAAAGTGAGACTGAAGGGGGGAGGATGGGGGCCGCGTGGAGGATAACAACGGTAAAGCTGACATATTGAACAGGTATTTCTGCTCAGTCTTTACTGAGGAAGAGGAAGGTAATGGGTCTGAAGGCAATACAAGGGATGAGAATGGTGCAGAAATGGACACAAGTCCCTTTACACGAGAAAGGGTCCTGAAGGAACTGGAAGTAATAAGAGTTGATAAAGCAATGGGGCCAGATGGGTGCACCCCAGGGTCCTTAAAGAACTAAGAGAGGTGGTGGCTGAACCTCTGGCTATCCTGTTTAGCCGATCACTGGAAACAGGGGAGGTACCCAAAGACTGGAGGACAGCAGATGTAGTCGTCTTATACAAAAGTGGGAACAAAGAGGAAGAGGGGAACTACAGACCAGTCAGCCTCACCTCGGTAGTGGGGAAGACCATGGAAGCACTACTGAAGGAGAGACTGGTAGAACATCTGGTTGTCAATGGACTACAGGACCCAAGGCAGCATGGTTTCACCAGGAGGAGGTCATGTCAGACCAACATTGTTGAATTTTTTGACTGGGTGACTAGGGAGGTGGATCAGGGGAGGGCAGTGGACATGGCCTATCTGGACTTCAGCAAGAAGTCTGACAATGTGCCACATAGAAGACTATTACACAAACGGGAATATGGGTGTGGGCAGGACAGTAGTGTGGTGGGTAGGTTACTGGCTGGGCGGCAGGACACAGAGGGTGGTGGTAAATGGCTGTCACTCCACAGAGGGAAGAGTGACCAGTGGGGTACCACAGGGATCAGTGCTGGGACCAGTCCTATTCAACATCTTCATCAGTGACATTGCGCAGGACCTAGAAGGCAGAATTTCACTGTTTGCTGATGACACATAGCTCTGTAACAGAGTAGACACACCAGAGGGTGTAGACAGAATGAGAAGGGACCTGCAGAAACTTGAAGAATGGTCAGGGGTTTGGCAGTTGAAATTCAATGCAAAGAAGTGCAAGATAATGCATATGGGGCACAAAAACCCTTGCACAATATATCAGTTGGGGGGTGAGGATATAGCATGCACCAAGCAGGAAAGGGATCTTGGAGTTATCATCTCTGATGACCTCAAGGTAGGGAAACAGTGTGACAAGGCAGCAGGTAAAGAAAATAGGGTGCTGGGATGCATAGGCAGGGGCATCACCAGCAGAAAAAGGGAGGTCATAATTCCACTATACAAGACACTAGTGAGGCCCCACCTGGAGTACAGTGTATGGTTCTGGAGACCTTACCTACGTAAGGACATAGAGAGGGTAGAGAAGTTTAGAGGAGGGCAACAAAGATGGTACAAGGATTGCATCACAAGTCCTATGAGGACAGGTTGAAGGAACTGAACATGTACTCCCTGGAGGAGAGGAGGAGAGGGATATGATAGAGACACAAGTATCTTACAGGGAGGAACAGGGTACAGGAATACACTATTTTAAGCGAAAAAGATGTTCCAGGACTAGAGGCATGGGATGAAGTTGGAGGAAGGACGATTCAGAGGAAACGTGAGGAAGAATTTCTTCACAGAACGGGTGGTGGACAAGTGGAACCCCCTGCCAGAGGAAGTGGTGGGGGCTGAAACAATTACAGGGTTTAAGAATGCATGGGATATACATAAAGGAATTCTGGAGGTCGGGGTAAGGGGCAACAGACTTCTAGGAAAACATAAACTGAACTTACAAGCTCAAATGGGCAGACTGGGTGGGCCATAGGCCCTTATCTGCCCGACACTGTCTGTGTATCTATGTATCTATGTAAATACTGTTTATACATTAAGGGCCCAATTCTGAAAGCTTGCATGTGACACCATGTGCTTACTGGGAATGTAAAAGGTATGTAGCAACAGTGATACAAGGCCTCTGTATGAGTGTACATTCACAGACCATGCTTTGTGGCTGCCTAAAGTGGCCAATGCTCATCTGCTACTTGGGCCTGTATGTGGGCATGATTATAAGACTGTGTGGCATACTTATATGCATAATCCCACATGGATGTACTGTTGCACCATGCATCATGGTTCTGACATATAAAAATAAAGTTGTGGATATACATGTAGCCCTAAATTCGCTCCGCTCGCCGACGAGGGGTTGCTAGAGAGTCCGAGAGTGAGTTTAAAATCCTCTGGCAGCACAGCATTTTCTCATGCTGCTCCCACTCTTTGGAATTCTCCACCATGCCGGTTACGGGAGTGCACCTCTGGAGGAATTCAAGAAGAATTTGAAGACTCATCTGTGGCAAATGGCCTTCTTGGATGGCTAAGCTAATTTTATTCTGCTGAGATCTTATTTTGTATTTATTAATTGATTTTAATATTGATGTTATTATGATATGATTTTATTTATATGTATTACTGATTTATATTTGATGTTGTGGTTTTAATGTGTTCAGCGGCCTTGGTGTGCTGAAAGGCGCTATACAAATAAATGTATTATTATTATTATTAAATTGGGGATATTTAAGTTTATACATGCTTAGATATACTCTCTTGACATTTCTGGATACACTTGGATTTCATGATTTGGGGCAGGAGTGTTTCAAATTAATATTGTGGTCTCTGCACTAAAGTAACCAGGATTCTTAGTTCATTGTAGAAACATACACTGAATCTGACAGCAGATAAGGGCCATTTCACCCACCCAGTCTGACCATTTTTTTAACTTCATTTTTGCTGCAGACCTTACTTGATCTATGGCACTTTCTCTCCCCTCCTTTGTCTACTATTCCCTTGTGTCTATCCCAGGCATTTTTGAACCCTACTACTATTTTAACCCCCACTGCCTCTGCTGGAAGGCTGTTCCAGGAATCTACCACTCTTTCTGTGAAGATGTACATCCTCATATTTCTTCTGAATCTACCCCCTACTACTTCATAGCATGTTCCCTTGTTCCATGGCATCTTTTTTTCTGAAAAATACTCCCCGCCTGTACCTTACCTACCCCCATGCAGTACAGTATGTAAAGGTCTCTATAATATCCCCATCCCTCCTTTCTTCCAGGGTGTACATATTAAGCTCCTTTAGCCTGTCCTCATAGAACTGTCAATGCAGACTCTGCACCATTGTGTTTGCCTTCATCTGAGCTGCCTGCACTTTGCTCTTCCTGAGATGTGGTCTTCAGAACTGGACACAGTATTTAAGGTGGGGTCTTAGCAGTGATCTACAGAGGGGCATCATAACCTCCCTCTTTCTGCTGCTGATACCCCTTCCTATGGACCCCAGCATCCCATTAGTTTTCCTGACTGCCTTGTCACACTGTCTGGCCACCATTAATTCAACCAATATGATCACCCCCAGGTCTCTTTCCTGCTTGGTCACTGTCAATAACACTCCACCAATTTTGTGCTTCACCCCTGAGTTTCTGTGCTCAAAGTACATTTTTTTGCACTTGTTTGCATTAAAACCCAACTGCAATACCGTTGACCACTCCTCCACTTTTTTTCAGATCTCTTCCCTTCTGTTTCACCCCCCCCCGAGTGTCCCCTCTGTTGCAGACCTTGATGTCATCCAAAAAGAGGCAGACCTTCCCTTCCAGGTCCTCTGCTATGTTATTTATAAGGACATTAAAGAAGACCAGTCCCAGCACTGAACCCTGAGGTACCACTTTGGTCACCCTCCCTTATTCAGAGTGAACTCCATTTACCACTACACTCTATCTCCTATCCCCTAGGCAGTTTCTTACCCAGGTTGCCACCATTGGACCCTCTCCACTAAGCTACCTAGCTCACTTACCAGTCTACTGTGTGGAACGGTGTTGAAAGCCTTACTGAAATCCAGGTAGCTCCTCCCTGATCTAATTCTTTGGCCACCCAGCCAAAGAAATCTATTAGGTTTCTTTGGCATGACTTCCTCCCACGAATCCGTACTGCCTTGGATCATGTAAGCCACTGGATTCAATATATTCCACAATCCTTTCCTTTATTAGTGTTTCTATTAACTTACCCACCACTGATGTCAGGCTAACAGGCCTATGATTGCCTGCCTCTTCCCTGCTACCACTTTTGTGAAGTGGAACTAAATCTGCCCTTCTTAAGTCTTCCAGGACCACTTCAGTCTCTAGTGATCTGTTAAACTGGATTGTCAAAGGTTCAGCTAGTACCTCCCTCAGCTCCCTCAACACCCTTGGATGCAGCCAGTCTGGCCTCATAGCTTTGTCCACTTTCAGGTTAGCAAGTGCTTTCAGGACTCTCTCCTCAGAAAAAGGACCAGTGTTCACTTCCCTTCCCTCAAAGCTCCTGATACTTTTTTGCAGTCCCTCCCTTTTCCCTTTTATACTGTATATAACGTTACTGTTGAAAATTGCACTTAATGGTTGCAGTCATGAAAAAAGGGTTTTCCCTCAATTTACACACCAAAATAAACTTAGAAACAGAGACCATGATGGCAGAAAAAGATGAGAAGTCCATCCAGTCTGCCCATACTCCTTATAATCACTGGCATCTTCCTTAGAACCTATTGTTCCTCCAGAGTACTAACCCCCCCCCGTCCTATCCCCATTCTCCTCCAGGTCTTGTTGTCCTGGGTGACCACTATTCCCTTTATTCTATCCCATGCCTGCTTGAATCCTCTAATTGTGTTTGCACCCACCACCTCAGCCAACAGATGGTTCCAAGGTTCCACCACCCTTTCCATAAAGAAGTACTTCCTCACGTCCCTCCTGAACCACCCTCCTGTTAATTTTCACTCGTGACCATGAGTTGGTATTCAGAGTAACTTATTCCCCACAGTTTACCTTAATTCCTTTAAGGAACTTGAAGGTCTCTATAATATCTCCCCTCTCCCTTCTGGTTTCCGATGAGTACAGCCTTGAGGCATTCTTCATAGGATCTACCCTGCTGACACTGAATCATTTTTGTTACTCTGTGCTGCACTTTTTCCAACCTATTGCTGTCCTTTCTAAGGTGAGGGCTCCAGAACTGGATGCAGTACTCCAGGTGAGACCTCACCAGGGATTTGTATTGGGGAAGTATTACCACTTTTCTTCTGCTTTCAATACCCCTCCCAATACATCCCAGTATCCTATTAGCCTTTTTATAGGCCTTGTTGCACTGGATCATTTGTTTAAGGGAGTTACTGATGATAACTCCTATATCCCATTCCTTTTCTGTAGTGCTAAGTCTCACCCCAACCATCCAGTACTCCGTCTTGGGGTTCCAGTTCCCTAGGTTCATTACTTTGCACTTTTTGGCATTGAATTTTACAGTAACATCCAGACCTTTGACCATGCCTCTATTTTTTTTATCTCTCTTTGCATATCCCTTATTACTTCATCACTATCCACCTTCTCACATAGTTTTGAAACATCTGAGAAGGAACACAGCCTGGCCTAGATTCGCTCACCAATGTCACTAATGAACATGTTGAAGAGGATTGGACCCAGGACAGATCCCTGTGTAACCCTGCTTGTAACCTCCCTTTCCTCTGATTTAATCCCATTAACTGCCACCTTCTGATGCCTCCCTTCTAGCTATCTACCCACCCACCTAGTTCATTATGATTTTAGTTGCATCCAGGCCTTCCATCTTTGGATCTTTCCTTTTTTTTTTAACCAGGAGAGACACACTAAGCTGAAGCTTTTTTACTGGGGTGACCTGGGAGCACAAGGAAGTTAAGTGACTTGCTCAGGGTCATACAGTATGCAAGTGGGAGCTGTGGGATTCAAACTCAGATCTCCAGATTTGCAGCTCAGAGCCTTAAACCACTGCACTATACTGTCTCCTATCTTTCCATCTTGGATCTTTCCATACAACTTGAAGGAAATTGGCACAGTGGCAGTGCTACTGCTCACAGTGCTGATGAACTGTGTTTGGCAATGACCTGGGACATTGGCAGCTAACCAGAGAGTGGAGAACTGAGCTTCCCTGCAGACTCTCTCCTCCTTTATTAAGAGAGGGTTGTGTTCTCTGTTCCACACCACCATCTGAGTGACCACAGCTTGTAGTGCTGTTAGAGAATGTTTTTTTCCTCCTTTCCACTGTGTCTGGTGTGAGATTTCATGAGTTCATGTACACTATTGAAGTGTTTAACATTTTATAGTACTCTTCAGATACTTTTCACTCATGCTGCATGTGAAAGAGGAAGTACCCCCACATTTTTTTCTCTTCCTTATAGGAATGATAATAGGCCTGGAATGTACCTCTGCTTCTTGTCTTTGTCCTGTGGGTTATATGTTGGTTTGTTGGGCTGGCCACCGACTTTGTTGCATATACATGTTTGTCTATTGTTTGCATTTTGTATCTTTTCCAGTACATTAAGGTCCCATTGTCATGCCTGTAATAAAGGAAAAGTGGCATTAATCATAGCTGTAAACAATTGCTGACGTCAGGGCTAATTACGTTAAAGCACATCTCAGACTTAAATAATTATAAAAAGATTGGTTTCTGCAGAAACGTTTTGTTTTTTTTCCTTATTATAGTATAGGGTTTACAAACCCCTTTATATGGTACAAGCACTCTTCAGTATAAATTAAAATAAATAAATAAATATAGGCAAGAGAAAGTTCCATATAAATTTAATAAAGCCTTTTTGTTTTAGTATAGCAGGGCTTTGCCTCTTTAAGATTCCCCTGTCTCAGGTTCTGGACAGCCATTATTCCGTTTTCATTTTGGCTGGTGAAAGAATTAATTAATTGTGTAGCTTGTTAGTTTTAGCTCCAGTAAGCTGTTTTCCTTAGGAGTGCTTGTGAAAGCGGCTGTCCTTCCCTGGTTGCATTGCTTAAGTCCTTCTCGGCGTTGTGATCGCCGGTAAATTTACCGCGCGATCATGCGCACATTCGTGAAGGCGTTTTACTCGCTATTAGCTCAAATAGGAAGAGTTCTGCTTTCTACTGAATTAAAACTGTCTCTGCATACCTTTAAGATGTGGAATTCGAAGACTGCATCCCTTTTATGGACTGCCTGAGAAACGAGGACTTTGCAGCATTGCTGGCTCCTTACTAAAGCCCTGTATGTCTCTTTCTACTGCAGTAAGCTCTCTAGGAGCTGGCCAGCCTTTAGTCAGCTGTTTTTATGCACTGGCTTAAAGGGGCGGTGCCTGCTTCAGCTATCATTGATTCCAAAATCACTTAAAAGAGCTGTACATCATTTGTTTTCTTTGTAATATATTGCTATATTGAAATAAAGATGTTGTAATGTTAGAAATAATGTAAATGCATTGTAATTAAAGAACTTTTGTGCCAGAAAAGGCTCAGGGGAGGGGTTGAGTAGTCACATGACCTCTGGACTGTATTTAAATCCTGTGTCCTCAGCCTAATTCAGTTCAGCTGATTTTAAGAGATCAGACCTGGAAGTGCTGTTGTAAGCATCCTAGGATGCTAGTGCTTGCTAGCTCATGATTTTTGTTATATTTGCTTTGCTCCTCTTAATTTTATCGTGTTCAGTTCGCTCTTTATTAATGTTTGAATAAACATTTTTTTTGAGTTTACTACTTCAAAAACTGCCTCCTTGGTCCATCATTTCCCACAGCCTGTGACAC
The DNA here is from genome assembly GCA_016271365.2 of Neoceratodus forsteri. Taxonomy (NCBI): domain Eukaryota; kingdom Metazoa; phylum Chordata; order Ceratodontiformes; family Ceratodontidae; genus Neoceratodus; species Neoceratodus forsteri. The sequence goes on along the minus strand of CM057452.1, from coordinate 470,796,733 downwards.
TGCAGTGCCATGGTTGTATGGTACAGTGAGGTGCACTGTTTTGGTTACATCATTTTGTAGGTCTATACATCTGGCAGCAGACATACTGATCAATAGGAAGATCATGAACCACATGCCAACAGAAATATTTTAGGAGTCATGCACCAGTCTACTAGTTATTAGTTAGCATGACCCCAAGAGAGTCAGCAAATGTACAAGAAGCATGCAGCCCTCTGTGTGAGGGACATTAGGAAATACAACAGGTACAAAATATACCAAATCTAATGCATGAACATTTTAACATCTTATTTAACCCACAGAATCCACAATCAGGGGTCCTGGTAACAGACAACAGGAATAATACTGTAAAAGTAGTTTCAGAAGACAATTACACACAGATTCATTTCCACTGCACCAATAATGCTGATGACCTGGTGGTTCTTGAACAGAAAATCATACACCTACTAACTGACATAAGGCACTGCACATGTGTGTAATTGCTTTCAAACAGAATTGAGTCACTCAGTGGAGTTCCATGTACTACATGTTAGAAAAGTTCCTGAAAAAGCAACTGGCTATCCATGAGTTTCTGGTGACATAAAAAAATACAAGTACAGTTATGCTGCTTTTAGCCACCATTTAGCAGTTCATTAAAAATTGGCTACCAGTCTGGAGCCATTTGAGGTGGACAGATGAAAGGTTTGCTCTGAGATGGCATGCTTGAGATAGTTTCTACCTCATGTGAAAAGAAGTTGTTCCTGGGATAAACTCATCAGTGTAGGAGTACCAGCCTGTTGCATCAATAAGAACAGATGTGGGGAATCTGTGCTCTATTCGGGTACTGTACATAGCAGCCAAAGAGCTACAAGCAGTACCTCAGCAACTCAAAGCACTCTGAGGTGGTCTGGAAGTGCTGGTATTCATTATAACTAACAATGATTATAGTGTTTAATAAACATTCCAAACAGAGTTTATTGGGCACTCACTGAGTACATGCTGTTTTAATATGTTGATGTTTGGTTTTTGATTCAAGAACTGCCAGACTGACACCATTGTATATGATACAGTGAAAACAATTGCAAACCTCTTCTTATTCTGGTCTTATTTGTTGAAGACAATGACGGGCTCTGTAACTCATCCAGCAGGTGAATCAACTGCCTGTACATAGTCCCAGAGAGGTTGTAGTTTCTTAATAGAGTACCACCTACTGCATGTTACAAAGACCCCTGAAAAATAAGTTGGCTATCCATGAGATCCTGATGACCAATGAAATTGCCTGTTCTGATGTCATGCTTTCAGACCGCTCCTGGAAGTGCATTAAAAACATGGTAACCACTGCCAGTCTGTAACTAATTGAGTAGAGAAGAAGAGTCAGCTCTGAGGCAGCATGTTCAAACGGAACAGAAACCTTGTTTTTTTAGATTTCTTTTAATTTGAGCAGGTATGAAGTCTATTTACTGTTCCCAGTGTACCAGTTTTTGGAATAGTTTTAAGACATTTCAAAACAATACACTGAGGGCAGAAACACACATATCATGCATGTAATATTAAAAAATATGTGAAAACAAAGCTGATGTTCCTTTCTAGACAGATTCTCCTACACAAGAAAAGAACATGTTCCTGGGCTTAGGACATCGTAGTAGGAGTACCAGCTTCTTGGGTCAATAAGAACAAATGCATAAACTCACTATAATGTATGGTAGAACGCTGTTAACCTTAGGAAATCATCATTTCCTAAGGTTGTTAACCTATCGATGTGACGTAGCAATGTTGTTAACCTATCGATGCTACGTCACATCGATAGGTTAACAACAGTGATCGGTCTGCTCATGTGTGTGCCTTTTTTTTTAAATGGCAACCAACGGATGAATGCAGTGGTTAGGGAAGGACTGAACAGCAGCGGCGGTGACTATTTGTCAAAAAGTAAGCAGCCGTTTTACCTTTTATTTGGGACCATACACTATAAAAAATAATGTGTGGTCCCTCTATCGGCAAGCAGTCACTGTTAACCGTCTCGAGGTTGCCATGGTGACGTAAACCTCTCGAGCTTCGCTCTCGAGGTTTACATGGTTGCCTGACAACGTCTCGACAGTTAACAGACCGGTTACTGATAAAGGACCATACATTATCCTCTATGTTCTGCCAAGATACATAGATGCCAGAGTGCTACAAGCAGTAACTTAGCAACACAAAACACTCCTATGTAGTGTTGTCTGGACCTACTGGTCTTTATTATAACTACAATGGATTAACAAGGTTTAACAAATGTTCTAAACAGTTTTTTTATTGAGCCAATCTGTGGGTACCATACTGAGATATTTCAATGGTAGGTGGATACACTGGACTACGTGTTTTCCCATAATGACAAACTAACTTCATGTATGGACTAAAGTGGCCTTGTGCTGTGTGAACTGTGTCCTAATATCTCCAACTCCAATATAGCATTTTTCAGCTTCATGGCAGCTTATATAACTTACATATCATGATGAAAAGCTGACATTCCATTTTTCCAGGTTCTGTACTGTGTGTACCTGTACCTGGAGCAATATCACAACACACTCTTTTAAAATGAATTATGCTCCAAAGTGTACCAATGTTTCAGGATGTCATGTGGCCCATTCTTCAGGGTGTCTGGGTTATATCTAATACAGTGAACATTTATTTAATATTTATACCATATTTTATAATTTCTTGTAGTTATCATTAACTGAGGTAATAGAGAAGCAAACACATTCAATAATCAGTGTCATTCCCCAAATCAAACAGGATGATTTCATACTGTTTCTTTAACAATAAAATAAATTTATAATATAGCATGCTTACTATTAAGTCAATGAAGGTTTTTTATTTTAACAAATGTGATATTTGCAAGCTATACCTTAAACATATTAGGTTCTTACTCAAAATACCCATTTTTCAGTTTAGTTCTTCAATCTGAGTGGATCAAGTCAGGAAGAAACAATGTGTAAAATATTAAATGCATAGCTATGTTTCTTAATAGCTGGCAAGCTCTTTTCTGAACACTTAAATATTTGTTATCCTCTGAAATGTGCACCAAAGATTCCGTTCATTAATTCTGTGTAGCATAGAACCCCATTACTTGCAAACCACAAACTAAAAACTTGATAGCCATATGTTCTCTGCTGCTGAATGCTACAGTTTTTACTCATAGTATCCTTGCAAGAAAATGTCCAGCTAAGTGCAATATCCATGTTCTGTATTTTTAGATTTGCTTACAAACGTCTGAGAATGCTGCTAAAGTTATTTGGTCAGAAACTAGGAAAGGACTTACCACATCCATGTGGTCTTCCAACATGGCTTCCTTCCTTCTTGCTTAGGGAGCCCTGGTGTGTTTGCCTGTGTCCTAGTGTATATAGGGCATGTGATTTACAAGTGATGAGGCTCTGTACTACATAGAATAAATTTGGTACTCACTTAAGAGAGCAAGAAATATTCAAGTGAATGTAAGTATGAAAGAAGAGTTCTGGAGCCAAGTACAGACCATGCAACTTTTCTTGTTTTGGCCCCAATGTACAGTATGCTTGCACATTTTTAAACCAGCAGCTGTTAACAAAATTAAGATTTGTGTGAGCCACTTGCCCCTTCAAGTAAAATATGAAAATAAAGAAAATACATTAGCCACATTATATACTGACTTCATGCTAGTTTTTGCAACAATTAAGTTCCTTTCTTACTGCAGTCTTGATTTCAATGGACCCATTTTTAGGGCTGTGGGTGGAGCCTACAGCCCATCTTTCTTCGATCAGACTGTAGCTCTAAAATGGCTTTTTGTGGAACTCCCTTTTTAGGCATTTGAAAGTATTCCTCCATAGCTGCAAAGTAGTGCACTCCCCCTCTGATTTTTGCTATTAGCTGCTCTATGATAAAGGCATCTGAAGGGAAGGGGGATACTACTGTATTGTGCCTCAGAACTTCTCAGGATATTATCAAAAAAATGTTTTAAATGACTGTTTCTATCATCTGTCCAGCTCAGTCTAATAGATGAATTCTATTTCTTTTTTTTTATTGCAATGTGACTTGCTATCTTTGGAGACTAATAGTTTACTGACATGGCATTCAACAGATAACAGCATCTAACTGCCGAGTAGTGTCAAATTACAGTCTTAGTCAACTCTCCCAGTGTGTGTGTGTGTGTGTGTGTGTGTGTGTCAAAGATTTACAACATTTCCTCTGAATAGTTGATTGTGGTAACCCTTTCTGGACCTAATTAGTGGCATTGGATGTAGAAAGTGTTTTAAATGCTAGGCAGCTAATGTTTTAGGTAGGGAATTACAAAGAATGATAGTGGTGTCAACTGCATTGCTCCCAGATTGAACAAATAGAATAATAGATACATTCTGGTGTATTACAAGGCAGTAATTCATCGAGAGGATCTGGGGGCACAGCAAACCTCGAGAGCGAAGCTCGAGAGGTTTCAAGTGCCCCCAGATCCTCGAGATGAAGAACTGCCTTGTAACACAAGAATGTATTTATTTTTTGTAATACATGGATCGCGAGGAAATTGTCAGTGCTTACCTTTGCCAAAGAATGAGGAATCTTCGACTGGGGTGCTGAGGTGATTTTCATGTGAGAAGGAGCCAGTGATTGCAGCAACATTGAAAACTTTAAAAAATTCAAACCGCTAAATTGTGCAGTGTTAAACTGCTAAGCAGAACAGTGGAACAACTTTTTTCTCGTGGTTGCTGTGGTCAGTTAGTCAGACTCCAAGTAGGAGTAGTGAAGTGAAGGAACAATTTTCTCTCGCTAAGCGAGAGATGCCCGTCATGTTTTTTGAAATTATTGATCCGCCCACAAAGAAAGCTCATCCAATCAGAAGGTGCGGTTTTACCAATGTCACCACACACAGCTTTGGGGATGTCAGGAAGCCGGCTACGATCTTGAGTTTGCGCTGTTCAAGTTTTCTGATAATACTATCGTTCGGAGCTCAAACAATAGTATTATGAGCTCCGAACTATAGTATTATCACTAGGCAATGATGGTATTATCACTTTGGCTCCGGTGTATTACTGGAAATTTTTTATATGCTTTTCAGTAGTGTTATTTTAAATATCCATATATTACAAATCATTTCCCTGTAGGGCACTCTCCTTTTCCCTGTATTTTCCATGTAAAACTGGGACAAAACTCCTGTACATTTTTCTGTCTGCTCAAATCAATGCATGTACACAACTGATTTAATTATGACCGTCAGTAAAATCACTATAACAAATGTTAAGGCTGTTTTTTTATGTATTTTAAATGGTAAAACTCACCTGCAACATATCACAGAGGCTATGGAAAAATGCTGGAATTTCTCAAGCTTTGCTCTCAATGTTCACATGTCCCCAGAACCTCTTGATGGTATTATAGCATTGTTACAATGTACTGACACAGCCGGATAGCCCGGCTGAGATGCACTATGCCATATTCAGTGGGTCATACTTTTATCCATTTTGGCAATGTATTGACACAGGATAGCTTTGATGAGATGCAGAATCTTATTTTCAGAGGGGTCCTAATTTTACCCACTTCTACAATGTACTGATACACATTAGACTGGCTAAGATGCAGTGTCTCATTTTCAGTGGGGTCTTACTTTTACCAGTGCTGACTTAAACTATGCTTATATGAGTATGGTGCATATGTAGTCATGTCAGTGCTGCCATGTTATGGCTGACTATGGGGCAAACTGCACATGTTTGAGTATCACACATGCACAGTTCTGTAATAGCAGCAGTATCAGTTACATCTGACTCTGGTGCAGCGAGAGCACCTCATATTCTTTTAAATGCTCTTGCCACTCCTAAAAGCTCTCTACAGCCATATCAGCTCAGTGCTGGCAAAAGCTAAGGGATGGGAAACATTGGGGACTGCTCTGCTGTCTTCATGTCCACAGTCTATATTGGCAGGTCATATAAGAAGGCCATCACCTGCTGGCCAGGTAGCACAGAGGGCTGAGGTGCTGGTGCCTTACCTCACACTACACCAGCAACCTGGGTTTGGGAATGACCTCGGGTTGCCAGGGTGCCAGCTTGGGGGGGAGTCAGAGTGGGATTGAACCAAGGCTCTCCCCTTCAAGGGGTGGATGCCTGCCCATCTGTAGTCCTGCTCCCACCAGGTGGAGGTCCAGTTGGCATGTAGGTGGTAATGGGTGGTGGCAAAAGCCAGTGGAGGGGCAAAAGGGGACATTGGATCCTGGCGTGTGCATGTGCCTCCATGCATGTACATGCATGTGTATATCGTGGCCCCGGGAGGGGTGGAAAACAAGAAACAAAAAAATTGTATATGGAAAAAAAAAGAAGGTCATCACCTGCCAGCCCAGTGGTGCAGAGGGTTGAGACATCTAGCCTTACCTCATGCCACGCCAGTGACCCAGGTTCAGGAATGACCTTGGGTCATCGGGGATCCAGCTGGGGGTGATGAGGCAGGTTCATCACAAGGCTGTGTGGAAAAGTAGGTGTACAAATATAAAAATAAAAATAATTTTCAGTATTTTTAACCCAGATTCCTCTCCTGCAGCCCTTTCGGCTCTGGCCAGAGTTTGTTTACATTGCCATGAATGCACTGTTAGTACAGCAAATTACAAAAGTATGCTAGCCTTCTCTTTCTCCTATGCCGGCTTTTATGTACCCCACTTCACAAGTAGTGACTCATTTTCACTGCATGTAATTTTGAATAAAAGGAAAACTAAGTAATGTTGTTGATGAGTCAAAGAAAAAATGGTGAATTCTTTCTTTTAGTTTTTGTTGACTGGGAAGGAGGACTAGACAGTATTTTGCCTATTTTTAGCCTCATCCCGGGGGAAGGGGATACAGATGGATGCCAACTGAAATTGAACCAGATTTTAAGCTGTTGATGGTATTTTTAGTGACATTTAATGCTTTGCTCCTGCATAGCAGAACATTGGATCAATCTATTACAGAAAGGGAAAGGGGAGAGTGGAAATTGTTTAACCAGGAATGGCACACTAAGACGGAGCTTCTCTCCAGGTGTGACCAGGAATCACAAGGAGCTTAAGTGACTTGCTCAGGGTCACACAGTATGCAAGCGGGGACCACTGGAATTCAACCCCAGGTTTGCAGAACAGTCCCTTTGACCACTATGCTATACTGCCTCCAAAGGGTTTCAGGTTTTAAATACTTAGGATTTATATTGGACAATTGCCTAACATTTAGTGATCATGTTGCCTTTTTTTTAACTAAAATCGCATATAGCAATTTGGATATATTATATAGAGTATGTTGCTGTTTGACTATGGAGTCCAGGAAAATATCTGCTAAGTGATTTGTGATCTCCCTGGTTGGCTATGACATCATTTACAGCACTGCTTCTCATACTATATTGAGAAGGGTTCATGCTGTTTGTAATAATATTTGTAGGTTTCTCTTGGTACAGATCATAGGACACATCACTGGGACCTATACTGTTGGTTACGGTGGTTGCCATGTGAAAATCATAGTAAATTAGGTTATGTTGACAAACCTATGGCACATTCTTTTTGATGATCATTCTGTTCCTTTAAGAATTTTTAGGGCCATGGGTGGAGCCTACAGCCATTTTGGGATCGATCATAGCTCTAAAAATGGCCAATTGTAGAACCTTCCATTGGACTTTTGGAAGTATCCTTCCAAAAGTCCAATGGAGCTTAAAACCCTCAGACATGATCGGCCGCTACAGAATAACAGCCGCACTATTTTGTCTATTACTTCTGCATTCTGGGGCATGAACTGCACATGCGTGACTCATGCACATGTGCAGTTCTGTTGGAGCTGTCATGTTGTGAGTGGCAAAACTGCCATTCACCGCAACTGCACATCATGTGCAGTTGTGCCACCACCGCCAGTACCGGCAACAAAAAAACCTGCCTCACACCCTCCCACTACAGCTGTCCTCCCCACTCCCTCTGTTCCCATCACCGAACCGACATTGAGGTTCCCAATCCCTGTGTCAGCATTATGTAGCCCCCAACTCATGTAGCACACTGGGAGATCACCCCAGTGTGCCCAAATGTCTGTTTTTTTTTTTGTTTCCTGTAAATCCGGGTCATTTCTGAAAATGGGCTTCAGCTCAGTATACTTACCTGGTAAATAAAGTAAATGAATGACTAAATAAAGAAAACCATCCCTTGATCGTTTTTGTTATCTGTAAAAATAAACTGGTCCCTCGTTGTTGCCCCAGTCCCCGCCCCATCCCCACCCACCCACTGAGCACCCACCTCCCCTCACCCGCTTACCCCCATACTTGCCTCTGGAGGTTGGCACTGTCATCTTCTGTGGACGGGACATGTCTGCACTCTTCAAAGCTGAGCCACAAACTGAAGAGTCAAAGGTAAGCATGCTATAATGCCATTCAGTGGGGTTTTCAACTTATGTTGATAAATAAGCCATTTATTTGAATTTTGGCCCCAAATTTTCAACATGGGGTTCTTGGGAACCCATCTCATGAAAGCTTTCACTGTCATTTCATTACTCAGTCCCGAAAGGTGATTTTGTGGTCGCTGTGCTGAATCACCTTTCAGGACTGAGTCACAAAATGAGAGGGGCACTGTTCATGAGGTAGGGTCCCAAAAAGTCCATGTTGCAAATTTGGTGAAAAAATTCCCCAAAATTACTGAGTTATGAGCATGCATTGTGCAGTTTCTGTGCACACTCCTAACTTTGGCAAGTTTTAATATTTTCACTCCAGAAATTCAACATTGCCATTTTTGCACACCTCCTTTTTACCAGTACAGCTGTCATTTATCATATCCTGCCCATAACATGTTTTCACACCTGTGGCACAGAATGGTGCAGTTGCTCTGCAATATCACCTTTCAGGACAAGTGAACAAAATGACACTGGCACTCTTCATAAGGAGGGGTCCCAAAAAGGCCATGTTGAAAATTTGGTGCAACACCTCCAAAAAATGGCCAAGTTACACCTGGGCGTTCAGTAATTTCTACGCATACGTGTAACATTGATCACTTGACAGAGCATCACAGCCCTATCAGCTCTGTCCAGACTTTGTTTATAGTAGGAATGATAAAAAACAGGAAAGGCTTGGTAGGGTTTAGTAGGATTTGAATAATGGTAGGAAGCAAATTATATGAAGGAGGGTACTGAGATAATCAGGTAGTGGTATGTACAATATTTGTGTAACATGATTGTAACTTTGGCCTTTGCTTTTCCTGTCCCTACTACAGGGACTGATAACCTATCAAGGTGCTGTAAAGACACAGTGACTCTCTTGAGGAGGATTCTATCCCTAGAGGTGTCACAGGGACAAGGTCCCCTTAAATCATGGGTACTTTAGGGAAGAAGGCTTCCTTAAGGAAAAAGAGATGCAAGAGGAGGAGAAGGAGTAGGAGTGGATGGTGGTAGCAACAGAACTGAGCATGTGTATGATACTTATGCCTGTGTGGCTTAAGTACTCCTCAGTGGAGGTGTGTCAAGTTTTGCTTTCTTCAGCACCGAACCACAAGCATAATCTTTTCAGTTCACTAAACCATTGGCTCCTTATGTAGGTATGCTTAGGAAACACATGGAAGGATTGCTAGGGTTTAGTAGGATTGGGATACTAGTGAGAGGCAAATGATTTAAAGGTGGGTGTCAAAATAATTAGGTAAGTGGTATGTAGAATGCTTGTGCAATGTGATTGTAACTTTAACTTTTACACTCTCTGCCCCTGCTACAGGAACTACAATACTTTGGAGTGCCACAAAAACACAGGAACCCTCTTGTGGAGGGCTGCAGTCCTAGATGTGTTGCAGGGATATGGTCCTCATAAAACAAAGGTACTTTAAGGAAGAAGGTCAAAAGAGCAAATGAATAAACAGGCAACCCCTTACTTCCCATAGACAAGAAAACACATAGCCTGAAGGGTGTATTCTATTACTGAGAAGGGAAATAATAGTATTGAAAAGCAGGACCACCAGCCAGCTCCAACTCTCAGCAGAAAATTGATTAATAAGAAAATTATTATCTTTGGCATGCAGGAGAGAAACCTCCACTGTGGAAGAACCCTCTTCAAACCAAAGCCTTTGTGACTATCCCTCTTGGTGTGGGCTATTATTTATGATGGCTCTGATCACTGTGGAATTTGTAATGGAATTCAAGGGAACAGTTTAGCTCAGAAAGCTCACACTCAATCCCTTTAATGGGATCATTCCATGAGGGGCTGCTGAGTCAATCTGCACAGCCAGAGGTGCCCCCACTACCTGCAAAGATGTCCCTACCATCAAGGCATGGGTATGAGGAAAGAAACAACTGCTGGACAGGTTTTGCCTGACTTGAAGTCTGAGAGGAAGCCTAATGTATGATTAATGATGATAGGGGGGCTTAAGTAAGAGGAAATATGAAAGCAACAAGATGTATCATAAGCAGATGCTGAGAAGACTGTATTAAGAGGTGCCACTGAGTTGATCTGCACAGCTGAAAAAACATTAAGGCAAGGGCCCTACCCTCAAGGTGAAGTAAGCAACAGAAAAGAAACACTGGAGGTGCTGTCAAGTTGATCTGCATGGCTAAAAGGGCCCAAACATGCAGGACAACAAGGAAGATGTCTGCTTAGGCTTTATGCTTTGACTGATCCGTACCAATATCCAACAGAATTCACCAATACATGTGCTTAGAACTGCTCTCTGTCCATAGTAAACTTCTACCATACTGTCCTTATTCTGAAAAGTGTGATTTGGAGCAGCTCCAACTGTTTTCTTACCTGTTAGCATTGTGTGTAAATCCTGACAGCAACAGTTCTGATCACCTCAAATGGCCTAAAATGGCAGTGGGTCCTCAGTTGAGTACTTCTCAGAGCAAATTCTTGCAATTAAATTAGTTAATCAGATAGGTCTTGGTTAAAATAGTGCATCAGCAATCAATGGAGCACATTTAACCCACAACATGTAAATTTGAGGAGCTCCATGACTCTGATACTCAAACAGCCGGAAATAGTGTTCACTAATCCTAAACTGGGATTGGTTTTTCTCTTGACAAACTCAAGCAAACACAAAAACCAGTGATGAAAATGTCAACATACTGTCACGAGATCAAGAGAAAAAGTTCACCTTGTGTTTTTGAGTTTACACGATCCAGACCTTCATTAGCCAAAAGCAAAAGAATTTGTAACTCTTCCCAGCTGTACTCAGCACAACTTAGAGTCTGAATTTTATTTAAGCTTTTGGTAGCCTGGTAAGCACACTAGGTTGAGGGCCTATTTTCAGATGGACCAGAGATGGTAACAATACTGTGGCATTTTTGTGTTGGTTTGCAACTAGGACCCTTACCTTCTCTTCAGATCTGCTAGGTCCATCTCTTACTACTCTGGTGGAAACCATGCTGGACCATACAAATAACTGTTGGACACATAAAATAATTAATAAATTGGTGTTTATTCTCATACTTCAGAGACACCAACAGGGAACGTCATCAGCCCATGAGGTTCAGACTTAGACTGACATGATAGACACATTAGTCTAAGGGGTTTTCTAGCCCCTGCTAACACAGTAATTAGCATAAATTAGTTTCATTAGTCCTGAGCTCTTAAAGGCAGCAGCTAGCATTAGTCCCATGCTTAAGGTGTACTCCACATCACCACCAGGACAGTGAATGCGAGCACCACTCAAACAAAGCAATAGCATGTTAACATTACACTAAGAAATAGTTTCTAAAAAAAATTGTATGCATGGAATGAAAACATTTCTCCAAACATTATGAAAACCTTTTGCCAAACATTACTCCACTGTAGGGGGAAGGGGAGGAAAGGATCTGGACTACAATGGTGACCAGTTAGAGTAGTACCAGTGGAAGGGGAAACACCATAGCAACCTGAAGCTTGGTCAGGGTGACAAGTGCCACAGTGCAGGGAAGGGAGAGGGTAAGAGAGAGAGAGAGAGAGAGAGAGAAGGGTAGCAGCTGGAGGGTACCCAGAATGCCAGATAAACAGTACAGTAACAGTTGCAGAACATTTAATTTTTATAATGAAAAGAGGAAATGCCATCATAAAAGAGTATAAGTTGCAGAACAGTCATATTTATAATGCAGATATGAAATACTACTAGAAAAGTGTGTGTACCACCACTGAGCCCAGTACCAAAAGTTCAAGACCTCTGTTGACTTTTCCATTCAGTGGGAATGATAGTATGTGTAGCTAGAACCAGTTCCTGATAGAATGGTGAGAGGTCATTAAAAGCAACCCAAGAGCTCTGGGAACTGTCAAGGTCACACCACTTGACCTCGTAAGTCCATGATCCATTTATGTATTTCTTTCTTAAAATCTTCTTGATCTGGTACACCGGTGTGTGTATGAGAAAGCCCTGAGAAGAAGAAGAGGCTGAGATATCCCAGGAAGTTCATCTGGCTGATCAGGCAAAACAGAATCCAGCTGGAGAATGTCAGGAGTGTGAGGATCTGGAGAAACTGGTTGCAAGTTATTGAGAGGAATTTCAGCTTCAGAGAGGATAGCAGGTTCAAGTGCAGCTTCAGTACTGGGTGCACTGGGATAATCTGGGAGGGTGTTATTCAGGTAGCCATGATTCAGCTGATTGATGTGGACTTTGTTATGTACAAACTTTCCATTGGACTTGTGTCTCAAATGGACATGAACAGGAGGAAGCTTTTCCACAATATGAAAGGGACCAGTCCAAAGGCGAAGCAGTTTCTTGGTGGCACCCAGAACTAGGACAGGTCGATACAGGTAGACAATGTCCCCCACAGAAAATGAAGGCTCATGTGATTTGGCTGTTGACATTTTCTGCATGGCAGGTTTTCTCTGTCCCAACATGGTGATTGCAACAAATCTTGCAAGTTCAAGCTGTTCCAGTATGGGAATGATGAATGAAAAAGCTGGCTTTGGAACCTCTAACAGTGAGAGGTCCCTGTCTAATGGAGTTCTTGGATAGCGTCCATTGACCAATAAAAATAGTGTGTACTCCATACTGTTGACACAAAGGCTGGTATTTTAGGCAAATTGAACAAAGGGAACAAAGCGGTCCCAAGTGTTATGAGTTTTATCCAGCTACTTGGAGATTGTGTTGAGAATGGTAGACATCATTCTTTCACTTTGTCCATTACATTGTGGATGATAACTTGTTGTATGTGTCTTTTTTATGTTGAGAAGTTTGCATGTCTCTCGAACAATAGTTTAAAGATAGTGCCTCTTTCTGAATGCAGGTACGAGGGGGTACCATGACGACAAATAACAGTGTTGAGCAAGGTATTTACTACAGTGACAGCGCTGATGTCTTTTAGAGGAATTAGTTCTGAGTACTTTGTTAAGTAGTCCACAAAAACAAGGATGTATTTGTTGCCAGAGTCAGAGCATGTTGGTAAAGGTCCAAGAATGTCTGTGCTGACTCTTTGAAATGGTTCAGTGGCTACAGACATTGGAATGATGTGTGCCTTTGTCAGTTTGGCAGGAGGTTTTCTTTGGGAGCAGGGCTGGCAGAATTTGACAAATTGGACAATGTCCTTGTTCATGTGAGGCCAGAAGAAGTGAAGCCTTGTCTTTTAGAGAGTTCTGTGGATTCCAATTTGACCTCTGAAAAGTGGAGAGGCATGAGTGGAGAGAAGAACTTGATTGATTAGAGAGGCTGGCACAACTAACTGTACATGAGTTCTATCCATGCGATGGCACTTGCCTGCCTTGGTCCAAATGTGAAAAAGCACACCGTCATTGAGAAAGTATTGTGAAGCAAAGAAAAGTATGTCCTGGCGATGTTGCTTCTGTTGTGGTAAGGTTTCAGACTCCAAGTAAGAGATTTTGTCTGTGAATTGAGGATCTGCTCTTTGTTGCATATTGATAGTTGTCAGGGGCAGATCAGAAGTATAGGAAGTGAAAAGCTCTTTGGCTGCTTGCAGTGAGTGAGGATTTGTGCTTTTTACTGTAGAAGCAGTTGGTAGCTGCAAAGCAACTTGAGGTGCTGTAGGAGTGTCCACAGGGGGCACATCTGTGGCATGGAAAGGAAGAGCCTGTAAGCAGGATTCTTTGTCTGTTGAGGATGATGTGGAGGGATATCGTCTCTGGCTTACACCATTAGCATTGGAGTGAATTTGACCTGGTCTGTACTGAATTTCAAAGTTGTATGACTGCAGCATGGCAGTCCATTGGGTGAACTTGTCTATTGGCTCCTTCATTTCGAATAACCATCTGAGGGCAGAATGATCAATAATAGCTGTAAAGGAGGAGTAGCGATGGTAACAGACAAATTTCTTCATGGCAAATATCATGGCTAGACATTCTTTTTCTGTGATGCCATAGTTCTGCTCAGCTGAGGAAAGGGAGTGTCCAACATAGGAAACAACTTGTTCTTTTCCATCTTGTATCTGACATAGCACAGCACCCACTGCAAAGGAACTAGCATCTGAGTAGAGTTTGAAGGGTTGATCAAACCATGGATAGGCCAATACTGGATAGAAGATCAGTTTTTCTTTTAAGGTTTCAAAGGCCTCTTTGAACTTAGAAGTCCAGGTATATTCACATCCTTTTGTGGTGAGGGCGTACAGTGGAGCTACAATCTTAGTATAGTTACAAATGAACTTTCTGTAGTATCCTGACAAGCCTAGGAAAGCTCTAAGGTCTTTGAGATTGTTAGGTTCTGCATAGTCTTTGACTGCTGAGAGCTTGCATGGGTCTGGAAAGATGCCTTGAGAACTAAACATGTCCCAGGTAATGAGTTTGATACTGTGCAAAACAACACTTCTCTGGGTGAAGCTTGAGACTGGCTTGTCTGAGACATTTAAACACTTCTTTGAGATGTTGGAGATGCTCTGGCAAAGTTCTGCTGAAGACAATAACATCATCTAGATAGACTAGGCAAGATTTCCAAGACATCCTATGTAGTACAGCTTCCATAACATGCTGGATTGTAGCTGGACTGTTCATAAGTCTTATAGGCAGTCGTTTGAATTGAAATCATCCCATGTGACAGTGCAAAGCTGTGCATGGGTGAGAAGCTAGATCAATGAAGACTTGGTAGAACCCATGCTGAAGGTCTACAGTGGTGAAGTAAGCTGGGCTGGCTGTGCCAAAACTCTCTAAGGCATCTTTGGTTGTAGTTAAGGGATGAGCATCCTGCACTGTGTAAGCATTGAGCTTTCTGTAGTCTACCACAAAGTAATACTCCTTGTCCTTCTTTACCACTAGCAGGCAAGGTGCACCCCAGGAATTTGTACACTCTTCAACAATGTCTTGTTCAAGCAAGTCTTTGATCATGTCCTCGAGGACTTGCTTCTGTTTATGTCCCACGTTTTAGGGTCACTGATGAATGGGTTTCTGACTGGGTTGCACCTCGGTGGTGTGTTACAGGATATCACAGCATCCAAGCTTGTTGTTTGGACCAACACAGACATCCTGGTAATTCTCCAGGAATTTCAAAAGCTGTTATTTCTCTGTTGGATATGCTGGAAGTTTTAAAGAGGATAGTCACTTATTGAGGAGTAACTCTTCTGAAACTGGAGTTGTCATGATAGTACTGACAGGACTAGAGTTGATGGAACCAGGCTGAGGTTCTTGCATATGGTAGAGCTGGTCCCCTGTAGACAAGCAGGCACACTTTCTGATATTGGTTCCCTTGGAGATGACTACTGCCTCATCTGTGAAGTTACAGCATTTTTGAAAGACTATGCTGCCACGCACAAGCAGACAAGGTGTTTTCTGGTAGAACACCTGATGAATGCAGAGCTTGGGATCCTGTGACAGTGACAACAACACCTTGTGGGAGTGGTTCTCCTCAGATCTTGTCAGTCAAAACCATCTCTGTCTGAGGAGGCACAGTGACTCAGTCTGTAGCTGCGAGTTGCCTCTGAGGGTCTAGTGACAGTTTGTTTGATGCAAAGTCTAGGATGTCTTTGCGAGATTTGAGGAAGCACGTGCCAAGAATCACTGATGGTTGTAGCTCTAGTACCAGGTAGAACTTGACAGTAGCTTGCTGTGAGCCAAAATGTAGCTTGAGATTGACCATGCCTGTGATGGGTACTGTAGAGGCAGTTGTTCTCATAATGTAATTCAGGTCAGCTGGAAAGACATTAGGTAAGTGACAACTAATTAGGTTGTTCAGAATACTAGTGTTGATAACTGAGATTTTTGCTCCAGTGTCAACCGAGGCATGTGTGGGAAAATCTCTGATGGTTACAGGTACATAGTTTGCTAGGAGTGGAGATCTGATGACAGGTACATTTGCCCCTGGAAGCAAGAGGATGCCCGAGTTGGCAGTCGGAGGATGCTGTTTGCTTGAATTGCGAGAGTTGGAAGGGCAGCCATTTGCCGTGTTTCTCTGCCCAACAAAAGCCCCTAGTTTGTTGGTCAGCACTCATTTTCCTGATCCTAAGAGTAGTTGTGATCGTCTCGCTGTTTGTGCTGTGGTGGGCATCTTTGATTGCCTTGATTTCTATTGTTGTACTTTAGCTTTCGGCAGATAGTAGCAGTGTGTCCTCAAGCCACACCACTGGCAGGTCACAGGTTCTCGTGAAGGTGGAGGTGGCTCAGATGACTTTTGAGGTGGTTGCAGAGCATTTAAAGAAGTTGCAACAGAAGCAGTTGAGCTGAAGTGTGAGCTATTGACAGTTGTAATGGGCTTGTCTATTATTGCTTGTTGCTGCTGGACACATGTTGCGAGTGCAGCCATTTGAAAGGACTGATGTGCTTGTACACTGGTGAACTGGAACATTGATATGGATATGGATTCCTGCGCAAGTCGTGCAGCTTGGATTGTGTCCATCTAGGTTGTTGGCTTCTGCTGAATCACATAAGCATGGAATTGAGGAAACAGTCCCCAGACAAAGGCTGTGATTTGATTTTTCTCAGTTTTCTGCAGATGTTTGCTGCATGCCTCAATGTCCACTTTGAAGGCTTCTAAAGAATCAGAGGGTTGCATGGTGTGTTCCCACAGCTGTTGTTCCAAGAACCAGGGTGGATGTGCTTGGACAAAATGGTCTCTAAACGTTGTATACAGAGTGGCAGTAACTCCTTTGACTTGTTCTGGATGTGCATTAAACCAGGAAATAGCAGTCCCTCTGAGAAACAAGCACAAGGCACTGGAAATTCATGAAGGATCAGTCCAACCATTGAAGGCAATCCAGGCTTGAAATTACTCAAGCCAGTTGACAGCATCTTCATCAGGCAAGGCTGAAAAGGGCACTGACTGTAGGCAGGTATGGACCATGGACTGAGGTGAAATAGTCTTAATGTAGGCCAGGTCATCTTTAATGGCTTGCATAGCTGGTGCTCCTTGAGCTGAGATGGAAGACCAGATGTTGTGCAGGATAGTTTCTATTTTGTAGCCCCAAGCCCTTGAGGTGGGTGAGGGTAGAACTCTGGATGCTCTGGCACCCATATCTGCATTGTCTTTGGACACTGTGGTTGGAGATCAGCTTCTTTGCACTGAGCAAAGGTCATAAGGATGAGAAGGAGTTGCCATCATGCAGGAGACAGGACGTTATGGAGCAGATGGAGTGCAGAGAATAAAACATTTTTTGTGGACTAAAGTACAATTATTTGTAATCAAAGTCCTTCAAATGACATCTTATTAAACAATTCAAACTCAATCCTGTGTTGTCTGTTATTTCAAGACCCATATACAGATTACATTGATGTGTCCTTTGGCTTGCCTGTGAGGCAAACCTGCAGATTATAGGGGCTCAGTAGCACTCCTATACAGTAGTTAGGGTTGAGTAGGGTGTTCAGTGTTAAACCCCTAACCTTGCATCCTAAGAGTTTTGGCAGTGTTTGACAAAATCAGCTGAAAGTTTGCATGTGTTGTCTAGGAGGCAAGATTTAAACCTGTGGAAAGTTTTGTGACAGCAGCTTGTGTAGTTTCTGAGATCTGCATGTCATTTTTCTGTAGATGTCTAATTTTTTTCCTGTACTTAACATGGGGATTTTTTCCACTGTCACCTACAGCCTACACATAATGGAGTTTTTCCCAAAACCTTATAGGGTAGAGGCATGATGTCCTAAGGTAGTGCCTTTGAAAGGTTTTGTGAAAAAATATTAAATGGTTCCAGAGTTATAAGGCTTTAACCTTTTTGTGTTTTTCTGTTCTGAGCATGCTCAGTAGGGTTCTTGGGATAACATTCTATGACACCAAAAAGTATGTGTCGCAAGACCATTTTTGGTTTCTCACCACTTGCTTCTCACAGCACAAAGCATTTGTTTGTGCCGTGAGAGCCACCATCTTGTTTCTTCCCCCTCAAAATAAAAAAAAAATGAATAATACATAAAATGGTGTAATTAAAAAACAACAACAACTAAACCTAGTTAAAATGGACCTGTTTAGCTTGATCCTGGTGGTTTTTTTTTTAAATTGCTAGCAATATCTTTATTGGGTACCCCAAAATTCACTGTGCCCAACATAGCGAGAGGAGCCATTCACCCATGCCCTCTGTATGAGAACAGTGGACTTTGTTGAGTTCTGCAGCCACAGATAGAGTCCTGCTGTGAGCTACAGTGAGCGGAGTGAGCCACAGATCCCCTGTTCTGTAATTCTCCGACTATCTATCTATCTATCTATCTATCTATCTATCTATCTCTCTATCTATCTATCTATCGTATCTATCTGTCTGTCTGTTTTATTAAGCAGACTGGGCTACCCACCCCAGTACCATTTCTTTCTCCCCCCTCCCCTCCAGGTGTCCCACCTGCTCTTCCCAATCTTAATGTTTATTATTATTTTTTAAAAATAAATATATGTAAGCAGACTGGGGTGCCTGTCCCCAGTACCACTTCTCTGGATCCCTCCCCTCCAGGCTGATCACCTGACCACACCTCAGTACAGTGCTGTGACACTGGGGTGCCCAGTTCCAGTGTTGGACTTTAACTTGAAATAAAGAAAACTATTGCTCAGTGATTATTTTTTTAACTTGCAAAAAAAAAAAGAAACAGTCCCTCACCGTTATCACCTGGCCACCCCGACTTCCCACTCACCACCCACTGACCCCCAAATCCCACCCCCACACACATACCCTCACTCACCTGAACATGTCTCGTGGCATAGATCCACTTTCCGATCAAAGACATGTCTTGCTGCTGGAACCTTGACTGTAATATGAGAAAGTAAGGTAAATGCAGTTCAATGTATTTCAATTAGTTTTTCAACTTCGATGCATAACTTTGCCATTTTTGCATATTTTGAGCCCACATTCTCAGCATCGCCTTTTTGGGACCCCACCTCATGCCCAATGGTGGTGGAATTATGCAAATCTGGCCCAAAAGATGTTTTGGAGGTCACTTGGTGAAATCACCTTTTGGGCAGGATTTGAACATTTTCACTCCCCTTGTTCATGAGATGGGATCATAAGAAGGCTACATATTTAAATGTGGCAAAGTTATGAGCAAACATTGACATTTTGCAATGCACACTCATTATTTTGGTAATTTGAAATATTTTGATCACAAATTTTCAACATAGCCATTTTTTTCACATCACCTCATGAATATGACAACTATCATTTTCAAATCCTGGCCAAAATGTGTTTCTGCACCTGTGACATGAAATGTTGTTGTTGCTGCACAAAATCCCTTTCTGGGTGGGTTTCAGAATGTTTAAACACTCCTGTTCATAAGGTGGGGTTATATGAAAGCTATGCTGAAAATTTGGAGTAAAAGTATTGCAAAACAAAGTTATGAGTGTACATTGAAATTTTGCAATGCACGCTCATAACTTTGGTAATTTTAAATATTTTGATCCCAAATTTTCAATATAACCATTTTTTTACATCACCTCATGAACATGACAACTGCCATTTTTCAAAACCTGTCCAAAATGTGGTTTTGCAACTGTGCTGCAGAATGATGTTTTGGCTGAGATTTGAAAATATTCACCTACTGGGCTCTTGATCTGGGTTTGTATCAAGACTATGTTAAAAATTTGGTATCAAAATATTAAAAAACAACACAGTTACGAAGGTACAGTATATTGACATTTTCCTTCACAAGTTCATAACTTTGGTCATTTCTGACATCCGATGCATAGAAGGGCAGGATCAGCAGGGCCCTTCACTTCCGTAGGCAGACGGAGGCTTCCCTTGGAGCATGGCCCAGATGAGGATATGATTCCACTGTCTCAAAAAGAAAATAAATTATTTACAAAAAAAACTTTGTTAATGCACCAGTTAGGGTAACATAATGCCACAAAAGTAGGGACATGTGGTATTAGGGTTTCCATCCCTAACTCCCCAACCTTACCCCCAAGCAGCAAAAGGAAAAAAACATTAGGATTTTGGGTCTCCAGAGTCTTAGAAAATCAGTGGTAGAGTCTTCCTTGGGGTTGTCGACCCTAATGGTCACCCCTCCCCTCAGCCCGTAGCCTCCAATCTGAAGCACAAGGTGCAGCTCCAAGCCACTGCCTCATAGTGATACACTCTTCAAAGGTAAAGAAGTATGTCTCACCACATGTTGCCAACACAAATTATTGTAGCTTTCTTCATGCAGGACCAGCAGGAGATCACGTGACGTTGTTTGCTTATGGAGTGGGGTGATCATTAGGGTTGACAACCTCAAGGAAGACCCCACCACTGATCTGCCAAAACCCCATAACCATAATGTTTTTTTCCTTTTGCTGCTTAGGGGGTAGGGGTAGGAAGTTAGGGCTGGAATCCCTAACACCACTTTTCCCTACTTTTGTGGCATTAGGTTACCCTAACTGGTGCATTAACAATGTTTTTGGCAAAAAATATTATTATACGCAGTATTCCACCTCTGCAGGTCTGCCTCACAGGCATTCAAATAAACAATTGGAAGCATGAAAAAGTAATTCCTGTATTTAAATCTAGTTCCAAACAGGAGCTAGGTAATTATCGACCAATATTGCTCCTCTCTCAAATTTCCAAGATTTTTGAAAGCCTTGTTTCAAATCAACCGAAGTATTTGAAAGGGCATAAGATATTAAATAGATACCAGTCAGGTTTTAGGACTGCCCATAGTACCACTTCTGCACTAATCAAAGTAGTGAATGACCTGCAATTTAGTCTGGACAGGAGGCTATATGTGGGTGACTTATTTGTTGATTTATCTAAGGCTTTTGACACTCTGGATAATGATACCCTCCTGACCAGGGTAACAGAATCTGGACTGAATATGAACTGTGTTAAGTGGTTTGGATCCTATTTAAAGGGCCATAGCCAATTGGTTGCTGTAGGTGAATTTATATCTAGTCCGACCATAAAACCCACAAGATCAGTTTCAGGACCTTTGTTATTTAACATCTATATGAATGACATTTGCTTTTCAGATCCTAATATTAAGTATCATTTATATGCAGATGACAGCATTGTATATGTCGAAAGACATTCAGTCAAGTATATCCAGGAAAAATTACAATGTGCTTTTGACTCCTTGCAGTTGTTTTTTATGATCATAAATGAGTTCTTAATGCAAAGAAACTCAGTCATTTTTTTGGTAGGAAAAAAGCAGGTAATGTTGATTCTCACCTGGTGTTGAGGACCCTGGGTGGTACAATTATACAGCAAAACTTCGTGCAACTATCTTGGGATGTGGCTGGACAATAAATTGAAGTGCAATATCCATGTGAATAAAACTTTGAGTAGTATTGGTAAGCATCTGGGTATGCTGTACCACTCTTGGTCCTGCATGTCAGCCGAGACTTGCAAGCATTTAGTCAACACTATGCTGGTACCTTTGATAGACTATGATTATATCATTTACACTGGGGCATTGGAGAGGGAGTTGGCAAGACTGGACATTGTCTATAATAGGTTGGCCCACTTCATCCTCGATGCCCCCCCACCGGAATGCATCACTGTATTCTCTATACTAGATTGGGCTGATAGGACTTAATGAATGAAGAAATTTGCTGTTACTTATTTTTATGTATAAATGCTATAAGGGCAAATTTCCTGTGTATGTATAGGAGAAGCTACAAAGGAGACCAATTAAGGAGGGATTATGATCAGCTTTAGGCCTTGGATATAAAGTCCCTTCTTGCGGCATGGAGGTTGGGAGAATTGAGTACTGTGTTATGGAATTATATTCCTTATTTATTGTTTTATTTTGTTATTTGTTTACCAGGTAAGTGCACTAATCCAGTGGACCATTTTCAGGCACAACCTGGGCCATGAAGATGGCACATAGGTAATACAGGCAGTACAAGTTACATACAGGTACAGAAAATAGTACAGTGGAAACAAAAAATAAGTGCAAATGCAAAATATGCAAGTTCAGGCTAGTGGACATAAATGTTCAGTACAGTACAACATAACAGATCCAATTGGCATAGGTACAGAGAGTTTGGGACACAGAACACATTAAATCACCCAGTGGTGCAATTACACTCTGCATTGGCCATCAACGCTGCTTTATAGTGAGATTTGAAGGTTAGGTGCAAGTCTAGTGAGTGAAAGGAGGCAGGTAGATTGTTCCATAGCTTGGGAGTGGTGAAGAATAAGGCTTTGCTGTCCAGGTAGGTGGAAACCCTGGGAGTTTCCAAAGGTGGGACGGTGGAGTGTTGGATATTGAGGGGACTGATTTTCTGCTTGAGCATGGGGAAGAAAGGGGTCTGGTTTCCGCTTCTAATGGTGTTATCAATGATGCATCTGAGGAAGTAGTTCTTTCTGGCCTGAAGGGGGAGCCAACCCAAGGACAGGTAGAGGGAGCAATGGTGGGTGGAATAGGGTGTCATTAGTTGCTACAGTAGGTGATATTGAGCCTCACAAGCATTTGAGAGGAGGTATGTGTATATATATGGGGGCACAGTAGTCTAATAGGGGAAGGAGGTTGCCTTGGACTAAAGCAACACGGGCCTCAGGGGTCAGGTAGTCCTTTAATCAGAAACCCACTTCTAGTTTCTGGTTGTCAGCATGGCTCAGTTGGTAGCACATCCGCCTCTGGATCAGAAAGTCATGGGTTCTCATCCCACACTGGGATTGGACTTGTACCTAAAAATCAATGGCATCCAAGTGCAGTATTGGGGGATGCTGTACTGCTGGGGTGTGCTGTCCTTTGGATGAGACATTTAACTGAGGTCCCTTCTACCCATCCTGGTGTTGTCCTGGTGGGTGTCCAGGTGGAAGTAAAAGAACCCAGGGCACTTTTTGCAAAGAGTAGGGGACATTCCCGGTGTCCTGGCCAACATTCCCCTTCCCATAAACCAGTTCATGCAATTATCCAGGCTGTGTATGGGTGATGATGTGCGATATGGCCGCCACTACACATTCAGTCACTTCACTACCAGTCTAGCATTGCTTGTAAAGTGCTTTGGGATACACTGTGTATGAAAAGTGCTATATAAATGCTGATTCTTCTTCTTGATATACTGTGCAGTGGTATTGATATGCACCACAAAGGTTAGGGAAGGGTTGAGGTGACACTCAAGTACTTGAGACAGGGCAGTTTCAAGGGTGGGGCATCTGGGGATAGGACAGCTAGAGAGGATTGGGTTTTGGCTAGCTTAGAGATACTGGGTTTAGACCCCAGGAGCATGGCCTTAGTTTTGATTGAGTTTACTAGGAGCCTGTTTCTCAGGAACCATTTGTTGGCTGCCACATATTTTTTTGTGAGGGTTGTGGAGAGACTAGTCAGGAATTTGATGCTGTGGAACAATACTAAGTTGTCTGCATATAGTGTGGCCTCACATGAGAGGCTATCCACTGGTAAGGAGTTTATAAATAGGGGAAAAAAAAGTGGGCCTAGGATGGAGCTCTGGGGTACATCAGTGGACACGGCCATGGCCCTGAAAGTGGCCCCTCCAACACTACCTGTTTGGGATCGCTCAGTGAGGTAACTCTGAAACCACGTAGATGTACCCACCGAACAGCTGAGATTCAGTAACTTGACATGGAGCAAGTTATGATAGACCAGGTCAATGGCCTTAGTTAGGTCCACAAAGACAGCACCTGTGATGTTATCTATATCCATGTTTCTAAAGACATGGTTGGTGAAGTGGACCAAGGCAGAAGTGGTACTGTGATATTTTCTAAAACCATGTTCGTGTGGACAGAGCGGGTTGTATTAACTGACGTGCTTCAAGAGTTGGTGGTGAGCGACCTTTTTGAGGAGCTTGCTCAGATGAGGCAGGATGGAGATGGGCCTATAATTGTCAGAGGACAGGGGATCCCCTAATTTGATAATGAGGACAACCTTAGCATTTTTCCATATGGTGGGCATAGTTGATGTGATAAGAGTGAGGTTAAAGATAGTGGCCAGGGATTTGGAGATACAGGGGGCTATGAGTTTAAGGAAGCAGTGGTATAGTACATCACTACCTGTACTACCCATATTGGGGAGGATCATCAGAAGTTTGAAGGTTTTTTTGCATGGAGATAGCTCTGAAGTGGAAGGTTGGGTGAGGAGTGCCTGCCACTGGTGAATTCATGGGCTGGTTTACTGGGCAAGGTGAGTTAGTAGTAGGCAATTTATTGAGGAGGGCTAAGAGGTCAGTGAACTTATCATTTAGTGCATAGGCAACTGCAGTAGGGTCAGTTAGGAGACCTGAGGGGGAATTTATGTGAATGTCGGGGTGGTGGGACTTTGGTGCTGTCATGGAGCCTATTGTGGACCTGAACAGGTGAAGGTTTTGTAGATTATCTCTCTGGAGTTTTTGAAAGTAGCTTATCATTAGATATTTGCTTTTTTGTTTACACTGATTGTGCAGTCTCCTGTAATCATTCCAAAAAGTGGGGGAGGTGGAGGCCTGGAAAGCAGACCATTTTTTTATCTCTCATTTTCATTTGGGAGAGTAATTCTGAGGTGAGTAGATAGAAGAATTAGTCTGCTTTCCATCAATAAGTGGTATGTAGATCAGGCTATGCTTTCACCATCTTGCTTCCATAAGGTGGGTATAGGTTAATTAGGACTGCATGTAAGTTTACTAAGGCTAATAGTGGTTTCTAATCTTTGTGGGGCTCCTGGATCATATCGGCCTATATTTATTTATTTTTTATATGTTATTGTGCTTTCTGAACCTTCCCCTATTGGGTTTATCTATTTATATTTGTGTTCCCTCTGGGTTTAATCCACACATTTTTAGGGTTAGTAACTATCCCATGAATAATGTTTTTATATTATATTTATTGTATCTTGTATATTTTATGTAATTAGAGATGTGGCAATGTTTTAATTTGCCTGCGGAGTTGCTGCAAAGTGATGAAAATTCTCATTAGTGGAGCTTTGCAAAGTTTTCCCAGGCCTCAGCAATTTCAACTTCACCCGAATCACAAAGTTTTCACCACAAATTCCAGACAAATGAGAACATCAATAAGCAATGCCTGTCTATTTATATTATACTGAGTGTATAAAAAAAAACTAATGAAAAATATGTATTGTTCCTAAGCAAATTTTGCTAAAGCTAAACCAATAACAAAGCTAAGTAAAGTACATGTTATGACTGACAACTGAAGAACAAGTAAAACCTAAACACTTTATAAACCTTAAAAACAAATAAATATAAATATAAACACCCCATCAATCCACAAACAGCAGTAGTTATGACTGAGTTATACAAATCAACCAACAGAAGACAACTGTTCCATCTTAAAACATCAATAAATCCAAATCTGAACTTTAATTTCAGTTTTGGCTAGATTTGCAAAACTATTCAACAAAACTCAGTTTTCAATATTACAACCTATGAAATCATCAGTACATGTAATGTAAACAACCAATTTTTAAATAAAATTCAAGAACTACTGTAGCAATATTATCAAAGGTTCTTCTTACATACACTATAATAATAATAATTTTATTTATAATGCACCTTTTTATAACCAAAGCGCCATTACAATAGTTAAAACACACAATGCAAAATACAAATATACATAAACACTTATAAAATCCAGAAGTAGAACATATCACTCAGACTAGGCCTGTTTCCATAAATGTGTTTTCAGTGCCTGCTTAAAACCTTCAACGGCCGTGCACTCCTGTAACTGACAGGGTAGAGAATTCCAAAGGGCTGGGGCCACATGCATAAAAGCATGGGCCCCTGAAGATTAAAAAAAAAACCTTGGAAACTCCAGCAACCCCTTGTCAGCCGAGTGGAGTGATCGCCCCAGGCAGTAAGGGACCAGAAGCATCCTGTCCATATAGAGCTTTGTAAGTCAGAAGTCTGACTTTAAAGGTGATCTGCCACCTCACTGGCAGCCAGTGCAGCTCGTGCAGCACTAGAGAAATGTGACAGGACCGGGGAGTTCCCATCAATAACCAGGCTGCAGCATTCTGCACTAGTGAAGTAATCCAAGTGTGAGGACACAAAGGCATGGACCAATGTAGGGAGGTCACTAGACGGAACAAGGTGCTTTACCCTACAGATGTTCCTCAGGTGATGAAAAGAGGATTTGACTACTGCCGACACCTGCGATCACAGTGTCAGCCCTTCATCGAAAATCACCCCCAGGTTTCGCACCCATTCAGAGGTGGGGAGTGGTAAACCCCTGAGATGAAGTTCTGAAGGTGAACCCACCCCAACCCCTCTATCCAGCACCCTGGGTCCACAACCAGCACCTCAGTCTCTTCCGAGTTCTACCTCAACCAGCTCAAATTCATCCAGTCCTGGATTTCAGTGAGGCAGTTGTTAAATACCAAGAGAGAGCTCTTTCCTGGTCAGGTGCAAAAGAAAGGTAGAGTGGGGTATCATCAGCATAGCAGTGAAACCTCAGCCCATACCTTCTTACAATGTCTCTGAGGGGAAGCATGTACACTGCGAACAACATGGGGGACAACACTGATCCCTGAGGAACCCTGCATGACAGAGGGACTGGATCAGAGGAATAAATCCCTGATACCACTGTCTGAGTTCTACCAGACAGGAAAGATGTAAACCACCTGAGGACTGTACTTGACAGGCCACAGATGAATCTCAGGTGACCAGGAAGAACCCCATAGTCCACAGTGTCAAATGCTGATGAGAGATCTAGAAGAATCAAGATTGAATAGTTCTTTCAGTCCCTAGCCATCAGGAGATCATTGAGCGCCTGAACCAGCACCATCTCAGTACTATGCGGTGCCTCTTTCAAAAACTGGATTGGAGATGCTCATAGATGTCATGGATGGTTAAACGGTTCTCCAGCTGTAGGGCCACTACTTTCTTAATCACCTTCCCTATAAAGGGAAGGTTAGAGATTGGTCTGTAGTTTGCCGGGCAGACTGGGTCCAAAGAAGCTTTCCTCAGGAGGGGTGTCACCACTGCCTCCTTTAGGGAGCCAGGAAACTCACCTGTTTCCAAGGAGCACCACACTATCCATGCAAGGACCAGGCCAATGATGTCACTGCAACCCATAATCAGGGCAGTTGGTCCCAGATCCAGACTACAGCACATAGAGCGCATACTCTGGACAATCTGCATGACTTCCATGAGCTCGGGCTGGACGAAGATACTCCAGGAAAACTAAGGAGCAGTGATTGAATGCCAATCTAAAGCATCACCCGTAGAGTGGGCTGGCTGGAACTCCGCCCTGATGTCAGCCACCTTAGTTGCAAAGAATTGAGCAAGCTCATCACACTCCACTTGCAAAAAGGCTCTTTGAACCTGAAGGCAGGCTGGGTTGCACAGTCTGTCCACAGTTCAAAAGAGCTGAGCTGGTCGGTTCTGAGCAGCTGCAATCTCCCCAGACAGGAACTCTGCCTTCTTATGGGTGATTGTGGATTGATAGGCCTGATAATGATCCATCAATATAAGGTGGTTGGCATCAAGAGTGAATTTCCACCAGCAATGCTCTTACCTTTGTCCCAGTCACTGCATCTCCCTCAAGGTCCCATCAAACCAAGGGGACTGAGGGCAAAGGGAGAGTAGGCGAATGTGGACAGGAGCAATGACATCCACAGCCACAGAGATGGCCTTATTATAGGCCACCACTAAAGCTTCTGGGTCATTGTTAGCCAATGGAAGAACCAATAGGTCAAGCACTGCCGCCAGGCCTTCAGGGCTTATATCTCATAAAGGGCAGTGCCTGACCACCTCTACTGGGTTTGGCCTCCCGGGGGGGCGGGCGTGAAAACTGAACCCCATGGTGTAGTGATCAGACCATCCGACAGGTTCCACCCAGGAGGAAGACAAGGTCAAGAGAGTGATCATGTTTATGAGTGGCAGTGGTAACAACCTGTGTGAGGCCAAGTAATAACACCAACTGGAGAAAGTGCTGTCCAAATTGCGAGAGTTCGTCATTGATCCAGGCATTAAAACTCCCCTTAATTGCTCATAAATTCCAGACTGGATTTGGTGGCCATAACAGAGTCATGGTGCACTGACAGTGATAAGTGTGATATGGCCATAACTGGCTACTTTCTGTTCAGGAGAGACAGAGAAGGAAGGAGGGGTTGTACTACTGTATATATGAGCAAGGGGATCAAGGCTATGGAAATACAGGGACACTCAGAGGAAAAGGAAGGACTGGAGAGGCTGTTGGTCATCCTGGAGACTGGAGGTGGGGCTGCTATCCATACAGGTGTGGCATGCAGACCTCCAGCACAAGGAGAGGAGTTGGAGAAGGCACTTGGGGAAGACCTCATAAGGATGGAAAATAAGGGGAGGTGCTGTTAGTTGGTGACTTCAATCTGCCAGATATGATTGGAGCCTTCTAGCTGCAGCTTCAACCAGAGCAGTACCATCCTTGACTCTCTACAAGGGGCTTTTCTCAGACAGCTAGTCAGTGAACCCACTAGGGACAGGGCAATGCTGGACCTGCTTCTTACAAACAAGGACAGCATTGCTGATTTCACAGTGGGCAGTCCCCTAGGTATCAGTGATCACTGTACAGTGGAGTTTAACATTAATATGGGAGTAGAGGAAACCCATATGAGGATGAGGGTCCTGGACTTTAGGAGGGTAGATGTTAAAGAAATAGAGGACTACCTCTGAAACCACCTAGTTGGGGGGGTACCTTGGAGGGCCAGGGGAACAGTGGAAAAAAATAAGGGAGGGCATAATTAAGGCAGTCAGCCTCTGGATGAATGAAGTAAATAAAAGAAAAAAGGAAAAAGAGGCTGTTATTGCACTCTAGGTAAATGGCCACAGGATATATAAGGAAACACAGAGGGAGAGACAGACAAGGAGGTGTAGCAGGTAATACAGAGGGAAGCAGTTAAGGCAGTGAGGGGGACAAATGGCAGACAGAGGAAAGGATGGCCAAAGGGGTAGCAAATGGGGATAAGACTTCCTTCAGGTACATGACTGAGAAGAGAAACGCAAGGGGAAGGATAGTGAGGATAATGAAGGTGGCAGTAGGAGACTGTGCAAAAGGAGACTAAGAAAAAGCAGACATCCTTAACAGGTACGTCTGCTCAGTATTCACAGTGAAAGGCGGGGGGGGGGATCACAAGGGAGCAGCAGGAAGAAAGGTGGAGAGGTGGACTTAAGTTCTTTTTCAGAGGAAAGAGTCCTGAAGGGTCATGCAGCTCTGAAAGTGAACAATTGGACTGGATGGGATACACCTATGGATACTTAAAGGGCTCAGAGAATTGCTGGCTGCCTTGCTGATGGCCTTATTTAACCGCTCACTGGAACTGTGCATGGTTCCAGAGGACTAGAGGAGAGCAGATGTTGTCCCTCTACATGAAAATGGCAACAGAAAAGAGGCTAACAACTACTGTATATGCCAGTCAGCCACATCTTAGTAGTGGGAAAATTAATGTAAACATTGTTAAGGGAAAGGTTGGTAAAGTATCTTGAATCCAATGGGCTGCAAGACCAAAGGCACCATGGATTCATGGGGGGAAGATCATGCCAGACAAATCTCATATGCCAATGCTGCAGCGACATTTCAATAGTGAAAGTACATTATAGCGGCAAGCCACTGTTGCTGCTGTAATGTACCCACGGGACCCCGGCACTGCTTTCTCCGGGGTTTGCCCCCCTCCCCGAATCACTGAATCAACCTCGACCTGGAGTTGATAATCCTTAGTTACGGGGGTGGGGGGGCAAAGCCCCCTGAATAAAATAGACAGTTTCCTGATGGATTTATGCTGGCCACAATTTGCGGTCGACATAAATCCGTCACTGTAGAGTCACATCAGAAAAAAAGCTGTCGCTGTTGTGTCATGGATCCGATAAACCTGACTGATTTTTTTGACTGGGTGACCAGGGAAATAGATTAGAAGGGAGTGGATGTGGCCTATCTGGATTTTAGCAATGCCTTTGACACTGTTCAGCACCAGAAACTGATTAAGAAATTCAGCAGCCTAGGAGTGGGATCCATAGTGGTAAACTGGGGTTAGAAAATGGTTAACAGGTAGGTGACAGATGGTAGTGGTCAATGGCATTCAATCTGATGATGGAAGAGTGACCACTACGGTGCCACAGGGCTCATTACTGGGATTGCTTTCTTCAATGTTTTCATACTTGACAGTGCAGATGAACTAGAAGGGAAAGTATGCCTTTTTTCAGATGATACCAAAATCTGCACTAGGGTAGACAATCAGGGGATCCATGTGATAAAGGCGAGGTAAAAACAGTGCTGACAAATAAGGGTGAAGCAATAACAGCCCCTGCAAAAATGGCGACCTGCACAACAGTGCTCCATAAAATCAGTGCTGCTTCTCTTCATTTTCTACAGGGGGGCCTCTGCCCCCTGCACCCCCAGTTGAGGGGGTCTTTGCCCCACCCCCTACTATAAATAACTAACACTGGGAGGGCTGACACTGAGGAATGGGGAAACACTCAGGATGGGGGCTATTGCACTGGGAGACACAGGTCGGGAGGGAGATAACATTGCAGGGGGGCAAGGGGGACAGAGGGGAAAAAGGTCAGGAGGGTGGGTGGAACAGAATTTAACTCAGAACACAAAAATAATAATAAAGAAATTATCCTCACCAGCCAGTCCCAAACCTAGGTCCCCCAGCTATAGAGGTGGTGATTCTCACCAGTACACCAAATGGCCAGCTCAGACTGCACTCCACCAACATCAACTTACATACTGCAGGTATCTCTGCCTACAAGAAAGCACTACTTCACCCATATGTACTCACTCAAATGCACTTGCTCATATCACAGGATACCCAATCAGGAGGTTGTGGAAAGAATGCATAGGAATCTTGAGAAGCTCAAGGAGTTGTCAAACATGGCAGTTGGGCTTCAGTGTCAATAAGTGCAAAATCATGCACCTAGGGCATAGGAACCCCAGGAACTGAGTATAGGATGGGAGGAGGTACTGTCCATCACTAAGCAGGAAAGGGACCGTGGGGTTATCATATCTGATGAACTCAAAGTGGCGGGGCAGTGTGACAAACAGTGGATAGGGCCAGTGTGATGCTGGGATGCATTAGGACAGGTATCTCTAGCAGGAGGAAGGATGTGGTGTTGCCAGTGTATTGCATACTGGTGAGACACCACCTGATGTGCAGTATTGTGTCCAGTTCTGGAGGCTGCACCTCAGAAAGGACATAGACAGGGTGGAGGCAGTCCAGAGGAGAGCAACTAAAATAGTGCAGTGGTTGAACAAAAAACCCAATGAGGAGAGACTGAGGGATCTCAGCATGTACACCCTGGATAGAGACCTACAAGTATCTCACAGAGGTGAAGAAGGTGCAGGAGGGGAGTCTCTTTTGAAGTGCACCAGGACCAGAGGGCATGTGATAAAGCTGGGGGTGCAGTTTAAGAGGGATGTGAGGAAGTACTACTTCACTGAAAGAGTGACAGACACCTGGAATAGACTGCCAGCGGAATTGGTGGAGGTAAAAACAGTAGGGGGTTTCAAGCATGCGTGGGATAGACCTACAGGAATAGAAATAAATAGGCAGGGAGGCAGGAGGATTGCCAGAGAACAGTTAGGGTCTGTGCATATAGACAAGCAGGGACCATCTGGGCAGACTGCATGGGCCAAACAGTCTTTTTCTGCCAACAAATTCTGTGTTTCCATGTTTCTATTTTACTGTTTTAGATTATTGGATCTATAGCAGTGCCAGACAGTATCTGTATAGTGACTTAAAAACAGCTTGTCTGAATTGTGGGAACCTCCTGTATAAAAAGAGTGGAGGCTTTTCTTAAGGACTCAAACCAGTACATTGATCTATATCTATCAGAGTACAATATTGTTTGGATAGGTAGAGGGGGAATGCATTGGCATCAACTGATGCCTATTTTTAAGTGAACACTCTGCAGAGGTCCAGCTCCTCATGTTCACACTGTACACCTTGGTGGCAATTATTTTGGACGTATTTCTGGACATCAACTGATCTTAACTGCCAAAGCAAATTTCAGTTGAATTAGTAACAGGATGCTTGAAACTAAAATACTGTTCTCAGCCATACCTCAGAGACAGATTTGGTTAGGGCAACTTGGTATGGTGGATATAGAGAATGCCCACAGCAAAGTGAACATTCAGATATCTGCTTTTCTGAGAGATTGAGGAATGTGGGAAATTAGACACCAAAATATTAAGCTCTCTGACAATTTTCTTTACCTAAAGGATGGTGTACATCTTAAGCCCTATGGAAATACAATTTTCCTAGAGAATATTAGAATGGCCCTTAAGCAGCTGATGTAAAAGAAAGATGTCCTACAGTACAATAGAACACACATAGGTTATTTTCAGAACCACCTAAATGGTCTAAAAATAGATATTACACTGTGGTTTATACTGTGGATTTAGGTAGGACAGTAGAAGGCTAAATCCCATGATAACTGACCCCACTACTCAGTGATTGTAGCTACCAGAGCCACAGCCATGTAGAAAAGAATCTAACCTCTTTTTAAACTCTAGGAGATTTGTTGATTGAACTACATCCCCAGACAAACAATTTCACATTCTGATAGTTATAGGTATTTAAGCATGCTTCCTTAAATTGGTTCTGGGGGTACTTTTTAATAGTTGTCGCCCTTGTCCTCTTAAGTCATGTGGACAATGCTTGTATCTAAGACCCAAATCAGTCATTTGGTCCCTATCATCCAATAATATGTAGGGGGAGAGCCGGTCTCCCCTATCTCTTTCCAATTTTAGTGTTCATAAACCAAGATCTTGTAACCTATCATCATACGTTTTGGAATTCAGTCTCACATTAGCTTAGTGATCCTTTGCTGCACTCTATCCAAAAGTCCAACATCCTTCCTGTGATAGGGGCTTCAGGACTGGGAACAGTAGTCAAGATGGGGTCTAATGTATGATTTATATAATGGCATGAGTACCATTTCAGATTAACTGTAAAAAGACCTCCTAACACAATTTGTGAGATGGTTGGTTCGGCTAGACACTAGATTACAATAGGTACAGTACTACTCTTTAAGTTGGAGCTTATTTTTCCTGTGTTTCTGCACTACTGTTATGGATGGGCTTGGCTCTCATGTATTATTGGTCTTTGCTGTGTTATGTTTCATGTGCTTTGTTGTAATTGGTTGTTGCAGGATATGAGTGTGGTTGTGTTTTTCCAGGTATTGGTTACTGCTTCGGGTCGGGTAGGGTTCTAACATATATGTTTTTATATCACCTATAGTTGGAAGTTGTTTTTTGAATGGAATGGGGCAGCTGGAGGTGGGGAGGGGGAATGAATTTAGTTCTGCACTTTTTTCTCACTGATGTGTATACAGTGGTGATAACAGCCACTACGTAATGAGAGTGATAATAACCGTCTTTCTTTTCCTCTGTGTACACATCATGAGGAGTGGTTTGGCTGAGAGTGCTGATAGCACTTTTTATTGAATGTGTTATAGGTCAACCCCTATTATATAAACACTATATTAAAAGGACAGAACTAAAAAAGGTGAGGTAGTGTGGCAATTTACATAAAAGAGTCTATTAATAGTAAAGTTCATCAGGATTTCAATAATGCACAAGATGTGGAGTTATTATGGATTCAAGTTGACAACATAAATGCAAACAAACTATACATCGGTGTGGTGTATAGGACCCCTAATACAAACTATGCCGTGGACAAGGAAATTTATAAACAATTAGAACATATGTCAGACACAGGGGACATAGTGTTAACCTGTGATTTCAATTACTCATACATCAAATGGGAAACAATAACCTCAATAGTGGCGATGGAAAAAAAAGTTCCTAGAAACCTTGACAATAGCTGGATTTGATCAAATGATGCATAAACCAACTAAAGGGAATAAAATATTGGACATGTTAATAACAAATGTAAGTAGCCTAGTTAAAAACGTATGTATCAGGAAGAATTTAGGTAACAGTGATCATAGTATCATAGAGTTCAGCCTAAGGAAGATAATTGAGAAAACCAAAGGGGTCAACTGTAGTAAGAAATTATAATAGAGCTCACTTTGTGAGAATTAAGGAAGAACTGTCCTCTTGGGATTGGGAGCAATCCTTTAGGAACAAAATTGTAGAAGAGATGTGGGTCATGTTCAAAGATAATTATTACACATTGAGGATAAGTTCGTACCAAGTAAAAGAAAGTACAACAAAAGAGGCAAGTTACTATTGTGGTGCACTCAAAAGATCATAAAACAATGTGAAAAAAAGAAAAAAGCCTTCAATGTCATGAGAACAGTTCAGTCAGAAGAATCAGTTGGAGTGTATAAAAGGGAACTCAAAAAGTTGAAAAAAATGATTAGAAATGAAAGGAATAGGTTAGAAGTTAACATACTACATAGAAAGGATAATGGAGAACGCTTTTACTCCTATGTAAATAGTCATAAGCATGTTAATACACAGGTTGGCCCAATAGTTGATAACAGTCTGGTTCTTATATCATAATAGATATGGCTAATGCCTTTAATAAATACTACTGCTTGGTGTTTAACTGGAATCATAACATAATTGATAACATAAAAGGAACCGAACAGAAAGGCATTGAAATTAACATAGGCCCAGTGAAACTGAGGAATTACTGAGCAAAATAAATTATAAGAAATCGGCAGGTCCAGATTCCCTGCATTCTAGATTCCTTAAAGAAATAAGATCACACATATCCAAACCCCTATCTCACCTGTTCAATGCCTCCTTCTCTACAGGTGAAGTACTGTCCAATTGGACAACTGCTACTGTAGTACCAGTATTCAAAAAAGGGAACAGAGCCTTATTAGCTAATTATAGACCTAGCAGCTTAACATTGATATGTTGTAAACTAGCAGAAACATACATCAAAACTAAGTTGAGGAGAACTTAGAATCTTTAGGCTACAAAGCTACCAAACAGCATAATTTCCATAAGAATAGAGACTGCATAACTAATCAATTATGTTTTTATGAAACTGTGAACAAAAGCCTTAATAAAAATATCCCAGTGGAAGTAGTATACTGTATCTAGATTTCCAAAAGGCATTTGACCAAGTTCCTCATATATATCTAATTAAGTTACAAAGATAAGCATAGACCCAGTACTAATAAAGTAGATTAACAATTGTTTGAATGTAAGAAAACAGAGAGTGCGTGTGAAGGGATGTCACTCTGAGGCGGGAGAAGTGACAAGTTGGGTGTTGCAGAGCTCCATTTTGGGGCCGTCACTTGTTGACGTGTTTATAAGTGACTTGCATCACAAGGTTAGAAGTTGCTTAGTAAAATTTGCAGATGATGTCAAGTTAGGAGAGCATGTGGGCACAATACAAAATGCATTACAGCTTACCTCAGACTTAGAGATGATTGAGAAATGGGACTTAGAAAATGAAATGCAATTTAGTGTTGAGAAGTGTTCAATAATTCACATGGGTAGGGATAACAGACAACAAGAGTATTTCTTAAATGGAAAACAACTAGGGAAAGTGGTAATAGAGAAAGATTTTGGGGTCTATGTAGATCAGAACTTTAACTTTAAACAACACTGCACTAAGGTAATACAGACGACAGACTACATGATTAAAAACATTAAAAGAACATTTATAAATCACTCCACTTCCTGTATAATGACCCTATACAAAGCATACATTAGACACCACCTGGACTATGGATCTTCCCTTTGGAGCTCATATCTGAGGGTGGAGAGGGTGGAGCTCGTGCAGCGGAGGATGACTAAGATAATAAGGGGCCTGGGGGTATACAACTATGAGGAGAGGCGACAATGATTGGGACTGTACAGTTTGGAACAGAGAAGGATGAGGGGAGATCTAATGACCATGAATATGATTACTCATGATGAGGAGCTCATGAAGGAGCTTAATCTGGAAATTCAAAGCAAACCAGAAGGCCTTAGAGGGCATAAATACCAGATTAAACTGGACAGTGTAGTAAAAAACATCAGATACAATTTCTTTACACATCGTGCAGCTGGACAGTGGAATAGACTACCCAGTGAGGTAGTGGATAATGAGAATTTGAATGCTTTTAAGAAGAGACTGGATGTATTACTGTTGCAGAATGGGAATGCAGGGACCGGCTAATGCGGGTGGACAGTATTAATGGGCAACTTGCCTTCTTCCGTCCACTACTCCAGTATGATAATCCAGTATGAAAATGAGTCTTCTCAATGGTGTATTTCCTGGTAAAATAAAAATTGAATTGAATTTAGTTGATTTTAGTTTCTTCAGGGCTGTCTTGTATTTACAAAAGTGGGAAGGAGTTTTATGTTTTTTCATAGATCAATGCTTTTTTTGAGTTATTAGCCTTTGGATGTTAGAATTAAACCACAGGGGCTTTTTCCCTCTACTGTTGTACCAGGTCTAATCAGGATATATTTATCCTTAAAGGACTTTATAACTCTAATTAGTAAATTCCCAGAGTCTTCGGTATTCAAATTGATGATTTTGTTAATGTGATCAAGTTGCACCAGCTCATCTTTCATGGTCTCAAAATTAGCCCTATGATAGTTTTTATATACTGTTACTCCCTTTGTAAATGATTTACTTTGGTTAATTTCAAAATAAAGAATATTGTGGTCACTAGTGGATAAGGGTGGATCAATGTTAATACCATTGACTTCAGATAGGATGTTAGTTAAAACCACATCCAATAAGCTTCTCCCCCGGGTTGGTCCAGATACTAGTTGCTTGAAATTTAAGGATGCAAGCAATGCCAATAATTTTGCTTCCTGAATACCTGATGCTTTTTCTGCCTCCCAGTCAATGTTGGGCATATTAAGATCACCCATTAATAAGACATCACAATCTCCCACCATATCCTCTATGTGATTAAACAATGCTTTCTTTTAATTAGCAAGTGGAGTCAAGTGGTCTATAGAATAAGCTCAGCTTCAGTTTTTTTCCTATACATCCAGGTAAGTATAACCAAATGGTTTCAACATTTTCTGCTTGTTCAGTTGGATTTTCAGCAATGTAGCATTCAATGCTATCCCTGCTATAGATAGCTATGCCTCCCCCTCTCTGTACAACTCTTTCCTTGCTAAATAGCTGGTATCCAGGGATACTCCTACTACAGAAACTACTATTGTCCCACCAGGTTTCAGTAGCACAAATAATGCCTGGATTTTTCATGTTTATAAGGCATGCCAAGTCAGATATTTTATCTTTATTTAAACTTCTAGCGTTAAAATAAATTACTTTGAAAGTCTTTTTATGAGTTGGCCTTTTATTCTTGTTGCAGTCCACAATGGGTCCTATGCACGAACGGGTGGGAATTACATGCTGGAGGTGTGTAACCTGCCTGTGTAGCTTCATGGCCCCAGACAGGTGTAGGGTGTGTGGTATTCACTACCGCATGCACCTACGGGGCACCTGTCTGCGTCCCTGCCCCCTAGCACACAGGACTCCACAGGACTGCCAGGGGCAGGATTGCAGACCAAGGCAGGCATCCAATGGGATGCCCATCCTGGGTCACAGAGTGGATAACCTGCATGGGTGGCACAGGTCCAGGTGTGTGAATAGCTCCCACAGGCACCCAAACCCACACTGTCATGCCCCTCAGTCCAGAGGACCACCCTACACAACAACAGCCCCTGTGGGGTGCCTGTCACACTGATGTCCCTCCCAACAGCTCCCCTACCCTGTCCCCATCTGTCCAAAGCAACCCCCCAACCCCAACACAGGTATGCCTGGACCCTGTATACACCAAGCAGATCCCCCACACACATCAGTGCCCCAGGCCCATCCCACTGCAAAGGCACCCCCCTGCACATGTTGGTCCTGACTCCAGTAAGCATACTGTATGCATAGCCCCCCGCCATATGTCAGCCCTGGCTACAGTGTACCACAAGTCCCCTATAACACAGTGTGTCCCCAGTCCACTGTACTCTGACCCCCCATCCTGGTGGAAGCATTGGTGGCCAGTGCCCCCAACCCGTGGCACCGACAACCTCCCCAACACCATACCTGCCTGTCAGTGCCTGGACAGCCAGCGGCACAGCCCTCCACACACCTCTATGGCTGCTGATCATCTGACTTATGCAGGAAGTGACTCATCAAATAGCTGTGTGCTCCCTGCATAAGTCAGATGGCTGGTGGCCATGGGGGTGTGCAGAGGGCTGTGCCACTGGCCATCTCTGACCACAGTACTGAATGGAAGGTACAGGGTCTTGGGTGGGGGTTGTTGGTGCTGCAGGTAGGTGGGGGACCACTCACCACCAATGAGAATGCCAGAGTGCCAGGTAGAGGATCAGGATTGGGTGGTCCTAGTCTCCTCTGTGGGTGTGGGAGGGGTGATGACTTGTGGAAAACTGGGGTTGTGGGAAGACATGTGTGGTGAGGAGGGTATGGTGTGCCACTATGGGGACATGGGCAGACATGTGTGGAGAGGGGGTGTATGCTGTGCCACTACGGGGATGGGGCAGATGTGAGTGGGGAGGGGGGCTGAATAGGCATGACCGAGCATCACTGTGTTGGGGGGTGTCTACATCGAGAGTATGGGGACAGGGCTTCACTGTATTGGGGAGGTCTGCTTCAGGTGTACAGGGTTGGAGCATTCCTGTGCTGTGTGTGTGAGGACTGTCTTACTGCCGCTGGGGCTGTGTGGGTGTCCTGTGTGTGGGGCACAGCACACACATTGGCTACAGCAGGGCCCCCATGGTGTAACCAGTGGCTTCCTATGCTCCCAGGGTGCAGCACTAGGTGTCTTAGTGAATGGTGTGTAGTGCAAGCACACCCCCGTCATGCACCCCTGCCTGCCTCCAGTGCATTGCTGTCTGTGCAGCCAGGGTATTAGGCACGTATCCACCTTGTGCACTGATACTGCATGCTGCTGGGGGTCCCTTGCATGGATTTACAACTTAGGGTTGCCTACGCACCTCAGAAACGCAGAGTGTAGGCATCCTGTTTTTTAGTGCATAGGCACCAATATTATTATGCACTTCCCCTGAATCCCCCAAAGTTCTCAGTTTAAATTATGCCTAATTACATTTTCAAGTCTTAGTCCCAGTGTCCTACTCCCTGTTTGACTGAAATGTGATCCATCTCTACAGTACTAATCCAGTTTTCCACAAAAAAGTATCCCAGTGCCTAATGAACAGGTAGTTTTTTTCCTGCACCATGTTCTCAGCCAGTAATTGATATGCCAGACTTTGTGTTGTTTACTATGGTGGGCCCTAGGAACTGGAATTATTTCAGATATACCTATTGGACAGCTTACTTTCCAATTTCTCTACTGGTGTGTTATAATTCCTCTGCATTTCAGCTTCCGTTTTCCTCCCAACATTGTTGGTACCAATATGTAGCAATACTAGTGGTTTTTCACCTGATCCACGCAAAATATTGTCAGCCATATCAACTAGATTTAGTATACCAGCTCCAGAGAAAGTGCTGACCATGATGTTTTCCTTGTCAGTTCTGCAGATGTACCTATCGGTGTATTTTATGATGGAATCCCCTAGGACTATTACTTGTCTAGTGGTGTGGGCAGTATAGATAACAATATCAGCCTGTTTATGTACCTGAGTTGGCCTAACAGTGATTGGGTTACAGTGATCCTGATGAGGTTCTTCTCCCAAGACAGAAAATCTATTTGAGAGTGGAATATCTGGTCCAATACCCCTTCTACATTTCCTAGATCTCCTGGGTGAGTCAGGAGATGGACTTGTACTGACAGGAGAAGTCAAGATGAATGTTCAGTCTTGGAGCACTGCCCATGATGAGGAGGAGCAACATGGAGCTGGATGGTAAAGCCATGTAGGCAGCATGCTGTGGGACCAGAAGAAAAACTGTCTGTTTTGTGCCCCTCACCTAACCTTGATGAATGGACTTTGTTTTTGAACCTCTTTCTGAAGCCGAAGAGATTACCAAGAAGGATTTCAAGTCATTACTTAAATTCAGAATTATGACTTCCCATAAAGAATTGAAAAAGTCTAACTCTGGCCCCAAGGCTAAAATCCCCAAACCCTTGAATATGGCCACACAAAAATCAATGGCATCTCAGTTGAAACAAAAATTGAGTGATAACTTACAAAACGCCAGCACTGCAATCGGTTCAACTGATTCAAATCAGAGTCCCACTCCTGGAATGTTTTCCTTGTTTCACCCAATGACAAATCCAAGCCAGGGTGGTCTGCTGATAGCCCGAAGCAGACCAAGAGTCCGGATACTAATGAACCCTTATCTGGTCAGAATGCTGTGGAGGCGTGGCTCATATCAGATGGTGTTAATCTGGAGGAGTATGTATCACAGGGGAAAAATGGAGCACTTTGTTCAACCTCTGGAGTGCATTTTAATTCTGTTAATACCAATCCTGAAATGCCTTCTCCATTGCCAGCTGAGCAAGATGCAAACCCGCAGGATACCAGTTTTCCAGTTATCACCTCATCCTTGAAGATTTGCATGTCTACAGACTCAGCTAACACTGAACAGTCTGTTCAAACAGACACATTATTGGTTGAAAAT
The DNA here is from genome assembly GCA_016271365.2 of Neoceratodus forsteri. NCBI lineage: Eukaryota > Metazoa > Chordata > Ceratodontiformes > Ceratodontidae > Neoceratodus > Neoceratodus forsteri. The sequence continues at coordinate 470,756,185 of CM057452.1, read as the reverse complement.
ATTCCTTGTTCTACCTCGAGCTCTAAAACAGTTCACACTATTTTGACGACCACTGAAGAGGTAAGCTCAATTTCTATTACAAATGCTCTACCTGTTACTGAGTCTCTGTGGGGGAATACAGATTTTGAAGGGGAAGCTCACTCTAAAAATGTGGCTACTAATTTCACTAAGCCAGAGGGGTCAGTCAATTCAGCACCATTCTTTCCTAACACTGACAACCCTGAGTTAAATACAGATGAAGAATCTGATTTTTCTGTCTCAGAAGACGCCGACTCGGCCCCCCCCATCACCTTGGGCAAAAATATGTTCAACAAAATGAATGACCTTTCTGCCAAAATGCAATCCATATTAGCACATTATCCTATTTCAGATAAATATTTCAAACTGACTCAGGACTTGATAGCAGAGAATCAGGAAATCAAGTCAGATATTGATGAATTAAAACAGTCTTTGAACAAAATATCTGATGAAATGGACACCATGCCTGGTAAAATAAAAACCCTGGAAATGACTAATAATGAGCTTAGAGAAAAAATAATTGACCAAGAATCTAGGGTGAGGAGAAATAATATATATATTTTTGTGGTGCCTGAGGAATGGGATAGTTCTAAATCCCTTCAAGATTCTTTTAAATCAATTGCTGCTGCCTTTCTTGAAGCTGAACCTGTGGAGATTAATTGGGAGATTGAACATATTCATCATGGGCATAGAACCAAACCTGATTCCTCGGCCCCCCCCCCCCAGGCTGGTCATACTCAGATTCATGAAGTCTTTTGACAAAGATAAGCGTATGATGGCTGTGTACAAGACAAAAAAGATCACATTGATGGGAGCAAACATTTCCATTTATAATGATCTCCCTCCAGAACTAATCCTTGCTAGGAAAAAAGTTGATGCTTTGTGAAACAAGCTTTGGTCACATGGTTATAAAGCAACTATGAACTTTCCCACAAAAATGTGAGTGGTTATTTACAGCCACCGATGCATATATGATTCGGTAGAGAAAGCAACTAAGGATTTAAAATCCAAACTGCCTAATATTTTTTGCTATTGAGTGGTATTTGAAACTGGTGACTCTCTATGATTTAGTTTACTTTGGTTATGTGTATAAATGATGGGTTATAAGGGGTGGGCTTTAAATGTTATAAATTTATATATTTTTCTTTGGCCACCCTCCCAGGTCATGTTACTTATGTAGTTAAAGGATTTAATCTTTCTTTTTTAGGTATCATATTTTCCCAGCAGGAGATTTGAACCACCCTACCAGGGGTTGTTGAATTACCATTCTACAATTTAACTTTTTTCCTTTTTGGTACTTGAAAAGAGTATAATGTATGACAAATGAATCAAACTGTTTAACATTGTGGGATTATGACTGGTAACTAAAAGTGGGATAGGTTTAGGAATTGATTATATGTATGCATAAGTCGATTTGGGCTTTATGCAGGAAGAAAAGTTAAAGTACTTGGTGCAGCTTCATAATGCCTTAACTGTTTTTGCCCTATTAAGGATATTGGCAAGTGGTATTATGAGAGTATCTTGTTATTTAATGTGCTATATTTCTAAACTATTATTAAGGGATAGCTTTTTTTCTAAACTTTATCTCCTTAAATAATCACTTAGGCTTTCTTTCTTTCGTTTCTGAGATGGGTTACTGGTGGGGAAGGGGAACAGCATGGAAGGGAAGTAAGCCAGTTCCCCCTATGGAATACAAGAGCAGGGGTATGCTCTCTAAGTATTGGTTTATGGCTGTAATGTATTTAGATTATTTAATAGGGGATGTTTTGTTATGGGGTTACTAAAAAAATTATTTCAGTTTAGTAATAGGGGTGCTTATGTACCAGTATTGTTTTCTACCTTGACATTGAAAAACCTTATACTGCTGTTTGGAGATTGGTTCATGGGGGTGAGGGGGTTGGGGTACTGGGGCTAATTGAAACTTTTTTCTATGGGTCTACCCATTTTTATTATTCCAGTGATTTTTGGTAATAATCAAAATAATGAATATGACCAAATTAAAAATTTTTCATTAAATGCCAATGGCATTAACTCACCAGTAGAATAGTCTAGGCTTCTTAAATACTTGAAGAAACAAAAAGCACATATTATGTGTATTCAAGAATCTCACCTAGAGGAAAAAGAAATACTTAAAGTCAAGAACACATGGATTACATCTATTTTTTTACATAGTGGGGACAAGGAAAATTTTGGGAGTAGCCATCTTAATTAGAAAATGTCTATAATATAATTTGCTTGATCAATACTCAGATGAGAAGGGAAGACTTATTATGATTAAAATTAACTTGGAAGGACAAGACTTAATTATAATTTCATTATATGCCCCGTTTGAAAATTATACTGGTTTCCTAGCTAAAATTACAGAACTGCTGCAGAAACTCCAAGCAATTAATATAATTTTAGCAGGGGACTTTAATGCCCTTTTAAATCCCTTACAGGACAAATCATCCCCACCTAGTAAAGGTAACCACCTTATTGCCAGAAGATTGGGTGACTTCCTTGATTCTGAACAATTAAGTGACATATGGCGATTTAAAAACCTAATAATATTCAATATTCGCACTTCGATAAAAAGAATAATGTTTTTTCATGTATTGATTATATTTTTGTATCTAAAAACTTTCTCAAATATATTAGTCATATTGGCATAGACTATATATTCTTTTCTGATCATGCTTTAATCAGTTTGTAGCTTAACCTCATTAATTTGAATAGGAAATATACTAAATCCTGGGTCTTTAACAATGATTTCCTAATGGACCCTGCTTTTATTCAAAAAATTAAAAATACAATCCATGAGTTCGGGTATTATAACTATTCTGGCCAATGTCCAATACTGTTTCTTTGGGATGCTTTCAAAGCTAAAATAAAGGAGGGGGGGGGTCATTATTTCACACCAAACTGTAACAACAAAAAACAGAAATAACTATAACCAAGGAATAGATATTAGGTTGAAACAACTAGACAAACTTGTTTTAACTGATTATAATATATATAAAGAAGAGTGGTATAATTTCAAGTTAAAAAACAAAACATTTTACGACAAGAGACAACTAGAGTAGCTTTTTCTATTAAGAAATACAGATATTTACACACAGGTAAGTCAGATAAGCTACGTGCATCACTATTAAGGCAAGAAAAGCAGAGAAACTTAATAACTGCCATTAAGGATGATTTAGGAACCACCCATATTTCAGATGAGGTGATTTCTAATATCTTCTTTGACAGATATAAGGAAATCTATCATAATAACTTTATTCCTGATCAGTCCCAAATGGATATCTTTGTGAATAAAGGTAACATAAAATCTTACCCATTTTCATTTTCTCCAATATCTCAGTTTGACATCACTGAAACAATTAAGTCCCTACCAAGAGGCAAATCCCCAGGGTTAGATGGCTTAATAACAAATTTTATCAGTGTTTCTCAACAGAATTGGCCCCATGGTTGGGAAGAATCTTGGAAGAAGTATTACAGGAAGGATTCAAGTTTGATCTGCCACCATTCTTGCAAATGGCAAAGATCATCTTAATTCTGAAAGAAGATAACCCTCTGGATTCTGTGGATAGTTACAGACCAATAGCCATATTAAACTCAGGCGATAAACTAATAGCACAATTAATTAATAACCAGATTCAACCATATCTTCACACATATATTCATCATAATCAATATGGTTTTATGAAAGGGCGAACTCTTCACCAAGCTAATAGAAGGATCCAGGACCTTGTTCATAATTCCAACCCTGATTACCAGAATGACACATATTATGCTGTCTCTGTAGATGCCAGTAAGGCCTTTGATCTTTTGAATAGGGACTATATGTATCAGATCCTATTAAAAATTGGCCTGTCATTGGAAATTATTACATTAATTAAAAAAACACTATAAAAATAGTTACATTTCAAATTGATAGTTACCTCACTGAGCAATTTGACATGTTAAATGGCATCCGACAAGGGTCCCCCCTCTCCCCAACCTTATTCATTCTTGCACTTGAACCTTTATTACAAGTTATTAGAAATAACACCTATGTAGAGGGCATAATGGTGGAGAAGGAGCTTATAAAAGTTAAGTGTTTTCGCTGACAACATTCTTCTAATTATTAAAAATGTAGATACCTCTCTTACATCCTTCGTCAATGATGTTCAACTGTATTCTGATATTTCTGGTTATGTTATAAATAAAAACAAATCAGTTGTTAAGAAATTATCCAAAAGCAAACCTTCCAACACTCAAAAATTTGAAAAGGAATTCAGAATCCAGGAAGCCATAAAATATCTCGGTATTCAGATTACTCCCAACCAGACAAAGAATATTAAACTAAATTACAACAGAGCAAAACAAAAAAGTTGCATCTTTATTAGCAAATTGGCATAATTTATCATTATCCCTATGGGGTAAAATTGATACTATAAAAATGATGGCACTCCCTCACTTCATATTTACAATCCAAATATTCTTGGGGCTCCATCTCAATCATGGTTTCAAGATGTTAAAAGAACTATCACTAAATTTTTCTGGTGAGGAGGCAAGCCTAGAATTGCCTGGAATGCAATAACTGCTCCACGAGACAGGGATGAGATGGGCTGCCTGGATATTTTATGGTATGTCCAAGGACATATTCTTTTAATGTTCTATCAATTGACATTCTATCCAGATATGGACAACCCCATATTCCCAAAAATGATGTACCCTTTTTCACAGAATAAGGGTTTACATTATATCTTTCTTGATCAAGAACTGTTTAAACAAAAATCTCATGTGTTACTATCATGGTTAAACCTGACTAAAAAATAGGTTAATCATCCTATACCACTTCAGTTACCTTGGATATATTTACCCATTCAGGCCAACAAAAGAGTCTGGGGACAAGCGCTTTATAATTTAAACTTTAAAATATTACACTCCAAAGGAATCTTATTTTGGAAAGATATTAAAATAAATGACCAAGTTTGGTCATATCAACAAATGATGAATAAACTGAAGGGCTATACATGCAGCTAGCTTCAATACTCTACTTTTAATAACGCATTTTGCAAAATGAAGAACCTGCTTAATGATAAATTCACCAAGCACCCAAATTTACTTAAGTCTCAAACTTTTCTATACTCAAAAGGGACACACAAACTACTTGTTAGATTCAATAAAATTATGGTAAATGAAAGATCCTCTTTCTTTAATAAAATAAATATTAATAGAATAGGGAAGCAGATGTAAATTTTACATCTAATCATTGGGAGCTTATAAGAACCCAAAATAATAAACTATATGTATCTGCTAAAAATAAGTCTATACAATGGAAAATTCTGGATAAGGCATATTTAACTCCTTCACAAATTTCTAAAATAAATAAAGAATATTCCGAACTCTGTTGGCATGGATCTGGTGAAAAAGGTACATTGATACATGGTTTGTAGCTATGCCCTAAATTTTCTAAATGGTAGACAAAAACACAACAGCTCCTTAAGGACATAATGCTGTTGGATGTACCTTTGGATATTGATATATTTCTATTTAACAATTTGTTAGATATGGAATGGAATATCGCCCATAAAAGGATCTTTATGTTAGCCACAATGGCTACTAAAAGACTGATACACGAGCATTGGTAAGATAAAGATCAACTGTTTTTTGATCACCAGAAATGGTGGGCTACCTTCCAAGATATCTTAATGTTTGAGAAATTAATCTCCAATTTGTATCATGACATAAATGACCCATATGGTACATCTTGGAAAAAAATACAAAGCATTATTCCTTCTATTATGAGGTTGTAAGGGTCACTATCTGGTCATGCCTCCCCTCTGATGTCTACCATGACTATATACTATGGGGCTCCTACCACGATCCGCCATCCAAATCCTAAATGTGTTACTCTTTTGGTACTATAATTAGTACACCCCATTTTTTGGTTATCTTAATCTTTATCCTACCCTTTTGTTAGAATCCTGAGTGGGGGGTGGTGGTTAGGGTGGGTTAGGGAAAGGTTAAAATAAGAGATGTGTCCTTTTTACTTTTCTAGGTAACACTTCTGAGTAGTTCAGTGGAGGGTTTGGGCTGCAGTCAGGGAATTGTGAACTGTGAGTGCTTTGTATGGTTTATTGAAATCACCTTTTGCACTTTATGCTCTGTGCACAAAAAAAAGGTATTTTGCACATTACCAGGAAGCATTAGCAGTCTTTCTGGAGCAACACAAAAACTGTGTACCTTTGTTGCAAGTGCTGATTCCCTTTCTGCTTTTGAACAATTTGGAGTGTATACTTTTTACCCTTGTTAATGTGTTATCACAGTGTTATGCATTTCTTTTTATTATCATATTCAATAAAAAGGATTCTTTAAAAAAAATGGAGATGGAATTGTAGTCTGAATATCAGTATCATATAAATTCACTACGTTATTGGTACTTGCTCCCTGATCCCATAGAGTATTTGTAACTAACTCTGAAGTTTTTACTAGATCTCCTATATGTTTTTTTTTTCTTTTTTGCTGCCTGCACCAGACACCAATCTTTATCTTCTGATATTTCCCCTTTATTGTCATTCATTACTCCATCATGATCCATGGAATCACAGTCAGTGTTGTTTGAGGTAAAATTGCTACCTTGATTTATTGCCATGATTCTGTTTCTAATTTGATCCTAACTTTTTTCTAAAGCTTCTAATTTATTATGGAATAGACTGAGTTCAACCTTTATTTCATTGTTTAATATATATTTGTCACAGACAAATTCACCATTTACTACTTCAGTGCCCATTAGTTTGTATATAAGGCAGACAATGCATTTGGAACCAACTTTACCTTCTAATGTAATTATTGTATCAGCCATGTTCATTTTACAATCTACTAACTCCCTATAGACAGTTAGAATTGGCAATGAGTTCTGTTAGTGTGCAAAAAACAATACAAAGGATTAGTGACTAATGCTATAATCACTACTTCACGATGCCTTAAAAACTGGCTGAGCAGGGGGATGATCCAAACAGCTGTAGTTGCAAATGGAGGGATGTCAGAAAGCATATAAATTTAGCAACTATTTATTTATCTATTTATATAAAGTCTAGGAATTACAACCCTTTGAGTCAGGGACTCATTTACAAAGGCTTCTTGTCATACATTGAATGAGGACAAATACAGAGTAATATAAGGTACAGTAACTAAGTACAGAGACAAAATGTGATAATACATGTGCAGAGCAACACCAAAGGTGTGTAATTGTAAAGCATATATTAGAATCAGAGTTTATTTAGCAACAGAGAAAAAACTAAGCCCTTATAGAGGAGTTTATGTGCAATCACAGTAACTGTTGGATATAATATGGGTGCACAGCACAGGTTTAAAAGGCTCTAACCTGGGAATAGAGAGGGCAGTATCAGGGAAGGAGTTCATCCAGTGTGGCACCCTGTAGCAAAAGGACCTTTGGCTGGCAGTGGTCCTTGCAAAAGGGATGCGAAAAGTAGTAGTGTTAGAGTGTCTTGTGGCCCACATTGGCAAACACATTTGAAGGAGCAATAGACAGCCAGGGGGAGCTAACCCTAGTTGTATTATTTTGGCCAATAAGCAGGTCTGATAGAGTAGGCGCCCCTGAAAGTTCAGCCATGATGACCGTTGATAGAGGTCACAGGTATGTGTGACGTGATCACAACCTGTGGCCAGCTGGCATGCTTTGTTAAGAGTGTGTTTAATGCTGGACAGGGCAGTGTCAGAGGCGGCACCATATATGGCTATGCCATAGTCTACAAGGGAAAGGATGGAGCTAGAGATGGCTAAAAAGAGGGCATCAGGAGGGAGATAGGGCCTATATTTGTACAGGAGGCCAATTCTAATGTTTATAGCAGAGCAAGTCGATGATATATGTTCACAGAAAGTAAGGTCCGAGTCTAGGGTGACCCCTAGATATTTAAAATTTGCAACTGCTTCCAGCATGGTACCCTGGGAATTTAGTATGGATAGTTTGGTCATGTTGTGCTTATGTTGAGGGTAGGTGAATAGCATGACCTTTGTTTTTTTGTAGTTGAGGACAAGTTTGTGGGAGGTGAACCATGATTCTATTTCTGTGAAGGAGCCCTGCAAGGATTTTTGGAGCTGGGTAGGGTCTAGGTGTCGGCTGCAGATCACAGCATCCTCTGCATAAAAGAGCAGGTGCTCAGTGGAGATCAGAGGGAGGGAGGGAGTTTAAGTATATGGAGAAGAGGAGAGGGCCAAGGATGGACCCTTGTGGGACACCCGATTGGACTGGAAGGCTAGCAGAAAGGGTGCTATTTATTTTTACTTGCTGGGTACGGCCATGGAGATAGTTGGAGAACCAATCTGCAGTCTCTTGGGAGACACTAACAGAAAGGAGGGAGTTAATCAGCATACTGTGATTGATGGTATCAAAAGCCTTGGAAAGATCAATATAGACAGATCCGGCCAGGGCTCCCTGGTCAAGGGCTTCATGGATAAAGGAGGTAAACTCAAGCAGAGCAGTAGTTGTATTGTGCCCTTTCCTGAAACCATGCTGCTGCTGGCACAGTAGATGGTGTGAGTCTAAATAGTCAGTAAGTTGATCTGCAGCTGTTTTTTCCAGAGCTTTAGAGAGGGGAGAAAGTATAGAAATGGGCTTATAATTACCTATAATTACTACTAGAGGTACGGTCACCATTTTTATGAACTGGAGTGATGACCACTCTTTTCCATAGGGTAGGGAACTGCCTAAGGCATACATAGGGACATGTTTAAGATTTTTGTTAGGGGTGTTAGGACTGCATCAAGGGTTAAGGAGAGCAGCTTTGCATTGAGAGAGTCACCACTCTGCCTTGTCTTTCATAGGAACTTGGCGAGATATGTGCGAGCAACCTAGGGGAGATCGTTTTGAAGTAAAAAGGTGGAGCGCTGGGGGGTGGCAGAAACTGTCCAGTAGATGCAGTAAAGAAATCAGGAGAGAGGATAGAGCTGAGGTCAGAGAAAGACGCATTTAAGGCATTCGCTATCTTACTAGGGTCTTGGGCGGAAACACCGTCGATGACAATCATGGGTGGAGGAGGGGAAGGGGACTTGCCACTAAGTTCCTTCATATTTTTCCAGAACCTCTTCCCATCTCCCCAGGTGGCAGTAAAGTTGGACTGATAGAAAGCTGCCTTAGCCTTGCAGATAGCCCAGGTGCATGAGTTACTGGCAGCACGATACAGTTGGAGATCCAAAAGGTGACCAGACTCAAGGGCACAGTGCCATAGGTTATCATGTGCCTTCATTTGGTCGAGCAAGGACCGATTTACCAAAGGGGAGGATTTAGGTTTTTCTATTCACTTAACAAAGGGGGCAAAGATGTCACAGGCAGCTTGGAAGGAGCTAATGAAGAAGGACAGGGTGGCATCCATTGACGACTGGTGATCTAGTGGGGACCAGTTGAGGTTGAGAAGATGGTTTCAGAGATGTGCCAGGGACCCCTTCTTTAGCTGGTGATACAAGGAGATCCTCAGGGGTGGGGGCTTCCAGATATTTGACCAGTGGCAGGTAACAGGGGAGTTATCGCTGAGTGAGTCTATTTAGCAGGTTCTGGACAGTAGCAACTAACTAAGGTAAATAGCCTCTCAAAACATGCATACACTTGTTTGCTTTGATTTAGTCAAAACTGTGTAAGCAGCATTAAGCAAATTATAATTAAAGATGTAAATGAGGAAGGGCAGCATAGATAGAACCTTCTTCTGTCTTTTATAAAAAGTATAACAACTCTGATGCTTTTTAAAAAAAGCAACATTTTGTCTAATTTCATTAATGCACAAGATACTCAATTACAATAATAATAAGTTGCAAAATCAGCCAATGGTTGCATACTGTCTACTGTACATGATCATTGACAGTTCAGTCAGTAGCTGGCCATGGCAGTGTGAAGTGGGCTGTGCCAGTCACCGGTGTTGATTGGGTTGGGAGAGAGCAGAGTGGTGGGTCACTACCTACCAGGATGGGGGGGTCACTAGACTACCAGGGTCTTGTTGTTTTCAGCAGACAGCGATTGGAGAATGGGGGATGGGGAGGGACCACAGGACCACCAGAAAATGTGTTGTTTTACAGTGGGGACTGTGATTGGGGGACGGGAGAGGGAAGGTAACCACTGGACCACCGGGGCTTTAATTATATGGAATGGGGGTTGCGACTGGGGAATGGGGGGGACACTGGAGCAGCAATGATACTATTCATCTATATGGGGACAGGGATTGGCAATGGGGAGGGACACTGAACTACCAATGGATGTATTTTCATTTATGGAGATGGGGATTGGGGCTGGGGAGGGACACTGGACTACCAATAAATAACTTCCAGGGATTGGGGCTTGGGTGGGGTGGGACCTGGCCCTGTGCACTTGGATGGTGCTTACATGCAGATGAGCCCATAAAGGGCATGCATATGTCCCCTTAGCACCATGCATGCCCAATAGACTCCTTTGCATGTTGGGCTGAATATTGCCGATGGGGACCACAGTGCTAACCAGTATGCAATATGCTTTACTCCTATGGTTGATCATTCAGCCCTGCCCTCTGGTAGTGCTGCACCACACATGGTGACTACTTGCTGTGTGCCATGCTACTACTGTTCGATATTTAAACAGATGGCACAGTCAGTTTGAATTGCACAATCTGTTTGAATATGGTGCCAGAGCCGGCCAGCCCTATTTTGTTGCATGGCACACTTGTATGAGTGTGCAGCCTGCTAGCTCTGAATATGGGGCCCTATAGAACCTTCTTCTGTCTTTTATAAAAAGTATAACAACTCTGATGCTTTTTAAAAAAAGCAACATTTTGTCTAATTTCATTAATGCACAAGATACTCAATTACAATAATAATAAGTTGCAAAATACAAATATTCTATACAGAAGAAAAATTCCATAAAAGAAAGCCAAATGTTCATTTGTTTTTAATATTTACCTAAACTAATCACAAAACTTGTCTTGTTTTATAAAATAAAGATGGAAACTTGTACAGTCTTAACAAGTGGCATGTTTTTCAACTGTACATTTGAAAAATGTACTTATACAAACACTTTAAAATCACTGAGAACATTGATGTCAAAATCTGTTGGAAACTTAACAAAAAAAAAATATGGTAACAGGCCAGACAGCAGACAGATCACATTACACTGTAGCCAAAACTTTGTTCTATACATGACTAACCATCCTATTTACAGTATATAACATCTTGTCTGCCTTGGATGACTACAAAGCAAAAATAAAAATGTATGTGAAAATGAATTGAATAATTTGAAAATAACTATAAAATAGCCACAAATAAAAATAAAAAATATTAACAATATAAAACCATACATGAAACACCTCAAACATACATATAAAGAATTCTAGGTTTGGAATCTGCTGCAACAATGAAACAGACTACATTTTTAAGCCACAGAAATAGCAGACACCCTGAACCATTACCTGCCATTCAGTTAGCTGAAGCTTATAAGCCCCACAACAAAAAGAGAGTAAGTGAAAGAGTGGAGTTCAACAACTTTTACCGATTTAAACCTGTTTTTTTTGCCTCTTGATTTATCTTTTCTCCAAGATTTCCAGCTTCTTTTTTCATTTTTTTTTTGTTCTAATATTTAATTTTCTTAAGTTTTTAAACAGTTTTGTTTTCTTACTTTAAATGTTACTTTTCATTTATGTCTCCACCAAGATGCACAGATGTATGCAATTGCCAAAGTTCTGCTGGGAGGAAGAGTTTGAGGAGCTGGCAAAATGGTTCCAGGAGCCTGCTAATCCTTATTTAGTTATGGGGCTTCCAATATATACAAAACAATAATTATAGATGTAAAAAAGTGTTGTAATAACAGCTTAGAACACATTTAATAAAACAGTCGATTTCCTGTTCAACCTGTTGAATTAAATACAGTCAAAGGAGAACCTAGACCCTAGGTGACATCATTTCCTGTTAGGAGCCCAAAACATATGGCTGCCACCAGCCATTAATTACAGGGTGATTTACATATGAATAACTCTGGGCTGGGACTCACAGAGAAACACAATGGCTCAATCAAATTAGCTTTTTATGGGCTTTCAGACATTAAGAAATCCTGTTGATGACAGTTCCCCTTTAAAGAAACCTATGCCACACATTGCATTTTCCTTTAGTTTGGTTGTTGCTTGATGCAATAGATGAGTTTGACCACAAAGACCATATAGCTTTGAATGATCCAGGAACTGCTTTTATTTTGAAGAAACCTATGCCATATTGTGGGGTTTTGTGGTTAAAAAAAAATTCAATTTAAAAAATATTTTATTTTCATTTACTTAGGTTGTTGCTAGGTAGATAAAGAAAGGTTAGTTGCAAACTATGCAGTTTCTAGGTAAATAAGTAAGCAATAAGGCATGATGGGGTGTGCATTAGACAGTTCTAATGCATGGCTAGGGGGTGCAGTGAGACATGAGGCCACAGGCTGAGTGCATCCAGCCCCATAGCTGTGTGTTAGAACTGTCCAACACTCATCCCTGGAGTGGCTTACTGCACTTATAAAATGGTCTTTTTTATATGGCAGAAAAAATGTATATAAAATAAAACTTATTTTTTTATAAAGTAGTCCCTCTGCTTGTTTTATGTTGGTGTTTTTTTTTTTTTTTTTTGCTTTTGTCCTGATCTGGCCACAGGAATTGTAGTTTCTTATACTGTAATCTTGACCCACCCCTCCCCCCGAACAAGTGTCTCTATGCCAGCTACAGTGAGTGTTAAAGGGAGATATGTGGTCTAGGCATAGACATGTTTGAAACCATTCATGTTTTTTTGTTTTCCTTTTTAATTTCACTTCTATTGACTGTTATGTGCAGTGTTGGTGTTTATGTGGAGCAGGAAGCATGTGCAATTGGATCACTAATGAGAAAATGAACTAAGAAGACAACAGATTGGTGGCTGTGTGAGTTGGTTGGTCAGCAACCTACTCATGAGTGATGTTCAGTTTTGAAAGCTGTAATGTTGGCAACTTGCACAAGGACTTCTTAGATGTACTGTGGCCATTTTAACAGGACTAGTTTTAGCTGTGTGTTAGACACTTCTACCACATAGCTAACAGCCAATCAGATTGATTGAAATCCTTTGCCCATTTTATAATCAAATAAGTACTGTGTTTTAAAAATATAAATAAAAAGATATGTAAAATGCTGTTTAATTTTTTTCTTTTCAGGAAAAAATTATTTTAAAGACTCTCAGCTACTGGGAATGAAACTGGCCCTGGTGACCTGGGCTCTTATGCTGTCACTGCCAAGACCAGCTCCAGTTCCTCTTCTGATGAGGAAGAGGGTGGTTTTGATTAGTGGTGGGTGAAGTGGCCAACATTCACTTCATGAAGTGATTCATGGAGTAATGCAAAATCTGTGAGGTAATCTGCAATGTGAAGTGGAGTACTTCGCATCATAATGAGGAATGCGAAGTCAATTGAAACCAGTGACTTTGCATTACTACTCACTACTCCGCCTTCCCCAAAACACTTCTCCACCAATTTTAAAGCAAAGTACATTGAAATCAACATACTTCGCATCACTTTGCCTTGTAATTGAGCTCCAAGGTGAATTTTGCAGTGATTCATAGGATTGCAGGTCACATGGGCTCTAGATTGTTCTGCATAGTCTCATGTCTGCATAGTGTGTGTGTAGTGGTAACTGGAGGCAGTTTGCTCTCAGAGCTCTGTGATTCAAAACCTCAAAAAACTGTTAAAAAAAGCCTTTTTGGATCATTTTGTTTGCTCAACATTTAGGTCATCAATTGTAGGAAACCATCCTGTGCTCATATCATTGACTGTTTATTGTTTCTGTGTGGATTTTGAATGTTAATTTAGAACATTCAGTTTGTGTACTGACAGACAGTTGAAGTGTGCTTTGGGGGAAGGGCGTATATGTGGTGTAGGTAGATTAACTGGGAGAAAAAGGCAATTTTTCTGTTTTGGTCACATTTTTCCTGTATAAATGTGTTAATGTAAACACAGTAATATTTTCAGTAATTCTTGACTTTTTTTTGCAGATTGTTGTGGTGCAGCAGTGTACAAGTTCAATTTGTTTAAAAGATTTAGTTATATTACTGACTTTTTCAATTTGCAACGCATTACTTGTAGTGTAAGTGTGAGTGTGTGTGTGTGTGTGAGTGGGTGTGCGATGTGTGTCATCAAATCAGACAACTTTTATTGTGCCAAAGAGTAATTGCAGCAGTGTAAACCTGCTATCCACTGCACCCGAGTGATTTTCTTGTATTGCTTTGTGGTATCCTTACTGGTAGTGGACTGTTACTGCTGTGCACTACCCCCAACTGGCAAAAGGTATTCTTTTCCAGGTTTGGATTTGTGACTTGTGAGCACTGGTTTGGTGTTGTTGTTGTGCCTTTGTGACTTCATATCCTGAGTGCACAGCACAATCTTAACCTGTCTGTGCATTTGCATCTCCTTAGGGCCCAATCTCCATCTGTAACTTAAGTCTCAGTTGTTTGTTTAACTTCCCTTTGGAGTACTGGTGTGGTACATATCTCTGCATGAACATTGTACTCATTAATATGCATTTTTAAGCCAGGGCAATCATCACGAGTCACTCACGATACAAGTCACATTCTTCATATTCACGGTCACGATTCATGAATTACAAAACTGTAAGTTTTTTGTAATTAGTTCCATGTAAGCCTTTTTTGTAGTATCTCAGGTCTCAGCTTCAATCACTATTGTACTCATTGATATGAGTTTTCAAATTGGGTAGTTTTGTGTGGTACAGGTCAGGGAAGTACAGCTTTAGGTATTTGCGTTCCCGTACAGTTTATTATCATTGGTCATGTCACACCAGACACTCATCATGACTCCGACTACGAGGCAAATCATGTTCTTCATCTTCATGGTCATGATTCATGATCACGTCACGAATCACAAAACTAAGCTTTTTTGTAGTTAGTTGCATGTAAGCCTATTTCATAGTATCTCGGGTCTCAGCTTCAATCAACATTGCACTCGTTGATATGGGTTTTCAAATCGGGTAGTTTTCTATGGTACAGCCAGGTCAGGGAAGTACAGCCATAGGTATTCATGTTCCCGTATAGTTTATTATCATTGGTCATGTAACACCAGACACTAATCATGAGACAAATCATGTTCTTCACGAATCACAGCAGTTAATTTTTTTTTCAGTTCTGATGATATGCTGAAGATCTGTAAAGATGACCAAAACATTGATGAATTTTTTTTAACTTTTTAAAATAATGACCCCCAAAAAATACTTACCTTCACTAGCTTGACAATATTCCAACACCAAAATTCCTCATCAAGCCAAGAAATCACACCCCAAGTTTGACTATATGACCTGTGATACAAAAAAAAAAGAAAGCAATGATTATATATATATATATATAGGATATGAACATTTAAGATCAACTCAGGTTCTGTGGAAAACCATGATGGTGCCAGGTACATTAACTTACCAAGGGTAGTACTAGTGTACACACAGAGGGCATCCTTCCTATTTGTGGTCAGTGCAGCAGACATTGGGCAACCAACAGAATTATTACATCATCATGGATGGTTATCTTAATGGTCAGGTCATCCTTCTAGCACATCATTTGGCAAGACGCTGTGCATCAGCCCAGTCAGGTCAAGAAGCATTAGATGAAATTCCAAAAGCAGCAGCAGGGAACATACTGTAGTTCTTATTGGAGTGTATGCACACATGACTGAGTGTGGCATGAATTAAATGGAGACTTTTCTTTCCATTTTATGCTCTAATTTCTCTTCATATGGAGTCGGGAATTTTCTGGACAAAATACAGTAGCATTTTGGGGGTGCACATTTATTCTGGTGACTGTGTATGACCACTGCATGCATGACTGTGTGCACCGTTAATTCTGGGAGACTTTGCATTTCTTGTTACGCTCTCATTTCACTTTGTCAGCACTGGGGAATTTTCTGGACACAAGACAGTAGCATTTTGGGGATGCACATTAATTCTGGTGACTGTGTGTGACCACTACTCACATGACTGAGTGCACCATTAGTTCTGGGAGACTGCATTTCTTGTTACACTCTCATTTCACTTTGTCAGCACTGGGGAATTTTCTGGACACAAGACAGTAGCATTTTGGGGATGCATTTCTTGTTATGCTCTCGTTTCACTTCGTCAACACTGGGGAATTTTCTGGACACAAGACAGTATCATTTTGGGAATGCACATTAATTCTGGTGACTGTGTGTGGGGTGGCTGCTAATATTGTTGTCACTTCACCTTATTTCGCATTAAGGCAGAATGACAATGCAAAGTAATAATTACAAGGTGAAGTGAGCCTTTCATATTGGCCACTCGGCATAGCAGAATGACAATTAAAAGTGCCCACTTCACAGGCACTTTGCTGGTAAAGTTTAAATTTGCTGCATCTCTAGTTTTGATAAAGCAGAGCAAGAACCTGAAACAGAGGAACCACAAACCCAGAAGAAAGACACTGGAGGTAAGATCTGACTGATAGAAATTAATAATGTGTATGATGTAGAATACAGCAAGAGAAATAATACAACCTATCATTGTAGCAGTGCCATTACCACTTAGAACCACAGAAAGATAGTATTGGTTGGCAGAAAAGGACCACTTGACCCACCCACCCACTCTGGCCAGAAATTCCCTGCCTAATCTATCTCCACAGACCCTAAGTGGTCTCCAGTGACCCTCCACCACCCTGGCTATTTACTAACATTCTCCTATGTCTGCCCCATGTATACTTGAATCCCCACTGCCTCCCCCACCATGTCTGCTGGCAGTGTACTCCTGGAAGCTACCACCCTTTCAGTGAAGTTCTACTTCCTCAAATCCTCTGAAACACCCCTCCCAGCTTAATTACATGCCCCCAGTGCTGGTGCTGTTTCTAATTTGAAACACAACTCATACAACCCATCCTCACTGCCTTTTTAATTTTGTACTTATCTGTTTATCCTCCCCCCAACTACTACCTGGTTTTATGTGATAAGGGCAAGTCCCTTATCGTGCCACTCACAAAAAGTAACACAAATTCACCCACGCTAAAAAGGGCGACTTGGATTGAGAGAGACCACTGCAAACAACGATGGTCCTCTGAAATAACTGCTTCTTTTTTTTTTGTGGGGGGCTACACCTCCTGCATCCCCCTTTGTGGGGGGCAAGCCCCCGCACCCCCCAAAATAAATATTCTAAACTCCAGGGAGAGAGGATTTAGGCACAAAAGAAACTCCACCTGGAAGCAAAACATTTGCCAGCACCGTGATCTGATCCTGGCACCACCGACTCCACGAGCAGTGGCTCAAGCCACTACACCACATCTCCAGCTAGGCTGGGCTTGGCCAAACAAATAATTTTATCCCCTTTCTCATGAGTGTAGTGCGTATCCCTCAGCACTACACTCACTGTACCTATTCTGTGCTCTTTTTCCCTACTTGCTCTATATGGAAGCGGTATTATTGAGTCACTCATATTGAGCCACTCAATGATACTCACCTACATAGGCTGCTACCCTACTACCTACATCTACAGGGAACCAGCTCACAGCAACATCCTCTCCATCTCTTCCTCTAAGTCTGTCCCCTCTCACCTACAGATATTCCCCCTCAAGATGGGACACTTAGGAGTTGCTCAAGATCCCCAAACACTACTCATGTGAGGGGAGACAGATCAGCAGTCAGACAATTAGGGCACAAAAGAGTAGCAGCACTTCATTCCATTATGCTGTTGTCAGTTGGACTTGCCCACCAAGATACCTGGAAATTTCCAGGTTGGCCCCCCTCTGTTTTGTACTTGGCCACCTTTTAAACTCTGAAAATCTTTACATTCATCATCTATTTTCTAATTAAATGGGCTAGTTTGGGCACTGCAAGTAAATGTACTGTATGATGCAAACACAGAGCTAGTGTTTCATGTTTAAGTGGAATACTGATATGAGTGTGTCACCTTGGGCCCTTCCCTATTGGTTTTCCAGGTGGGCCCCTTTATCAATTGTCCAGGTGGGCCCCCTAAATCCCGGTCTGACCCTATATCCTTTTCCTTGTTTTGTCCTGCTCACTGGGAGCTACCAGGTTTGGCAGCTATGGACATGCACACGATAAGCATGTCATCAACCAGCCAATCAATATCTCCCACCACCAAACATGGCCAATGCTTACACCACCACTAAATAATTCCCAGGTGGCAATCACAAAGTGGCAGTCAAGTCCCTCCCTCCTCAGATGAGGAACACATAGTTTGAAGCACTCAATCCCTATCTTACCAACTCCCCCCCTTATAATAAAAATATACATTTTAATTGCTACAAGTTTATTAATCAAGTACAAATAGATAAAAATAAATACCAATATAAATTGAAAAATACATATCAATATTCATAAATCTATAAAATTAAAAATTGCATTATAAAAAATATTCAGTATTCTAATTGTCTTTCAGCTGGACAAGGATTTTGGTACCAGAAAGAGGAGGAACCCTCCAAATCTATTTCTCCTGATGTGGAGCAACAGCCTTCCTCACCTTCCCATTCCATTCCATTCCAGGTAAATAAATCGTAATATAGGTTATGCCATATTGTAAGTTTTTGCATTGAACAATGTTAAAAGTATTTTACTGTCATGGAAAAGCATTTACTAAAATTTAGTTAGGCAGTTTCTACTAGATTAGGGAAGTTATTTACCATCTGTTGATATATCACAGATTAATGAATGTTGGATGACATGTTAAAATGAATGAACTTGCAAAAATGGCTCAGTCTTCTGAAACACATTATGTAATATATAATAAATGCCTGCATGCCTGATTTTTATACGCTGTAAAGTTTGGTTTACAGAATATCTTTCTAACATTAATTAAAAAGCAAGCCAGAGGACAAAAGTGATCCCTCAAAAGGTTCCATGTCAAACTGCCACCTGTGAAGAGGGCACAAATCCTGTAGCACAATGACAGGGAACAAAGTATTTTTTTGCATGGGGCTTTGCTCCCACACCCTCCTTTATTTAGGATACCAACTCTGGGGAGGGGGGTACCATGAGGATATGGAGAACCACCAGTCACCCAGAAGTGTCAGTGCTGTGGTTCCATTGCCCTCTTCATGAGTCGCCATTCCACAGTCGCTGTATTGATGGGCTACCCCTCAAAATACCACACTGAACCTAAACCATAGACTACTCCATCCCAACCCCCAACTAACACTGAACCTACCCCACAAGAAAGTTTTTATAGTAAAGTTGTTGCCATGTTTAATATTTGACTTTACTAAGAAAGACTAATTACCTTTTTTTACTGCTGGCACACTAAGTTTGCAGACGATGTAAAAATTGGAGAAATAGTAAAGAGTGAGGAGGCAATAGGGTTGCTACAGGATGAAACAGACAAAATCACAACCAATGGGGAGGATGCACAAACTAAATTTGAATCTGGACAAGTGCAAAACAATGCACCTAGGTATCTGTAACAAAAAGGCAGTATATTTTATGTATGGGCAGGAAATAAACACAACTAAGTATGAGAAAGATCTGGATGTGATCACATCAAATAAAATGACATCCATTGACAACTGCAAAGAAGTGGTCAGAAAGGCTAATAGGGTAATGGGCACTATACTTCATAACATAGTAAGCAGGGATAATAAGGTAATATGTCCCCTTTATAGTTCACTTGTACATCTGCACCTGGAGTACTGCATTCCTTACTGGGCACCCTGGACCATAAATAATATTAAACTCTTAGAGGGAGTTCAGAGAAGGGCAACTAAGAAGATCAACAACCTTACTACAAAAACATACAGCAAAGGCTAGTTGATTTAAACCTATTCTCCTTGGAGTACAGGCATTTAAGGGGTGACCTATGCATGTTACATAGAGCCTTCAAAAACAAGGTACTGTTTGAATGTTTTGGTTTACAGTTAAAAACATCAGATAGAGATAGCAGAGGTCACAGCCTTCAACTAAAGGGTTCACTGTACAAAACTTCAATGAGGGTAAATTGGTTTTCTCAGAGAGTGGTGAAAGTCTGGAATCAACTGCCTAATAATGTAGTGATAAGCAATTCAATGGAATCCTTCAGGAATGCACTGGATGCCTATATGGAGGTTAGAAAGTTTAGTTATCATGTTTAATAATTGGCAAGTCACATGGCCCGTGGCTAAAGACTTGTACACCAATATGAAACTATGAATGAAACTAGAAAATGTATTTTCTTGAAATAAACATATTTGTTATACTAAATTTAGGTGTTAAAAATGTTAAACAGTAGAAAACTATTTTTTAGTTAGATTGTTCCTAGATGAAATAGCACAAATAAATTACTAAGCCATGATTTACCACAAATTAATCACTGGTCAGTTGATGTGTCTCAATAAATAAAAAAAATTAAAACTGTAAACAATTAAAGCTGTCCCAGAGGTTCAGAGGGCAACATACACCTTACTTACCACCACACCAGTGACCTGTATTCAGGAATTAACCTAGATTAACAAAGGTCAGCCAGGGAGCAGAGGATTGAAAACTCCGCAGGATACTATCTTTCTCCAGGGAGGGAGAGGGGATCTAGTCTGTCATGCAACTACCACTTAGGAATACATGATCACAGGGCAGGCTAAAACATGATCATCATAAAGAAGATAAAATAAATTGATTGAGGTGGACCGTGTCATGGTGCATCACACCACTGTCAACTAGCATCTCTGTAAGGGACAGGATGAAACACATTAAAACCACCAACCACAGCAAAATAAAGACCACCACCCAGCTTGCATACTCCACACTCACCAAGCCAGGCAGTCTCCCAGTACCCAAACAGGACCAAAGTTTACAATGGAGATGCATACCCCCTCTCCCCCATCCTCCACCATGGGGAGAGGATACCACAGACATCTGCTGATTGGTCAGTAAGCCCTGTGAGAAAGTGTGGTAAGGGGACTGGGGCTGTAGCAGTGCACCTATGTGAGAGGGGAGGGTTACCGGAGACCAATTAGGGTCTATAGAGACAGCTTAGGCAGAGAACATCTGTGCTGATGGGTGGGCCAAGTGCTCCATTTTTGCTGATAAATTCTATGTTTCCATGAGGGCAGATTAGCAATCCAGGAGGCAAAATGTCAATAGAAAAACTGTGAAGAATTTTAAAACCAAGTGGTAGACATCCTCTATCTTGATTTCAGCAAGGTCTTTTACTCTGTGCCCCACAAAACATTGATCAGGAAGTTGGTGGATCTCGGGATTGGTGAAAAAATGGCCAGATGGGTGTAAAACTGGCTTAAGGACAGAACCCAGAGGATGGTTGTGGGGGGGCATCAGAAAGGTAACCAGTGGGGTCCCACGGAGCTCAGTGCTGGGGCCAGTGTTGTTCAATTTCCTCATCAATGACATTGGAGATGGCATTAAGGGCAAAATGTGCCTATTCATGGATGACACCAAACTCTGTGGGAGAGTGGACACAGCTGAAGGGATACAGGGCCTACAGGAAGATCTGAAAAACTAAGGAAGTGGTCCAGTATCTGGCAGCTTGGCTTCAATGCCAAGAAATGCAAAGTTATGCATATTGGAGCCAGGAATCCTAGGTCAGAGTACTACCTGGATGGAGTCCAAGTATCTGCATCACAGGAGAAGGACCTGGGAGTGATGATCACTAGTGACCTAAAGCACTCCATGCAGAGCAGAAAAGCAGCAGCAAAGGCAAACAAGATACTGGGATGCATATCTGGGGGATCAGTAGTAGGAGAGAGGATGTTATACTGCCCTTGTATAGGTCACTGGTAAGGCCGCATCTAGAGTGTGGAGTTCAGTACTGGTGCCCACACCTCAAAAAGGTCATTAACCTGCTGGAGAAGGTCTGGAGAAGGGCTACAAAGATGATAGCAGGTCAGCAGAGTAAGGCATATGAGGAGAGGTTGAGGGCACTGAACAAATACACCCTGGAAGACAGGAGAGAGAGAGAGGGGACATGATTGGGATCTTCAAGTACTTGAAAGGGATAAATAAGGTTGATAAGGAGAGTCTCTTTAAGCTGAGTGGCAACCGTAATATGAGAGGGCACAGTCTTAAGTTGGAGGGTGGGAGGTTTAGTAGGGAGGTCAGGAAGCACTTCTTCATAGAGAGGGTGGTAGACACTTGGAATGCACTGCCAGAAGAGGTAATCTTGTTGAAGACAGTGGGCAGCTTTAAGAGAAGCTGGGACTGGCATAGGGAAGGATACAGGTCATGGGTATGGAGGATAGGAGAAGTGGGGAGGGAGGGCAGGGACATTAGCCCAAGCTATGGACCCTGCAATACAAGCAGACTTGATAGACCAAATGGCCTTCTTCTGCTGGCTTCTTCATATGTCCGTATGTATGTATGTAAAACTGCATTGTATATAGCAACAGAAATACTATCAAAACTGTGTTGAAATATTCTAAACCCTATGGCTGGATTTTCAAAATAGTCTTGAATGCTGCAAGCCCTGGATGCAACAGACAAATATGGTGCATGGGGCTTGTGGCATTCTCCTGGCCAGTGATCAGGATTTCCTACACCGTGTACCAATTGCTGCAAGTTAGACCAACATTTTTTCTGGTCTAGCTTGTGACAATCCAAGGTACTCTTTTTATGGGGCTTACACCAAATATTTGGCACAAGCTGCTGTAAATCAGGTAAAGTGTTGTAACTGCACCCAACCTACTAGAATCAGTCTTAGTTGTGGCAAAGAGGTTTGGCGCACCTGCACCAAAAAACAGGTCTGACACAAGGCTGGATACAAGCCCTGCATTGTCCTTTAAAAATCTGGTCCTATAGTTCTGTAATATTGACTAGAAAAAAGGAGAAGCATCAGCATACCAAACAAATAGAAGATTCCCATCCTATCACAGAACATGACCCTCTACCTCCCCTTGAGGTTGACAGTAAAGATTCCTACCCACCCCAACAACCAAACCTAAAAAAAGAAAGTATTTATAATATAGTAATGCACCATATCCATTTAAACTGTATACTCTGAAACTGTAATATGTCTTAAGTAAGATTGTAAGTACATTAGTAAACCTGTCATAGTGAAAAATGTTTTCCAAAATGTCTCTAAAAGTAGCCATTTTATACATTTATAGTGTCATGGACTGACAATGACTAAAGCTACTTAGATGATGTAAATTGACATACAGTATATTTAACAAAAAGATATCAATATGAGCAATGAATATAAAAGAACATGATGAAGCCGGATGGGGGATAAGAAAACAGCAATAGGGCAATATGTTAAAATATTTCACAATTAAAAATAGAATAATAGATATGTTATAATGAATTACGAGGCTGTAATTCCATCGAGAGGTTCTGGGGACATAGATAACCTAGCGAGCAAAACTAGAGAGGTTTCTATGTCCCCAGAACCTCAAGATGGAATTTCAGCTGAGTAATTTACTGTAACTTATTTTTTAATTTTTGTAATATATGGATCTGATTCAGAAAATGTGCTGCTTTTTTAAATTCTGTGAAACGGGCTGGCCGTCTGTTGCACTGAAGATGTGCTCACTCTCAACCAACTGCCCGCAGTGTTGAAGTCCTGCATGACCCAGATTTCTGATGATAGTTTTTATTTTAATTTGGTAGTCCTACCTTTTACTTTTTTTCTTCGTTTGGCAGGTAATCCACTGTATGTTTTATGAGGAAATAAAACTGAACAAATGAATTGGCTGCAACTCGCATTGGTCTCGTTAAACGAGAGTAAACGTCCGCCATGTTTTTGCAGTTGGTTTGCCTGCCTACGGAGAAACTCCGCCAATTGCATTGCACTCTATTACATTGGGAGCACAGGATGGAATGTGGTACCATGGCAACTGTGTTTGTCTGGCAGGGAGACTGGTGCATGCGCTGTGGGATTTCAGTGATAATACTATCTTTCGGAGCTGAAACAATAGTATTATCAGCAGTGAATGGTAGTATTATCACTTGAGGAAGGGTAGTGTTATTAGAAAGGGAGTAGTGTATTAAAGTGATTTTTTTGTATGAGTTTTGATACTATTATTTTACTCATCCATATATTACAAGGGTGGTAAACAACTGAAAAAAGGAACCACCAAAAGTGCTGTATGATGGAACAGCAGGGTATGTGCATGAGAAAAATAGGGGTATATGAGAAGATCAACAGTGAAGCAGGAAGGTTGCCAGACACCAAATAAGATAAGGTCAAACAGAACAGAGAAGAAACAGTACAGGAGAGTAAATGGAGAAACATTCCGTTCTCCACACCAAATAAAATGTGGCCAAGCATAACACATAAACAATAGAGAACAGCAAATGGGCAGGCATTCATCTCCTGCTAAGAAATGGAATGTTTTTATGTTTCTGTGATACAGTACCAGTGCATTAAAAATCTATAGCTGTTTAGGGTGTGTATAGAAATCCACAACATACTATAGATTAATAATCTGCATACGCTGTGTTAAAATTGTTCAGCTAATTAAAGAAAATCCTGCATACTGTCATTAATTTCTAAATCTTTACTTCACCTAGCAGCAAAGAAACAAAGCCAGCCATCCAAAACCACAGATGAAGAACCAACCCACCAATAAAGTAAATAATAACCTTCATTATACAGTAGAAGCCACTTAAAGGAGACACAGTTAAAGGGGATGTCCACTTAATTGGGATGGTCCTGTCACTTAATTGGGACGATCATCTATTCATAGATGTAGGAAAGGGTTCTGAAAATGTTATCCCACCTCGTTAAGTGCCCTACATTTAAGCTGTTTAACATTTTGACCTGCTTAGCATCTCTCTGGAGTGTGTTTGATGTGCAGGATGGCATCTACAAGCAACAACAAAAGAGTTGACCTCCCACTGAGAGAGAAAATAAATGTTATCAAGGCTTTACAGCTGCCCAACTCCTGTCTCTCAAAAGTTGCTAAGTGAAGCTAAGTGATTTTAATTAAAGTTCAATATGTTGCTTTTACCAATTAAATAAAGATTAAATCAAAGAACCAAACCAAACACATTTTTACAAAAAGGAATTGTAATCATAAAAAGTACTGGTATCCAGCACTTCTTGACATTTTGTTTGTTTTCCCTATTTTGTTCATTATTGTAAAGTGTGTGTGTGTGTGTGTGTGTTTCATGAGCAAAGTATTTTCTGGTTGCGATGGAAAAAAAGGCTGCTTCTGATAAATGGGATGACCGCTCAAAGAGGATGATAGGGTGTCCACAGAGGTGTCCCCTTTAAGAGACTTCTACTGTATAACACCAACAAAGAAAGCAATGTCTTGCAGTCGGTTATTTCGCTTAAAAATGGAAAATTATTTGTTTGTAATGGAAAATGTTGTCCTTTTCTTTAGTTAGATTGTTTCTAGGGAGAACAGGTGACTTTAGAACCAAGGCCCTGGTCCTTTAAATGAAACTTGGAAGTACAAAACATTAAAAAAACAACCTGTTATATAGCTATTTTAATGAAATCTACTATATGTTCTGTTGTGTGCTTTGTTCTTTAAAAAGTGCAATCAAATGTTATACTAATTAAAGTTTTTTTTTCATTTAGTGAACTTGTACAAGTACTGTACTGTATATTAGTGCAGCTCAGTAAACACTGCAGTTTCTTGGGAAATGATAAGCACTCTCATGCTGATTTTTAACCAGTGAAGTTGTTCAGTCTTATCACTTTCTCATAGACTGATTAAAAACCAGAAATAAACTGTCAATACATAGAGAATAATGGCTGGGTAGGGGGCTAAAATGAGATTTTACACGAACCCCAAGATGTGGGATGCCACATAAACCCAAAGAGCAAAGCTCGAGGGGTTTATAAAAGGCATCCCACACTGAGGGGTGTGTGTAAAATTTGAGTTTACACCTCTACCTAGCCTTTATTTTATGTAATTGCTGGGGAGAGTTTTTTTGCCATAGCAATAGTATAAAATAAAAAAAGACACATCTGTTGTCAGCTGCAGTCTGATCTGGAGGAAGCATGGTCCATGGTCGCAAACCTTCCCTTTTTTTAATTTTTAAATCCACTTGTTTAGAGGAGGCCATGAAACATCCAGTTACTCTTTTTTTTTTTTTTTTGTATTTAACTTACCGCTGAATGCAAGTTGTGGTGAAGTGTCTGGCAGTAAGTTATGGTGGCTGGCAGCTGAGGAAGGAGAGACCAGAGGTTTGGACATGTGTGGAGCGTGGGAAACCTGGCACGTGTTCACCATTATAACCAGCTGGTTATAATGGCAAATCATAACTGGATTACCCTATGGGAAAAAGCACTCCCCAGCAATTATATACATAGAATAATGGATGGGGAAGGGTGTGATACGAGAATGTAATGGTCGCCCAAGGAGTGGGATGCTACATGAACCCTGAGGGTGAAACCCGAGGGGTTTATTAAAGCATCCCACACTGAGGGTGACCATTACATTTGAGTAGGACACATTTCCCCATCTTTTATTTTTTATAATTGCTGGTCAGCAATTTTTTGCCAAACTGACTTTACTGTTGCTGTGTCTCACTCATGTAGAGTTGCTTTTTTTTTTTTTTTTTTATTTAATTTTGCTTTTACTTTTTGCCAGAGTTGTGCATTTAGATCGCGATCACTCTTACTTCAATGAGCTACGTTGGAGCTGTTCTTGGTGGCAGTTGTTGTTTGCTGCAGCTTCCAAATGGCAGGATCAACCAGATAGATTTTTTTTGTTTTTATATGTGGAACATTCATATTGTTTAAAAAAAAGAAAAAGCAATGAGGACTCTTGGTCTGGCGGCTCCTCGCTACACTGGTAAGCAGCCGCCATATTTCTGAAAGTGATCAGCCCACCCAAGAGGAGGTGAACAGCCAATCAGGAAGCGACTGTTTTTGAGTGACTTGGTGCGTGCTTGCCGTTATAACCCACAGGTTATAATGACAAATTATAACTCATTCAGCCTATGGAAAAATTGTTGTCCAGTTATTATATATTAATTACTTTTTCCTAATCAAAGCACACAAAGTATTAGCATACCATATTTAGAAAGTAGTGCAGGCTACCCAGGTAAGCTGAAACTGGGGCTGGTGGATGGCAGTAGGGGTCAGGAGGGCGTTAGGGACTTAGGCGTTGTGCAGGAGTGGCTGGATGGGGGACGCCAAGCGGAAGGTGCGTAAACAGAAAATACAAAAAAAAGAAAGTAGTACAATAAGCAACATTTATAAAAAAAACATATCTTATAATAACATCTACATCAATATAGTACAGGCAAATCACAGTGATAACAAGATGCTCCTGTCATGTCAACTTCAAAAGAAGCCTGGCAATGTCTTGGATCAGACAGCAACTGTATGATGACTACCAAGTGGGAAGGATTCCTGGGGCTATTCATATCTGAAGACTCATATGTGATGACCTAAAGGTGGTCAGGCAGTGTGATAAGGCCATCACCAGCAGAAAGAGGGAGCCTTTGCATAGATTACTGGTAAGACCCCATCTAGAGTACTGTGTCCAGTTCTGGAGAAAGCATCTCTGTAAGGACATAAACAGAGCTGAGGTGGTCCACAGGAGGGCAACTAAAATGGTGCAGGGTCTGCATCAAAAGCCATATGAAGAGAGACTAAAATACCTCAATATGTACACCCTGGGAGAGAGGAGGGAAGGGGAAGGGGGTATGACAGAGACTTTAAATACATCATGGTGGTAAATAGGGTACAGGAAGGAAGTACTGTATTTGTCAAACAAAGGTGCTCAAGAGCAACAGGACATATGAAGCTAGAGGGGGTAGATTCAGGAGAGATGTGAGAAAGTACTTCTTCACAGAAAGTGTGATGGATTGCTGAAAAAAAAACACACGCTCCAACCACAACCAACTCAGAGGTGTTAAAGTGAAAAAAAATGACTAGGTAGCAAGAAACTAAGCACCCTCCCACTAGTCACAATAGAGTCACTATACAAAGTTGTGTGAAAAAAAAATGCATAGGCGTCAGCAGCAAAAAAAAAAACAAAAAAACAACGTATCGTGCTAGTTGCATTTTATCAAGATTATTTTTGCTATATAGGAATCGTAGAACTGCCTTCCAGTGGAGGGTGGAGGGTGAAACAGTGGTGGGTTTCAAGAATGCATGGGATAAGCACAAAGGAATTGTAGTGCAAAGGAAGGGGGAGAAAGAGGTGTAGATCAAGTAAAGCCTGTCATGATAATGCAGATAGGGAAAAATGGACAGACTGGGAGGGCAAAGAGGCCCTTATCAGCAATCACATTCTGTGCTTCTATGTAAGTAGTTATAATGTGTATAAATCTTAACATATGTTTTTATCAGAGTGTGAATACATTATCAAAAGGCACCTGTTTGAAATACATGTTTGCGTTTAGTAACCAAAGTTACAGTCTACTACAAAAGAACCCCAGGGCAAATGCACAGGGGCATGGGTTATCCTGTAGGATATTGACCATACAGCGAAATTTTAAAGAAAACATATATTGCAAATACCCCAATAATACAAAGCATCATATGAAGCATATGCAAATGCCCATGAATTAATTTGGACCGGCTTAATGTTAAGCTGAATTGCATGGTGCCAGAAGGCCTCACAATACAATCAGCAAAGGCTTAGAACAGCAGACACAGACATGTGTTTCATTCTCATTTGGACTCATCAGTGTGCCATATCTGTGTCTCAGCCCAGGGAGAGGGAGCCAGCCACCCTATAGGGGATCTTATTTTTTGGGGTTATGGGGCATGCCAAAGTAGAGAGATGAGAACTACAAAAGAACCCCAGAGCAAATGCACTGGGGCATGGGTTATCCCAGAGGATATTGACCATACAGCCAAATTTTAAAGAAAACAAAAATTGCACATACCCCAATAATGCAAAGCATCATGGGAAGTATATACAAATGCCCAGCTGCCCAAAGTTACAGTGTAGTTAAAAGCTGAATTTTGAAAACAGTTTTAATTTTATTCTCTTTTACACGCTGTTAATCTGCTTAAATGTATAAGAGAACTGCAGTACAAGTTACTAACACATTGTAATACATGGTTTACTTACTTGCATAACAAAAGGAGGAAGGGAGTAGGAGTAAAAATTATATAATTAAGAAATAACGCACAACAGGGTTTGTGTTGTGCAATAACATCACCATACCTCTCAACCTTTTGACACAAACATGAGGGGTAGGAACATTCAAAATGAGGAGCAATGAGGGACAAATCCTCAAATATGGAGATACAAGTGCAGAACACTGTGGAAACCATTGCGTTTACTTGTACAAAGTTTATTTTTGATTCAGCATCTTAGACTATTATGAATTTCTGCTTTGAAGTCTGAATTTAGAGTACATTATATGAGTGAGCAGTACCCTTTTCCAAGAGGGGCGGATGAGGGATAGAGCAATTCTGAGGGGTAAAATGAGGGACATCCCTCATAATCAGGGACAGTTGAGAGGTATGAACGTCCTGCCTTGGGTGGGTTGAAGCATGAGGCTGCAGACTGAGTGCATTCAACACCCAGGAAATGATGTTATTACACAATAACACATACCCCTGAAGTGCATTATTGCTACTTTACAATGGATCATTTATAAGTAAAATATTAAAAATATATTTAAATAGACTTCTTAACTACATTTGTAATGTGTAGGAATATGTATTGAAAAAAAGAGTCCATAATTTCTATTTTGACCACTAGATGATGCTTGCATTACATGATGTCTTCAATCATCCCTTCCTCTTCACAGGTGTCTGTCCTTATGTCTCTTTCCCACCTCCTGCCATCCAAGGTGCTTATTTTTAAAACATTTCTGCATTTGTTTTAAGACCCTGGCAGCCACTTGCTTCTGTGGCAAGTAAAATATGTTTCTTTCAGCTAGTGATCATGATTGAAACCGAAAGGAACAGCCACATGCTGTCCATTTGTAGTACTGCTTGCTGACTCGTTGCTGTCACTTAATTATGTTGTACACTTTTTTATTTCCATCCCACAGGGGCAAGCCTACAAAAAGCTGCACGGACTTGCGGTGTGCTTATTAAAACAGCCAGCTTAAAAAAAACAACTGGGTTTAGAGCAAGCAAGAGACTGGAAAAATGTCCAGCAGTGCTCTATGATTTTCATGACGGGCTCACTCGCGCATCTTAACCTTAAAAGAGAAAGAAAAAAGTTAAAGATTCAAAGAACCCAGTATTAGAAAGAGATTTCGAACTGTGTGTGTGTGTCAGTGTAGCATGGTGGGAAGGAAGTTTTGTGTCTTACACATCATGATGTACTGATGTGTGTGCCTACCCTAGACACAGTGAGCTGAATTTTAAATCATCCCTTTGAGCACCACAATTTGTGGTGATCTATGACTATGGCAAACTCTGGGTGCATTAGGGACCCTGAGCCCTATTTTACAAAAATGGGGTTTCTTCACCAAAGACCTGAGAGTTGCCACGGCTACAGGGTTGCACCAAACATTGGACCAAGCTGTGGGGTTTGATGCAGGGATCAATCACCTCCCAGGTGCACTGCTAGAGGTGAGGACCAGGGGCTGATGAAGACCTGGTGTGGCAATGGGGCCGAGGTGGGCACAGTGGCAGTGGGGGGGACGTGAGGAGGCACCTGGCGGAGGTGCCCTGTGACTTGACACACAGCCAGTTGGGCTAGGTGGGGGGGCTTGGCCAGACCATTGTGACCCAGATCCCAGCTGACAGCAGGCCTAGTATTGGTCCCACAGGACCCACACTCTCTGGCATTGTAGTTGGGCATCTGCCAGCAACCACATGTGAGGCTGTGTACTTGGGGAATGTCATGATGCATTGGGCATGTTCCTGGCCACCAACTGCACTACATAAGCAGAAACCATTGCTATCCACTGCATTTAGGGGCCTGTGACTCCTGCGGGGCATCTGCCAGGGCTGCTGTAGACTGGGGTACAGGTCATGATGCCCCCACCTAGCCCAATCAGCTGTGTGCCAAGTCACAAGGCACCTCTGCTGGGTGCCTCCACATATCCTCCCACTGCCGCCATGCCCCCTCACCTCCCATGGCACCACCAGGGCTAAGAAACATAGAAACATAGATTTTGATGGCAGATGAGGAGCACCTGGACTACCTAGTCTGCCCATTTCCCCACCTACTTAACTCCCGATCTTAAATTATCAGCTACATCCACCCCAGGTCCCCACCTGCCAGTACCCCCTCAATTGCCAACCTGCCAGGCTGCAGCACAGGGCCCTTAGACCACCTCCTAGGTGGTCTAATGGGAGCCCACTCTTGCAACCACAGTGGGGCTTCTGGAATTCCAAATAAGGGGACGGTGCAGCCCCACCATGGTGCAAGCCCACTTGTGACTGGGTGCAAGGACGCTTCTGCTGCAAGGGTGGTGCAGGTCAGCTTCAGCACATGGCATCTCGATTTTAATGCACACTGTGTTTGAAAATTGGGATTGTCACAAACTTTGCTACAAGGTGCCACTTGCATCAAAGCCGTTTGGTGCTGGCACTTTGTGCCAAAGTATCGGTTTTGAAAACCAAGCCCAGTGATCTTATTGTCAGACAATATCACTGTCTCTAGGGATCAGCACGAGGCCACAGGCTGAGTGTCTCATGTACCTGAGAAGTGATGATATTCCATGATATACCGCACCTGGGTGTATATTATTGCTATTATGAACTAGAATCCTTTTAGTATAAATTAAAAATAAAAAAAAAGTTTAAATAATTAGTTTCATTGATTTTGTGGTGCATGGAGAATGTCTCTGGAGGAATATGTATTTTAAAAAAACTGCAATTTATATTGTCTCCATTAGGTGGTGTTGCTTGTTGCTGCTCCCCATTCACACTCTGTGCTTGACCTTTTGTTCTCTGCTGTAGCTTCACACCCACTCCCAAGCCTTCCGTTGTTTTGGTGTTGCTCCCCCATTGGTTTTGGCATTTTTCTGCTATGTGGAAATATTAAAAGAATGAAGCAGAGGGACTGAAAGAAAGATTATGGTAAGTGTAGTGAGTGCTGCTGAATTGTGAGGGACAGGGTCTGTGTTTTTTGGAGTGGTTATGGAACTAGCTGGTAGGACAGTGTTTAACTTTGTCTTATTACACAAGACTACCTCTCAAGCCACCACTTACTTTGTCCCGCCCACACAGAACTGCCAGTTGAGTGACCTCTTGCTTCTATCACCCAGCCAGTGCCCGGGGTCAATTCAGATGAGAGACACAGAGTTGTTTTAATAAAAACAAAACAAAAAGACACTCCATTAACTTTTGCCCAGCTGCCGAAATCTTTGACCCGACCACAGTTTCAGCACAACTGCCGATGTCTTTGAATTGACCGCAGCTTCAATTTGGCTTCCAAAATCTATGGGCATATTATCAGGAATGGGTAAAAGACCTGTTGGCTGGCACCTTTTCTTACCCATGATTATGCTATGGATTTTCATCATGGGTAAAGAGAGGGCTCAGCCGATTAGGTTTCTGGATTTTTGGCAACCAGTTCATAATATGTAATAATCTTGAAACCACTTAACTTATAGAAGGAATCCTCTAACAAGAAAGTACATTATTGATATTATTGTCTGTGTGTTTAAAAATTGTAGAACAACATCTAAGATAATAATAGCACATTAGTTAATATAAACCAGACACTAGACAAAATCATTTTCTATTTGTTTCTCCTTTTAGGTTGAGCTCAATTTCAGAAATGGACCCTATACCACTAATGGGGAACAGATTAAGGTATTTAGAGGTGCACATTCAGAAATGGAAGTAATGGCAGCTACAATTACAGCCATGGAAGCAGGAATGGGGGTATGTTCAATAAATTGGAGATCAAACAGCGTGTATTTTGTGCTACCCTCTCCCTCAATATACTGAAGTCCTATTTCGGCTACCACAGGAGCAGGAACATCTTCTGCTTCTGTCCCAATCTTCTCCTCTGCAACCATCCCTATCCATTTCCAAACTATTGTACTGTTTCTCCTGCAACCTTCCCTAAACCTCCCAAACCCACTTCTACTTACCTTATTCCTCCTCCCTATGAAAAGACACTGCCCTCCTTCCACTGTCCTCACCTTTCAATCTGCTGTAATTCCACCCTGTACCTCTGCTGTACTAACTACACATTCTCCCACTACCCCACCCCTTCAACCAACTATAGTTCTGTTGTATACCTCTCCCCTTCTCATACTCAGGGGTGTAGCCAGAAATTTCCATTTTGTACACACAATCTCCAAAGTTACACCCCCATTAAAAAAATGTACAAATTCTCTCCAAATGGTACCCCTTCCAAACAAGTCAGATTGTTGTCAGATGATTCCTCTAATCTCTAAAGAGGTTATACATGTATCTGTCTCCTAAACAACAGAAGTTTAAAAAGACACTCCTCAGTGGCCTACACTAACCCAAATACTACACATTAGAATGACAATGTTAACAGAAAGGCATATGGTTTGTTATAGGCACTCAACAGAACTGTACACAAATGTGCATGTATTTTGTACAAAATGGAAATTTCTGGCTACACCGCTGAGTATGAGAAGGAGAGGGGTATACAACAGAACTATAGTTGGTTGAAGGGGTGGGGTAGTGGGAGAAGGTGTAGTTAGTACAGCAGAGGTACAGGGTGGAATTACATCAGACTGAAAAGTGAGGACAGTGGAATAAGGGACCTGGGGGTTATTATATCAGATGATCTAAAGGTGGTCAAGCAATGTGAGAAGGCAGTAAGGAAGGCTGGGGGGATACTGGGATGCATAGGGGGAGGCATCAATAGTAGAAAACAGGATGTTGTTATCCCTCTGTACAGACAGTTGGTGAGACCCCATCTGGAGAACTGTGTACAGTTCTGGAGACCCCATCTCCGCAAAGGCATAGACAGAGTGGAGGCTGTCCAGAGGAGGGCAACCAAAATGGTGCAGGGTCTGCAGCACCAGAAGACATACAAAGAAAGACTAAAGGAGCTTAATACATATACCCTTGAGGAAAGAAGGGAGAGAGGGGACATGATAGAAACTTTCAAGTACCTCAAGAGAATCAACAAAGTCCAAGAGGGTAGCATCTTTCAGAAAAAGAGGTGTGCAAGAACAAGGTGGCACAATTTGAAGACAGAGGTGGGATGGCTCAGAGGTAATGTGAGGAAGTATTTTTACACAGAGAGGGTTGTGGATGCATGGAACAGCCTCCCTGAGGAGGTCGTGGAGGCAAGAACAGTGGGGGAATTCAAGAATGCATGGGAAAGACATAAGGCAGTCCTAGTGGGGGGTAGGAGGAAGTAAGCTGTTGGTTAACTAGGATCTGCAGCTTATCTGTTAGGTAGGAAAATGGGCAGACTAGTTGGGCCAAGCGGTCCTTATCTACCATCATATTCTATGTTTCTATGTCTATGTGTACAGTGAATATGCCTGCCTACACCCTCGCTCATACTCTGTCTTCCCCTTCCATACCTTGCTTTTTTGTACCCCTTCTCCATCCACAAACTCAATCTATTCTTCCTTCTACTACGCCCTCACAAGCCCTACAGTCATCCATCCTTCTCTCTGTTTTCCATGTTACCTCTTCCAACTGTCCTGATGTTCGTCCACCTCTCCCTACTTCCTTTTCTCTCTGAACCCTAACAATAAAATCTGAAACCTCTTCTCCTGTCCTTCCAATCACCTCAAAACTCAAAGAAAATAACCCTTCACCCTCTTTACCTTACCCTCCACTGCTTTTTCTTTCCCCTACTGTATGCAAATATAATACTGTAAATACTTTTTTGTTGTAAAGTTATTCTTTTTTTTTATTTTGGTGCTAAAGAAAATGACCTTATTTTTAAAATAATGGTCTATCTATCTATCTATCTATCTATCTATCTATCTATCTGTCTATCTATTTATCTATCTATATTTTAGTTTTTGGTTAAGTTTTCCACCCAGTTTTTATGTTCACCGTTGTGCTTGTACCTCCCTACCCCACCATTGTCACTGTATGACACTGGGGAGACCACCCCCTATACTGTCAAACATAACACTGACACTGGGGTGCCCAATCCCCAATGTTGGTACCTGAAATAAAGAAAACCATACCTCATAGTCTTTTTAATTTATTTTTTTTAATTACTGTAATCTCACCCTCTGTCATGTATCCCTTCCATCACCCCATCTCTTCCCATGCTCTTAGAGGTTAAATTGACACTGGGGTACCCAATCCCCACCGTTGGTACCTCAGATAAAGAAAACTATCCCTTGTAGTCTTTTTCAATTGTTATACACAATGTAAAAAAGAAAAATATCCACCAATGTCTTTTGCCACTGCTGGCTCCCACCACCGTTACCATCCCCCACCCAACCCTCCCTCAACACCCGCTACCCCCCTTGCTTACCTACCAGGGGTCCAGCACCTTAGCCTTTTCTGGACTGGAGTCACATCTTCACTCTTCAATGCCAGGTCAGTAACTGAGGCAATGGCTAGGCAAGGCAATTTTATTTATATAGCACCCAATCCCAGAGGTTCTGGACATCTTATAATAAATGCAGCTAATCAATAACTAACATGATTAAGAGAAATAAATACTAAATTAAATCATTATGTCACAAAGCCAGGCCCAAAACATAAAGTAAAAAAAAAAATGAGTTTTTAAATATTTTTTAAAAATGGCCAGTGAAGGAGCACCTGGTGAAGCTTGTTCCACAAAATTGGGGCTGCCACCCCAATGCCCTATTGCCTGAGAATTTTAAACAGGACCTCAGCACCAACAAAATGTCTGCCTCCACTGACTGGAGGGGATGGCCAGGAGAAGTTTAATGTATTTTAATGCATTTTGAACTTGCCCTCATAAGTTGATCATTTTGTAATATTTTTTCCCAAAATTTTTAACATGGCCTTTTTGGGATCCCACTTCATAAGCAAGGGTAGTGCAATCATTCAAATGTGTCCCAAAAGGTGATTTTATGGTCGCTGCATGAAATCCCTTCCAGGCAGGATTTGAACATTTTCTCTGCCCTTGCTCATGAGGTGAGGTCATAAGAAGGTTATGTTAAAAATTTGGAGTAAAACTATTA
The DNA here is from genome assembly GCA_016271365.2 of Neoceratodus forsteri. Lineage (NCBI taxonomy): Eukaryota > Metazoa > Chordata > Ceratodontiformes > Ceratodontidae > Neoceratodus > Neoceratodus forsteri. The sequence continues at coordinate 470,720,292 of CM057452.1, read as the reverse complement.
AAAAAAAAAAGTTATGACCTTAGGTTGCTATTTTTCAATGCACATTTGTAACTTTGGCACTTTTCAATATTTTGACTCAAAATTTTCAACATAGCCATTTTTTCACATCACCTCATAAGTGTGACACCTGACATTTTTCAAATATTGGACAAAATGTGTTTTCACACTTGTGGTGCAAAATCACCCTTTGGGCAGGATTTGAAAAATTTATATGCCCTGGTTCATGAGGAGAGGTCATAACATGGCTATATCAAAAGTTAGGGTAAAAATATTAGAAATCAACAACAAAGTTATGTGTAAATTTTAATTTTCCAAGACATGCTCATAACTTTGGTAATTTTCAATATTTTGACCCCAAAAGTTTCAACATAGTCATTCTTTCACACCATCTCATGAATGTGACAGCTTTCATTTTTCAAATCCTGGACAAAATGTGTTTTCACATTTCAGGTGTGAAATTATATTTTGGACACTGTTTTAAAAACGACACCTGTCATGTTCAGAAGGAGGTGTCATAAAAAGGCTAAGTTTATAATGTGGGGTCAAAATGTGAAAAAACAACTAAGCTCTGAAGAAAAGCTGAATTGTTCCAACTAGGAATGGGCAGACCGGCTCTGCCATACTTCCAAACCTTCCTGGACTAGACTGACTTGACTTGGCTCAAGAATACTGAGCCTTTCATGGCTCAACCTGAGCTGATGAGTTGGACCAGTTCGGAAGTGCAGTCTGGTACTCGATGGCACGGGATGAGGAAGCTGGATTACAGACAGCAGCCTGTTCCACAGACATCTGTGTGGTGTGGAGGGGGAACAGTGACATGCCTTGGGGGTACTGGGAGGGTACCGGAACCAAGAAGAACTACAGATCAACAAGCAGCAACAGGTCACAGGCAGCAAACAACAAAAAAAAAAAAGATAACAGTCACCACTAGTACTGCAATGCAAGTCACTGAACAAGGTCAGGGCATGGTACGGAAATTTAGAAAAAAAGTTTTTTCCCCAATCTCTACCGAATACTCCTGAGTTTCTGGACCCTCACATGGACAACAAAAGCAAACACTTGTGATACTGGGACACCGGGGGCATGGAAGAGAGCCAACCAATTAGTATATTTTTTCTGTGATTGACTCATGTTCTAGCAAATCCTGTGTGTCAGCCACCACAGAACGTTCCATAGCTAACAATGTATGCAGCTCATTTGGGGCTTTATATTGAAAGGAGACAGTTGTGTGTGTGCAGACTCCACAGTAAAAAAAAGTTTTGTGTTTTTGTTAGTCAGAAAGATAGAGAGAGAGAGAAACAGATCAATGAATTCAACAGAAGACAACAGCAAAGCGCAAACATTTTCTTAGTTTTAGAAAACTAAAGGAAACCGGAAAGGGATTTTAGAGGTACTACAAAAAGCATGGCCTGCAGTCTGCAGTGCCATGAGGCATGCACAGTTCTCATGAAGGCATCCAGCAACAAAAAAATATAGTAGTGATAGGTTAGGTTAGGTATTTTAAATCAGTTCATTTTTCTTGCAAAATCAACAAAATTAACAAACAATTTAAAAAAAAATATCACTAGCATCCAAAATCTTAATAATTATTTTTCTTTTTTAAATATATTTTAAAAAGTTTAAAAAAATTAAGAAAGTAAGAACTAATAAGGGGAGCAGACAGGACAGGAGGACTCTGTTCAACTCTGAAGATCATAGTGCCTCACTAATTTTGAGTGGGGGGCTTCACATCTCAGTCTCTGTGTTGCCCATCTCTGTTTGTGATCTACTACTAGGTCAAACTGCCGTACAGATTTTGAAGGGGGGTGGTGTCACTTCTCAGACTCTGTGTTGCCCATCTCTGTGCCAGATATACTACTAAGTCATACTGCCATAGACTTTGTGTTGCCCATCTCTGTGTCTAAACTACTACTAGGTCATACTGCCATAGACTCTGTATTACCCATCTGTGTGCCTGAACTACTACTTGGTCATAGTCAGATCTTTAAGGGAGGCGTCACCCATGTCTCAGATTCTGTATTGTCCATCTCTGTGCCTGAACTACTACTAGATCATATTCATTGTTCTTTGAGCTGGAGTCAAAATAAATAATTTATTTTCATTCCAGCTCCCCTACTAAAGGAAATAAAGGAATTTATTTGACATGTTTTTATACCCATAGGTATTAGCAAGCAAGCAAGCAAACTTTATTTATATAGCACCTTTCAAAGTCAAGATGCTGTACATAATATAAATTACAATGTTAAAACAAATTGCATTATAAATTATTTAAAAATCAATTAATCAGGGAAAGCCAAAGAAAATAAATAAGTTTTCAGCATAGATTTAAAACTACTGATGGTCAGGCATTCTTAACTGACAAGGTATAGAATTCCACAGGGTTGGTGCTGCAAATGAAAATGCATGAGCTCCAGAAGTTTGTAGATGAACCCTAGGAATCTCTAGCAATCCCTCATTGGCGGGTCAGAGAGGGCGATTGGGGGAGTAGGGAGTCAGGAGATCTTTCAGGTAGTTGGGTCCCTGTTCATGTAAGGCTTTAGAGGTAAGCAAGCCTACCTTATAGGTGATTCACCACTGAACTGGCAGCCAGTGCAGTTTGCACAGCACAGGCATAATATGGCTGGTCCTAGACATACCAGTCAACAGCCTGGCTGCAATGTTCTGCACTAGCTGAAAGCGGTGGATATCAGCAGGCAGCAGCTTAGTCTGGAGGTTAGAGTAATGGGCTGTGAATGAGTTTGATATTCCTAGGAGACCTGTATTTGATCCCACAACCTCTACTTGCATACTGTTTGACTCTAAGCAAGCCACTTAACCTCTCCAGTGCTTCCAAGTTGCCCCTGAAAACAGCACTTTTGGCTAGTGGGCCTTACCCAGCTACCAAAGAATAACTATATATATATATATATATATATATATATATATATATATATATATTCATTGTAAAAAACTTCATTAATGCATCAGTTAGGGTTTTTACTAAAGCTTGCAAAGCAGGGAAAAGAGGTGTTAGGGTTTCCAACCCTAACACCCCCAACCCAACCACCTCCCTGCAGACACTGACAAGTGTTTTGGGTGTGTCGGGGTCATTGGTCCTAATGCTCAGCCCTTTCCAACCCCACCCCCACCCTGCAGACACTGATATGCATTTGGGTGTGCCTTGGGATCATTGGTCCTAATGCTCAGCCCATTCCATCCCCAACCCCACCCTGCAGACACTGACAACCATGGGGGGTGTGCCTTGGGATCAACAGCCCTAACGCTCATCCCATTCCATCAGTAAAGAAGCTGAGATGTGTATAGTGTAGGAGAATGGGGTGAGCGTTAGGGCTGTTGACCCCAAGGCACACTCCCAACGATTGTCAGTGTCTGCAGGATGAGGGTGGGCATGGAATGGGCTGAGCATTAGGACCAAAGACCAGATAGTATAACAGTATCCTTACATTATGGTGTGAGTGCAGTGTCCTTTGGATCCTGTGCCCCCATCCCACTATTGAGACAGTATAACAGTATCCTTATGTTACAACAGTATAACAATATCCTCATGTTACAGTGGAAGTGCAGTGTCCTTTAGATTCTACACTTCCATACCTCTATTGAGATAGTATAAGAGTACCCTTATTTGACCCCAGATTTTCAACATAGCCTTCTTATGACCTCACCGCATGTACAAAGTACAGAATATTTTCAAATCCTGCTGAAACATAATTCTGCATAACTGTAATGCCATTCTGTGCCACGGGGTGTGAAAAAAACCTTTTGGGAAGGATTTGAAAAATGACAGCCATGCTGTTCATGAGGCATTGTGAAAAAATGGCATGGTTGAAAATTTTGAGTGAAAATATTACAAATTGGAAAAGTTATGCATGTGCGCAGAAAAATTTCAATGACCGGGCATTACTTGGCCTTTTTTAGGTATGTTTGCACAAAATTTTCAACATGGTCTTTTTGATACCCCAACCCATGAACAGTGACACTGTCATTTCATTTCTCAGACCCAAAAGGTGATTTGGTGCAGCAATGCACCATTCCGTGCCACAGGTGCGTAAACATGTTTTGAACTGGATGTGAGAAATGACAGCTGTACTGTTCATGGGGTGGTATGAGAAACTATGTTGAAAATTTGGAGTGAAAATATTTAAAATTGCCAAAGTTACGCATGTGCATGGAAAAATTTCAACAAATGTGCATAACTCAAGTGATTTGGGGTATTTCTGCACCAAATTTTGAACATGGGCCAAATCACCTTTCTGGACTGAAAAATCACTTTTCAGGACTGAATAATGAAATAACAGTGCCAGTGTTCATGAGGTGGAGTCCCAAAAACCCCATGTTGAAAATGTGGTTCACAAATAGCTAAATATGCCTGAGATATCAACATAAGTTCAAAATGTCATTGACAGTCATTATGCGACACTTACCTTCATTCTTCAGTTCATGGTTCAGCTTTGAAGAATGCAGATGTATCCTGGTCCACAGAAGATGACAGCTGATGACATCCGATGGTAAGTATATGGTTGGAGGTCTGTGGGGTGCTGGGTGCTCAGCAGGAGTGTCGGGATGGGGGGGTGACAGGGATGATGAGGGACCATTTTAATTTTTTCAGGTTGTAAAAATAAGATGGCGGGATATGGCTTTCTTTTTCACAGTAAAGAAATTAAATACATATTTGGAGACACTGGGAATTGGCTCCCCAGTGTTCCAAAGTGCTAGGGGGGTTGACTAGTATTGCCGACATTAGGATTGGGCCCCCAATGCCAGAAACCAAAAATAAATTGCCAACGGGGAATGTGACACTAGGAGTTGGCATTCTGGTGTCAAATTACATATTTGGGGATACTGGCAGTGGGCTCCCCAGAATTCTGAAGAGCTGGTGGTGTTGGCTACTACTGCCAGCATGGGGATTGGGACCCTGATGCTGGAAACAAAAAAATAAACAGATGGGGGGGAATCTGATACTGGGAGTGGGTATCCTGGTGTCAGATTATATATTTGGAGACACTGGGAGTGGGCTCCTCAGTGTTCCAAAGTGCTGGGGGTGGACTTGCATTGCTGGCATGGGGATTGGGCCCCTAATGCCAGTAACAGTAAAAGCAAAGTAGGGCATCTGACACTGGCAGTGGGCATCCCAGTGTCAGATTATAATGATAAAATCTTGGCAATGGGAGGTGGGGGTGCCACTAGACTCAGGTCAACATTGGGGTGGGAGGCCACTAGACACCATGGATAGAGGACAATGGGCTGGAGGTGCCACTAGACACCAGGTTAACATTGGGGTGGGAGGCCACTAGACACCAGGGATAGAGGACAATGGGCTGGAAGTGCCACTAGACACCAGGGAAAATGGTTGGCTCAAGGCTGACTGCAGCCAGCAGCATGAGTTCCAGCTGTGGCTGCAGAAGTCAAGGAAACCCCGGTGTTCTCATACAGAGAATGGGGTACAAGCGGTCCTCTCGTTAAGCTGGCACCTGAGATTTCAGGTGACCGGCAAAGTTGTTTCAGAGTTCAGAACATAAAAAAAACAGAATGTAACTACACAGGTCCAGCTTCGTTAAGTTCTGATGTTTCTTTTTTATATTACATCTTTTTTTTACTAGTTTTCACTCTCGCTAATGAGAAAACAAGATGGCGAACAGAACAGAGCTCTGCAAAAGTAAAGCAGGCTCTGTGTGACCGTACATGCAGAAAAGAAAGTAATTTTTACAAAAGAAAATGCCTGAATGTGACCCTCCATGCAAAAAGTGTGCACAAAAAAACTACATTATGTGCAAAAAAAAAAAAAAGTGTGAAAAAAACTTTTGTGCCTGACACATACATTTTCCCATAGGAAATAATGGGAAATTTAAAATTTTAATAACTTTTGAATGAATTAAGATTTTTTCACCAAACCTTCAAAAGGCACATCTGTGACCCAAAAACTTCTACCCTGAAAATTTTAGAGCAGAACATAAAACCGTTTCTAAGATACAGGTGGACAAAGAAACGTAAAAAAAACTGGTGATGCTAGGATTGTTTGATGGTCTGTATCTCACAAACCGCAAAACTGATTCACATAAATGTTGGCATGTCAAGAGACCTACTCCTAAAGATTATGCTTGCTAAATTTCATAGAAATCCATTGAATGATTCCAAAGTCATTAAGGTTCAAATTTAGGGTTTAACATGGAAATGTGCACCCAACCTTAACTATACTGCCACTACTGCGCCTGTATTATATATATATATATATATATATATATATATATATATATATATATATATATATATATATATGTATATATATATAAAGGCAAAAACTCCTTTTAATGCATTAGATAGGGTTGTTCCACAGTGGCAAAGTGAGAGAATTTTTTGTTAGGGTTGAAAGCCCCCCTTGGACCTCCCTGTCCACACCCCCAACCGGCATTGGGGTGCGCATTGGGGTTGCCAGCCCGAACTCTCACCCCATCAGATGTGTGAAGAAACAGAAGTATAGGTGAATGGGGTGAGAGTTAAGACCGACAACCCCAATGCACACCCCAATGCTGGTTGGGGTGTGGGCAGGGGGGGTCCAAGGGGGGCTTTCAACCATAACACCAAATTTCCTCACTTTTGTCGCTGTGGAACAACCCTAACTGATGCATTAAATGGATTTTTTTGCCTCTAATTTCCCTTTTGAGAAGTATAATGAGAAATAGTGAATGTAATGCAGCGGCAGGAGCGCAGGCCCTTTGGGCCCGGCACTTCCGCCACATGATGTCTTGTCACATAGTAACATGGTGCCCACAAACACAAATGGTAATGTGCATGGTGACACAAAGCAAAACAGAAAGATAAACAGTACTGTAGAGACAAATGGTTAAAATAACGCAAACGCAAGTGCAAATGAAAACGCTAAGGGTAATGCACATGGTGCTGTTGATGGGAAAAGTAAGTGAAACGGTTACGGAACCGCAAGCAGAAGCGGTAAGGGTAACAGTAATGTAAGTGCACAGGCTAGTTTTCCCAAAAAGCTGCATAGAGAAAGACAGTGAGTACAAAGAATGTATGCATAATAATGGGTTTCAGGGCAGAAATGAGGAGATGGAATAGCAAACCGCTTATAGCTCAGGAACCGTATGACATAGAAAAAAAATTTAAAAGTCATATGATTTATGACTTTCCTGGCTAGTTTCATGCTTAGCCCCCATTAGGGGGCTAAGCATTTTTCTGACAAAAAGTCCGTATCTCGCACCGTTTCCGAGATACGGGCCCTGAAAGGTGCGGTGAACGCCGTAATGTTATCCTTTGGGAAAAAAAGAGAAGTTCGGAGTGTCATAACTTTCACTCCCTTTAATATTTTTTCACCAAACCAGTAAAAGGCACATCTGTGGGATATTAGCTTTCTTCTCTCCAAATTTCAGCCCAAAAGACCAAACCATTATTTTGCAGCAGGGCGGCAAAGAATTCCTGTAATGCGGCGGATGCCGTAATGTTATCCTATGGGAAAAAGTGTCAACTTTGGAGTGCTGTAACTTTGCTGCCCTGTAATATTTTTTCACTGAAATACTGAAAGGCAGATCTGTGAGATGTTGGCTGCTTTCCCTCCAATTTTCAGCCCAAAAGACCAAACCGTTCTTTTGCAGCAGGGTGCCAAAGAATTGCTGTCCTTTTCACACAGCCTGGAAAAGTATTGTCGAACTTTGCGAAAGCTTTCGCAAATTCATTCGACACTGTCTCAAGTGTGAAAGTACTTTGTCAAAGTACTTTTTCCAGAAATCTGAAAAACATATTTCTGGGGTGTTTTACCCCAAAATAAAGACATAAATGCCTAGCATCCTCAGGGTCAGACTAGGTGAATACAAAAATAATTAGGTTGCTAGAGGGTCCCAAATTTAAATGCCAAGCATTTTTCTGATGACCAACTGAAAACAAAATGGTGGATTTGCGACAGTAAAAGGGCCATTTGCAAAAGTAAAAACTGCATTTGCAACACTGTCAAACTTTTTGTTAACTTTTCCCATTGACTTATAATGGGAACTTGTTTTTTGAATAACTTTTGAATTGTTTAATATTTTTTCACAAAATCTTCAAAAGGCACATCGTTCCCTGAAGATTTCGGACTGGTCGCACAAACCGTGCTACCTGTAGAGACGACCAAAGAATTTCAAAAAAGCATAAACACGCGTGTGCAGATCATGCTCAGTAACTCCACAGCTGTATATCTGAACAGTACAAAAGTTGGCAGATCCTAAGATCTATGATTTTTGATTTTGTATTCCAAGTTTCAGGTGAATCTGTTGAACGGTTGCAAAGTTATTAAGGTGCAAAATTTGGGGTTTAACATGTAAGTGGCTCCTCAACCCTAACTATGGTAGCATTACTGTGCTACCATTATATATATATATATATATATATATATATATATGCAATAACCAATGACAAGGCATGGGATTATGTGGAATTAATGCATGCCTCGGGTGCATTATGAGGATCGATGCCATGGCCCAAGTGCCCACACAGCACTCAGGGAATGCATTAATTCCCCATAATCCCATGCCCTGGGTGTGGGTTACTGTGCTGATAAAATGGGTTATTCCATTGAAGCTGGCTGTGGGCTGGCAGTATAGCATAGAGGTTAAAGTAACGAGCTATTAATGAGCCAGGAAACTACAGACCTGTTAGTTTAAACTCAGTGATAGGGAAAATGATGGAATCACTTTTGAAGGAAATAATTGTTGAGTACCTAGAGGCTAGAGGGGCACAGGACCCAAGGCAGCATGGATTCACAGCGGGAAGGTCATGTCAGATGAATCTAATAGATTTATTTGACTGGGTGACCAAAGTAGTAGATCAGAGAGGTGCTGTGGACATGGCCTACCTAGACATTAGCAAGGCATTTGATATAGTCCCACACAAAAGATTAATATACAAGTTAGCCAGCCTGGGAGTGTGTCCCAAGATGGTAGCCTGGGTAAAAAATTGGTTGGAGAACAGGACACAGAGGGTAATAGTAAACAGAGTCCACTCTGAAGATAGGGGGGGTTACTAGTGAGGTACCTCAGGGTTCAGTTCTAGGACTAGTTCTTTTCAATGTCTTTATAAGTGATATTGCAGAGGGACTGGAAGGAAAAGTATGGCTCTTTGCAGATGACACAAAGATCTGCAACAGGGTTGATACACAAGGCAGGGTGGAAAGGAGGAGAAAGGACTTGGCAAGGTTGGAGGAATGGTCAAATGAATGGCAGCTTAGATTCAGTGCTAAGAAGTGCAAAGTAATGCACCTGGAAAACAAAAACCCAGGGGAAGAGTACACAATGGGGGGTGAGATACTAACAACAACAAAAATGGAAAGGGACCAGGGGGTAGTCATATCAGATGACCTAAAGGTGGGCAAGCAATGTGAGAGGGCAGTAAGTGGGAGGATACTGGGATGCATAGGGAGAGGCAACACCAGTAGAAAACAGGACTTTGTTATCCCTCTGTACAGACAGCTGATGAGACCCCATCTGGAGTACTGCATGCAGTTCTGGAGACCCAATCTCTGTAAGGACATAGACAGGATGGAGGCAGTCCAGAGGAGGGCAAATAAAATGGTGCAGGGTCTGCACCAGAAGACATATGATGAGAGACTTAAGGAGTTTAATATGTATACCCTCAAGGAAAGGAGGGATGGGTGGACATGATAGAAACTTTCGAGTACCTCAAGAGGAAAAACAAAGTCCAAGAGGGTAGCATCTTTCAGAAAATGAGGTGTGCAAGAACAAGGAGGCACAATTTGAAAATAGAAGGGGGACAGATCAGAGGTAATGTGAGGAAGTATGTTTTCATGGAGAAGGTTGTGGATGCATGGAATGGCCTTCCTGAGGAGGTTGTGGAGTCAAAAACAGTGGGGAAATTCAAGAATGCATGGGACAGACATAAGGAAATCAATTCTATGGGGTGGGGGTAGGAGGAAGTAGGCTGTTGGTTAACTAGGATCTGCAGCTTATCCATTAGGTAGGGTAATGGGCAGACTGGGTGGGCCAAACGGTCCTTTTTTGCCACAGATTATATGCTTCTATGGTACATCCAGCAGACCTGGGTTTGATTCCCACAACTTCCACTTGCATACTGTGTGACTCTGAGTAAGTCACTTTACCACCCCAGTGATCTCGGGTCACCCCTGAAAACAGGCACTTGTGCCTAGTGGGCCTTACCTGGTTACCAAAAAAAAAAACAAGGAAATGGTTGTTTTTTTTTCAAATATGAGAAATTGTTGGGTATCCTGCCACATTTAAAGGTAGCTCACATAGACATAGAATAATTTCATTACTTTTATAGTAACAGTTCCTTTAGAATTTATGTAACAAACTGATCTGTGAAGTTAGTTTTACATAAACACATTTTAAACATTTGTTTTCTGGCTTCTGCTCACTCACTCACTCTAGTTTTCTCCTTACCGATCTCCTGTTAGATGGCTGCTGCTCTTCCTCTTTCTTGGGCTATGATGCAAAGTATTCCTGCCCTCACATTCTGTGAATTATTGCAAGTCTTTGTGTGTCTGAGGCAGAGAGAAGGTGCTGGCTCCAATGCCCCTTGACAGGCTTGCTTGCAAGGCTCTGCCTTCACGGTGCTGCTGCTGCTATATGAACAGCATTTCACGCATGCTGCATATCCCCAGTGCTTCCTGCTCTGTGACTGTCAGAATGGGTAAGGGAGGAAGCAGGTGAGGCCATGCTCCATGCAAACATACACATTTCTAGCTTGCTTTTGCAAGATAGAACGGCCCATAAAAACAAGTTGGAGCTGTCAGGGAGCAGATCCGGGGGATAGTTTGTAGATCAGCCTTACTGTGCATTGCCTTTTACTTTTTCAGAATCTTAAACTTCCCTCGGTATTTAGGGATATTGGTTCTCAGTCTCTATAGACATAGCTTGGATGAAGTTCAGTTGCCTGACTGTTGATTAAATAGGAGAGTTAGTCAATGGTGAGGTGATGCTGTTTAACCAATCACATTTTCAGCTTCTGCAAACCCATTTTATAAATCTATCTATGTGTGTATATATATATATATATATATATATATATATATATATAGATATATCTATCTATCTATCTATCTATCTATCTATCTATCTATATATATGTATATATATATATATATATATATATATATATATATATTTATCAACAGGGTCAGGATAAAACTGTAGAATAAAACCATTTATCTTCGCTACTATGGTAATAAATTTATTTATCCACATAGTAACTACATCATCACCCATTTATCCACACAGTAACTACATCACTAGCTCATTTATCTGCACAGTTCTCTTCAGAATTCATTTAGAATGTTCTGCCCTCAGAACCAGTACTAACCATATTTAAATGTCAATAACTTAAAACGAAAAAAGATAACATGGTACTGTGAGCATGAAAATTGTTCAGCACAAAATTATCTACAAAATGAATACTGTTTCATTTATATAAACCCTGTATATTGTATATGGTTAGCAAGAAAACAGAAGAAAATGTAATTTTTGTTTACTTTTTGACAAACAAATATAAATAACTTTAAAACAAAAATGATAGCATGGTACTGTGAGCACGAAAATATGTTCAGCTCAAAATATCTACAAAATGAGTGGTGTTTCATATATAGATACCATTTTGTTTTTTTATAATTAGCAAAAAACAGCATAAAATTCAATTTTCTTTTCCCTTTTTTGACAAATTATTTACACCTACCAAAATCAAAATGTTCACACAACATCTAAACCTGTTGCATAAATGGAATATGCAGTGGTTCAGTGTGTGATAATGCATTTATTTTGTACAGTTTCCAGTGACCTCTCGTAACTCTCACTCGTGCCTTCGGCACTCGTGAGGTTACTTGAGGTCACTGGAAACTGTACAAGATAAATGCATTATCACACACTGAACCGCTGCATATCCCTTATATATATATATATATACACACACACACGTGTGTGTGTGGGGGTAAAATTAAACTTACATACCAGTATATAATTTTTCATGAGTCCATAAAAACTAAAAAAAGTAAAATAAAACTCAAATGTTTTCGATAGCATAACAAAAAAATATATATTTAATATGTCTGTGCTAAGCATGAGAAATATTTCTTTGAATTCTGAAAATATGTAGAATATATCTCTAGAAATGTACATATATCTGAAATTTGTTTTAGATATTAAATCTTTCTCAGTTTTGGAATTGCTTTATCAGTCGGTCTGTAAGGGATACACCAGATTTGTCATCTTTTTTTTCTAAACCTCTATGCAGCCTCCTGATTTTCATGTTCAGTAAATTTATGATAGGAATAACCTGACTTGGAGTAGCATTCTCTTTGCTAAACTTTTGAGTTGCTTCCTCAATGGGAGTGAAGAACAATGAAAGATGCTCCATGAGACCCCACTGGAATGAACTCAGGACACCATCTGCTACATCGTGCTCCATGGTATATTCATGGACTGTTGTCTTTTGTGCAAGAAGTCTCTCACACTTGTAAAACGTTGAGTTCCATCTTATCAGAATATCTTATTTTGGTTGCTGTATTGGCAAATCATTTTTTCTGGAGGTCAGACAAGATACCATGTGATCTTACAGAATGACTAAAATGGCCACAGATTTTTTTTGCAGCTCCCACTAGTATTACTGTACTGTTGTCACTGGAAAGAAAAGCTTGTACTAAAAGATTTAATGAGTGTACAAAACACAGAATGTGAGTAAAACCACCACATTTCAATGCACTAACAATATTGGCACGATTGTCTTAAACCACAAATTCAGTATTGAGTCCCAGGGGCTCTAACCACTCAGAAAATTTGTCATGCAACTCTTCTAAAATATTGTCAGTGGTGGTGTGATGCTTACCAAACATGCAAACACAAAGAGCTGCCATTATTTGTCTTCCTTCCTGTACACTGCTGCTTGTGGTGTTTGAAGACGATTGTGTGACACCCAATGTGCTGTGATGCACATATAATCAGTGGTTTGAGAACTCATCCACACATCTGTGGTCAGGTGCACAGAACCACATTCACTCTCTTTAAGAGCCAATTTTACTTTACTTTGTATACATTTATACATTTTGGAAACAGCTACAGATGGTAAATATTTATGGCTATGTACGTTGTAATGGGGAGCAAAATAGTTTAAAAGGGCTATAAAACCTTCATTCTTCACCACAGAAAATGGCTGCAGGTCCTTGGCAATACATTCAGCTATTAACTGATTAACTTTTAATGTTACTTGATGTGATCTACTGTAGGTAGTTTTTTGTTCAAGCATCACAGTAATGGTCTGCTATATAGTTCATGCAGGGGGGCCAAAATCATAGCATTACAGTGGCGAAGCTGTAACTTGTTCAAATACTTTTGTCAATGAAGTTGAACATGCATTTTTTCTGCCATCTCTTGGTTTCTCCACCACCACAATTGTCTATAGGATTATTTTCATAACAGATATTTTTCCCTTGCTCAGGAATACTGCCCAGCTGGTTGGATGTGCTCTTTGCAAATGCCTTTTTAGTGATGTTATCCCGAACTGGCCCCTGACTTTTCCCCTGCTAACTTCTTGGTGACAAAATGTTCAGACAGCAAAACATTCATTTTTGGGACTTACTGTATATGAAAATATCTCCACACAACTGAGGGGGAACATTATATCATCATGCCAGGAACTGCAGCAGTTTTGGTGGCTGGTGATTCTGACCCAGATTCATGTTCACTGTCATTGTCCCCAGAAGAGCTACTATGATTTCTATTGATTTTATTCCACTACTGGCTATGGCTAGTGGTGGTGCTTGCTGTATGTGTTTTTGTTTTTTATTTTTGGGTTTGGGAACCAGGTGGCATTCTCTACCTCATCGGTAGTACATTCTGATTCGTCACCTTTAGAAGAGCATAACTGATACATCATGATCGGATCTTGTTCTTGTACATTTTTTGCAACATCTTAATTAGAGGCACTGCTTTCTGATGAAGGAGTCGGGTTTGCATGAGTGGCATATCATCAAGTGCCTTGTCTAGTGATACTAGAGAGAGCTTTTCCCTTAATCATTGAATTCTAGGTCTAACTGTTTTGGCTATCTGTTTTTGTGTTTTATCTGATTTCTCTGGCAATGCCAACAGTGCTGCACTACTTTGATAAGGGGATTCACCATTTTTTTTTCTTTTTCTGGTTGTGTTGCTTCTTTTTCATCAGTTGTATTAATTGTATCTGCAGCAGTGAAGCTCCCTTTTTGTTCTGAATTTCTTTTTGGGAAATATTTTTATTGTTATGTGTACCAATTTCAGCCGTACTGCTGGTGTTGGCCACATTTTCCATAACAGATTCTGAATAAATTTTTGGGGTCCAACTTAATTACTTAATTAGTAGTAATCATCTGGATGCAGAGATGTTACACTCCCCTCTCAAAATACTTGTGGCACTATGATCTAGCATAGTTCAGTCACAGGGATGGGCAACATAGAATCTAAGATGTGACACCCTCCGTCAAAATGTAGTATGGCATTATGACCTAGTAGTAGTTTAGAGACTAAGTCCCACAATACAACTCCAGTTGCAGACCAAAATCTCTGCAGCTGCAGAGATTGTTATTCACATCTGCAGCAGCTGTGGAAGATGTTATGGCTGGTCCCACTGGCTGTAACATTTTCTGCAGCTCTGTGGATTTCCACAGCATCACCACCCACAAGCTGCCATAAATCATGGAGCCAGTTATAAACCAGCTCCACTTTTGAGAACACTGTAGCTGTGGGAGAAACTGTGGTTCTGCAAGTGCCAACCCACTTACACGGAGATTCTCCTTCAGCTGTGGGATTTTCAGGAGTTTTGTGAATCCAGCCCACAGTTTCCTATGAATATCATGGGGTGGCTGACACACAGGATTGGCAAGAACAACAGTTAATCAAACAAAAAAGACCCTAATTGGTTGACTCCCTTCAGTGCCCCAGTATCATGAGTGTTGCCTTTCATACAGTTTGTTGGTCATGAGGGTCCAGGGAGTATTTGGTAAGAGATTAGGGGACAAAAAGGTTCTTTTTTTTATTATTTTTTGGTACCCTGTCCTCACCTCTTTGTTCAGTAACTCACTACTGCAGTACTGGTGAGTGTTATATATTTATTTTTTATTGCTTTTGGCTGCTTGCTGACCTTGAAATGACACGAAAATACAGACACATATTTTTAAAGTTAAATTTGATATTTTTTTAACAGAGGTATCTCAAGGAATAATACTGATACATTCCTCATACTCAAATAGGCTAAAAATAGGTCTACAGTTCATCAGAGTAAATCAGAACCTTTGGGAAATAAATCAGCATTGGAATTGGAACAGGGTCACAGACACCCTTTCCATACCTAGTTCCAACATTTACTCATAACTTTACTTTTGCATATTTTGGCCCCGAATGTTCAATATATGCCTTGTGTTACCCACCTCCTGAACATGATAGGTGCCAATTTTCAAATCCCCTCTGAAACATGTTTTTGCAGTTGCATTGTAAAATCACCTTTCAGATGGGATTTAAAAAATTCCACCTGTGTTGATTATAGTGTTGTGTCATAAAAAGACTTGGAAATTTGGGGTAAAAATGTGGGAGCACATTGAAAATTATATATTGCCTCTCAGCTGGCCTATCATAGGTAAATACAGTCTAAAAAATCTGCAAAAGCAGGTCACCACTTAAAATGAAATATTGCACCTAATCTTTTGTATCCTGGGTAAATATATTGTAAAAATGTATAAAAGCAGGACTCCAGTAGAGCAGAGCCCCATTGAACTGTGTATCTTTGCCTCTTTTTCCTGGGAAAAATACATTGTAAAAGCTATAACCTACTGAAAATGTAACTTGCCTTTCAGCTGGGCTATCCTGGGTAAATATATTATAAAAATATGTAAGAGAAGGGCTCCATCGAAAATGAGATATTTCATCTCAGCCGTGTTATCCTGGGTAAATACAGAGTAAACACTGGGAAAAACAGGAGCCCACTGAAACCAAGATTGCATTTGAGCTGTGCTATCCTGGGTAAATACAGTACAAAGATGTGTTAAAGTAGGACCCCATAGAAAATGAGATGTTGCAACTCAACTGGGCTATTCTGGGTAAATATATTGCAAAACTGTGTAAAAGCAGAACCCTGCAACAGAACCTCACTGAAAAGGAGATAATGCATCTAAATGATCTGTCCTAGAAAAATATATTCTAGAAGCAGAACCACACTAAAAATAAGATATTGCAACTCACTTCTACTATCCTGGGTAAATGCAGCATAAAACTGTGTACAATCAGCGCCCCATTGCAAATGAAATATTACATCTCATCTGGTTTATCTTGTGTAAAATATAGAACAAAGTATGGGGTGGTGTGTGTAACAAGAATTTTACACACACCTGAGGAGTTGGGTGCCTCAGAAACCCTGAGAGCGAAGCTCAAGGGGTTTATCTAGGCACCCAACACCAAGGGTTGTGTAAAATTCTAGTTTACACACACCACCCCATATTTTAATTTATATAACTGCTGGGTATTCCTTTTTCACCACATCAATTATATAAAATAAAAAGGACATTTCTGTGCGCCTACAGTCCACTTGGGTTTGATCGTATGGTTCACGGATGCATTTATTTATTTAAAAGATTTTTTGTCAGCTCCCCTTACTGCAAGCACTAAATCAGAAAGCATCCTTGTGCCATGCGCTCTACCCTTCCCTGCCCTTATAAAATTAAGGAACCTCTGTGCGCTGAGTGGTGGTACAGTTTCTGGGAACAACAGAGCGATCAGCAGTTGAAATGGAAGACATGCGACTGGCACATGTGCAGGATGAGGGAAACCGTGCATGTGTTTGCTGTAATCAACACTCCTTTATTAAGGCAAATAAAGCCATGGTTTCCCTGTGGGTAAAAGAGAAAGCCAGTTATTATTATATACTAAAAATGTGTACAAACAAGATGTTCCAGTACAACAGCAATTCAAGCGGTAAACATTCGGCATTGACAAATGCTTGTTTTAAATATTTATATGTATAGTGTTATTACTTAATATTTTACGTTGAGGGAAACCACTCCTTTTCTCCTGTAAATAGTGTAGCTTTGTTGATGGATAAATGCTCCAGTTTATTTGTATGTATCACCTAAATAATATAACTTTATAGTAAATTTAATTTGAATACTCATCCACTGTCACTGTTATCCTTTCTTTTATTTATAACAATAACAATAAATAATTCACTGTATTAGAACAGTTGCTTAAAATAACAGCAAACTTATTAAGGAACCCCAAATCAATTGTATCAAAAATACCACAAAAACACACACACACACACACACACACACACACACACACACACACGTACACACTTAATTTATTTCACAGATTGCATATATTTAATGTAATTCACAACTTGTGTTGGTGAGTCACAAATTGTGTACATTTGTAAAAATGAAAAACAAGGGTTTTCCCCCAAACCCACGAGAAAACAAGTTAAACATATCAAAACATGTAGACGTATTTGATTTAATTTAAAAACTGCATATCTTTCTCACATGTTGCATACATTTCTAAAAATAAAAAAAACAGGTGTATTAGATGAAACATATGTTAAAACCAGTTTGATTTAATTCACAGTTTGCATTTGTTTTTATAACTGAGAAACAAGTAGCTTTTAAAAACATACGAGAAATACATAGATTTGTAACTAACAATTGCAAACTGTGAAAAACCTATACAAAACAGTTATACTTTGCCACATAGTGTGTATGCATCAAAAACATAGGAATAATACTAATAGTGGGCCCTATGCATGAAAGTGCGGAGTGGCTATGCGCCGCAGATCCGCGGCATGGAGCCACTCTGCACCTATTGCATCCCCCACATGGGATGCACTAAATGGGGTACGCATCCCCTATGCACCCAATCCCCCAGCCGAGCAGACTGCAACATGCTGGGGTGGCCAGGGGGCATGCTGGCACTACATGCCATGCACGAAAGTGTGTAGTGCTGTCCACAGGGGTACGTAGGACCCAGCAGGTTATAGCAGGGGGGGACCCTGCCATAATGGCAGTATGCACCAGTGCTCACACAGTCCACCACCAGGTCCACACTGCCAGTGGCAAACTCACCAGGCCAACAGCACCCCCACACTTGTCCCATATGCCTGGGCCCCCCCACAGACACATCGTAGCCCAGGGCATGTCCTAATGCAATGGATACCCCCCCACCACAGGATAGCCTGTCCCTGGTGTCACACAAGCATCCCCCATCCCACACAGAGCAGTCCCCACCCCGTGTCACACAGGCAGCCCCCACACCAACAAAGGAGCCCCTGTGGAAACACCCCTAGTCCATGCCCACACTCTGCCACTCCCAGTGGTGGCCAGTGGTCCCAACCCCCAGATCCCCCATACCTGCCAATCAGTGCTGCAGGCATGCATGGCCAGCAGCACATCCCTCCCCACTCTACCCCAGCCACTTAGTATACAACTGATGTTGGGAGTGCACTGACTTTTTATAGCGGCATGCCCCCAGCATCAGTGGTGCAGCAGTGGCCAAGGTGGTGTGAGGAGGGATGTGCCACAGGCTGTGCATGCCAATGGCACCAGATCTCAGATATGGGGAATTGGGAGGTCTGTGCAGGGGCACCACTGGCCACTGACCAAAGGCCATCAATGAAGGTGCTGGGGTACCAGAATGGGTTGGGCTGAGGGGTGCACCGGGGCAGTCTATGTCTATATGTCTCCTGCACAGATACACAGGGCAAGGCATATGGAGCTCCAATAGCTCAGTTCATGGTGAGTACTGGGGAATGCTCCTGTGTGTGGGGGGTACTTGTCCTACACTGGGGATGTGGAGGGTCAACCAGTGCAGGTGTGGGGGTTGTGCATTGGCAGTATCGGAGATGTGGTTGCATGTGCCAGGGGGAATGCATTGTGCACTACGGGGCCAGGGCTGCCAGGTGCAGGGAGTTCTGCGGTTCAGGCACCAGGGTCAGGACAACATGTGCTGGGCAGGGGTTTGCTGTCACATCACTGGGGCCTGGAATGGCTTGTGGGGGGATGCCTGCCATAAAGGTCCAGGGAGGGGGTCCTGTTGCAAGTGGTTTAGATGTGTAGTGCAACAGGGGCATGAGCAGGGAGTCCCTCAGCCAACAGGGCCAGGCTCCGCGGGTCCGGGTGCCTGTGTTCGGTATTCATGGACCCAGACCCACACCTTCCTGCACTAGGGATCCACGGGCATCCGATTGGATGCCCATCTGGGTCCACTACTCAGCCCCCGGCTGCCCTGTGCGCACCGGCGGGGGGCACAGATGGGTGGCAGCCATTTGTGAATGCCGGCCTGTGCACACCTGTCCACAGGTGCAGAGATACAAGGGTGGGATATGCGCCTCCAGTGCATATTACCTACCCATTCATGCATAGGCCCCAGTATTTGTATAACACATTTTGTAAATAAAATATAAATCATAAAAAGTTTATATATGAACACTGATTATGGTTATGTATCTAACCTTTATTTCTGTTTTGGGTTCTACTGGGGTACAAAATCTTTCTTGTTTACAATAACATTTGCCGTATTGTTTTATCAGCTCCTTTACGTACTCACTACTGTCAGTTATATTCTCAACTTGGTTGGTTATCCTCAATGCAGCTTATACTGTACTTCTTTGGTTGTTTGTTTTTAAAAATGTTTTTTATTATGTTTCTCCTCTTTCTGATCTTCTCTTAGTCAGGGACATGTTACCTAGTCTGAGGTCAGCTAATGGGATTGCTCTTAATGAAGGATCTTGTAAAACTAGAGCTGGATTATATGCATTTACTACAGCTGTGCCTTGCTTTTGGAACAGCTTACCTGATTTTTTACGTGTTGATTGTTCTTTACAAGGTTTTTAAAAAGTTACTAAAACTGTACTTGTTTGATTCATGTACCTGTAATTGTTTTTGAATGTTATTATGTAAAATTTTGTAACGTTTTTTGTATTGCATAATTGTCTGTGTCGAGCCTGAGAAAGGACCCTTGATCCAGTGCTCTTACCCAGTTAACAAATTAAATAAATAAAAAAAAGATTCTAATTACTAATAACTAATAGCTAATTATTAATATAATTAAAAAACACCGTCTATTACTCTCACTTATCTCATCTCACAAGCATATAACTATGACCCATAACTTTAATCAGTCTTAAAAGTTATGTTATCTTAAAATATATGGTCCTATCTAACTTTAATATGAAAAAGTCACTGTGTAGTTTTAGCTTTTTTTTACACAATGATTATTTTTTATATATATGCACAACTAATTAATTATTATTATTTCAAAAACTAATTAACATGTTCTAATAACCCCCAGACCTGTTTCCATATGATACCTACCATACCTGAAAATTTGAAGTATCAATTGTTTATAGTTTTTGCGCAAACTGAGGACAAAAAGTAGAGCAGCAAATTGGACAAAAGCACATAATTTCTGCCCTTAAGTTCTCAGAAACTAAGTCTGAGCCTCATAAAAAATGGCAGATTAAGTGATTCTAAGAGTGAGCAGCTGCATGCCAAATGCCACAGTCCTAAAGTCTAAGATAGCTGAGTTGTAAGTCTCTAAAAATAGCTTTTTTTTAAAATGAAACCCCAACACAACCCTAATATACTGTCATTACTGTGCCAGTATAACAGATACTGTGAACGGGTGAACTCTATGACTCACCCTCCCAGGTTGCATTCTGGAGATGCAGGACATGGGAGGGACCCACATATGTGGGAATTTTTCTCTTCCTCCTTCTCTTTGTGGATGTATATCGCCTACCTTACCCCTTCTGTCTCTTACAGTACATGTTTCACTTTCCAACTGGGTTCTTGATGGACTTGTGTGAGTAGGTCTTCCAATCACAAGAATGTTTCACAATGATCTTTGGAGGAACCTACCATAGCTCCAAAAATGATCAAGGAGTGTTCCTTGAGGGGATACTCCCTGGGGTTTCCACACCTTCCCAGTGATCCCACTAAACTCTCAAGATATGAGAAATGCTCCTGTTTCTCTCCCATGATTCCTGGCAGTTCAGATCTTCTTGGGTGCCCGAGACCCCTCCCTGGAGCCTCCGGAGTCCCATTGAGTGACAATCTAACATACTCACTTCAGGGAGGTGTTTAGGACTTTGTGCGACTCTTAGGGCTCAAAGTGACTGGGACCTGTACTTCCAGGAGGGGCATACCTCAGGTGCCTACTGTGCCCCTGGCCCAGGACTGCTACCAACCTTTCAGTGGGTACTGGTGAGTTCCCACTCATGCTGATCACACAGTAATACCCCTAAAAGCCCCAGTGCACTGATGGCAGTGCCTGTTTATCCTCTCATCTGGCATCTATGCCTAAATTGGATCAGCCCGCTCCTCACCTGTGCCCTGGTGGGTGCCTGCCAGTTGAGGGCACTGGAAGTGTCAATGTTCCCTCCAACTGCAACTACTTACAACTAAAAACTGGCACATGCTAAATGGCATCAAAAGGGCACCCTATCATTATACTGCCTATAGATACTCTCACATAAGCTATACCCACAGAGGAGAATTCGAAAGCATCTCTCCTCTGCTGGCCAGCTATTTTTTCTCCTCAACTTTTTTCTATGTCTCACCACTTCATGACATGGGTCAGCCTTTTGTTGATCTTGGCCAATGCAGCCCCCCCACCACCACCACGGGTGCACACATAACCCCCTGCAATTACACAGGCTTTCCTGAACACTGCAAGGGCTTTCTGCATCACCAGGCACCTGATGTCTCCAACCCAGTTGGGTTCATGCTGCCATCAACAGTACCCCCCCAGTCCTGGTTACACCAGTTCCAGCTGCCTCACTCTGCCCATCACCCCAGGTCGCTGGCACTTCTGCATTGCACTAACACTGGGCCACTGAGAAGCCCTCTCACCAAGTATCTGAATTAAGATACTCACCAGAGTTTTTCAGAATCTGTTGATTTCATTCTGTCATGTATATGTTGGACAATAAGAACTTCCAGTTCCAACTCTGATTCTGTTCTGATGCCTGCTAAGGCATCAGAGCTGGAAATGGAGTCATAATCAGAAATTCTGATTCTGCATCCGACTCCAAATCCAGTTCACACAAAATCTCCCCACCACCTAGCAGAATTGACAAGGAGCCTGTAGTGAGCCAGGAAACTAGCTCTCCTCACTTCCCCACCTTAATCGCTCTCCCCTTACCTTATTTATTTTATTGAACAGAAATCGGAATTACAATCCTTTGACTCCTTTGCAAGGGCTCCACGTAAATAAAAGAAAGCATAAAACATTACATTAAACAGTATTATACATAGATCATATAGTTCAGGGGAATATACATTGTTGGGTTACAGCATCCAGGATCTTAGAGAAGACCCTAGGTCATAGTTGTGAAATATGGCAGGTTGCAGTTTCAAAGGGTCATTAACTGAGCCCTGAGTCAGGGTTTATATACAGTGAGATTTTATATACAGTGAGAATTGTAGGACCTGAGGATGTAGTCATTGGATAAGCAAAACATTTGTCATTACTTCTTCGGGTTTTCATACTGCACTAGCACAAGAACTGTTTACAGTAGTCCTCCTTTAGAGATTCAGAGTGGGGAGGAGTATCAATAACAGTCACAAGTCGTAGAGTCAAGGAGGAAGCTCTTGAGACCAGTCTTAAAGTGTCCAAGACTAGGGACCAGGGAGATGGAGGATGGTAGGCTGTTAAGCCGGGGGAGCATGATACCAGAAGGATCTTTGCCCTAGAGAGGTCCTACAGTGGGGGACAAGGAGAGAGGTACTGGTCGGGCATCATGGAGCCCTTTTGTGTGGGACTGGTTGGATAAGGGGGTGGAGTCCTTTAGGTGCTTGTTTCAGGAGTACTTTTTTTGCAAGAAGGCAAGTGGCCTTAAGCCTTATGGCTGCTGGCTGGGGTTCCACTCTCCATGTGGTGCTGCTGTGCTGTGCTGTCTCTTTCTGTATAGGTGGGTCAGGATCAGGATTGATGGATGGGGCAGGCAGTGAGGGTGCAGCGTATTCATCTCCCTCCATCGGGGCAAGTAGGGTGAGCATGCCAGGTAGCCACTATGCATAACACAGCACCTACATGCATACCAGCACCATTATTACATAAGCCTCCCCCACTCCTTTTCATGTGCTGGTGCTAATACTTGTGCGTTACTATAGGGAAAGACTTGCAAACCCTTTATGTATTGCACAAAGGGAGTGCTAGTTATAAATGTGCTGCAAGTTGGTCCTTGTGACCACTTCACAGTACAATATTGCCTCTGTGTAAGGGGCTCCATGTACAATAAAAATGTTACAACCTCTATTACATGCTAGCTCATCAATGCAGTGGTAGGGTTACCACTGTTGAGGCTGCTGACAATGGTTTGGGAACAAGCCTGAGTCACCAGAACCAGCCTGGAAAGGAGGACTGAACAGCCCCAATTATGCTGTTTTCCTCCAGGTGAATTGCAGTTCAATACCCAATACTTGAGCACCACCTGGGTGTGTCCAGATGACGCAAGCTAAATGGGGAAAATAGTGGGTGGGGAGACACAGTGAGGCTTGTGGTGGGCATGCCCATTGCATGCTCAGCCATGTGTTCATAGACCAGTGTCTCGGGAAGAAACAACATCAGGGGAAAAAAGCGCCCCTGCAGGCAAGATGATGCTGGCACATGGATCCTCTACTGCCCACTCAGCACAATAGAGTCCCACTGCAACTGGATTCAGACTCTGAGTGGAGGTGGTGGTGGGGGGAGCTTCCCACCCCCTACAGCTCTACAACGGGAAGGCTTCCCCATGGGGAAGGTAAGCAGGCCTATGTGCAGGGGTCAACGCTCTTTTGCTTATCGAGCACCACTCTGGTTCAATGGCCTCAGCCCAACCATCTCCTCTGCCCCAACTATTGGTATGTTTAAAACTAGGCTCCAGGACTATCTCACTACCAACAGCTCCTGTGACTGCCCAACTTAACCTTGTTTCTCCACTTCTCTTTCTGCTCTAGTTGTTCCCCCTCCTCCCCTCCTCACTGGATTCTACCCTCACATCTTGGTATACCCAGTGCTGCACTTTTCACCCTCTTGCCACCCTTCCTACATTCCTTCTCCCCCCTACCCTCTTCTCTCTCCCTATGACTCTGGTACTTCTTATCTGTTGTCTATTTTCTCTGACAAATGCTGCTGGCTGCCTTGTTACAATGCTACCCTTGAACTGTATTAATCTGTACTCTGTTTGCAATGTCCACATTGTTGTAATGCCTGTCTTGATGTTCCCCATAATTTGTATTTCTCTGACATGGAACCTTTGTAAAAGAGCCATGGCTCAAAGGTATTTGTAATCCTAGACTTGATAAATAAAAAAAAAAAAATTAAAAAACTTAACATTTTTTTGCACTAGCCAGCAGGGCAAGTTGATTCAAAATTGCACTAGCCCGCTAATGACTGCACTAGCCCTCAATTATAATTGTAAATTTTGATCACTTATACAGGAAACAATGTAAGCCAAGAAATACTTTGATTATTGCACATTTATCCTGCTCCCACATCACTTTCAGCTCCCCAGCAGAAAAAAGACTGCAATGCCATCACACACAGTGAGCCCCCCCAATTGTTATGTACCATGGCCTCCTCTCTTCCTCTTTCTGCCCCCCACCTCCCACCCCCACCAAACTGGAGGACATCACAACAGCAAATGTTCAATCAAGCAATCCTAGCTCTGCACACACAATAACTGACATCATCATGCACCTCACCACCCAATAACCACCACCCACAGGGCAATGAACAGAGTCAGGCAGAGAAAGACATTATCAGTCCCCACCCTATTGTAAAGTTGAGATCTGTGCTTCTGGAAGTTTTTGTACAGTCTCAAGTGAGCCAGGAGCACATCTAAGATTTCTTTGGGGGAGGCTACACAAACCTAAGGACTTGGGAAATAGAAAACTATGACATTTTTATTTTCAAAAGCATTGATTTTAATATGCTCTGCCCCAGCAATAACATATTTTTCTTTAACATTGTCCTTTCATCAGCCCATGGGAAACAGTACACAGGCATAATGCTATACTATCTCTGTTTCTATATAGGATGATCTATGTAACCCAAGAATTCCTATTTTAAGCTTTTAAATTAGGTATTTTAGTAAGGTTTATTTTTGTACCATACATGATCCAAAGCGTTGTTTTTAGGATGAAATGACATGCTGGATGGGATAAGGGTGGGACTGTATGGATGGTGATGGCTAGCATGGTCCATTTAGAAGAGCTGGGGACCTCCTACACTTGCCAGTAATGGCAGCTATGGATCTGTGGATGGTCATTTCAGAGTCTGGTCTGTAGTGGTGCCCAGGGAAAGAACAGAGAACAAGAGATTTGGAGGGGAGAGGGAAGTTATGGTGAGGATGGGATAAAACCCACCACCTGCAGGGCCGACCTCCTCACATTCTGTCACTGAAATGTTGGATACAGACACTCAAACATAAGGAAATGAGGGGCACTGGTCTTAGTAATATGGGACAAATTGTTAGACAGAGACACATTCAAAAAACTGGAAGCTAGTGACTTAATAGGACTCTGCCCTTGATCACACCCTGGACAATAGCTGAAAGTCCTAACAATGGAGTGATAATGACTCACATTGAGTATTTTATGGGATCCCCCTCTTCAACTACCAGATAATTGCAGCTCTTAATGAGCTGTTAATCACACCAGGCCATCTGGAACATTGAGAGAGAGCCTGTTAAAGTAGAGACTTTTTAACTTCATTAACAGCCATGAAAACCTGCACTAGTCAAGCCGGAAAAGTAGAGAGTTAGCTGCACTAGCCCTGGTCAATTTGCACTAGTGTTTGTGCTAGTAAAACAATGTTAAGATTGACCCCTGCCTATGTGGTCTGCATCAGGTGACAGGGCTAGATGAAAGCCAGGCTCTGGGATGTCAAATTGGGAGATGAGTTAGAAACAGTTAAAAACAAACTCCTTTACATAACATCATTGTATACCTATAAAAAAAATACTTCTTCAAACTTTATAGTAAGATGCATATACAGTAATAAAACATTTACTAAAAAGTAGTCATTAAAACATTTGCAAGAAATCTTACTGATAAAAATAACACAAGATGTTGCCAAATCATCCTTCAAACATTTTAAAACTGAACAATTCTTCAATACAAACTACAGTTATTCAACTTGCTTAAACACATTTATTTAACCCTATACCCTAAAATGATTTGAGTAATAGCCTGCATTGTGCTAGTAAGAATAAAAACATGCCTACAATAGCTTTGGATTTGACAGACCTGGAAAAAAGATTAAACAACAAGCAACACAAAGTAGCTGTACATAATGGATAATTTTTTTGTGGAAAAAAAGTAGTCAATATAAAAGTCACAAGAATACTTATAGATAAAATGAATGCAAAATGATGCAAATTATCCATTACACATTTTAAAGCAGAATTTATTAAAAGGTAAGAAAAATATATTCCAGTGCAAACATCACAAGACGTTAAATAGTTTAAACACATTCATTCAATGTCTCTTTCCTAAAAAGATACAAGCAATAGACTACTTTTTGAAAATATGAATAAAAAATACTTATCTTTGGATCTGGCAACACTTCAGAAGCAGATTAAATAATGAGCAACACAAGTAAAACTCTACTGCAAATGGTAAACTGGATCCTTGCTGCCTTAGGACTCTATATTACAATTCATGAATTTTAAGAGATTTACCAGGAAAGACATACTGAGCTGATAACAGCTTATTTCCAGATGTGCCCTGGGGGGAAGGGGTAGGGGAGCAAACAATATTTATTTTATTTTAGTATTGTCTTGGATTACAACCTTTGAGATAAAAGCTCATTTACAAAGGTTCCAAGTCAGAGTGAGAACAAAACAACAGGTGCAGTAAATACATTGGATGGAGCAGTAACAAATGGAGATTTTATATAAATGAACAACAAAAAAGCAGGATAACAATAACACAACTATAACAGGTGGCAATGAGCTCAATGAAAACAGACAGTTTGGTAATAAAAATAAAGTGCTATAGTACAGGTAATAGACTCAAAGATGGGCAGGGGACTAATGTACAAGAGGGAGGGGAGGGGCAGTGGAGAAGTGATATGGGAGAGGGGAGAGGGGAAAGAGCCACCACGGTGGCAAAGGGGATAGAGCAGGAATAGGGGTACAGATAAGTTGTGGGGGGGGATATGGATGAGTGTGGGAGGGTGGGTACCACAGGGGGGTGTTACGTTGAGGGGATTGAGATGGTGGGCAGGGAACCATAGGGAGGGAACAAGAGGGGGAGGACTGAAGGGAGACAGGATAGGGAACATGAGGGTGAGAAAGTGCAAGTGAAAATAACAAACTTTAGATGCAGTGGTAACACAAATAAAATACAAGGGCCACTCCAAAGGCCCAGCAGCAGCACACTGCAGTGCCATGTTGATGATCCAGATTCGGAAGTGAGCCATGGAAGTCATGTCGGGAGGCAGGCCATGGCCACAAAAGCTGCCTTTTGGCAGTGCATCTCAGCCAGGGAGAGTTGGTGGACTCCGCTACCACATTGACCCTGGTGGCTCAACCGAGGAGCTTGCTCCTTCCGCATGGGAGATGCCGTGACTGTGCATGGCTGATAAAGGCACTCGCCTCAACCCAGGAGAACAAAAAAAAAACTGAGAGAGGAAAATCTGGTAGCCATCTGAATGATGGCTAGGTTTGGCCTGACCAGGGTATAGCCCTATGAATAGGGTACATCACAGCAATTAGCTATTTGCAGGGCTGAAAAATCTCTATGGAAAAAAAAGTAAAATACAATCTGCTAAAAAATACATTACAAAAAAAGCAAAAATACATTACAGTTCTGCAGACACAATATATACAATATACAGACATATATCAGGGCAAGACAAAATAAATAGGTATAACAGTGCAAATTAAGGTAGTAGTGCAATATAGTTCTAGAAGTAAGGAGTAAATTGCTACCACTCAGAGTGTGAAGGTGTGGGAGTTAACAATGCCAATGCAGTAGGGTTAGTGCAGGTGCAGCAACAATTCCAGATGTGACAACTGATATGAAACAGTTTGGTCTAAGGTACTAAGAAAAATTTATAAGTGGGGGAGAGGAGTGAGCATGAGGAACAACAAAACAGGGAGGTGGAACACAAGAGTCAGAAGCAATTGTAGGAGGGGATAGTAAAGTCACAAAGAAGGGATCTGAGGGAGGAGAAGAGTGAGGTTGAGTGGATAGACAGGGGAAGAGAGCACCAATATTATGTGTTAATAAGTCTCCGTGAGCCACTCGTTGCTGAAAATGAGTGGTTTTACACGCCTTCAGCTGAACGAGAACAGCGAAGTGAAGCTAAGCTGTTCTGGCTCAAGCTGAAGAAGAACGGCCACTCATTTCTGTGCAATGAGTGGCTTATAGGGAGTATATTATTGATCTAGAGCAATTAATAATATCTTTTAAAACTTCCCAGAACATGCCCGTTTCCAGAGCATCTGCGTGTGAGATGCTCTTCACAGAATAAGAGTGCCTCACATGCAGGGGAAAGGAGCACTCCTATTGGTAGGGAGCACTCCCTCGATCCATAATTAGGAAAATAATATGAGAAGGCATCTTGGCCAGCTGAAGATTTCCTGGATGGAAGGGAGAGGGAAAGAGAAGCAGTACTAAGGAGGGGGAGGGAGGAAGATGGGTGAAGCAAGAAAAGTGGAAAGGTAGGAAGTCAGAGAACCAAACCAGAATTTGGAGGTAAAGATGGCACAGTGGGTAAGTTGTCTAATATTGAGGGAAGGGAAGGATGGGAGGAGAGAATAGTGGTGTGTATAAGGACTGCAGTTCAAGGCAAAATGGCAAAAGGAGTGAAACAGGGAGTCCAGTCTGACAAAGCTGGATTTGGGAGCTGCCCTGTAAATGAAGTCACCATAGTTGAAGATAGGGAGGATTACCTTTATGACTAGATCTCAACAGGCAGGGAGTGGGATACTGGCTTTGTTTCTAAATCCTATAGACCACACCCAGTTTGGGGTGGAGCTTGAGGTGGATGGCCTCAATGTGCGCCAAGAAGTCAAGGTGACTGTCAAGCCAGACCCCAAGATATTTAAAGACAGAGACATCCTCCGTCTCAGTACCATCAAGGATGTGGAAGGAAGGCTCCATGTCATATGGGCTAATCAATAATGGCGAATGCAACATGGGCGAATCAATGAGAGCGACCATCAATACAGTGAGTCTACATTATAGTGATGCACATTACAGCTACTTTCCACTATTATACCTGCAGCTGAAAGTTATATGTGAGGAAGCCACCATGCAACACCAGCGGCATCCCATACTGGTTCCTCAGAAATTCAACAGCCATCCTCTCAGTTCAACAGCAACTGTAGGTGTTCCGACTCCTCAGGTGCACACTTTACATACCACATTCACCTGTTGCACCTGGCACCAGCAACAGGTGCATCCCTTCAAAACAGTACACCTCATTGTTCATGCAGAGGGGGCTGTGACCCCAGCACCCCCCTGTTTTTAATAGTCTAACATCATGCTGCACTTGGATAGCCATGATTACCGTATTTATGTGATCACTGTAGTTGTGCTATCGCCCTTATTGTGTTCACCCATATTGCCCCCCACAATTTGCTTCACCCTTATAACTTCAGCCTTATTACGTGATATCAGAAGGAGGGGAGAGGAAATTTCCTGTCAAGCCTCTGCAGGGAACCTTCCTGTTATTCAGGAACAAACAGTTCTGGCAAGGGAAAGGGGTAGACTAGCTTAATGCATCTAAAACATGTCACTAAAACACACCACTGAAAAATTGAAAAGTCTTTTATTTTCCTTAAAATCATTAACATTACACTGCTTGGGAATTACAATGTGTAATTGGAGACTAGTGTTTAATACTGTAATACTGTATATACACACACATATATAGATATCTATAATGGGTATATTTATATATTTGTTGCAAAAAAAACTGTGTTAATGCAACAGTTAGGGTTCAACTTAATGCGACAAAAGTAGGGAAATGTGGCGTTAGGGTCTCCAACCCTAACTTCCTACCACCTCAAAGCAGCAAAAGGACAACACCACACAAGCAACCACAGACGGCCATCATCAGTTAAGACAAATAACATACAACTGTTTTTAGATGACACGAATGTAGTAGCACTGTTGTGCTACCTTTGTGGATTTGTATCTGTGCATGCACACCGCAAGACATGCACACTTACTTGTTGCTACAGATACAAATCCATGATATTCCAATAACAACACTGCTTCTGTGTGCAGAAGCACAAGCCCCTACAATCACAGATACAAATACACAATATCCAAATTACAAGAGTTCTTTTGTCTGCAGAAGTGCACACTCCTATGGGGCCAGCAATTCTGTAGCCTTAGGTATTCATGCACACTGTAAAACATACATACAGTATGCTTGAGAGGCCTGTGCTTCTGCAGCCACAGGGGTAAGACATACACACCAACCTCTGGCTGCAGAAGCACAAGCACCACAAAATCCATGATACCAAAAAAACAGCACTGTTTCTGTCTGTAGAAGAACAGGCTCCTGAGGGGCTTGCACTTCCTCAGCCACAGGAGTGAGACATATACACCAACTCCTGGCTTCAAAAGGGAAGACCCCCATGGGGCCCGCATTTTTGCAGATGGAAATACTGCCTCAATATGGGTATAATGGTTTCAGCAGTTCATCTAGAAATTGTTCAAGGGGGTAGCAGTTTTTCAGTTATGCAGATGCATATAGAAAAGCATGCACTAATGGATCATGCTATCTAATGAGGTACCTTGTACAGTGTGCATGAGTATAGTGGAGTCAGCCACAATACAATGCAGCACCTTTACAATAAATGACATGCCACAAAATATTACAATAAAAAAGAGCTTAATTGCAATTAAATTACACTGTACCCTGCAGTGTACTGCAGCATTTCTGTGACAAACTACAGCATTACTGCATTGCATCCTGGCTTGCACCACTGTATCTCTGGCTGCAGAGGTGCAGGCCACTTAGGGTCTTCTGTCTACAGAAGGGTAGATCCCCATGGGGCTTGTATTTCTGTAGCCACACATATTCATGCACACAGTACTGACGTACACACACAGGTGTGGCTCCATAAGCACAGGCCCCTATGCAGCCACAGATACAAATCCACAAATGTACAAGAAAGTCAAAACAGTTTTCAGCCATTTGAAAATCCAGCCCAGTTGTGCAAATTAAATACGACTGGGCATACCTCTTAACTGCTATGAATTTGGCATAGGGCTATTAATTTTACACTCAAATTTATCCTTGCTCTGAAAAGGTTTATTGATGTTCCTCAGAAGGTTGCAGCTATATTCGGACAAACTATTAAAACATTGAACTAACTTATTAGAAACATTCCTTAACATTAAACATATGGGGTCCACTATTCCTTGACATGTTATTCTTTAAAATAAGAAAGTGCTACACATGCTGACTCTTTTCTCTGAATTTTGAAAGGTCAGTGTTATGATTTTTTGTTCTGAGAGGTTGAGGGGTATGGACATGGGTGAGAGTAAGATAACAGAAATATCTTCATGAGCTACACTTGCCCTTCTTACCTCACAAGTTGTGAAACCATATCTGTCCATCTATCTATCTTTGCAAAAACATTGTTAATGCACTAGTTAGGGTTGAAGTGACAAAAGTAGAGAAATGTGGTATTAGGGTTTCCAACCCTAAAAGCCCACCCTCACCCACCAGACAGCAACTAGAAAAACCATTACAGTTTCACCTCTCCTGAGTCTTTGCTAATAATGCATGGGATGTGCCTTGGGGTTGTCAGCCCTAGTGCTCACCCCATTTGTTCAGGAAAAAAGTTGAGATGTGTAGAGTATATGAGAATGGGGTGAGTGTTAGGGTTGACAACACCAAGGCACACCCCCTGCCTGATTAGCGAAGATGCAGGAGAGGTCAAACTGTAATGTTTTTTCCTGTTGCTATCTGGTGGGTAGTGGTAGGGTGTTAGGGTTGGAAACCCTAACACCACATTTCCCTAGTTTTGTCACTTCAACCCTAACTAGTGCATTAATGAAATTTTTGCAAAGAATTTCCTTACTTTTTGAGGTAGTGTGCCTCCTTATATGTGTATATATCTTGAAGACATACAGTACACATGGGTGTGGAAGTGCAGGGCACTTTGGGCCTGCACTTTCATGGCTACATAGATGAAGTGTATGGAGGGCCCTGCACTCTCATGCCTCCATGGGTACATGTATGTTGTTATGGAAGCACAGGGCCCTCTGGACTCTGTGCATACATTTGTAGCAAAAGAGCCACAAAATTGTCAGCATACCGTTCTTAGTACTCCACATCATGAACCCATTATAAATAGGTAGAGCCTCAATATGATGAAGCACATGTATCCAAAAGTGCATACTGAGCATGCTCAGAACCCTAATTTTCAAAACTTTATAACTCCAGACCACATTAATACTTTTCCACCAAATAAGAAAAATGCACATCTGTTAGGTACCTGTAAGCCCTGTGTACCCTGAAAATGTCAGATCCAATTTGTAAAGTGTTTCTGTGGTGCGCAGCGCCAAAGAATCACTTCACATTACAATGTTATCCTATGGGAAATTAAGCTAAATTTCAAACCAGTATAACTGCTGACCAAATTAATATGTTTTCACCAAACCAGCAAAAGGCACATCTTTGGGACAAGCTCTTCATACCCTGAAAATTTAAGACCAAAATTCCAAACCGTTTCTTCACTGTGGAGTAACAAAAAATGGCTGTGTTATAATCCTTTTGTATGTTCTTTTTTCATAAATTTGAAAAAAAGGAATCCTTTTTTCACAAATTTGAGAAACAGGATCCTTTTTCATGTTGTTTTTTTGCAATTTGAGAAAAAGGATTCCTGAGCATGAAAAAAGACACGGAAGAGGATTTCAAAATGTTGACACAAAACATTTCCAACTCATTTTTCCAAAACTAACACCAGCATTGGGTGAAATGGGTCTCAATTAGTAGAACACATATTGGTTTCTACTAAACACATATTTTTTTAGTTATTTAATTTGTTTCCCTTGCTAACTGAAAAACAAAATTGCAGCAGCATGAAAAAAAAATCTCTTTTGCTATACAGGATGACCTGTTTGTGAAAAATGATTACCCATTTGCAAAAAAGGATCTTTTTTCAAGCGACATGTCTAACTGAGCATGTTACTGAGCCTGCTCAGAACCTAAATTTTCTAATCCTTATAATTCCAGATTGGATTAATATTTTTTCACCAAACCAGCAAAAGGCACATCTGTGAGGCAAGCCCTTTCTACGCTGAACATTTCACACCAAAATTCCAAACTGTTTTTGTGCTGCAGAGTGACAAAGAAACTGACCATAACACAGTAAATTAGAAATGTTTTACACTCTGTATCTCTGTACCAATACATCTGACCAGAAAGAAACTTATGAACACAAGAGATCTTGGGTCCCTGATGGTTCATGCAAAATGTCATGCAAATCAGTTGAACAGTTATAAAGTTATTAAAGTGCAAAATTTTGAGTTTAACATAGAAAAGCCTGTTCAACCCTAACTATAGGGGCCCTATTATATATATTATAGGGTTGCTGTCATGCCCCTGTAGTTAGTTTCAGTGTAATTTAGTTTATTGTTTGACTGGTTAGGTCATTACAATTTTCACAAAGACAGGAAAAAAGGAAAACATGTAAAAATATAAAGAGCCATAATATATAAAATACACCCAACGCAGCAATATTTAACAAAATCTAATATATATATCTATATATACAGATATATATATATATATATATATATATATATATATATATATATATATATATATATATATATATTATGGTAGCACGGTAGTGCTACCATAGTTAGGGTTGAGGAGCCCTTTTAAGGTTAAAGGGTCAAATTTTGCACTTTAATAACTTTGCCACTGTTCAATGGATTTGCCTGAAATTTGGAATGCACAATCAAGAACCATATATCTTGGGATATGCCAACATTTGCACCAGTCGGATATATGGCTGCGGAGTTATTAAGCATGATCTGCGTGCACATTTAAGCTTTCTGGTGAATTCTTTGCTCGGGCCTACAGGTTGCACGGTTTGAGTGACTGGTCTGAAAACTTCATGGAATGTGCAGCTGGGGTCCCTGATGTGCCTTTCAAAGATTTTGTGAAAAAATATTAAACGGTTCAAAAGTTATTCAAAAAACAAGTTCCCATTATAAGTTAATGGGAAAAATTAACAAAAAGTTCGACACTTTCGCAAATACACTTTTTAGTGTCACAAATGGCCCTAGTAGTGTCATAAATCTGCCATTTTGTTTTCAGTTAGCGATCAAACAAATGCTTGCCATTCAAATTTGGGACCCTCTAGCAACACAATTATTTTTGTGTTCACCTAGTTGGACCCTGAGGATGCTAGCCATGTCTTTATTTTGAGGTGAAACACCCTAGAAATATGTCTTTCAAATTTCTGGAAAAAGTAGTGTCACAAAGTAGTGTCGCACTCATGACACTTTCGCAAATGCTTGCGAAAGCTTTTGCAAATCACGACACTACTTTTTCAGACTATGGCCAAAATGACATCAGTTCTTTGCCACCCTGTTGCAAAAGAACAGTTTGGTCTTTTGAGCTGAAGTTTGGAAGGAACACAGCCAACATCTCACAGATGTGCCTTTTGGTGGTTTGATGAAAAATAATTGTACGGCTGCAAAGTTACGGTACTCTGAAGTTGGCATTTTTTCCCATAGACTAACATGGTGGCATACGCTGCGCATTTGGGGCTCGTATTTCGAAAACGATGCGAGATACAGATTTTTTGTTGTGAGTTGCATAGCCCTGTAGGCTATGTAAAAGCAAAATCCTAGCCAGGATAATCATGATTTTTGTGAAATTTAAATTTTTTTTCTACGTCGTGCAGTTGCTGTGATATTTGCAATTAAGTACTTCCAATGCTCGTTTTAAGCTTCGATGTCCATTACAATGCATACATTCTTTGTGTTTCTATATGCAGCTGTTCAGCAAAAACAGGGTATGCGTTTCCATTACTGTTACACTTACTGTTTTCACTTGCATTTATGTCCCCATTTGCGTTATCGTTCCTGTGTACGCCACTTTGTGCATTACCCTTTGCGTTGTCATTTGCGCATGCATTTTCATTACTGTTACCATTTGCATTTCCACCTTGTGTTTGCATTGCTGTTCCTGTTACTATGTCACAAGACATCACGTGGCGGGCCCCGCGCTTCCGCCACTGCATTACATTCACTATTTCTCATCATCATTCACAAAAAGAAGAGAAATTAGAGGCAAAAACCTCTGTTTTATGCATCAGTTGAGGTTGTTCCACAGTGACAAAGAGAGGAAATTCGGTGTTGGTTGAAACCTCTGGACCCCTCCAGCCCACCCCCAATCAGCATCTGGGTGCTGTGCTGGGGGCTGCTTCTTAACTCTCACCCCATTCTCCTATTCCTCAGCTTCTTTACACATGTGATGGGGTGAGAGTTAGGGCCGGCGACCCCAACGCGCACCCCGATGCTGGTTGGGGGGGTGGGCTGGAGGGGTCCAAGGGGGATTTCAACCCTAATACCAAATTTCCTTGCTTTTGTCACTGTGGAACAACCCTAACTGATGCATTAAATGGAGCTTTTTGGCTCTAATATATATATCTACACACCTGTAATAGTAGTAGGAAGGAGGTTAATTAACTCATTTGTTTGGGCACTTTGACTGTTATCCTAATCTCAGATAGGAGGTTTTCCTCAGATCTTGCTATATTTCACCCCCGTTCATTTATTACATTCTGTATTTATGTTATCTGGTAATACTAATAAAGTCTTGCACAAAATATAAATTATCCCTCTAAAATTTCATACATTAAGGCAATCATCTGGTTCCTCACTCGGTGGACCATGAATGACCCTCATGGGAAGGGATAGGCTAGGTCCTAGGCCATAGAGCACACAACCAGAAAGTGAGATTTGTACATTGATTACTACCCCCGATTGATTTAGAGGACCTTAGCTGCTGGGTCCAAAGTGCTCAAACCTGTGCCACCAGTTAGAGTTCACCATAAGGGGTTCAGGTGGGGCACCGCATAGTGCAAACTATCCCATGCTCCACAAATGACCCCTATGATGTCATTCACTCTCAACGGTTATGCATCCTTGGATAAAGTATAGGTCCCTGCTGCCAGGTCCAAACCCTCTAATCAGGTCTTTTTATCTTCTGTATATCCCAAAATCAGTATTGGCTGAAGGCCATGACTCCAAAACCCACCCCCACCCCAACTCTGGACCACAGTGAACACTTTTGAAAGAAAACAAGATTGTAATGCATAAACATCCAGGGATCTTCATACAAAAGAGGCAACATGTCATCCATAAATATTATCCCTGCATAAATGTGCCCCAAGGTTACTACTAAGCATAAATCCTAAATACATGTATTCTTAACAGATAAATAAGGGATAATATTGCAGCATACAGTACATACATTACAAACTGAATAAAAGTATTACAGTATGGCTGTGTACTAGATAAAAACATAAAAATTAAAAACATGTAGTTATGTTTCAGAGTATCAAACCACATATATAAACATGACCAAACTAAATCAATCAGCTCCATTTCTAGGAGTCCTTCTACCATTCCTTCAACCATTGCCAACTGAAATCCATTAACAACTGGATGTTAAATAATCCACCAGAATCAGGAATAAAGTGCTTCTCAGAAGGAATTGCCCCGAAAGGCAAACTGCTCCATCACCTTGATAGTATTCTTGCCCTTTCAGAGCCTTTTAAGTTAAAATATGAAAATGAAAGGATGGTATAGAGCTTCCTTCTAACATCCTCACAAGTTAATGGCATTTCAGGCTTACACACATCACTCCTTGGAAAACGCATAGCTGCTCAAGCTCTCTATACCCCATTTAGTAAATTTAAACCAGAACCAGGAGATAAAGAAAAAATAATTAAAATATGGGGCAAACTCAGACAGTACCTCTACATCGTTTTTCAAATCGTGCATTTAAGGCTCCCCTAACTCAGGAGTCCATAAATTATAACTAAAAAGGGTCTGTTCATTCTATTTGCATTCAAAAATTCATCATATTATAGGCAAAAGAAATTGAAGACTAGAAAACAGCATCTCAACAGTCTCCCTTTGTTGCTGGGTCAGCATCCCGCTTTTATCAAACTCAAACTTCAAGACAATTTCTCTCTGGAAGCCTTGGTAAATAAGTTAAAGAGTCACAGTACCTTTAGAGTAGGTGTTTACTCACCTCAAAGAAATATGACTCAGATATTATATAGTCCCCGGATAGGGTCTCTTTTGCCACAGAACAAGCTCCATTCTCAGGAGTCCAAAAATGCCCTTTTGTTAGCACCTTGCTACCCATACTGTCCTAAGTGTAATTTCCACCATGTTTCTTCATTTTGTCTCAAAGGAAAATGCATCTTTAAAAGGCACAAAACAGGCCTATCAGTGCTAAAGTGCTATGCTGATCCCGGCTGTCCAAGTCGAGGCTCCCGGCTCCACTCCACTTCACAGCATGCTGAGTGCTCATTCACCAGAGCTGCAGACTACAAAGCAGGTGGCAACAACTCATATCCTGCTCTGTCAGTGCTTAGCACACCACCAAAATGCCTGATGCCGATTGGGTGGTCGAACCGGCACACCGCAGAACAATGGATCAAAAGCAGTGTTGGCAAAACAGACTAAGTATGAATTTAAAATAAGTTCCATTCATCATTTTGAAAGTAAAAGCTAAAAACTAGATCTTTCCCCAAAAAACTTCAGGGACAGAGCAGTGAGGAGTGGAGCTGTGTTGCGGCTATCTTGCTGCTCCACTCCCCCATGCTGACAAGATCCCCTATAGTTAGGGTTGAGTAGGCACTTTGATGTTAAACTAGAAATTTTGCACTTTAATATCTTTGTAACCATTCCAATAGATGTGCATGCAAATTCACATGCACCATTGGCCAGGGTAGATCTATAGATGTGGCAAGTTACATTCCAGTTGGATGTGCAGTTTCCGAGTTCCAGAGAGGTGAAGAAAACATTTTTTCCTCTCATTGACTTTACTAGGATTTTTCTTTGAACTTGCCTATAGCCAGACAGTTTGGAATCCTGGTCTGAAATTTTCAGGGCAGAAAGGAACTATCCTACAGATGTGCCTTTTGCTAGTCTGGTGAAAAAATAATAAGCAGTTTTTAAGTTATTGCATTTGAAAAATGTGAAACATCTTTCCTGAGCATGCTCAGTAAGCACTGAAAGATAGCTGTATGAAATGGAAAAAAAAATAATTTTTTCATATGACATCATCCTTTTTCATTTGAGGAAAATCCTTTTTCATATGGTCACCATCTTGTTTTCAGTTTTGCATGAGAAGTTCAAATTTGGAACCCCCCAAAAATGATATTCTGGGGAGGAACCAACACATGTAGCTTCCTTATCGGGACCCTTTTAGCTGCATTCTGCACTTTACTGCTCAAGAAACACCCTTAAAATGTGTATTTTTAACATTGAAATTCTTTCTTGGTATTGGCATAATATGAAAAAAGATCTTGTTTTATTTGAAGACTCACAAAAAAAGATCTTTTTCGTATGGAAAATCAATGTATTTCAATGGTATTTTCAACTTTGGTGCATAACGTTGTCATTTTCACATATTTTGATACCAAATTTTCAACATACTCTTTTTGAGACCCCTCCTCATGAACAGTGGGGTGTCACTATGCAACTCCTGCCTGAAAGGTGATTTCATGGTTGCTTGGCAAACTTACCTTTTGGTGGGATTTGCGTAATGACAGTCATATCGTTCATAAGGTGGGCTCATAAGAAGGCTATGTTGAAAATTTGGGGTCAAAATATGTAACAATGGTAAAGTTATGTCCATTAGTTGCAATTTTGTTATGCACACTTGTAACTTTGGAAATTTAAAAGACTTTGACCCCAAATTTTCAACATAGACTTCTTATTACCCCACCTCATGTATGTCATAGCTGTCATTTTCAATTCCTAGTCAAAATGTGTTTCACACCTGTGGCACGGAATAGTGTTGTAGTTACACCGAATTACCTTTTGATGGGGATTCAAACATTTTCTGTACCAGGTACATGAGGTGGAGTAATAAGATGGCTATGCTGGCATTTTGGTTACTGTTGTCCTATAAATGAAAGTACAGGACCCTTCAACAGCAACCTACATATACACATCGATGGAGAGATGGAAGTGCAGGGCTTGAATGGCACTGCACTCCTACAGGCAAATAAGGTATGATTATTCTATCTAAAAATTATACATGGGTGGAACCGCAGGGCCCTCCACAGGCAAATAAGGCTACGATTACACTATCTCAAAAAGTAAGGAAATTCTTTGCAAAAAACTACGTTAATGCATCAGTTAGGGTTCATATCAAACTGTTAAAATGAGGGAACTATGACATTAGGGTTTCAAACCCTAACACCCCACCCCACCCTGCATACACCA
The DNA here is from genome assembly GCA_016271365.2 of Neoceratodus forsteri. NCBI lineage: Eukaryota > Metazoa > Chordata > Ceratodontiformes > Ceratodontidae > Neoceratodus > Neoceratodus forsteri. Next base: position 470,680,826 of record CM057452.1, on the reverse strand, counting down.
ACAAGCATCGGAGTGTGCCTTGGGGTAGTCAGCCCTAATGCTTACCCCATTCTTCTGTCTGAAAGGAGATTTCGCAGTTGCTTGGTGAATTTACCTTTCGGGCAGGATTTGCGTAATGACAGTCATATTGTTGTCCTATAAATGGAAGTGCAGGCCTTTCAACAGCAACCTACATATATGCATCTATGGAGGGATGGGAGCACAGGGTCCACAGGCAGATAAGCTCTAATGCTCACCCCATTCTCCTATACTGTACCCATCGCAGCACATTTAGTTATGGAATAGGGTGAGTATTAGTGCTGATGGCCCCAAGGCACACCCCTGACACCTGTTGGTGTGTGCAGGATGGGGGTGTGGTGTTAGGTTTGGAAACCCTAATGCCATATTTCCTTCCTTTTTATGGTTTGATATGAACCCTAACTGATGCATTATATCATCTATCTATCTATCTATCTATCTATCTATCTATCTATCTATCTATCTATCTATCTATCTCTCTCTCTCTCTCTCTCTCTCTCTCTCTCTTTCTCTTTTTAGATATACATCAAAGGGGCATGGTAGCACCCCCATGATTAGGGTTCAATCAGCAGTTCAATGTTAAACCCCATTTTCTGTATCTTAATAACTTTGGTGTGCTTTGGCAAAATAGCCCACAATTTTGCATGTGTGGTCAGGCTATCAGAGTCTCAAAATGTGAAAAGTTTTGTGTGACAGCATCTTATACTGTTTTTGAGATATAGAGTGCTAAAAAACAGAAAAAGTACCACTTTTTTCTCTATACTTAACATAGGCTTTTTTGCTCTCATCAACAGTCCAGACAGTATGAACATTTTTCATAAAATGTTATGGGATGATGGGGTCTGTGCCAAGGGTGTGCCTTTGCATGGTTTGGTGGAAAAATATCATACCATTTTTGAATTATAATGATTGTTGTGATAACGTTAATACCTGCCAGTAAAAAAAAAGTAGTGCGATCAATAAAAAAAGTTTGCAGGTGTTAACAGGTCATGATTTACTATTCACGTACAGGGAAATAATGATTGTGAAAGGTAAAAAAAAATACATCATAAATGGCTATTTGTATGATTTACTTGCTGTGGGTGGAAAAACACCCTAGATGGCTGCTATTTTCTTTTTACTGTTTTAAACCTATAAAGAGTAAACGTACAATCAAATTATGTATTTAAAAATAAACAGCTGAACCTAGCTAAACAGGACCCATTCAACTAGATTTTGCTGTTTGTTTTAAAAAAAAAACTTTGCCAGAAACACATGTTTTGGGCACCCAAAATCCTAGGTGCCCAGCTTAGCAAGAGGGGCCCTTCACCCATATTATCTATATGAGAACAGCAGCACTTTCTTGACTTCTGCAGCCACAGCTGGAACTCATGTTGCAGGCTGCAGTAAGAGCAATGAGCCTCAACATAACTGGTTAATTACCTTGTGCATCACACAAGCTGTTCGAGACCATAATTTTAAAGCATGATTCTTGTTCCAGCTGATATAAATTGACATGTATTTGATTGATTACATTTATTTGCATTTATATTTCTCATTAACTCCTCTTAAATACCTGAAATAACCAGGATATAAGTGTTAATGAGGTTAATGATGTGATAAACTGATGCTTCTGGTATCTACCCTACCATGCTCCCTGCTCCTGTAGCAATCCAACTAACATCATGTCCATCCTCGTTAGTTGGTTTTGCTGTACTTTACCCACATAAAATGAGTGAAGTCTTGTACAAGTTGAGCAAGAAAGCACACACGCCAGACACAGGAGCACACAGGACTTACTCCAGATACAGTTGCCTATGAGAAGAACATCATGACTGGACAATTTACTTAAACTATTATGAACTTCCGATGTTGCGACAGAATTGAGGACAATATCAATTCCCAAACTTAGTGTAATATAGGTAGACCACTTACCCAACCAAAAAAGTATTAAGGGAAACACTGTGCAAATAAAATTGTGAGATGCAGTGATACCAGATTTTACACTAAAAATGTCAGTGGGGGGGGTGCAGGGGGTTAAGGTAATTTGCAGAGACCCTTAATATAACTGCTGTAATACTTAAACATTGCAAAGTAAATATACTATATGTGCAGGCAGAATAATTGTGATGGTTAGCCTTGGTGGGAAAATGGTGCATATTATTTTAGTAAAGCACATCTACTAAAATTCATAAAAACTCATGTAAAACAGATTCAAACAATACCGCTGAAGTGGACAGGTCAGTACCTCTTAGATAAAACTTAATTGCAATGACTAACAGCTTACCACAGCAGTTTTCTTTAAAACTCACACATTATTATGTGTTTCCAAACAGCAGCAGTAATAACAAATAATCCAAACTGTCCAGGAAAAATTCTTCACCCCTGCACCCATGAGACCTACATAATGGGGAAGGTCCGCAGCCATGGAGTCTCTCCCTTTCCCCATATCTATGCAGCACAGTGGGGTGCTTTCCTGTGTTATCCCCAACACCAACTTGCTATGGGGATTTTTCACTCTCCTCCCTTTCATACAGGGGAAAATATCAAGTTCAAAAGCATGGGCCAGTTTACAGTGTGGCTATTTAGGATAGACACCTGTAATGGACTGTGCACATCTAAGGATGCTTGGGGAGATTTACAGAGAGTTATTTTTTATAAAATACTGCAGTGAAGGTAGACTGAGTCCTGTCCACTAAAGCCCTGCTACTTCTGCATTGGAGGGTTCTCCTACTGGCAGAAATCTGGGCCTCACCTGGGGCTCCTGCTGATCTGTCGGTTAACTGCTTTCCTGGGTTATACAGTACACCTGAAGAGCTGAGTCACAACAAGTAATGTCTCATTAGCGAAATGAGGTTAGGTAAGTGATCACACAATGATCCTGAAGTTAAGTGATGTAATTGTTTTGTTCTGGTTATTGTGTTTGATTTTGTTATTAGGTGTTGCTTCTCTTTATCATGTACAGCCACATACCTCTCCTTTCTCGAAGCCTTTGCCCTTCAAGGTTAGGGTTTAGATCACTGCTTGGTAACTCCTCAAGCAATATGATTTATCTACTCATCATAGGTATGCACAACTAGATAAAAGGATACTTGGACTAAATTAATGACATGGAATGTCAAGGGGCTCAATCACCCTATAGAACATAATGCCATAGATATAAGCTTAACTCCATAGATAGTGTGTTTTACAAAGCATCACATATTTTGATCGGCAGGGACTTCCACTTATGCTAGGGCACCAGGACTTCCTAGGGGTGTCTTTTGGAAGTTCTTCCAGTTAAGGGATGGTCTTCACCCTCTTATTTCTCAGATTTAAAACATGCCAGGGGGGCCTGGACATGTTAAGGGTGTTCCAAAATGGGTAAAAGCATGGAAGACAGAGCAGGGAGTATATACAGGGCAATTCAGAAGGCTCTGCTAGATCAAACCAATGTTGCTAAACAGAATTGGGAACCAGAACTGGGGTGAATCATTAATAAGAAATGATGGTTAGAATGTTGGACTTAGCTGATAGAGCAGCGATGGACAACAGAAGCTGGTACAGCACCCTCAGAGCCTTGCATAAGATGGGACTATCACCAGATGATAAGTGCTGGAGATGCCTAGACCAAGGAGGATCCCTGACACATATTTTCTGGTCTTGCCTGTGTCTCACCACCTTTTGGAAGGGCATACACCAGACCTGCCAAGAGGCCTTGAGCATGAGGTACTGTATTAATGTTTTTTCTCTCTCTGTACATTCTGGGGCTTCCAGCATTCTCAGCCATCAGGAATCCCCCTCACCTCTGCTAGTAGGTGTAAGCCAGCATAAAGGCCAAATGCCTCATATTGATGGCCTTGAAATCACAGGTGATCCCTTCACACAGGAGATGGGTTTTTATTTGACTCTATAACGATACTCAAAATATCAAAAGGTGTGGGCACAGAACCTGACCTCTTCCATGTGTCAATAACCTGGACATAACTAAAACTTGCTGTGGTTCATAGCCTTGATATATCTCTGAGAATGGGAAACTTATAAGTTTCTTTTATTCATAAATTTCAGAACTTGAGAAAATGTGTCTATTTTAAATATTTATATTGACATTAAAGGTTCCTCTCTCTTTCTTGTTATTTTCTTTGGTTGGTTGGTTGTTTACTTATTGCTGTATGTGCTGGTTTAACTCCATCCAGCAATGTTGGTTCTACTGATACCCAACCTCATTATGGACAGGGCTTAGAGAATCATTAACCCCACAATAGTCTTGTTCTGCAGACTTTGTTCACTTCACCTCTGGGGGTTACTATCTAGATTTTCTTATCTTAGACCAAAGTGGGGAGGCCCTTTATGGTCTACTGAGAGACTTTGACATTAATAGCCATTTATATTATTAGCTTTCCTTATGAAACTGCATGTATTCATGTGATTTGTGAAACATAAGCGCCTGCACAAGGCTGTGGTGCTCTGGCAACTTGAAACATAGAAACAGAAAAACAAGGCAACTCACCACCACATATGTTACTGACATCACAACTAGATTTAAAAAAAAAAAACATTTATTGCACACACTTGCTCACCTGACACATTTTTGGTCCAGCAGGACCCTTTCTCAAAGGCTAAAGCATCACATAAAACTCAAACAATTTATATAGAACAGTTGATGACATCACAATTATACAAATTCAAAAGCACCAATAGACAAACAGCATCTTAGATCACATAATTACTACTAAAAGAAATATATATAAATAAATATAATAAAAAAGACTCTATTTATCAATTACACCAAAACAGTATCAGATATTGTAGAAATCTTAAAATGCATATTATATAAAAGACTTACACCTGGGAACAAACAATAAAAATGTGGGGGGGAGGTGGACATTTTCTTTATGCGAGAAAGAGATATATGAAGAAATTAAGGGAAACCAAACTCTTTATCATGTAGGTATAAAAATCTTCATCTATTTTCTCCTTTCTTCCAAATATGGCTTTAAATCGAAACCACAATTTAAACCTGGACTCTTATGAGCTTTCAGATGGAGAATCCAAAAGGTTTCTCTCTTCAAAATCAAAATTTCTATAATTACCCCCCTGGGATTCAGACAAACTTTATCTATTGCCATATATGTGAATTTATGTTCTATACCATCATGCTTGTTATTGAGAACATGTGCTGCCATGGCGTACAGAGGATCACTTCTAGCTATGGCCCTCTGATGTTCCCCCACTCTCATTTTGAAACTCCTTTTGGTTTTTCCTACATTGAAGGCTTGACAAGTACAAATAGCTAAACAATTGATCCCACTCGTACTGCATATTGTCATCTGGCATATGGCAAACTCATTTGTGGAGTTTACAGTAGAAAAGGTTTTGTTCTCTTTAACAACACTGCAGTACATACAATTGTTGCACTTAAAGCAACCCAGAGGTTTATTGGGCCAAATCTGATTTTCCTTTCTATCCACAAAATGGCTGTTGACTAAAGAACCTTTAAGACTTTTTGCTCTCCTAAAAGCTAACCTAGGGTTTTGTTTTGCCACCTCTTGTAAATTTTATTCTGCTTGCAGGACCCCCCCCCAATGTTTATGGATAATATTAACAAATAAGTTTGCATGTGCTGAATAAGTTGCTACCACATTTAATCTTGTATTATTCCCTTTTTCCTTACTGTGTTGTTCTAATAAAGTTTTTCTCTCAACTGTATCAGTTTCCCTTCTTGCCTTCTGAAACTTATTGTGACTATAACCCCTTTTCACAAATCTCTTTTCAATATTTTTGCACCCTTCACAAAGTTTTCCTGCATGCTGAAATTTCTTTTAGTCCTAAGGAATTCACCTTTAGGGATGTTGGCTGTCGTATTGGTCAAATGGCAACTAGAAGCCATCAATACAGTGTTGCCATCAAAACTTTCATTAAAAATATCTGCACTGAAACTTTCCTTATGATCTTGTGTTATAGAAATATCCAGATGAGATATCTGATCTTCACTTAGTTCATATGTGAATCTGAGGTTTTGGTTCATGGAATGTAAATATTCCACAAACTCCTAAAGTTCCAAGGAAGTCCCCCTCCACAGTAAAATAACGTCATCGATAAAGCGTCTCCACATAACAGTGTTATTGTGGAAATGGTTCACCAATGGATCATGGATATATTTTTGTTCCTACTGGCCAATGTAAAGGTTGGCTATGGAGGGGGCACTTGTGGCCCCCATGGCCGTACCCTCTATCTGTCTATAATTTCCCTGGTCGAAGGTAAAAATATTACATTTTATAATAAATTCCATAAGTTTAAGCAAAAAAATCAACTGGTGAAATAGAAGCATCCTGGTCTTTATTTAAGAAAAAAGCCATGGCATCCAAAGCTCCCTCATGAGGGACATTGGTGTACAATAATTCTATATCCAACTTGACCAGAGTGATTCTCTCTTGAATATGTACATTGTCTAAAATCCTGAGAATATCCTTGGTGTCTCTTACATATGAGGGGAGGCTTTCTACATGTAGTCTCAAAAACGAATCCAAATATTAGGAAAGACTTTCAGTTAGAGACCCCACCCCACTAACTATGGGGCAGCTTGATGGGTTTACCAATGTCTCATGAACCTTAGGCAACAAATAAAACATTGTCATTGTCATTGAATCTTTTATTAAGAAATCTTGCACATGTTTTGTTATATACCCATCCATGAAAGCATTGTTTATTTTTTCATCTATAATACTTTTGTACTCCCAAAGTGGATTCACGCTTACTTTCTGATAGAAAACCTCATTCTGTAACTGTTGTAAAGCCTCCTGTACATAATCACATTTGTTGAGTATTACCACAGCCTCCCCACTTATCTGCCTGCTTGATTATGATATCACAATCTTGTTACAACATTTTTAAAGCATTTCTTTCTCCAGAAGTTAAATTATCAAAACTACATGCAGGCAGGTTATCAAATAATAAATCCAAGTCCCTTTCCACCAGTTGTCAAAACACATTTACTGCAGCACACATGGGTGGACAAAAAGTTGAATGCAGTTTAAAACATTCAAAATTTGATTTGGGTGCAGTTTCTCTATCCTCACTTTTCTGAAAAAGGGCTGCAAGATTTAATTTTCTACACAGGAGGCTGACATCAGTCATAGTTTGTACTTTATCAATGGGTGTCACCAGGACAAAGTTAAGGCCTTTACGTAGCAGTGATTCCACGCTTTTGGTCAAGACATGATTAGATAAATTTATCACTTGCCTATTGGAAACATCAGTATCAAGAGAAACATGCCCACTCACCTCCTCCTCCCTCCACAGAATGGTCTCCGGATATAATGTTTCTGATGAAAGTCCTGTAATGGCTGTTTTCTCTCGCTTCCCCCCCTCCCTATCTTCTCCCTCTCCCTCTTCCTCTTCCTCTTGGTTTTGCACTGTAATAGTCCCCTTCCAGCCTGTGACTCATGTGTGATTGAAAATGTGTCTGTTGATTTTGGGGGGGCTGTTCTATCAATGGAGGAGGAGGTGCTCGATGTTCTAATTGTTGATCTGTCCTTTGCTCTAAAAAAGGATCGCGGTTTCTAGACATACCATCTTCACTTTTGGTCTCACTTACATCCATGCTAAAGTCGAAAGACACATTCTTTTTCAATATGCCCTTCTGATTTTTGTCTTTTTGTTTCCACATGTAAACAATCCCTGATTCATAGTCTCCTTTGTCCCTTGTGAATTTGACTTGTTTCACCCTTTTTAGATCAGCATCCAATTTTTGTATTGTATCTTTAAGTCTTTTATTCAGTCTATCAAACTCATGTACATTGTTGGTGTAAAAGTTTTAAACTTCAGTCTCTTGAACTTTAAGTTATTCCTTAATTTTAGATTCTTGTTCCTGTGAGTATTTAATAATAAGATCTATAGGTTTAAAACTGGCTTCAGACAAAATACGCTCCCATTCCTGCAGGAACACTATATTATCTAAGCCATATACTGGTTTCATGTCTATTCTGAGTCCCCTTGGTATTCACTTTACCTGTAGGTAGGCTTCCATATTGGTTTTAGTCCAGTATATTCTATGGAGTTGAAAAGTAAATTTTTCCCCCTTTTTATATGCCTTCTTTAAAGATAAAGCTTCTGAACCCACTGCCGTAATGGGGCTTGCCATTTAAAAGGCAAGCCAGGTTGTCCTGGTAGCCAGCCAGAAAGGAATGCTGGAAGGGGAAGGGGAAGGGGGAGGGAGAAGGGGCGGGGTCAGCAGGGGAGGGGGAGGGGTTATGACCTCAGAAAAGGGTCATACAACCTAGCTGGAGCTCGCTGGCTATTGGCCAAAGGGAAGGGCTAGTAGTGGACCTGATTTTGGGGTCCTTATGGGGCTATTTAAGGCCAGGTAAGCCCAAAATTGGACTCTTTCTTGCTGTAATTTTCAGCACATTGTTGGCAGGACAAGGTAAGGCAGGGTAGGCTGGGGGAAGTGCTGACCCCCCTGCTGAATCCGTTTGTTAGCTTTGGTTGTGGTGGACGAATGAAGCGAGGTAAAGGGGGTAGTACCAGCTGTGGTGCAGGCATCAGAGCCAGTCCTGGAAAGAACGGCAGAAAAGGATTTAATTGTGGCATATTGGTTGATTTTGGTGGGTTTTGTGAAAGGAAGCTTGGGGCGGCATCTCCTTCAGAGGAGGGTACAAGATTCAGGGCCAGACATATCAGGTTGTATGGCTGGCCAAAATGCAGCGATATGGAAGGTGTGTGAGGCCCAGCAGGGTGGGTCCCGCTCGTCGGGTAGGATTCATCTCCCGGTGCTTGGTTCATGCAACAGAAGCCCTTGGGCTAGGGGCCTGGGAGCAGGCCGATGCCCGCGAGGGAGGAGAGTGGCAGAGTAAAAAGGGACATGCCAGGACAGCGTGTAGCATGCCGGAGCAGGGCGGGGAACTGGCCTGAAGCATACTAAATAACAAGGTGTCCCATTTAAAAGGACAGATTGAGCTGTATTTGAGAGAAGTAGGAATGGCGTGTGGGAGTAGGAAAGCAATGGCGGGTGGGGTGCCCTCTAGTGAGCGTGGTAAGTAACTGGTTGGCACTGAGGCATACATTGAGGAGAGCAGCATGAGCAGAGGGTCGCGAGGTAGCTAGAAGCAGGCTGATGGAAGGTGTGCTGTGGCTGTGGTGGGTAGGGAAAGCCTACCGATCTGTTTGGGCCTTTTGGGGCTTTGCGCATTCCAGGGGAGGCTGAGATGGGTGGGGGGAATATATGGTGACTGGGCAGTTTCTCGGGTGTGGGAAGACCTGGGCCTAGGCCTAGGCCTTGGCAGTGGTGTGCAGTCTGTAAGGAAAAAGGCCTATGCCACGTGGGGGGGCAAGTGGTCAGGCCTGGGGCAGCGGTGAGCGGAGTGAGCAATACAATGTGGATGAGGCTTGGGGGAGCAGGGCTCCTGGAATAAGAGAAGCAGAGCATGGGGGGGAGGCTAGCCAGAATGGTGGGGGTGGAGAGGCCACATGAGACAGCTGCCATGTGGTGGCATCGAAAAAATAAATTAAAAATGTAGCGTTTACAGAGCTGCAAGGTCTAAAAGGGCTGAATGGTATGCCAGAATCAGCGCCTGGCATGTGTGGTAGGTGGAAATTTAACAGTGCATTGGTGCTCAAGTCAAGGTTGAGGACAGCAATAGCTGGTGCTGCTTTTGGGGGAAGGTCAACGAAGTGCTAGGAATATAGGTGATAATGTGAGGCAGGTGAGGATTTTAACTGTGCATGGGTGCATCCTAATGTGGAAAAAGGGGCAGTAGCTGTTGCTGCTTTTGGGGGGAAGGTTGATGGCTGGGGTCCAGGGAGGCAGTTAAAGGCGGTAACTGAGGGGTGTGGCCGGGGGCAGGGCTTTGAACAATGGTGCCATCGAGGCCGCGAGGCAGGTGAGGGGGGCTCGGGGAGGCTGACCATGAGGCATGTACGCCAACATGTCTGGGGGGCGGTGGACATATGGGATGGATCCGGGTGAGAGTAATGCCACAAGGGCATGCAGCTTTGACCATTTAGGGGCCGAAAAGGTGGGCAGCCATACCCAGGGGGCTATGTAATAAGACAGGGCATGGAGGAATGTTGGGCTGATCTTTGTCATTTTTGTGCAGTCCAGGGTCATCAGAAACAATTGCACTCAAGAGAGCCCCGGCATCAAGCGTGGCCATGTTGGTGGAGGCAGGGAAGCTAATGGCACAAATGATGGAGTTTGTGGAAGCAGCAAAGAAGAGAGAGGCAGAAGAGGAGGCCCAGAGGAAGAGGAAAGAGCGAGATGAGAGGGCTGGACCCAGAAAAGGGAACAAGAGGCTGAAGCAGGCGGTACCCAGCCCACCTGTGGAGCCTGCCGTGGTCCCAGTGGGGCCCTGTTCAAATGGGGGTATGGACGATGTAGATATGCATATTGAAGCTGATTTGAAATAATATATGGAGGGATTGCTGGGGGACATGGGGGAGGATGGGATTGCGAAGTTGGAATGAGGTCTGAAAGCCATCAAGGATGGAGGCAAGGGGGGAAGGAGGGCGCGGGCACCTCAGGTGGAATGCGGAAGCTGTATGAGGGGGCACCTGGTTTTACACTGGGTGACCACGTGCCGGTCTCAATAAAAGAGAAGATCTGTAAGGGTGAGTATATGGATATCTTTGGGCTAGTAGACGAAGAGACGGCTAGAAAGTACGAGCAGAGGGAGTCAGTGGGCAAGTCAGAGATGGCTGTAGTGCTGGCAGTGGTCAGGCATAAGGTGGAGGAGGCCCGGCTTAAAGGGAAGAGCATAGAAACATGGCAAGTGGGCTTCATAATTTACAGCATGCTGGTTTTAGAGAAACAGCTGGCCCTAGTGATACCACTGTTGATGAACATGGCAATTATCCAAGAAGCCTATCAGGCCAAGTAGGGTTTTGGGTGGCTCAAATATGATGAGGCTTTCCAGAGGAGGATGGCGGGAAAAGGGGACCTAAGATGGGATTGTGCCCATGCTGAGTCATGGGTCAGAATGCTGTCTGGCTCAACCGGTGGGCAGGTGGCGGACCAGGTGAAGCGGGTAGCCCTGGCAGCGGGGGCCAAGGCATGCTGGGCCTATAACAGGGCTTTGTGCACATGACTTAGCTGCAAATTTCAGCATGCTTGTTCATGATGTGGGGGACCACACCTGGCAACAACATGCAGGCAAGGGGGTGACAAAAGTGGGCAGGCCAGTGGGCAGCCACTGTTGCAGCCTTTTTGGGGCAGCCGGGGGAGGCCCAGGAGAGGACAGGGGGCCCGGAAGAGGTGGATTTGCCTCCAACTATGGGTGGCACTAGAGCAGGAATGTGTGGCGGGTGGTGGGGCCACACATTGGGCTGCACCCCCATCAAGCTGGGTGTGGTGGAAGCATGAACCATGGGGTACCCCGACAAGGAAGGGGCGGCCCTGCTGAGGGAAGGGTTTAAGGCAGGTTTTCCATTGGGATTCAAGGGGTTATGGGTAAGGATGTGGGCCAAGAATCTGGCCTCAGTAAAAGGGAAAGAGGACATAGTTTGGGGAAAAATCAAGAAGGAAGTCAGGGCGGTGAGGGTGGAAGGGCCATTAGGCAAACCTCCCTGCAGGCAGTTCCAGGTGTCACCCCTGGGGTGGTACCTAAAAAGCAAGCAGGGGAATTCCATCTCATCCACCACCTGTCTTACCCAGAGGGAAGGTCAGTGAATGCAGGGATCCTGGAAGAGTTGAGCATGGTGTCATACATGTTTCTGGATCAGGCGGTTGAGCTGATACAGGTGGCTGAAGGGGCATAGCTTGCAAAGATGGACATCAATTCCACATTCCAGCTGTTGCCAGTCCACCCAGCAGACTGGGACCTGCTGGGTTTCCAGTTCGATGGCAATCTGTACTTCAATAAAGCAATGCCCATGGGGTGCTCCGTGGCCTGCTCAACGTTCGAGGAGTTCAGTTCATGGGTACAGTGGGTATTTGGGTTACAGTATGGGCACAGGAGGGTGGTGCACTATCTGGATGATTTCCTCTTGATAGGGAAAAGGTAGGCGGAAGCCCAGAAGATGTTGTGGGACTTCCAGGACATGTGCAGTGTCATTGGGATCCCCTTGGCAGTAGGTAAAATGGAGGACCCCGGCCCGCAGGCTGGAGTTTCTGGGGACTGAAGTAGACACCAAACAGAAGTATTTTCGCCTGCTGGGGGACAAGGTGTCCTGTTTGAAGGGGTTACTGGCACTGGTGTCAGGGAGGAGGAGGGTGCCGCTGGTACAGGTACAGCAGCTGCTGGGGCACCTTCATTTTGCCTGCAAGGCCATAAGCTCAGGCAGGGCCTTTAAGGCAGTTGGGGAGGGCCACAGGCAAGGTCAAGCAGCCCCACCACTGGGTAGACATTAGTAAAGGGGTGCGGAAACATCTCCAAGTGTGGGAGGTTTTCTTGGAGTCTTACAATAGGGTAACATTCTGGCAAGAGGAGTGGGCCTATAATGTGGACCACGAGCTGTTTACAGACACAGTGGGGGGTCTCGGGTTGAGGGCCTACTTTCAAGGGGAATGGGTATTGGAGGCATGGCCAGAGGAGTGGAAGGAAAGGGGGTGGACCAAGGATATCACGTTTCTCAAGATCTTCCCCATATGGGTGGCCTTGGAAATATGGGGAGAGCGTATCACGGGGCAGTGCATCTCTTTCTGGTGCGATAACAAAGGGGTGGTGGAAGTAATCAACAGGCAGAGTGGTCATACGGAATCAGTGGGGTGGGTACTGAGGAGTTTGGCATTGTTGGGGCTGCGCTTGAACTTGTCCATCAAGGCACAGCACATTGAGGGGATATGGAATGAGGTGGCTGACTGTCTTTCTCATTTGCAGATCGATCGTTTCCGGGATTTGGCACCACAGGCCACACCTACCGGGACCAGGGTTCCGACCTGGATGTGGAGGATTGGAGGCCTTACATAGAGGGTCATGGGTGGCCAACACCTTGAAAGCCAACGGAGGAGCATGGGAGGGCTTCCAGGCATTTCAGGTGGGGATGGGGTGGGGGACTGGGGAGCCAGTGCAAGAGGAGCATGTAGTGAGGTACATGGTGAAAAAATGGGAGGATGGGGTGGCCCATGCCACCATGGTGGTTCAGCATGCAGAGATCAGCTAGGCTTGCCAGGAGCGGGGATGGCTGGAAGTGGTGGGTGGGCCGTAAAATGGATGGTCATGGGGTGGCAGAGGGGGAAGGACAATCGGCAGGATGGGAGGAGGTCCATTCATAGCCCCCTGCTCATGAGATTGCTATGGACACTGGACCACGTCTGCCGCTCTGCAAATGAGGCTTGTCTCTTTTGGGCCATATTTGCAGTCTTGGCTGGGGGGCCTTTCGGGTTGGGAAGATGGTGGTGCCATGGAAGGGGGCAGCCATGGCAGGCCTACAAGAGCACAATGTATGTGTGGAAATGGAGAGGGTGGTCATCCAGCTCCCAAGGTCCAAAACAGACCAAGGGGGCTGGGGGACCACCGTGGAGATATGCAGGCAGATGAATGGAGAACCATGCACGGTCCAGGCTGTGAGGGAGTATAGTAGAACATGGGGGCTACTAAGGGGGGCCTGGTTCATGCATGGGGATGGATCCTCAGTGACAGGGTATCAGGTGGGAGCGGTACTGAAAACAGTGGTCGCATTTGTAGTCGAGGACCCCGTCCAGTTTGCCCCACATTCTTTCTGGATTGGAATGGCAATGAAGCTAGCTGCTGCTGGGGTGGGAGAAGCTGAGGTCAAGTGGGTGGGGAGATGAAGTTAAATTGTTTCAAGCATTATGTGAGGTGCTGACAATGGCTAATGGGTGTCCTTTTCTCTCTCCCCACAGCAGGTTCCAAGCAGCAAGTGTGGATCACGGGGTACTCGTTCATATATTGGGCAGAGAGGTTTGCAGCCACCACAAAGATAGGGACGCAGCTGCACCTGTGGAGAGAAGCACACCAGAGTATGATAGAAGAGCAAGAGAGGCATGAGGTGGTCGCAGTTGCTCCCCGTACTGGGAGAACTGCGGGTGCATTGCGGCTGGCCAGACTGCATTATTGTACATCTGGGGGGCAATGACTTGGGGACATTGCCTTGGGGGTCCCTGATGAAAGACATAACTGCAGATTTGGAGAAGATGAAGAGCTGGTGGCCCAGAGTGGTTATAGGCTGGTCGGAGAACACCTCCAGGAGGGTTTGGAAGGGACCGAAGGGTCCAAAGGAGGTGGTACAGAAACGATTGAACAGGAAGGTAGCCAGGGTGGTAGTTGAGATGGGGAGGTCCACATTACGCATAGGGACATCTCATATGAGGAGGAGGCAGTGTACTGGGGGGACAGGGTTCATCTGACCAAGTTCGGTATGGACCTGTTCCTTCGCCCGTTTGGGGAATTAGTTGGGGAAATTAACAAAAAAGGTTTGAGGGGTTAACCCACAAGGGGTATCCCTCTCTTCCATCACAAGCTGGAGATGGGTCAGTGGAAGACTTGGGAACAAGAGGGGAAAAGCGGGGGCAGGTAGGGAGAAGGGGCAGGTATCATGGGCTGGGGACAAAAAGAACCCAGGCGTGGGAGTAATGGGGGAGGGGGAGGGATAAAGAACTAGGGGGTGGATCAGCTGTGTCCATGCCTAGTGGGGGAGAGAAGGGTCTGGGTAAGTGCGGTACCCGGTAATGGTGATGAAAAGGGGGGAGCCAGATCATGGTGTCCAGACCCTGAGAAGCAGTGTCATAAGAGGAGGAGAGCCAGAAGAAGAACCACACGAGAGGGAAGACGGGACTGTTATGTCCCAGAAGAGACTGGGGACTGTTAGGTTCAAATTGTAAATATGGAATTGTTAGACATAAAATGGGATGTAAATGTATGAATTTAACCATGCCTTTACAAATAAATAAATACTGCCAGCGAGCATCCAAAAGTAACAAGGAATGGTCTGAGTTATTTCTGGGTGGGGATTCAGGGACAATGGGGCTTGCCATTTAAAAGGCAAGCCAGGTTGTCCTGGTAGCCAGCCAGAAAGGAATGTTGGAAGGGGAAGGGGGCAGGGTCAGCAGGACAGAGGGAAGGGTTATGACCTCAGAGAAGGGTCAAGACCCAAAGCTGCATGGATTCGCAGTAGGAAGGTCATGTCAGATGAATCTAATTGATTTCTTTGACTAGGTGGCCAAAGTGATAGACCAGGGAAGGGCTATGGATATGGCCTACCTGGATTTTAGCAAGGCATTTGACACAGTCCCGCACAAAAGATTAAGAATCAAGTTAGCCAGCCTGGGAGTAGGTCCTAGGGTGGTAGCCTGGGTAGCAAACTGGCTACACAACAGGACACAGAAGGTAATAGTGAATGGAACTCATTCCGAAGAAAGGGGGGTTACTAGTGGAGTACCTCATGGCTCAGTACTGGGTCCAATCCTCTTTAATGTCTTTATAGGTGACATTGCAGAGGGTCTGGAAGGAAAGGTATGCCTCTTTGCAGATGACACAAAGATCTGTAAAAGAGTTGATACACAAGGAGGGTAGAAAGGATGAGAAGGGACTTGGCAAAGTTGGAGGAATGGTCAGACGTATGGCAACTTAGATTCAATACAAAGAAGTGCAAAGTAATGCACCTGGGAAAGAAAAACCCAGGAGAAGAGTACACAATAGCAGGGGAGGTATTAACAACAACAATAATGGAAAGGGACCTGGGGGTAGTTATATCAGATGACCTAAAGGTGGGTAAGCAATGTGAAAAGTCAGTAAGAAGAGCCGGGGGGATACTGGGATGCATAGGGAGGGGCATCACAAGTAGAAAAAGGGAAGTGGTTGTCCCACTGTACAGACAGTTGGTGAGACCCCATCTGGAGTACTGCATGCAGTTTTGGAGACCCCATTTATGCAAGGACATAGACAGGATGGAAGCAATCCAGAAGAGGGCAACTACAATGGTGCAGGGTCTGCATCAGAAACCATATGAAGAGAGACTGAGAGAGCTTAATATGTATACCCTTGATGAAAGGAGGGACAGAGGGGATATGATAGAAGCTTTCAAGTACCTCAAGGGAATCAACAAAGTCCAGGAGGGTAGCATCTTTCAGAAAAAGAGATGTGCAAGAATAAGGGCGCACAATTTAAAGATAGAGGGGCTTACGACTCAGGGGTAATATGAGGAAATTATTTTTCATGGAGAAAGTGGTGGACACATGGAACCACCTTCCTGGGGAGGTTGTGGGGTCTAAAACAGTGGGGGAATTCAAACATGCATGGGACAGACATAAAGTAATTATAGTGGGGGATTGCAGGAAGTAGGCTGTTGGTTAACTAGAATCTACAGCTTATCCAATAGGTAGGGAAATGGGCAGACTGGGTGGGCCAAGTGGTCCTTATCTGCCGTCAAAGTCTATGTTTCTATATGACCTGGTTGGAGCTCGCTGGCTATTGGCCAAGGGGAGGAGCTAGTAGAGGTTCTGATTTGGGGATCCTTAGGGGCTATGTAAAGCCAGGAAAGCCCCAAATCAACCACTTTCTTGCTGTAATTTTCCCACCCACTCTCCTGGCAAGAAAGGGAGGGGAAAGGTGATATAGGCACTGTAGGGAGAGGTGCA
Source organism: Neoceratodus forsteri (assembly GCA_016271365.2). Taxonomy (NCBI): domain Eukaryota; kingdom Metazoa; phylum Chordata; order Ceratodontiformes; family Ceratodontidae; genus Neoceratodus; species Neoceratodus forsteri. Next base: position 470,664,316 of record CM057452.1, on the reverse strand, counting down.
AGGTGGAAGCACCTTTAAGGGGGCCCGGCACAGGCCAGGTGGGTCCACAGCTGGGTGGCCAGGGTCCGGGAGGCTAGGTGGAGCCCCACCGGCAGGTATGTGAGTAAAAAGAGGGAGACTGGAGGAGGAAGGGAAGGCTTGGGAGCAAGAGGGAAAAGGGGCAGGTAGATGGGGAAGGGGTGAGGTACCATGGGCTGGGGACAAAAGAACCCAGGTGTGGGAGTAATGGGGGAAGGGAGGGATATAGAACTAGGGGGGTGGATCAGCTGTGTCCATGCCTAGATGAGGGGAGAAGGGTCCAAGTAAGTGTGGTACCAGGTTATGCTGATGAAAAGGGGGGGCCAGATCACGTTGTCTGGACCCCGAGAAGCAGACATTGTAAGAGGAGGAGAGCCAGAAGAAGAACCACATGACAGGGAAGATGGGACTATTACGTCCCAGAATAGATTGGGGACTTATGTCCGAATTATAAATATGGAATTGTTAGACATAAAATGGGATGTAAATGTATGAATTTAACCATGCTTTTATAAATAAATAAATACTGCCAGCGAGCATCTAAAAGTAACAAGGAATGGTCTGAGTTATTTCTGGGTGGGGCTCAAGGGGCAATGTCCATTTCACCTAATAAAAAAAGGATTTGCCGCTCCTGCAGCATGCAATAGCTGATCCACAAGACCTGCCAGGTGTGTAGATACCGGCGTCTGGGATGCATCAAACACCAAATTCAGAGTGCTCTCGAAAGACATTTTTCACTTAAACTGGTGCAAGAAAACTGCCACTGTTAAGGTCGGTTGTGGTTTTACACAGGCACTTGCCCGCAACCTGTGGATTGTAGTTCAAAAAATGAAGATTTGTGAAACATAAGAGCCTGCACAAGGATATGGTGCTCTGGCAAATTGAAACATAGAAACAGAAAAGCAAGGCAGCTCACCGCCACATATGTTACTGACACCACAAATAGATTTAATAAAAACTATTTTATTACACACTCTTGCTCACATGATACATTTCTGTCCAGCAGGACCCTTTCTCAAAGGCTAAAGCATTACATAAAACTCAAACAATTTATAGAGAACAGCTAATGACATAGAAACATAGATTTTGATGGCAGATAAGGACCGCTTGGCCCATCACAATTATACAAAATCAAAAGCACCAATAGACAAACAGCACCTTAGATCACATAATTATTAACTAAAAGAAATATATATACATAAACATAATAAAACACACTCTTTATCAATTACACCAAAACAATATCAGATATTGTAGATCTCTTAAAATGCATATTATATAAAAAAATCTCACACCTAGTTAAACTTATGGAATTTGTTCTAAAATGTAATATTTTTACCTTCGATCAGGGAATTTATAGACAGATAAAGGGTAAGGCCATGGGGACCACATGTGCTCCCTCCATAGCCAACCTTTACGTTGGCCAGTGGGAACAAAAATATATCCAAGATCCATCAGTGATCCGTTTCCACAATAACATTGTTATGTGGAGATGCTTTATCAACAATGTTATTTTACTCTGGAAAGGGACTTCCTTAGAACTTCAGGAGTTGGTGGAATATTTACAATCCATGAACCAAAACCTCGAATTCACATATGAACTAAGTGAAGATCAGATATCTTCTATGGATATTTCTATAACACAAGATCATGAGGGAAGTTTCAGTACAGATTTTTCACAAAAGTATTGATGGCAACATTGTATTGATGGCTTCTAGTTGCCATTCAGCCCATACGATAGGCAACATCCCTAAAGGTGAATTCCTTAGGACTCGAAAAAATTGTAGCACACAGAAAAACTTTGTGAAGGGTGCAGAAATACTTGAAAAGAGATTTGTGGAAAGGGGTTATAGTCACAATAAGATTCAGAAGGCAAGAAGGGAAATTGATACAGTTGAGAGAAAAATTGTATTAGAACAACACAATAAGGAAAAGGGAACACTACAAGATTAAATGTGGTAACAACGTATTCAGCACATGCAAACTTATTTGCTAATATTATTCATAAACATTGGGGGGGGGTTTCTGCAAGCAGAAGAAAAATTACAAGAGGTGGCAAAACCAAACCCTAAGTTAGATTTTAGGAGAGCAAAAAGTCTTAAAATATTATTTAGTCAACAGCCATTTTGTGAATAGAAAGGAAAATCAGATTTGGCCCAATAAACCATTGCGTTGCTTTAATTGCAACAATTATATATACTGCAGTGTTGTTAAAGTGGGCAAAACCTTTTCTACTATAAACACCACAAAGGAGTTTGCCATATGCCAGATGACAACATGCAGTATGAGTGGGGTCATCTATTTAGCTATTTGTACTTGTCAAGCATTCTATGTAGGAAAAACAGAAAGGAGTTTCAAAACGAGAGTGGCGGAACATCAGAGAGCCATAGCTATCCCTACTACTCTGTGCAGGAGACATTGAGAGGAACCTTGGCCACCCTAATTCCCACATAGCCCCCTCCAACAGCACCTGGAAAAATGCCCCAGGGCTAAAAATCACCCTTATAAATGTATGCAGTCTCCCCTTCAAATACCATGACCTGGAAGCATGGGTTGAGCAATACAAACCCCACATCCTGGGACTTTCCGAGACATGGCTAAAACCTCACATTACTGATGTCACCTACCAACTACCTGGGTACTCCTCCCACCGCCTGAACAGACCTGGCAAAAAAAAAGGGGGAGTGGAGTAGCTCTGTTTTTCAAGGAATCCCTATCAGCCAACATAGTTCTTCGCTCCGACTCAACCACTCCCAGTGAATGGCTTATCATCAAACTCACTCTGAGAACTAGCAAAAAAACTCTACATCAGGTGCTGCTACAATCCCCCTATGGCCGGAACAGAAGGCTTAAACAGCTTCCTCTCTGGCCTGGGCTCCATATCCCCACACAGAGACTCAATTCTCTTGGATGATCTCAATCTAAACTGGCTCTGTTTCCACTAGCCTGACAATACCTCCCTCCTAAAACAATACAACCTGGCCCAAACTATTAACCTTCCCACAAGGCATAACCCTCGCAAGGGCACACACACACACTCCTGGGAGGACTGTGTCCTGCACGCTGGTACCATGGCTGACTCCATTAGCGATCACTCCCCTACGTACCTTCTCTGATCATACAAACTTTAACAGCCCCCACTCAAATACCTGTCTTTCTGTAACTTCAGAAGCCCAAACACCCTCGTCCTTCTCTTTGAGGTACTGGACTGGTCTGCCATTTTCTCAGAATCAAATCCAACCCAGGCAGCATCCATGTTCACTCAAGCTCTCCTGACTCTACAGAACAAATCACCACAGAACTAGGCGCTTCAGGGAACCATCCAAATGGAGTGGTCCTCACATAAATATAAACTGAAACAAAAAAGCAAAAAATGAATTACCCACTCTGAATGGAAAAAACCTAGTTGCAGCTCAAAATGAAATGACTTTCAAATTAATGAAGCTGTTCACAAAAGTATGTAAAAAAATACTTTTTATTATTTCACATCATAAAAAACATAGTTTAGGATTTAAAATACATAACAAGGTTTCTACTTATTAGTGCATTGTGATGGCATCATAATTTTGACAATAAGAACTGCATCGTAATTTTAGCAATATAAACAGTGGACATAGCATAATACAGCTTAAAGCTGAATGCTAAAAAACAGAGACAAACGCATGAAGGGACGGCAGTTCACACCAGCAACAGATAAGTCCCTAAGGGCAAAAACCTTACGTTTCACTACGACTGGGCGGAGCTTCTTCAGAGGTTAAGGATCCATACATATGCTCCCTAATTATAATACAATCAATAAAATGGAAAGGCAATCAATCATTTATACTATTAAAAACACATCTAATTCTCATGCTAATTCCAATACATAAGTTTTTATCCAATTCCACTAAATAAAACCCAATAATAAACATTGCTAATTTATCCAAACACCTTATATTTATCCTTTAAACATATAGGCCCGGATATTCAAACTGTGTCAGGCTGTGGCGCAAGCCTGGGCGCAGCTCAACTTTGTTGCGTAGGGGTGTGGCCTGGGCGATATTCAACGGAGCTGCGCTATGGCGCAGCAGCTTTGAATATCACACCCTGGCCACACCCACTGTGCATGGCGCAGTGGCACTGCGCCAGCGCAAGTGGCCAGAGTGGAGCATGGAGATTTGCTAGCACAAGTGCCTTTGCGCCATGCACAGCACCTGCGATATTCAAAAGGGGACATACAAATGGGGCCATAATTTATGTAAGGCGCACAGGGGGCCATTTGCATCTCATTACGGTCCCATTTGCATGCCATTAGCATGCAGGTGCGCTGATCCCCAATGACTTGCACCTGGTGCCCTGCCAGGCAGCAGCCATCGGGGACCGACGCCCCCTGCAGCCAGATCGCGGGCATTCGTGTAAAATAAAAAAAAAGACATCCAATATCCCTGGTGGTCCAGTGGACCTCTATGTGCCTGATCACGAGCATCGGTATAGTCCCCCCCCACGTTCAATATCCCTGGTGGTCCAGTAGACTGATCGCGGGCATCTGTAACACTACAGACCCCTACTACCTGGTGGTCTAGTGTACCCCCTCCCACCCGCCCACTGAGCCCCACTGCCCCGCTCCCCGTCAGCCGGCGGGTGGCAGCCTCACCGCCTGCCGCCTGCCACCCGCCCGACCTGACAGCTTGGTGGGGCTGCATGCCCATTAGTTCACAGCATGAGCCAATGGGCGTGCAGCCTTACCACTGCTCGAATCCAGACTGGCAGATAGATCATTCACATACGGACTAGCTCAGACACAATATAGAGCTGCATGCCCATTGGCTCATACTGTGAACAATGGGCTGCAGCCCCAGCCGTCCGGTCGGTGGGGCTGCAGGCGGGTGGGGCTTCCACCCGCCGCGCTGACGGGGGCGGGTGGTGGGGCTCAGTGGGTGGGTGGGAGGGGGTACACTACACCACCAGGGTAGTAGGGGTCTGTTATGTGTTACAGATGCCCATGATCGGGTGGAGATTGGTCCACTGGACCACCAGAGATATTGGATGGGGGGATTTCGCTCCAGGGATGCCCGTGATGGGGCATGGGGGGGTGCTGCCAGGTGCGGCAGGAACTCGGGTGGCCACACACAGGTGGCAGCTGCCATGTTGCATCCTGCAATGCGGCAGCTCATCTGTGGGTGGCCATCACTTGTTCCTTTTTTGGCTTAACTTTGTGCAGGCGCGGTGAGGTGTGCATGCATGACTCTGCACATCCCGGGCTGAATATCGGGCTGTGCAGTTATGCATGGTACGCCCCCACCTGTGCCTGCATACATTACTGATGTAACCGGCACATCGGGTTTGTCAGCGCACTTTCCCTTTTGAATATCACGCCAGGGCGCATCAGTGGGTTGTGCATGGCACAACACTGTTGCGCCATGTGCAACCCTTTTGAATATCTGGGCCCCAATCTATTACATCTTGAAAAGAATAAACAAATTCAATCTGCCTTTTATAATTTAACAAAAAGACAACAAATTAGATCCAAAATATTACCTAATAATTTTTTTAAAGTTTCACATAGAGATCTACAAAACGTAAATACATGTAGAAGTAGAAACAATTGTAAACCACATTCTTATTAGTAAATATTCATTCACAGTCTCATTTTCTTTTTTCTTTCATTCATGCTTTCCTTTTTGTTGAGATGCCTCAAAAATATTTTCAGGAGCACATCAAAGAAGCAGTGTTTCCAGGATGTTGTAAAGTATACATGCAAGATTGTCTGGAAATTGTTTTGAAAAGTACATCAAAAAGACAAGATTTGCAGCAAATGCTGATAAAAGAAAAGAGAAGACAGCAATCAATACAAGGGGTTATTGAGAGACTTGTAACAATTATAAGAAACAACGTCCTCTCAGCTCATACCCCCACTCCCAGGATGAACAACAACTCATCACTTTTTCCCTTAATGACTATAGCTATTCTTTCATATAGTAATGTAGCTATAAATAGTGCACAAGTTCCACAGAATCATTTAATCCTGGCGGATAGCAAGCCCAAGTTTTAAAAATCCATTTAGTTTCAGCCTGGCTAACCAACGCTTCCCAGTCACTCCCTCATAATTTTCTCTGTATCTTTTGAATATCAAAAAAACTGATTCTATGTTCACTTTTATTCTTTCCAATCAGATGTCTACCTATGGCATATTTTTTGTTAGTTTCTCTCCATGCTCTAACATGTTCCCCTGTACGTATTTTGAACTGGTGAATAGTTCTACCAATATAAAAAGATTTACATTGACATTGCATAATATAAACTACTCCCTCTGAGCTGCAATTAATAAATGCATTACAAAAGATCTCTTTTTTCCCTCTAGGGTGTACTACCGAGTTTCCTTGAATTACATAACTGCAGTAAACACAATGTCCACATTTTTTATTCATATTTGGCACTGTCCACTGAACTGCTCGATGTTGCACTTCAGGATTATACAGAGTTGAAAAACTATATTACCGCTACTGTTTTCTCCTCCGAATACAAATTCAGACTTCTTCTGAGACACATGTAAAAGCCTCTGATCTGTACAGAGAATAGGCCAATGTTTTATAACAATACCTTGCAAACTCTGTACCCCAGTCATATAGGTAGTGATGAATCTTACACTGTCTGACCCCATCTGCTGTTTGTTTTTCACTTTAGGTATTAGTAAAGTAGTCCGATTTAATTCTCTAACTGATTCCACCACCATTGTTGTAATTTTCCTTGTATAACCTCTCGTTCTAAATCTCTCTAGTTGTTCCTTCTCTCTTATATTGTAAGTCTCTGGTTCAGTATAAGTTCTTTTTACATGAATCAACTGTCCCTTTGCAATTGCTTTAATAACATGCTTTGGATGAAAACTAGAGGCATGTAACAAAGTATTAAGATCCATATTTTTTGTGAATAAGTCAGACAGTAGATTTCCATCATTATCCATACATAAAGTCACATCCACAAAATCAATTTGATGCTTTCCTGCTGTCAACACAAACTTCAATGCCAAATTGCTATTATTAAGAAATTTCACAAAATCAAAAAGCCCATTTTCATCTCCTTTCCAGATAATTATAATGTCATCAATAAAGTGCCTCCACAAATCCAACTCAAAAAGAAATGGATTTGTGGAGGTGCTCCTGACCACTTGAAACTCCCATCTTGCCTGAAATAAATTTGCATAACTAGGTGCGAATGTTGCCCCATTGCAGTCCCTCTTACCTGCAAGTAATATTTCGATTTAAACAAAAACATGTTAAATTTAAGAATGAATTTGGACAAATCTAATAGCAGTTTAGTAGGAAGATGATTATCTTCTCTTTGATCTAAAAAATACCTAAGTGCTTCCAGTCCCTCATCGTGTGGTATACACATACACAGAGACTGTACATCCAAAGTGGCAAAACTAGAAGCTTCACTCATTTCAATATCATTTACCACATTCAACAAATCTGCTGTGTCTCTAAGATATGACGGTATTTGTTGTACAATGGGTTTCAAATATGTGTCGACAAATATTGAAATTGGTTCAGTTAACCACCCGATCCCAGATATAATGGGACATCCTGGTGGTTTGTACAAATTTTTACGTATTTTTGGAAAGTATAGATGGTTGGTACTACAGGTTTTTCCACCGTCAAAAAAATTTTCTCTATTATTTAACCAACCCATCTCAACTGCCCATAACAAATACTCGTCGACACGTTGTTTAAAAACCTTTGTGAGATTCCCTGTTAGTTTTCGATAAAAAGTTGAATCAGCAAGTTGGTTCATAATTTCCTCTTCATAATCACAACTATTCATTATTGCTATTGCTCCCCCTTTATCAGCAGGCTTAATAACAATAAATCTATCATTTTGTAATGAATTCAAAGCTTTATTTTCAGACAAAGTAAGATTGTAATATATTTTCCTTTTGTTATTTGTAGTTAGATCCAACTGCATAAGGTCCTTCTCACATATTTTCAAGAATGTAGAGACTGCTGCATCATGTTGTGGACAAAACATAGACTTCACCTTAAATTCCAGTTCGATCGCTTTAACTTCTTCCATCTGACCAGTCGGATTAGAATCCTTCTGAAAAATAGCCTTCAAAGTCAATTTTCTAGCAAACAAGTGAAGATCTATCAGTGCCTGGCTCATGTTGAATCTCTTAGTTGGTACAAAGGACAATCCTTTATTTAATACTGTATTCTCGTCAGTAGTCAGCTTTCTAGATGAAATATTAATGACGTTGTCCTGAACATTGCCTATATTGCTTCTTCACTGTTTATTTAGTGACCTCCTCCACCTCTGCCCCCCATCCTTTGTTTTTCTGGGGGAGTCTGAAGTGAGTTTGTCAACTGCTTCAGTGAGGATTTGAATTGCCCTGATCATGTGTCAGTGTCAGTGGCTCAGTAGGTAGCACACTCGCCTCTGAGGCTGGCAGATCAGAGGGCTGTGGGTTCAGTTCCCACATCTGGCACTTGGGTTAATATCCCAGTATTGACACTGTAGTGCAGCATGAGAGGGGTGCTGCACTTCTGAGGTGCCGTCTTTCAGATGAGACGTTAAACCAAGGTCCCATCTGCCTGGATTGGTGGTAGTTCAGGTGGATGTTAAAGATCCCATGGCACTTATCGAAAAGAGTATGGGAATTTTTTATTGAAAACAAAATATGCAAATCATATGACTTCATACAAAACCATAAGAAAAGAATTCAAAAACAGAAATAAGTATTACTGCATACATGGAGTACAAACAAAAATAATCCTTATGGGCACACAACCCCCATCTCATTCCCACTAAAAGAATAGGGGAAGTTGCAGTGAAAACAAATTATACTAAAACATATTGCTTCATACAAAACCATAATGGAGGAGGTCAAAAAACAAAAATAAGTACCATAGCGTACTTGAACTACAAACATAAATAACCCGTGGTTGTACATAACCCCCATCCCATCCCCACTATAAGAGTAGGGGAATCTTCCATTAAAACTTAAGAGAAAATATATAAAAAGTGTATGGCATCAGGCAAAATCATAATAAATGAAATAAAAACAAAAAGTAAGTATTACAGCATACATGAATAACAAGCAGTGAGAAGCTGTAGTATATAACCCCATCTCATCCCCACTAAAAAGTAGGGAGTATTGTATGGTATACAAACATTGCAAGAACAGTAGTACATCATACAAAATTATAATGAAGAAAAGCAAAGAAAACACAAAAAAGTACTGCATCATTAGGAAAAAATCCAGGAACAGAAGCCCCAATAGTGCCGAAAAACTTCAGGCGATACGGAGGTTTTCTCAGAACTATAAACAGCCTGTAAGCCCTGTAAAATCTGAGTGACAATCTGAGCAGGACTACACACTTTCTGTTGTAGTAAAAATGCACATCTGGCCTGCCACAAATAGAAGCGACAAAATGCAAAAATTAAACGTAAAGTACTAGGATGGTAATGAATTAAAGTAGGGGGATAAATACCATAAATCAAAATATTATATGTGAGAAAAGGAAGGGCCTTTTCCTTCCACTTATGGAGGAGAAGAGTCCATACCAGTTGTGAATAGGGGCAATCAAGAAAGAAATGCATCATGGTCTCTGGAATGGAAAGGCACGTATCCTGGGGACAAGTCCTTTCTTCATGAGCCTTATGCTTCATATTACCACGAACACCTAGTCTGCCATGACAAGAAAGCCAGGTTACATCCCAAACCCTTTGGGGGATCCATGGATCAGTCAGTTGGTGAAAAACTCCAGAGGATTCCAGTTGAAAACCAAGGGAATCTCGTAGCACCGGAAGGTCCAAAAAGGATGTTCCCAAAACAGACTGATATAAGTGCTTCCTTGAGGAAGAGAGAATCATCGTAGGGGTCAGAGACCACTGATGAATTTTTAAAAAGGTGGGAATGATAAAATGGGGGAGCTTAAACTTATGAAAATTCTGAGGGATTTGAAAGGGGGGAGACACCAGGTGGCGCACAATGGAGCAATATGATGATGAAGAAGAGAAATCCAAAAGACCGGGGGTGTATTCAATAGGTAAGGGATAACAGTCTTAAGAAACAAACAGTGAAAAAACACCAAGGGGTTCAACATCCGAACCCCACCGTGACAATAATCAAGATATGTGTACGAATGTTTCACCGGATTTAAACGGTAGCCCAAGAATCCCTGAAAGAAAACATTATAAAAGCGAGCCTCCAAGGAAAAGGGGACTGGAAAAACTGAAGCCACATGAAGAAATAAAGGAAGAACTAAGGTTTTCAGCAACAAAATCCACTTTCTCTTTGCAATAGTATGACCCTTCCAGGAGGCAACCAAATGAATGGCCTTGTCCAAAACAACAGACCAATTTGAGTGGGCATCATCAGGGGAACCAAAGGACAATCCTAAAACTTTAACCGGTGAAAATTGTACAGGCACTCCTGCAACGTAGTGAAGTGAATGTGGGGGTGGTGGAATTGGGAGGTACAATGCCGCACTCTTATTATAATTAAGCTTAGAACCAGACACATGTTCGAAATCCGTTAAAAGGAGGACTAAGTCCACCTCTTGTAGGTGTAGGGTGGTGAGAATGCAGAGATCGTCTGCATAAGCCAATACTGTAGGGACAGAGCACCCAGAAGGAAAAGACAAATGAGGGATTGATGGGTTACATAAGAGTCTACGAAGTAATGGATCTATATGAAAAACATAAAGAAGAGGACTGAGAGGGCAGCCCTGCCAAACCCCAGTACAACTCAAAAAGGGGGGGGTAAGTGGCACCATTCATGTAAGGATGGATCCAGGCAGCAGAATAGAGCAATCTAATCCATTGAATAAAGCGCTGTGGAATACCATAATGAGACAAGACTTGAATGTGGTAGTCATGATTCACTCTATCAAATGCCTTCTCCTGATCCAGTGAAAAAAGAAGCGAAGGAGAAGAAGAAGAAGAAGAGCTAAAGGCAGAGACACCTCTAAGCAGGGAAAGATTGGAAACAATAGTGCGTTGAGGAATAGCACAGGTCTGTACTTCTGAAATAACGTGGGATGCGACAGGAAGAAGATGGTGTAGCAAGATGGATGTAAAAATCTTATAGTCCACATTCAAGAGACTCAAAGGCCTTCAATTTCGTATGTCCAACCTATCTCCGTTCTTGAACAACAGAAACATGATTTCGTATGAAAAATTCCGAGGAACAGAATGAGTAGCAATGATAGTATTAAAGAGCAAGGTAAGAATGGGTGAAAAAACATCCGAAAAAGCTTGATAAAGTTCAGCAGTAAGGCCGTCCTGCCCTGGAGAAGTATATCACTTTTGTTTCTTAGTAGCCGACGGCACCTCTAACAAGGAAATTGGGGCTGTCAACTTGGTGCAAAGATCAGGAGGAGAAAAAGGGGTCAGAAAATCAAAAAAGGAAACAGCAGTGGATGTAGCCACTGAAGGAGTCCCAAAAACACTGGCTAAATGGGAAGAGACCTTTAGCTGGAGAGATGTTATAGTATCATAAACCTTAGAAGAGTCAGGGTCAATAAGACATTCAATGTACGTGGCTGCCACCCTGTCAGAACAGCGCTTGTATATATCAAAAGAGGCCTTTGAAGAGTGGGTGCCACAAGTAGCCTCAAGACGCAAAGAGCGGGCCCTGTTATATTGATACTCTTCCATCTGGGTCTTCAAGGAAGCAATAAGAAGGGAGCAGTCTTGAGCCGTCTCAGCAGCCCTAGAGATTACATTCTGTAAATGTTGCCATAATAACAAATACTGACGATAAGAGGAAACAGATTTACTCCTGGCATACCTAAGAAAAAAGCAGTTAAGATCCGATTTGGTATCGTCCCACCAATGTAAAGGGGAGGTGTAAGCATCCAGAACCGAAATTCGGGCAAACAGAAATTCCCGACAGTCTCGAATAATGCTGCCATCAGACAATAGGGCGCTGTTCAACTTCCAGCATGAAGAAATAAGAAGAGGATGAGAAGCCGTAGAAGGAAAACAAAGCAATGAGATGGCCATGTGATCTGAGGTCTCGCAAGGAATGACCTTCGCCTGTTGTACCATAACATTCTGGGAGAGAAAAATAAAATCAATAAGGGTGGCCAGAAGGCCTCTATGATAGGTCATTGTTCCTTTGGGATGCACCTCGCAATAACCGTCCTTAAGAGAGGCGTACTTTAAGGGGATCACGTGATGCAGGGTACCAGATAGAAGCTCCTCTGCATAGCTCCAGCCTCCTAACTGCATAATATCGCTATTTTGGCCATTATTTCTCCCTAAAAACTGGAAAGGTTGTTTATTACTGCCTTCTTAACACCTTGTGCGCCTGCTGGCTTGTTCTCGTCGATTATGGAGGTCTACATGAAGAAGCCTCTGCAGAAGCACACCCCGCCAGTCACTCCCGAGAAGGCCCCGGAAAAATCAAGGGCCTCGAGTGCAGTGGATAAGCCTGAGCTTCAGAACCTGATCGCTGAGCAAGAACCCCTAACTTTGAGCAGATTTTTGGAAGAGTTTAAACCCTTCTGGGAAGAAGTTAAAGAAATTTCATCTGAAATCAAATCCCTTTCTAAAAAACTCGAAGAGGTCTCTATGAAAACTTCAGATAATGCAACTCGAATCTCCTCTCTTGAGAAGCAAGTGGAAAAAATCGATCCTGGTCTCGTGGCTATGCGGCAAAGTATTTCTGGTCTAGAAGCCAAGCTGGAGGATTTAGAGTGCCACAGCCGAAGAAATAATATAGTTATCTTGAGCCTCCCAGAAGGAGAGGAAGGTCTGAACACACTCGCATTTGTGCAGAGACTGATGGAAAAGATTGCTGATCCCTTTCCTTTCAAGGCCAAGTACACCATAGAAAGGGCGCATAGGTCCCTGCGACCCAAACCAGCTCCAGGAACAACGCCACATCCCATTATCTGGCACTTTTTAAATTACTTGGAGCGACAACATTTTTTGGCAAAAGTGAGAGAGCTGCAAGAAGTGAAATGGGAAAATACCAGGATTAGAATTGCCCAAGATTTACCAGGGTCGGTCAGAGCAAAACGTATTGCATTTCACCCTATTGTATCAAAAATCATAGCAGCAGGCCTTCGCTTTAAAATGGGTTACCCAACTAGATTAGAAGAAGAAGAAGAATCAGCATTTATATAGCGCTTTTCATACATCCAAAGCACTTTACAAGCAATGCTAGACCGGTAGTGAAGTGACTGAATGTGTGGTGGCAGCCATATTGCACATCATCACCCACACACAGCCTGGATAATTGCATGAACTGATTTATGGGAAGGGGAATGTTGGCCAGGACACCAGGAATGTTCCCTACTCTTTGCGAAGAGTGCCCTCGGTTCTTTTACTTCCACCTGGATATCCACCAGGACAACACCAGGATGGGCAGAAGGGACCTCGGTTTAACATCTCATCCGAAGGACAGCACACCCCAGCAGTACAGTACTCCCTAATACTGCACTCAGATGCCAGCGATTTTTAGGTGCAAGTCCAATCCTGGTGTGGGACGAGAACCCACGACCTTCTGGTCCAGAGGCGGATGTGCTACCAACTGAGCCACACTGACTCCAGGTCATGATTACAGGTACTAGTGGCTGGAACCTGGCAACATATGAGAATCCTGAAGTGGCTCTTATGGGACTTAAGGCTGCCCTGCCTGATCTGTTTCAGGACACTTGACCTGTTTGCTTGATCTCATCCTATCCTGCGATGGAAGGGAGAAGTTTTTTCTTGTACCACTATTCAAAATGAGGAATGAATAACTGTCTGGTCTCGAAGGTTCCTGAATGTTACGGCAGAGGGGACTACCCTCATTGGAATCCTGCTGTCTTTCACTTCCAATCTCAGTGCTCAATGTTTTGGATCAACTCCATATCCTGAGTTTGTTTCAAGGGGGTTGTGTTTTGACTGGGAGGAAGATCTGTTTTTTCACGTGGATCATATTTTCTTGTTTTCCTTTTGCAGGGACACCAATCTATTTCTCATGATGTAGTTACTATAACGAAAGCCCTCAGATCTGGTGTTTTTGTTTGCTATGGCACTAGTCAAGAGACTGACCTCCCATTATTAGCTTCAGCTAGATGTGCGTTTTTGTGTTAATATCACCAGAGGGCGCTCTTGCAGTATATTCGGTGGATTAACCCAATTACTTGTCTCGGGAATCTATTTTCCCTGGTTGAATATAACAGTGGGGGCTTGGGAATATAGGGAGATCCACTACTTGGGAGCATCTAATTCTTTTGTGAACAAATGTCACTGGGAATATTTTCAATCTCGCTAATGGCAGTAGTTACGATAGAGTATTCTGCTATCACGCTTTATACTGCCTTTTTCTTTTCCAGGTATTCGGGTTCCCTGGACTGCTCCCAAGTGGGGGATGCTCTCACTTCCCTTTCTTGTTCTCGCTCCCTGTTTTTCTGGATATCAGGAATCCAGTAGTTGTCTGTTATTACTTACGCTGCCTCTACCTTCATGTAGATATCACTGATAATTGGTTGTATAAGAAGGTTTGCATATTAGGGCAGGGTTTTTGGGGTACATGTTTGGGAGGTTGGAGGGGGAGGAAGGAAAACGGTATTGTGCTGAACGTTGCTCGTGACAGTTCGGGTGGCGGGGAAGGGGGATGATATTGTGTTTATGGTTTTCATTTTATTTGTTCGCTGGGTGGGTTTGGGATATTTTGGGGGTTGGCAGAGTTGGGTGGGAGGAAGTTGATGTGGGGCTGGGAGGGAGATACAGCAGCAAGCATGAGTTCTGGACATTTAATTCCGATTATTGTAATACCTAGATGGTACATAAGAGACTCATTTTTTTTTTTACTTAGATGGCCAGTAGTGTAAATCTGGCTACATGGAATGTGAAGGGGATAAGGAAAAGACTTAAACAATACCAAGTGTTAAAACATTTAAGGTTCTTGTCTTCTCAGATCACATTCTTGCAAGAATCTCATTTACTGGAAAGTGAATCTCAGCAACTTAGGAGGCAACAAATTGGGCAGGTATTTTCTGCCTCAGGGTCCACTAACAGCTGTGGGGTTATGATTCTGGTCAATAGAGGCATTCCCTTTATCTCTAAACAAGTTCTCAGGGACCCGGACGGTAGATATGTCCTGGTCCAGGGGAATCTTTGGTCCATGCCAATTTTACTTGGTAGCATATATGGGCCAAACGCAGATGATCTGGGCTTTTTTATGAAGCTTATCTCCATACTCCTTCCCATGCTTCCCATTGGTATAATTATGGGCGGCGACTTTAATCTGGTTCTTGATCCTGAAGTGGATAGGTCTGGTAGTGGAGCGAGGGATTTGTCACCCGGGCAGAGGGCCCTCAGGGACTTTCTGGATCGGTGCGGACTGTGTGATGTGTGGCGTGTACTACACCCTAAGGACAGAGAATATACTTTCAACTCGCCTGTGCACAGAACCCAGTCTCGTATTGACTATCTTTTCATTTCTCAGGTCCTCTTACCGGGGGTCTTAACTGCCTCGATTCAGCCAGGTCCAGTGTTGGATCATTCTCTGGTGACTTCTAATCTGGCTTTCCTTAACATTCCCCATAAAGAAACCCGATGGAAATTAAATGGACAACTGCTGAAAGATACCAAGTACTGTAGCCTAATAAAAGAACATATTTATTTCTTTTTCTCCACTAACTCTTCTGAGGACATGGCACCTGATATTTTGTGGGATGCTTTCAAGGCTTATATGAGAGAGATTATTATTAGTTTAGCCACAAAGAGGAAAAGGGCTCGAGAGGCAGAATTACTAGCCTCATTATCTCTAAATAAATCTCTGGAAACCAAGTTATCCTCTAATACCTCAGAGGAGGATATGAGGAGGCTCTCGGTAGTTAAAGATAAATATTTAGATCTGTTGAGGGAGAAAGCAGAGTTATCTATTATTTGCGTCAAAGCAAGTTATACTGACCAGGGGGGAAAAAGCAGGCCATTTGTTAGCCTTAAGGTTAAAACAGCAGGAATCTGCTAGATTCATACCTCCAATCAGGGCCCAGGAAGATGGATCCCTGAAGGTATCCCCTTCTGAGGTTGTGCAGGAGTTTGCCTCATACTATGAGCATTTATATAGGGACATGGATAACCCCCCTTCCTTAGAAGTACTTGAGGCATATCTGAGAGATTCTTCTCTACCCTCTTTATCTGAATCTCACAGGAAGTTCCTATCCTCCCCAATGTCTCTGGAGGAAATATCAGAGGTCATCGGGGCTTTGCCCTCAGACAAAGTCCCGGGACCAGACGTTTTTTCCGCTTTATTCTATAAAACCTTTCTATCACAAGTATTACCGGTTCTTCACCAGTTGTATTGTCACATTCTTTCTAGTGCAAGAACAGACACACATCTGTTTGAAGCCCTGATTGTTCTCCTTCCTAAGCCTGATAAAGACTCAGAGCTAGTGCAAAACTATAGGCCAATTTCTTTATTGAACCAAGAAGTTAAGGTTCTCTCAAAGATATTGGCCGATAGAATAACACGGGTCCTTCCGGACCTGATTAGCATGTCTCAGGTGGGATTTATGAAGGGGCGTTCATCGGCTGACCATTTACGCACCTTGTTACACGTCGTCTCGGTGTCCAGGGATGCCGCCTTTCCCACGGGATTGGTCTCCCTGGACGCCGAGAAGGTATTTGATCGTGCCAATTGGAATTTCCTGTTTCAGGTCCTGAAAGTATTTGGTTTTCCAGTCAAGTTTATAGACTGGATTCGGGCCTTATACCGAACTCCCTCTGCCAGAGTCTCAGGCAATGGAGCATTCTTCAAACCCTTTCTCTTATCTTCCGGTACCAGGCAGGGATGTCCTCTCTCACCTCTTTTATTTAATTTATATTTAGAGCCCCTTATCTGAAATATTCTTAATAATCCGGAGATACAAGGTATCCTGATAGGTAATAATGTGGTGAAGATCACTGCTTATGCTGATGATCTTCTCCTCCATTTATCCCATCCAAAAACATCTATCCCCGTCATGTTAGGAGAAATCGCAAAGTTCAGTACTTTTTCAAACTATAAGCTGAATATTAATAAATCCTCCATTTTCCCTCTTAACCATAAGGTTTTCAAAAATTATGTGTCTCCTTTTGGTCTCGGCTGGTCTCCTCGTGTTCTCAGATATCTTGGTATTAATTTGATGCATAATCCCTCTTCCTGGTTTAAAGAAAACTTGGAGCCCCTTTCCCAAGTGATAGTTCAGGACCTCAATAGATGGTCTAAATTGCCTGTCTCTCTCTGGGGTTGCATTAACATAATTAAAATGAATGTTTTTCCTCACTTGTTTTATCCCCTCTCGCTTCTTAACTCCTTCATTCCTTTATCATGGTTTCAGAAAATGCACAGAATTTTCACTAATTTTATCTGGTCCAATAAACAATCCAGGTTAGCATATTATAAGCTGGCCGCTCAGAAAACAGATGGAAGACTGCGGATCCCCCATCTGGCAATTTATTACTGGGCTAGTCAAGTTGCTAAGTATATGCGCTGGGTGAATCTGGGTCCGGAACACTTAAGACCGGTCTGGCTCAAAATTGAGTTAGATTTCATTCAGTCTGAGAACATAGAACCCCCTACTATGCTCTATGTTAAAATGGCATCCCTTCCTGACTCCTGTAGTTGTCCCATCATTCGAACGTCCCTCAGAGTTCATGTGCAGCTTTGTTCATTTTTGCAGTACTCCCCACGCTTGGACTTGTCTCAGTCCATCTGGAATTCCCCATCTTTCACAATAAATAAAAGGATGATCTCTTGTAAATGGTTGCCCCAAATTGGGGATGGGATAATCTCTACTTTTCTGGATGACACAGGGGAATGGCTCTCAGTTTCCAATATAATTCGTAAATTTGACGTCCCGTTAGCTCATCACTTCAGGGTAGTCCAATTAAAACATCTGCTCTCTACAGTACTTGGTAATATTCCTCCTCGCCCACCTGCCTTTCTATTTGTATCTGATCTCTCCTCCTTGTTGGGGTCCCAAGGCGTTATTTCCAAAATATACAGAGAGTTATTTTATTGGAAATATGGGAGACCTGAAGGCCCCACTAGGCTCTGGGTTTCCTTTTTTCCCCAATACACTCCCAACTGGTTGGTTTTATGGAAGTTCTGTCATAAATACGTTTCTAAGGACAGACTCAGACTTGTGCAATACCACATTATGCATAACATGTATTACACCCCTGTGAAGTTGAGAAAATGGGGACTTATAAGTTCGGAGGCTTGTACCAGAGGATGTCAAGTGGATGGCACACTTCTTCACGTCTTTTGGTCTTGCCCCAAGATAAGGTCTTTGTGGGTAACCATACAGACCAACCTAGATCCTATATTGGGTTTGCAAGATTGCTTCACCCCAGATGTATGTTTATTGGGAGATCTATCCTCTATCAAGGTGAGAATCAGGAGATTTCATATTTCCATGATTGCATTATCTGTTAAAAAAATAGTACTTCAGCACTGGAAGGATGCGGTAAGCCCATCATACCAGGAATGGGTTAATGAAATTCTAGCTAACCTTCGTACAGAGAAAGCGATAGCGAGCCTCCATAATAAGTTGCAGTGGTACAAGAATACTTGGGATCCCCTTCACACGTTAATAATGACCAGATCAGCTATACGAGTTACTGTAATCAATAATTTTTAATTTGTGATACTATATAGTACTCCTATCTTATTACTGTATGGACTCTGCTGCTATATGGTGTGGAGGGAAGACGGGGATGGGGACAGCTCATGTAACACTTTGAATGTATGCAGAGTATGTTATAACTCTCTGTCCCCTGTAATGTGAAAACCTGTTAATAAATTATGAATTATAAAAAAAAAAAAGAGGCGTACTTGAGAATAATACATAATGCAGTAGAGTCCCCAAAAAGCTTCTGTGTGGAGCCTTCTCTGTCAGCCACAGTGAGACCACAAGTGAAGTCTCCTCCTGTATAAAGATGTCTAGAGGTGTGTAAATAAGGCTGCAACAACCGAAATAAGTCAGAATGAGCAGCAATACCCTGAGGTGCATAAACATTCAGAATCCTCAGCTGGAGGCGACGGAAAGTGCAATCAAGCAACAAGGCGCGGCCAGGGACAATATCAACTAGTCTCGTAATGGTACAGTCAAAACCAGAAAACAAAATACCCAACCCATCACATGTATCCTCACCAGAAGACCAGTAGGAAGGGCCTCTAGTCCAGCCAGCAGAAGCCTGGGTCAGCTCATATCGAGTCTTCAGCCTAGTATCCTGAAGTAAGTAAAGATCATGCGGGAGATTCAAAAGATACTGTAGAGAGGCAAGACATTTTCTATGGGATTTCAAGCTGCACACTTTAAGTGTGAGGCAGTGAAGACCCAAACCCACAGGCATAAGAAGAAAGAAAAAGACTGAAAACCATCAGAAAAACATGAAGAATTAGGCAAAGAGGAGTCAAGTAACTGCCAATTTCCGCCTGGTGTCAGATGTAGTAGGGCAGGGATCTTGTAGAGAATCATAGGAGGAGTAGTCTAAATGGAGGGAAGAGGCCTGTGAAGATTCAGAGTCATTTTCCTCGTCCATTATATCACTCCACTGCTTCCGTTTGGACAGGGCTTGATAGCGATTCCTGGTCAAAATGGATTGTCCTGGGGAAGGGCTGGGAGCCTTACGCTTACCTTTGGACTTACCCTTTTTTCCCTGAGAAACCTCTATGAAGGGGTCCAAAGCAGGAGGGGGAGGGGGTGGCATGGGGTCAGAGGGGGCAACAACCCCAGGCACCGGGTCCGTGCCAAGAGGGGTCGGGTCTTGTAACACAGGATCTGCCACTGGAAGAGCAGGAAAAGCAGAGGGAAGATCCTCACTGGAGGGAGGGGCACTATGACCTGGCCGTCCCCTTCACTCTGGCGAAGAACCTGAGTCTGAGAGTCCGTGATAAGGGCTACCTGATCCTGAGGGGGATGGTCCAACTGATTATGGTCAGTCCATGGACATTGATGGTAAGTATGGCCAGTCTCATCACAGAGATTGCACCTCTGGGGGTTAGGGCAACCGAGATTCACATGACCATAGGCCAAGCAAATAGTGCACCTTGGCTCGTTGCAGGTATGGCTCAAATGCATCCGAGAACCGCATTTATGGCAGGTGCGGGGGTTGACCGGGATAAAAACACAAACCTCTATCCCTACCTATATAGAAACTACCTGGCAAATGAGCTATACCCCTGTCATCCTGCTTCAGTTGCACCTTAGCCTTCCAACCCCCTGTCCAGACAAGGTCCTCATCCAAAATAGGACGAGGAGCCTCGAGAATGTCGCAGCGCTGCTTAAGCCATTATTGAATGTCCGCTATGCTCACTCCTTCATTATGAAAAAGAAGAGTAATCAATTTTACCGTAGGTTTAGTAAGAGGAATGAGCATAAAGGGGGTCCATAAAGGCTGTGACTTCACCACATCATATTTGATCCAAAATTTTTCTAGAGTAGAAACAGTCTTAAAACTTAAATCATAAACTGATTCCCCTTTAACATGTATGAAAGCAAACAATTCACTTGCTGAAATACCCATAGAGTCATGCAACAGGGAATGCAAAACAGTTTTCCTATCAGGTGCAGTAGAGAGGTCACCAAAATATTTCAGACGAACTGCATTCCTACGTAGGGCTGGTTCACCCAAGTTCTGAAACAGGTCACTGAGGTGAAAGGGATGGTCAGTCAAAGCCTCACCTGTACTTAGAGTAGGCAAAGGAAGATTATCCAAGTGGGGAATAGAATCAGCTGTCGAAGAAGAGAGTACTGCCAGTGGAGGATGCGGTACTGAAGCAGAATCCTTAGCTTGCATAGGGCCCGAAGTTTCAGGAGTTGGTTGGCCAACAGCAGAAATTTGTGTCGAAGTGGAAGGACATAGGAGCAATGAAGCCACTGAGGATGAATGAGGGAAAGAAGTGGATTCAGCAGGCTGTTCAGTGACTGTGTTTCCCTGCATAATGTCCTGTGCGCTTACCACTTGGGGAGAAGACCAGGGTGCACCAGGAAGCGGGTTGAGTCCAACCTGCAGCATGCAGAGCGGAAGCAGGAGACCAAGCAGAGTCTGGAAATGAAGTACCTCCGTGAGTAGTTGTAGAGGACAGACTGCCTGCAGTAGCTGAAGCGGTACTGGTAGGAGCTGTAAGCAAGTCTGTTGTTGATGTGTGCAATAGCCCAGAGTGTAATTCAGCCTGGTCAGAGGTAGTAGGCAGGTCGGAGTGCAGTGCGTCGTCCTCCTGCACGAAGTGCCATAAGCGAGAGAGAGAGAATGGTTTTGTTCATATAACAGTCTCAAATGCGATGGAGACATAGTGTTAGTACTGGTCCCAAGAACTGTAAGAGAACGCTGGTCCAAAATCTGGGTGAGAGTTCCAAAATCAGGAGGAGAATCAGGAGGTGTATGAACAACTAGTTGTGGCACAGAGTACAATTAATTAGTACTGCAAGTACTAGGCAAACCAACAGGCATAGTAGGCTGGAGATCTGGAGCTGAAACCACAAAACAGAGAGCTGCATCACCTCCACCTCCTCCAGGGTCCGGGACAGCAGCCATCTTAGTCCCGCAGGAAAAAGAGTCCCCCTTGCTCACGGGAAGCAAGAGTAGGGGAATTTCCCCGGTGTCCTGGCCAAATTTCCCTCATTCACTAAAAATACTACAAACAGCTTAATATGGTTCAAGGTCAGTTGGCATTCATCTGTATCCCCCTCCCCCGGGTCGTGCCTGAAAATAGGCAGGATTTGTCTAGTGCACTTACCCAGTCAACAAAAACTAAATAAAATAAATAAATGATAGCTGTTGTGAGGTGGCAAATGTTAATAATTCCAATTCTGTTTGTCCTTTCGTTTTGGAAAAAAAACAGAACTATTGATAGATGTGTCTGAATCCAGACCTGATGTATAATCTAATACTGTGGCTTCATTATTTGATGAATTTTTCTTCAAAATTGATCTTAATTGACCATTTTCTTTCTTATTGCTCCAATTAAATACAATACAATTTCTATAATCATTAGCATCTTGTAAGTGTTTCTTCTCTTTTGCTTGTTTCAGTCTAGCATCATATCGTTTAATTTTTTCATCTAATTCTTGTTGTAATTTATTTAATTCTTCAGACGTAGTGCTGTTAGCTAGTAAATTTTCCAGGGCTTCAATCTCTTCAGATATTTTTTGCCTAATTGGTGCTGCGTTTTTTAAAATTAACTGCATGCGTTTTAAAGATGCCTCATGGCCAATTGCATGCCAATCAGCTAAAAAGTCAGCCTGATCAGTACCAAATCCTGGTAATTGTATAATCCTAAATCCACGTGGAACTTGTTTCAAAGCTATATATGCTTCCTTAGAAGTTTTGTGCCAATACATTCTCCTACCTTTTTTTGCCCTTAGGGGCTTATCTGTTGCTGGTGTGAACTGCCGTCCCTTCATGCATTGTCTCTGTTTTTTAGCATTTCAGCTTTTAGCTGTATTATGCTGTCCACTGTTTATATTGCTAAAATTACGATGCCATTTTTATTGTCAAAATTATGATGCCATCACAATGCACTGATAAGTAGAAACCTTGTTATGTATTTTAAGTCCTAAACTATGTTTTTGTATGATGTGAAATAATAAAAAGTATTTTTTTACATAGTTTTGTGAACAGCTTCATTAATTTGAAAGTCATTTCATTTTGAGCTGTAACTAGGATTTTTTCCATTCAGAGTGGGTGCTTCATTTTTTGCTTTCTTGTTTCACTCTACAGAACAAGCATTCTCCAGTCACCACCTGAAGGGTGCCGGGTGGCTACTCGTGATGGGTCACGAAAGACCACCTTGCCCTCATGAAAGACAGGGACCATCCCTGGTTAGCCTATAAAACATCCCCGTAGGGATGATTACAGGCGTCAGAGGAACCTTTGCAAACACCTGGCCAAATCTCTCAAACAGACACATTTTCGCAATCTCCAGCAATTTAACCTCAGGGACCTTAAACAATTCTGAGCATCCACTGGCTCACTACTAAACCCCCCCCTCCAGTAAGTCTGTCCCACAGCTATGCACTACTGCTGGCCTTATTACCGATCCCCAAGAAGTGACCAAGGCCCTCAACGACAAATTCTCCAACCTCACTATGTACCTGAGCAAACTCCCAAATGGCGTACAAAAAGCCCCTGTCCCCCTGCACACCCCCATGACTTCACCCCCCAGGCCTACCTCTCAACCTCCACCTCCCCCCTTTTTCTTCAAAATACTCTCACATGCTGAAATAGCTAAACTCCTAAAGAGCCTCCCAAACCACGGCTCCCCTGGAGCACACAAATTATCCCCTTCTTCCTTAGACTTATCTCTCCTGCCATCATTGCCCGCCTAACGTTCATTTTCAACCTCATCCTGACCACTTCCTCCATGCCCGATACATGGAAAACCATGAAGGTCATTCCCATTCATAGAGCCAGGGACCCACAATCCACAGACAACTATCGCCCGATCTCCATCCTTCCTCACCTAAGCAAGCTACTTGAAAAAAATGTCCACCAACAACTTGCTGACTACCTAGTTAAATATGACTTACTATGTAGCCAACAACATGGCTTCAGCAAGAATCACTCCACCACCACTGCCCTCACAATCCTAACTGACCACATCCTCACAAACATGGACTGTGTAAATGTAACTGGCACAGTCTTTGTTGACCTTTCCAAAGCTTTCGACCTGGTCAATCACTTGCTCCTTCTCTCCAAATTGCATCACCTTGGCTGCTCTCCAGAGGTCACCACCTGGTTTGGAAGCTACCTTACAGGGAACTCCCAGTTTGTGTGCATTGGCCTGGACAGCTCACCCAAGCTGCCTGTCTCTACTGGGGTCACCCAAGGCTCTATCCTGGGACCCCTCCTTTTCTCCTTATTCATTAACTCCCTTCCAGTGGATAGTCTCAACTGTCACTCAGTCCTTTACGCTGATGACCTCATGCTCTTCTCCAGCAGAAAGTCTCCTACCCTCATCTCTGCAGCCCTCAACTGGTTCTCTGGCAACCTCCTTCTGGTCAATGTCAAAAAAGCAAAAACAATGTTGTTCAGATCTAAACCCTTCCTAACTAAATGCAAATCTACCCCACCCCTAGTCATCATGTCCCCTGATGGCCATGTCCTAGAGGGTGTCAAACACTTCAGATATCTAGGAGTTGTGCTTGACCCCTCCCTTTCATTTACAGAGCACATAAACTCCCTGGTTCTAAGATTTCACCAAAAACTAAGGGCTGCCTACAGATACTGGCAATACCTCACCCCTGAGCTCCCATGCCATCATCCAGGGAAACCTGCTACCTATATTGGACTACTGCTCTCCCATCTACTCCAGGACCTCTGCATCCACCATAGCAAAACTATCAGTAGCATACAACAGTGCCTGCAACTTCTCTCTGCTGGCCCCTTTCTCCCCGCACCACTGTACGCTCTACACTACACTGGGGTGGTTCCCACTACAAGCCCGCTTTGACCTTGCACTGTACAGTTTTATTGATTCTGCTATCCGCATGGGCCAAAAATCCCCTCTTGCTCCCCTTCTCACCACCCAAACCTCACACTGCTGCCTATGGTCCTCAAGTATCCCTTCCCTGAAACTCCCCAGGGCAGCCACGAACATGGGCGCTAGAGCCCTGTCTGTAGTAGCCCCCACACTATGGAACAAGCTGCCCACTGAACTGCGCACCATAAACACTCACCACCAGTTCAAGACTCACCTTAAAGGCTGTCTTCTGTTGGCATCCACCTGCCACTGCTTTAAGGACTAACCCCCCCCCCCTTATAGGTCCCAAGAGTAGGGCCAAATAGGTTCTCTTATTTACTGAAACTGTAGCAACATGAGCCTTACTTTGCTTTGTTATTTGTTGTCCCTCAACTACTGTCACCATGTATTGCCAAATTTAACAACTGTAACCTTTCACTATGTATTACCTGCTCCTGTTATGTTCTTGTTATTTTGATGTTTCTGCTCTGTGCTGCCTTACATGGCCCAGCTCATGCCTGAAAATGGTCCCTGGGATCAGTGCACCTACTCGGTTAACAAAGTCAAAAATAAATACAAAAAATAGAGGTGATCCTCTGTACGCCATGGCAGTAGATGTTCTGAATAACAAGCATGATGGTATAGAACACAAATTCACATATATGGCAATAGATAAAGTTTGTCTGAATCCTGGGGGGGGGGGATAATTATAGAAATTTGATTTTGAAGAGGGAAACATTTTGGATTCTCCATCTGAAAGCTCATAAGAGTCCAGGTTTAAACTGTGGTCTTGATTTAAAGCCATATTTGAAAGAAAGGAGAAAATAGATTGATGTTTTTATACTTACATGATAAAGAGTTTGGTTTCCCCTTGTAGCATAAAAAAAATGCTCCCCCGCCCCCAATTTTACAATTTGTTACCAGGTGTGAATCTTTTATATAATATGCATTTTAATATTTCTACAATATCTGATACAGTTTTGGTGTCATTGATAAAGAGAGTCTTTTTTATTATATTTATTTATATATATTTCTTTTAGTATTAATTATGTGATCTAAGATGCTGTTTGTCTATTGGTGCTTTTGAATTTGTATAATTGTGATGTCATCAGCTGTTGCGTATAAATTGTTTGAGTTTTATGTGATGCTTTAGCCTTTGAGAAAGGGTTCTGCTAGACCAGAAATGCGTCAGGTGAGCAAGTGTGTGCAATAAAATGTTTTTTTTAAATCTATTTGCGGTGTCAGTAACATAAGTGGTGGCGAGTTGTCTGTTTTTTCTGTTTTCATGTATTCATGTGACCAGTATGTTGTTTGTTACTGTTTGAACTTCCAGTAAATAAAAAAATTTAAACTTCAAAAAAGAGCCCCAACACAGAGAGGATTCCAGAGGCACAAAGTCATAAATACTACATCACAAGGTGCTGATGAGTCAATCTGCATCACCAAGAGAGAGATCCCCTGTTGCAAGAAGTCTACTCTCAAGAAAAGGAATAGGTGATGGGATGCCGAGAGGTGCTGCAGAGTTGATTTGCTCTTTTAAAAGGAATCCTGCTTTGGGCCAGCCTGGTGGTGCTGAGGGTTGAGGGGCTGGATGCCACACCTCGCGCTACACCGGTGACCTGGGTTCGGGAACAGATGAGGGTTGCCAGGGGTCGGCCGGATGGGAGGGCATGAGCTGGATTGAGCCACCATATGGCAGCTCTCCTCTCCTGGGGAGGGTTGGGGGGGTTGTGCGACCAGTGCCTGTGATCCCTGGTGGAGACTGGGGGTTCCATGGTGCCTGGTGTCTAGGGGTATGTGCTGGATGCTGATGCCTTGTGTCACTTGCATCACTGCATGCCACGGCCCCATCCACAATAACATTAAAAAATTAGCTGCCGCCTCTATGAGGCTTTGCTGTCCTGGGTCCATTTGCACTGCCATGGCACTCTGGATTGTTGACCTATTACGGCTCCCAATGTGCCATCCTGACTCCACTCACTGCCCTGGGGGGTAAGCCAGGGAGGCAATACCGGTAGGCTCTCCTGCCAGAATCCTTCCTCTGTCTTATGCGGGTTCATTCTGGAGGCATTGGTCCCACCCTGGAGGGTAGTCCAGAGGGTATTTTCAGCTCTGAGGTAAGTTCCTAGGGAGTGTTAGGGTTCGGGAGGGGCAGGGGCTGAGCCTTGGCAGGAGCTCCAATAAAAGCATACTAAATAAAAAAATAAAAATGAACCCTGCTTGGTGAAGGACCCACCCTCGAGATGTAGACTTCATAGATGCAGAATTAGCACATTGACCTTCTGGGCTGATAGCCAAGCAAGACCCATAATATAGCCCTTGAGGAGGAAGGCTTAAAAAAGACATACTGCTGGTGTCTGGTACAATGTTGGGGTGGGGGGGCAGAGCCCAGCTTTGAGGAATTGTATGCAGGGCAAAGCCTGAGTAGGTTGAAAAGGGAATGCCAGAGTAGATAATATAAAGATGATATGGAGAGTGGGTATTATGAAATATTATAGGTGGGCAAATTCCTGGTAAATGGTAAGGAGGGTATAACCTAGTATGGGATGCAGAAAATGCATGTCAAACCCAAAAGAGCAATGGATAATGGACGCAGCATCAAGGTCAGGTGGGCAGGGTGAGAGAATAAGGTGAGCAGACCCAGATGGTCAACAAGGGTGAGGCAGAGGAAGACCAGCAGGGTGGGCTGGAGGGCACGGGGGGCCAAGGAGACAGTGTGACAGGAGCACAGAAGAAAAGCGTATATATGTTGAGACTAGCTAACTTTGTGGTGTACTTGTTGCAGACCAGAAGAGAGAGAGGGGGCTATGACAGAAACCAACAGGTTTCTATAGAGAATAAATAAAACAGACTGGACAACTGTTCACCCTAAGTGCAAACACAAATTCAAGAGGAAACTCAATGAAGGTGGTTGTGGTCAGATTTACAAAGGACATTAAAAATACTTTTTTGACAGAGAGAGTGGTGGAAAGGGGAACAAATTGCTTCATGAAGTGGTCTGTGCAAAGACCTTATTGGTATCCAAGTATAGGTGGGATAGGCAAATGGATTTGATGGACAACATAGGTTGGGGGACAGAAATGGGTGACAATGACCACTAAGAGACTGGAACTCTTGAATTATCTAGGAACAAGGACAGACTGGATAGACCAGCAGGCCTTCTTCTGCTGACAATGTCTATGTTTCTATGTAAGGAACTAGGAAGAGGACAGAGCAGCAGACGTGAGCCTGTGAAGAATAGCAAAGCAAGAAAAATGGAAAAGATGGCAAGTAGCAGGGATGACCAGCATGTTGCACAACACGCAAAGACACTTAGTAGACAGGCAGCAGGGTGATCACCAGAGGCAGGAACCCCACAGCAGTCAGTTGATCCATGGTAAAGAAGAGCATGAGTTGCAACCAGCAAGCAAACCCCAACCAGAGGACAGGCACAGGCAAGGGGCACTCCTGACAAAACAGTGTGGGTGTATCATCTGCAGTTACAAGCAGCAGGAACCCAGCCCCAACCCTCCCATTAAGGCTGCACAGGAAGCTGTCATGTTCCAACAAGGCAGGAGCCACTGAGAAACTTAATGCTGACTGGAGGACAGATGAGACCCCTGGAAAATAACAGAAGCAGCCACACAGAGTCAAGGGAAGGTAAAGGTAGTGGGAGGGGCCAGAGGGTGAACCAGCAGTTGCATGGCTAAAACAAAAAGAGTGAGTATCTGAAGGATGCTTAGGCCTGTGTGATTTAAGTACTGATTGGTGGGTGGCATGGCAAGAGCTGCCTGCTGGTCCAGCAAACCCTTTAACTGTAACTTTGCTTTCTACTAGTTCGCCCCACAAAGCAGGACCTGTTAATTGGGAAAGCCATGTTAATGGCCATTTCATTTAATGATGCATGCTAGCACATGTACCATATCTGAAAAGGATGTATGAATTGTTTATGAGATGCCTGTACTAAGATGGCGGCTATGCAGAGCTGACCATCATGAGCAGCAGCAGCAAGAATAGCTGAATGTTTTAGTATTTTATCGTTTTATCGTTTACCATTAAAATTTTTGTTTGTTTTATTTTATTTTATCTTACCGCCTGCTGCCTGGGTATTAAGTTAGCATCTATCAGTTGAGTTAGCTGATTACCTTTGATCCGGCTGATCAAGGAGAAATCGGGGGGAGTGTGCAGATTGGCAGAAGATCAATGGAGGTTCTTGAACTGTGACTTGGAGGCATTTGGAGATTTCTTTGTGCAGAAGAAATGTTGTAGAGTGTTGTGGTGTGCTGGGAAGGTTCGATGGTGGTGGCTGTGGACTGACTGAGCAGACTTCTTCCAGGTGTCTGGCCTTGACCTGGTGGTGTGCGGTAGTGTCGCTGCCGGGGGGTGGCTGCATTGTGGCACTTCTGCTCTGTTGCCTGGTTGCCTGTGAGTGGCTGGGACAGTGGGGGGGGGTTCTGGGAGAGGTCTGGGCTCCGAGAGGGTTTTTTTCTACACATGAGCAGCAGTGAAGGTGTAGTGGGAGTGAGACTGCTGTGACTGGAAATATGGCTGCGTAAAATACTGTCTCTCAGTGTTTCAGGCTGAAGTCGGACTGAAATCATTGCACAATTTTGCTTAATTGCCTCCATTATGGTTGGGAGTTGACCAAATCGGTAGTGAGACTGCCGATTTCTGAGTGTGAACCATCTAACTGGGGTTTCTGTTTGCTCTCCTTTGGTGTTACCTGGATCTAACTGGACTGGCAGTGAGGGTGTAATGATTTGACTATTAAAAAAAAAAAAAAGACTGTATGACCACAAAGTTTTAATGCAGTGAGAGTGTTTGGCTTTAGTGGAATTTTTGGACATGTGCTGGGAAGTGAGAGTTCTTAAGAGTTGATATCCCTCATCTGGAGTGTGGCAATACATATCTTTAATTTAGTTACAATTTTAGGCTGTGTTGTTATATAGAGTTGAAATAGGGTTTTATTTTAATTGTGTGTTTAAGGGTGTTGTACTGCAGGGTTTTATTTAACTCTAAAAATTGATTAGCGTTTTGCTCATAAAAGTTCTAAAACATTGTGAAAATGCATAACACTTGCCTCACTGCATTTAACAAACATAACACTTCCAGAGAACCTATATAAATGCTTTCTGTACAGTTAGTATTGCCCCAAGAAAAAAACTGCTAACCAATTATTTAAAACCCTGTACTGTGGGAGGGTGGGTTTAAATTGTTTATACTGATTTAGTTAAAGGGATTGTTTTAATTATTTGTATAAAATGTATCTGGGACAAGGATTTGTAAGGCGCAGCTACTTGGGGGACTACTTCCATGACCTCCATCCCTTTGAGCTTCCTGGACTTCTAGCTGTGGCCTACAGGAGGTGTAGAGCCTTGGAAATAGCTTGGAGGAAGGGGTGGGGTGTTGGTGGTGGTACCCAAGTGGCAGCCGAGGTGTCTGGGATTCGGGTGGTGAGGCCAAGGAGATGCCCTGGGGTGAAATGGGAACTTGAGAGGGGGTTGCCATTCTTAGTTCCCATATTCAAGGGTTCCACGGTGGATGGTGGGCAGTTAGCAGGTTCAGTTGCCTCACCTTATCCTACTCAGGCTGTGTTATGCAATGCCAGGTCAATGAGGAATAAGACTGCCATAATGGTGGACTTGATATCCTCGATTGACCTGGCTTGCATCACGTAGACCTGGTTGGATGAAAATGCAGCCCCCATTTTGGAGGCGGCAATTCTGGCTGGGTACCCCGTGATACACAGCCCAAGGGAGGATTGCAGGGGCGGGGTAGCCATATGTATTAAAACCAACATGAACTTCATGGTGCTACCTGTAGATCATACGCGATCGTTTGAATGTGTGGCCGCCCGAGGGGGTGTAGGGGCAGGTTTCAGGGTCCTTGTGCTTTATCATCCCCCTGGAGTGTTTGGTAATTTTCTTGCTGAGGTTGAGGATCTCATTGCTGGTCTGGTGCTGGAGACTCCCAGGTGTTGGGAATGATCTTTTAGAAAGCATGGGGGCCCTGGGCCTGTCACAAAATGTAACAACAGCTATGCATTCAGGTGGCCACACATTGGATCTGTTTTTTTCATTGGGTTTAGATGTTAATGATCTCAGTGTTGATCCGGTATTTTGGTCGGATAATAGCACCGTGAGGTTCACGCTTGGTGGCACCCCCTAGACGGTCCTGCCCCTGCAGAGATGGTCCTGTACCACCCATTAAGAGGAGTTTCTTCAATGGGACTATCAGCGGTCCTGGACCTATCAAGTGTTGGGGCAGCTTGTGCAATTGGAGTGGAGGAAGCTGTAGTAGCTTATAATGGGGCGGTGGCAGTGGCCTTCGATTCCAATCGCACACATTCGTGTCCATCCCTTGCCCACTCGCCGGAGACCTCCTTGGTTTGATGGGGATCTCCAGAGTTTAAAGACTAAGGGGTGGAGGTTAGAGAAATGCTGGAGGAGATCTGGCCTGCTGGAGGACAGGTTGGCCCTGAGGTTGCATTATGCCAACTATCAGGGGGCAATCTCCCTTAAGAAGGCAGAATATCTGTCTAGAGAGATTGCTGCAGTGAGGAACAGACCAGCTCAGCTTTTCCACACAGTGGATTGGCTATTACATCCTGCCTGTCTCTGTGTTGGGGGAGCCGGTTCAAGCACTAGGTGTGAGGAGCTGTCTGTATTCTTTGCCGACAAGGTGTCCTCTAGCAGGGATGAGGTCTCCTCAAATATCTCGAAGGGGATGCATGGACCCACCTGGAGAGTGTCAAAACACTCCTTCTGCCTGGGATGAGTTTGAGCTGGTTGGGGTGGAGGAGGTGGTGAAAATAATCCTGAAGCTGCGGCCAACCCAGTGTGAACTGGACCCAGGCCCAACCAGACTGTTGGTTGGTTGTTTGGACCTGGTTGGGCCTGTGATTGCTGGGGTTGTCTGGAGTTCCTTGAGGAGTGGTGTCCTCCCAGTTGCCATGAAAGAGGCCTTGGTGAGACCCCTTTTAAAAAAATCCTGCCTGGACCCGGACTGCCTCAGCAATTACAGGCTGGTCTCAAACCTCCCATTTTTAAGGAAGGTTATTGAAAAAGTGGTGGCCATGCAGCTTGAGAGACATCTTGCCTCTTCCTCCACCTATGAGCCTTACCAGTCTGGGTTTCATGTGGGACATAGTACAGAGACCGCTCTGGTGAAGGTGCTTAATGTTCTCCTGGTAGCTCCTGGTAGCGAGGGACAGGAGAGACTGGACCATCTTGGTCCTCCTGGATCTCTTTGTGGCATTTGATTCTGTGGACCATGAGGTGTTGCTTGACCACCTGTGATATTGGTGTGGCCTGTCTGGTATTGTCATCAACTGGCTCAGGTCATACCTGACAGGCAGAGTGCAGAGGGTGACGATGGGGTTAGCCTCATCTAACCCGAAATCTCTGTGCTGTGGGGTACCGCAAGGTTCGGTCTTGTCACCCTTGTTGTTCACGGTGTACATGCTGCCACTGGGGGACATTATCTGGTGGGACAGGCTGGGTTTTCAGTGCTATGCAGATGACACCCAGCTGTACCTGTCCTGTGCGCCCAATACCCAGGTGTCAGACTCTGTATTTAACAGCTTTCTCAATGAGACCCAGGCTTAGATGACTCAAAAATGGCTTAGGCTCAACCCAGACAAGACAGAGGTACTTGTTTGGATCCAGTTCATCGGGGCAGAGGG
This sequence comes from Neoceratodus forsteri, assembly GCA_016271365.2. Taxonomy (NCBI): domain Eukaryota; kingdom Metazoa; phylum Chordata; order Ceratodontiformes; family Ceratodontidae; genus Neoceratodus; species Neoceratodus forsteri. Next base: position 470,632,202 of record CM057452.1, on the reverse strand, counting down.
CATTGTCAGGGGTTACCCCCTGACCTTGTGTTGAGGGGTGTTCCCCTTACTCTGTCTAGAGAGGTGAAGGATTTGGGTGTGATCCTTGATGACGGTTTGACGCTTGAAGTTCAGGTGTTGGCCATAGTCAGGCGTGGATTTTATTATCTAAGGAACATTGCCTGAATCTGAGCCCTGATCCCGCTGGAGAATCTGACCACACTTGTAAATGCTTTTGTCACTTCCAGGCTGGACTATTGTAATGCCCTGTACCTAGGGTTATCTGGGTGCAACCTCTGTAGACTGCAGCTGGTGCAGAATGCGGCAGCAAGATTACTGACTGGGGAGAGACAAAGTGACCATATCACCCCGGTCCTCCGCAGACTGCACTGGCTGCCAGTCAGGTGAAGGATTGTCTTCAAGGTAAGGCTCCTGACCTATAAAGCCCTACATGAAAGGGGACCTGTCTATCTGCAAGATCTTCTTGTCCCCTACCATCTGCCCCAGGCATTCCGTTCTGCGGGGGAAGGGGGCTTCCTTGCAATCCCCAGAGTGAGGCTGCGGCATTCTGGAGATAGGGCATTTTCGGTGGCTGCGCCCACTTTGTGGAACTCCTTGCCTGATTATTTAAGGGAGGCACCCTCAGTAGAAGCCTTTAAGAAAGCATTAAACACTTACTTGTTCCAGCAGGCTTTTAATGGCTGATTGGTTTTAATGGGATGGATAGAATTTTAGTTTGTGTCTAAACTGCTGCCTTTACATATTTTGTTATTGAATTGTTTGTGCAACACCCAGAGTCTACGGAAATGGGAGCTTTATAAATAAAATATCTATCTATCTATCTATCTATCTATCTATCTATCTATCTATCTATCTATCTATCTATCTACCTATCTATCTATCTACTATTGCTGGCAGGTTAACAATGGCATCTCAAGGAAGTCTCTGTTGATTCTACGAAAGCAAGGAGGAAACCAAGTCCTTCTACACTTACGGGGCTATCAGAAAATGAGATGCTATATATCTGCCAGTAGCTGCACTGGCATGTTTCTATGCATATGGAGTTTATCTTGTCCAGCTTTGATGATTGAGAAGCTTTGTGGGTGAGGGGTTAAAACACTGTAGCATGTGCCTTTTTTAAAGCACATTACAGTACATCCGGATACCATTTTAAATCATTCTGCACCTGCTTATGCTTTGCATCTAGTGTTCCAGTAAAGTAAAGGAACACTGTCTCTAAAACAAAGAATTATCTACAGCAAATAAATTCAGTGACATGAAAAATTCTGATAAAATGCGCATAAGGTGATAAACTCCAAAAGGGTATCTTTGCACTCAATGCTATTGTCATTTAAATATATGAATATGATCTCTTGGTTAACCATCCATGCACGTAGAATGAAAGAACAAAGAGAAACACACTCCAGAAAAGTCTTTTGAAGCAAATTGCTTAAAACAAAACATGTGCACATCAATGAGAAATTTATTCATTTTTGGCTTTCTTTTGTATAACGTGAAATTGCTTAACTTTGCTTCTTGGAAATATTTTCCTAAAACTAGAAAAACACATCTGTTAAGATAGGTGGGTCATTCCATTTCTGCAGGGTCTACATCAGTGTTGGCTTGATGTACTGTATTAGTCAACAAACCACTTGGCTTGTTTTTTATTTAACAATTTGGTTAAAACATGTGTTTTAATTAGCCACTGTTGGTTGTTGTTTATAATGCCAAGGTAGCACATGCCCATTTGGAAAAATGACTAAGGTTAAAAATAGCTAAAAAAATACAGGTGGTGGCTAAAAGAAAACTATGGGGTTTAGCTAAATGGCTAACTATTTTGTTGTCCAGAGCCAACATGGGTCCACATGTAACATAAATGCATTGATAGGACTTAGCAAAGACTAACCTTAGCTGGTCATGAGTATGGAACTTATGTTGCCACTCAATCCTGCAACTGGTACTAGGTACTGGTACTAGGACCAAAAAGGTTCTAATAAATTATGATATTTGTTTCAATAGTAAAAGAAACGGTATTAATGCATCCTAATTAACAAATAGAGATATGATTTCAATATATACCCACACATTTTTCTGTATTATATCACATATGCACATTCCTTGTCCACTTCCAGTCCTTTGTAATGCTTTGAAAAATCTATGCAGTAGTTATACTGTGGAATACACTAACTGCTATAATAAGATTAAGTTTGGAAAATGATAACTTGATTGGAAAAATATGCCCATCTCATGGTTCAGTTCTGAGTTTAATTTGTGGATCGAAAATCCAGTTTGGGGTATCAAGTCCTGACAGATATCCAAATACAGTATGAGTTAAGATAAATTGCCTCTCCTCACACACATAAAAATTACAATGCCTTGGTTACAGCCTGGAGCTGTAAAGAAAAATCAGTGTTAGGATGACAGAGCAATCCATCACTTATTGGAGGCTGTATGGCTTAGTGGAAGAAGCACAGGCTTGGGAACCAGGAGATCAAGGTTCAAATCCCACAAGAACCACTTGCATGCTTTGTGACCCTGAGCAAGTCACTTAAAGTTTTAGTTTTTTTTTCAACTTTCTTTTTCTCCTCCATGGTCATCACATTGTTTCTTCAGCTTTGTTGACCTCCGTGCCCCACCCGATCATTCTCTGCCACTTATCCACTTCCTCTAACCTAGAACATACCCCTTTGGGGTGGGCTTCATGTGGAGCTACCCCAAACTCCCCATAGTAAGGTCACATTTCAGGGAGGTGATGGACAGTTGGATAATCTGGACCCTAGAGTGCTGGAATCACCTTGCACACCTGTGGGGCTTTTCACTTTTTTCCCTACCCAGGACACCCACATTATGGGCTCCATGATGCATCTGTATGCAAGGCATGTTGGCATGTGTTAAGCCTGTCAGTGTCCCTGCTCCCTCCGTACCAGCATCTGCTTTCACCATTACCTGTAGTCACCCAGGTGGTGGTCTTGTAACAGAGTCAGGGAACCCACCCTCTAAGAGGAGTGGGATATCCTCTGGGATGCTTGATCCTCCCCCCAGCCAACCTTCCTATGACTTGGATCATTCTCAAAATGTGGTCTCTTGCATCAAGAGTGGTAGCGCTAATGCCGCACTGACAGACTGGGCCCACCTTTTAATTCTTCTATACCTAGCTATTAAAATTGGGTAAAGCAAGACTCCAGAGAAAGCAAGAGACTGTCTCAGCTGGGCTATTCCTAAGTATATATACTGTTAAACCAAAAAATAAAACTCTTGGTGGTGTGGCCAGCACTGAGACTGAGAGAGGGCCAGAGATGGGGGGGGGGGGGATTAAAATAATCTATAACGGTCCCGGAGGGCATGTGGTATTGCAGCTAAATTACAGGCTGCAGAACTAGGAGACACCAGATTTAAATCCAACCACTACTGCTGAGTTGCTGACAGACCTCATTTAGTGGAGACCTCCCAGATGAAAATTTGACTGGAAGCAGGACCCCACTGGGTCAGTTCGAGAACTTGCTGCTGCTATGATGTTCCATGCATTCTGGGTGAATAAAACTGAATACCCTTTGCTCTGTTTTGCCTAGATGGTACAAGCTTGGATTGGCTGGCTGGTGCTTGCTGAGCTTGCACTGGTCAGATTGAATAAGGTGTGGGAAACTGGGAAATATCCTGACTTTGAAATGGCAGAACAATAAGTCAACCAGTACAATAAATATAACATGTAACAGGCAAGACTAAATGGCAAGCACAAAGGTGAGTAAATCAAGAGAGTAAGTCTGCATAACTTCCAAGTTGCTAGCCCTCAGATTGCCAGCACATGAAAACAAACATGCTTACAGTAAGGGCTCAGTGCACCGAGTGTCTGTCCCACCCAAACTATACACACAGACTAGAAAGCAATGCACTCATGGAGACAGCCACAAAAATATTAGCACATAGCCACACAAAAATGATTATAAGTCAAAGGCAGATACAAAACGACAAACTTCACTGGCACAATTACACATGCATAAACAGTCTGACAGAGGAGAGTGAAAATCTGCCAACCAGATGCCCCAGCACTTTAAGCTTTACTAGCTCATCGTGAGGGGAATTACAAGTTGCAAGAAACAGGCTGGCTTAGTTACAGTGGCACCGAGGGCTGGTTGGCGTAGTCATAGTATCAGTAATTTAACATTAGAAAAGAGTCTAGGTCCATCATGTTCACCCCCACGCTTCATAAACAGGGATAAAATATACATGCTGTACAAACATGTACCAGTTTATAGAGATTCACTACCCACTCTACTAGCCAGACGATTCCATTAGTAAGCAGACATTTTCTAGGCTTACTATAATGGTATGAACCTGCTCCATGTTCACTATCTTTGCTGGCAGGATGTTCCATAGGTTCAACATACTCTGGAAGAAAAAATGTGTCCTGCAATTCCCCCTAAATTTACCACCCCTGAGCTTCAAGACATGTTTCTGGGTCCTGCTTCAAGACACCAGATTTAACATGTCTGACTATTCGATCTTGCCGATAACTTTGAGTACAAGAATGACTAAGTTCATGTCCCCTCTTAGCTGCTTTTTCTCTAAGGTGAACATATTAAGGGCCTCCAGCCACTCCTCATAGTTTTTGCCCCTGATACCGCTGAGCATTTTGGTGGCTTCCATTGCACCCTGTTGATTGGAGTCAAGAACAGTACATAGTACTCCATGAGGGATCTGACCAGGGTCTTGTAAATTATAAGGATTTCCCTGCTGTGCTGGTAATTCAACCTTTTGATTCAAATCACCATTCTGCTGGATTTCTGGACAGAAGTCATGCAGTGGTTGTTCTGCTTCAGCCCCTTGTCTATTATGAACCCCAGGTGCTTTTTCTCCTCATCTGCAGCAAGAGGAGCCCTACTCATCATGTAGGTCCTATCTCTGATTTTCCTCCCCAGGTGTAGCACATTGAATTTTGCTACATTGAACTGGAGGCTCCTGGAGTTATACCAGTAGTCCTGGTCCTCGGGAAGTGTGTCTCCATCTTCAAGGGAATGCACCACCCTGGCTTGCTTTGTGTCATCCCTGAACTTAAGCAGCCTGCTGAAGACCCAAGCATCCACATCATTGATGAAGATGTTGAAGACCAATGGGCCTAGTACCAGTCTCTGAGGAATGTCTCTAAGTACTCCTCACCTTTTGGAGAAGTGCACTTCTGCCACCACCCTCTGCTTCCTGCCCCCAAGACAGTTATCAATCCACCTTACCTATGTCTCAAGTATACTGCACTGGTTTACTTTTCCCAGATGTTTTTCTTATGCCATAATATCAAAAACCTTGCTTAAATCCAGATGGACTTTGTCCATGTCCCTGTCTTTATCCACCTCAGTAGTAACCACCTTAAAGGTGATCACTTAGCAGCAAGAACCTTGGCTTCAACCAAATGATCTGTTATTCTGGCATTGATAATGGCTTTCAGAACCTTGCCTGGTACTAAGGTAAGACTGAATGACCTAAGTTCCAAGGGGTGGTTACAGCAATACTCTTAGTGCTGGACTGGTGCTCAAAAAAAGGGGTGGCCAGTCCCTACAGAAGAAGAATAGGTCCAAAGGATTCAAGCACTCAATAGGAGGAAAGGAGTCCCAGATGCTGTTCCAGATTGATTTATTTAACAGGTGGATACTCATGCATTTCAAATGCAGATGAAACAGCATACACCATACTGAAAGTATAAACTCTATGCTAGAGCATCCCAAAAAACTTAAAACCAACAGTGGCAAAGAAATAAACAAGACAGGTGACTGTTGTCAAAAATCCCCAGTGCTTCAACTCTAAACAGGTCTTCCTCAGGGGGCAACTGGCTGACCTGCAGTTGTCACAAACAATATTTGTCTTTTGTGGATCACAGGAGCATCTCCAACCAATCACAATGCTTTCTTCAGTTGCATGTGAGAAACACTTATTACTGTAAGAGTATCTCACATGCTGAGCCACTGTAATGGGCTTCTCACTGACTGCTCACACCATCAACATTTTAAATAAAAAAAATATTTTATTTTATTTAATGAAGTTAGTGGTCTATAATAATTTTATGGGTCCATTTGGAGGGCCTGTTATGGATCTAAGAGTGTTGTCCCTTGCATTCGTAGGACCACAAATCTGTATTTGGTTTGCAGTCCTGTGATCCAATGAACAAGTGAGGTGACACTCTTATATCTATAAGAGGCCCTCCAACTGGACCTATAATCCTATATAAAAGAGGGCCCAATCTTTAAAGATACAGTTGTCCATAAGGATTTATTCTTCAAAACAGATGCTGTTGACTTACAATTTTTACAACAGTTGAAGCATATAAGGCAGGTCCAGATTTGAAGGCCTATAGATTGCAAAGGGTTAGTAGGTGGAAAGTCTTTCTGCCACCCACACATGGGCAGAAAATATGACATTATTAGTTGTAAAAGTAAAAATGCTATTTACTTATTACATTGTACTTTTGGTTCTCTACACATTGGGAAACTGGATGTATATTAAAGTAAAGGGTAACTGAGCACAAATCTGCTTTATGAAATGACAGTAAGAATTATGTCATTGCAGAGTAGCCAATCATGGGACTGCCCCCTGTGCCAGGTTTCTTTTTACTGATACATAGAAATTACAGAGAAGGGTAGGCGTGAGTCTGTCATGTTTGTTCACTGTATTTATTGGATTTGACCATTGAGACTACCCACTAATAAGTGTTTTTCCATATATAATTTAAAACTGTTCAGAGAACTGTTGTAAACTACCTTGCTTAGTAAACTATTCCAAGCCCCTATTATTCTCTCAGTATACCATCCTCTCCTCCTGTCTGTCTTAAAGTGATTACCCTTTAGTTTTTTATTATGCCATCTTGTTGATTTGTTCTGGTTCTTATGTTTGAGATGCAAGTATTGCGTAATGTCTGTGTTGGAAAAGGCCTTATAAACTGGTATTGAATCACCTTGATATCTTTTCATTTCCAGGATGCATAACTCCAGTTCTTTTAGTCTGTCTTCACATGACATATTCTCCAGCCCTTCAATAATTTTGGTTGTTTTTGTCTGAGTCCCCTCAGCTCTATATATATCATACCTAGTTTGCTGTGAGCAAAACTGCATGCAATATTCCATGTGGGGTCTCATCACCAATGCTCAAGAGATGAGGACAATCACTTCCTGTCCTTACTTGTAATGTGTTTCCTAATACAGGATATAATTTTGTTACATTTAGCAACTGCTTCATCAGACTGACTTGAGTGTTTCAAATTGTTTGTTACTGTAACCCTGAAATCCCTCTCACTACTGGATTCCCTCAGCTTAACCCCTCCCTTGCTGTAATTAAAACCTGAGTTATTTGTCCTGAAATGCATAAGCACACGCTTATCTTGATTAAACTTCATCTTGTTGATAGACCATTTGTAAAGTACATCCAATTCTGTCTGGAGTTCAGCTGCTCTATTTCTGTTGTCCACAATATATCAGATTTCACTTCATCAGCAAACTTGGACATCACCATCCCCCCACCCTGCACCTGTAGTCCATTAACATATATATTGAACAATGCTGGATCAAGCATTGATTACTGGGGCACACCACTAGCAAGCCTAACCTTCTCAGCATCAAAACCACTAATGCGTACTATTTGCGATCGATTACTAAGCCAGGACTTAATCCATATGATAATTTTAGTATTAATTTTAGATTAAGGTGTCTGTATCAGTTCTGCATGTTGTACTATATTGAATGCTTTACTGAAGTCAAGGTAAACCACATCAGCTGTTTTTCCATCATCCAGGACCTGTTTCACCCTTTCAAAAAAGTTCACTAAATTGCTAGGACATAACCTATTTATTATGAAACTGTGTTGTGTTGGATCACTCAGGCTATAGTTATTTATTGTTGAAACTATTATATCTCTTATACATTCCCCAGTACTTATGTTAAACTCGCTGGTCATACTTGCCCACTCCATCCCTGCTATGACTCCCCCTCATTCCAACTGCTAACCTCACAACTTACTGCCTGGAGCGTTGAACTCACACTGCACTTCTTCCTACTGATTGCAATGTTTAATACTGTACTGTAATCCCTGTTTATGGTATTGTTGTCTTATGGTGTCAGTGTGTTCTGATTACTTTATTTTAACTCTTCACTACTATTTGCCTGATGAAATCTGATGTTTGTAAAGTCCCAGTTGTGCTAATTCTATCTAATGTAAACCTCCACTTCTATTTGCCTCATGTTCATGTATGTACTAAGTTATGTACCTTGTAATCTCCCGGGTCGCTCCTGAAAATAGGCACTTGGCTGTCTAGTGTGCTTACCCGGTAAACAAAAGCAAATAAATAAATAGCTGCTCTTCTTTGCCCTGCTACCTTTTCTGTGGATCGGTACCAGTACTGCAACCCTCCAGGTGTCAGGTGTTTCCCCCTTGCTTAAGTGATAAGTTAAGTATCTTAGTTACTGGCCCAAATTAAATTAAACCCCAGGATGTAGGCCTTCATATCCATGCAATTTATTCACGTTCAGATTACCTGATAATTTGAACACCTCAGGCCTATCTACCCTAGATGCTGAGTCAATATTTTGTATTATACTCTGTCAAGTTCAGATTCTTGAAAGACTGACTGAAATGAATCATTAAGGGAGTTTGCCATGTTTCTTTCATTTCCTACTCTTTTCCCTTCAATTTTAAGTACTTGGTGTCACTCAGTGTTTTTAAAGCAGAAGGGGCACCAGGCCCATCGAAACTACCTTCCCACACAAAGTGGGGAGTATTAACCATTATTACCCAAGAGGAACATATCTAGTTCTAGTTTAAATTTACTGAATTCAATGATATCTACAATATACTGAGGGAAACTGGGGAATATGGGTGTGGGCAGGACAGTAGTGTGGTGGGTAGGTAACTGGCTGGGTGGCAGGACACAGAGGGTGGTGGTAAATGGCTGTCACTCCACAGAGGGAAGAGTGACCAGTGGGGTACCACAGGGATCAGTGCTGGGACTGGTCCTATTCAACATCTTCATCAGTGACATTGCGCAGGACCTAGAAGGCAGAATTTCACTGTTAGCTGATGACACAAAGCTCTGTAACAGAGTAGACACACCAGAGGTGTAGACAAAATGAGAAGGGACCTGCAGAAACTTGAAGAATGGTCAGGGGTTTGGAGTTGAAATTCAATGCAAAGAAGTGCAAGATAATGAATATGGGGCACAAAACCCAGGCACAATATATCAGTTGGGGGTGAGGATATAGCATGCACCAAGCAGGAAAGGGATCTTGGGGTTATCATCTCTCAGTGACCTCAAGGTAGGAAACAGTGTGACAAGGCAGCAGGTAAAGCAAATAGGATGCTGGGATGCATAGGCAGGGCATCACCAGCAGGAAAAGGAGGTCATAATTCCACTATACAAGACACTAGTGAGGCCCCACCTGGAGTACAGTGTACAGTTCTGGAGATCTTACCTACATAAGGATGTAGACAGGGTAGAGAAGGTTCAGAGGAGGGCAACAAAGATAGTGCATAGATTGCATCACAAGTCCTATGAGGACAGGTTGAAGGAACTGAACATGTACTCCCTGGAGGAGAGGAGGGGAGGGAGAGAGGGTATATGATAGAGACATACAAGTATCTTACAAGGAGGAACAGGGTGCAGGAATACACTATTTTTAAGCGAAAAAGATGTTCCAGGACTAGAGGGCATGGGATGAAGTTGGAGGGAGGACGATTCAGAGGAAATGTGAGGAAGAATTTCTTCACAGAATGGGTGATGAACAAATGGAACACCCTGCCAGCGGAAGTGGTGGGGGCTGAAACAATCATGGGATTTAAGAATGCATGGGATAGACATAAAGGAATTCTGGAGGTCAGGGGTAAGGGGCAACAGACTTCTAGGAAAACATAAACTGAACTTACAAGCTCAAATGGGCAGACTGGGTGGGCCATAGGCCCTTATCTGCCGACACTGTCTATGTATCTATGTATTTATGTATGTATCTATGGAGTAGATTCCACAATTTGCAAGCCCTTATTGAGAAGTGTTTTGTTCTTTTATTTGTTGATGCCCTTGCTATGAGAGGTTGTTTATTGTGGCATCTCAAGTTCTCCAGCTTAGATGCTTTGATTATATTGCATCCTTTAGCAATATATGGGTCCCTTAAGATGTTAAAATAGCATTAGAATATCACCTCTATCTCTTCTTAATTGTAAATCATATAGATTAAAGGGGAAGTCTCCCATAGTTCCCCACCAATATTTTCCCAACTCCTTATGTGTAACTGTAGTGTGCCTCCTCCAGTTGCCAGCAGTCCTATTGCTGTCCAGATCTAGATTATAAATAAAAATATACAGCCCCCAAAAGTTATCAATGTGTTTGTCCTCCATTTTACCATCAATGTTGCTGGAGGATGATGTCATCAGAGCAACAGATAATGGTGCTGCACTAAATGCAGTTCTACCAGTAAACCAAACCCACAATGTTTGGTTCCCCACTTGAGTAATGGAGGAACCCTTTAAGTGTTGTGCACATCCCCGAAGTGCAGGTCTAATAGGGACTAGGACCATGTGAGTGTGATGCAGCACTGATCTGAGGTATATACAATATTCATATAAGGAAGTGCCTGTATGTGTTGTATTACTGTTTCTGTTAGCAAAAACAGTTTATCCAATAAATGAATCTGGGTACAACAAGAGTTTTAAGTGGTATTATACAGCTGTTGTATTATGTTGTGTGTGTGTGTTAACATTCTCTGTTTTGATTGATACCAGCAGTGAGAAACAATCTTGCAAATAGGCCCCTCTTTCCCTTTGTAACTATACAGTCAGTGATTGGATGGCTGCTGTAAGGCAATAAAGAATTCAGCTATAACAAGGAATAGGTTACCAGGAAAGCATCAAATGCAGCATATGGAAGAAGGGCAACCTAGTGGTTAAAGCACAGGCACAAGCACTGTGGGACTCTGGTTCAAATCCTGCTAGAGTCCCTTACTCTCTAACCCTTAAGAATTTCCCTTAACCTCCTTGGAAACTGTGATAGCCCCTCATGTCCATGACTTTAAAAGTGCCCCAATTCCCATTATAAATCATTAGCAGTGATGTGAGAGCTACAGCACTTCACTTTCAAGGTACTAAGGATAAGCTGTGGCAGCCCCCCCCCTTGTAATACCAGCATTTGAAGTAGGATGTCCCTCACAAATCAGATGCCACACCTCAGCTGTTGTAGGTAAAGAAACTAATCAGTCTTAGTGTTTGTAGTGCTTGGTATTTGCTTAGCTCACTCCCCCCATGTCATATGCATTCTGTATCTTGGTATTTCCAGTCAGAAACTCAGATTTAAGGAGCATTTGAAATGTAAAACAATACACTTTATAAAGTAAATGATCTAGCTCTCCACTTTCAGGCTGCTGAAAGGGGATGTGTATAAGTCAGTCTTGTGTGATCCTTTGGTAAACTGCCCAGGCTCACCTTGTAGTGAATCTTCTCAAGGGTGTTCACCTGGTTCAATACAGAGTGACTGATTGACTGCTCTATTGATTGATTGGTTGATTGATTGACTGATTCAGTCTACTGCTTTCCACAACATTTTACAACTGTCTCGCAGAGAGAAATGAGCAGTACAAAGAAACAGCTTTTGTTTCCTGTGAAAGTAATACTATTAGAAGTATTATTTGCTCTACACATACAGTATTAAGGCTACAAGTACTACTCCCTGTGAGAGCTGTATGACAGAACTGCCTTAAGCCATTGCAAACTTAAACTAAAATCAGGCTAGACAGCATTGATACCCTTATGTTTTGTTCTGCACTGTTGCTGCAGTGACATCAAGGAATGGGAGGGGGTGTATTACAAATGACTCATTTGCATGTAAATGGAGGCTTGCTTGACATTTTACTACCTTGTGTCAAAGCTTCAAACTCTAGATATGTGTTGCAACAGAATAAATGGCTGATATCTTATTGACACATGTACAGTACTTGATGTAATGTATAATAAATACATCAGATATATCCAAATCATACATATACAGGAGTCTTCTCCTTTAAGAACTTGTACTCTGTCTGAATATGGCAACCCTTTAACTCTTGGGATTAGTTTAGTTGTCCTCCTTTGGATGTTATCCAGTATGTTTTTGTCTTTGACTAAATGCGGGGCCCAGAAGAATGCAGCATAATCCAAATGGGGCCTTACGTATGATTTATATAGTGGGATTATGCAAGATTCACTCCTAGTTATAAAAGCCCTTTTAATAGGTCTGAAAAATCTATTCACTGTTAGTGCTACTTTTCTACAATGCTCTCCAGGAGTTAGGATATCATTAATTATAATCCCTAGATCAGTTTCTTTGGTGACAGGTTTTATCAATGATCCATTTACTATATATGCTTTTCGTTTCCCCAGATGAATTACTGAATACTTTTTGACATTAAATGCCATTTTGCTGGAACCTGCCCAGTTCTCTATGTGATATAGTTGCAAATAATTTGTTTGTTCTCTGTATGCACTATGATCGGTTGTCAGGCAACACAAAATTATGTACGTATTGTATACTTTGTATATTTCTCCCCTCCCCTTTTTTGTATTATTCCACCATGTACAAGGGCATATTTTTTGCTTTTTTATTTCTATTTTTGTTTTTTCCTTGACACTGTATAACTATGTTTTGTTATGATCATATCATTATACTTTTGTCCTGGCCCACTTTGTAAATGAGCTTGCCTCAACAGTGTTCCACCTGGTTCAATAAAGATGATCGGTTGATTTAGCGAGCATATCGATTTTGGCAGCCGTATCAACCTCAAAACTGATTTTAGTGTCATCAGCAAATGTGCTTATGTTACTTTGCACCTGAGTATGTAGGTCACTTATGAATATTCCAAAGAGAGATGGGCCTGACACGGAACCCTGAGAAACCACACTGGTGACCTTGATCTCCCCAGATAGAGTTCCAGATACTTTGACTTGTTGGGTCCTGTCAAGAAGCCATTCATCTATCTGTCTAGTTATGTATGTATTAATTCCCAGTCTAGTCATTTTTTCAATTAACAGTGCATACAGAACCATATCAAATATCTTCCTGAAATCCAGAAAGACAACATCCACCGGTATCCCTCTATCAATGAGGCTGCTCACTTTTTCATAGAATGAAATTAGATTTGTTATGCATGAGAGACCTGCCATGAAACCATGCTGAGTTAAGTATTTAAATCTTTTGTCAGATATATAGAAACTTAGAATTTGATGGCAGATAAGGACCGCTTGGCCCACCCAGTCTGCCCATTTCCCTGCCTACTGGATAAGCTACAGATCCTAGTTAACCAGCAGTCTACTTCTTCCTACCCCCACCCCCTAGAATTGCCTTATGACTGTCCCATGCATGCTTGAATTCCACCACTGTTTTTGACTCCACAACCTCCTCCAGAAGGCCGTTCCATGCATCCACAACCCTCTCTGTGAAAAATACTTTCTTAAATTACCTCTGAGCTGCCCCCTCTATCTTTCAAATTGTGCCCCTTGTTCTTGCACACCTCTTTTTTTGAAAGATGCTACCCTCTTGGACTTTGTTGATTCCCTTGAGGTACTTGAAAGTTTCTATCATGTCCCCCTCTCCCTCCTTTCCTCAAGGCTATACATATTAAGCTCTTTAAGTCTCTCTTCACATGTCTTCCGGTGCAGACCCTGCACCATTTTAGTTGCCCTCCTCTGGACATCAAGCCTGCTTTTTTTAATATTCTCTCCATTGTTTTATACACCAGTGATGATAGGCAGATGGGTCTAAAATTTTCAGCTGTGGTTTTACTGCTGTTTTTGTGTATTGGCACTATTGTTGCTCTTTTCCAATCTCCTGGTACCATACAGTACCTATACTACTGTATAAGATTTGTTAAACAGAATGGTAAGAGGCAGTGTCAACTGGTCTGCTGTCCCTTTAATAAGGTGTGTATTTAGATTATCTGGTCCAGGTGATGAATTGTTTTTAGTGATTTGATGGCCTTATCAACCTCTTCGTCTGTTGTACTGTGGAATTCAGACCTGTTGATAGTCACCAATGTTTTGACAGGGCCTTTAGGTAAAAATACCGATCCAAAAAAATTGTTGAATGCATCTGCTACCTCATGTGTTTCCCTCAGTTCAATCCCATCTGCTATAAGTGGACCTAAACTATTGTCCTTTTTGTGATTATTATTGATATAGGCATAGAGGGATTTTTGATTGTCTTTAGATAATGACAATTTAAATTCCAGTTTTCTCTATTCCATCCTGATCAGATGTTTCCCTTGCCTTTTTCAGCCTTAAATATAGCTTTATTTTGTTTGTTCTTTGCCTTTTTGTATCTCCTGAAGACTTTTTCTTGCCCTTTTATTTGTTATTTAATATTTTGTGTCAACCAAGGGGGTATCGTACCTGTGTTGTTATGTACAGTATTTGTTTGGGGGTTATGTAAATATGTTCCAATTCATTAATAACTGATTTTAATAACGCCCAACATTCATTCACCATCAAGTCAAACACTATTGACTCCCAGTCATATGACTGTAATGCTTTTTTAATTTTTAAATAGTTGCCCTTTGGGTAGTTGTACCAGAAGGTTGACTGACCGGAGTGACACTTATACCTAACAACATTGAAGATTACACAATTATGATCACTATTAGCTAATGGGGCTGTAATAATAATAATAATAATAATAATCTTTATTTTTATAGTGCAATTCCCAGGTATCAAAGTGCTGTACAAATTTTCATCAATAGAAACTCAGTAAAACAATAAAATGATAAAAAATACCGATCTAAACTTCTGTATCAAAACTATTAATCCCATAACATAGACAATTCACTGCATAAAATTCCTGAAAGCAAGCTGAAACAAATGGGTCTTTAAGGCCATCTTAAAGTTCTCTACAGTCTGGCACTCTCGAATCCAATGAGGTAGAAGGTTCCCAAGTGCAGAATTAAATTAATGCATAAGCTCGTGACTCCAAGGTTTTCAACTGTACCGTGGGAACCTCTAGCAACCCCTCGTCAGCTGAGTGGAGTGGTTGGATGAGGCAGTAATGATTCAGGAGCTCTTGCAGGTATTCTGGACCCTGTCCATGTAGGGCTTTATAGGTCAGCAACCCAATCTTGAAGGTGATCCACCACTGTAGTGGCAGCCAGTGCAGCTTGCACAGCACAGGTGAGCTGTGACTCGAAGAAGGAGTCCCCATCAACAACCTGGCTGCCGCATTCTACACTAGCTGCAAGCAGTGGATATCAACCTCTGGAAGCCCTAGGTAGAGAGAGTTACAGTAATCCAGACATGAGGTCACAAAAGCATGGATCAACATTGGAAGGTCACTAGACGGAACAAGATGCTTAACACAGGTGATGTTACTCAGGTGGTAAAAAGAGGACTTGACTACTGCCAACACCTGCAACCACATTGTCAGCCCATCGTCAAGAATCACCCCCAGGTTTTGCACCCATTTGGAGGACAGCAACCAGTTACCTCTGAGCCAAAGCCCCGAGGGAGACCCCACCACCAACCTCTCTATCCAGCAACCTGGATCCACCACCAACACCTCAGTCTTATCAGAATTCAGCTTCAGCCAGCTGATCTTCATCCAGACCTGAATTTCTGTGAGGCAGTTATTAAAGACTGAGACTGTACTATCCTGGTCAGGCACAAAAGACAGGTAGAGCTGGGTATCATCTGCATAACAGTGAAACCTCAGTCCATACCATCTCACAATGTCTCCCAATGGCAGCATATACACCGCAAACAACACTGGGGACAGCACAGAGCCCTATGGGACCCCACATGGCTGAGAGAATGAGTCCAAGGAATACATCCCAGACACCACCCTCTGAGATCTGCCAGTGAGGAAAGATTGAAACCATCTGAGGACCATCCCTGACAGGCCACAGATACCTCACAGGCACTCCAGCAACTCCCCATGGTCCACGGTGTTGAAGGCTGAAGAGAGATCGAGCAGCACCAAGATGGAGCAGTGCTTCTGATCTCTCGCTATCAGGAGATCATTGAGCACCCGGACCAGAGCAGTCATGGTACTGTGCCTCTTCCGGAAACGGACTGGAGGGGATCATAGATGTCTTGGATGGTAAAGTGGTTCTCCAGCTGCATTGCAACTACTTTCTCAATCACCTTCCCTACAAAGGGAAGGTTAGAGATTGGTCTGTAGTTAGCAGGACAGTTTGGGTCAAGAGAAGATTTCTTGAGGAGGGGTGTCACCATCGCCTTCTCAGGGAGTTCAGGAACTCACCTGACTTTAAAGAGCACCAGACTATCTCTGCTAGGATAGAGCTGATGATATCCACACACCCCATTATGAAGCGTGTTGGACCCAGGTCCAAACTAAAGCAAGTTGGCCGCATACTCTGGACAATCCGCATGACATCTGTGATTTCCAGCTGGTCAAAGTATGTCTAAGAGAACCAAAGAGTAGTAACCAGGCACCAACCACTGACAACCCGCATAGGACTAGCTGATCAGATCTCCACCCTGATGTCGGTCACCTTATCAGCAAAGAATCGAGCAAACTCATCACAATTATCTTGTGAAAACACATTTCCAACTTGCAGACAGGCTGGATTGCACAGCCTGTCCACAGTTTGAAAGAGATGAGCCAGTCGATTCAGAGCTGCAGCAATCTCCCCAGACAGGAACTCTGTCTTCTTATGAGTGATTGCTGATTGATAGTCCTGATAATGTTCCATCAATCTAAGCCAGTCGGCATCAAGCGCCGATCTCCGCCAGCGCTGCTCTAACCTTCATCCAGCTCACCTCAACTCTCTCAAGGTCCCATCAAACCAATGGAACTGTGGGCGAAGAGTGAGAGGATGAACGTAGACAGGAATGGTGGAGTCCAGAACTCCCACTATGGCCTTATTATAGGCCTGAACCAGGTTCTCTGGACCCTTGCTTGCACCCAGAAATCCTGATAGGTCTAACACCGCCAAAAGGCAATCAGGAGTCAAATCCCTCAAAGGGCAGTATCTGACCATTTCCACAGTGGCATGCCTATGGGGGGATCCCAGAAGTTGAACCTTATAGTGTGATGACTGGACCATCCAATTGGTTCCACCACCAAGTCGGAGGCTCCATCCCCAGGAGGAAAACCAGGTGAGTGAGTGACCCTGATTATGGGTTGCAGAGGCAACTGCCTGTGTGAAGCCCAACAAAATCATAAGTTGGAGGAAGTCCTGACCAAATTGCAAGAGTTTGTTGTCGACCCAAGAGTTGCAATCACTCACCACCATCAACCTAGATGACTCCAACACCATGTCGACAATGAAGTCTGTGACCTCCTGCAGGAACAATTTCTCACCCCCGGGTGGACAATAGATGAGAATGATCCTACACCCCACACCTGTAACTGCAGTACATTCAAACAATCTGGATTCCTCAACTGGCACCTCTACAAGGCCCAATTTAGATTTAAAACAATTGGCTACATCCCCACCCTACAGTCCAGTCTCGACTGATGTATCACAGAGAACCCAGCAGGAACTGCCGCCTCCAAGATGGGACTGGCATTCTCATCCAGCCAGGTCTCGGTGATGCAAGCCAGGTCTGCTGTTGCAACAAGATCAGCAATAATAGTAGTCTTGTACTTAATAGACCTTGCATTGCACAACGAGTCGGCCGAGATTCCGAGGCCGGGTGGACTACCGGCCCTGTAACACTGGAGTCCTTGGGTATGGGGACCAGATATAGAAGACCACGTTCTGGAACCCATTTCATCCCATAGTGTCTCCTGGTCCTCATGACCCCATTCCAGACACCCAGCTCAGCGAGGTTTGGACTCCCTCGCCCCCCCGCCTCCTACCTACTATTCCAAATGCCCTGCAGCATCCATACACTGCCACTGGCAGTGGACAACAGCTGAAGGGGCAGAGGCCCTGGAGCTTGGAGTAGGAGTAGCACCTGACCAGGAGAGCTACCTGCCAGCACATCTCCACACCAGCTTGAGACTACTAACAAAATCAAAATGAACAACAACAAAAAATAACCTATACTGCCTGGCGCCACACCCCCACGCTATAGGCTGCTTTCTAATACAGATAGTTGTGCAGGCAGTCCTCAAGCTTGCGTCTCCCGCCACTCACCTAATCTTTCTCCCTCACTCTATGTCCCTGACTGGCTACCACTATAAATAAAAAAAAAAGAGATGCGTGAAAACACACAAATAAATACATTCAAAGAAAAAGATTAAAATCTCTTACTACAGCTTACAGACAGCTGGCCCAGCGTGGCCGCCATCTTTACTGCACCTGTTTCCACCCTAACTACAAGGTCAGTAACTTCAGAGGACAGATTGGTCAGGACAAGATCAAAAATATTTTCACCTCTAGTAGGTTCCATCACTAGTTGCTGAAGCCCAGCCATTAATGTAGTGTCCAGAAATAAGGATTATATTGGGGAAACTGCTGTCAGACTTTCCCAGTCTATACCTGGCATATTAAAAATCACCCAATAACAATAGGTAAGCTATTTCTGCAAGTTCTGTGAGCCTACAAAATAAGTTATGATCTTGTTCCACAATTGAGAAGAGTGGCCTGTATGTTTCCTACTAGTAAGTTTTTACCATTTTGACAAGTTATCTGGACAGAAACATCTTCTCCTAGGTATGCTGAATTGTTAATAGAATATTCTGTTGATTTTATTGAGCTTTTAACATAGATACAGACATCCCCCCTTTTCTGTCATTTCTGTTTTTCCAATACAAGGTATATCCTTGGATTCCGTTGTCACAGTCTCAGGCTTCATCCCACCATGTTTCACTAATGGCAGTGATGTCAGTATTGTGATGAATTAATATTGTGGTGAGCTCACTTATTTTAACAACATTTAGGCTTCTTGCATTTGTAACCAGTATTTTATAACCATCCTTTGTAATATTGGGTTTTTGGATTGAGACCCCAGTTTCCCTCTCTCAGTTAGTTTAAACACTCATTGATGTGTTTGACCATGGTTTTCCCCAAGATATTACTGCCCTTCTGTTCAGGTGGAGCCCATCCCAACAATACAGACTTGAATTGTTGGAGAAATTTTCCCTATGTGCTAAGCAACTGATATTTTTCTTCAGTGTCCATTTCCTTAGCTATTCGTTAACACTTTTTGCCTGCTTAATCTTACTTGATCTGGGGACTGGTAGAATTTCTGACAGGCAGACTTCACAGCCTCTTTCCTCAAGGGATGCAGCCGGGGAAATAAAATCCTTTTGTACATCTTCTATTGTAGACCTATCAATGTCATTGGTGCCTGCAGAAATCACCACCAGTGTTTTTTCTTCTGCATTTTTAAGGATATCTGGGGCCACATGCTCATGTACCTGAGTCTTGCTCCTCTGAAACTTCAGCATGTCCAATACTCTTTATCTTTGTTACATACATGCCCATCTATATATTTTATTATGGAGTCCCCTGGACCAGCACTAGTCTGACCTCACTAGTGCCCGCCATTCTACTGTTCTCATTATTATCCTGTTCTGAAATGGTGTCAATATTTGCCTCAGTGCAGTTTATTTCCATGCTGTCCCTTCCTAAATTATTAACTAGTGTAGTGTCATTTGATGTTACAACCTTTGGAACATCTATAACCTTGTTGTCTTTTCTCTCTTTCTGAGAGTGGCTAATGGAGACCTGAGGTATACTGCACTCTGGGCCTACTTACATAGATGTTGTCAGCAGATAAGGGCCTTGTGGCCCATCCAGTCTGCCCTATCCCCCTTTTTTAATGCTTAAGGTACCCTAGATGCTATAAGTTCTCCTTCTTTCGCCCTAGCGTGATCATTCCCATGTGCCTATCCCATGCATTCTTTAATCCCTGAATTGTGGCTGCTCCCACCACTTCCTGGGGGAGACTGTTTCATCTCTCTACCGCCCTTTCAGTGAAGTAGAGTTTCCTCAAGTTCCCACTAAGTGTTCCCCCTTTTAGTCTCATGCTGTGCCCCCTTGTTCTGCTATTTCCCTTCATGTGAAAAATGATCCCCTCAGGTAACTTTTTGATCCCGTTCAGATACTTAAAGGTCTCTATCATGTCCCCCCTCACTCTCTCCTTTCCTCCAGGGAGTACATATTGAGAGCTCCGAGTCTCTTCTCATATGACTTATGTTGATCCCAGACACCATTTTTGTCACCACCCTCTGTACTATCTCCATCCTGTCTATGTCTTTTTGGAGATGGGGTCTGCAGGAACTGAACACAGTACTCCAGATGAGGCCTTATTAGGGAGCTGTACAATGGTACCACCACTTACCTCCTTCTACTTGCTATACTTCCTGCTCCAATAGGCATAAAGGGTCAGAACTATTCAGGAGTGGTATTGAGAACTCCATGGCTCTCTGGCCCTTTTTTTGTTTATTTCTGGAGCTGTCCGGTGTCCTGTCAGACTCATCACTACTGTCCTCCTCTCTGTGTCACTTAAGTGAGGTATCACTTGGGTTATTAATAGTTTTCCCTACAGGTAGTGTGTTTGGCTCAGGAATGACGTTACTGGGTTTATTTGAGTTGCTCTAGTTCTGCATTCCTGCTTCTTAGTGCTTGTATTTCCTTGCACTGATTGTATTTAAGCCCCTCAAACCCTGCAGCACTTTCTACACTGAAGTTATTACATATGATGCAGGTCATGGCTACTTCCCCAGTACTCAGGGTAACAAATCCTGCATTGATGTCCATTATAAAACAACAAACAACACTGAGTCTTATTATAGAACTACTTCCCAAGAGAAAGACACAGAACAAGGGACTTTCAGGACTACAGGTGTATCTAAGCTACACTTGTAAGTTACCTGGAGTAGAGATCTGTGTGCTTGTCCCCATCATCCCCAGCGGACACAGCAGATATGCGCAGATATGCTTATCTCTGTATGTGTCTCAGCATGTGGCCTTGTGCACCCTCACCCCACTCGCTACTGAAATCAAGATGTAGTGCCGCAACTGGAATTACCATGACTTCCTGTTTCCGGTTTGGTGATTCGACCAACAGAAATAAAAATGCTTTAACACATGCAGAACAATAATAAACACCACCTAGCAGGTGGATTTGACATCAACGGCCAACTATAGAAGTGTTGGTTCGCTCCCCCAAGGGCTCTATTTCCACTGAATGTGAATGCTGTAGGTATATCAGGAGGCTAGGATCGCCTCCTGTGTCCCATAATGCCATTCTAATAGTCACTGAGTAACTCAGGGTACAGGAGAGGACAGGCTACACCTACCTTGGTCCTCCTTCTTCAAAGTGCAAATTGTGCCTTTTTAAAATGCAGCCTGCTGTAGCAGCAGGTTAAACACTGCCTCTCACCAGAAGCTGGCAAACTGTAAACATTTCAGAATCTCCAGAAGTACTCCAACATTCATGTTCCTCTCTTTTTTGTCCCTTATGTAAGCCCAGACGGCTTTTATGTTACGATTAGAATTTATAGCAATATTTCCTTTTTTAGCCTTTTGAGTTCTTTTTACCTTGGCTTTGCATTCGCTGGCCACACACTTGAACTTCTCCCATAATGCTGCAACTCTTGATTGTTTTGTCAGTCTAAGGAAATTTCTATTCAGCCACATCAGATTTTTGCCTCTGTTGTTATATGTATTTACCATAGGAATGAATTTATCTTCAGTGCCCTTAATTTTTTCCTCTACACATTTCCATGCCTTATTTATTACCTTTCCTTGCAGCTGTGTTTCCCAGTTCCCTTTTTCTAATTTTGCTCTCATAGCCATGAAATTTGCCTTTCTATAACATCTCTTGTCTAGTCATGTCAATCAGGATCACCAGTGATGAACTGGTAAGAAAAGACAGAGGTATTGTGCTAATTGCTTAATTACCTAGTGCTTCCAAACATTATGACTATTCACCTCTGAGGACATTGTGGTTGCAAGATCTCAGAACATTTGGGAACCAAACACTGAGCACGACTGTATTTTGAGATATATGGGTATTGAACAGCTCAGGGAACTGAGAAGGGGAGGTTACGTGGCTAGAAAATTGACCCAGCATTGATCCTTTTAGATTATGACTTCTGGGCCTCGATTCACAAAACAATTGCAAAGGCAACACAAAAGTTTGTGGTGCACTTTGTGGTTGCCCAGGCATCCAAAACTGCTATTCACAGACTGTGAATAGGGGAATTCTGAGGCAACAGTAACTCCAGAAGCACCACCCTGACATGAAGCCAGAAGCATGGGCCTGAAGGAATAGTGCAGGGACACTATTTCCAGTTCACAACAGCAGCCATGCAAATGAGCCCATGAGGCATGCAAGGCACTAGGTGTCTATTTGCATGCCCATTATGGGTCCATTTGGATAAGTTGTGAGGAGCATAGCGTGCTGCCCCTTCTGCCATTTGCTGATTGCTGGCCCAATATAACATATGAGAGTCTCTGGTGATCTAGTGGTCCCCCTCTCACTGATCACCAGCCTGATATACCTACAGACATTTCCTGGTGGTCTAATGGTCCCCCTCGCTGATCACCAGCCAGATATGACTAAAGACAGTCCCTGGTGGTCTACTGCCCCCGCCATTTGCTGATCTCCACCTGATATCAGACAGATAAGAGTTTCCTGGTTTCCAGTGGCCCATCCTTGGTGGTCAACCATCACCACCTAATATCAAACATAAAATTTCCCTGGTGTCCAGTGGCCACCCCCCAACTGGTTGTTGATTGCCACCCAATATCAAACATATAAGATTTCCCTGGTGCCCAGTGATCCCCCACTGTTCGCTGATCAAGACCCAATATCACACATATAAGATGTCCTTCGTGTCCAGTGGTCATCCCTCCCAACAGAAGCCCTGTCAGAAACAGACATAAAATTCCTTGGTTCTAGTGCTCCTACCCCTCCACCTGATCACTCACCCCCTATATAAAAAAGCCTTCCCTGGTGGCTAGCAGTCCCTCCCTCACCCGATCACTTGCCCGATATGGACACCATATTCCCTGGTGTCAAGTGTAACCCCTCCATCTTGATTTCCCTGGTGGTCTAGTGACCCCCCCCCCTATCCCCGCTCCCCAGTACATGCATATGCATCTATTCCCTGGTGGTCTAGTGCACCCCATCCCCCCACCCTGGCAGGTAGTGTCCCACCATCCCGCTCCCCCCATCCCAAACCTGAGCCAGCGACCAGCACAGCCATTCTCTCTCCACCACTGCTGGCCACTGAATGAGCTGTCAATGAGCATGCACTGTATACAGTACATGCTCATGGAATCATAGCTCACTCTGAGCTGTCAATCAATGTCAATGAACATGTACTGTAAACAGTATGCACTCATTGACAGCTCAGTATAGTACTGTAGATGACAGCTGCTAGCATTTATGTGTAGTTTCAGTTCTTCTTTCACTATTTGGCTGCTAATTTGTTTGTACTTTTATATGCTTCAAGTATCTTTTTATTGTTTATGTAATTGTATTTTAAAATGCTTACACTTGCATTTTGCATTTATCTTATATTTTCTGTAATGTGATACAATGCAATTAGCATTGTAAAGTGCATAGAGATGCTTCATCTATTAGCGCTATATAAAAATTAAATTGAGCAAATGATTTTAATTGTGTACTATTTTACTGTATCTTTTATGTAAGCAAAAAGACATGAAGTGGTGTGGGTTATGGCCTGATAAGAGCATGCCCCAGGTTCATTATGAGGCATAAGGCATGTGTGTCAAGTGGCTTTAGCACTTGGGAAGTGTTCTTATCAGGCTGCAAACCACACCTTGGAGTGTCTTATTGCACTTATAAAATGGGACCCCAAGTAAGTAGTAAAAAAAAAAAAATTACAAAACAAAAGTCTGAAATATAACAAGCATTTATCAATACTGAATGTTTGGTGCTTGTTAAACAATTCTTTTGTTTTTAATATTTTGATCCCAACTTTTGAAGAGACTTGTTTTAGGATTTGCCTTATAGGCATGACATGTACCATTTATAGTAAACTGGCTGAAATGTCATTTATCACCAGAGGTGCAAAAATATATCTCATGCAGGATTTTAAAAATGACACATCATGTTTATGGGGAGATATGCAAAAATTGCTATGTTGAAAGTATGGGATTAAAATATTGGAAATTTCCAATGTTACAAGCCTGCATTCATAAATTGTAACATAGGCACATAACTTAATTGTTTTTTTAACACTTTTGCCCCAAATTTCCAACATAGCCTTCTTATGAACCCACCTCATGAACTAATGCAGAGAACATTTTCAACTCCTGCCTGGAAGGAGATTTCGCGCTGTGACTGTGAAATCACCTTTCAGGATGCATAAACACATTTTGGACAGGATTTGAAAAATGACAGCTGTCAGATTCATGAGCTGATGTGATAAAAAAGGCTATGTTGAAAGTCTGAGGTCAAAATACTGAAAATTACCAAAGTTACATGCCTGCATTCAAAAATTCCAACATAGACTCATACGGTAAAAAATTTGTTTTTTAACATTTCTGCCCCAGATTCTCAACAAAGCCTTCTTATGACACCACCTCATGAATAAACTCAGAGAAAATTTTCAACTCTTGCCTGAAAGGTGATTTTGTATAGCGACTGTGAAATCACCTTTTGGGATGCAAAAACGCATTTTGGGCAGGATTTGAAAAATGACAGCTGTCATGCAAAAACACATTTTGGGCAGGATTTGAAAAATGACAGCTGTCACATTCCATGAGGTGCTGTGAAGAAATGGCTGTTTTGAAAATTTTGTGGCAAAATATTGAAAATTACCAAAGTTACGAACCTGCATTCACAAACATCAATGTAGGCTCATAACTTTGTTTTTTAATATTTTTAATATTATTATGACCCCACCTCATGAACAATGGTGGAGGACATTTTCAACTCCTGCCTGAAAGGTGATTTTGCACAGCGACTACAAAATCACCTTTTGGGACAGATTTACCTAATGCCACTTGCATTGTTCATGAGGTGGTGTCCCAAAAGAGGTCTGTTGAAAATTTGGGGCAAAAATATTGAAAAATGACCACGTTATGCTACTAAGTTCAAAATCCCATTGAAATATATTGACCTGCATATCTGATTTCCTCAGTTTCGTGGTCAGGCATTGAAGAGTGAAGATGTGCCTGTGGGCCAGAGAGGATTACAGCACTGGATCCCCCCAGTCAGTAAGTAAGGGCTTGGGGGGGTGTAGGGTCATGGGTGCTGAGTGGTAATGTAGGGTGGGGGTGAAGTAATGGTGCAACAGACATCAATGGATGGTTTTCTTTTTTTACAGGGTTTTAAAAGAAGAACACACACATCAAGAGATGGGCTGCATTGTGACACTGGGATTGGGCATCCCAGTGTCGGGCTTGTTAAGGAGTGGCGGTGTGTGACCTTGGAGGAAGGGGTTTCAAGGGAAGTGGTAGCAGGGGTGGGCACCCCACTCTCCTTACAGTAATATTAACATGCAAAGATGGGAGGAAGGGCAGGCAAGCCACTTGCAGGGGACGGGGAAAAAGAAATGGTAGTGGGGGTGGGCACCTCAATCCGCTAACATCATAAAAAAAAAAAGATTTCTACCAGAGTTTACATGAGTTCAGTTAAAATACATTTTTATATAGGACAAAGAAAGCTGAACTCAGGGAATGAGATACTTTTTTTAAATACGGGCTAAGAAGTACTGTAATCATGCTCCAAAAGCGGAGCCATGACACTGGGCATGCGTGTATGAATATGCGCATATCCAGTAGCATGGCCCCACTATCGGAGCATGATTAAAGTACATTTTAGCCCTCATTTAAAAAAAAACCTAACTAGGTTCCTGAGTTCAGCTTTCTTTTTAGTACCTAAAAACATATTCAGCTGAACTCGGGTACAGTGGTCCACGGACCGCACTGACAGGCTGCTAGTGCTCATAGCCAATCAGCAACTTGCTGACCAGCTGGTTTCATGCAAATCAAATCTGTTTGGAGCAGCTCAGTCCTTTGAAATACTAAAGTTTATGCCCAGCAAGCAGCCAATGATGTAAAAACCACAGTGCCTTGTCATTTGCATAGACAGCCGAGCCCCTCCTATTTTCAGCTGCAAAGGGCTTGGCAGTGACACACCCTGGCAATTGCCTTTCACTGTAGCAAAACATTTGGTTTGCAGGGGCACATCAAACATAAAAATGGAGCTTTCAATAGGTAAAATAGTAAAAATTAGTCCCCCATTGAAAGAAGTGTTTAATGGCAGCAGAGGGCTTCCCATGTATTCCTGAGGTATAAAGTAGAAAAATACCACACAGTGTATGTAAGATCCCACTTCCTCCACAAGCTCTTAACATTTAAACATTTTGTAAGTGAAGTTTGACCTGTGCTTAAGTGATCAAACCTGACCACAATCAAGTCAGTGAAGCACGGCTTTGAAATCCTGCTACAGATGCAGTTCTTCGTCAGTGAGCCAGTGAACGTGGCAGTACCACACACTGATCAGGTTAGGTACACACACACACACACACACACACACACACTGTACTTTCTTTGTGTATACAGCTTGCAACTGTGTTTTTTTTTAACTGACAAGGGAGGTTTTTATAGGGAGTGAGTGGGTCCCTCTTCAGCCACAGTCCTGCAGAGCATCTTTCCCTTACAGCTGACAGTATACCCAAGAGGTTAGAGTAATGAGCTGTGAATGAGCTTTGTACATCCAGCAGACAGAGCTGGGTTTGATTCCCACAACCTCCACTTGCATACAGTGTGACGCTGCCTGGTCGTCTCTGAAAGCAGGCACCTGGGCCTAGTGGGCCTTACCTGGTTAACAAAGAATAAAATAAAATAAATAAATACAGTGCATCTGTCCAACTGACCACATCTTTCAAAAGGAAGGGAAGAGGATTTGCTGCAGGTCTGGACTGACCGTGTGGTTTAGCGAGGGATTCAGATCTATAGTCTGTCCATCATACTTCAGGTGATGGGCAGTAGGGTGGAGGGACGGTGCCGAGGAATGCAGTGGGGCCCGGAGAAACTGAGGAATGCAGTGGGGACTGGAGACAAGCTGCTGCAGTGAGAAATCAGTGGGAGAGCTGCAGATTGGTGGCCTGTCAGAAACTTTTCTGAATGGAAACTAAAGTAAAGGTGAGATAGCCACTTTAACTATGTAGAACTTCTAATCTGGTCTTGTTTTATTTGATGCACTGCTTATCACTGTTTCTAAAGTGGGGGAAATAATGTATCTGTAGATGGAGTTACTGATTTTTACAGAAATCTGCTACTGCTCAGATGAGGAGCTGTACTGGGAGACCAGTGGCATTCATTGAATTCTCTGTGTGCTGCATTTCTCTTGGCACATGTAGTGCCGGTTGCAAAGTTATATCCTGATAAGGGCACGGCTGGAAAACTGTTCCAGCCAATAAGGATTCAGGAATTTTTTTGTCCATTGTATAGCATTCTTTAAGAGGAGAAGTTCTAGGCTCCTTATTTTCCGATTCTGAGCTGCTTACAGTACAACACTGGTTTACTTGTTATAGCTTTTAAAAATTCTCCTTCCTGGCCCTGAAAGCTCAGAGTAAGTACATTAGAACTGATTCCCAATATAGGCATTGCAGCTGTGCAAAAGTGGTGCAAGTGGTAGAGACATACTCCCAGAAGAGCGTTTCTCATTTGTAATGTCCCTGATGACATGGACACCCCAGCGTGCATACTGGGTGAAGCCCTTCAGGGTGTGGGGAAACTGAAATCATTAAACATGCAATGTGTAGCTGGAAGCACTACCATAGATGTGCTGTTCAATAGTGACCATGACATTGACTACAGTATGGTACTTGCAATTACCTCCATGAAAGATTCTTCCACCATGATGAGTGTGATTCATAAGGGAAGCAACTGAGATGAAGTCCTCCCTGGTGGTAGCAGCACTAATCTGCAGGGGCACATAAAAGATTTGATCAACAGTGAAGGAAAAACTACTGGTGATTTGAAGAATTTGTTTGGGGAGAATGATGCCCCACCTTGAACCGCCATGTTATATGCTCTAGGATGGCTGATGGAAACACTGCCCAAACTCTCCTTTGAATGCCCCAAGTTACAGGAATTCTTGGGATCCAAACCCACCCCTGCAAGTCAGGAGGATGTTAATACCTGGAGCATGCAGGCTGTGTTAATGATGCAAGAAATGGAAGGGAAGGGACTGTGCATGAAAAATGGTCTTGTCCAACTGAAAGTTTTCCGGGCTCACTCAGGCTACCTTATCAGCCTTACTTCCATCAATGAGTGATGCCACTGCTGAAGATTGCTTGGCCACCCAGGAATAATGCACAGTAGTGTAGAAAAAACAGGAAACATCCTGATGAAGTTGGTGTTGATGTAGCATGGCAGGCTAATGGGGAGAAGTTGTCTGAGTTTTTTGGGCAAATAGAAGAGGCCCTACAAAGATCATTTCATAAAGGGAGTCTGAAAACTGGTGGTATTGATAGCACCTGAGTGGAGCAGGTGATAGAAGGGACTGCATGTGGGGATTAAATTCTTACAGATCTACACTTACAAGATTGAATCAGCAGCCCTGCCATTATGGTGATCTAGTTGGGAGAGATGAGGGAGCAAGAGGAATGACTGGTAGGAGTGGTTCCTCCGAAGGCCCTCTGACTATGCATAGTATTCCTGTATATACTCATGGTACTGCTGGAATAAATAATATCCTGCAGGGATCGGAGACCCTCACTCAACTGGTGTGTGATCAGCTGAGGACCTATGCTGCAGTGGTAGGAGGAGCGCCCTGGGCTATGGCGGGCCAAGGAGAAAACAATGTTTTACTAGAGCAGAATGTCTAAGGTCCTTTATCACAGAACTTGGTCTGTTTTGGATGTGGCACGATGGACATAAACACTGTCAATGTTGCAATCCAACAAAGTTTTGGTTGGTCATGGATTGCTTTTTACTTAAATGCAAAACTGGCTGGAAAATGCTAGTTTTATTTATTTTTATTTATTTATTTAAAATTTTGGCAACTGGGAATGGCACACTCAGCCAAGGCTTGTTTCCCAGTGTGACCCAGGGAAACAGGAAACAGATATAAACAAAGGAAGACAAAAAATTACAGTGTGATAGTTACACATAATACAATTTGAGAGAAGCTTTTACATAAATTTGGTTAAGTAAACAAATGCAGCAAAACTGATAATGCAGTGTTTGCATTAATTTGGCTAAGTAAACAATAAGATCTCTAAGCTACTTTGTTTAAAAGTTACAAATCATTTTGTAACCCTAACTTTACTGCCAGGGGTGTCATTTCAGCAAAATCATAGGGGTAGCAAGGTGGGTGGGGCACGATGTGGGCGGGGCCATGGTGTGGGCGGGGCCAGAGAGGGTGGCATTTGTCAATGTGTCATAGAGCTAGTTACCAAGTAATTTAAAAATGGGTATGACTTGGATAGCAAAGTCTGAATATAAATGTGAAATGGGTCATTACAGATGTTGATTCAAATTAAATAGCTAGCTTTCATCAAGTTATGGAATCATCAGTATGGTGAAAGTCCCATTCCTCAACTGTACAAATATTAAACAATATTATAATGTATGGTAGAATGCTGTTAACCTTAGGAAATCATCATTTCCTAAGGTTGTTAACCTATCGATGTGACGTAGATATGTTGTTAACCTATCGATGCTACGTCACATCGATAGGATAACAACAGCGATTGGTCTGCACATGTGCATGCTTTTTTTCAACGGGGAACCGACGGATGAAGGCAGCGGTTAGGGAAGGACTGAACAGCCACGGTGGTGACTATTTATCAAAAAGTAAGCAGCCATTTACTTTTTACATGGGACCATACACTATAAAAAATAATGTATGGTCCCTCTATCGGCATCCGGTCACTGTTAACGGTCCTGAGGTTGCCATGGCGACGTAAACCTCTCGAGCTTCACTCTCAAGGTTTACACAGTCACTCTGGCAACCTCTTGACAGTTAACTGACTGGTTACTAATAGAGGACCATACATTATCCTCTATATAATGTATGTGTAGCCCTTATTATCCATTGAAATCAAACGGATTACAACCTTGTAATCCCACTGTTGTGATGTCAGAACCTTATAAACCTATCTCATCTATGTCATAGCAGTGGGTTTACAAAATGGAATGCCAGTGTTGTTCAGTATGCACACCCAGAATGTGATTGTTAGTCTCAGTACAGTATTCAAATAACATTCCAGTTGTCACAGTTTACTGTTACTGAGTCTAGCAATCACTATGTCAGATAGAGATTTTAACTCTGGTGCTATTTTAGCCCACTGTCATTCAGTCCGTGTATCCAGTATGGTGGGTGGCCAGCCTCGTCAGTCGTGCAAAATCCTGCAGTGGTGGGGGGGGATGCTGACATGGAGTGGCCGACTATTATTTTCCATTTTTGTCCCCAGGGGCACCACATGTGGAGACGCAAGTGTGCATGTGTTCAATGGCATACACCGTCGCCAGCACATCTCACAGGAGCCCCCTTCCCTTGTATGTTCCCCTGACTGTGCTGCTACCTGGCCTCCAACAGGTAACAGTCCCACAGCAGGAATCTTAAATTTTATTTGATTCAGAAAAAACCTTTGAGCAAAGTGTTCTTTTTCAAAGGTTCCACGTCAAAACATAACAAGACAGAACATTAAGTTGAGAGTTACATCATGAGAAAAAACATAAATCACTACTCAATGTAAACAGGTGTAGCATGTCATATGTACAAATTTGAATACAGTTGCAGATACTCAGATACAAGGCCCAGCATGTCATGCATCTATTGTACAATTAGAGTAGAGACAACTTGATAACATTAGGAGCAGTCTGGGGACAGGCTTTGTCAAGGTAAGCAGCCAGGAGGTAAGGCATGGTCAAGGCAGTAGTGAGGGGAGGTGGAGAATGAGAATAGGGATCAGGGTTCACTGCAGGCCAGAGAAGAGGGATAGCAGTGAGGTAATGAGAGGTCAAATAGGCAAGGGGTGGTACCACTGTAGGGTGAGCAAGGGCAATGCTGTGTTGAGGGGGGTGGAGATTCTCGGGGGGGGCCTGAAGTAGGGATGGGGGGAAATTAGGCTACAAATGGAGAGAAGTGCCACTAGGATCTTGCCCCCCCCCCCAAGGAAGGAGAGTAGTCCATGGGCACTCAGTCCTTCCTCCCTGGCCATCTTTCGATGATCTTCTGCTGTTTCTGAATGAGGGTCGCCATCATCGTAAGTGGTAGCACTACCACTGCACCAATGGGCTGATGGAACATCCCTTACAGCTGGAAGAAAGTCTCCTCCTCCTGTGTTCTTACAACCACAAGAGACAGTATAATGCAGTGGTTTAAGGTTCTGAGCTGCAAATCTGGAGACCTGGGTTTGACTCCTACAGCCTCCACTTGCATACTGTGTGATCCTGAGCAAACATTTTAACTTTCTTGTGATCCCAGTTTGCACCTGTAAATAAGCTTTCAGCTTAGTGTGTCTCTCCTGGTTAATAAAAAAACAAGAGACTATCTGGTCACCTCATATTTTGTAAACTATGAAACTCTGGACTTGAAAGACTTGTAATATGAAAGAAGTTTTTTTTTTTTTTAATAGGTGGACCCTCTCCCAGTTTCAACACTGAACCATTTCCTTTTTCATGCACTGTGCTTTTGTCTCTGTTATGATTGGTTACATTCAAGCTTTTTATGTGCATATTTTAAATTGACCGTGGGTCATTCAAGCTAGTCATAAATCCAACGATGGGTGTAAGTCAAGTGGTTTTACTCACTCTGTGCCATCAAGCCCCCACAAAGATTCTGTTTGATTCCTTCTCTGAGACTGAAGTTAGAACCTTTTCAATTTTAGAAGAGGGCTGGGAGGTCAATTTTAGATCCTCCCCAATTGAATTTCCATCTACTCATCAGCAAGTAGTCACAGCTCAACCTCAGTGCAAACAACAGAGTAGAAAGGGAGGCGAAAGGCTCAGCAGGTAACAGACAGTTCAGGGCTATTGTGTTCCTTGATGGGGATTCTCACAGTGACCGGGGGGGCGGGGTTTGGATAAGTGACCTGTCAGTCACATCACATCAGGCTGGGGGCCTGGTTTGGGGGAGGGAGTGCTGTCTACCACTTTGCACTCTGACTGTAAATCCTGTGACATCCGAAAGGCTTTGGTGTTTCAGAGGATTGATATTTAAATTCACAACACTAACTTAATTATCAATTAATATATAATGAATATTTTTTCTTATACTATTTTTCTTTATACCCCCAAACTCCAGCGGAGCACATCATCCATTTTCAGTGCAGAGTTTACATTTATGCATTTTTTCTTTTTTTTTTTGCCACTCCGGTACAGGTAGGCCCCTACAGCTCCTACTTCCATCTGCCTAGTTGTGGCCACTCATGCTTGTTTGATTCTTTCCACATCCTTGTAAGTGTTGCTAGTCCCCCCTTCAGGGTGAGGCCACATTCCCCCATCCCTCCCTTTTGTTTTGTTTCTATACTATGTTCCTTCCTACCAGGGTAATGACTCTCTTTCCTCTCAATTCTATAATTTACATTCTTGCCTTATACCATTCTCGGTAACCCACATCCTCCTTACTCAGCTTTCACACCATCTCAGTGAAGCTTGTTCCCTCCTATTATTCATGTGAACTGCAGGGTGTAAGTAAGTACTGCTCTGATACTGACAGCAACCATATTGCATGATCCTCCTCCTTGCCTTATGGCTTCTGCTGGACTGCCCTCTGACCTCGGTCTCTGTTTGTGAGGGACAAAATCAAAATGCTTGCTTCTGCTTCTTGTTGCTCTCCACACTGCACTGTCTCCGCTCGCTACCTCAAAAGTCACCCGCCGCCCGGTGTAAACTGCTGTAATAAATAAATTCCAGAAAACAGTAAAAAAAAAATCACTCGTCTCGCGCTCTAGCCTCTCGCTCCGTCGCTCACACAGTAGCACTCTCTCTCTTCAACTTGTTCATGTGGTTGGGTTCCCGGGTTTTTACGCTGCAGTCTGCTGTTCCCGCCATCCAGTTTGTCAGGTGACCCTGCTCTCTCACAAGTGCCATGGCTACAGATGGATGTCAGGGTCACGAGAGGATAGGGGGTGACAGACTAGAAAAGCGCAGTCTTGGCATCAGCCACCACCACCCAAACTCCTGGTGCTGAAACCTCCATCCACACAGCACAAATATGAACTTGTACAAGCGCTTGGCGCGCAGACGCGTAACGCTGCTGAGGAAAAAAACAAGCTGTTTTTTTAATCCGGCGGCGAAGCGGCGGCAGCCAAGAGCGCTCCATTAACTTTAAGCCAGCAAGGGTAGGGGTTTAAGCCCTGTCATAGGGGTCGCAGGCTCATACGCGACGCGAATCTGGCAACCCCTTCCTAAATGACACCCCTGCCACAATCTTTAATTCTCTGCCTCTTAATTTCTATATTTCTGATCCCCCCACACACACTAACCCTCTGCACTCTCAGCCTCTTGGTTCTCTTGGACACCATGGTACCTAAACCCAATCTACCCCCACTTCTATTGCTCCTCTCCCATCCTGCTATGCTTACTTTTGGCACCCACTCTCCCTCACTTTTATCTCTTGTCTTAACCCCCCCCTTCCAATTTAGCAGGCCTCTGTACTATAATCTTTTTGTGTCCATTTTTCCATTAGCAAGTTATAGTGTACTGCCACTAGAGGGACATAATCTTTATCTAAAGCGATCCCTGCCTGTTGTTCATATAAATATCTTACTAAACTACAGTTCCCCCTACATACGACCAGCCCTCTCCTCCACACTCCCTGCTTAGTAATTCTTCCTTTTTCTGTTTGCTAAATCATTCACTACTTTCGCTGCCTTTATCAACAATGCTTCCCTACTCTCCTCTCTCCCCCTTGTTCTGTTCATATCCCTCTTTACCACCTCCATTTGCTCTCTACTTACCCATTCCTAATAACTCTCCCAACCCCATCAGTTATTATCTCCAATCCCCTACCCAAATCCGTGGTATCACTCCCTCCCTGCCATTTGAAATATGGTCTCACTCTACCACTATTACTCATGTGGCTTTCATAACGGTGTCCACTTTCACAGCGGTTCTCCAACTTCTCCCTCAATTGTCCACTCCCTTCTCAAAACTCCCAACATCCTCGCCAGCCCCTTCAAAATCCCCCAAGCTTTACTTTCTCATACTCGCCCTCCTCTTGCTCTCTACTGGGGATATCTACCCCAACCCAGGCCCTATTGCTCCTTGCTCCTCCAGTGCTTCCTCCGGCACTACCTCACCCCCGTTAACTTCTCACAGCCCTCCTAAAGGGCTTAAAGATTCTACATCTTAACACCCGTAGCTTGTTGCATGAAATAGACCTGACTCATATCATGGTGTGCACTCTAAAACCAGACATTCTAATCATCTCAGAATCTTGGCTAAAGAGCACTATCCCCAACCACTCGGTCTCTATTCCTAGCTACTCACTGCTAAGGCAAGACCGTGCTGGCAGAGGTGGTGGTGTGGCCATTTATGTTCTAGCCACCATCCAATATTCTGTCATCTACTCATCCTCCATTCCTGAGAACCATGATGCCCTAGCTATCCATGTGACCCTCCTCCTCCTCACTATCACAATCTTCGTAGCCGGCACATACTGCCGCTCAAATGTCCATCTTTCAGTAGCGCTAGACCTCTTGACCTCAATCACTTCTCTTGCTTGCTCTGGGGAATTATTCACCCTAGGTGACTTCAATATAAATTGGTTGTCACCTAAAACTACCAAAACTAAAAATGGAATTGGAGCCCTTAACCTCTCCCAACTGATCTCCGAACCAACCCGACCAAACCACATGACACAACAACACTCCCTACTCGACTGGGCCCTTACCTTCCACCCCCACCGTGTCACCACCTCTGGCATCCTCCCCAATGCTCTCAGTGACCATAACCCAATATTCATAGTTAGGAAAGTCCACAGAACTAAATCACCAAACAAAACCATACAACTACACTGTTTCAAGTCTCTTGACCTTGAACCTCTCGAGTAAACTTGCCAATTCTGACTGGCCCCCCCAACCTCCTTTCCTTCAGTTGATAAGGCACTTGCCTACTTCAAAGAAGTCTTTCTTGCAAACTGGAATGCCTTTGCCCCACTTAAACAAACCAGAGTCAGAGTAACCACTTGCCTTGGATAACCTCTGAACTTCTGGCCTGCCTCAGGGCTAGAGATCGAGCCTGGGCGTCATAAAGCTACCAGCATCCTAGTGACCTCACAAACTACCGCATGCTCAGAAACTCTTGCACCAGGGCAACAAGGTTAGCCAAGTCTGAATATTTCAAAACTGCCTTCATCACCAACATAAATTCCCATTCAAAATTCTGGAAGGTGGTCCACACCCTATTTATAACCTCATCTCACCCACCACCACCAGTACTTAAAGTAAATAACTTACTTGTGTCTGACCCATTAGCTATAGCTGCAGAATTTAATTCCTACTATACCTCCTGTGCCACTGAGCTTCTGAAATCCCTCCCCTTCTACCCTTTACCCTCCCTACCCTCTACCAGTGTGCACCCTCTACCACCCTCCTACCTTCCCTTCTCTTTCACTACTGTAACCCCAAATGATGTCCTATGTGTCCTCCTCACCATCAGCCCCTCTAAAGGTGCCTCCCTGATGGCCTCGACCCAAAATTCCTCTCCCTCTCCGCTTCAGCGAGTGCCTACCCCCCCTCAGTAATCTTAAATCTCTCATTCTTTACTGCCTTGGTCCCCTCTTCATGGAAACATGCCATGGTCCTCCCTTTACCCAAAGGGGGTGACCCCTCTTTCCCTGGCAACAATCTCCCCATTTCTCTCCTCCCTACCCTTGCCAAGCTTCAGGAACATATTGTTCTCTCCAAATTCACCTTTTTTCTCTTTGACACCTCCTTTTTCACCTCTTTCCAGTCTGGTTTCAGGAAAAAACACTCAAACACCACCTCTCTCCAACGGCTCACAGGCTCCATCCTTACTGGGATGGACAATGGACAAATTACTTCTGCCATTTTTGTTGATCTGGCCAAGGCCTTGACACCATCTCCTCCCTTCTCCTCAACTCACTCATGGCAGATGGCCTATCTCCTCTGCCACAAACTGGTTCAAGGCCTACCTTATTGGCGGAACCAATCAGTTAAGATCCTGGATGCCACTTCCCTCCCTCCCGATTAGCACTGGAGTCCCCCAGGGCTCAGTATTAGGGCCCTCCTATTCTCCATTTTCTTAAATGACCTTCCCTCTGTTTGCTCCCCATCCTCTGCTATACATATGTGTGCTGATGATACAGTCCTGCATGCATCTGGCTCCTGCCCTGATGAGGTTTCAACCAGCTTACAGCAAGATTTTGAGAAGGTTCAGCTCTGGTTTGCTAATCATCAGCTTTTCCTCAATGCCAAGAAGAATGTCTCCATGACCTTTGACACTAGGCAGAGACTCTCTAGGCTTCCCTCCCTACCCACTTTCCACACCGTTGATGGGACTTTACCTGAGGATACATCCTCCTTCAGGTACTTAGGTGTTTGGTTGGATCAACACCTAAACTTCTCTGGACTTATTGACGCCATCCAGAAAAAACTATGCCCCAAGCTTGGTGCCCTGTTCAGGAACCGTAGTTGCACCCCTCCTACGGCTAGGCGTGAACCTGTTCAGAAGATGATACTAGCCATTTTCGACTACTGTGACGTTGTCTATGGTGCTTCCACTAAGTCCTCCCTGGCCAGACTGGACACCATATTCAATTCCTTCAGCCGCTTTGCCCTGGATGCCCCCCTCGCACCCATCACTGCAATATTTATTGTGCCATATTCTACTCATCGCTTACAAATAGTTGACTCTCCCACTGTGCTAAATTCACCTCCAAGCACTGGTTGGGTGAACTCCCTTCCTACCTCACCTCCTCCTTTATATCACCCCCTCCACCCTCCCATTCCCTTAGCTTGTCCTATTCCTGTACCCTGTTTGTCCTCCACAGATCCACCCAAATCAGTCAATCCAGTTACTCTCACTGCCTACCAAAAATCTGGAATTCCCTTCCATCTCAAATCTGGCACTCATCCACTACTTACTCCATCAGCTCTGCCCTCAAACATTACCTTACACCTAGCTGCTCCTGCCATGTCACTATCTAATTCCCTCATTTAAGCCCTGGAAAAAACCCTCCTCTCTATACTCACCTTCATTTACCACCTCAAGAGGCTTGTATCTCTGATCTGCCCTCGTCCCCCACCATGCTACAGGGGGCTCTCTGGGACACTGCATTATCCCCTTCACTCTGGTCCCACCAGTCTCATTGCAGGGTTCCTCGCACCCTGAGGGAGTATCCAGGGACATGACTCTTCCCCTTCCCCCTCCTTACCCCTCCCTCCCCTTTCCCCCATTTCTTTCACATAAGTACTCTTTTACTTATTAATCTGGCACTTATTATTGTCCACTCTTTCTACATGTTATGCTCAACACTGTTGTAACACTTTTTGTAATACCTGCCTTACAACTGTATGCTTATGTTGATATTGTAAATTTAATGTTTATTTTCTCATTCCTATTGTACCTCCCCCCCGGCCCCGGTCACACCGGGAGATGAGCAACTTGTTGCTTAGTATGCCTTCCTGGTGAAACATTTCAATAAATAAAGAAATAAAAAAAAAATACCTCAAATGCTACACTATCCCCCCCAAAAAAAACTGCTCCAACACTCGTGCTACATAGTCCAGCTGCCTTCCTGCCAGCATTCACGATCTGCTCCCTTTCACTTCAGCAAAACATTTACTTGCTGGCAAAACATGAAGCATTAGTTTTTGTACCGATTTCAAATTTCACACAGTCCTTGTCCCATGCCTCATACATCTGCCAACCATGGCCACTTTTTACCGACCACTCAGACAGCCTCTTCACGGTTTGCTGACCACTACTGACAGCCACCTCGTTCTGTAAACTCACAAATCTTATAAAACAAATGCTACCATTAAGGGCACAAAACTCAGCCTTCCTAACACTACTCCTAGCAACAGATAACTTCTACAAGCAACACTCTCTACTGGCCCCTGTACTTAAGGAACTACTTTGCCACAACTGCCTTAAAAATGTGATTTTCTTTTAACTTTTTCAGCATTTTTTTTTCTTGCCCATTTTCTAAGCTCAATAATACCCTCCAGGGTGGGTGGTATTGGGCTATAGTGGACCTTCCAAGGGCTATAAGGCCCTCCGTATTATGCCCCTGGGCAGTCCAGTATAGCTCAGTACCACCCACCTTGTTGGGTATTATTGCTTGTTTGCATGTTAGTGCATCTTAGTCACAGGAAAAGTGATACTAAGCTATGGCTTTCTGGCTGTTCAAGTACAGCTGAGAATACTAATGAAAACCTTGTGGCAGGCATATTTAGTGATCCTCACCAATAATTACTTAAAATCTACATATATGCTCAGGCAGACTGAAAACAAGGGGAAAGATGGCAAGTAGCAACATAAGAGAACAGGGCACTCTAAATGTAATAAAAATCTTTTTTCTGTAACGTGAACTATGGTACTGCTGGCTAATAAGTCCTTCTGTAACTGGACAATAAGCCCCCCCTTCCTTTTACAGACTCTGCACACCTGTACTGTGCCAAGTCCCTCTCTCCACTCTATCCATCTACTTACAAATCACACAACTAGAAGGATATGTACAGTATAGATTATTATAAATTGTGACATCATTTCTAGCCAATCAGGACTGTTTACTGTATATTGAAACATTCCAGGTACACATAAACATAAGAAGGTGGTATCTCAAGTAAAGTGTTCAAAAAATCCTCAAGTATTAACTTCAATTGGCAGAGTTCATTTCTTATTCAATGGTTTCTCTAGAGCTTAGCAAAGTAAAATATTTTGGTTGCAAATAAAATCCATTTTTATAATAAAAAATCTTGTTTACAATATGTTTATTTTACAATTTACTGTCTCTTATAGTTATAAAGTGCATTCTCAAGATCTTTAGGTGAGAGAACTTCAAGGCTCACTCCAAAACTCAAGAAAGCACTTTTATAACCATAACGATACAACAAACTTCACATATAAACATTTATAAAATGGCAGAGGGAAACCCAGAATCTTCATTGGCTAAAACTGGTCACATTACTGTGCAGTGATTTTTTTGGTCATCCTGGCATGTCACTTTACACAGTTCCACACCAGTTAGCCTGTGGAAAAAAACTGTTTTTGCAGCCTTGTTTGTCCCCTCGCTAAGCAGAGTGTGTAATGAACAGTGTTAGAACTGTTCAAAAGCAACCCAACACCAAATACAAAAAAACAGATACACCATTCAAAAACACACTTGATATTCCTTCACAAAGCAAATCAGATTTCATTTTAATTGTTCTGAAAAATACAAGTGAGACTATTTTGAACTATATGAGTGCAATCACACTCGTTCTTTCATTTTCAACAGCACTACTAATCTCTGTTGTGCTCCTCCCAATATCTACACTACCAAAACTCTTTTAATGTTAAAAAAAAACCTCACCTGCTAAAATAATCAAAGCTTCTCTCCCTCTTGCTTGCATAAATAAAGGAGAGTTGGGGGTGGGTGGGGGTTGGTACAAATCTGTACAGTATAACACTAGTAAACTACAGGAACTACAAGTATGGAAACCATATTAGTACAGATGTACTAAAGTAAAGCTAAAAATCCCATGTAGTTCCAAAAGTTGGAGGGACCACTTAACTAACAATGTTTGCAAATGTTAACATTTTTACATATTTTAACAACTATTTTAATTCCTAAATACACTGTAAAACAAAGCCATTTTATAAACACAATGACACACTCGAGGTGTGAATTATTGTGAACTGTCACACTTCCTAGGTGGTTGAAGGTACTCGACCCCACAATGAACCCAGGGAGCATGGCAATCTTTTATAATTCATACCCCTCTCCTCTCATGTGCTATTGCTAGCAAAATAGAAGTGTTTCATGCTTTAGTCACGAATGGAGGTGGCGTGTGTGTATGGGGAGAATGGTAGGGATATTAAAGCCAGTGTTTCATATAGCGGATTTCCATAAAAGCAACCCTTTTAGATGACTTCATGAGCAAAAAGCAAAAAAAAAATTATATATATAAGACAAAAATAGAATGTGCTCAGATATAAAACAAATCTGCTTTTCGAAATGGTTCACCACAAAGCTGTGTTTAGGACTAAAACCAGAAACTGTCATTAAAAAGTTGCCAGCATGTGTGTGCAACCTACAGTATTAAAAGCTATTTTTAAATAAGCTTTGTTTTATTTGAAAATTCCTTAACCTTTACCCTCTCAAAGGAATCAGGGGTCCATTATTTCCTACATGAGCATAAGACAGAGGTTTTTATCTGGTTTGGTAAGGAGAGAACTTGCCAGTGGAACAGCCATTATTATATTATGTTGTTATTGCCTGGGATTAAAGGAGACACTCTCTTCGCCTTCAGGTCTCAAAGAAGCTTTTTTTTTGTTATACCTGGGATTTCTTTCAAGCCCCATGTAGAAACAGAACTAACTTTTGTGTTTATTTTCAGAATTTTCCCAAACACCTTGGTTTTATTATTAAACACATGAGAAGCCAGGGACTTTTATACTAAGACAAAGAGACAATGTTAAGGGAGTTGAAAAATAACCCAGATATTCGTTCTGAGTTTAAAAGGGATCAGAAGCACCAAAGTAGAATTATAAGATCTAGGAAGGCAGGGGAAGGGAGAGGTGGGGCTCTATGATGTACATATTACAGCACAGTTTATAGTATTTAACATCAAAAAACTAAAACCAATTGATTGTAAGGCTGCAACAACAGACAATCCCTGTTCCTCATAATTTTTTAGACACAGAAAATGTAGATCGGGTGAGCTAAATTTTCTTTACCACCTCAACCATTTAAAACTATGGCGCAGCAAGCAATTTTTATTTTATTTTTCCCTATTGGGCTACAATTGTGGAGCAGTGAGCTACAGTGCAGTGCTCACTCCTGCCCACAACAATGGAAAAACATTCTCTCCTCTCCTCAATGTGAGCGTTTTAGGATAGTGGTTCCCCTGAGATTTCTTCCCTCCCCCCCAGCTAGTACTTCCTTTTCTCATGGAGAAACATAACAAAATCCTCCCACCACCTATTTCATCCTCCCTTGTCGTCCTCAGAAGCCCGCTTAGTTATATGGTATGGTACAATTTACACTTTTTAACACAGACCAACGTAATGTGAAGATTCTCATCCTCTAGGTCTTCTCATTGTGATGGATTCTGGTACTCTTGTCCCATCCCAACTGTGCAAAAATGTTACTGGGACAAAATTACTGGCATTCAAGCCCAATGGTGAGTCAAGAGAATGGGCATCTTCCCATCATGTTGCACTGTGTTTTAAAGTGCCCAAATGTAACCTACTAATTATAAAAAATATATATATATTTTCCTGGTATTCTAGTTGGTGAAACAGGTGGGGCAAATGAATTTCTGTTTTCAACACAAAGCACTGTTGAAAAATGGAATTTTCCATTTTTAACCTGCACTTAGGAGTCAATTTTTCATGAAAAGTCTGTTTTGTACTATTTCATCATGAAAACACCTCCACTTTGCACCATCTTTTGGGCAAACTCTTCCATTTTGAGACAAATTTGTGCTAAAAATGTGCTGATTTACCCTCAATTCTAGAGAAAAAAATCTGAAAAAAAAGCATCTTTTAAGATTTTGTCAAAAGAAACTGGCCTTTTTTGAAAATGGAAATTCATTGGCTCGTAATAGGATATAAACATTTGTTGCATTTTTTCATTCCTGCATCAGCCCCAACATACAAGCCAAGGGGCTGAATCCTGTAGTCAAATGAGGTTTCTGCCTCCCCATTAGTGTATGCTGGCAAATGACACTGCATGGATACATGCCATCCCAAATATGGGGTTGCAATGTTCCAGTAACTGAATGGGTCTCTGTGACATCCTGAATGCTCAACACAATACGAACACACTCGCTAAGCTACACATTTAATTTGCTTCCTCTATATTTATATACTAAACATCGTATGTGTCTGCAAGGTTTAATTTTAAAACAGCTGTCTTTTACTTAGACTGTTTAATGTTATTCTTGTGAAAACAGTTGTTTTCATTCCCTCACCCAACCTAACTGGACAGCAGCAGTAACAAGGACCACCACCTGAATCCTAAATTTGTTTTACTAAGTGACTGCAAGATCCCAAGAAAATGTCAGCTTTGTCAACTAGACTCAAAAGTTTGTTCTTCGATCTGTTCAGCAAACAAACAAGAAAAGACATTGCTCTCTTTTTTTTTTCTTGTTTTTTTTATTTCTTGGAACTTTGGACAACTGGCTGTGTGACCTGGTTATCTCTGGGAAATACTTGAAGCCGAGAAATGTTTCTTTGGCTGCAGACCAGATCATCTTGAACATTTGGGCAGCATTTGCCAGCTGCTCGCTGTTCAGTGCCGGTGCCATTTCAGAGCCTTGCCAAAACTGTTTATGTAATGATGTAAAATCCAACTAAACCTAATCTCCTGCCTCATACAAGTTAACCAGAAAAATCCTGCCTGGGCTGGAACATACATTTCTTCATGTATTCTTATAGCTAGTTCCCTTCTTTCTGATACCCGATACGCAAACATCTAGGACTGGATTTTCAGAAAAACTCATATTCTGCACTATGTATGATATTTCAGCAATCAGGTACAGCAGGACATAAGGGATTTACCCACACCTTGCATGATGCTTCAGTAAATCACTAAATACCCATGCCTTGGAGTGCCATGTTGCAATTATACAACGGACCCATGAGGAAAAAAATGTTATTTACATATGTTTTAGAAGTGTTTTCTTCCATTTGTTTTTATGTAAACCTTTGCAGCATATACAATAGTCCCTCTTTCTCTGTGTCTTTAAAACTGTCACTTTTAAACAATGTGACAATATAGTCTTTTTTAAACAGCTGCAGTTTTACATTTTTAAATTTTTTAAACAGGCAGGAAGGTTGGCAGCTAGAGAGTGTAAATGGAAGGTTGTTAGAGACTGTTGGATAGCCTGTCAGTGGGCCCCTGTCTCTGATGGATTAAGCATAGGCCACACAAGGGTTTGAGGGCTCGAGAGAGACAGAGAGAGAAAGCTGCATGCCACCATTGATGCAACATGGCTAAAAAGCTGGGAGGCGGGGAGACTTTTTAGTCATAGCTGCACCCGTGGATGCT
This sequence comes from Neoceratodus forsteri, assembly GCA_016271365.2. Lineage (NCBI taxonomy): Eukaryota > Metazoa > Chordata > Ceratodontiformes > Ceratodontidae > Neoceratodus > Neoceratodus forsteri. The sequence continues at coordinate 470,589,161 of CM057452.1, read as the reverse complement.
GCAGTGTGAAATACAGTGGTGATGGGGGTGTAAGAGAAATAAATTGATGTGGAGGGTTAAAGTTACTGCTGCCTGCAGAGGAGCACTGGATGCTGTGGCTTTCACTGTGGTTTATAGTTGTGCAACATGGCTGGAAAAAGGCATGGTGATGTAATGGTGGGAGATAGAATGCTTTGGAGAGTGTGAGTAGAGAGTGCTGAGACATTTTGGGCTTCACGGGTTTTGTGTCAAGTGCTGCAGTTGTGCTGGGCAGGTTGGCAGCTCAGGGAGGAGGCTAGAAGATGCACTGGATGTGGTGAGGTGAAAAAGATGGCAGTTTGTACTTGTGATGGGCGGGGGGGGAGAGATAGAGAAAGCACTACATACTGCAGGTAGTTAACCAGTTCACCTGGACTTGCATTGGGCTGGAGAAAAGGAAGCCATCAGGGACTTGGAACACAAAACCAAGAAATCAATATGATGGCAGATTTAAATTTTAAAGTTCTGTGCATATAGAGGTGTACTACTTTTATGTTTTTTTTAATAGCTGCAGTGAGGTTGACTGGGACTTTTTCCATGAGTTATTAAGCAATAAAGCATGACAGGGCATGGGTTACTGAAGGATTTACTAATGCTCGTAAGGTGTGTCCAAGGTGCAGCTGAATGACTTAACCATATGAAAGTGGGTAATCTCAGCCAACCAATCAGGTTCAGGAGGATTTGTCATCTCCATTGTATAATTTCAAAGTTAGCACTTTTATTTTGAAGTACTTTCTTAGGAAGGTAACTGTTTCCTCACAGGCTACATCAGCATATTTCCTTTTAACAATCCAGCACCAAGCCATTAATGTTTTCCCATTGCTTGTTGTTTTTTCCTTAAATATTTTGCACAAACTTTGATCAGAAGATCCAGTTGACTAAGGCCATGTTTACAGCAGCACTGCAATTTTATTGACACATATGTGCTTAAGGATCCATCATTCAGATGAGACATTAAACTGAAGTCCTCGCTGCCTGTTTTGGTGGTTGCTTAGGTGCATGTTGAAGATCCTATGGCAATTCTCAAAAAAAGTAGGGGAATCTCCCCAGTCTCCTGGTCAAATTTCCTACATTCACTAAAACCCTTTGCATCTGCATCTCCCTCCCAGTGTTGGAATTACACATTGAGAGCTTTGGGGGCTAAGGGGGCTCCTTGGGCCCATGTCTTTAAAAGGGCCTCCCCCTTCCTATTATAAGTCAATGGCAGTGATGTGAGAGCTACAGGGTCACTTACATATGAAGAAGTCAGCAGAAGAAGGCCATTTAGTCTATCAAGTCTACTCATATTGCAGGTTCCACAACTTGAGCTAATGTCCCTGCCCTCCCTCTCCACTCCTCCCATCCTCTACTCTACCCATGATCCTTACCTTCCCCCATGCCTATCCCAGCCTCTCTTAAAGCCGCCCACTGTCTTGAACGAGATGACCTCTTCCAGCAGCACATTCCAAGTGTCCACCACCCTTTCTGTGAAGAAGTGCTTCCTGACCTCCCTCCTAAACCTCCGACTCTCCAGCTTAAGACTGTGCCCCTCGTGTTATGGTTGCCACTCGGTTTAAAGAGACTCTTTATCAACCTTATTTATTCCTTTCAAGTACCTGAAGGTCCCAATCATGTCCCCTTTCTCTCTCTCCTGTCTTTCAGGGAGTACATGTCCAGTGCCCTCAACCACTCTTCGTATGCCTTACCCTGCTGACCCACTATCATCTTTGTAGACCTTCTCTGGATCTTTCCCGGCAGGTTAATGTCCTTTTTGAGGTGTGGGCACCAGTACTGAACTCCATACTCTAGATATGGCCTTACCAGTGACCTGTACAAGGGCAGTATAACCTCCCCTCTCCTACTACTGATCCCCCTAGATATGCATCCCAGCATCTTGTTTGCCTTTTCTGCTGCTTTTTTGCACTGTGTGGGGTGCTTCAGGTCCCTAGTGATCATCACTCCCAGGCCATTCTCCTCCTCTGATGCAGATACTAAGACTCCACCCAGGTAGTACTCTGTGCTGGGATTCTTGGCTCCAAAAAGCATAACTTTGCATTTCTTGGCATTGAAGCCAAGCTGCCAGATCCTGGACCACTTTCCCAGCTTTTTCAGAGCTGAGTGGTCCAAACCCAAGCAAGTCACCCTGTAATCAGCCCCCACACCTTTCCCAGGTCGAGGTTGACAGCAGGGTATTTCCAAGCCCTCCTTTCCCACTCACTGCAAATTAAATTAAAACAAAGAACTAAGTGCTGTGAAACTTCAATCCTATTTTGAATATTTTCCTGAAGAAAAAAAAATGAAAGTACAAAATATGGCAATGCCTTCTGTGCATACATCAGCCAATCAAACCATATTAACAAGCTACTGGACTATTTGGTTATGGTTTCCATATTTGTATAAGTGTCTGATGACTTTGGAAATATTCGTGAAGGTTGTCTTTCACCTTAGTCCTTGTTTAGTATGGGGCTCATCTTTAGGACTGGGCAAACATTTTCTTCTGCTGGCAAAATTCTGGTGAATGTTTGATGTTGCTTTCATGAAATTTGAGGCACAATTTTCTGAAAATCTCATCCAAATGGTGATTTCCATTAAATAAACTACAAATTTTAAGCCCTATAACTTTAAAACAAGTGAAATGAATATCACCAATTGCTTTGTTTGTTTCCTTGACCCTAATTGTTGGGCTTTAAGGCCACCCCATTGCCACAGCAGAGCATCATGCTGCCATGCTGATGACCTGGGTTTAGAAGCAAGCCTGGGAATTCGTCAGGAGGCAGGTCATGGCCGAGACAGCTGCCTCTTGGCAGTGCACCTCTGTCGGGGAGGGATGGCAGTAGGTTTCTCCAAAATAGTGATCCTGTGGCTGGGCCAGGAGCTTACTTCTGCTGCAGGGAAGCTGTGGCTGTGCGACACCGACAGAGGCACTGTCCCCACAGGGAGGTGAGATGGAAAAAATGTGCAATAAAAAAAACTCCAGCCAACTGAATGATGGCCAGGTTGGCCTGATCAAGGTATATGGCTGGCAATATAGCCTAGAGATTAGAGGAGCGAGCTGTGAACAAGCTTGATCCATCCAGCAGACCAGACCTGAGTTTGATTCTCACAACCTCCACTTGCATACTGTGTGACTTTGAGCAAGTCACTTAACCACCCAGTGCTCCCAGGTCACCCTGAAAATAGGCACTTGTGCCTAGTGAGCCTACCCAGTTACCAAAGACTAAAATAAAAAATAAAAAATGTTGCTGTGAAAGGGTATATGCCTGAAAGACAAGCTGCCAGCTGGGTAAAAAAACAATATGGAAAAAAGAGGTGTTGGGTGTCAACTCTCTAAGCTCTTTCTCAAATGCAGGCCAAAGTATAAGCAGCCAAAATGACATCAGTAATTTAAGTTGAATTGTTTTTTTGCTTCAGTGCCAGACCTCTGTGATCTCAGCCCCCCTCCACCCCGAATTCTGCCCACTCCTGGGACTTACCTTGGAGGTACGATCCACTCAGGCTAACCTTCTCTGGGTGGAGCTCTCAGATGGCACAGCTCCAATGGTCAACTGGTCAATGGTCCCAGCGGGAACACCACCAGGATGGCCCCTTGGCTTACCCGACAGGGTGGGACCATGGGACTAGACAACAGTAATGTGTTCGGTCACCAGCCAAGCACCACAGAGTGCAGTGTGGAATTGGAGAGGTGGGGTGTCATGAACAGAGCTGGCACGAATATTTTTTTATTTTAGTAGGGGCTCCCTGGGAGGTGTAATGTGCAAGGATGTAGGCGCAATGTACAACTTCTGGCACACCTCCCTGACAGCTTGGATCCAGCAACTGTATTCCCACTGGCCGCCACCAGGAGTAATTCATGCACCCATCACTCCCCCCTCCCCCCCTAGAGAAGAGCAGTCCCTAGGACACTCAGTCCTCCCCTCCAGCCAGCCCTCCAACACTCCAAGTCTGCATCCGAACCTAGGGCATCGGCATCGCAAACAAAAATACAACCACTGCACCAGTGGGCCAGCAGTAAAGTTGAATTTCACAAGCTTTAGTTACATTGTGGAATTCTGAGACACTGGCATCGAAGTCACATCCATACATTTTGCCCAGCCATACACTTGAGCTGCCACTGTAGAGGAAGGTAAAGTGGTAGCATTCATAGGAGGCTCCATAGGAAATATAGTGGTGCCAAGTGTCAAGTCACTGTCTTGAGTGATGAACCATAAAAAATAGTCATGGACATCACTGTGCACCAGCCTGTCTTCTTGCAATATGTCAGCTAACCATCAGAGTTCACTGACTAAATGACCTGAGGAAACATATGCACATGAGGCACTGTTTTTATACATTGTTACTGCCTGTTCAAAAAAGCCAGTTTCAGTGAAGAGCTGCTGATGATGTCACAGCCGCTCACAGCCTAGTCCTCACTGCAAGTTACCTTATATGACTTATTTCTCCCATTTTACAAAAAACCCACAGTTGTAGTGAACATCTGAGAAAGGATAGCTGACACCGGGTGAGTCACAGCATGCATTTCTATAATGTGCAGATGCAAGGTATAGTATGGGGGTGGTGGAATGCAGCACAAAACATGGCTTTTGAATGACAAAATTGTGTGCAATTTTTAGAATAATGCAGGGATGAGATGTCAAAATGTCACCAGGCTACAAGTGTGGAATGCAGTAATAACACAATCTCAGGAAGTAGCTGGGATGCACAATTTCGGAATGTTGCCGTAATGCACAGTTTCAGAATGTGGCAATGGTGCACAGTTTCAGAATGTGGTTGTCACACACAGTTTCAGAATGTGGCAGTGTCGTACAATTTCAGAATGTGGCAGTGATGCACAATTTCGGAATTTGGTGGTGGTGCACAATTTTGTAATGTGGTGATGCACAATTTCAGAATGTGGCAGTGGAGCACAATTTCTGAATGTGGTGGTAACACACAATTTCTGAATGTGGCGGTGGCACACAGTTTCAGAATGTGGCAGTGATGCACAATTTCAGAATGTGGCAGTGGTGCACAATTTTGGAATGTGGCAGTGGTGCACAATTTCTGAATGTGGCAGTGATGCGCAGTTTCAGAATGTGGCGGTGACACACAATTTTGGAATGTGGCAGTGATGCACAGTATCAGAATGTGGCAATGAGGCACAGTTTCAGAATGTGGCAATGAGGCACAGTTTCGGAATGTGGCAGTGAGGCACAGTTTCAGAATGTGGTGGTGAGTCACAGTTTCAGATGTGGTGGTGATGCACAGTTTTGAGATGTAGCGGTGATGCATAGTTATGGGATTTGTAAATGATACTAGTGACACACAGTTTTGGAATGTGGCAGTGACACAGTTTTGGAATGTGGCGGTGATGCACAGTTTCAGAATGTGGTGGTGACGCACAGTTTTGGAATGTGGTGGTGACCGGGTAAGTGCACTGAGACAATTACAGTCCCTTTTTCAGGGTCGAACCGGGGTCAAGAATCAATCACAAAGGTATAAGTGCAACAAGCAATACAGTTCTGATGTTACAGGGATGTCATTAGGCAGAGTACATGTCAAGACAAAATATTGCAAGTATACAAACAATTGACAACAGATTTGACGCATCCGAAATTTGGAGATCGCACAAGTTTGGTATGTGGTGGTCACACAATTTCAGAATGTGGCATTGAAACACAACTTCAGAATGTGGCAGGGATGAACAATTTTAGAATGTGGTTGGGATGCACAATATTGGAATGTGGTGGGGATGTGATGTACAATTTTGAAATGTAGTGGGTGTATACAATTGTGGAATCTGATAGGGGCAAGCAATTTCAGAATAAAATGGTGCATCCTGTCGCGTTCCAGTGTGCATACCCACTGTATTCATGTACTGCATTCATGGATTGTATTGTAAATGCTGCATATGACATATTCTTCTGTATTTGTATATCTTGTTCCCATGCTCCCTCCCCTCGGGTTGCACCCGGAGATGAGTCTTGGCTCAGCGTGCCTTTCCCAGTCGCCGAATGTTTAAAAAACTAAAAAAATCCAAAATTGCCAGTCCCTACCAAATTCCTCAATGTGTGTCCCTGTCACATTCCCAGACCGAGTGTCCCAGTCCCACCACATTTCAAGATGACGCTTTCCTGCCACATTCTGAGACTGAATTTCCCCTTCCCCCAACATTCTGAAATTGTGCACTATCTTGAAATTCCATACCTTGTGCAATGCTGAATTCCAAAACCACCTCCTAACACAATCTAAAGTATAGTGCCACGCTTCTGAACATTCTGGAAACACAAGCACTGCAGCCGAGCCTATGCTAGTTATTTTTAATGATTGTTACAGCTACAGTTTCTTAAACTTTGGACCAATACGGCAAAACTGGAACTTAAACTTTGGGGCAATAGATCCTATAATGTTGCTGACAGGAAGGACTAGGCTGTGAGTTCTCATTATGACATCATCAGTGGCTGTTCACTGAAACTGGCTTTTTGAACAGTGAATGAAATCAGGGTTACAAAATAGCTCATAACTTCAAAATGAAGTAACACAAAACCTAACTTTGGTATGAGATTTATTAAGGGTACACTGATACTAATTCTACAATGTAGTGCTTTGGCCAGACTCCCTCTTTAAGCTGTCTCCGAACTGAGTCAGATGATGTTCCAGCTATTGTATGAGCCCTTATCATCCCTGCTTCAGAAATTTCTATCAAGTTAGATGGGCAGAGAGTTTGAGATACTGTATATTGGACCACGGTCCTTTCTTTATGTTTATTGATATATACAGCTACTCAGGCTTCTCCCCCCACTTCCCGTCGAAGTTGCACAGCAAATCCCTCCTTACTCAGGCCTAGTATTACCCCCAGTTAGCCACACCAGGTAAACTATTACTCCACATGCCAGCTCTAACTGCCCAACCTCCTTCCCACCATACCCTCTCTTTGCTAGACCACTTTCCGGTCAAACCACTACTGTAAATATGTATATACATGCACTTGTAATTTATACTGCATAAGCGACTGTTTAGAAATGAAATATCATGACGTTTTCCCACTGGCTGTTCCAACAAACAATTGTTACCTCACTACCTAATACTATGAAATGTCCTTGCACTGTATTAGTCTGGCAGTAACTTGATATTTGCTTATACGTCTCTGCCTTCCACTTTGTACACTTTGTACCCGGGTCGCACCTGGAAACGAGTCTCAGCTCAGTGTGCCTTTCCTGGTCACCAATTTTAAATAAATAAATATTTCAGAGATACATCTTTGAGCCAGGGCTCATTTACAAAGGTTCCATATCATACATTACAGAGCAGTATCTGGACGAGTCACAAGCAATACAATGATTTGGACAAGCATTTCAACAACATGACCTTCATTCAATGTAGAAACAGGTAAACAGCCACTACAACATAGCCACCAGGGAGGACGAGTGAGTCCTCTGTGATGGAGCCCCAAGGGTGGGCAGCAGGAGACCCAAGAGGAGGAAGAAGCAAATCCTGTTTGAACATAAGAAAGTCATCAGCAGATGGGGACTGTGCAATCTATCTAGTCTACCCCCCTCCCTAAGCAGCCTTTGTCCTAACTTGTCCTTTATGTCTGTCCCATGCAATTTGAACCATCTGTTTGGAGACTCCATTGTGAGAGGAACAGAACTGAGGACAGGCAATGGAGTAAAAAAGGAGGTAATGTGCCTACCTGGAGGCACAGCTCAGTGGGAGGGCAGATCTAGGATCGCCAGGGCAGTATCAGGGAGGGAAGCTGTATGTCATTGTCCACATAGGGAAAAATGACCTAGTGGGAAAGTGGTGGACATGGGGCAGTGAAGAAGGACTTTGGGGACTTGGGAAGGGGCCTTAAGTAAGTGAAAACTTCATAGCATTCTTGGGTACTGTCTGTCTATGGCAAGGGAAGGTAGGGACAACCACACCAGTGAATTCAATGAATAGTTGAAGGACTGGTGCAGACAGCAGGTTTTGCTTCATTGGGAACTGGGGTCCCACCTGAAGGATGAAGGACTGTACAAGCGGATGGCCCATCCATCCAGAGGTAGCACCAAGATCCTTGGCGAAAAGTTTGAATGTTTCTTCTGTAACCATTTAAACTAGCTGAGGGCGAAAGCAAGCAGGAATATCACACTGCCTCCCACCCCACAGGAAGAGACAGGCTTAAATGAGGATACTAGGGTCAAGGATCACCAATAAAACAGAAATCCTACATAGGTAACATGGAGGAGAAAACAAACAACAGGACAAAATGCAAAAGAGGACAGAAGGAGATAGGACACTGGGGGGTGACCGAATGTGAGAGCAATATGTACAAATGTCCGCAGCCTGAGAAACAAAATCCCAGACCTGGTGGTATTGATGGTGGAAGCAGACCTGGACATAGTAGCTGTTACAGAAACTTGGTACACAGAAAACTATGAATGAGATATGCACTTTTCAGGAAAGACAGGAAGGAAGAAAGGGAGGAGGGGTGGCCATGTATGTGAGGAGAAATCAAGCAACTGAAGTTCAGGGGCTGCAGGAGGGAGCTGAGGCACTGTGGGTCATGCTAGAGACAGGAAATGGTACCATCATTAAAACAAGAGTAATCTACAGACCTCCAATGCTGGGGGTGGAGACAGAAACACTAGTGGAAGCCATCCACAAAATGGCAACCAGAAGTGAACTACTACTACTACTAGGGGACTTTAATCTGCCAGATGTAAATTAGATGCTCCCAGACTGTGAGTACAGCCAAAAGCAGAGACATCCTAATTGCACTGCAGGGGGCATGCCTGAGACAGCTTGTGGCTGAACCCACCTTTTTTTCCCCCCTAAAGTCTATTTGTTTTTGTACTCATTTCATTTATTTTTCATTTTCACCATAAGTCTCCATCTATGTCTCCTTCCCACACATTTGTCACCTTTCAGCCTTCTTACTAGGCCCTGTTAATTAGTCCCCACCTGGGAACTTCCTAGCTGTTTCACTCCTATTATGCTTTGTCTTTCCCATCATCACCTTTTTGTTTCACAGATTCTCTCTCAGTCTTACCATTTATCACTTCTTCTCCCTGAGCCACCCCTTTCTTCTTTCCCAATATATAAATCTCATTTTACCTCCCCTCTACACTAATTTTTTTTATAATTCAATACTCTTTATTAAATTTGACAACAACAAATCAATAACAGTAATGTCCTTATTCCAGAACTTTTAAGCTTCCAATAAAAAAAGACCCCAAAGGACCTACACTAAACCAATAAGTATCCATTAACCAAATATTAAAACTAAAAGCATAAACAAACTGATTCTTCCCTCCCTCCCCCTCCCCAATCATGCGGTGCATATCAAACTATTCACTAAATGCTCCAGGTACCAGGGACTAAGTAGCCGCCTATAAGGCATCCTGTATATAATCCATTAACTTCACTGGTGGCGCATAAAGCAGAGAAACATACTTGGTGCAGAGGGCCCATAGCTTGTTATTTTACCTAGTGCCTCATAATAACAAGGCATCTAATTTCCCCATTTTTTCCTAAAGGAGGGTAAGCGTCTGTTCACCTATGCTATGAGGTTCTCCACTCGCAGGGCAAAAGTCATCTCATGTAACCATTCCGTATAAGTAATACAGGCGGTCTTTCCAATGTCTAAGTACTAATTTTTTGACTGCCATGGATATTAATGCCATGTGATATCTCGTCTCCTTCACCTGTATCTCCGAATAATCTCCCAAAATACAGATTTTAGGGGAAAAGAGACCTCGTAATCCCAATAGGGGGTCTAATAGGGTTTCTATCTGAGCCCAGAGGGGGGATACCGACTGACAAAACCAAAAAATATGCAAGGGAGAGCCCTCTTCCTTATCACATCTAAGACACCTTGTTGAAATGACGCGTTTCATCTTTGCCAGCCTAATCGGGGTGTAATAGAGATTATTCAAAATGCAATACTGTGTAATTCTGTATCTATCTTGCGTGTGATAAATGTATAAGTTCTTCCAAACGTTCTGCCAGTCAGTATCTCCATCAGGATAGAGACCTTTCCAGATACTGGGGCAAGGAGTTGGCGGGGTTTCCGGGAGTTTATGTAGTAAACTATACAGCTCTGAGATACTATGCGGCTTATTGACAATCACACTAACCTGAGAGAAGAGATTTGCGAGAAGTGAGCTTTTATTAACACTCCCGAACTTACTATTCAGGAGATGTCGCAGTTGGTATACTTTGAATGCCATTTTGTTTGGCCACTGGAATTTATCTAGGATCTCCTTCGTATCCAAGATGCAATCAGATGAATAAAAATCATTTACACTGCAGTTCGATATCAGTGGCAGCCACTTTTCAGTTATCACTGACTTACCTATGCGAAGATTGGGGTTGAGACATATGGGTTGTGAAAGTCCCAATTTGAGAGATCTTAAAGTGCTTAAATATCTGAAATACCACCTTCAGAGAAATTCAGAGGTAGGGATCAAAGTAACCTGGGGATCTGTTTGTTTGACCCATAAAATAGAGCTTTCGGATCTATATTATGAGATTTCATGAGATCTTGTTCTATTTGAAGTCATAATGGTTTGTACCCTTGAGAAAACTGAGAGTCAGCATTGGATAACCATTTCCCACATTTGCTGAGATGTGAGGCCCAATAATAATATAAAAAGTTAGGAAGGCGAAGTCCTCCATGTTCTTTGGGTTGGGAGAGCTTACTATAAGATTTCCTAACAGACCTATTATTCCAAAGGAAAGTACTTATTCCAGAGTGAATATCCTTGAAGTAAGATTGAGGGATCAACAAATTTAACATGTTCAAGGGGTAGAAAATTCTGGGTAACACGTTCATTTTAATAATGTTAATCCTGCCCCACAACGATAGAGGTAACTTAGACCACCTAACTAAGTCCTGCTGGATATCCATGAAGGTCATCTAAATTTAGCTTTCTCATCATTGATGAGCTAAGAGAATGTGTATCCCTAGATATTTAATGGAGCAGTGGTCCACTTCATTCGAATTCGAGAAAATCTAAGCTGTAGGTAAAATGATTGAGAGGAAATATTTCAGTTTTATTAATATTGAGTTTGTAGTTAGAATATACACTAAAAGCCTCGATCTTACCTAATGCCGCCCTCAACGATGAGACCGGATTGGACAAATGCAGAAGTAGGTCATCCGCGAACACTGAGATTTTGGGAGTACTGTGGCGACTGGGATACCCGATATTAATGGTGAGGAGTTTAATGACCTAAGAAGGGGCTCAAGATATAAATTAAATAAGAAAGGGGATAGGGGGCAGCCCTGCCTCGTACCCGAAGTAAGTGGAAAGACGTCTGACATGACCCCATTACAATACAACCTAGCTTTTGGTGAGACGTATAGAGCTTGTATCCATGTGATAAACAATGATGGAAAGCCCATAACGTAAAGTGGCCCAGAGAAAGTCGTCGACCCTATCGAGATGCCTTTTTCTGCGTCGAGGATACTAAGATCATCGGGGATGGAGATGCCTGGGCCGTATTAAGTAGATATTGCAATTTACGGTGGTGATCAAACGGGGATCTGTTTGCAATGAATCCAATCTGTTCAGGGCTAATTAGAGATAGCCATACCTGTTCAATCCTTTTAGCTAGTATTTTTGCTAAGATCTTGATATCACAGTTTAATAACAAGATGGGATGATAACTAGAGGGGAGATGTGAGGGTTTGCCTGGTTTGAGAAGAATAATAATAATGGCCTCTAAGAGAGTGGGGTCTTGGGCACCACCGGCTAATAAGTATTGATATAAATGATGTAAGCCAGGTATTAAATCTTTGGCAAATAATTTGTAAAAATTTGGAGAGAGAGCCACGTCCGGGCCCTGGGGCCTTGTCAGGAGCCAGACTTTTAATGTGGTCAAAATCTCCTGGGTAGATATAGGAGGAGTTAACAGCAACTGTTGGTCGTGATCTAATGAAGGTAGGGAAAGAGTTGCAAGGTAATTAAGCATTTAGTCCATGGGGAGAGGGACTTCCTCTATTATAGAGTGAAAATAGCTTCTGAATCAAAATTACTTCCTCGGATTAGTTTAATCTCCCTTTGAATCTTCTATTGAGTTGATGTCCCTAGAGGCTTCTAGTTTTCTTAATCTCAGAGCTAGTAAGTGACTAGCTTTCTCTCAGTTCTATGTACTTGCGAGATCTCAAAATGGCAAACTCAGTCTTTTCCTGCAATAACCTAGAATACTGGTTCCTCAGGGATAGGAGAGTTTCCAGTGTATCCGTTGTAGAGGATACAGAGAGGATTTTCTATCCCTCTGATCTGAGTGAGGTGAGAGGGCCTGCCTCCGCCTTCCTTTTACGTGCAGTGGCTAGGCGAATAAGCTCGCCCTCAAATAGCACTTCAGCACACCATTCATGATCTGTCCTATTCACTGAACCTTGATTAACAAGGTAGAAACTCTGGATCATCTCAATATCTTTTTACTAATATATTCTTCCTTCAGAAGTTGGTTATTTAGTCTCCATAGTGTATCCGCTTAATATTGGTATCAATGTGACCCATCAGACGGGGCATGGTCCGATACCTCCATAGCTTCTATACCCGTGCTACTCATACTTTGCAGTAACAAATTACTAACTAGAATATAGTCAAGTCTAGTCCATGTATTGTGTACAGTAGAATAGAATGTGAATTCGAGGCGTCAGATTCAGTGATCTCCACGGATCACAGAGACCAAATGTTTCCATGAAGTCTGCCAGTGCCCTTTGGGCAGCTGAGAGGAGGTTTGAGTGCAGGGTTGGATCTATCTAAGTCTTGGGTGGGAAGTAGATTCCAATCTCCTCCAAGTATCACTGGGAGGGATAGAAAATCTTGTAACTTCTCTAATAGGCTGGCAAAGAAAGTTGGATCCCCCAATTGGGCTGTAGATACTCCTAGTAAGACCTCAGTGTAATTTAACATGCCCTAACTAGAGTATACCTGCCTCTGGGGTCCGATATAGTCGTAATAGCTTGAAAAGTCACTGACCGATGGATAAGGATCGCTGTGCCCCAGCTTTGGATGAGTCACCGAGGCAAAGATCTGCCCAATACCTCGTCTCCACAAACCAGCTGCTTCATTCGGGAGTAAGTGTGTCTCTTGTATAAAAAGAGACCTCGCTTACAGATGTTCAAGTGTCTTAATATCTGAATTCTCTTTAGCGTGCTAAGGGCCCTCTCACATTCCATGTAATAAACTTAATGTAATTGGGTGCCATTTACCCTCGGCCAACCTGATGTTACTACCCCGGTACCTTGGAATATATGCACCACCGTCCCCTTATTTAAACCAAATTTCACCCACGAAAAATAGGTCGATAATACCCCAAATAAAAGTTGAAGAAGTATAGTCCTTCCATGATGATACCCCTCCCTTCCCTTGTATCTGACAATAACCGTAGGTCCTTCTTGTGTCAGATTGAAGTAGAGATGAAAGTCCCCTTTCCTTGTATAGTTAGCTCCTAAAAAACTAATTCCTGCCCCTCCCTTCCTCCCCCACCAATAATGCAGTAAACAATGTATAGACCTGTTGTAGTTTCCCAGAAAGCCCTGGCCCTTGTCTCCCCCATGGAGGAGAGTAACAATGCCCTATAAAATATTTTAACAGCAAATATAGACCAGTATTGAACAGTGTCAAAATTATTCCCCAAATATTTTCCCCATATTGTTACCTTCGGTCCTACCAAAAATGAAGTACTAATAATTGCTATAAAATAGGCCAGGTATAATTCCCTTAAACTCCAGTATGCGTGGCTAGACATGCCCGAGTTCAATTCCAGTGCTCCCACCCCCACCCCCACTAGTCATAAGGTCCGCTCTACAATTCAGCAAAAAAAAAAAAAAGGGGAGGGGAAGGGAGGGGGAGGGGTTCTATAAAGGGAGGAAGGATAGGGAGGAGGCAAACTGAAATTAATATATATTTCTTGCACTGTCCTTCCATGGTAGCCCATCTTCTCCGTCTTCTTCTAGATACTCCTTGTTGCCCAATGAGGTAACTTGGGCTATACTGGTCCTCGGCTAGGAAAGTAAACCAGAGTCTCTCGATCACTCAAGGAACCTATAGTCCACAGCTTGTGATTCCTCTGGGACTGTATGTGGGACACCCAGACAGTAATGCGCTTGTTATCGCCCCAGAACGCATGAGTTCGCAGCAGGAGTGCCCATCCAGGGTATATGGTTTCCTCCTGCCAGGCCATCCAAACCACCAACAAATCTTCACTCCATCAGAGGAGCAAATCACTCCAGAAAGGGAAAAGAAGGAGAGAAGAAAAGCCGAGCCCTCTGTCGCTGCCCAATAAGGACTAGGAAAGGCTTTTCAGTCCCAGAAACACAACAAAACAGCCCTCGCTTCGGTGAGTAAAATGGCACACTATTAATTCTTCTGCTCCAGAGAAAAGACCACAATAAGGGCCATTAACTTCAACTTCTAAACGGATCATGGGGCTTTAAATAGTGAAGGTAGTAGGCTGGATAAGTCCTCCTGAGCTTGAGATACTGAATCATAACTGTGCCACTTGCCTTCCAGCGAGACTTGCAGCCGAGCAGGATAAGCCATCCTGAACTTGATATTCGCAGCGATTAATTTAGGTACAACGGGATGAAATGTGGCTCTACGCTGCCTTGTTTCCAATGGGAGGTCTTGCGTTATCCGAAGCCTTTTTCCCTCCCAAGAAATGGAGTGTAGCTCCTTAATCTTCGCCAGGATATGTTGCCGCTCCAAATAGTTAAGTAATCTAATTATTATTGGCCTGGGAGGGGCTGGGGGTTCCGGTTTGGGCCGTAATGACCTATGGGCCCTCTCGATAATATATATTGGGTTGTGTGGGGATGGGCCCACCACCTTATTCAACAAGGCCTGAATAAACGTGATGCAAGACGAGCCCTCCTCTCCCTCAGGCACCCCATGAATTAATACGTTGTTCCGACGGGAACGGCCCTCTAGGTCTTCTGCCTCTTGCTGCAGCTTATTAATTAATTGTTTCATCCTTACAATATCTGGATCCAGCTTATTCCTCCAAGATTCAAGTGAGGTGGAGCGAGTTTCATTGTCTGAGACTCTTTGTTTCAAATGGGAAACCTCTCCTCTTATATTTTTCAATTCCGTGGTCATCTCCAGCAATGCTTCCTTAAGAGGCTGCATCTCCTCAAGAACCTATCTTCCGATAGCGGATTGAAAGCGGGCAGAGCCGAGTTTGTGTCATCGAGGAGGAGTGAGTTTGTTGTTTGGCCTTCTTGGCCTGTTTCTCAGGGTGACTAGCGGAGTTCGCTTAGGAGCAGCGGGTTTCATTTCTGTTTCCATCCCGCGCCGATACAGCGTGTAGTGCCACTGATTCCGCCCTGTTACCTTCCTCGTTGCTTCACACAGCAGGTAAAATTGAAAAGGATCGCGGACTATGGTAAATATTTAATTAATAAGCCAAATTAGCGGAGGTAGGCGAAAGCACGGAGTAGTCCCGCTATCACGCTATGCTCATCACGTGATCTCAACTTTGTTTTTTCTCTTTAGATATTTCCTGAAGATGACCTAAGGCTAAACGTAGATTTTTAACTCTATTTTCTATTTTCAGCCTGCATTTAATATAACCATTTTGTTGTATTAGACCTGGTGCTCACCAATGGGGTCAGGGTCAAGGATGTTAAGGTAGGCAGCCATGTAGGAACCAGTGACCACAGGATGGTATGGTTCAATGTAACCACAGTGGAAGAGGCTAACCACACAAGAGTAAAAGTCCTGGATTTCAGAAGGGCCAACTTTGACAAAATGACGGAATATCTCAGGGGAGCTCTGGCAAAAGAGGACAAGGGGGGGGAAGTGGAGAAGCAGTGGTCTATTATCAAGGGGGCCATAGCAGAGGTAACGAACCTCTGTGTTAAACAGCAAAGTAAGAGTAAGAGAAAGAAACAGCCACTTTGGTTCTCGAGGGGAGTAGCCAGAAAAGTGAGAGAGAAAAATAGGGCCTACAGGAGACACAAAAAACACAAAGGGAAGAAGACTGGAGCAGTCTCTAGAGAAGCAGAGGAGGCAGAGAAGGCAGTCAGGAGTCTAGAGGTGAGACTGGAAGAACATATAGCAGAGCTAAAATGAAGGTGACATGACCTTCTTCAGATACATTAGCAAGGAAAAAGACCAGGGTGGGATTGTCAGGGTAAAGAAGGAGGGAGGAGGGTGTGTAGGAGGACATAGAAAAGCAGCAGTACTGAACCAATTCTTTTGTTCAGTTTTCACAAAGGAAGGGCAAGCGAAGGTCCACAACTCAGCAAACCGTACTACTCAGTCCAGATATGTGAATTAATTCATTCACATATCTGGACCAGCACAAGACGGTATGGAGCCACATGCCCACGTGGCTCATGCTGTGAACCATTGGGCATGCAGCCCCTGGCTGTTAGTCGGCGGTGGCGCGGGCGGCAGGCGGGTGGGGTGCTGCCACCCGCGCTGACAGGGGAGAAGGGCTGTGGGGCTCAGTGGGCGGGTGGGGTGGGGGTACACTAGACCACCAGGGATATTGGACTTGGGGGGGTTTCTATTAATGATGCCTGCGATTGGGCTCAGTGTGGTCCACTGGACCACCAGGGATATTGGACTTGGGGGGGGGACTATAGTGATGCCCATGATCGGGGCACATAGAGGTCCACTGGACCACCAGGGATATTGGACTTTTTTTTATATTACAGCAATGGCCACGATCAGGCTTCAGGGGGCGTCGGTCCCCGACGGCTGCTGCCTGGCAGGGTGCCAGGCGCAAGTCATTGGGGATCGGCGCACCTGCATGCTAATGGCATGCAAATGGGGCCGTAATGAGATGCAAATGGCCTCCTGTGTGCCTTGCATATATTATGGCCCCATTTGCATTTCCCCTTTTGAATATCGCAGGTGCTGTGCATGGCACAATGGCACTTGCACCAGCACATCTCCATGCTCCACTCTGGCCACTTGCGCTGGCGCAGTTCCACTGCGCCATGCACAGTGGGGGTGGCCAGGGTGCAATATTCAAAGCTGCTGCACCATAGCACAGCTCCGTTTAATATCGCCCAGGCCATACCCCTGCATAACAAAGTTGAGCTGCGCCAGGCTGCATACAGCCTGGCACAGTTTGAATATCCTGCCTATGTGACTAGGAGAAATATTAGATCCAGTTACAAGATCAACTAACCTTTCTGATAATGATGTCGACTCTAGCAGACACAAACAGTGTTCATCATCACCTCCAAAAGTTGATGGCAGCCAGAATCACACAAGAATCAAAAAGCCCCTGTGCCTTTCCTGTTGTAGTGGTCCAAAAGAAAAATGATACAGTACAAATGTATGCGAACTACAGAACTCCCAAAAAATGCACCATTCCAGATCAGCACACTATGCCCCAGATCCAAGATGTTTTAGATTGCCTTCACAGTAGTTGCTTTTTCTCTGTGCTGGATTTATTTATTTATTTATTTATTTATTCAAGTCTCGGATTACAACCTGGAGCTTGAAGCTCATTTGCAAAGGTTCCACATTAAAAGGGTACAACACAGTAAACTTTAAACAACATTAAATAACATATTCGTTGCTACAAAACATACAGTGTTGATAGTTAGAAGAGGCATCGGCGGTACGAGTTGCCCAAATTATGGTGTAGGGTAGATTGAGTATAGTCATCATAGTGGCTGCTATCAGATACAAATGGCCAAGTCTGATTAGAAAAAGACTGTTTTCATCTGTCCCATCAGTTTCTGAATTTCTGTGCATGCCACAAGGCATTTCCAAAGCCCAGTGTGGGTGTTTGGTGGGGCCTGTACCCCATAGCTTCCCCTTACACATTTATTACTCATTGGTAGCTCTGCCACCCATGAGTTATGGTCCTGCTACCTCACCTTTGAAGATGAATAACATATTACTAGTCTGCCTATTGCATACCCCTATGTCATGCCCTTGATATCTTAATGCTATAGTTGAAGTTGTGTGTTTAATTGACTTGCATGAAATATTTATGACATGGCATTATGTACTGCTATTACAAGCACTGTTATGATGTTGTATTGATTTTAATTCATTGTTATAATGACTACATGTTGGTCAATAAAGATGTATCTATTCCTCCAGTCATGCTTACTGTGATTTATGTTTAGCCACTGTGTTGAAGTCACCATCTAGGTTGGTAGGAAGATACAGGGAAGTTGCAAGGTGGAGGGTAGATATTCTGGAAAGCAGGATGGATATAGTGGTGAGTGATTATTTAAACTAGATACTGAGGTGGTTTGGACTGGTGTAAGAGACTTAACATAGGCCTGCAAGGGATAAGGAAGAGTTAAATAGGAAGAACATGACTGCAAAACATAATTGCTTGGAAAAAATTGTAGCAGCTTGATAGGAAGTATAGTCAGAAAAGAATATAGGGTATAAAAGTCCAAACACTCTGAAGAACTTAATATTAGAGCTATACAGGAAAGATGTAGCGTAAGAGAATAAGGAGATGGAACTACTGTTTCATGAGGAAAATTAGAACCTATAGGTAGGGTGACTAGATATATTATTATTGGGTTTAGTAAAAAGACTTGGTGGAACAACTCCATTCTGTAGGAGACCAAAGGAGTAAACCATTTGAGAGGAATGGACAGGAGAGGAGATCAGGCTGACTTCATGCCACTGAGGCATGGGGAGGCTGCATGTGCTTCCTCAAATAATTCTCTGTATTGTCTTTTTAGTGCTTTTTTTATACTGTGGAAGGCCTGTAACTTTTCAGGAGGGTATTGGGACTGAAGTTGAAGCACAGGACAGGAGGAAGTTGAGGACAGAACTGAGTTTGATGGATGGAATGTCAAATGTATTGACTGATGGTATGAATGACAGTGGGTGAAGGTGGAACAAAAAAAAAGAGCACATTGAGTTACTGTGGCCTCAGTTCATTTCATTTCTCAGTGGACAGATGTTTACAACAAAAAACTCACAACAAAAATGGCATTAATTGGCACCCTTGTTGGCAGTATTATATAAGAGGCAAAGGTTTGAAAGGGCTTGGTGTTTGGATTACCCTTTCACCTACGTGGTGGTACCTTATGACAGGGCTGAGGCGCATTGACTGGACAGTGTGGTGAAACTTACATTGTGCTTGCCTGGTATCTACTACGTGGATGATCACAGGACTTCAGTTCCCAATGCTGTCAATCTGACACCTTTCATAAGCAGTAAAAATTCAAAAACAAATAACTAAAAGGAAAAAAAGAAAAGAGCACACTGCCCATGTTGAATGGGTCAGCAAAGCCTCAGAGACAGAGACTAACCTGGCTGTGCCTTGTTTTCCTGTTGCTGACTTACTACCTTTTAGCCTATGACTTCAATCTATGCCATTTATGATTGACAATTTTGACTAATTTAAATGTATGACTATCAAAATATGCTAAGCTATGTAACTGGGCTTTGTTGGAAGAAACTCTGTTCCTTAAGAAGACACTTCCAGTATGAATATATATAGGAATGTGGTTTCTGTCTCAGCCTGTAGTCTCTGTACAGCCCTGTAAGCAGTGTGCACTTTTAATACAGTGTAGTCAACACCATCAGTAGCCATACTGGGCCATGCTAGACCATGCTGCATGCTGATATCACTTTCTGTGCATTTGGTAACATAGCCCTCATGAGAATTATATCACTTCATGGCACCCCAAAACTTACGATTTTATTACTGATGGCATTGTTGCCACTGTACTTACAATAAAACAATGTTTGCCCTTGAGATGCAACCCTTTTATCTTTTTAACCTCTGCTTGAACCATGGCACATTCTTCATTCAACCCATATTGTTGTACAGAGAATTGCATCTCACTATAAGATGAATAACAAAGTTGACCGGGCAGAACTTTTCTGAATAAATTTGGATTTGTAATGGCAAGGATATTGAATAACATGAGTTGTTTTTCTCCCCAGATAGAGGCACAGAATAGATATATTTGTAATTCTATTTAGGTATGATATTTTACCACCTTTTATTTTCCGTTGCACCTTTACAGTAGACCCCATCCCAATCCTTTATCTCAGTTCCTCCAGCTCCTGTATGCATTATTATTCTTCTATATTATAGGAACATATAATAGTGATGCACTTTTTCAGAGAAGAGGATTAAAATTATCTGAACGGAGGTATAATAATTATATGGTCTACCTTTTTTGCAGATTTTAAAATATTTGAAATTTATGTTTTATGTTTCAGGCTTGATTAAAAGCTGGTGGTGATGACAGAGTAGAACTGGATTTTGGGTTTCCTCTGAATCTGATTGGGAAGGTATGTTTATAGCACCAGAAGGAATACTATATTGTTTTAATGAAATGTGGGCATAAATAGTATAACAGTTTTAGAGCTATGCAATAAATGCATTGATCAAACTGCTAGTTGTAGTTTTTGTAATCAATATCAAGTGAAATTGTGAAAAGTCATTCATATGAAATATTCAAAAAACATATTGATAAGTGATTATTATCTCAGGGGAAGTAATGGTCCCACTGCTGTGGGGAGCGACAGCATGGGTTAGATAGCCTTCTTTCGCTCTACACCCAGTATGGATGCATTCCTTAAGGAAAGGATAGTGCAACACCTGGAATCCATAGGAGCACAAGATCCAAGACAGCATGGGTTTACAACAGGAAGGTCCTGTCAAGCTAATCTCATAGATTTCTTTGACTGGGTAACCAGAGTGGTGGTCC
The DNA here is from genome assembly GCA_016271365.2 of Neoceratodus forsteri. NCBI lineage: Eukaryota > Metazoa > Chordata > Ceratodontiformes > Ceratodontidae > Neoceratodus > Neoceratodus forsteri. The sequence goes on along the minus strand of CM057452.1, from coordinate 470,568,523 downwards.
AAGGGGGTGCAGTTGATGTCACCTACCTTGACTTCAGCAAAGCTTTTGATACTGTTCCACATAGAAGATTGATTAATAAGCTGGGTATGCTCGGGGTTGGTCAGAAGTTGGTCAACTGGATGGCAAACTGGTTGGCGGGCAGAAAACAGAGAGTGGTGATAAACGGTATACAGTCAGAAAAGATGCAAGTCACAAGTGGGGTACCTCAGAGATCAGTCCTGGGGCCAGTCCTCTTCAATATCTTCATCAGTGACATTGCAGATGGACTGGAGGTAAGGTTTGTCTGTTTGCAGATGACACCAAGATCTGCAACAGAGTAGATGATCCAGATGGGGTGGACATAATGAAAAGATCTGGATAAACTGGCAAAATGGTCGAAGAAGTGTCAACTGGGGTTTAAGCATAAGAAGTGCAAGATCATGCACGTAGGGAAAAGAAACCCTGAAGCCACCTATAGGTTGGGAGGGGAGTTGCTGGCATTCACAAGGGAAGAACGAGACTTGGGCATCATCACTGATGACCTGAAATCATCCATACAGGCCACTAAAGCAGTAGGTAAGGCTAGAAGGATGTTGGGGTGTATTAGTAGGAGTATTGCAAGTCGTAAGAGGGAGGTAATAATTCCTTTTTACAAGATGCTGGTTAGGCCCTATCTGGAGTACTGCATGCAGTACTGGATGCCACACCTGCACACAGACATCAACAAAATGGAGGTAGTCCAGAGAAGAGCAACCAAAATGGTGCAGGGACTGCATCAGAAAACATATGAGGACAGATTAATGGAGCTCAAATAGTATACCCTAGAGTGAAGGAGGAGAGAGGTGATAGAGTTGAAACATTCAAACAACTTAAGGGCATTAACAAGGTGACAGAGTCTAACATGTTTCATTATAAGAAAATAGCAGGACATAGAGGACACAGCATGAGATTAGAGGATGCCGATTAAGGGGTAATGTGAGGAAGTTCTTTTTCACAGAAAGGGTGGGGATGCATGGAGCGGCCTACCTCAGGAAGTGGTGGATATGAATACAGTGTAGGGTTTCAAACAGGCATGGGACAAGCATAAGGGAGCAATACAGATGAGTATGAATAAATAGGCCATTGACAGAGTAAAGGTCTATGGCACATTCATAAGGTAGAAAAAATGGGCAGACTGGATGGGCCTTGCGGTCCTTATCTGCCATCAACTTCTATGTTTCTATAGTTAGAGCTTGCTGGATATTCTAAGACCTAGGCCCCAACAAACCCACATGGTGTGATTTAGAGCATGAGATACTGGGGGGGCACCGATTTATCAGCTTATCTGGAAGGCCCATTGCCCAGTTCCCTGAAAAAATGAAGGGTTATTTAAGATGCTCACAGAGTTTGGCATAAAGTCTGTCAAGGCACTAAATCATGTATGAACCCTGAATCATTAGTATGCTTCTGGAATAACTCCAACTGGTTAATTGAAGGTAAAGCGATAAATTGGCCTCAATGGATGGACAATCAGATTATTAGGATGAGCGACATCCTCACCTCTGACAATGTTACACTTGACTACTTTTCTTCTTTAAAAGATAGAAACCAACTACCCCAAAGGAATTTTTGGAAATACCTTCAACTGAGGCATGCTTACACTACTTGGTTACATAAGGCCTGCTCATGCCAAACTTGCGGCAGACAGAGAAAAAAGCAACTCCCCCCTCTCCCTCTAGGTAGCTGGCAACACAAGTCAAAAGGTCTAGCTGGCATAATATACAAATACCTTAGGTACACAGCCCCAGGTCCCACCACTGGAGCTCAGAGTAAGTGAATAGAAATGCTCCACACTCCCCTATTGGATGAAGACTGGGCTGCTTGCTGGGCTTCTACTAAGAAGGCCTGTTCTGACCCAAGAAGTCTCCTGATACAGAATAAAGTACAACACTTATGGTACTGCACCCCAACTCATTTAAAAACAATGGGGCTAATTCCTGAAGATAATTGCTGGAGATTTGGAGTGCGGGGCACAGATCTTCTCCATATTCTTTGGCACTGCCCAACAATCCACCCCATTTGGGGAAGATCATAACATACTGCTATTTTAAACAGCAATTTGCCACACTCCCCTTTCCTGTGGATACTGGGACTGCTTCCTAATGATTTAAAGCTGCCATACCAACATAAATTATGGCTGATACAGGCCTCTGTAGAGGTCAATAGAGCACTATTGAGAAAATGGTGGTCTACTGAAATTCCTTCTTTTCAGGAATGGTTAATGTCCGTGGAGAAATTGGCTAAATTCACTAAAATGTCCCACTTTGCTGCCGGTACCACTACCATGTTTTTAGATAGATGGGCCCCCTTTTGCTCCTACATATCCTTAAAAGGATGCCCGGCCACTACACCACAGAACAAAGGTCTTTTAAGACCACCCTGAAGCCTAATATCAGAGATCTTGTCTCCCCCAGACCTAAGATCCCCATTTCAATGCCCTGCTTCAGATGTGACTATCCTCTCAAGTATAGTAGTACTTGCATTGTCTTCTTGAATGCAGCCAAGAGTAGCTCTCTGATGAAACTTAGAAGTAACATATACAGTACCTATTGTTTTAGTAAATTGCATTTCATCTGTATGTCATGCAATGTTTAAACAAAAATATGCAGCATCCTTTTGACTTGCTTAACTATTAATTGTCATTTGAAGAAAGCTCTATATGTTGTACCTGTTTGTACTTGTGTTGTACACTTGAAAGCCTGAAAAATTAATAAAAGATTAACTGCAAAAAATTTATGTCAAATTTATAAATAAAAGTTCAAACGTTTGAAATAGCCATTAATCGAATTTACCTTGTTTTCAGTCATTTGCAGTTAGTGCTGGAAGAAGCAGGACATGTCAGTAGAAGCAGCAGGACATGCTGGTGGGCAGGATAGGTAAATGAGGGGTGCAGCAGTGGGGTGAGGTGCTGGTGCTAAGAGAAGAGTTGTGGTGGGGCCAGAAGTCATCACTGGACAGTTTTCTTAGTTTATAGATATGGGCATGGGTGTATTGATATGGAAGTGGGTGGGATAATTGATACAGTAGTAGGTGGCAGTTTATTTTTACAAATGGGGCACAGAAAAAGTAATCGGAAGGTGGAGTGGATAATTGGCAATGGGTGGTGTTGCCTGCATGTCCAGTACACAGCTTCAGGTTCTTAGATGCTACTTGGCTAAGACAAACAACATGCTGGACAAGTGGGTAATAAAAAGCAAAAACAGTTTATTACAGACACTTACACCAGAACATGTAACAGAGTTACAGGGAGATGATTTCCACCAGTCAGCCACAGGGTTTCTCACTTCTCTCCGGGACAGTATAGATTATTATAAATTGTGACATCATTTCTAGCCAATCAGGACTGTTTACTGTATATTGAAACATTCCAGGTACACATAAACATAAGAAGGTGGTATCTCAAGTAAAGTGTTCAAAAATCCTCAAGTATTAACTTCAATTGGCAGAGTTCATTTCTTATTCAATGGTTTCTCTAGAGCTTAGCAAAGTAAAATATTTTGGTTGCAAATAAAATCCATTTTTATAATAAAAAAATCTTGTTTACAATATGTTTATTTTTACAATTTACTGTCTCTTATAGTTATAAAAGTGCATTCTCAAGATCTTTAGGTGAGAGAACTTCAAGGCTCACTCCAAAAACTCAAGAAAGCACTTTTATAACCATAACAGACACAGCAAACTTCACATATAAACATTTATAAAATGGCAAAGGGAAACCCAGAATCTTCATTGGCTAAAACTGGTCACATTACTGTGCAGTGATTTTTTTGGTCATCCTGGCATGTCACTTTACACAGTTCCACACCAGTTAGCCTGTGGAAAAAAACTGTTTTTGCAGCCTTGTTTGTCCCCTCGCTAAGCAGAGTGTGTAATGAACAGTGTTAGAACTGTTCAAAAGCAACCCACCACCAAATACAAAAAAACAGATACACCATTCAAAAACACACTTGATATTCCTTCACAAAGCAAATCAGATTTCATTTTAATTGTTCTGAAAAATACAAGTGAGACTATTTTGAACTATATGAGTGCAATCACACTCGTTCTTTCATTTTCAACAGCACTACTAATCTCTGTTGTGCTCCTCCCAATATCTACACTACCAAAACTCTTTTAATGTTAAAAAAAAACCTCACCTGCTAAAATAATCAAAGCTTCTCTCCCTCTTGCTTGCATAAATAAAGGAGAGTTGGGGGTGGGTGGGGGTTGGTACAAATCTGTACAGTATAACACTAGTAAACTACAGGAACTACAAGTATGGAAACCATATTAGTACAGATGTACTAAAGTAAAGCTAAAATCCCATGTAGTTCCAAAGTTGGAGGGACCATAACTAACAATGTTTGCAAATGTTAACATTTTACATATTTTAACAACTATTTTAATTCCTAAATACACTGTAAAACAAAGCCATTTTATAAACACAATGACACACTCCGGGGTGTGAATTATTGTAGACTGTCACACTTCCTAGGTGGTTGAAGGTACTCGGCCCCACAATGAACCCAGGGAGCATGGCAATCTTTTATAATTCATACCCTCTCCTCTCATGTGCTATTGCTAGCAAAATAGAAGTGTTTCATGCTTTAGTCACAGATGGAGGGTGCATGTGTGTATGGGGGAGAATGGTAGGGGATATTAAAGCCAGTGTTTCATATAGCGGATTTCCTAAAAGCAACCCTTTTAGATGACTTCATGAGCAAAAGAGCAAAAAAAATTATATATAAGACAAAAATAGAATGTGCTCAGATATAAAACAAATCTGCTTTTCAAAATGGTTCACCACAAAGCTGTGTTTAGGACTAAAACCAGAAACTGTCATTAAAAGTTGCCAGCATGTGTGTGCAACCTACAGTATTAAAAGCTATTTTAAATAAGCTTTGTTTTATTTGAAAATTCCTTAACCTTTACCCTCTCAAAGGAATCAGGGTCCATTATTTCCTACATGAGCATAAGACAGAGGTTTTTATCTGGTTTGGTAAGGAGAGAACTTGCCAGTGGAACAGCCATTATTATATTATGTTGTTGTGCCTGGGATTAAGGAGACACTCTCTTAGCCTTCAGGTCTCAAAGAAGCTTTTTTTTTTGTTATACCTGGGATTTCTTTCAAGCCCCATGTAGAAACAGAACTAACTTTTGTGTTTATTTTCAGAATTTTCCCAAACACCTTGGTTTTATTATTAAACACATGAGAAGCCAGGGACTTTTATACTAAGACAAAGAGACAATGTTAAGGGAGTTGAAAAATAACCCAGATATTCGTTCTGAGTTTAAAAGGGATCAGAAGCACCAAAGTAGAATTATAAGATCTAGGAAGGCAGGGGAAGGGGAGAGGTGGGGCTCTATGATGTACATATTACAGCACAGTTTATAGTATTTAACGTCAAAAAAACTAAAACCAATTGATTGTAAGGCTGCAACAACAGACAATCCCTGTTCCTCATAATTTTTTTAGACACAGAAAATGTAGATCGGGTGAGCTAAATTTTCTTTACCACCTCCAGCCATTTTAAAACTATGGCGCAGCAAGCAATTTTTTTTATTTTATTTTCCCTATTGGGCTACAATTGTGGAGCAGTGAGCTACAGTGCAGTGCTCACTCCTGCCCACAGCTTAATGGAAAAAACATTCTCTCCTCTCCTCAATGTGAAGCGTTTTAGGATAGTGGTTCCCCTGAGATTTCTTCCCTCCCCCCAGCTTGTACTTCCTTTTCTCATTGGAGAAACATAACAAAATCCTCCCACCACCTATTTCATCCTCTCTTGTCGTCCTCAGAAGCCCCCTTAGTTATATGGTATGGTACAATTTACACTTTTTAACACAGCCCAACATAATGTGAAGATTCTCATCCTCTAGGTCTTCTCATTGTGATGGATTCTGGTACTCTTGTCCCATCCCAACTGTGCAAAAATGTTACTGGGACAAAATTACTGGCATTCAAGCCCAATGGTGAGTCCAAGAGAATGGGCATCTTCCCATCATGTTGCACTGTGTTTTAAAGTGCCCAAATGTAACCTACTAATTATAAAAAATATATATATATTTTCCTGGTATTCTAGTTGGTGAAACAGGTGGGGCAAATGAATTTCTGTTTTCAACACAAAGCACTGTTGAAAAATGGAATTTTCCATTTTTTAACCTGCACTTAGGAGTCAATTTTTCATGAAAAAGTCTGTTTTGTACTATTTCATCATGAAAACACCTCCCACTTTGCACCATCTTTTTGGGCAAACTCTTCCATTTTGAGACAAATTTGTGCTAAAAATGTGCTGATTTACCCTCAATTCTAGAGAAAAAAATCTGAAAAAAAAGCATCTTTTAAGATTTTGTCAAAAGAAACTAGCCTTTTTTGAAAATGGAAATTCATTGGCTCGTAATAGGATATAAACATTTGTTGCATTTTTTCATTCCTGCATCAACCCCAACATGCAAGCCAAAGGGGCTGAATCCTGTAGTCAAATGAGGTTTCTGCCTCCCCATTAGTGTATGCTGGCAAATGACACTGCATGGATACATGCCATCCCAAATATGGGGTTGCAATGTTCCAGTAACTGAATGGGTCTCTGTGACATCCTGAATGCTCAACACAATACGAACACACTCGGCTAAGCTACACATTTAATTTGCTTCCTCTATATTTATATACTAAACATCGTATGTGTCTGCAAGGTTTAATTTTAAAAACAGCTGTCTTTTACTTAGACTGTTTAATGTTATTCTTGTGAAAACAGTTGTTTTCATTCCCCTCACCCAACCTAACTGGACAGCAGCAGTAACAAGGACCACCACCTGAATCCTAAATTTGTTTTACTAAGTGACTGCAAGATCCCAAGAAAATGTCAGCTTTGTCAACTAGACTCAAAAGTTTGTTCTTCGATCTGTTCAGCAAACAAACAAGAAAAGACATTGCTCTCTTTTTTTTTTCTTGTTTTTTTTATTTCTTGGAACTTTGGACAACTGGCTGTCTGACCTGGTTATCTCTGGGAAATACTTGAAGCCGAGAAATGTTTCTTTGGCTGCAGATCAGATCATCTTGAACATTTGGGCAGCATTTGCCAGCTGCTCGCTGTTCAGTGCCGGTGCCATTTCAGAGCCTTGCCAAAACTGTTTATGTAATGATGTAAAATCCAACTAAACCTAATCTCCTGCCTCATACAAGTTAACCAGAAAAATCCTGCCTGGGCTGGAACATACATTTCTTCATGTATTCTTATAGCTAGTTCCCTTCTTTCTGATAGCCGATACGCAAACATCTAGGACTGGATTTTCAGAAAAACTCATATTCTGCACTATGTATGATATTTCAGCAATCAGGTACAGCAGGACATAAGGATTTACCCACACCTTGCATGATGCTTCAGTAAATCACTAAATACCCATGCCTTGGAGTGCCATGTTGCAATTATACAACGGACCCATGAGGAAAAAAATGTTATTTACATATGTTTTAGAAGTGTTTTCTTCCATTTGTTTTTATGTAAACCTTTGCAGCATATACAATAGTCCCTCTTTCTCTGTGTCTTTAAAACTGTCACTTTTAAACAATGTGACAATATAGTCTTTTTTAAACAGCTGCAGTTTTACATTTTAAATTTTTAAACAGGCAGGAAGGTTGGCAGCTAGAGGTGTAAATGGAAGGTTGTTAGAGACTGTTGGATAGCCTGTCAGTGGGCCCCTGTCTCTGATGGATTAAGCATAGGCCACACAAGGGTTTGAGGGCTCGAGAGAGACAGAGAGAGAAAGCTGCATGCCACCATTGATGCAACATGGCTAAAAAGCTGGGGAGACGGGAGACTTTTTAGTCATAGCTGCACCCGTGGATGCTGCAGTGTGAAGTACAGTGGTGATGGGGGGGTGTAAGAGAAATAAATTGATGTGGAGGGTTAAAGTTACTGCTGCCTGCAGAGGAGCACTGGATGCTGTGGCTTTCACTGTGGTTTATAGTTGTGCAACATGGCTGGAAAAAAGGCATGGTGATGTAATGGTGGGGAGATAGAATGCTTTGGAGAGTGTGAGTAGAGAGTGCTGAGACATTTTGGGCTTCACGGGTTTTGTGTCAAGTGCTGCAGTTGTGCTGGGCAGGTTGGCAGCTCAGGGAGGAGGCTAGAAGATGCACTGGATGTGGTGAGGTGAAAAAGATGGCAGTTTGTACTTGTGATGGGCGGGGGGGGAGAGATAGAGAAAGCACTACATACTGCAGGTAGTTAACCAGTTCACCTGGACTTGCATTGGGCTGGAGAAAAGGAAGCCATCAGGGACTTGGAACACAAAACCAAGAAATCAATATGATGGCAGATTTAAATTTTAAAGTTCTGTGCATATAGAGGTGTACTACTTTTATGTTTTTTTTAATAGCTGCAGTGAGGTTGACTGGGACTTTTTCCATGAGTTATTAAGCAATAAAGCATGACAGGGCATGGGTTACTGAAGGATTTACTAATGCTTCGTAAGGTGTGTCACAAGGTGCAGCTGAATGACTTAACCATATGAGAAGTGGGTAATCTCAGCCAACCAATCAGGTTCCAGGAGGATTTGTCATCTCCATTGTATAATTTCAAAGTTAGCACTTTTATTTTGAAGTACTTTCTTAGGAAGGTAACTGTTTCCTCACAGGCTACATCAGCATATTTCCTTTTAACAATCCAGCACCAAGCCATTAATGTTTTCCCATTGCTTGTTGTTTTTTCCTTAAATATTTTGCACAAACTTTGATCAGAAGATCCAGTTGACTAAGGCCATGTTTACAGCAGCACTGCAATTTTATTGACACATATGTGCTTAAGGATCCATCATTCAGATGAGACATTAAACTGAAGTCCTCGCTGCCTGTTTTGGTGGTTGCTTAGGTGCATGTTGAAGATCCTATGGCAATTCTCAAAAAAAGTAGGGGAATCTCCCCAGTCTCCTGGTCAAATTTCCTACATTCACTAAAACCCTTTGCATCTGCATCTCCCTCCCAGTGTTGGAATTACACATTGAGAGCTTTGGGGGCTAAGGGGGCTCCTTGGGCCCATGTCTTTAAAAGGGCCTCCCCCTTCCTATTATAAGTCAATGGCAGTGATGTGAGAGCTACAGGGGTCACTTACATATGAAGAAGTCAGCAGAAGAAGGCCATTTAGTCTATCAAGTCTACTCATATTGCAGGTTCCACAACTTGAGCTAATGTCCCTGCCCTCCCTCTCCACTCCTCCCATCCTCTACTCTACCCATGATCCTTACCTTCCCCCATGCCTATCCCAGCCTCTCTTAAAGCCGCCCACTGTCTTGAACGAGATGACCTCTTCCAGCAGCACATTCCAAGTGTCCACCACCCTTTCTGTGAAGAAGTGCTTCCTGACCTCCCTCCTAAACCTCCGACTCTCCAGCTTAAGACTGTGCCCTCTCGTGTTATGGTTGCCACTCGGTTTAAAGAGACTCTTTATCAACCTTATTTATTCCTTTCAAGTACCTGAAGGTCCCAATCATGTCCCCTTTCTCTCTCTCCTGTCTTTCAGGGAGTACATGTCCAGTGCCCTCAACCACTCTTCGTATGCCTTACCCTGCTGACCCACTATCATCTTTGTAGACCTTCTCTGGATCTTTCCCGGCAGGTTAATGTCCTTTTTGAGGTGTGGGCACCAGTACTGAACTCCATACTCTAGATATGGCCTTACCAGTGACCTGTACAAGGGCAGTATAACCTCCCCTCTCCTACTACTGATCCCCTAGATATGCATCCCAGCATCTTGTTTGCCTTTTCTGCTGCTTTTTGCACTGTGGGGTGCTTCAGGTCCCTAGTGATCATCACTCCCAGGCCATTCTCCTCCTCTGATGCAGATACTAAGACTCCACCCAGGTAGTACTCTGTGCTGGGATTCTTGGCTCCAAAAAGCATAACTTTGCATTTCTTGGCATTGAAGCCAAGCTGCCAGATCCTGGACCACTTTCCCAGCTTTTTCAGAGCTGAGTGGTCCAAACCCAAGCAAGTCACCCTGTAATCAGCCCCCACACCTTTCCCAGGTCGAGGTTGACAGCAGGGTATTTCCAAGCCCTCCTTTCCCACTCACTGCAAATTAAATTAAAACAAAGAACTAAGTGCTGTGAAACTTCAATCCTATTTTTGAATATTTTCCTGAAGAAAAAAAATGAAAGGTGACCTTCAAAAATATGGCAATGCCTTCTGTGCATACATCAGCCAATCAAACCATATTAACAAGCTATTGGACTATTTGGTTATGGTTTCCATATTTGTATAAGTGTCTGATGACTTTGGAAATGTTCGTGAAGGTTGTCTTTCACCTTAGTCCTTGTTTAGTATGGGGCTCATCTTTAGGACTGGGCAAACATTTTCTTCTGCTGGCAAAATTCTGGTGAATGTTTGATGTTGCTTTCATGAAATTTGAGGCACAATTTTCTGAAAATCTCATCCAAATGGTGATTTCCATTAAATAAACTACAGAATTTTAAGCCCCTATAACTTTAAAACAAGTGAAATGAATATCACCAATTGCTTTGTTTGTTTCCTTGACCCTAATTGTTGGGCTTTAAGGCCACCCCATTGCCCAGCAGCAGAGCATCATGCTGCCATGCTGATGACCTGGGTTTAGAAGCAAGCCTGGGAAGTTACGTCAGGAGGCAGGTCATGGCCGAGACAGCTGCCTCTTGGCAGTGCACCTCTGTCGGGGAGGGATGGCAGTAGGTTTCTCCAAAATAGTGATCCCTGTGGCTGGGCCAGGGAGCTTACTTCTGCTGCAGGGGAAGCTGTGGCTGTGCGACACCGACAGAGGCACTGTCCCCACCAGGGAGGGTGAGATGGAAAAAATGTGCAATAAAAAAAAAACTCCAGCCAACTGAATGATGGCCAGGTTGGGCCTGATCAAGGTATATGGCTGGCAATATAGCCTAGAGATTAGAGGAACGAGTTGTGAACAAGCTTGATCCATCCAGCAGACCAGACCTGAGTTTGATTCTCACAACCTCCACTTGCATACTGTGTGACTCTGAGCAAGTCACTTAACCACCCAGTGCTCCCAGGTCACCCCTGAAAATAGGCACTTGTGCCTAGTGAGCCTTACCCAGTTACCAAAGACTAAAATAAAAAAAATAAAAAAAATGTTGCTGTGAAAGGGTATATGCCTGAAAGACAAGCTGCCAGCTGGGTAAAAAAACAATATGGAAAAAAGAGGTGTTGGGTGTCAACTCTCTAAGCTCTTTCTCAAATGCAGGCCAAAGTATAAGCAGCCAAAATGACATCAGTAATTTAAGTTGAATTGTTTTTTTGCTTCAGTGCCAGACCTCTGTGATCTCAGCCCCCCTCCACCCCGAATTCTGCCCACTCCTGGGACTTACCTTGGAGGTACGATCCACTCAGGCTAACCTTCTCTGGGTGGAGCTCTCAGATGGCACAGCTCCAATGGTCAACTGGTCAATGGTCCCAGCGGGAACACCACCAGGATGGCCCCTTGGCTTACCCGACAGGGTGGGACCATGGGACTAGACAACAGTAATGTGTTCGGTCACCAGCCAAGCACCACAGAGTGCAGTGTGGAATTGGAGAGGTGGGGTGTCATGAACAGAGCTGGCACGAATATTTTTTTATTTTAGTAGGGGCTCCCTGGGAGGTGTAATGTGCAAGGATGTAGGCGCAATGTACAACTTCTGGCACACCTCCCTGACAGCTTGGATCCAGCAACTGTATTCCCACTGGCCGCCACCAGGAGTAATTCATACCCATCCTCCCCCTCCCCTAGAAGAGCAGTCCCTAGGACACTCAGTCCTCCCTCCAGCCAGCCCTCCAACACTCCAAGTCTGCATCTGAACCTAGGGCATCGGCGTCGCAAACAAAAATACAACCACTGCACCAGTGGGCCAGCAGTAAAGTTGAATTTCACAAGCTTTAGTTACATTGTGGAATTCTGAGACACTGTCATCGAAGTCACATCCATACATTTTGCCCAGCCATACACTTGAGCTGCCACTGTAGAGGAAGGTAAAGTGGTAGCATTCATAGGAGGCTCCATAGTAAAAGTATAGTGGTGCCAAGTGTCAAGTCACTGTCTTGAGTGATGAACCATAAAAAATAGTCATGGACATCACTGTGCACCAGCCTGTCTTCTTGCAATATGTCAGCTAACCATCAGAGTTCACTGACTAAATGACCTGAGGAAACATATGCACATGAGGCACTGTTTTTATACATTGTTACTGCCTGTTCAAAAAAGCCAGTTTCAGTGAAGAGCTGCTGATGATGTCACAGCCGCTCACAGCCTAGTCCTCACTGCAAGTTACCTTATATGACTTATTTCTCCCATTTTACAAAAAACCCACAGTTGTAGTGAACATCTGAGAAAGGATAGCTGACACGGGTGAGTCACAGCATGCATTTCTATAATGTGCAGATGCAAGGTATAGTATGGGGTGGTGGAATGCAGCACAAAACATGGCTTTTGAATGACAAAATTGTGTGCAATTTTTAGAATAATGCAGGGATGAGATGTCAAAATGTCACCAGGCTACAAGTGTGGAATGCAGTAATAACACAATCTCAGGAAGTAGCTGGGATGCACAATTTCGGAATGTTGCCGTAATGCACAGTTTCAGAATGTGGCAATGGTGCACAGTTTCAGAATGTGGTTGTCACACACAGTTTCAGAATGTGGCAGTGTCGTACAATTTCAGAATGTGGCAGTGATGCACAATTTCGGAATTTGGTGGTGGTGCACAATTTTGTAATGTGGTGATGCACAATTTCAGAATGTGGCAGTGGAGCACAATTTCTGAATGTGGTGGTAACACACAATTTCTGAATGTGGCGGTGGCACACAGTTTCAGAATGTGGCAGTGATGCACAATTTCAGAATGTGGCAGTGGTGCACAATTTGGAATGTGGCAGTGGTGCACAATTTCTGAATGTGGCAGTGATCGCGCAGTTTCAGAATGTGGCGGTGACACACAATTTTGGAATGTGGCAGTGATGCACAGTATCAGAATGTGGCAATGAGGCACAGTTTCAGAATGTGGCAATGAGGCACAGTTTCGGAATGTGGCAGTGAGGCACAGTTTCAGAATGTGGTGGTGAGTCACAGTTTCAGATGTGGTGGTGATGCACAGTTTTGAGATGTAGCGGTGATGCATAGTTATGGGATTTGTAAATGATACTAGTGACACACAGTTTTGGAATGTGGCAGTGACACAGTTTTGGAATGTGCGGTGATGCACAGTTTCAGAATGTGGTGGTGGCCTTTGCAGTTTTGGAATTGGTGACCGGGTAAGTGCACTGAGACAATTACAGTCCCTTTTTCAGGGTCGAACCGGGGTCAAGAATCAATCACAAAGGTATAAGTGCAACAAGCAATACAGTTCTGATGTTACAGGGATGTCATTAGGCAGAGTACATGTCAAGACAAAATATTGCAAGTATACAAACAATTGACAACAGATTTGACGCATCCGAAATTTGGAGATCGCACAAGTTTGGTATGTGGTGGTCACACAATTTCAGAATGTGGCATTGAAACACAACTTCAGAATGTGGCAGGGATGAACAATTTTAGAATGTGGTTGGGATGCACAATATTGGAATGTGGTGGGGATGTGATGTACAATTTTGAAATGTAGTGGGTGTATACAATTTGCAACCGGATCTGATAGGGGCAAGCAATTTCAGAATAAAATGGGTGCATCCTGTCGCGTTCCAGTGTGCATACCACTGTATTCATACTGCATTCATGGATTGTATTGTAAATGCTGCATATGACATATTCTTCTGTATTTGTATATCTTGTTCCATGCTCCTCCCTCGGGTTGCACCGGAGATGAGTCTTGGCTCAGCGTGCCTTTCCCAGTCGCCGAATGTTTAAAAAACTAAAAAAATCCAAAATTGCCAGTCCCTACCAAATTCCTCAATGTGTGTCCCTGTCACATTCCCAGACCGAGTGTCCCAGTCCCACCACATTTCAAGATGACGCTTTCCTGCCACATTCTGAGACTGAATTTCCCCTTCCCCCAACATTCTGAAATTGTGCACTATCTTGAAATTCCATACCTTGTGCAATGCTGAATTCCAAAACCACCTCCTGACACAATCTAAAGTATAGTGCCACGCTTCTGAACATTCTGGAAACACAAGCACTGCAGCCGAGCCTATGCTAGTTATTTTTAATGATTGTTACAGCTACAGTTTCTTAAACTTTGGACCAATACGGCAAAACTGGAACTTAAACTTTGGGGCAATAGATCCTATAATGTTGCTGACAGGAAGGACTAGGCTGTGAGTTCTCATTATGACATCATCAGTGGCTGTTCACTGAAACTGGCTTTTTTGAACAGTGAATGAAATCAGGGTTACAAAATAGCTCATAACTTCAAAATGAAGTAACACAAAAAACCTAACTTTTGGTATGAGATTTATTAAGGGTACACTGATACTAATTCTACAATGTAGTGCTTTTGGCCAGACTCCCTCTTTAAGCTGTCTCCGAACTGAGTCAGATGATGTTCCAGCTATTGTATGAGCCCTTATCATCCCTGCTTCAGAAATTTCTATCAAGTTAGATGGGCAGAGAGTTTGAGATACTGTATATTGGACCACGGTCCTTTCTTTATGTTTATTGATATATACAGCTACTCAGGCTTCTCCCCACTTCCCTTGAGTTGCACAGCAAATCCTCCTACTCCAGGCCTAGTATTACCCCAGTTAGCCACACCAGGTAAACTATTACTCCACATGCCAGCTCTAACTGCCCAACCTCCTTCCTATACCTCTCTTTGCTAGACCACTTTCCGGTCAAACCACTACTGTAAATATGTATATACATGCACTTGTAATTTATACTGCATAAGCGACTGTTTAGAAATGAAATATCATGGCGTTTTCCCACTGGCTGTTCCAACAAACAATTGTTACCTCACTACCTAATACTATGAAATGTCCTTGCACTGTATTAGTCTGGCAGTAACTTGATATTTGCTTCGTCTCTGCCTTCCACTTTGTACACTTTGTACCGAGTGCGCACCTGGAAACGAGTCTCAGCTCAGTGTGCCTTTCCTGGTCACCAATTTTAAATAAATAAATATTTCAGAGATACATCTTTGAGCCAGGGCTCATTTACAAAGGTTCCATATCATACATTACAGAGCAGTATCTGGACGAGTCACAAGCAATACAATGATTTGGACAAGCATTTCAACAACATGACCTTCATTCAATGTAGAAACAGGTAAACAGCCACTACAACATAGCCACCAGGGAGGACGAGTGAGTCCTCTGTGATGGAGCCCCAAGGGTGGGCAGCAGGAGACCCAAGAGGAGGAAGAAGCAAATCCTGTTTGAACATAAGAAAGTCATCAGCAGATGGGGACTGTGCAATCTATCTAGTCTACCCCCCTCCCTAAGCAGCCTTTGTCCTAACTTGTCCTTTATGTCTGTCCCATGCGAATTTGAACCATCTGTTTGGAGACTCCATTGTGAGAGGAACAGAACTGAGGACAGGCAATGGAGTGAAAAGGGAGGTAATGTGCCTACCTGGAGGCACAGCTCAGTGGGAGGGGGGCAGATCCTAAGGATCGCCAGGGCAGTATCAGGGAGGGAGAAGCTGTATGTCATTGTCCACATAGGGAAAAATGACCTAGTGGGGAAAGTGGTGGACATGGGGCAGTGAAGAAGGACTTTGGGGACTTGGGAAGGGGCCTTAAGTAAGTAGAAAACTTCATAGCATTCTTGGAAGTACTGTCTGTCTATGGCAAGGGGGAAGGTAGGGACAACCACACCAGTGAATTCAATGAATAGTTGAAGGACTGGTGCAGACAGCAGGGTTTTGGCTTCATTGGGAACTGGGGTCCCACCTGGGGGGATGAAGGACTGTACAAGCCGGATGGCCTGCATCCATCCAGAGGTAGCACCAAGATCCTTGGCGAAAAGTTTGAATGTTTCTTCTGTAACCATTTAAACTAGCTGAGGGGGGAGGCCAAAGCAAGCAGGGAATATCACACTGCCTCCCCACCCCACAGGAAGAGACAGGCTTAAATGAGGATACTAGGGTCAAAGGATCACCAATAAAACAGAAATCCTACATAGGTAACATGGAGGAGAAAACAAACAACAGGACAAAATGCAAAAAGAGGACAGAAGGGAGATAGGACACTGGGGGGGGGGGGTGACCGAATGTGGAGAGCAATATGTACAAATGTCCGCAGCCTGAGAAACAAAATCCCAGACCTGGTGGTATTGATGGTGGAAGCAGACCTGGACATAGTAGCTGTTACAGAAACTTGGTACACAGAAAACTATGAATGAGATATGCACTTTTCAGGAAAGACAGGGAAGGAAGAAAGGGAGGAGGGGTGGCCATGTATGTGAGGGAGGAAATCAAAGCAACTGAAGTTCAGGGGCTGCAGGAGGGAGCTGAGGCACTGTGGGTCATGCTAGAGACAGGAAATGGTACCATCATTAAAACAAGAGTAATCTACAGACCTCCAATGCTGGGGGTGGAGACAGAAACACTAGTGGAAGCCATCCACAAAATGGCAACCAGAAGTGAACTACTACTACTACTAGGGGACTTTAATCTGCCAGATGTAAATTAGATGCTCCCAGACTGTGAGTACAGCCAAAAGCAGAGACATCCTAATTGCACTGCAGGGCATGCCTGAGACAGCTTGTGCTGAACCCACCTTTTTCCCCCTAAAGTCTATTTGTTTTTGTACTCATTTCATTTATTTTCATTTTCACCATAAGTCTCCATCTATGTCTCCTTCCCACACATTTGTCACCTTTCAGCCTTCTTACTAGGCCCTGTTAATTAGTCCCCACCTGGGAACTTCCCTAGCTGTTTCACTCCTATTATGCTTTGTCTTTCCCATCATCACCTTTTTGTTTCACAGATTCTCTCTCAGTCTTACCATTTATCACTTCTTCTCCCTGAGCCACCCCCTTTCTTCTTTCCCCACATATATAAATCTCATTTTACCTCCCCTCTACACTAATTTTTTTTTTATAATTCAATACTCTTTATTAAATTTGACAACAGCAAATCAATAACAGTAATGTCCTTATTCCAGAACTTTTAAGCTTCCAATAAAAAAGACCCCAAAGGACCTACACTAAACCAATAAGTATCCATTAACCAAATATTAAAACTAAAAAGCATAAACAAACTGATTCTTCCCTCCCCCCCCCTCCCCAATCATGCGGTGCATATCAAACTATTCATAAATGCTCCAGGTACCAGGGACTAAGTAGCCGCCTATAAGGCATCCTGTATATAATCCATTAACTTCACTGGTGGCATAAAGCAGAGAAACATACTTGGTGCAGAGAGGGCCCATGAGCTTGTTATTTTACCTAGTGCCTCTAATAACAAGGCATCTAATTTCCCCATTTTTTCCTAAAGGAGGGTAAGCGTCTGTTCACCTATGCTATGAGGTTCTCCACTGCATGGGCAAAAGTCATCTCATGTAACCATTCCGTATAAGTTAATACAGGCGGTCTTTCAATGTCTAAGTACTAATTTTTGACTGCCATGGATATTAATGCCATGTGATATCTCGTCTCCTTCACCTGTATCTCGAATAATCTCCCAAAATACAGATTTTAGGGAAAAGAGACCTCGTAATCCCAATAGGGGTCCTAATAGGGTTTCTATCTGAGCCCAGAGGGGATACCGACTGACAAAACCAAAAATATGCAAGGAGGCCTCTTCCTTATCACATCTAAGACACCTTGTTGAAATGAGCGTTTCATCTTTGCCAGCCTAATCGGGGTGTAATAGAGATTATTCAAAATGCAATACTGTGTAATTCTGTATCTATCTTGCGTGTGATAAATGTATAAGTTCTTCCAAACGTTCTGCCAGTCAGTATCTCCATCAGGATAGAGACCTTTCCAGATACTGGGGCAAGGAGTTGGCGGGGTTTCCGGGAGTTTATGTAGTAAACTATACAGCTCTGAGATACTATGCGGCTTATTGACAATCACACTAACCTGAGAGAAGAGATTTGCGAGAAGTGAGCTTTTATTAACACTCCCGAACTTACTATTCAGGAGATGTCGCAGTTGGTATACTTTGAATGCCATTTTGTTTGGCCACTGGAATTTATCTAGGATCTCTTCGTGATCCAAGATGCAATCAGATGAATAAAATCATTTACACTGCAGTTCGATATCAGTGGCAGCCACTTTTCAGTTATCACTGACTTACCTATCGCGAAGATTGGGGTTGAGACATATGGGTTGTGAAAGTCCCCAATTTGAGAGATCTTAAAGTGCTTAAATATCTGAAATACCACCTTCAGAGAAATTCGAGAGGTAGGGATCAAAGTAACCTGGGGATCTGTTTGTTTGACCCATAAAATAGAGCTTCGGATCTATATTATGAGATTTCATGAGATCTTGTTCTATTTGAAGTCATAATGGTTTGTACCCTTGAGAAAACTGAGAGTCAGCATTGGATAACCATTTCCACATTTGCTGAGATGTGAGGCCCAATAATAATATAAAAAGTTAGGAAGGCGAAGTCCTCCATGTTCTTTGGGTTGGGAGAGCTTACTATAAGATTTCCTAACAGACCTATTATTCCAAAGGAAAGTACTTATTCCAGAGTGAATATCCTTGAAGTAAGATTGAGGGATCAACAAATTTAACATGTTCAAGGGGTAGAAAATTCTGGGTAACAAGTTCATTTTAATAATGTTAATCCTGCCCCACAACGATAGAGGTAACTTAGACCACCTAACTAAGTCCTGCTGGATATCCGCCAGAGGTCATCTAAATTTAGCTTTCTCATCATTGATGAGCTAAGAGAAATGTGTATCCCTAGATATTTAATGGAGCAGTGGTCCACTTCATTCGAATTCGAGAAAATCTAAGCTGTAGGTAAAATGATTGAGAGGAAATATTTCAGTTTTATTAATATTGAGTTTGTAGTTAGAATATACACTAAAAGCCTCGATCTTACCTAATGCAGCCCTCAACGATGAGACCGGATTGGACAAATGCAGAAGTAGGTCATCCCATGAACACTGAGATTTTGGGAGTACTGTGGCGACTGGGATACCCGATATTAATGGTGAGGAGTTTAATGACCTAAGAAGGGCTCAAGATATAAATTAAATAAGAAAGGGATAGGGGCAGCCCTGCCTCGTACCAAGTAAGTGGAAAGACGTCTGACATGACCCCATTACAATACAACCTAGCTTTTGGTGAGGCGTATAGAGCTTGTATCCATGTGATAAACAATGATGGAAAGCCCATAACGTAAAGTGGCCCAGAGAAAGTCAGTCGACCCTATCGAGATGCCTTTTTCTGCGTCGAGGATACTAAGATCATCGGGGATGGAGATGCCTGGGCAGTATTAAGTAGATATGCAATTTCACGGTGGTGATCAAGCGGGATCTGTTTGCAATGAATCCAATCTGTTCAGGGCTAATTAGAGATAGCCATACCTGTTCAATCCTTTTAGCTAGTATTTTTGCTAAGATCTTGATATCACAGTTTAATAACAAGATGGGATGATAACTAGGGGAGATGTGAGGGTTTGCCTGGTTTGAGAAGAATAATAATAATGGCCTCTAAGAGTGGGGTCTTGGGCACCACCGGCTAATAAGTATTGATATAAATGATGTAAGCCAGGTATTAAATCTTTGGCAAATAATTTGTAAAAATTTGGAGAGAGAGCCACGTCCCGGGCCCTGGGGCCTTGTCAGGAGCCAGACTTTTAATGTGGTCAAAATCTCCTGGGTAGATATAGGAGGAGTTAACAGCAACTGTTGGTCAGTGATCTAATGAAGGTAGGGAAAGAGTTGCAAGGTAATTAAGCATTTACGTCCATGGGGAGAGGGACTTCCTCTATTATAGAGTGATGAGAAATAGCTTCTGAATACGAAATTACTTCCCTCGGATTAGTTTAATCTCCCTTTGAATCTTCTATTGAGTTGATGTCCCTAGAGGCTTCTAGTTTTCTTAATCTCAGAGCTAGTAAGTGACTAGCTTTCTCTCCGGATTCTATGTACTTTGCGCGAGATCTCAAAATGGCAAACTCAGTCTTTTCCTGCAATAACCTAGAATACTGGTTCCTCAGGGATAGGAGAGTTTCCAGTGTATCCGTTGTAGAGGATACAGAGAGAGATTGTTCTATCCCTCTGATCTGAGTGAGGAGTGAGAGGGCCTTCGCCTCCGCCTTCCTTTTACGTGCAGTGGCTAGGCGAATAAACTCGCCCCTCAAATAGCACTTCAACGCACACCATTCATGATCTGTCCTATTCACTGAACCTTGATTAACAAGGTAGAAACTCTGGATCATCTCCAATATCTTTTTACTAATATATTCTTCCTTCAGAAGTTGGTTATTTAGTCTCCATAGTGTATCCGCTTAATATTGGTATCAATGCTGACCATCAGACGGGGCATGGTCCGATACCTCCATAGCTTCTATACCCGTGCTACTCATACTTTGCAGTAACAAATTACTAACTAGAATATAGTCAAGTCTAGTCCATGTATTGTGTACAGTAGAATAGAATGTGAATTCCCGAGACGTCAGATTCAGTGATCTCCACGGATCACAGAGACCAAATGTTTCCATGAAGTCTGCCAGTGCCCTTTGGGCAGCTGACGGAGGTTTGAGTGCAGGGTTGGATCTATCTAAGTCTTGGGTGGGAAGTAGATTCCAATCTCCTCCAAGTATCACTGGGAGGGATAGAAAATCTTGTAACTTCTCTAATAGGCTGGCAAAGAAAGTTGGATCCCCCCCAATTGGGCTGTAGATACTCCCTAGTAAGACCTCAGTGTAATTTAACATGCCCCTAACTAGAGTATACCTGCCTCTGGGGTCCGATATAGTCGTAATAGCTTGAAAAGTCACTGACCGATGGATAAGGATCGCTGTGCCCCCAGCTTTGGATGAGTCACCCGAGGCAAAGATCTGCCCAATACCTCGTCTCCGCAAGCCAGCTGCTTCATTCGGGAGTAAGTGTGTCTCTTGTATAAAAGAGACCTTCGCTTGCAGATGTTCCAAGTGTCTTAATATCTGAATTCTCTTTAGCGTGCTGCGGGCCCCTCTCACATTCCATGTAATAAACTTAATGTAATTGGGTGCCATTTACCCTCGGCCAACCTGATGTTACTACCCCGGTACCTTGGAATATATGCACCACCGTCCCCTTATTTAAACCAAATTTCACCCACGAAAAATAGGTCGATAATACCCCAAATAAAAGTTGAAGAAGTATAGTCCTTCCATGATGATACCCCTCCCTTCCCTTGTATCTGACAATAACCGTAGGTCCTTCTTGTGTCAGATTGAAGTAGAGATGAAAGTCCCCTTTCCTTGTATAGTTAGCTTCTAAAAAACTAATTCCCTGCCCCCTCCCCTTCCTCCCCCCACCAATAATGCAGTAAACAATGTATAGACCTGTTGTAGTTTCCCAGAAAGCCCTGGCCCTTGTCTCCCCCATGGAGGAGAGTAACAATGCCCTATAAAATATTTTAACAGCAAATATAGACCAGTATTGAACAGTGTCAAAATTATTCCCCAAATATTTTCCCCATATTGTTACCTTGGTCCTACCAAAAATGAAGTACTAATAATTGCTATAAAATAGGCAGGTATAATTCCTTAAACTCCAGTATCGTGGCTAGACATGCCGAGTTCAATTCAGTGCTCCCACCCCCACCCCACTAGTCATAAGGTCCGCTCTACAATTCAGCAAAAAAAAAAAAAGGGGAGGGAGGGAGGGGGGTTCTATAAAGGGAGGAAGGATAGGGAGGAGGCAAACTGAAATTAATATATATTTCTTGCACTGTCCTTCCATGGTAGCCCATCTTCTCCGTCTTCTTCTAGATACTCCTTGTTGCCCAATGAGGTAACTTGGGCTATACTGGTCCTCGGCTAGGAAAGTAAACCAGAGTCCTCGATCACTCAAGGGAACCTATAGTCCACCGCTTGTGATTCCTCTGGGACTGTATATGGGACACCCAGACAGTGAAATGCGCTTGTTTATCGCCCCAGAAGCATGAGTTCGCCGGAGTGCCCATCCAGGGCTATGGTTTCCTCCTGCCAGGCCATCCAAACCACCAACAAATCTTCACTCCATCAGAGGGGGAGCAAATCACTCCAGAAAGGGAAAAGAAGGAGAGAAATGAAAGCCGAGCCCTCTGTCGCTGCCCAATAAGGACTAGGAAAGGCTTTTCAGTCCCAGAAACACAACAAAACAGCCCTCGCTCGGTGAGTAAAATGGCAACACTATTAATTCTTCTGCTCCAGAGAAAAGACCACAATAAGGGCCATTAACTTCAACTTCTAAATGGATCATGGGGCTTTAAATAGTGAAGGTAGTAGGTGGGATAAGTCCTCCTGAGCTTGAGATACTGAATCATAACTGTGCCACTTGCCTTCCAGCGAGACTTGCAGCCGAGCAGGATAAGCCATCCTGAACTTGATAATGGCGATTAATTTAGGTACAGCGGGATGAAATGTGGCTCTCGCTGCCTTGTTTCCAATAGGAGGTCTTGCGTTATCCGAAGCCTTTTCCCTCCCAAGAAATGGAGTGTAGCTCCTTAATCTTCGCCAGGATATGTTGCCGCTCAAATAGTTAAGTAATCTAATTATTATTGGCCTGGGAGGGCTGGGGTTCCAGTTTGGGCCGTAATGACCTATGGCCCTCTCGATAATATATATTGGGTTGTGTGGGGATGGGCCCACCACCTTATTCAACAAGGCCTGAATAAGCGTGATGCAAGGCAGGCCCTCCTCTCCCTCAGGCACCCCATGAATTAATCGTTGTTCCGGAGGAGCGGCCCTCTAGGTCTTCTGCCTTTTGCTGCAGCTTATTAATTAATTGTTTCATCCTTACAATATCTGGATCCAGCTTATTCCTCCAAGATTCAAGTGAGGTGGAGCGAGTTTCATTGTCTGAGACTCTTTGTTTCAAATGGGAAACCTCTCCTCTTATATTTTTCAATTCCGTGGTCATCTCCAGCAATGCTTCCTTAAGAGGCTGCATCTCCTCAAGGAACCTATCTTCCGATAGCGGATTGAAAGCGGGCAGAGCCGAGGTTTGTGTCATCGAGGAGGAGTGAGTTTGTTGTTTGGCCTTCTTGGCCTGTTTCTCAGGGGTGACTGGCGGAGTTCGCTTGGGAAGCGCGGGTTTCATTTCTGTTTCCATCCCGCCGATACCGAGCGTGTAGTGCCACTGATTCCGCCCTGTTACCTTCCTCGTTGCTTCACACAGCAGGTAAAATTGAAAAAGGATCGCGGACTATGGTAAATATTTAATTAATAAGCCAAATTAGCGGAGGTAGGGCGAGAGCACCGGAGTAGTCCCGCTATCACGCTATGCTCATCACGTGATCTCAACTTTGTTTTTTTTTCTCTTTTAGATATTTCCTGAAGATGACCTAAGGTCGAAACGTAGATTTTTAACTCTATTTTCTATTTTCAGCCTGCATTTAATATAACCATTTTGTTGTATTAGACCTGGTGCTCACCAATGGGGTCAGGGTCAAGGATGTTAAGGTAGGCAGCCATGTAGGAACCAGTGACCACAGGATGGTATGGTTCAATGTAACCACAGTGGAAGAGGCTAACCACACAAGAGTAAAAGTCCTGGATTTCAGAAGGCCAACTTTGACAAAATATGGAATATCTCAGGGAGCTCTGGCAAAGAGGGACAAGGGGGAAGTGGAGAAGCAGTGGTCTATTATCAAGGGGGCCATAGCAGAGGTAACGAACCTCTGTGTTAAACAGCAAAGTAAGAGTAAGAGAAAGAAACAGCCACTTTGGTTCTCGAGGGGAGTAGCCAGAAAAGTGAGAGAGAAAAATAGGGCCTACAGGAGACACAAAGAAACACAAAGGGAAGAAGACTGGGAGCAGTCTCTAGAGAAGCAGAGGGAGGCAGAGAAGGCAGTCAGGAGTCTAGAGGTGAGACTGGAAGAACATATAGCAGAGGCTAAAATGAAAGGTGACATGACCTTCTTCAGATACATTAGCAAGAGGAAAAAGACCAGGGGTGGGATTGTCAGGGTAAAGAAGGAGGGAGGAGGGTGTGTAGAGGAGGACATAGAAAAAGCAGCAGTACTGAACCAATTCTTTTGTTCAGTTTTCACAAAGGAAGGGGCAGACGAAGGTCCACAACTCAGCAAACCGTACTACTCAGTCCAGATATGTGAATTAATTCATTCACATATCTGGACCAGCACAAGACGGTATGGAGCCACATGCCCACGTGGCTCATGCTGTGAACCATTGGGCATGCAGCCCCACAGCTGTTAGTCGTAGTGGCGCGCCGCAAGTGAGTGGGGTGCTGCCACCTCCCGGCTGACAGAGGAGAGGGCTGTGGGGCTCAGTGGGCGGGTGGGGTGGGGGTACACTAGACCACCAGGGATATTGGACTTGGGGAGGTTTCTATTAATGATGCCTGCGATTGGGCTCAGTGTGGTCCACTGGACCACCAGGGATATTGGACTTGGGGGACTATAGTGATGCCCATGATCGGGCACATAGAGGTCCACTGGACCACCAGGGATATTGGACTTTTATATTACAGCAATGGCCACGATCAGGCTTCGGGAGGCGTCGGTCCCCGGCGGCTGCTGCCTGGCAGGGTGCCAGGCGCCAAGTCGTGAGGATCGGCGCACCTGCATGTAATGGCATGCAAATGGGGCCGTAATGAGATACCAAATGGCCTCCTGTGCCTTGCATATATTATGGCCCCATTGCATTCCACATACTGCAGGTGCTGTGCATGGCACAATGGCACTTGCACCAGCACATCTCCATGCTCCACTCTGGCCACTTGCGCTGGCGCAGTTCCACTGCGCCATGCACAGTGGGGGTGGCCAGGGTGCAATATTCAAAGCTGCTGCACCATAGCACAGCTCCGTTTAATATCGCCCAGGCCATACCCCTGCATAACAAAGTTGAGCTGCGCCCAGGCTTGCGCCACAGCCTGGCACAGTTTGAATATCCCTGCCTATGTGACTAAGGAGAAATATTAGATCCAGTTACAAGATCAACTAACCTTTCTGATAATGATGTCGACTCTAGCAGACACAAACAGTGTTCATCATCACCTCCAAAAGTTGATGGCAGCCAGAATCACACAAGAATCAAAAAGCCCCTGTGCCTTTCCTGTTGTAGTGGTCCAAAAGAAAAATGATACAGTACAAATGTATGCGAACTACAGAACTCCCAAAAAATGCACCATTCCAGATCAGCACACTATGCCCCAGATCCAAGATGTTTTAGATTGCCTTCACAGTAGTTGCTTTTTCTCTGTGCTGGATTTATTTATTTATTTATTTATTTATTCAAGTCTCGGATTACAACCTGGAGCTTGAAGCTCATTTGCAAAGGTTCCACATTAAAAGGGTACAACACAGTAAACTTTAAACAACATTAAATAACATATTCGTTGCTACAAAACATACAGTGTTGATAGTTAGAAGAGGCATCGGCGGTACGAGTTGCCCAAATTATGGTGTAGGGTAGATTGAGTATAGTCATCATAGTGGCTGCTATCAGATACAAATGGCCAAGTCTGATTAGAAAAGACTGTTTCATCTGTCCCATCAGTTTCTGAATTTCTGTGCATGCCACAAGGCATTTCCAAAGCCCAGTGTGGGTGTTTGGTGGGGCCTGTACCCCATAGCTTCCCCTTACACATTTATTACTCATTGGTAGCTCTGCCACCCATGAGTTATGGTCCTGCTACCTCACCTTTGAAGATGAATAACATATTACGAGTCTGCCTATTGCATACCCCCTATGTCATGCCCTTGATATCTTAATGCTATAGTTGAAGTTGTGTGTTTAATTGACTTGCATGAAATATTTATGACATGGCATTATGTACTGCTATTACAAAGCACTGTTATGATGTTGTATTGATTTTAATTCATTGTTATAATGACTACATGTTGGTCAATAAAGATGTATCTATTCCTCCAGTCATGCTTACTGTGATTTATGTTTAGCCACTGTGTGTGAAGTCACCATCTAGGTTGGTAGGAAGATACAGGGGAAGTTGCAAGGTGGAGGGGTAGATATTCTGGAAAGCAGGATGGATATAGTGGTGAGTGATTATTTAAACTAGATACTGAGGTGGTTTGGACTGGTGTAAGAGACTTAACATAGGCCTGCAAGGGATAAGGAAGAGTTAAATAGGAAGAACATGACTGCAAAACATAATTGCTTGGAAAAAATTGTAGCAGCTTGATAGGAAGTATAGTCAGAAAAGAATATAGGGTATAAAAGTCCAAACACTCTGAAGAACTTAATATTAGAGCTATACAGGAAAGATGTAGCGTAAGAGAATAAGGAGATGGAACTACTGTTTCATGAGGAAAATTAGAACCTATAGGTAGGGTGACTAGATATATTATTATTGGGTTTAGTAAAAAAGACTTGGTGGAACAACTCCATTCTGTAGGAGACCAAAGGGAGTAAACCATTTGAGAGGGAATGGACAGGGAGAGGAGATCAGGCTGACTTCATGCCACTGAGGCATGGGGAGCGGCATGTGCTTCCTCAAATAATTCTCTGTATTGTCTTTTTTAGTGCTTTTTTTTGTACTGTGGAAGGCCTGTGTAACTTTTCAGGAGGGGTATTGGGACTGAAGTTGAAGCGCACAGGACAGGAGGGAAGTTGAGGACAGAACTGAGTTTGATGGATGGAATGTCAAATGTATTGACTGATGGTATGAATGACAGTGGGTGAAGGTGGAACAAAAAAAAAGAGCACATTGAGTTACTGTGGCCTCAGTTCATTTCATTTCTCAGTGGACAGATGTTTACAACAAAAACTCACAACAAAATGGCATTAATTGGCACCCTTGTTGGCAGTATTATATAAGAGGCAAAGGTTTGAAAGGGCTTGGTGTTTGGATTACCTTTCACCTACGTGAGGTAGTACCATATGACAGGGCTGAGGCGCATTGACTGGACAGTGTGGTGAAACTTACACATTGTGCTTGCCTGGTATCTACTACGTGGATGATCACAGGACTTCAGTTCCCAATGCTGTCAATCTGACACCTTTCATAAGCAGTAAAAATTCAAAAACAAATAACTAAAAGGAAAAAAAGAAAAGAGCACACTGCCCATGTTGAATGGGTCAGCAAAGCCTCAGAGACAGAGACTAACCTGGCTGTGCCTTGTTTTCCTGTTGCTGACTTACTACCTTTTAGCCTATGACTTCAATCTATGCCATTTATGATTGACAATTTTGACTAATTTAAATGTATGACTATCAAAATATGCTAAGCTATGTAACTGGGCTTTGTTGGAAGAAACTCTGTTCCTTGAAGAAGACACTTCCAGTATGAATATATATGGGAATGTGGTTTCTGTCTCAGCCTGTAGTCTCTGTACAGCCCTGTAAGCAGTGTGCACTTTTAATACAGTGTAGTCAACACCATCAGTAGCCATACTGGGCCATGCTAGACCATGCTGCATGCTGATATCACTTTCTGTGCATTTGGTAACATAGCCCTCATGAGAATTATATCACTTCATGGCACCCCAAAACTTACGATTTTATTACTGATGGCATTGGTTGCCACTGTACTTGCAATAAAACAATGTTTGCCCTTGAGATGCAACCCTTTTTATCTTTTTTTAACCTCTGCTTGAACCATGGCACATTCTTCATTCAACCCATATTGTTGTACAGAGAATTGCATCTCACTATAAGATGAATAACAAAGTTGACCGGGCAGAACTTTTCTGAATAAATTTGGATTTGTAATGGCAAGGATATTGAATAACATGAGTTGTTTTTCTCCCCAGATAGAGGCACAGAATAGATATATTTGTAATTCTATTTAGGTATGATATTTTACCACCTTTTATTTTCCGTTGCACCTTTACAGTAGACCCCATCCCAATCCTTTATCTCAGTTCCTCCAGCTCCTGTATGCATTATTATTCTTCTATATTATAGGAACATATAATAGTGATGCACTTTTTCAGAGAAGAGGATTAAAATTATCTGACGCAGTATAATAATTATGGTCTACCTTTTTGCAGATTTTAAAATATTTGAAATTTATGTTTTATGTTTCAGGCTTGATTAAAAGCTGGTGGTGATGACAGAGTAGAACTGGATTTTGGGTTTCCTCTGAATCTGATTGGGAAGGTATGTTTATAGCACCAGAAGGAATACTATATTGTTTTAATGAAATGTGGCATAAATAGTATAACAGTTTTAGAAGCTATGCAATAAATGCATTGATCAAACTGCTAGTTGTAGTTTTTGTAATCAATATCAAGTGAAATTGTGAAAAGTCATTCATATGAAATATTCAAAAAACATATTGATAAGTGATTATTATCTCAGGGGAAGTAATGGTCCCACTGCTGTGGGGAGCGACAGCATGGGTTAGATAGCCTTCTTTCGCTCTACACCCAGTATGGATGCATTCCTTAAGGAAAGGATAGTGCAACACCTGGAATCCATAGGAGCACAAGATCCAAGACAGCATGGGTTTACAACAGGAAGGTCCTGTCAAGCTAATCTCATAGATTTCTTTGACTGGGTAACCAGAGTGGTGGTCAAGGGGTGCAGTTGATGTCACCTACCTTGACTTCAGCAAAGCTTTTGATACTGTTCCACATAGAAGATTGATTAATAAGCTGGGTATGTCGGGGTTGGTCAGAAGTTGGTCAACTGGATGGCAAACTGGTTGGCGGGCAGAAAACAGAGAGTGGTGATAAGCGGTATACAGTCAGAAAGATGCAAGTCACAAGTGGGTACCTCAGAGATCAGTCCTGGGGCCAGTCCTCTTCAATATCTTCATCAGTGACATTGCAGATGGACTGGAGGGTAAGGTTTGTCTGTTTGCAGATGACACCAAGATCTGCAACAGAGTAGATGATCCAGATGGGGTGGACATAATGAAAGAGATCTGGATAAACTGGCAAAATGGTGAAAGAGTGTCAACTGGGGTTTAGCATAAGAAGTGCAAGATCATGCACGGGAGAAAAGAACCCTAAGCCACCTATAGGTTGGGAGGAGTTGCTAGCATTCACAAGGGAAGAAGCGAGACTTGGGCATCATCACTGATGACCTGAAATCATCCATACAGGCCACTAAAGCAGTAGGTAAGGCTAGAAGGATGTTGGGGTGTATTAGTAGGAGTATTGCAAGTCGTAAGAGGGAGGTAATAATTCCTTTTTACAAGATGCTGGTTAGGCCCTATCTGGAGTACTGCATGCAGTACTGGATGCCACACCTGCACACAGACATCAACAAAATGGAGGTAGTCCAGAGAAGAGCAACCAAAATGGTGCAGGGACTGCATCAGAAAACATATGAGGACAGATTAATGGAGCTCAATATGTATACCCTAGAGTGAAGGAGGGAGAGAGGTGATAGGATTGAAACATTCAAACAACTTAAGGGCATTAACAAGGTGACAGAGTCTAACATGTTTCATTATAAGAAAAATAGCAGGACATAGAGGACACAGCATGAGATTAGAGGGATGCCGATTAAGGGGTAATGTGAGGAAGTTCTTTTTCACAGAAAGGGTGGGGGATGCATGGAACGGCCTACCTCAGGAAGTGGTGGATATGAATACAGTGTAGGGTTTCAAACAGGCATGGGACAAGCATAAGGGAGCAATACAGATGAGTATGAATAAATAGGCCATTGACAGAGTAAAGGTCTATGGCACATTCATAAGGTAGAAAAAATGGGCAGACTGGATGGGCCTTGCGGTCCTTATCTGCCATCAACTTCTATGTTTCTATAGTTAGAGCTTGCTGGATATTCTAAGACCTAGGCCCCAACAAACCCACATGGTGTGATTTAGAGCATGAGATACTGGGGGCACCGATTTATCAGCTTATCTGGAAGGCCCATTGCCCAGTTCCTGAAAAAATGAAGGGTTATTTAAGATGCTCACAGAGTTTGGCATAAAGTCTGTCAAGGCACTAAATCATGTATGAACCCTGAATCATTAGTATGCTTCTGGAATAACTCCAACTGGTTAATTGAAGGTAAAGCGATAAATTGGCCTCAATGGATGGACAATCAGATTATTAGGATGAGCGACATCCTCACCTCTGACAATGTTACACTTGACTACTTTTCTTCTTTAAAAGATAGAAACCAACTACCCCAAAGGAATTTTTGGAAATACCTTCAACTGAGGCATGCTTACACTACTTGGTTACATAAGGCCTGCTCATGCCAAACTTGCGGCAGACAGAGAAAAAAGCAACTCCCCCCTCTCCCTCTAGGTAGCTGGCAACACAAGTCAAAAGGTCTAGCTGGCATAATATACAAATACCTTAGGTACACAGCCCAGGTCCCACCACTGGAGCTCAGAGTAAGTGAATAGAAATGCTCCACATCCCTATTGGATGAAGACTGGGCTGCTTGCTGGCTTCTACTAAGAGGCCTGTTCTGACCCAAAGTCTCCTGATACAGAATAAAGTACAACACTTATGGTACTGCACCCAACTCATTTAAAAACAATGGGGCTAATTCCTGAAGATAATTGCTGGAGATTTGGTCACGGGCACAGATCTTCTCCATATTCTTTGGCACTGCCCACAATCCACCCCATTTGGGGAAGATCATAACATACTGCTATTTTAAACAGCAATTTGCCACACTCCCCTTTCCTGTGGATACTGGGACTGCTTCCTAATGATTTAAAGCTGCCATACCAACATAAATTATGGCTGATACAGGCCTCTGTAGAGGTCAATAGAGCACTATTGAGAAAATGGTGGTCTACTGAAATTCCTTCTTTTCAGGAATGGTTAATGTCCGTGGAGAAATTGGCTAAATTCACTAAAATGTCCCACTTTGCTGCCGGTACCACTACCATGTTTTTAGATAGATGGGCCCCCTTTTGCTCCTACATATCCTTAAAAGGATGCCCGGCCACTACACCACAGAACAAAGGTCTTTTAAGACCACCCTGAAGCCTAATATCAGAGATCTTGTCTCCCCCAGACCTAAGATCCCCATTTCAATGCCCTGCTTCAGATGTGACTATCCTCTCAAGTATAGTAGTACTTGCATTGTCTTCTTGAATGCAGCCAAGAGTAGCTCTCTGATGAAACTTAGAAGTAACATATACAGTACCTATTGTTTTAGTAAATTGCATTTCATCTGTATGTCATGCAATGTTTAAGCAAAAAATATGCAGCATCCTTTTTGACTTGCTTAACTATTAATTGTCATTTGAAGAAAGCTCTATATGTTGTACCTGTTTGTACTTGTGTTGTACACTTGAAAGCCTGGAAAATTAATAAAAAGATTAACTGCAAAAAAATTTATGTCAAATTTATAAATAAAAGTTCAAACGTTTGAAATAGCCATTAATCGAATTTACCTTGTTTTCAGTCATTTGCAGTTAGTGCTGGAAGAAGCAGGACATGTCAGTAGAAGCAGCAGGACATGCTGGTGGGCAGGATAGGTAAATGAGGGGTGCAGCAGTGGGGTGAGGTGCTGGTGCTAAGAGAAGAGTTGTGGTGGGGGGCCAGAAGTCATCACTGGACAGTTTTCTTAGTTTATAGATATGGGGCATGGGTGTATTGATATGGAAGTGGGTGGGATAATTGATACAGTAGTAGGTGGCAGTTTATTTTTACAAATGGGGCACAGAAAAAGTAATCGGAAGGTGGAGTGGATAATTGGCAATGGGTGGTGTTGCCTGCATGTCCAGTACACAGCTTCAGGTTCTTAGATGCTACTTGGCTAAGACAAACAACATGCTGGACAAGTGGGTAATAAAAAGCAAAAACAGTTTATTACAGACACTTACACCAGAACATGTAACAGAGTTACAGGGAGATGATTTCCACCAGTCAGCCACAGGGTTTCTCACTTCTCTCCGGGGAGGGACTGGCTGGCAGGCATGCAAGTATTATAGATAAGAATGCAGTTTTCAAATATGGTATACAAAGACAATTACAAAGATTACTAGGATTACTAGGATTTTTTTAAGACATAGGGGAGCCTGTTGGCCCATAATATATGTCTCCCACATGTGTGGGTGAATCATACCAATTTAAGATTGTTATAATATGTTCTATGTAGACAATTTTTAAAGGATACTAAACTAGTACAATCAACCACAGACTGAGGCAGTCTATTCCAGATTGTTGGTGTTCTGATTGTAAAAAAGCAGTCCCTCTTGACTGTATCAGATTGTTCTATTGCAATTTTTTTATGTGCCCTTAAATACTTCCTGTTGTTACTATACTGTAAATTAAATTCCTTCATAAACCCAGTGCTATTGGTTAATTTATAGAGTAACAGCAAATATTCCGTTTGCCTATGTGCCTCTAATGAATGTAATCCAGATTCTCTTAATCTTGTATGGTAATCTAATGATTTTAGCTGGGGATATGTCTAATTATTGTTCTCTGTACCCCTTCAAGAACTTTAATGTCCTTTTTTAAATAAGGTGCCCAGAACTGTGAACCATAGTCCAATATTGGCCACACATAAGTCATATATAGGGGTAAAATAAGTTGTTCAGTTTAATTGACAAATGCACGCCTGAACTTAGTTATTAAAGACTGAGCTCTTTTGGCTGCTTTCATACAGTGATTAACAGAAGAAAGGGAATCATTAGCAGCTATACCTAAATCCCTTACACGTGGAGCTGATTTCAAGATAGTTTGCTCCAAAATACATGAATAACCAGGATTTGTCAGTGTTGAACTTCATTCCATTTTCATTTGCCCAGGTTTCATTTTTAGCCAGGTCCAAAATCAGCTGTAAATGTTTATGTATAGCATCAACCTCGGCACCCACTTTGGTATCATCAGCAAACTTACTAACAGAGTTCTTGATATCATTATCCATGTCATGAACATAGATACCAAACAGGATGGGACCAAGCATGGATCCTTGCGGAACACCACTATCCCTTCTTCAGATGTAGTACTACTAATACAAACTTTTTGCTTTCTATCTAATAACCAACTGAAAATCCATCTAATGATTAAACTATTAACCTGTAAATCAATAAGTTTATTAATTAATTTTTCATGAACTACTCTGTCAAAAGCTTTTGAGAAATCAAGTAGTATTACATCTGAAGGACAGCCCTTATCCAGACTTTTACTGATGTTATCATAAAACATTATTAGATTAGTTGTACAAGACCAACCCTTGGTGAAACCATGTTGGTTTTTGTCTTTTTTTCCTGTAATATCTAAGTGTAATTCTAATCTAAATTTGATGAGGTGCTCCATTAATTTGCAACATTGGGACATCAGGCTAATAGCCCAATAATTTTCTACCTTCCCACTACTACCTGCTTTATGGACTGGCACCACCAGTACCCTTTTCCAGTCATCAGGGACATGGCCTTCCCTAAGTGAATAGTTAAAAATAAAAGAAAGTGGATAAGCCAACTCTTTACTGGCCTTTTTTAATGAAATAGAGTTAATGCAGTCTGGTCCTGGGCAAGAAGTATTGTCTAAATGTACTAATAAATTTTTTATTTCTTCCTCTGAGAAAAGAATATCATTAGACAATCTTGGTACTGAAGATAATGATGGAGGGGAGAACACTGAACAGAAATAGTTGTTAAACTTATTTGCAATGGTACTATCCTCATGTATTTCTTGTTTATATTCAATAAAAGGTCCTACACTTCTTATTTTGTTATGACAGCTAGTATTCATATAAGAGTGTAGCAACTTCCTATTTTTGGAGTGTGCTATCTTAATTTCTAACTGAGATTTAGCTACTTTAATTTTTTAAGTGTTTTTTGTGCTAAGAGATATCTATTTTTATTCTCATCAGTTGATATTCTCTTATACTTTATATGTGATTTATGTTTGTATTTGATCTGTCTCTTAATTTTTTGAATTAAGCAATACTGGGATCTTACCCTTCTTGTTGTATTTGTCCCTAAGAGGAACATAATAATTTTCAATCTCTAATAGAATCTCCTAGAATCTATCCCAAGCATATTGTGTTGACCCCGAACCAAGTGCAAGATCCCAATCTATATCAGAAATAGTTTAAATAATTGGCTAGATATAGCAAAGTGTAATAATTAGGTGGATCCCTCATGTGGAAACATTAGGAAATAAAATATGCATAGTCAAAGTAAATCTTAGAACAAAGAGAAAGTGTCAGCAAATAATGAAAATAAGTTATCAGTTCTCTCTGAGACAGAGAAACTGCAGAGTAAATAGAAAAGCATGTGACATATATCAGAATATAAGAAACATGTGAACGCATATAAAAGGCATAGCAGGTATAATGAATAATATATGTATAAAACAAGGTTTTGTAAGATGACTTATGTTATGAGCTTGTGTACGTGCTTATGGATACATTTATGTGTGGGTCAGTAGATGGTATAGAACCCAAGCATAACAGTGGGAGTTTATTTTTTTTTACAAACAAGGCACAGGGAAGATGATTGGGAGAGGGGCAGGATACTTGGCAGTGGGTGGGAATTTATTTTTACAAATGGGGCAAAGAGAAAACAATTGGGAGGTGGGTGGGGTAACAGGCAGTGGGTGGGAGTTAATTTTTACAAACAGGGCATGGAGGAAGAAATCAGGAGGTGGCCAGAATAATTGGCAGTTGGTGAGAGTTTATTTTCACAGAAAGGGGTACAGAAGGTGAGCGGCCCAAACTGCAGAGGGTGAGATTGTTTTACAGAGGGAGCACTGGGAAGCCATCATATTGGAAGGAGGATGAACAGCAGGGGGAGGATGATTGAGTAGCAGGCTAATTATGACAGTGCTCAACTGGCTGCTGGGCATGTCTTGTAAATGAAAGCATGCAGCTGCTCTCTGATAAGCATAACTGCCTGGTTTTAACTACCCAAAATGTTCACCCTTCACTGGCAGAACAGTGTTATGATCAACCTCACTGATCACTGGCCTTGCACACTCAAGCCTCCTACAGCCTGAGCTACATTGGATATGACAGTGGCATGCCTCTGAGTCTGAAGCCAGCTACTGTAACAGTATGTTTGCTGCACATCCACAAATAAACATAAAAACTAGCCCTCAAGTCTTTATGTATGCCAAGTAAAACTACTGTAGCTGACATTTCACATTCAGCTGTAATAAAATGCAGTGTCATATGAACATACGAACATACGAAATTGCCAGCAGATACAGGCCACGTGGTCTATCTAGTCTGCTCGAGTGTGCAGTACTTCAGCCCATTAGACTGAAGCTGCCCCTTCTCCCATTAACTCTTCCCTTCCCCGCTGCCCCCACGGTATGTACTTTCCCCTTGAATTTGTCCCACCCTGTCTTGAAGCACCCCACATTCTGCACTGATACAAGTTGCTCAGGCAGTGCATTCCACCCTGTTACCACTCTTTCAGTGAAGTAGTGCCTCCTCCTTTCCCACCTGAATCTGCCCCCTTTATCTTCAGGAAGTGCCCTCTAGTATCTCTTCCATTCTGGAGAGTGAACCCTCCATGGAAGTCTACTCTGTTCATCCCCTTCAGATACTTGAAGGTCTCAATCATGTCCCCTCTCTCTCTTCTATCTTCCAGGGTATACATGCTTAGCTCTTTTAGTCTTTTCTCATGTGTTCTATCCTCCAACCCCTGGACCATCTTTGTTGCTCTTCGCTGCACTGCCTCCAGTAGTTTGATATCCCTTTCAAGTATGGGCGCCAGAACTGCACACAGTACTCCAAGTGCGGCCTCACCAGGGACCTGTACAGGGGCAATATGACTTTCTACATCTGGATGTAATCCCCCTTGCTATGCACCCTAACACCCTGTTAGTCTTAGCCACTGCCTTCCTACACTGGGCTGAGTGATTTCATTCCCCAGTCACCAGCACTCCCAGATCCTTCTCCTCATCGGATGTGGATAGCTTGATGCCATCCATCCAGTAGCTGTATCCTGGGTTTTTGGCTCCAAAATGCATCACCTTGCACTTATTGGCATTAAACCCAAGCTGCCAGGTGTGAGACCACTCCTCAAGACTTGCCAAGTCCTCCTGCAGTAATTTGCCACCCTCCTCCCCATCCACCTCAGCACAGATCTTGGTGTCATCGGTGAAGAGGCTGATCTTATTCTTGATCCCAACCGCTATGTCTGCGATGAAAATGTTAAACAGGACTGGTCCCAGTACTGATCCCTGTGGGACACCACTTGTCACTGCCCTGGGTTCCAATGCTTCTCCATCCACAACTACTCTCTGTTGCCTGTCCTTCAGACAGTTTTCTACCCATCAGGCTAGCTTCCACCCTATACCAAGACTCCTCAGCTTGCAGGTCAACCTTCCATGTGGCACTGAATCGAAGGCCTTGCTGAAATCCAGGTAGACTACATCTACTGCATGGCCCCCATCCAGTGCCCTCATGACCCAGTCAAAAAAATCAACCAAGTTAGTCTGATAGGATCTGCCAGCAATGAACCCATGCTGTCTGTTTTCTTGCAGATCATTATCCACAAGAAACTGAACCAGCCTTTCTTTGAAGATAGATTCCATCAGTTTCCCCACAATTTCAGTGAGGCTTACTGGTCTGTAGTTTCCTAGTTCATCCTTGGGCCCACTTTTGTGGAGAGGTGCCACGTGTGCCTCCCTCCAGTCTCTGGGCACACATCCTGTACTTAGCGAGGTGTTGAACAGATCCACCAGTGGCTCTGCCTGGACTTCTGCCAGCTCCCTCAGTACCCTGGGATATACCCCGTCTGGCCCAGGAGCTTTGTCTACCCTCAGGGACCTCCAGCACCCTTTCCACCATGCTGACCCCATCTGTGGTTGTCTCAACCTCCATGCCTGTGCCCCCTTTCCCTGCAGGAATGGGCCCATCCCTCTCCCTTGTGAACACCAAACAGAAGTACATATTAAGTACTTCTGCCTTCTCGGCCCCCTTGTCTACCCACCCACTGCCTTTCCTGAGCCGAACTATTTGATCCTTGCACTTCCTCTGTTCCCTGATATATGTGAAGAAATCCTTTTCTCCTTCCTTAATCCCCTGTGCTAATTTCCTATCCTTGGCTGCCTTTGCAGTCCTGACCACTCTGCTCACTTTCCTGGATTTCCTCATATAGTTCTCCCTATCCTCTGCCCTATTGGTTCTCTTGTAGGTTCGGAAAGGCCTTTCTCTTATCCCTCACCTTCTCCATTACCTCTCTGGTCATCCAGCTTGGATGCGTGGTCCTTGATTTTTTTTGCTGTCTCTTGACACAAACTTTAGTGGATTTAATCAGCCTTAGTTTTATGATCGCCCATTTCTGCAATGCGTCCATGTCAGGATGGATGCCATCTATGTGTGTTCTCATTAATTTGCCATCCTGCCAAAGTCTGCCTTTCTGAAGTCCAGGACCTTTGTTTTTGTATTGTGGATCTCTCTACCCAAACTGATAGGGAACCACACCGTGTGGTGATCGTTACTGGCCAGTGGTTCCTCCAGCCTTACATCTGTGATCTGTTCTCCATCCTCCAGCACCAGGTCTAGAATACTTTCTTCCCTTGTTGGCACTGTCACCCTTTGGGTCAAGAAGCCATCCTGGATTGCTTCCAGGAGGATCTGCTGCCTGGCACATGTGGTGTCCTATTATTCCACTATCAGTCTGACATCAGGGGCCCCATATGCATTCGTAATCTGGTGTGGAGGTCTTTGGGAGCACATACAGGCTACTCATACTGCCGCTCCTGAAAACTGACATACACAAAGGGCCTTCATAGATGGGGAGAGAGGAGTGTCCCCTGCTGTCTATTTCACAGTGTAAATGGGAGCTGCGAGATGTTTGTGGTTACAAACAGAGTTTGTGACCACAAACACTGGACTTGAGGAACCCACAGACATTTGGTCATAGCAGTGCACCAGTTGCATGGCATGCTGTCATGCCCAAATATCTGTGGTAGAGGTACTACCACCTTGGTCATCCCTCCTGACCCTGACCCTGACCCTGCACATTATGGCCCACTTGTGGGTTGAGGTGCAATATCCCAATTATGTCCTGAGACATCCATCCCTGGTGGTCCACTTCCCACCCCCCACTGCCCAGATGTAATAATTCCATCCTTGGTGTCCAGTGGAATGCCCTCCTTTTTCTCATTTACTCACTGTTTGTTTTTTAAACATGTCCCCCCTTCCTGAACTCAGTCCCATGTCTCCATCCTGTATGTCTGTGGTGAAGTTTTTTAGAGCTGCCGTACACCTGCAGCAGCCTTGTGGAACTCCTTCCATAGTTCCAAAGAGGAACCTCATTTTGTGAGGTGCAGCTGCAGGCACAGGGGAACAAAAGTGACTGTACATAGAACACAGCTTCATAGGTATACCTACCCTGCCCCATTTCCTGTGCTTGCACAAAGAACATTTTCAATGATTTCTGCTAGGCACATTGTAGGTTCTCCACCAACAAACTGTTGGTCAATGCTGCCAAAACAAAGGCCATGCTTTTTGGTTCCCAACCAATACTCTCCACCCTTGCCCAGAACAGCGGTCTTCTCACTGTCAAATCCCCAGATGGCTCTCCCCTTGACAGTGTTCCAGCCTTCAAGTACAGTATTTGGAAGTAATCCTGGACTCATTCCTAACCTATACTGACCACATTGCCTCACTGATCAGGCTCATCAGCCTGATCAACCACCTCTCACTGGATGCCCACCTTGCTAGTGCCTGTGGCAACCTCCTCTCTCTCCTTGACTCCTTGACTATGGCTGCCTGGTGTACTCCCTCAATTCCATTACCAACCTGAATTACCTGGATGCTACCTACAATTGTATATGCCACCTTTCCCTCCATGCCCCTCTTCTCACTCACCACTGCTGTCTTTACCAGTCTCTTAACTGGCTCCCTCCACAACTGCAGCACTCCTAC
The DNA here is from genome assembly GCA_016271365.2 of Neoceratodus forsteri. Lineage (NCBI taxonomy): Eukaryota > Metazoa > Chordata > Ceratodontiformes > Ceratodontidae > Neoceratodus > Neoceratodus forsteri. The sequence continues at coordinate 470,529,737 of CM057452.1, read as the reverse complement.
CTGCTGGCCTGGACTGTTGCTGATAACTTTCACAATCCCTCCTACTCTCCACTGTCCCTTCTTATCCTGCCCAGAACCTACTGCCTCAGTCTATTTCAGTCTCCCCACCTCCAACTAGAATGTCCCAACTTAACTACAAGGATGGTCCTAAGTGCCTTCTCCGCAGCTAGACCCACACCATGGGATGACCTTCCTTCCTCCCTATGTTTCCCTGACTCCCCTCTAAATCTAAATTCCCTATTAAGAATGCATCTTCTGTCCTCCTTGACCTGCATCTGCCCTCAGTATGCTAGCATGGCTGCACCTCCCTTGCAGCCCACCCTTACCCCCTCCCCCTCTAGTGCTCTGCTCTGCTTTCCTCTCATGCCCTGAATACTATTGTTATTCCTGTTGTTGAATAATGCAGCAACCTTACCCTGCTTACCTAAATGTTATATACCTTGGTATGCTCAATCGTTGATGTATCTGGTACTGTTTACCTTACATTGTCTCTGTTAACTTGACCTACATTGGATTCCCTGTTATGTTGCCTATATGATCCACATTGTCCCCTCACTGTATTTTACACTGTTTGTGCCAGTTTCTGGCCCAGGCCATGCCTGAAAAAGGTCTTCGGATCAGTGCACCAACCTGGTTACCAAATTAATAAATAAATAAACTTTGCCAGGGCAGGAAAACACTTGTGAGCCCTTAGTGTGTGGCACAAAGTGACACAAGCTTTATCTGTTCTGCAAAGTAGTCCTTGTGGCCTCTTTACCGCATGTAAGTAGGCCACTGGGGCCTTGTGCTGTTTTCATGCTATTAGAAGTCTGCAATCTAAGCTGGCCCACTGGCACAGCAGTAGTGCTACCACTTGCGATGTCGAAGACCTGAGTTCAGAAGTAAACCCAGAGTGTCAGAGGGCCAGCCAGGAGAAGGAGGATCGAGTGTCCACGGGACTGCTCTCCTCCTCTTGGGGGAGAGTGGTCAGAGTCTGATGCTTGCCTGGCCCCTGGTGGAAGTTGGGTGAAAGGCAGACCTGGCCAGAAGGTTGGGAGGTGTGACAGACATAGGCGCATGTCACACAGGAGCACGTGGTGTGTGCCTTGAAGTCCTTGAATGCCACACCTCCCCGGGGGTCCAGAACATAGGAAAATGCTGGTGGTAGGATGTCAGCTGACACTTGCAGTCCCTGTACCTGACTAGCTGGATTCACCAGCATGAACTGAATTCCGACTTTGGTGGGGACTGGGGACCCTCGCAGACCCTGCCGGGGGGGGGGTAAGCACTGGGGGGAAAATGGCTGGTGGTAAGTTCCGGCGGACGTCGGGGTGACGGGACTGAGGTGCCTACACGAAGTAGGGCCATCTGAGGAGAAGGAGGATAACAAAACAAAAAGAACTCTGCAATCCAAGCTTTTCCTGCATGTAGTATTTACACACAGACAGCTGGCACTGGATTGGAGGATTTTTTTTAATTCTAACTAGAGCATATCCTGTACAAAATAATTAACACTTCTAATGGCAATGTTTTCTAATCCTACTAAAGAGTAAATCACAAATAAAAAACAACAGTAATAAAACTTTAGTCTTCCCATATGATATGAAATAGCAAGCTAAGAAGATTTTCTGTAGCTTTAATTACTGTAGCACAGTCTGAATGAATAACACAAATAAAAACTTTACTTACACAAAATTACACTGTAGATGGTAACAATAGAGGAGTGACAACTTTTACAAACTCTTTTAACTAAAATTAAAAGGAAAGAAATCATTCAAGTTTTAATTTATTTAATGTTCAGATTAGTTTGACTTACTTGGCTCCCCTTATGCAACCTGTTAGTTTAAAAAATCTGCCAGTTACATGGTCTGCACATTTACAATCAAGCAATCATTTAACTTGTTTACTAGTCCACATTTCTATCTAGATGTAATTTAATGTTATCACGATTTCCATTTTTAGTAAATGCCATATAAAGGAGACCCATTTGATTGTGTGTGCACGTGTGTGTGTGTGTGTGTGTGTGTGTGTGTGTGTGTGCCCTTTTATTTTCTAACTCTACACTGTTCCAATACATTTTTTCTTACTGCGGTGTCCCCATCTTAACAGGTAAAACAACAATTCTTTTTCTGTTATTGATTACTAGTTATTTGTTTCTGTGTGCTAAAGCTGGCATACAATGTTCATAGCAGTAATGCATCTGTTAATCAGACTATAACATTTCATGTCTGTGTAACAGTGAGTGCACTAACAGTTGTAGCCATCAAATTGTGCAGATATTTCCAATCGTTTTGCTATGTTTCCAAAGTGATTATCTGGAAAGCTCTCTGGTGGACCTACAGTGGTACTGAAGTTAATTTATCCAAGCAAGACATTTTTCTAGAGGCGTCACATATATTTTAGGAAATATTCAGAACATGTCAGTGGCTGCAACTGTAATGTTCCTAAGAGTACTAAATGGTGGAGCAGATAAGGAGCTCTCATTAAGACAAAGGCAGGGCACCCTTTGCTGGCACAGAGACAGTATGAAATTGGTAGACCTACCATAGCTGTTTTAAATGTGAAAGGGTCAGGTTCATGGCTGGCCTAATGATATGCATGTCTTTAGAATCTTGAATGTTCCAGAGGTGGGAAGAGCTGACAACCCTGGAATTTACCAACTGCATCTTGTAGAAGAAGAAGAAGAAATCACAAAGTCATTCACGAAGCAAAATGCAGGTCTGGTAAAGTGAAAATCATTACATGGCTGCTTTGTAATTGGCCTGCAGGTCCAGTCATTAAGCTAACTACAGGACTGGTACAGTCAGTGTCACTATTCATTTGCTCTGTGTGTGGCCAACTGGGCCATGCATGAAGCAAACTTTGGGTCTGGCACGGTGAGTGTCACTATTCATCTGCTTTGTGTGTGACCCACTGGGCCATGCATGAAGGGGTTTACCATAGCGCTTCGATAGCGCTTGCACCGTCATTCTCTACAGTGACAGCTACCATGCCGATTGTCAGCATTGTAGCCTCGGGGATGTTGGTGCACACAATCAAGGGGCTGCACCCCTGAACCCACACCCCTGGTCTCTAAGATTCCTACTCCAAGTATGAGCTGGACCGGGGGGGGGGCTAAAGACCCAGCGAGGCTGTCCCAGTCACTGCACAGACCATCACAGTGATGAGCAGGTTTTGCCCGATTCTTGTTGCTGTGATGGTCTTCACGGTGCTGGAGTCGCTGCAGTGACGGTATACCTGCATGAAGCAAGCAATGGGTCTGGTACAGTGCATGCCATTTTACAGCTGCTTCATGAAAGTTTCAGATCTGGCACACTGAGTGCCACTTGCAGCCGCTTTATTATGGGCATGCAGGGCCACGCACAAATCAACCTGCAGGTGTGATATAGTCACAACAATGTAAACTCAGCACACACCAACATCCTCAAAGGTGTTGTGTTCTCAAAGGAAAGGCTGCAACAGAGATAACGAAAAGACAGTGCACACACCGTAGGCAAAAAGATGCAAGGTTTACTTAACATATGAAATGTGCAGGCCTGCCTACCAGAAGGCAGATGACACTCCTATGTAGCACACCACATCAGAGGCTTCAGCAGGCACCCACTACATGAGCTGCCCACAGGGCTACTTGCATAGCAAACTGCTGGCCTCGCACAGTGAGCATCACTATACAGCTGCTAAATGAGTTGACTGCAAGGCCACTCATGAAGTAAGCTGGTGATGTGGTGCAGTACTCAGTATTATGCAGATTCTTCATGAGTGGCCTGCAAGACCACTCATGAAGCGAGCTACAGGTTTGGTGCACTGAGGGTCATTATACAGCTGTTTCATGAATGGCATATCACTGTGCAGCTGCTTTTTGAGTTGCCTGCAGGGCCACTCATGCAGAAAGTTACATGTCTATTATGGTGAGCTTCACTATACAGCTGCTTTGTGATGTCCAACAGGGCTACTCACAAGCAAGCTGAAGTTGAGGTGCAGTGCATGTTATTATGTAGCTGCTTCTTGAGTGGCCTGCAGGGTCATTTACGAAGTAAGCAACAATATCTAACAGGGTGGGCAGTATTGGGTGGTACTGGACTATACTGGACTGCGCAGGGGTGTAATGAGGCTCATCATCACAGGCAGAGGGCCTTATGGCCCCTGGAAGGTCTGGTATAGCCCATACCACCCACCCTGGAGGTTATTATTGCACTTAGAAAATGGGTTACTAGTAACATTTTAATTAAATATTACAAAATTAAAAATAAAAACACTTAAAAATTATTCATAATTAACAGTAAATCCATTGTCTTGTAAAGTAATCCATCTATTGGCATACTCACCAGTGCAATTTTTCAATGTTCACTTATAACTTTGCTAATTTCAATATTTTGACTAGACATTCAAAAAAGCCATTTTTCCACATCACCTCATAAACATGACAGGTGTCATTTTTAAATCCTGGATGAAATGTGTTTTCGCACTTTTGGTGTGAAATGATGGTTCAGTGAATATACTATAAATACTACATGTCATTTTATAAGGGGAGTCATAAAATTACCATCTTGAAAATTTGGAGTCAAAACTAATAAAAAAGAAATATAGATAAATATATATATATATATATATATATATATATATATATATATATATATAATTGTTAAGAAACTTTGTGTAGTGTCACTCTTGATCCCAGTAGGTATGCTTTGTGAACCCATGCTGGTTAGCTGGGTTCAGGGGTAAGCTCAATGACCAAGCTGGATGGGGTGCTGGTGGGGGGACGGCACTGTTATGCAAACCCCTCCACCCATGGAATGAAAACTGCTAGGTTGTCCACATGCTGCTGTGTACCATATGATGAAGACTACTGTCCTCTTGGTGTAGGGCCTTGTGCCTCTGCTCCCCTGGGTGGCAGAGGCATCTGTTCATTGGCTGACAGATGGACTCTTTGCCCTATAGGTCTGTATTTGTGTCCACATGGAAGTGCAGGAACCAGAGGTCCCTGCACTTCCACAACCCGCCAGACAGCTGCATGAATTCTTAACATCAATCACTGCACAGAAGTGCAGGTCTCTCTAGGGTCCTGCTGTTTTGTAGGTGGACAGAGTCTTCCCTTGCTGAAGGGCCCAAAGGGCTCTGCACATCTGCATTTGTCCACACATGTCCTGAAAATGAGGATATGATTTCACTATCTCAAAAAGAAAGGAAATTCTTTCAAAAAAATTCAATTAGTGCACTAGATAAGGTTCCACTTAATGCCACAAAAGTAGGGAAATGTGGCATTAGGGTTTCCGAACCTAACTCCCCATTCCCACCCCTCAAGCAGCAAAAGGAAAAAAAACATTAGGGATTTGCATCTCCAGAGTCCTGGTGAACCAGTGGTGGCATCATCCTTGGGGTTGTCAACACTAATGCTCCACCCTTCCTTAGCCTGTGGCCTCCTTTATGAAGCACAAGGTATAGCCCCAAGCCAGTGCCTCAAAGTGATACACTCTTCAAAGGCAGAGAAGTATGTCTCGCCACATGTTGCCATCACAATGCGTTGAACCTTTTTTGTACAGGGCCAGGAGATCACATCTGACATTGGTTGCTCAGGGAATGGGGTGGGCATTATTTTCAATGACCGAAGGAAGACCCCAGACTGATACGCCAAGACTCCGGAGACCCAAAACCCTAATGTTTTTTCCTTTTGCTGCTTGGGGGAGTAGGGTTGAAGAGTTAGGTTTGGAAACCCTAACGCCTCATTTCCCTACTTTTGTGTCTTTAAGTTGAACCTTATCTGATGCATTAATGAAGTTTTTTGCAAAGAATATATATCTCATGATGCTTTGCATTATGGGGGTATGTGTGATTTTGAACCTCTACTAGCCGTTGTATGAGCAAGCTGGAGGTGTGTCACAGGTCATGTCACTATTCAGCTGGTTAATAAGTGGCCTGCTGGGCCACATTCAAAGCAAGCTCCAGGTCTGGCTATGTGACTGTGTAGCTGCATTGGAAGTGGTCTAAATAATAATTTGATTGTGGATGTTGACAATCTAATTGAAAGCAGGCAGAAACAATATAATGAATTTTTTTTTATATATAGTAGTTTCTTCCTCTAGCAACCACCCCTTCACCCTTGGCCACCCACCCCAATCAATCAATCACTGTCTCAGGGACTTACCTTAGGGGCCCAGATCCCCCATGGACATTCCCACTGTGGCAGGGTCAGAGAGGGAAGGTCATCCTCCCCACTGTGAAGTACAAGGGAGCTGCAGTAACCAAGGGACCATCCTCTGGCTGCTACTGTTTCCTATGTTCTCCCCCTGGCCAGGTGGCATGCAGGGGTGCAATCATGCATGTGCATGGAGGTGCACATGCACTACCTATCAGCCAACCCTTTTGAGCTGCTGCCACCATTTTCTACTGAAAGAACATGGGAGCTCCCCAAAATTAAAGCAACTGAACAAACTCATGCATGACTCTAGCTGACATGCACCAGACATATGTAGCTGCAACTAAAAATATGAAGAACCCCTTGGAGTATTTATTTATTTGTTTATTTCAAATATTTTACCAGGAAACACATACTGAGTTGGTAATGGTTAATTTCCAGATGTGTCTGGGGGGGAGGAAAGAAAGAAACAGTGAAGTACACTCAAGAGAATAATACAATACAAATAATAGGCAAATAAACAGCATAAACAATTTTGCAAGGACAAGGATTCTGTGCAAGTAAAAATACACTAATACAATAAACTGTTGAATGATACCAACATTGGCAATACTTCAAAATACAAAAAAGTGCTGGAGGACAACAATTGCAATGCTCAGAACACAAAACTGAGTTCAGGGTGGGAGCAATGGTTGTGGAATTGGGAGTGAGGAAGAGGGGACTGCACTAGTTTAGGTGCAGAGCAAAGGGGAGCAGAGGATGGAGGGTGGTGGGCAGCAGTCCAGGGTCCAGTACCAGGAGCAACTGCAAGAGTGAGTGGTGAAATCACAGAGAGAGGTGAAAGAGTAGGGGGAAGGGGCAGGATGGTAAGGGGTATCCCCAAAGTTTGGAAAACCAAAAGGAGAAGTCAACTTGACCAGCAGTGGAGTTCCTTGAGGGGAGAATTAGAGAGCAAGAGCAAGATTTTCAAAGTTGGTAGGAGGTGGTGGGGAAGTGTGGAGGGAAGGGAGCCAAGCCAGTGTTTAGAGAGAAAGAAAACAAAGTGGGAGAGGTGACTGGTCTCAAGGGAGGAGAAGGAAACGGGGGGGGGGGGAGTACAAGGAGCAGTGGACATAGCCAGACCTGGAGCTTGCTTTGAATGTGGCCCTGCAGGCCACTTATTAACCAGCTGTATAGTGGTGTGTACAAGTGGGACAATCAATGGCAAAGTAGTAATAGGAGTCAGTCGGAGGATCCAGTGGCTATTCCCACCATGGCAGAACTTCAGAGAAGCAGGACTTGGGTGGATTTGGGAGGAGCACTGTATACTAAGTCATCATAGTCAAATATGCAGAGTATCATCTTTGAAACAATCTCTCTATAGGCAGGAAGTGGGATACCCTTTTTTTCCTGTAAAGCACAAAAAGGTTAAGGTGCAGCTTCCACATGCTTTGAGAAATCGAGGTGCTTGTCCAGCCAGATCCCAAGGTATTTGAATGAGGAGACATTCTTAATTGCTATACCAGTAAGGGCATGGAAGGTGGTGAGAGGAGTGAGCCCTGCAAGCCTCGACCTAGTAGCAAAGGTCATGGAGACCATCTTCTTGCTGCTTAGGGGAAGCTGATAGCCATGAATCAGTGGTGGATGTCAGTAAAGTCCATTTGGAGCTTGGCTGTGAGGTATGTGGCAGAGGAGCAGAGGCAAAGAGTACTGTTTCATCTGCGTATACTACCTGGGGATAAAAACAGAGGGAAAGGCAGTGGGGAGGTCATTCAGAAAGATGGAGAAGAGTATTGCACCAAGGATGGACCCTTGGGGCATGCCTGAGCTGATGGAGAGATGGAAAGTGGATTCTCCAATAAAGAATGACTGAGACCTGCCCTCAAGGTAGGAGCAGAACCACCCAACTGATGTATCAGAGAGCCCTGCTATATTGATCTTGTCCAAGAGTAGGGGGTGGGCAAAAGTGTCAGAGGCTTTGGCTGAATCTACAAAGATGGCTGAGGTGACCATGCCCTGATCCATGTCAGTTAGAATGGAGTTAGTAAGCCAGAGAAGGTGGAGTGGGACTAACTAGTCAGATAAGAAAGGAGTGAAGATGTAGGATGACTTAAGGAAGTGGTAGAACTGGGATAGAACCAAGTGTTTCTGGAGCTTAGCCGTGGTGGGGAGGAGGGACATAGGGTGGTAGTGTGCAGGAGAGTAGGGCTCACCCATTTGTGGAGGGGGAGGACTGTAGACTGTTTCCATGTATCAGGGATAGGAGGCTAAGGAGAAGGAAAGGTTGAGAAGGGAGATAATGGGTAGAACAATGGCATGGGTGATAAGATGTTGGAGTTTGGGGTCAAAGTGATCAGCTCTCACACTCTTGTGGTGGTTTAGAGCTATGAGAGCCTTAAGGAATGCAGCTGGAATGATAGAATAGTAGGAGAAGCAATGCCATGGAGTGGTAGCAAAGCTGTACTGGGAGGGAAGGAGAGCAGAGGAGGGATGAGGAGGAGAGAACGGAGTGGGTACCGGAGGTAAAGAAGGAATTGAAAACTGAGGTGACAGAAGAGGGGTCAGAGTTAAGAATGTCATCTGCCTTGAGCACTGGGGGAGCAGACTGGGTTGGAAGATAAAAGAGGGAGTAGATAATAAAGAACTTAGAGGGGTGGTAAAGGTTGTTCTGGAGTGTGGATGCCATGTATTCTGACTTAGCAAATTGGGTAGTTCTGGTACAGGCATTGTGAAGGGAACGGTACTTGATAAGGTCAGCAGAGAAGAGAGAAGACTTGTGGGTCCACCAGGCAAGGACTCGCACAGGGAGACAGGTCAGCAATGGAAGTAGAATGCATCCTCATTTTTCCACAATCTGCTGTAGGGATGACATCTCTTATTGTGCAGGGTGGGGAGGAGGAAGATTCTGGGAAGAGAATGGTTCTGGCTGAGTCATGTTTGTCATCTATTTAGATCATATTGGGCTTCTGCTTTGCTACAGTTTGATGGTGTGTCTGATGATGTCTTAACTCTACAGGACACCCTCTACAGTCTGGGATAGCACTGGGCTCCTGTAGCAAGACCCTGCATCATAGCAGTGGTCTGAACGGTGCTCTGTACCAGCTGCTCAAGCAGTCTGGTTTGCATGCAGGTTTTAGCAGAGGTGGCATTAGGCTCAAGTGAACCAAACAGCCACTTGGGGTGCCAGTGCAGAAGGGGCACACTAAAGCAGAAAGTATAAGCAGTAATCAGATTAAAACAGAAAATAAGTAAATATAAAACCCCAAATTGCTGTTGTCTCCCTAGTGTTAACAGAATTTTGATGTGGGGTGGTGCAGAGGGAAGGACAGGGAGTGGTGGGAGAGGTGATGGGGGCACCCCATGTGTTTCTGCTTGGGAAACCATTAGGTCTAAAATCAGTTCTGGGTCTCTGTCATCAGTGGCTATGAACATACGAACATACGAGCATACGAATTTGCCAGCAGAAATAGGCCACCTGGTCTATCAAGTCTGCTCAAATGTGCAGCTAGCGCCCTCACCTAGCAGGTCCCCACCCACTCTCCCCTTCCCAATTACCCTCCTCCACCTTGTCCCATCTCCTTTTGAAACTACCCACTGTCTTACAGGCTACCAACTCCTCCAGTAAAGCATTTCATTCTGCCACAGCCTTCTCTGTGAAAAAGTGTCTCCTCATTTCCATCCTAAATCTTCCCCCCTTCAATCTAAGGCCGTACCCTCTCATGTTCCTCCCCTTCCTGAGCCTGAATATCCCTTCAGTGCCTGCCTTGTTTATCCTCTTTACGTAATTAACGGTCTCAATCATATCCCCCCAGTTCCTTCTCTCCTCCAAGGAGTACATGTTTAACTCTCTCAACCGCTCCTTGTATGGTCTGTCCTCCAATCACTGGATCATCCTTGTTGCCCTGGATTGTACCTCTTCCAGTAATTTCACATCCTTCTTCAGATATAGGCACCAGAACTACACACAGTACTCCAGGTGCAGCCTGACCAGTGCCCTTTAGAGAGGCAGGATTACCTCCCTGCTCCTGGAGGAGATCCATCTCGCGATACAACCCAGCATCCTGTTGCTTTTGCTGCTGCTATCCTACACTGCTCTGTATTGTTCATCTTCCCTGTTACAACCACCCCTAGATCCTTCTCCTCCTCAGTGGAACCTAGCTGCACCCCTCCCACCTGATAACCCCTCCCTGGATTTTTTGCTCAAAAGTGCAGGACTTTGCTCTTTTTCACATTGAACCCCAACTGCCATGCTTCAGACCACTCCACCAGTTTGGTCAGGTCATCTTGCTATATCATCCACCAATGCCCCCAATTTGGTATCGTCAGTGAATAGACTGATCTTATTCCTGATGCCATACGAGATGCCTGCTATGAATATTCCAAACAGCACTGGTGACCAAGTGTAGTGTTCCATCAGGCAGCCCGATCACATGGCCCTGCCCTGGGAGACAAGCCAGGGAGGCATCCCAGTAATGGGGGACAAACCTGGTTCAGATTTCCATTGGGGGCATGCTTGCTCAGTAGCCCCACCCTGGGGGACCAAGCACAGAAGGATCATCACCCGAGGTGGGTCCCGGGGGATGAGTTGGTGACCGGGGTGTGGGGACTGAGCCTTCTGGGGGGTGTGGCACTGAAAAAGGAAAGAGGTGGATTTTTTGAGTAGTCTTCCAGTGGAGGTGGTGGTGCAAAAATAGTGACAGGGTTCAAGAATTTATGGGATAGGCATAGGGGAATCTCAGAGAACAGGAAGGGGTAAGTGAATGGGCTGGAGATCAAGTAGGATCTATGGTGATACTTTAGGCAGGGAAAAATGGGCAGACAAGGTTGGCCAAGTGGCCCTTCTTTGCCGGCAAATGCTATGTGTCTATGTTTTGGATATCTGGGATGAATTTCTCATAGATTCACTTGTTAAAAATTTGCATCAATATCTCTGCCAACTATGACAGGTTGGTCAGTGTCTGTTGGCATAAGATAAATCCCTGGAGATTTATTTTATTTTAAAGTTTCTAATGATACCCTCAACTTTCATTTTTGTTACTATTATCTCATCCTTTGGGGGATTTTCAAACAATACACAGTTCTCAGGTTTCACTGAATTATAATAGATACTTGAAAAAACAAACAAACCTCTGGATCTATATACGTGTGCAGGTCTGGATCAAAAGTTTTGGACCCAAAGAAACCAGTAACCAACATTTTTCATTGTCATTATCAGTAAACAATGTAGTCTGACAATATATTTCTTTCATGGTCTGATGGCATATACAGTTTTTTTTAAATGTTAAAGGACCTGACCTCACTATCAAACCATGACTTGATCATCAGCAGTTTACTTGTGGTGGTATATAACAATAGAACAGTTATTTCAAAGCAACATTGGATTTATTTAAACTTTTTACAGAAGTACAAAGTACAGAACCTTTGGTACAAAAACCCTAAGAAATTTTTTTCTGTTTCATTTCTTACTTTCCAAGTTTCAGCTAGCTGCAACTGAACCCGGACAAGATGGAGGTACTGGTAATTGAGCCAGGTTGCGGGTGTGATGGGAGTGCCTCTGAAATGGGTACAGGATTGTTCCTGGGATCCATACCATTGATGGCCTCCCTAGGGTGTGGGATCTTGGCATTGTTCTGGACAGCAGATTGACACTTGAAACTCAGGTGTCATCTGTGATCAAAAGTGATTTTTACCTCTTGAGGAACATCACCAGGATTAAGCGCCTAGTTCCTCCTGAAGACCTGCCATCACTGGTGCATGCCTTTGTGACTTCAAGGCTGGATTACTGTAATGCTCTCTACTTTGGGGTCAATGGAGGGACCCTCCGCTGACTGCAGCTGGTGCAGAATGCAATGGCTAGGTTGCCGACAAGCCTGGCAAGGTCCAGTCATGTGACCCCAGTCCTGCAGGCTCTCCACTGGCTGCCTGTCAGGTGGAGGATCTTCTTCAAGGTGGATGTGCTCATATACAAGGCTCTATATGGGCTGGGCCCTGGTTATCTGGCTGATCTCCTAACACCTGACTCCTCGGTCCGTTCCCTCCGCTCCTCGACACAGGGCCTCCTTGATGTTCCCAGGGTCAGGCTAAAAACATCTTGTGACCGTGCCTTCAGTGTTGCTGGGCCAACCCTGTAGAACACTCTGCTGGCTGCTATCAGGAAGGCCCCAAGAGTCTAGCTGTTTAAAAAGGGGCTAAAGGCCCACCTTTTCTGCCTGGCCTTTCCCAATGAAAGTGACTGACCTGTATTAATTTTATGAAATCATTTAGTTCTGCTGAGATTTATTTATGTATGTATTGTTTTAGATTTTTTACTGTATTTTGTGTTTGTACTGACCCTACTTTTAATGTAAGGCACCCAGAGCTTCAGAAATTGGGTGCCGGATAAATAAAATTTGCCTCACCTTTCCTCTCTGCTATGGCATTCCAGTAAAGTCTTCTCTTATTTACCATCTGGATGAGTAAAATATTTTCATTTCTTCTGTTCTCTTTAGGGTATTACATTTTCTCTCCATAATCGAGGGTGAATGATTACTTTTTTATCTGGGAAGTATCCTGTAAATCTAAAAACAATCCAGATCATGAAGAAAGGTCACAGAAAAATGCAGTAAAGCTAATCCTATTGGTGAGCTGTGAGAAGAACCCCCCTCTCATTGAATGCCATTAAAGGGAAATTCTTCATAAGTTCTATTACTTTATTGGCATGTTGTTTATTTTAAAATCTCTAGAGCATTGTAAACATTATCCTTCTTAACTATGGATATTAACAACAGAGAATTTTCAAAGTTTATGTCTACATGCAATTTTCTATCATATAACCTCGGATATAGGATCAAATTGCCTCTTAAGAAACTATCAAAGCTAGGACATAGCGAAGTACTAAATTCAAATCTGAGATTTAATTATTTTCAGTTTGCACAGTTCAGATATAAATGTACCTGGACACAGTTTTCAGATTAAGTGTAACCTGGTCTCTCATTTATAGCTATGGCCAGCATTTTGTGGATCCAAAACAAGATGTAAAGTACCAAAAACAGTTATTAATTCTGCAGATAAGTCAAACTTTTGAAAATAGGTTCAGCAAGCTAGAACATAATCTAGACTTACCTGGGAAGTTTCTGACAATAACATAAATAGGTCCAGTTTATGACTTGTAAATATCCCACTTGATAGAACTAGGAGTTGCATCCATTTTATAACTTTTAAAAGTCTCACTTCCATATAACTAAGAGTTGCATCCATTTTATGTATTTTATATATTCCACACCAAATCTTTATTTTCCAAATTACTGTGCTGATACATTGGGGCATTAAAGTCATTCAGGATCACAAATGGGACTTTATGATATTGTTTATAAGTTATTATTTCCTGTATATATGACTGATTTGTGTTTGGAAGAGGGAGGAGGGATATGGATGTTCACCACCAATATTTCTTTTGATTCAAAGGATACCAAGCAGATGAAAGCATTTTCCGATTTATAGATCTCAAAAATCATAATTCCTGTTTGTATGTTGCGGCGTAAGACTAAGCCACCACTTACTCTACCCTTTTTTTTCCTTTGAGCTGGGATACATACTGCTCTGTATCCATTTAAAATATACAAACAAGAATATTCTAACCATGCTTCCTGAAAGCATATCAAGTCAAAATATGAGAAAAGGAAATTGTGTGACCCATGACATTCCAGCTCAATATTCATTACTTTCTTTTATTTTTAAATAAGGGACTCCCTTTCCAGCTCAGAGTCCCTTTCATTGATTAGTCAGTTTTGTTCTTCATTATCTAATATTACAAAATGATTTTGCAAGTGAATTTCTTTACCATTCTCAATAGTTTCACTTATTGTTGGGAATCTAATTTCTTTATTTATCGGAAGACTCAGACAATACCTTTAGCACAAGAGCTCTAGCTACAAAGGTTCCATGTCATATTAAATTACTACATATAAAACAAGGACCAAACAATCAAAGCAAATTCCAAAGGAAATGCTTGTCAAGGGGTCAATAAACATGTATAATATTGAAAATCATTCAGATTAAAAAAGGACAAGTTCAAGCCAGCAAGCTGCATAGTGAGGCAGTAGATATATACATAGAGTGATAAGAGCTAGCTCACTAACTGGTGCAGCAGTACCAAGTTGCTAATGCAGCCCTCAGGGATCTTTTGAATTGGTCAGTCCTGGGGAGGTTCAGCATCTAGTCAGGCAGTTCATTTAATTAACCTGCAGCCCTAACAGCAAAGGAGCGTTTAGCTAGAAGAGTTCTATGGAGAGGTACAGTAGTTCAAGAGCATTCCTGGCTATACTCCTCATGTGTATTGATTTACAATGGGGCAGAAACAGTTTTTTCACATTAGGGGGTATTAGACCTACCAGTGCTTTATTGGCTAATATACATGTTTGTAGCATAATTCTATTAGTTAAAGGTAACCAGTTCACTTGTGTGTATAGAGTACATTTATGGTTGTACTTGTCAGCCCCTAAAACAAAGTGACAAGCTTTATTGCTGGCCAGCTTAACCCTGCTTAGTACTGAGTCACAGGCTGCTACTTACGGTAGTAGCCACAGACATTGCTAGCTATTTCCAGATATTTCGTGAAATTTCTAAAGAGTTTCTCTCTGCTGCACCTACTGTGGAAATGGAGAAAGCATGAGATATTTCTGAAAATATCACAGACATTTCGGGAAATAGCTGGCAGTGTCTGTGGCTGCTACTGAATATGGGTAAACCATAGTCAACTAGGGACAGCATGGAGCTGGACACTGCCAATCACCTTGTGTCAGCCGTAAGGATGCTCTGACTTCTGAAAAGGCACCCAACCCCCTATTTATAGACAACAACAGATTAGCAAAGTTGGGGCAAAATACAAAGTGTCATTTAGCGCCACTACAACATATTTAAACATTTCCACATGTTCTAGCTTCTGACGTTTTATTATTGAGGATGTGAAGGGAGCCTTACTCTTCATCCATGAGCTAGTGAAAAGCATGTTGTTGTTTTTCATAGTTGAGGAAAGGTTTATTAATAGAGAAGCATTTTTCTAAGGCCTCAAAGTCACCTTATAGGCCAGAGATGAGGTTACCAGGGTTATTGCTGTTAGTGTAGAGGACAAGGTGGGTTGAATTTCTTACCGCTTTAAATGCAGAAAGATGTGTGGCTAGGTTCTCTCACTCCGGGGAGAAATTCCAGAAATGTTAGGGAGAGCTTTTTTCAATCCTTAAAGATAAATTTGGATATTGTATTAGCTCCCATCTGATTCTCCCTTTCCTTTTTACAATGTCTATGATCCCCTCATATATTTATAGTGCCATGGGATTTTCCTTTAAGGTTGTATTCCCATCACTACGCTTACGTTGGGGTGTTACGATATCTTCTTCTTTATTTATTTCCCCCTTTCCGCTATGTTTGGTTTATTTCTTTGCTAGAGGGTTGTGCCAAAATCCCTAAAACGGTCCAACTTGTTATACTGTTATTCTTTCATGTGTAATTCGGCCAAAGGAAGGTGTGAGTGCTGCAGGGTGGGATGGGGATGAGTTGGTATATAGAATATTTTTGGGGTTTTCCTTCTGTTAGTTGTGGTTACCGAACATTAAAAATGTATGCACTTGTTTAGTCACAGTTGTTCCTTTTTCTGTATATGATAAAACCTGTATTAAGAAAATAAAGTTATTTGTAAAAAAAAAATGTAGCTGTCTAGTGAAAGAACCACAACGTCAGCAGCATGCTCAAAACCATCACAGACACTGCCCTTTTTTCCATCATACAGTGTTTAGAAACCCCTACCTGCCTTGCTGACCTGTTATTCTATAGTAACCCCTGGTAGTCCTCCTCATGCTATCTGTGAACTAGGTGGTGACATGCAACAAGGGGCATGACCAACACTGGTTTAAGGAGTGCTTCTACAAGCAAGGAGTCAAGTGAGAGAGCTATGACACCAGCAGCCTGCTCAAAGCCATCATAGAGACTGCTCCTATCTTTCATCATACTGTGTCTGGAACCCCCCCCCCCCAGCTTGCTGACTGTTATTTTGTGGTCACCCCCCATAGTCCTCCTCATGCTGCCTGTGAAACAGGAGGTGACATGCAATAAGGAGCATGGCCAGCACAGCTAAATGGAGTTCTGCTGCAAGTTGTGCTCCAAGAAGCAGTACAACATGTCAGCGGCTCCCACAGGAGTGGTGGGAGTCAATCTCATGAGTCTAATGAGGGAGGCTAGTGAGGGAGGATAATTGAGAAGTTTTGGGAGATATGATATTACTTATTGTTTGTACTTGATAGTACAGTACTTAGTTTTTAAGCACATTATTTTAAATTAACAATTTATAGTACTACGCTAAACCAGGGAAAGGCTGAGACAATGGGCCATTATAAGTCAAGCCCTAAAATGTTTCACTTGACTTGTTAGGCCACATAACTTTGAAATGCTTGTTTTTTTATGTAAGTTTTTTTGTGGTATTTTTGTATAGTTGATAGTGCAATGGGAAACCTAAATCTGAACTACAAAATGGTCACTACACTGAAGGTATGTGGCTTTAAAGCAACATGTTCCTTTAATTAAATGGTATTTAAGTACAGTCAACATGTTATCAATATGTCATACAGTGCTGCCTACAACTTCAACTAGCATCTTTATAACACAGACCAGTCTATCTCTTGCCTTATTCAAAGTATTTTATGTCAATATTTTGAAAAGTAATTTGTAACAGCTTGGCTTAGGTACATGAAGATGATTAAATATGTAAAAATTATTAAAAAGGTAACTTTTTCAAATTAGATTTTTGTTAGGCCTAATGCTGTTGATTAGTGATGATATACACCCCAGTCCTGGTCCTGCTGTTTCCAACTTGCAAGGTGCTGACATATTTAACTCAAATAACATGTTTTATGTTCATTGTTAGGCTCATGGCCTGTTTCCCAAGATGGACTTGCTACAAGACTGGGTGAATTGAACAATCCTAATGTTCTGGTAATAACTGAATCTTTCTTATCTTCTAAGATTAAAAACCATAAAGTGGCAATTTCTACCTATAATATATGGAGATCTTACAGGATAAGGGGTGGTGGTATAGTAATCTATTCTCACAAAAATTGTGAAATTAACTTGTTACTTGCTCCAACAAAGGAGAACAATGTTGAGATTCTCCTTTTAGAGGTCTTTTGACAAATGTTTCTTCAGTCTGTTTGATTAGCTGTTATTGTCCTCTCAAAATCCCACTGCACCATTTTGACTGATAATAGAAGACTTTAATGTAAACTGGAGAAACTGCCCCAGTGCGTACTGCCTTGAAGACTTAGCCTCCACTTTGGGGCTGGTGCAATTGGTAATTGAACCTACCAAACTTAGTAGTAAAAGTATTGATTTGTCTACTGTACTTGATTTAATTTTCACTTATCACCCAGAGAGTTATGGAACTGCTGGTGTTCTTTCTAATTCTTTGTCTGATCATCAGTTGGTATATTGCATTAGTAAACACCAAAAGGAGAAGGGAGTGTCCAACTTTAAATATATTAGGTCTTACAAATTCTTTAATTAAATTCAGTTCATGACTGATTTGGAAAATCTTGAATGGGATCACTTACTTTTGATTCTGGATGTGAATAATGCATGTACTTGTCACTCTGCAATAAAGATGCCCCTCTTAGGAAGAGACTCATGCATAATAAAACTTATCTGTGATATTCATCTTCATTAGCTAAATTTCATAATTTACCCAATGAAGCTTGGGAACCAACTAAGTGTTCCTGTCTCTTCTCTGACTGGCAGCTTTACAGGACCTTAAGAAACAGTTATATTAAATTATATTAAATAAATCTGCCATGCTAAACAGAGTTTTCTATCTGCTAAACTGCACAATAGTAAAGACTGTGACCCTGCTGCTTTCAGAAGAACTGTTAGAAGTTTAAATTATTCTTCAACTTCCAATTTACCAAAACACTTTGAATATCAAGGTTTTAGGTAACCAGTTCAAGACTGATCTCCAATGGATTTAACATGCGCTTTTTTTTTCTTCTAGTTATATCTCAGAGTCATTTGATTCTGATTCCTTTTCTTCTTCCTGCTCCAGTTGCCATATTCCCTCCCCCCCACCTGCTATACAAAACATCTTTACTGCACCCTCCCTTCTGCCTCCTACCCTATTCTGTTTAAGCTTTGCATACCATTAACTCTGTGTTATCCTGACAAGGCCCTACTGGGGCTGCAATTGATATTTCTCATGGTGGTAGTCCTCTCTTGTTGTTATAGGAATCCTTTATGTTCTTAACCTTGTAATTGAACCAGTTTACTTGTATAATATCTATGCCTGTAACCTAAATTATTGTAAAGAAATGCATGTCTGTATTGTCTGTTTCTGTCTTATGACGTGGAACCTTTGTAAAAGAGTTCATACTCACAGGTTGTTTCCGAATTTACAAATAAATAAACAAATAAAAAACAGTTTGTCAACAAAATTAGACTCATAGAAAAATAGAATTTGATGGCAGATAAGGACCGCTTGGCCCACCTAGTCTGTCCTTTTCCCTACCTAACAGATAAGCTGCAGATCCTACGTAACCAACAGCCTACTTCCTCCTACCCCTCACTAGAATTGCCTTATGTCTGTCCCATGCATTCTTGAATTCCCCCACTGTTTTTGACTCTACAACCTCCTCAGGAAGGCTGTTCCTTGCATCTACAACCCTCTCTGTGAAGAAATGCTTCCTCACATTACCTCTGAGCCTTCCCTCCATCTTCAAATTGTGCCCCCTTGTTCTTGCACATCTCTTTTTCTGAAAGATGTTACCCTCTTGGACTTTGTTGATTCCCTTGAGGTATTTGAAAGTTTCTATCATGTCCCCCCTCTCCCTCCTTTCCTCGAGGCTATACATCTTAAGCTCCTTTAGTCTTTCTTCATATGTCTTCTGGTGCAGACCCTGCACCATTTTGGTTGCCTTCCTCTGGACAGCTTCCACCCTGTCTATGTCTTTGCTGAGATGGGGTCTCCAGAACTGTACACAGTACTCCAGATGCTGTCTTACCAACTGTCTGTACAGAGGGCCAACAACTTCCTGTTCTCTACTGGTGATGCCTCTCCCTATGCATCCCAGTATCCCCCAGCCCTCCTTACTGCCTTCTCACATTGATGGCCCACCTTTAGGTCATCTGTTATGACTACCCCCAGGTCCCTTTCCATTTTTGTTGTTGTCAGTATCTCACCCCCCATTGTGTACTCTTCCCCTGGGCTTTTGTTTCCCAGGTGCATTACTTTGCACTTCTTTGCATTGAATCTAAGCTGCCATACATTTGACCATTCCTTCAACCTTGCCAAGTACTTTTTCATCCTTTCCACCCCACCTTGCGCATCAACCCTGTTGCAGATCTTTGTGTCATCTGCAAAGAGACATACTTTCCCTTCCAGTCCCTCTGCAATGTCACTTATAAAGACATTAAAAAGGACCAGCCCCAGTACTGAACCCTGTGGTACCCCACTAGTAACCCCCCCTTTCTTCACTGTGGACTCCATTACTATTACCCGCTGTGTCCTGTTGTCCAGCCAGCATTTTACCCAGGTTACAACCCTGGGACCCACTCCCAGGCTGGCTAATTTGTTTATTAATCTTCTGTGTGGGACTAAGTCAAATGCCTTGCTAAAGTCTAGCTAGGCCATGTCCATAGCCTCTCCCTGATCTACTACTTTGGTCACCCAGTCAAAGAAATCTATCAAATTCGTCTGGCATGACCTTCCTGCTGTGAATCTATGCTGCCTTGGGTCCTGTGCCCCTCTGGCCTCTAGGTACTCGACAATTCTTTCCTTCAGAAGTGATTCCATCATTTTCCCTATCACTGAGGTTAAACTAACAGGTCTGTAGTTTCCTGCTTCTGCCCTGCTCCCACCTTTGTGAAGGGGAATCACATCTGCCCTCCTCCAGTCCTCAGGTACCACCCCATCCTCCCATGATTTGTTAAAAGGGTAGTCAGTGGTGTCACTAATTCTACCCTTAGTTCTTTTAGAATTCTGGGATGAATCCCATCAGACCCCATTGCTTTGTCCACCATTAGTTTTAAGAGTTCTTTCAGAACCTTTTCTTCTGTGAATGGGCTGGTATCAACTTCTGTATCCAGAGTGTTTCTCTTGTTTGTTTTAGGTACCTACCCCTCTTCATTTGTAAATACTGAGCAAAAATATTTGTTTAGTATCTCTGCCTTTTCACCGTCACCCTCTGCCCACCCCCTTCCCTTTATTAAGCCTCACTATCCCTCCCTTAGTCTTCCTTTGCTCCCTGATGTACCTAAAAAAGGTTTTATCCCCCTTCTTAACTGAGTTGGCTATCTTTTCCTTGGTTCGAGCCTTGGCTGTTCTGACTGCCTTCCCAGCTTCCTTTTGCTTTAACTGATACAATTCTCTGTCCTGTTCCTTCTGTGATTCCTTGTACTTTCTGAATGCTTTCTTTTTCTCTTGAACCTTCACTGCCACTTCCTTTGAGAACCATAGTGGTTTCTTACATCATTTTGTTTTGTTTATTTGCTTCACACAAAGGCTTGTTACCTCTGTGATGGCAGTTTTTATTATTCCCCATTGTTCTTCCACCCCTCCTTCCTGCCCATTTGCTAGTGCATTCCTTAGGCACTCACCCATTTTGGTAAAGTCAGCTCTCCTGAAGTCCAGTACTTTTGCCTTTGTATGGCTTGACTCTATTGCTGTGTTTATTGTGAACCATGCTGTTCAATGGTCACTAGTTCCCAGATGGCTACCCACTTCTACATCTGTGATCCTCTCTCCATCTCCGTTTGAGAGAACCAGGTATAAGATTGCTCCCTCCCGAGTGGGTTCCAATACTAGTTGTCTAAGGCATGCCCCCTGTAGGGCATCTAGAATAACCCCACTCTTAGAAGTAGCTGCTGCAACTACACTCATTAACATCTGGCATATTCAGATCACCCATCAGCAATATCTCCCCTTTGTCTGCCATTCTAAGTATACTTTCTATCATTTCCTTGTCCATTTCCTCCCCCTGAGAGGAGGGTCTGTATACAACCCCTGTGCAGATTGTGGTGCCATTGCCTGCCTCCAAATTGACCCACAGTGCTTTTTATCCTCCCTGTTTACCCTTTGGTCTGTAGCTTTGATGCCCTTCCCTTATGTAGAGAGCTACTCCTCCTCCTCTTTTACCCTCCATGTCCCTCCTGTAGATAGTGTATCCTGGTATGTTTATGTCCCAGTCATGGTTCTGTGTGTACCATGTGTCTGTGACTGCCACAATATCCAGATGCTCCTCCTCCATCAAGGCCACTATTTCAGGAAGCTTGTTACCCAGACTACGGGCATCGGTACTCATTGCTGTCCATTTTTGGATGGCTTTACCTTCTGTAGCAGTATCCCCTACTGACCTTTCTACCTTGGTCTTTTTCTCATTTAGTACCCTGTTTTGTAGGGGGAGGCTGGAATTTTCCTGCTGCTTATCAGTGCCTCCCCCCTTGACTAGTTTAAAAGCTTGCCAATGAAGCAGTTAAACCGATTGCCCAAAAGACTTGTTCCCTTCCTGGACAGATGCAGACCACCCTGCCAGTATAGGCTGGTGTCCTTTCAGGTGGAACCCCAGTCCCCAATGAAGCCAAACCCCTGTGCTCCACACCATTTTTTCAACAGGTTGTTAAACTGCATGGTGCAAAGTACCCTCTCCTCACCCATGTCACTGACAGGCAGCACCTCTGAGAAGGATACTGTGTGTGCTACTTGTCCTGATAACACTACTCCTGTTATCAGGAAATGTCCACCCCACCCCAGGTTCAGTGGCTAACCCTGGCTCTGGTCCAGGTAAATAATGGCAACTAAAGACATTCTCATTAAACATAGGTAGCATCCTTCCTGAACTTGCTCAACATGAAGCCTGGGCTGTTGCAGTCTGATGGGATGTCATATTCCTCACTGAGACCTGGCTTAAACACGAGATAGCCAGCTCAGCCATCTCCTTACAATGGTTTAACATCTTTAGAGACAACAGAGTACAGAAGCAAGATGGAGGCTGCCTCATCTATCTTAAGCCCAACCTACAAAGCTTCAAACTAGAATTAAAAAATCTTGACAAGTACTGTGTATGCCTGGCTTTTATAATATTGCTGGGGAAAGGTCACAGATCTTTAATCCTCCTATTAGTCTATATCCTCCTGGGTAAGCAACAGTCTGGCCTAGATTGCTTCACTGGGTGGGTACTTTAAACAAATCAACCAAAACTGGGAGTGCATAGTCACTGGTGACTTTAATTTTAACTGGGTTGCTAAGTCCAACTCTGGCTATAGGGACAGGATGGCTAACATTTTCCCATTCTAAATTTCCAAGGAAGGTTGTGTCTCTTCGCAGATGACACAAAACTATGTGGGAGGGTGGATAGTGATAAGAGAATAAGGGAAACTCAGAGAGAACTACAAAAGCTAGAGGGGTCATCAAAGGTCTGGCAGTTAAAGTCAATGCTAAAAATTGCAAGGTAATGCATCTAGGGAAAAAGAACCCCAAGACAGAATATGGGATAGGAGGGGGGAGAGAGACTTAACACTATAGATGAGGAATGGGATCTGGGAATTATCATTAGCAACTCATTTAAGCAATCGAGTCAGTGCAACAAGGTCTATAGCAAGGCTAACAGGATGCTGGGATGTATCAGGAGGGGCAGAAGAAAAGAGATAATACTTTCCCTCTACAAATCCCAGATGAGTCCTCACCTGGAGTACTGTGCCCAGTTCTAGAGTCCTCACCTCAGAAAGGATAAGGATATATTGGAGACACTGCAGCACAGAGTAGCAAAAATGATTCAGGGTCAGCAGGGCAGATCTTATGAGGAGCACCTTAAGGCATTACATATGTACCCACTGGAGACCAGAAAGGAGAAGAGAGATATGATCATACCTCTCAACTGTACCACATTACGAGGAACGTTCCTCATTTTACTTCAGAAAAGGTCCCTGTTCCACATTGTGAGGACTTGTTCCACATTCAGAGTCAACATTTTAAAGCAAATATCCATAGTAAATAATGGAAAAAATAACTTATTCAATTAATAACAGACATTCTCAACATAAATGCAACATTTTAATAGTGTTTTGAGCTTTTTAGGTAAAGATTTTATTAAGTGTTCCACATTTTGCCCATTTGTTCCACATTGTGTCAGGCAATGTTCCACATTTGGGGGACAAAAGGTTGAGAGGTATGGATATGATAGAGACCTTCAAGTTCCTTAAAGGAATTAACAAAGTGAATTGCAGGGAACTACTTAGCCTGAATACCAATTCGCAGACATGTGGACACAAATGGAAATTAACAGGAGGTAGGTTCAGGAGGGATGTGAGGAAGTACTACTTTACATAAAGGATGGTGGAACCTTGGAACAGTCTTTTGGCTGAGGTGGTGGGTGTGAAAACAGTCAGGGGATTCAAGTGGGGCTGGGACATAATGAAGTGATTACCTGGGGTGACAGAACCAGGGAGGAAAATAGAGAGATGACAGGGAGGGTTAGTACCCTATAGCAACAGTAGGTTCTAGGGATTATTGGGAACTTGGGCAGACTGGCTGTATCTCTGGTCTTTTTCTGCCATCATTGTCTATGTTTCTAAATAGTCACAGAACATACCAGAACCAACTATAGAACAGGCACAATAACCCTTATCGACTGGATTTTGGTATTTCATCTTGACAGGGTTAAATCAACCATGGTGCTGCCAGACACCCTTAGTTATCTCTCACTGGTGCTATGTGCGTGGGCAGTTAAACATCCCAAGCACCCTCCCCAACTCATCACTAGCCAGGTCCTTAACAAGAGTATTAGTAAAGCACAAAAATGGGAGCGCATGGCTAGTAACTGGTGCTAGCTATGAAAATGAAGAAAAAACACAGAGATAAGCAGCAACTGGGTGGCAGCAATAAAACAAGTCAGGCAAAGAAGTTTTGGCACAAATGCAAAGTAGCCCACGGCTACTTTCCCCAGCACTTCACCAAAAAGATGTCAAGCATTTTAAATTCATAGGGGAAGACCATGTCCAGAAAATAATAGAGGAGGAGATAGAGTTCATAAATTGGCTCAATGTGAGCAAAGATGGATCTACACCATGAGGGTTTTGCATCCCAATGGTCTGAATGATAGCTTAGATGCTACGGTATTTTTGTAAAATTTCTGTCCTATATTTGCCCTTCCCCTACCCATTGTAATGGATATTTCTTTAAAAGAGCTAACTAAATATTAAAAACTTCTTACAATCATAGTAATAGCGTAATTAAAAAAAACTGATTTATGTATAATCCATTGCAGGTGATGGGACTGGAACCTGCTTTTTGTGGATTTTAAAATGAGATCCATAAGTAACACTTAGGATATAGAGGATGAGCATATTTTTTATATGTGTTATTATACAGTGGTGGGCTTAGAGCCTCTTACCAACACAGCAATTGCTATGATTATAGTGGCTTTTTGTAAAGCCACTTAAATATTAAATAAGATATTTAAATATAAGCACTCTTGGAAGTATCTGGCTTCCTCTTACTTTGTCTTACAGAGATAAATATTACAGTCTGCCTTATATAAATGTATCAGATTAACTTTTGGAGCCTTGTATGCCTAAGAGGTTTTGTGCCTGTACTGCTATGTGCATGCCTTTTATTGACAGCTGTTCAAATAATTTTGTGTGTTCCACTGTCACTTTAAATTGAATGTATTTATGCACTGCCACTTTAAACTCTTAATGAATAAAAGGAGCACAGGTAGCACCCAGGCCACAACCCCTTGAGAAAGGGTCACGAGTTAGACCTGAAGTGCTGGGGAAAGTAGCCGCGGGCTCCTTTGCATCTGTGCCAAAACTTCTTTGCCTGACTTGTTTTATTGCTGCCACCAAGTTGCTGCTTATCTCTGTGGTTTTTTGTTTCCTTAACAAGAGTAAGCTGCCTGATTTCAGGTCCCAAGTGGCCCTGATTGATTGGAGTTTCCTCACTGCTGTACCTGACGTTGACTCAACCCTTGAATTCTTCATTACAGAATTCACCAAAATCTGTGACAAATTTGCACCCCTCAAGAAATGAAAGGTCAGGGGTACACCATCACCCTGTATCACCCTTGAGCTTCTTGTTCTCATGAAAGAGAGGGACAGGCTGTGGTCTATGACTAGGGACACTGGATCTCCGGCTCACCTCCAGAACATAAAGAAGCAAGAAACAAATGCACCAGAGGGATTAGGCTGGCAAAATCTGAGTAGTGCAATGCCTAACAAACTATTAATTGGAGAAATTGGAAAAGATTTTGGGTGAATATTTTGTAGCTTCTTGGCGACGGGGAAAAGCACTCCTGAGAATGCTTATGGTTGATGGGAAAGAGCTCCTAAAACCCTATGAGATAGTCATGAGGTTCAAGATTTTCTTACCTAAATTTTACACACACTATGGGAGAGAATGTTTTTCATACAGGAACCTTTTTCTTGGAAAAACGTATCCCCTCAGCTTAGAAATGTGCCCATCTTTGGTATTTTTAAACATGGTTGGAAAAGATTGCTGTTACAGGAAAAATCTATTTGTAATTGTTATTAGCAGATTTGCATACTGTACATTTGTCTTTCTTGTCTTGTTAATTTTATGAGAACATAGCCTGTATGTTATGCAAATTTTAAAGAAAAAAAATAAAAATGAAGCTTTCACAAATCTGTGTTGTCATCCCCAATATACCGGACAAGCCCACCTTTTGTGACACTGATCATGAATCTAGCCTCTTGGAGGATCCTGACCTAAGGAACCCCACATTCTACTTCAGACCTGTCACAGTCAAAGACACCCTCAAATTTATCAGGAAGGTCCTTCGGAAAACCAGGGTAAAACTGGAGTAGGGGGGAGTCTCTTAATACAGAGCTACTAGCACTGGCTCTGGAGGAACTCTCCTAGCCCATCTCCAAAAGTTTTAATTTCTGTCTGTGGTAGTTATTTATTTATTTATTAAAATGTTTCCTCAGAAAGACACAATGAACAACAAGTTGCTCGTCTCGTGGTGTGACCTGGTTGGGGGGGGGGGGCATGAGGATAGACTACAGAGATTTGATACAATTTTACAAAATACACATGTGATTGCATACAACTAAGAAACACATAGTCTGTATAAGTAAACAATGACTGAATGGAATACTAACAGTTTTGATCTAAAGCAAGCTGGT
This sequence comes from Neoceratodus forsteri, assembly GCA_016271365.2. Taxonomy (NCBI): domain Eukaryota; kingdom Metazoa; phylum Chordata; order Ceratodontiformes; family Ceratodontidae; genus Neoceratodus; species Neoceratodus forsteri. The sequence continues at coordinate 470,503,492 of CM057452.1, read as the reverse complement.
ATTCAGAAGCACAGACAGTACAATTAGCTTCAGTACAACAGAAGTGCAAACATACTACAAGTTCAATAGGAATTTAGGGGCTTTCAGTATTAGTACAGACTAGTGGAGAGTTGAGGGAGGGAGGTGGGAGGGTAGAAATGTAGAAACATAGAATTTGACGGCAGATAAGGACCGCTTGGCCCACCCAGCCTGCCCATTTCCCTACCTACTGGATAAGCTGCAGATCCTAGTTAACCAGCAGCCTACTTCTTCCTACCCCCACCCCCTAGAATGGCCTTATGACTGTCCCATGCATGCTTGAATTCCACCACTGTTTTTGACTCCACAACCTCCTCCAGAAGGCCGTTCCATGCATCCACAACCCTCTCTGTGAAAAAATACTTCCTTAAATTACCTCTGAGCTGCCTCCCTCTATCTTCAAATTGTGCCCCCTTGTTCTTGCACACCTCTTTTTTTGAAAGATGCTACCCTCTTGGACTTTGTTGATTCCCTTGAGGTACTTGAACATTTCTATCATGTCCCCCCTCTCCCTCCTTTCCTCGAGGCTATACATATTAAGCTCCTTTAGTCTCTCTTCATATGTCTTCCGGTGCAGACCCTGCACCGGAAGACATATGACATATAGAAGAAGGGGGAAGAAGGGGAGGGAAGGGAGGTGAGAGGCATGCCAAGATCTAACCCCTTCAGGATGCTGAGGACCCTGCCAGGGGTTGGAACAAGGCAAAGATAGAGGTGGAGTTTAGTACAAAGTAGTGGAAAGAAGGAGGAGGAGGGAGGTGGGAGGGTAGAAGAGGGGGGAGGAAAGGGAGGCGAAGGGAGTTGTGAGGCATACTTCAGAATGCCGAGAACCCTACCAGGGGTCAGAACAGGCAAAGATAGAGGTGAGGGAAGGAAGATAATAGGAGGTACTCTCAGTTCCCTTAGAAATGGAAATCTGTACTGGTCACACCAGTCTTTTAAAGTGGTGACCACTCCTTCTTGGCCAACTAATACCTATCTATATTCTCTCCATACTGTGTAAGGCCTTGAGGGAATTGTGTCAGACCAGCTAGTCACTTACCTTGAACAGTATAGATTACAATGTGCCCAGCAGCATGGCTTTAGGAAACTCCACAGCACTAACACAGCACTGACAGAATACATAAAGTGCTTGCATGAGGTCCATGATAATGGAAGCATGGTTGGAGCCATACATATTGATCTAACAAAGGCCTTTGTCCTGGTCAGTCAGAAGCTTCTGCTCGATAAGCTCCTTTCAAGCAATCAAGCAAGCAAAACTTTATTCCACGGGGTTGGGGCAGCAACATCAAAGGCCTTCTCATTTGCATATTTTATCCAAACCCTGGGAACTGCTAGGAAGCCTACCTCAGAGGAATGGAGGGGTCGAGAGGTCTGGTGAAGAGACAGAAAATCTTGCAGGTAGCATGAGCCCAGTCCATGTAGGGCTTTATAGGTCAGCTAGCTGACCTTGAAAGAGATCTGCAACCTCACCAGTAGCCAGTGCAGTTCATGCAGGACTGGGGTTATATGATAAGGCCTTGCATGACCTGTCAACAACCCAGCCGCAGTGTCCGGCACCAATTGCTGGTGAAGTAGGTTCCCTTCATTTACCCCAAGGTAAAGGGTATTACAGTAACTGAGTCTGGAGGCAACAAAAGTGTGTATCAGTTCGGGCAGGTCTTTGGGTGGGATGAAAGGCTTTATCCAGGTGATATTTCTAAGATGATCAAAGCCAGTGCAAGCAACGTATTTATTTATTTTATTTAAGTCTTTGATAACCAGATAAGCACACTGATCCGTGGGACTGTTTTCAGGCATGACCTGGGCCACAAATATGGCACTACCAAGTTACATACAGATCATCAGGAATACAGCAACACAATAAATACAATACAGTTTACAATATATTGGAGGAAGTCAAAAAAAAAAAAACACATGACAGTTTACAGTTTAGTTCACAGCTAAATGAGGCAAAACAAGTTATAAGAGCAGAGTTAGCAGTTAAGATGGGCGGGAAAGGTACAATGACACCTGAGACTCCAGCATCAGTTCACTGTCAAAAATAATGCCTAGATTCTTCACTCTGCCTGAGGAGGTTAGAGAGAAAGAACCAAACACTAGTCTGGTATCTTCAATGCCCACATCAGTTCCCCGCCATGATCAGGTTTGATCACCAATACTTCTAAAGGTTATTTCCAAATGCTGAAATAAAAAAATAAATAAATAATGATATCAATCAGTGGTAGGATGTACAATGTGAATAACATGGGTGAGAGTATCAAACCCATGGGAACTCCACAGCATAGTGGTATTGGGTGGGAAGAATACATTTCCATCACCACCCTTTGCATCTTACCTGAAAGAAAGGACTCAAACCAGTTGATGACAGTACCAGCGAGTCCACAGAGATCCCACGGATGGCCCAACACCTTCTCATTATCCGTAGTGTCAAACACTGAGGAAAGATCAATCAGAATGAGAACTGACCATTCACCTCACTCTCTCACCCTGAGGAGATCATTCTGCACGTTGACTAGTTCTGCCTCCATAATATGCCCAGATCAGAAACCAGACTACAGTTGCTCATAGATGTCAAAGGCAACTAGATGTGCCTTGAGCTGAATAGTCACTATTGTCTCAATAACCTTCCCTTAAAGGGAAGGTTAGAGACAGGTCTGTAACTCACAAGATAATCCGGGGCTAAAGATGGTTTCTCAAGAGAGGTTTCACCAATGCCCCTTTAAAAGCAATGGGAACACCCCTCCTGAGAGAGAGAGAGCACAGGACTATCTCAGCTAATAATGGGCCCAGAGACCCCACGCATCCCTTTAAGAGACATGTTGGACCCAGATCCAGTTCACAACAAGTTGGCTGCAGCTTTGAGATTATCTCACTAACCTCTTCAACCCGCACCAAGCTGAACTTGCACAAGACATCAGGATTGCTTCTGTTTGTATCAGATCTGACACTGCAGGCCCTATGAGACTCTGCTGTGGAGATAGCCAACTTAATGGAAGACACTTTGTCAGCAAAGAACAGAGCAAACTTGTTGCATTTGGCAGTGAACAATGCTCTTGCTGGCTGGAGACAGGAAACATGGATAAGCCTGTCTACCATCTGGAAGTGCTTAGCTGGTCTGTTCCTTGTTGCAGCAATCTCCCTGGACAGGAACTGTGCCTTCTTATGAGAGATTGCCCTTTGCTACTCAATATAATGAGTCTTCAAAGCCAATCTGCCATCCTCAGAATGGGACCTCCCACAGTGGCATTCTAACATCTAACCTAAGTTCTTCAACTCCCTGAACTCCCACTCAAACTATGGGGATCTCAAGCATGAGGGCCTCGGTCATAAACAAACTGGTGCCACAGAATCGAGTCCCAGTGATAGCCTTGTTACAGAATGCCACTGCTTCCTCTGGTACTGCCACACAAGCCTCCAACACACTCAGTAGGTCCAGTTTCACCATCAGTTCTTCAGGGGTTAGACCCTTTAATTGGCAAAAATGGGCCATCTCCACAGGGGAAGGACTATTGTGGGGGGGCCCCAATGAAAACTTTACTATGCAGTTATCCGACCAAATAATCAGATCAGTCTTGAGGTCATTTATCTTGAGTCCCAGTGAGAATACCAAGTCCAAGGTATGGCCATGAGTATGGATCGCAGAAGCAATTACTTGTGTCAGGCCCAGAAATTCCATCATCCAGAGGAACTCATTACCAAATTATGAGAGTTTATTGTCAACCCAGGCATTGAAGTCCCTAGTCTTGGCCTGTCCAGGGATTCAGTAACCTGGTTTCAAAGCTACCTATCTGAATGAACACAGCATGTGAAAATTGACGATTCCTTGTCTGACACCTGAAATGTATCCATGGGTGTGTCACAGGACTCCATTCTGAGTTCTTTCCTCTTTGGCCTCTTCATTAACTATCTGGTGCCTGCGCGTCAGCTAATGCTCTCCTATATGCAGATGATTCAAGATTCAAGATTTTTTTGTTTAAAACAGGAAAAGGTGTAACAAACCTGTTGAGCTTGCATCCATTTTCAGTAACTTCCTGATAAAACTGGCATGTATAGAAATATGAAATATGGATATTTCTGCTATGAATGAATACATGACAAACCTAAATATACATATACACATCATGTACAAGAGCAAATAAAATAATTTATAAACAGGATAGAGTAGCAGCAAATTTATAACTAAAATATAACTTTAAGATGACTATTGACATGAGTTATAATGGACCATATAATTATCTTTGAACCAACTTTTTATACTTTGCAATGAATGCAGTGGCCCAGCAGCAGGATGTGAATATACAGACAAAGAATTCCAAAGTTTTGAACCATTATATCAAAAAGATCTTAGACTCAAGAGAATGCTTAACATTGGAATCACATTCAGTTCCTAGAGCTGAGCTTAGATTGTTATTAAATTATCAGAAAGTGAACAATTTCTGGAGATAAGGAAGAGTTTTCTTTTGGATACACTTCCAAACCACATTAAGGGTATGAAAAATGCACTTCTGTTCCAAGGGGTGCCAACCAAAAGACAGTAAAAGATCACAATGGTGAGTATGAAGAGGAAATTGGAGAACAATCCATATAAGTTTGTAATAAACTATGTCAAGCAATGAAAGACAAAAAACATGGTCCCCAAAAACAACCACAGAGCTGTAATCTATTAAGGGAAGAATCATTGACTGTACCAATGTTAATCTTTCTTCATAAGAGAAACAACCTTTGTGTTGGTACAAAAACCCCTATTCAGGTATATACCTTCTTAGCAACAGTCATAATATAGAGATCCCATTTAAAACACTCACCAAGCCAAAGACCTAGACCCTATACAACAAGGTGGCCCGCTTTGCCACCTCATCCCATGCCAGAAGCCATCACTGTGGGGCGTTGGCAAAGCTTAACTGGCCATCTTTCGAATCTCATCTCAGTTACTCTGTACTCTGCCTGACGAAGAAGATAATTAGCCCTTCATCTCCTCTGAGTCTTGGGGACTTCTCACAGCAAAAATAAACCAGCGCAGCCTTAGATCCTTGGGCCACATGCTACTGGAGGTCCCCAAGGTCAGGACTAAAGCAGGACAAAAATCATTCTCTCATACTGCCCCTTCCTTGTGGAATAATCTCCCTGTGGAGATAAGAGACACCCCATCTTTGCCGTGTTTCCGCACAAGACTCAAGACCCATTTTCTATCAACAAGCATATGCCATTGCCTCCGCCCTTGACACTACTGCAGTGACCTCTGCAGACTGTTCACCTAACTATAAGCGTTAGCCCTAACAATGTTGCACTATCTCTTTCCTCCCCCAATCTGAACCTATTAACGCTCCTGAACTATGTTACCTTGGGAATCTACAGTACTGTCTTAATAATGTCTCTGTCAATGGATTATGTAATGAACAACACTGACCATGCAGATATATCAATCCTGTTTAACAACTATGTGTAAATAGTCGAATACGGTTTGCCCTTAAACTATGTCACCTGACCTAAGGAATCTAGAGTACTGTCTCACCAATGTCTCTATCAATGGATGATGTAATGAACAACACTGACCAATCAGATATACCAAACCTATGTCATGTCTGCTATGTGTAAACAGCTGAATACTGTATGCCCATGTTAACCTGTACTCCCATATGTTTTCTACTGTATGTTATCTCTTACTGTTATTCCCGGGTTGCCCCTGAAAAAGGGACCTTCGGGGCCCAGTGGGCTTACCCGGTCATCAAAATTCAATAAATAAATAAATATTTAATTTATAATATGAACTTTCTCAAGAACAGAGTTACTGTGGTTTATTGTATTTAAGTTAAAACAAGTTTTTAATCGATGGGGAGTACCAAACTGCGTAACCTGTTTTTTTTTCCTCATGCAACACTAGTAAACTGTGATGAAAAAAATGTCTGGACATCATTAAATGCCAGTTGTAAGCTTTCCAATAAATTTTGGTTCCATCTGTAAATAATTGTGTCATTAGTGTAAAGATGTAAAGCCACATTTTTCTGAGTTATTTTTAAATCATTAACAAATACATTAAAAAGTTGTGGGCCCAAAACAGAGTCATTAGGAACACCATTACTTACAGAGACGATACTGAAGTGTGCACCTTTAAATTAAATCACTTGATGCTGATCAAGTAAATTGCTTTTGAAACAACTATAAAAGTTTTGAGTTGCGGCCTGAAAAACTAAATTTGAATAATAACTGTTTGTGATTTATAGTGTCAAAGGCCTTGGAGAAGTCTATTAAAATATCCCTGGCTGTGGAACCACTATCAATCACTACCTGTTGGGCATTAGTTAATTTGATCAAAGCTAACTGAGTGCTATGAAGGGGTCTAAAACCAAACTGAAATTGAGTAAGGTAGTGCATGTGGTTATTTTAGTTTAAGAATCTGCTGAGTTGTTTTTCTACAAGCTTCTCCAAGACTTTTGATACAACAGAAAGAAGAAAAATGGGTTGGTAATTTGAAAATAAAGTGTTACTGCCAGACATATAGACTGGCATAACATTAGCCAGCTTCCACGATTCTGGAAATCACCAGATGAAACTGGCAAGTTAAAAAGATATGCTAAAGGATAACAGATTACTGGCACACTGTATTTCAGGAACCTTGGGCTTATACCATCTGGGCCTTCAGATTTACTTAGGTTCAGTTTCAACCGTGTAGTACACACTTTGTCAACAGAGAAGGGAGTGAGCTGCTGAGAGCAGCCACAGCTTCCTTAAATCAAGGAGGTTATTGTCTAGACTACGCTGAACTGAATTATCACTTTTTGGACCGGTGTAAGTAACTAGTATTGATTCTGTTTTTGGGGTTGATTTTTCTTAGTTTTAACTTTAATTTGCCAGGGAGGAACTGTAGCTGGGAGATATTTGCAGTCATTTATGACTAGAACTGTTACTTAACCTCTGTGAAATAGGTGCCTGAAAGGAAGGAAGGCACTCCCCAGGATGGAGGGTCAGAGTTGTAGCTGATTGTTTCTGGATTGCATAGATTTACTCCCACCCACACTACTCCTCACCCCACCCACCCCAAGCACATAACTTCCTTTATAGCAGGGGTTCTGACATCACTTCCCCAAAACTGCTAACAACATACACCTGTTCATATTCTTAAAGGCACAGCACACTGAATAGGGGGTAGAGAGACTCACAAGCTTGCACACACTAAAACAAGAACAGAAACAAAAACAAAAGAAAAGCATCTGTAACAGGAAGGGGCACAGACATGTGAGGAGTGGTGCAATGCACTGGCTGTGGAGCAGCAATCTTCCGGGGAACATTCTGGAGACTGCGTTGCAACCCTATTTGCAGGAACCTCTCTGGTCTGAAGGAGGAGGTTGTTCATCTCCATGCTGACCTGGCAAGGATTCAGGAAACCTGCTCCCCCACCCAAGGACCACCCAGGCCACAGCCACTACCTCAGAGGTTGCCAAGAAAGAGGAGTGGTTAGACCACGGTGGGCTCAGGGTGGGTGAGGGTGGTGGAACAGAGGCACATCCCTCCAGTTGTGCCTCTCTACAATTCACTCACCACTCTGACAGAGCATGGTTCCTCTATAGAGGCACCCACAGTGAAGACCAAGGAGGATACTGGGAACCTCCACAATGGAGACCCACAGGAGGATGGCACAGGACCCCACAGGGGAAGTAAACAACTCCTGGTGGGGGATTCAATTTTTAAGGGGTAGAACTGTGGGAGGGAGTGGAAAGGGAGGTAAGGTGCCTGCCTGGCACCATGGCTTGGAGGGACAGGAAACGAATCCTCAGGATTGTGGGAGCAGCTGCAAGGGGGAGTGAGCTGGATGTTGTAATCCACCTAGAGATAAATGACCTGGCTGAGAATGGGATCAGAGCAGAGCAACAGGAGTTTGTGGAGTTGGGAAGGGGCCTTAGACAAGTAGCACACACAGTAACTTTCTCAGAAGTGCTACCTGTCTATGGCATGGATGAGACTAGGTACTCCACACCATGGGATTCAATGACTGGTTGAAAAACTGGTGCAGAGCTCAGGGATTTGGCTTCATCGGGACTGTGGCTCCACCTGGAGGATGCAGGCCTACAGGCATGATGGTCTGCATCTATCCAGGAGGGGAACCAGGATCCTAGGTGATAGGTTTAAATGCTTCATTGGCAAGCATTTAAACTAGCCAAGAAGAGGAGACACTGAAAAGGAGAAGGGAAATCCTAGCCTCCCCTCAAAAAATCAGGGTAGTTAGTGAGGTAAACACCAAGACAGAGCAGTCGATAGGGAGAAGGGCAGGGGTACATGGAGAAAAAGACAAAAGCAGTAAGGACAGGGATGGGGCAAAAAGAAATAAAACCATAAAAATGGAGAGTAATGAGTACCAATACCCGTAGTCTAGGCAGTCACAGAAACATGGTACACAGAGAACCATGACTGGGATGTCAACATACCAGGATACACAATATACAGGAGGGACAGGGAGGGAAGAAGAGGAGGAGGAGGAGTAGCTCTCTATGTAAGGGAAGGGATCAAAGCAACAGAACTAAAGGGTAAACAGGGAGGACAGAAGGCACTGTGGGTCACCCTGGAGACTGGAAATGGCTCCACAATCTGCACAGGGGTTGTATACAGACCCCCATCTCAGGGGGGAGGAAATGGACAAGGAAATGATAGAAGGCATCCTTGGGATGGCAGAGAAAGGGGAAATATTGCTGATGGTGGACCTGAATATGCCAGATGTTAATTGGGCACCTTTGCCACAGCCACATCCAAGAGCAGCACCATTCTCGCATGTCTCAGACAGCTAGTTTTGGAACCCACTCAGGAGGTAGCAATCATAGACCTGGTACTCTCAAATGTGGATGGAGACAGGATCTCTGATCTTGAAGTGGGTAGCTATCTGGAAACAAGTGACCACCAAACAGTGTGGTTCACGATAAACTTAGCTGTAGTCAAGCCACACAAAAGTGAAGGTACTGGACTTCAGGAGGGCTGATTTTGTCAAAATGGGAGAGTGCCTCAGAAAAGCACTAGCAAACAGGCAAGAAGGTGGGGTGGAGCAACAATGGGGAAACAGCAAAACCACCACCACAGAGGAAACAAACCTTTGGGTGAAGCAAATAAACAAATCAAAATGAAAGAAAGAAACACTATGGTTCTCAAAAGAAGTGGCGGGAAAGGTAAGGGAGAAAAAGATAGCATTCAGGAAGAATAAGGAAACACAGAAGGAGCAGGACAGTACCAGTTAAAGCAGAAGGAAGTGGGGAAGACAGTCAGAATAGCAAAGGCCCAAACCAAGGAAAAAATAGCCAACTTGGTTAAGAAAGGGGATCAAATCTTTTATAGGTACATTATGGAGCAAATAAAGACTAAGGTAGGGATACTGAGGCTGAATAAAGAGGAAGGTGGTTGGGCAGAGAGTGACAGTGAAAAAGCAGGGACACTGAATGAATAATTCTGCTCAGTATTCACAATGGAAAAGTAGGGGAAAATACCTAATCCAGTCAATAGAAGCACTCTGGATAGGGGGGTTGATATTAGTCCTTTCACAGAAGAAAGGATTTTGAAAGAACTCTTAAAACTGAAGGTGGATAAAGCAATGGGGCCTGATGGGATTCACCCCAGAATTCTAAAAGAACTAAGGGAAGAACTAGTAACACCACTGACTACCCTTTTTAATAAATCATGGGAGGATGGTGTGGTACCTGAGGACTGGAGGAGGGTGGATGTGATTCCCCTTCACAAAAGTGGGAGCAAGACGGAGGCAGGAAATTATAGACCTGTCAGTTTGACCTCAGTGGTAGGGAAAATGATGGAATCACTTCTGAAGAAAAGAATTGTTGAGTACCTAGAGGTCAGTGTGGCACAGGACCCAAGGCAGTATGGATTCACAGCAAGAAGGTCATGTCAAACAAATCTAATTGATTTCTTTGACTGGGTGACCAAAGTAGTAGACCAGGGAGGGGCTGTGGACATGGCCTACCTAGACTTTAGCAAGGCATTTGGCACAGTCCCACACAAAAGATTAATATACAAGTTAGCCAGCCTGGGAGTGGATCCCAAGATGATAGCCTGGGTAAAGAATTGACTGGAGAACAGGACACAGAGGGTAATAGTAAATGGAGTCCACTCTGAAGAAAGGGGGGTTACTAGTGGGGTACCGCAGGGTTCAGTATTAGGACCGGTCCTCTTCAATGTCTTTACAAGTGACATTGCAGAGGTACTGGAAGGAAAAGTATGTCTCTTTGCAGATGACACAAAGAGCTGCAACAGAGTTGATGCACAAGGTGGGGTGGAAAGGATGAGAAGGGACTTGGCAAGGTTAGAGGAATGGTAAAATGTATGGCAGCTTAGATTCAATGCAAGAAGTGCAAGGTAATACACCTGGGAAACAAAAACCCAGGGAAAGAGTACACAGTGGGGGGTGAGATACTAACAACAATGAAAATGGAAAGGGATCTGGGGTAGTCATATCAGATGACTTAAAGGTGGGCAAGCAATATGAGAGGACAGTAAGGAGGGCTGGGGGATACTGGGATGCATAGGGAGAGGCATCATCAGTAGAAAACAGGAAGTTGTTATCCCTCTGTACAGACAGCTGGTGAGAACCCATCTGGAGTACTGTGTGCAGTTCTGGAGACCCAGTCTTCGCAAGGACATAGACAAGATGGAAGCTGTCCAGAGGAGGGCAACTAAAATGGTGCGGGGTCTGCGCCAGAAGACATATGAAGAGAGACTAAAGGAGCTTAATATGTATAGCCTCGAGGAAAGGAGGGGGGACATGATAGAAACTTTCAAGTACCTCAAGGGAATCAACAAAGTCCAAGAGGGTAGCATCTTTCAAAAAAAGAGGTGTGCAAGAACAAGGGAGCACAATTTGAAGATGGGGGGGGTGGCTCAGAGGTAATGTAAGAAAGTATTTTTTCACAGACACGGTTGTGGGTGCATGGAACGGTCTTCCGTAGGAGGTTGTGGAGTCAAAAACAGTGGTTGAATTCAAGCATGCATGGGACAGTCATAAGGCAATTCTAGGGGGTTGGGGTAGAAAGAAGTAGGCTGCTGGTTAACTAGGATCTGCAGCTTATCCATTAGGTAGGGAAATGGGCAGACTGGGTGGGCCAAGCGGTCCTTATCTGCCGTCAAATTCTATGTTTCTATGTTGGCATTAAGCCTCATGAGGCTCTGAGGTAATGCCTCAGTTTAGAAGGTTTTAAACTGTGGGAATAGGTGTTAGCTTTGGTAATACTGAAGCTCCAGTAAATCCTGTAGCATTCACCAAATGACACCAGATGGCATTGCTCTTTTGGTGTGATGTGCAGGGGGGCTTGAGCATTGAAGGGCAGTTCAGGAGGGTCAACGGGCTGAGGGAGCAATCGGTATCCAGGGGAAGAGTGTTAACTCCAGGCTCAACATGTGCAGTCACTGGACACATTAAAATAGGTATGTGGGCCAGCAGAATTAGTAGTGATATTGCCACTGGCCTCTCAAGGAGTAGGTCCAGTAAAGAAGGCAAGAGACGTATTGTCGGGGCAGTTTTCTATGGGCCAAAATCCAACCTAGTTACAGGGCCTGACACAAGTTATCTTTAAATGTTGTTGTATTAGGACAGCTACTGCAGGGTAGAAATAGGTCCTACAATTGAGAGTTAGGGTCTACCCAGGTAAAGAGTGAGCAGTAGGATAGAAATGTGCAGGACTCCAGTAACTCCTAGTAAAACAGTCTGCCAAGCTACATGTAGTTGTTTAACAGTTTAAGACCATCAAGGCAGGGCATGTACGGTATGCTTAGGATGCACTGGTAGTCTAAAGCACTAGGACAAATAGTATACCATAATTCACTTAGCAAATTGAGAGGTAGAGCAACACAGAGTAACCACAGTTACATCTAGCTAGTAACTTATGTTCACCCATATAGGGTGTATGCAGTGTGCTCAGGGTGAGCAGGTAAAACCTAGCATCAATATAAGTAATTTTCCCAGATTTACTTAGCAAATTGAGATGTTAAAACCATCCTGAGGACTAGAGGGCCATTTTGGCTTTGCCTATTGATACAGTTATAGAGACTTTCTTGTTCCAGTATGTGGTGGTTTCATAGCAACTTTAAAGGAGATCTACATTGAATCTATAAGTCATTTTTCCATTAGAAGCTGTTTTTTTAAATTCTGGTTCAAATTCTGTTATTGCCCTAGCTATCCAGTCTTTTTAGTTATCCTCATGGGTGTTTCTGATTAACATGCTGCTGTTAAGAACCATTTTAGAACTGTATGATGTAGTTTGTGTCCCTGGTCTACTCTTCTATTGTTAGTACAATGCATCCATGTTCTTCTACTATAGAACTCTGTGGCCAAGTGGGACATAAACTACATCATACAGTTCTAAAATGGTGCTTACCACCAGATTCTAAAGCAGAAACACCCACTGAGGTTACTAAAAAACCTGTAGAGATGAAACAATAACAGCATTTTAACCAGTATTTAAAAAAACAGCTTCCACTGGGAAAAATTACTTATTGGTTCAGTGCATGTTCTCCTTTAAGCATATATACACAATAGATAGGCACACTACGTAACTCCTTGAAGCTGAGTAACATTAGTTAGGCAAACAGCAGCAAACTCAGTATTGACTGTCTAATTACTCACAGCACAACCCATCTCTGCTAAGTTCAGTTTGATCATGGACAGTACTCACATGCAGAATCTTAAATATGTTGGAGCAGTGAAGGGCAGCATGGCTGGCTGCTGACTCTTCTCCAAGGCTGACTCCTGGCATAGAGCATGGCATGGAAATAGAGACATAAATTTATCAGCTGCATTACCTTCTTAATTAAAAATGTCATCTATTGTCTAAGCTTCAGCTATGGGCAATTTATACATATCTATTAACACTATCTCTAAACAGTCCAATTTAATGGGTTCATGAAGAATCATGCTATTATTTTTTCTATCCTTAACTAGGGAGTCCACTTGCCACTTGTATCCTCCATTCCCACTTTCCTTCTAGCCCATGTATTTCTCTTTCTACCTATGGAAAGTCACTGAAAATTCTTAAATGAAAAGTCTTGAAATTGATTTCTGTAATGATTAGTCTAATTCTTTGGGCCCCTTTCTTTTTTTTTTTTTACCTATACTTTATCCACCTTGAGTCACCAGACTGCCTACCTTATCTCGTCAGGCATCCCCTCAGGTCTCCAGCAGCCACCTCCGGGAATCCACCGGCCCCTCCTATTGTGGTCCCGTGGTTTACCCCCACGGCTTACCCCCACACGGCTGGGTGGAGGGGAGCTCACCCCGTAGCTCAACTTCCCAGTACCAGGATCCAGTGTACCGCACATCCACAGAGTCAAACCGTTCTCCCTGCTTGAGATGGCCATCAAGCCACCACGTCTGATGCTCACCTTTTTCCACCTTTTCTCCCACCCATTCCCCAATGTCTGTGGTGCCCAAGGACCTGAACGCGCTCATTTGCATGCCCCCTGATCCTGACATCTGCCACAGTACATCCCCACAGATCCTGCCAGTGCACCAGCAATCCTCAGCCGTCACCAGGGGCCGCCCGAGCACCAGCAGCAATACTCCCCCCCCCCCAGAGAAGGAGAACAGTCATATGGATGCTTAATCCTTCTCCTCCCCTGCTGACCCCCGATGACCCTGGCTCACTCCCAAACCCGGGTCACTGGCATAGAGCGAGGTGTGGCGTCCACTCAGGGCCCCTTTCTTAACTCAAAAAGTGATGACTACTTTTACTTCTGACATTTTTCTTCTCCCAATTCATCAGGTGTGAGTTGTATCCTGCCAGCGCTTTCTTTTTTTTTTTTTTTTACTTTTTATTTTCAGAATTTTCAAAATAGATTACCTATATTGAAATAAAAAAGTTTGGTTCAAAACATTAGGGGTTCACAATACAGCAACATCATAATTAGCATATGTACACTTCTCATCCATAATTACATCATTGGGAATGAATTTCTTAATATACAGTCAGGAAATATAGCATATGGTTGCATAAAAAGAACTATTGCTTGGTCTCCCTGGATGCCGAGAAGGCATTTGATCGGGTTAACTGGACTTTTCCTTTTCAAGCCCTCAAGGCATTTGGATTCCTATCCATGTTCATAGATTGGATCAGGGCAATTTACCGCTCTCCTACAGCGAGGATTTCAGGGAATGAAACCTTCTCCAAGTCCTTCACACTGCGGTCAGGAACGAGGCAGGGATGCCCTCTCTCTTCATTACTTTTCAGTCTTTACCTGGAACCCCTTATTCAGCATATTCTCAATAATGAAGGGATACAAGGTATTCCCATTAGGAATGAGGTAGTGAAAGTCCCTTAGGACTTTCTGAGCCTTGTTAGGGTCTGAGAATAAGTAGGTTTTCCTAAGGTACAGTATCCTCAACCTAGCCAGAAGCTGGAGGTAATGGGTTACTCCTAACTCCCATAGGCTGATCTGAAGAGCATCTAATGTTTTATGTTGCTGCCTTATGGTGAAGCTGATATCAGAGAAGATGTAGGTCACCATACCATCTGGTGTCAGGATGGTTCCCTTTCTTCTGGTGTGATCAAGCACATGCGGTCTGGTAGCTGTGATCAAGACTGTCCACAGAAGCTCCAGATTTGAATGCCATTTCCAGTAGCAATACAATATGTTTTAATAGGTTATCTTCCATGTCAAGATTTAGCAGGGTTTTAAAGCAGTCCAAATTGAAGGTCTAGAAATTGCTCCCTCTTTACCTCTGAAACTCCCGGGATCCAGAGGTTCACAGAATGCACCCCATTTTTACAGGTTCTCCAAATGGAGCCTAAGCATTTTATTTCCACAGACCATTCCCAATGTCACTGCAGCCGATTTCCCAACCATGTCTAAGGTGCTTTTCAGCTCTGCTTGGAGGCAGTCCATCTTGGTTTCCACTGTGAGTATTCAAGTATTAAAGAGTCAAATTTTTTGTTCAGATCTTCCTGTTTATTTGAAATCTTTCTTTAAATCCTGCACTGTTGAAAGCAAGGCCGCATTCATAGGTTCTTTGTCCTGACTGGTAAGTGCAGTTGCTCCACCCTTTGGTGCTCCGATCTGCAACATGCCTCTTTTTGAGGGGAACTTGCTGTTGATTCTTGTGTAGGCTCTACATCTTGTTGGTAGGTTGATCTGATATCAAGAAGAGGGGATCTATCTGATGATGGCTACAAAATACTGATATAAATCTGTCTGAAGGGTAAAACTCCTATTTGTTCATGCACCAATGTAGAACAATGCAAAAAGCATCCTTCTCATTGGCTGCTAGTTCCGCCCCTTCATCCCTCCCTGCCAACCCTTTCAATCATGTTCTTTTGGGAGGGCCTTATCATCTTTATTACCTTTTTGTGGTCTCCTCTACTTTTATTTTGGGGGGAAATGCCATAAAACACTAAACCTAGTTACTCTAATGTGTCTCATTTGTCCATGAATTCTATTATTATGCCTTTAGAGTTAAGTGTTATGAAAACTGGCTTTTTGCTTTCAAAATTCTTAATCCTTACAGCATATTAGACAAATTTGAAGAACAACCTACTGTATATGGTTTACCAATGTGTGCAGCATTGCAGTGCTTTGAACATTGTTTATATGTTATGAAATTCAAATTTAAAACAATTTAAATTGCACTTTCTGCCATGACCGAATTGTTATTCAGCTTTATTTATTAAAACACTTCTGGATAAATCCCAAAGGTGGTTTGCCTGATTAAAGAGGCAGACCTATTTGTTCCAGTCCCCTAACCAATGAAGGTGACTCAGTGGCTGGGCAAGAAAGGATAATGGGGGGGGGGGGGATTTGAAAAGAGGAAGGGATGACATCACAAATAAGGGGCACAGCCTAATAAGGGGACAGGTAGTTTGACTGGACAGAGAAAAGAGAGAGAGAGAGGTGGGGAATAGAGGTTTAAAAGGGGCTACTTAGAGCAGTCTCCTTCACAATTTTTGCTAGCTATTGCATTTCAGTAATTAGCACGTCATTTGGCAGATTTTGTTTAGAATTCTAGTTTGAATCCATTTTTGTTCCAGTTTTGTTCCATTTTTGTTTCAGTTTTATTCCAGTTTTATTCCAGTTTGGGTTTTTTGTTACAGTTTCATTTTAGAAGACTTGGTGAGACAGTTAAAAACTACACTGGTAATATCAACCTGCTTTTTCAATGCTTGTGAGCTTTTGAAAAATGCAGGATGCATGATGTTAAAAAAATGGTGGCTTAAATTCATTTAAAAAACAGGCTTCTCTGAATTTGCAGATTTCAATGTTAGGAGCCGATACAATTTCGAGGGAGTTTTGTTAAGGAGCAGTAAACCGAGTGCATCAGAGTTAAACAAAGCCACGGAGCTGAATGCCAGACTTTTTTGTGCTACAGTAATTATTTGATGCTGAAATGGAGCTTTGGGCTGGATGCACACAGAAGGGGGTGATTGGTTTTGATTTAGGGCTTCACAGGGTGTTTTCTGTCTGGGGAGATGGATCGCGTGGATAGCAGCACTGCATACTTAGGGACACAGCAATTTTCCCTGAGGGCTTACATGGAGAGAAGTTTCTTAAGAGGTGCACACCAGGAGAAGTCTGTAGCATAAGCCCATTTGCTTAGGCATAGCTGCACTGTGGGAATTGGCCTGCAAGTGAACGAGTTGGTGGCAGGTGCTGGGGTGTTGTGTGAAAATTTTTTTTAGTTAGATGGGATAGTCGAGAGAAGGCACCAAAAACAGAGAAGAAAAAGAAAAGGGGACTGTGCAGCAGGCATGGTCAGCATCTGTTTTAAGGGCAATTTAAGGGCACTGAGCTGACAAAAGGAGGGGCAGCATTGAGAGACAGGGAGCAATGGACCTCATGACCAGAGAGCCTGTTTCAGTTTGCATTTGGGACTGGATTAAAAAAAAAAAAGGCACAAGAGAATGGAGAGTGGATAGAAATGACAGAAAGTTGTGGAGCATCTAAAGTGGGGATGCCATATGGTGGACTGCCATTGCAGAACAGGGCTGTGCCACATGGTAGCTGCCATTTTGTTCTCACCAGCTGACTGCGTGATGGCCGCCATTTTAGATAAGGGGTAAAAGGCTGTAATACCATCTTGGAATATGAGGGTGGCATGCATGGCAGGCCCCATTGGTGGCATACTCTCTTTTTTTGGCTATTTAATATACTGCTTGCTTCTTTTCAAATATAGGGAGACTATGGTTATATATAGCATTAAAAAAAATGGAAGGCAATACAAAACCATAGAGCAGGTTTAGAGCTGCCTGCCTGTTACCAGAGCAAGTTATTTATTAACAGAATGCTTGCTTACTTTACTACATAACAGGAGTCTAACTGGGGGACAATGAGGGACAGCTGTTTTGTCCAAAGGGGTTAACCAACTTTACGAATGAAGATAAGCAAGAAGGCTGGTTTGATTTACTTGTATTCCATCAGTTTCAAGAAAAAAGAAAAGGAAAGGAAAATGTTCAGTGGATAATTAAAAAAAAATATATATAGAAATATATCTAACAACAGACAGTAGCAACAGGTGATGATTAAGAAGGATATAGGGAGAACTGTGGGTGTTTATGAATATGGTCTTAAAAACAAGAACAAAAACACATTTCTTTCTGTTTTATAATCCTACACAGCAAAAGAATAAAAAGAATATATATTATTAACACAGTGAATAACTGTTTTTGTCTTTATTTTAATTGCAGCTATCATGGACCAAAACGATGGCACCTAGAAAGAACAAGTTTACCAATGAGGAAGTGGCATGAGCGCTGATGGAGCTGGTGGAGAAGGCCAATAAAATCCCTGTGGCAGTGGACAATGACCAGGCTGAGCATGGGGAAACCACAAGGCAGGCAAGGGGAAGGGAGGAAAGAGCAAGAAGTCTTTAAGGACCCCATGGGTCCCGGAGCTCATGGCTTCAGTCTCCCCACAACTGCCAAGGCCCACAACCCCTCTTCTGCCTCCTACACCAATACCACAACCATAGCCAGAACCAATACTGGAACCTCAACCTGTGCCATCACTGCCACAGGCCCCCATAGGTGTGCTTGCACCCCAGCTCCTCCTCAGGTGCCTCTCCCACCAGACAATGAACCACAAAAGGTACCATCCATATCGATACCAGCCCCGGTACCAGAGCCAGCAAAACCAGGTAATGTTGACTTATCGGTGGAAAGCAGTATAAAGGAATATGTTGAGCAAATGTTAGGGACCATGGGTGAAAAGACCTGGAACTGCTGGAGAGATGGTCAGGGGCATGACAGGTAAGGTTTAGGACAAAGAAGTACAAAATCATGCATGTGGGTAACAGGAACCCAGGGTGTGCTACCTTTTTGGGGGGAGCTGCTGGCAGTAACTAAGAAGGAGAGGGACTTGGGGGTCATAATCACAGATGACTTGAAGGCCGCTAGGCAGATGGCAAAGGTGGTGGGAAAAGTCAGTGGAATGTTGGGGTGTATTGGAAGGGGAATCACAAGCCAAAGGAGGAAGATAATAGTTCCACTGTACAAGACCCTGGTGAAACCTCACCTTGAATACTGTGTACAGTTTTGAAGACCATGCTTTCAAAAGGACATTGACAAAATAGAGATGGTGTAAAGGATGATTACCAAAATGGTGAAGGGATTACATCACAAGCCTTGTGAGGAGAGTGTGAGGGACCTCAATTTGTACATGCTGAAACAAAGGAAGGAGAGAGGTGACAGGATAGAAACATTCAGGCACTCTGGATTATTCCTATTTCTCACCATACCATTCCACTTCCAGCTGGATAGATCTGTGGATGACCTCTCCCTCTGCTTTGCAAATCAATCAATCGCTCAATCATTCAATCAAAATCTTTAGTTAACCAGACGAGCATCATTGAGCAAGCTCATTTTCAAGATGGACCTGGACATGAAACAAAATACGTTATAGGACACAGAGGTTACAGCAATACCAACCAATGCAAAATTTAGCTGGAGACAGTACAATTAGCAATAAGATTAACAATAAGAGCAAGAAGGCATAGAACATCATCACAGCAAAAGGTCCCCAAAAAAATATAAGCATTTCCGTAGATATAGACAATATTTATACTGTAGACCTGAATCAGACCAGAGGACAGGAAGAGTGCATTCATAAGTTAGATGTTGAAATAGGGTGGGTGAACAGGAGAAGAGGAGGGGGAGTGGATGAGGGATGATTATACAAGGGTAGGGGAAGTAGGGAGGGGGAGAGGATGAGGGAAGAGAGCTCACTGTAATGATGAGACCCCATTTGAGACCATCAGGAAAAGTGCAGCCTAAAAGTGCAAGATTGGATAGCATACGTTCTCCAAGGTGGGGGTAGTAAGGGTCATTTGATAGTGTGCAGTCTACTCGAAGAGGGTAGTCAGAGTTGTTTAATAGTGAGTGCTCAGTGCTCTCCAACATATTACCTCCACAAACCATATAAAAACTACAAACAGGTATCTGCCTCTATCTCTGAAATCAAACAAAGGTGCAGAGAACAATGCGGAGCAAGACACTGCAGCACAGGAGCTAGCACAACAAAACTCACCCAAAACAGGAACCAAAACAAAAAAGCAAAAAGGAAATCCAAAAAACTGTGATAACAGTTCTGCTAAAGGAGGGGAAATACTTGACCTTTCCAGGAAGCTATAGGCCCATTTTGCTCATAAATGCAGATGCCAAGATTCTTGCCAAAACATTGGCAACCTGGTTGGAAGTGGTCCTCCCCAACCTTATACATCCCTCTCAGATAAGTTTTGCGAAGAGACACCTGAGCTCTGACTGCCATAGGGCAGTCCTCTTCCTAATACATTGTGCATCTTCTACCCCTAATCCAGCCACTGTGGTGGCTATTTAAAAAAGCTGTTGACTCAGTGGAGTGGGTGTACCTGTATGCAATACTGCAGAAGACAGGACTTGGCCCACAGCTTGGGGCTTGGATCTAAGCACTGTATGTGCAACCAGCAGAAAGGGTACTCTCAAACTCCCTTCTTTCATTCCCCTTCAGTCTGCATCAAGGGACACACCAGGGATGCACCCTCTCCCCTATGCTTTTTGTCCTGGCCATGGAGCCTATGGCTATAACCCCGCAGCACCACTTGGACTTGCTGGGTATCCCTGTGGGATATTTGGACATCTGCACTCTCCTCTATGCTGATGACTGTCTAGTGGTGCTGCGGGACACCCTAGATAGCTTCCCTGCTGTCCTGTACATTCGTGGTGCTTTCCAGGCAATTCTGGTTTTATGACCAACCACAGTATGACAGTTATACTCCCCATCCTTGCTCTGTGCACCCAGGAGTCTGTAGTCCCCTTTGGGCTGCACTGGTTACCTAAGGGAATTTATTTTTATTTATTTATTTTTATTTATTTAGTTTTTGTTGACCAGGTAAGTGCACTAGACAAATCCTGCCTATTTTCAGGCACGACCCGGGGGAGGGGGATACAGATGAATGCCAACTGACCTTGAACCAGATTAAGCTGTTGGTACTTTTTCAGTGAATGCGGGAAATTTGGCCAGGACACCAGGGAAATTCCCCTACTCTGTCGGTAGAGGGCGCTGTGACTTTGTGCAATGAGGTCAGTGTGAGCTGGGACATCGAGGAGTGTGGACGTGCAGAAGGCCGAGGTGCTGATTACCTCCTCGGCCTTCCTTCTGCTGCCTGTGATTGTCATGGCATCTGAAGGCTCTTCGGAAGGGGATTTTCCTACAACGATGGCTCAGGTTTGTGTATGTGTGGGTCTTACCGTTGCTCAATCAGAGCCCACAGATCTGGATACCGTCACTAAGGTGGATTTGCTTCAGCAACAGCTAGCTTGAGAAGAGCGTCTGTTTCTTGCCCTACTGAACCGTTTGCTGCAGGATCTGGAATGCGCACAAGAGGCTTGTTTGGTGGTACAGGAGGAGGAAGTAGCTCGGCTTTCCTTAGCCAAGGAATGAATGCTGGTCAACACGCCTGGTGCTTCTGTGGTTGTTTAGCCTGCTGAAGTTACGCCAGTAATCTCCCCTTTGATTCACCTTGGACACACAGTGAGTACTTCTGAGACTGATTTCTTGGTTATGGGAACATTTAGTGCATGTCGTGAATCGAGTGCTTTGCAAGGGTCTCTTCGGTGTGTCAAGGAAAATGATGGCCTGCCTTCTCCCCAGTCTTTTGTCTTGGACTCCCCCTTGCCTGGAACTGGATTTCAACAGTCCTGTACACTTGTTACTTCTTGTGATTTGGAAACAAATTCGTCTGCTGTTATTGGGAAGCCTGCTTCTTCGGTGCAAGTACAGTACCTGCTTCCAGTGCTCTCTCTTCTGGGGAGGTTTCCCAGGCTCTGGAGGTGGCAGGGTGGGTGAAATCTCTGGATGGGAAGGGGTGGGATGCAAACCTTGTGTCCTTATCTTCTGACCTGTTACTTACAGACTCGGAGCAGGCTTCTCTTCCAGGTGCATCTATCCCTTTGGTACAAGGCTCCCCTGTTGTACGAACTCAGTCCTCTCCTGCACAAGCTTTGGATACTCTCTTGGAGGATATTAAGTGTTTGGAGGGAGAGGCTTCCTCACCTACCTCCCCACCTTGTCTATCTTACACCTAGGGGATTCTCAGCATGCTGCACAGCAGTTGTCCCCTACTAGCCCAGTAGAAGTCTCTGTGGAAACTGCACCTGCACCAGCTGTTTCCCCTCCTGTTTGGCATGCAGGTATTAAGGAAAAATTATTCCCTGCTACTTTTGGACTTTTGATGTGGTGCGTTTGAAATTTAGGGGTCCTACGTCAGAGGTCCCTAATAGGCAGTTTGTTGGACGGGAATTGCTAAAAGGCAGTATGAAGTTTTATGCCTATGAAATCTATGCTCTGATCCATATGCCTGGGGATACTGTATTTGATATTAGTTTTAAACATTCTGCCGGTTCTGGAAACAATTTCAGCTTCTCAAGCATACTCCATTATGGAGTCCTTTTATTGCAATTCCCTTGACGAAACCAGTCTCAAAAAAAATCACAGTACTGTTCCGTAATGAGGGAGTCAATGTGGCAGACATTACCTATTGGTTACAGCAGCATTGTGTTGTTAAGGGACACCCAGAACCTATTCTGGATGAGGAATGTTTATGGACTGGGGGCTGGAGATTTTTGGTGGATTTACGGTTGGAGAATGGTTTAACACGGCATTTGCCTAATTGTTTTTTCCTGGGGAGGGATAGAGGGGTGATTTTTTACCCAGGTCAACCACGGGCCTGTTATAAGTGTCGAGCTTTGGGCCATCTTAGTAATGTTTGCAACCAGCAAAAGTGTGGCCTATGTGGAGATTTGGGACATGTAGGTGCACATTGTAGGAATTCTCCTAAATGTAACCTATGTGACGAACTTGGCCATACTTTTCAAACATGTTCCTGGGCTTCCCATAATAACACAGATCCGGCTATTACAGTAGAGCAAGATGTTTATGTGGTGACAGCCCAGGAAGAAAGTCAAAAGATTCATGACCTGCTTACTCATCCCCAGGCCTCCCCCTTGGTCTCTCCCCCTCGACCTGTGGTCTCACCAGAGGCCTCTTCAGCCCTCTTGGAGGCCATCTCTTCTGATATACTCCCAGTACCAGAGACGATGCTAGATCCAGCTCTCTCTGTACCAGATGTTCCTTCAATACCTGTGGTTTTATCAGTGGAAGACACCACTGTACATGACATGGACTTGGGTTCCCTTGCTGGCCCCTTGATTTCTGCAAACATGTCTAGTATGCCTCCTCCAGATATACAACAAGAGGCATCTTTCCATCGGGTAAGTCATTCTAAATCGAGTAAAGCTAAATTGGAAACTCTAAATGATTCAGATCCCCTTCCCTTACAAAACACCTACACACCGTTACAAGATCAGGAAGAGGAAGAGGATGGTTCTGATATCTCTTCTGTGGCTTCCTCACATGTAGAGACAGTCCTGGACATAGGTGTTTGTGATAAACCTAAGCCTAAAAAGAGAAAGAAAAGGAAATTATGTGTTCTTTGTTGCATATTCTGATTCCTTTTTTTCTCTAGTATTTTCCCATTTCTAGTATGTTACCAATGGATCAGGGTGTTGTCCTGCTCACCATTATTGTTAATAGCATTAAATCTTCCCATAAAAGACTGGTTACTTTTGCTAGTCTAAGGCAATGCCGGGGTAATATAATGCTGCTTCAGGATACTCGGTTGCATTCTTTGTTACAATTAAGGGCAGAGGAAACAGGCTGGAGATGGGGTATTTCTTTATGGTCTTTGGGGGAGGATGCATGTGATGGGTTGGGCATTTTGTTTGCTGATATAAATGTTAAAATTCTGAAGGTTTTTGATCTTGTGCCAGGTAGAGCTCTGTTAGTTGATTTTGTTCATTCTAATTGTGTATATCGTTTACTTAATTTATATGCTCCCCAACAGAAGGCAGATAGGGCAGCTTTATTTAAGAGGATCTCCATACTTCTAAACTGGTGTTATGGGGGGGGGTGATTTTAATTGTGGTCTAGGCCCACGGGATTGGGGTAGAAAGATGTAGAAGATTTTTTGTGGCACGAATATGCTTTGTGAGGTACTTACACACAATAATCTTGCATATGTTTATGATGTTCTGTATGTTTCTCCACAGCATACTTTCTTTTAGGGGGTTTTGTCATCCCAAATAGATTTTTGTTTTTTATCTAGGAGAATTACTTGTTCAGAGGTTGCAATCTTGCCTATGGAAACCGTGGATCGTATGGTGGTTAAAATCCAGATAGGTCCATATCAACAACTTCCTATGGGTCATGCTTTTTGGAAACTAAATGTTGAATTGTTACATGATGCCATGTCAGTGGATCAGGTGAATGATCTATTTGCTGCTTGGGCTAATCTTTGCTTTTTGTATGATAGCCCCATTGAATGGTGGGAGGATACCAAATTAGACTTGAAATTATTATTTCTCCAGATTTCAAAGTATAAAGCTAGAAGCCATTATTTAGAATATTTGGGTGATAGGGCACAGTATATTAAACTCCTGAACCAGGTATCAGCTTCAGATGGTTCCCCTTTCCCAAAACTTCAAGAAGTTAAACTTAAAATGTATACTTTTTTAAAAATTAGGGAAGACAAACGTTTTTACCAGCAAAAATACTTGCTTACTGGTACTGAGCAGCAAGTAAATCCTTATGATCTTTCCTCACAGAGCTCGGAACAGTTTGGTATGACTGCTTTATTAGATAGTGATGGCACATTGGTACAGGATGTGAGGGGCATTTGTCGGGTTGTACAAACTTATGTTAAATCTAAATTTCATGATGTTTCCTCAGCTTTACCTAGCTCTTTTTTTCATGATTTAGTTATTCCTTATATATTACTTGAAGAACTAGAGGCTCTGGTGACTCCTATTACTGAAGAAGAAATCTTATTGGCTATCAATAAATTGTCCACTCGTACTGCCCCAGGAATTGATGGTATTCCCAATGAATTTTATAAGATTTTCTCCGATAGTGTACTTCCATGGTTGCGAGTCCTTTTTCAATCCATCTGGTCAGAAAATAGACTCAGACCTAGCATGTGTAATGGGATGATGATATTTCATTATTAAAGCAAAGGGGATTCCAAACAGCTCACAAACTGGAGACCCATTAGCCTTTTGACTTCAGATTATAAGATTTTGGCCACTATTTTAAAGAATAGACTTTCAAGGGTAGCAAGCAGTCTGCTTATTACGACCCAAACGTGTGCAGTTCCTGGTAGAAATATTGTATATAACCTGAATTATTTAAGGGAATTGGTTGAGCAAGGTTTGTCTAATACTCTGTCCGGTTATCTCTTGTCATTGGATCAGGAAAAGCATTTGATGCCATCCGTCATGAACATGTTTGGGCTGTTTTAAAATTTTATGCTATTCCTGAATCCTTCCTTACTTTGTTGGTAACTATGTATTCTGCGGCACTGATTACTCCCTTGGTGAATGGACATTTGGGCATTCCTGTCCATCTTAACACTGGAGTGTGACAGGGGTGTCCTTTAAGTCCTTTGTTGTTTGTCTTTGGGCTTGATCCTATTTTAAGGTGGATAGACGTAGATCCTCAGGTAATGCCTATTACTTTTATAAAGAGTTGTATATTTCGAAAAGTTTTAGCAGATGCAGATAATTGCATTTTCACTGTGGCAAATTTGGATTCAGGAATGTGAGTTCTTCAAGTTCTTCAGGAGTTACAACCTTATACAGGTATATGGATTAATTTTACGAAGAGTCGGATGTTGGTTTTAGGCTCCGCCTTGGTTCCTGGTTCTTTTGTTATACCGATAGTTATGGATAATATAAAATTATTGGGTATATACTGTATTATGGTACTTCTACTGCCTTACAATGCAATTGGGATATGGTTTTTGATGTAGCTCAACAGAAAGTTGCTAAATGGCAATCTTGGAAAATGCCGCGGAAGAAAAAGGTATTTCTTCTTTGGTCGTATATAACCCCGATTTTTCTTCATGTATCACATGTGTTCCCTTTCCCTTATGGTATGCATGTGAAGATTATGGGTCTTTTTTCTCATTTTTATGGGGGAGCAGGCTAAATCCTGTCAAACGGACTCATACATATAGAGCTTGGAAGTCAGGAGGTCTTAATATGATCCAGCCTTTAGTGGGATTTTTTGGTAATTTTTTTTATGGCACTATTCAACTGATGCTATTGGCTACCGAGGATATGGCATCTCTGTGCATGAGTTTATGGGGAACAGAGTTCCTGGTGGCCTGGGGTAGAGGTAAATGGCACCCGTCAGAAAAATTGCTTCCTGATTATGTTAGATGGACTCTTAAATATATTAGAATGTGGAAGATTGAGCTTCTTTGGTTTATTTCTCATGAAAAAAAAATAATTCTATAAACACGTTGTAGATTCCTGTTATATTGAAGATCCTTTGTTTTTGGTTCCTGCTACTGTGAAAACTGACTTATTGCTTGCTAGCATGACAGAGCCCGGAATTCCAAAGAAAATGCAAGATATGGTTTGTCTTTGTGGGCATCAGAAGCTTAATGTATGGAATAATCAGAAACATAAACAGTTAGGAGACAGATACTGTTGTGAACCTTCTTGTAAGGGTGTTTGGAAACCATACATCGCCTGTATTTTGACTGTGTTCATGTGCAGGAATTCTGGTCAACACGGGCTAATTTGTGGGGTGAACCAGTGTTTCAATTTATGACATATAATATCTTAATTTTGGGACAAATCCCAAAAGAATGGCATAAATGGAATCAGGGTACGGTTTTTGTGGTCCTGGCTTGTATCAAATGGGCTATGTGGCAAGCAAGATGTTTACGCTGTCTTCAGAATAAGACTGTTCACTTGCAGGATGTCTTTTTTCACATCCAGAGTGACTTGGATAAATTATATAAGTATGAGTTTCGTACTCTGGGGTCTGAAGTGGGACAACATTTATGGCATAATGTTGGGTGGGTGGGTTAGTCTGCCTATTTTTTGGATATTATGGTTAGCTGATGGCTGTTAATTTTTCTATTTTTCCTGTTTTGATTCCCTCACTGTTATTGCTTTTTCTTAGGTGAATTTATGTTAATTTGTGTATTAGTTGATGAATATGTCATGTTTTTGCTCTCCCTGCCTTTCTGATTTGTGTTCGTTGCTTGTATTTTGTTTTTTGATCTCTAATAAAAATTTCCCCTACTGTTTTCGATAAGTGCCATGGGAACTGTAACATCCACCTAAACTACCACCAATCCAGACAGATGGGACCTTGGTTTAACATCTCATCCGAAAGACAGCACCTCAGAAGTACAGCACCCCTCTCATGCTGCACTACAGTGTCAGTACTGGGATAGTAACCCAAGTGCCAGATGTGGGAACTGAACCCACAGCCCTCTGATCTCCCGGCCTCAGAGGTGAGCGTGCTATCTGCTGAGCCACTGACACTGCAAATATTTAAATATTTGACAAACTTAAATATTTGAGTGTCAGGGTCCACCCTGATACTACTGGAATGGTGTCCATGAACCTCATTCCTGTTTTAAAAGCACTGAAGAGGGACTGTGACTGCTGGAAGCTGCTGCACCTGTCTTCGGCTGGCAAAATTGCAGTAGTTAAAATGACTATGGCCCCAAAACTGGTTGATTGCTTTGCACATCTCGCAGTGGAGATCCCTATAAGGTGACTCCAAAATGGATGCCCTGACTGGCAATTTCATGTAGGAGGGAAAGCCGCTGAGGTAAAGCAGGGTGAAATTTAGAGCCACCTGGAGAAAAGGTGGATGGAGTCTGCAGTGGCACTATGCATACTATATAACCTTCAGATATGTGCAAGCATGAACTGACTCTCTCTCTGCCCTCCCCTGAGGACCCCCCTCCATGTGTTGACATTAAGCACTAATTAGGGAAAATAGTTGGCCTTGCTGATTGCCTTTTTTCTCCTAGACCAGCACTTAATCAAGTAGGCCTCACTGTGGCCCCCACCCACAAGGCATGGATGAAATTGGAGACTTGACTCCACACTCCTTTGGCCCTCTATGCAGATGTCCACTCTTGGGGACCCCACCCCTTCTGGTGGGAAGCCTTCCACTATCCTGGCAGACACGGAAGAACTGAAGAATTGCAGTCTTAACAGATTTATGGCACTGATCCGCTACTTATTTGGACTTCTTTGAGAATTTCAGCACACAATACCACCTTCCCATCAAGGATTTTTGGAAGTACCTGCAAATCAGGTGTGCCATTATGGACTGCCTCAAGAAGCTATCCCCTAGATCCCTGTTACTGCATGCATGCTTCCTCCAGACTTGGCTGCAGGCTTCTCATGGCATGGTGTGCCTTATTTATAAACACATTTTACAGGCTGTACCAGACCTGTCAGATGGTGTGAGGGGAAAATGGTGGTACAGTACGTTGGGAATTGACATCACTGAAACCCAGTGGCCATGGCTGTGGCTGCATCACCACAAAGACTGCCCAGACTACATAAGTCTTATTCAGAATAATATTATGCACATGTGGTATCATACCCCTGCTAAACTCTGTTCCCTTGACCTTCTGCCCCATGACAACTTCTGGAGGTGCCAGGCCACTGGAGCCGATCTGCTCCACATACTGGGGAACTGCACCAAACTCCTACCCTTTTGGACCAGTGTTCATGACTGCTGAAATACTATCCTAGGGGTTTTCCATCTTCCTGGACCTGTCACCTATGGAATTTCCATTACATACAGAGATGGAGCAGTGGCTCCTGAAAGCCAATGTGGAGGCCAGGAGACTGGTACTCCAGAGACGGTACTCTGAGGAGGTCCTCACTGTGAGCCACTGGTTGGCAGTAGTGTGCAACCTAGCTACCATAGGTAGGATGTCACACTTTGTGAAGAAGACCATGGAAAGATACCAGAATGTCTGGGCCCCCTTTCTGCACTCCTGTTCTGCAGTGACGGACCCTCCTTCCATGCAAGGGATCACTCCCTTGTCCCCTCCTCATGTAGGGGATGCCTGAGTCTTGGATCATATTCCCTCCTCCCTCCACTGAATCTTAGGGTGATTTATCTGGTGTCTGTTCTTAGAGCTGTCCTTATTTGAACTACTCTGCATTATTGTAATACTTCATTTTCTGTATAAATGACCTGTGCTTACTGTACCCTTGCTAACCTGCTGTCATGTGTGACTATGTTCAGTAATGTTTTTGTTATGCTAGTGAACTTTTGTTGCATGTTATGTATGGCCAAAGTCTCTTAATAAAAATAATTATTATGGTGACATAGTATACAGGGCTGCTGCCAAGTCCACCCTGGCTAGATTGGATCCCCTCTTTCACTTAGCAGGAGGTTATACTGCCCTTGAACAGGTCACTGGTGAGGCCACATCTAGAGTATGGGGTAAGATACTGGTGCCCGCACCTTAAGGAAGACATCAACCTGATGGAGATGGTCCAGAGGAGGGCAACAAAGATGACTGCCAGTCAGCAGTGTAAAAGATATGAAGAGAGATTGGTACCCCCGAATATGTACTCCCTGGAGGAGAGGATGGCGATAGGGGACAATAATAGATACCTTCAAGTACTTGAAAGGGATAAATAGCGTGGATAAGGAAGGTCTCTTTAAGCTAAGTGGCAGCTGTAGCATGAAGTGACATGGTCTAAAGCTGGAGGGGGGAGGTTTAGAAGAGAGGTTAGGAAGCACTTCTTCATGGAGAGGGCGTTGGCCAGTTGGAATGCACTGCCAGAGGAAGTGGACTTGATGAAGTTGGTGGGCAGCTTCAAGACAGGCTGGGATAGGCATAAATGGAAAGTATGGGTCATGGGAGGAGAAGATGGAAAGGATGGGAGAACTGGTGGGGGCAGGGTCAGTAGAGTAAGCAGAGCACCCTGCAATATGAGCAGACTAGATAGACTGAATGGCCTTATTCTGCTGGCTTCCTATGTTCATATGTTCACTCCTTTTGTTGCTTTGCTCTGGATTGCCCTTCATGCACACACTACTGCTCCCTGAACTCCTCCTTCCCCTCCCTTGAGGCCAGACCCCCTCACCCATTGTGCTTCCTTCATCTCTAAGTACTGGCTTGGTGGCTCCCCTCCTACCTTGCTACTCCACCCACTTCTTAAACCCTTTGCATCTCTAGCTATCATTCCCTCACACTCCCCTCAAAGAAATCCAGTGCTGGTCAAGTTGCCTTCTCCTTCCATTTCCCCAGACTATGGTGTTCTTTCCCCCTTACCATCTGCTCTGCCTCTTACCATCTCTCTCTCTCCTCCCTTTTCCATGACTTTTCTACTCACTCCTGCAGTTGCCCCTGACATGGCCCTGGGCTACTGCCTGCCACCCTCCTTTCTTTGTTCCCCATTCACCCTGCACTTACACTAGTGTAGTCCTCTCTTCATCTTTCCCAATTGACAATCTCTGCTCTCATTGGTGAATCAGTCAATCAATCAATCACTCAATCGATCAATCAATCAATCTTTATTTAGACAGGTGAAACTCCATTGAGCAAGCTCATTTTCAAGGAGGGCCTGGTAGGTACAGAATAAATAATACAGTAGCACAATAGAACATATAGCACAAATGGGCATAGTAATACAATACATAGCGATAAAAACAAGGTACAAGGATAATCAATGAGGCCTGGAGAAGCCTCATCCCAGTGAACAGTACAACAGAGAGGTGGAAGCAAGTCAGCACCAATGTGCCGAACCAGTGATTTTAGACAGTAATAGCTCTAGTGGAGCAGAGTTGATGCTAGTGACAGTGCAAGCTGGGGGCTCAGCAGCAAGTAGAATGCAAGGATGAATCCAGGAACATGGCTGAGGGTAATTCTAATGAGAGGATAGAAAGTGTAGAGGGTTGACTGAAAGAATAGCAATGTATGGCTACAGTTTAGTGACAGGGAGGGCATTGACAAGGCTCCGAGAAGTATCTTGAATAGAGTGACTTGAATTCCACAAAACCAATAGGATGCACAAACTTTATGAATTTCTGGATGTTGTTCTACAGCTGGGGCAGCACATAGCTGAAGGAGGCTCTACCAAAATGCGAAAAGACTTTAAGCACAGCTAGTGAGATGTACGAACAGCTTCTCAAGGCATAGTTTCGTAAGGTGTTGGAGGGCAGACAGTCAGAAATGTAGGAGGGTAGCATCTTGGATATGGATCTATAGGTCCATAGTATAGCGTTCCTTTGCCTCCTGAACCTAAGTGAGGTCCATCCTACTGTGGAATAGAGTACACAATGATGGGTATTATATGCTGCACCTGAGATGAAACATAAGGCCCTATGATAAAGGGTGTCAAGCTTAGATAGGGCAGTTTTTGGGACTTGGCCATACAGGAAGTCTGCATAGTCCAAGATAGCTAGGACCATGGTCTGTACTAAGCTTTTTATGGCCTCTTGGGTAAGCAGATACTTGATTCTAAAAAAAAGTCCAAGCCTCTGTCTAAGTTTTTTTGAGAGCTCATCTGTATGATCAGCAAAAGAAAGTCTTGTCAATCCACATACCTAGGTACTTTAACTTGGTCACATAGTCAAGTGGCTCACCAAACAGGGTGGTGATAGTGGGAATATTGTTGTGCTTAAGGGAGTTTATGGACCTGGTCATTGGGGATAACAGCATAGCCTTGGTCTTTTTGGCATTCAATAGGAGCTTTTGACTCAGGAGGTTTTGTTGCAGCGTAAGGAAATCTGCTTGCAAGTCCGAGCAGGCACTTTCGGGAGTAGGCCTGGCAGTGTAAAGGACCATGTCATCCGCAAAGAGATGTACACTAGAAAGTTTGATTCCACGGTCAATGTTGTTGATATAAAGTGAGAAAAGTAAGGGCCCCAAGATGGAGCCTTGAGGTATGCCTCTACTAATCTATTTTACAGTGGAGAGATGTCCTATTGCTTTATCTTGCTGCATCCGCTCTGCCAGGTAGCATGAGAAACATTTTAGGTAAGATGCATCCAGACCAATGTTGTGGAGAGTAACTAAAAGCAATGCATGGTCGACGGTATCGTAGGCCTTACTTAAGTCGAGGAATACCACACATACATGATTCTTTAAGTCAAGGGCTATCTGTCAGTCATTTGTGACTTTAGCCAGAGCTGTGATTGTGCTATGGCATGGCCTAAAGCCTGATTGCACAGGGTTTAGTAGATTTGAGTCATCAATGTAGTTTCTAAATTGGCAATTCACTAATTTCTCCAGCAGTTTTGAAAGGATGGAGAGTAAGGAGATTGGCCTGTAGTTATTTGGGGCTCTCAGGTCTCCTGATTTGAAGAGTGGTAAAACTTGGGCAGTCTTCCAGACAGAAGGGAGTATATCCAAGTTGAGGAACATATTAAAGAGGTGTGTTAATGGAACTGCCAGCACTTGGTGACCGAGCTTTAGGAAAAAAGGGCCAATGAGGTCCGCTCCTTTGCTTTTTATGGCATCCAGCTGAGGGAGCAAGTAATCCACTTCATTGTAAGTTACTGTTTGGAAGGAGAAACCCGTGACAGGGGTACTGTGGACAGGGGGAGGGCTTGCTGGTCCTTGTGACAAGAACTGGGTACGTAGGTTATTCGCAGGTGAAATGTCAAAGGCCATACCTGCGGTAATAAAATGATTATTAAAGCAGTCAAGGATTTCTGCCTTCTCAGTAATGAGGAATCCTTCGTATAAGATCTTGGTAGGGAGAGAACCTGACGAAGCATGTCCTTTAATATCTCTAAGGGTTTGCCAGAATTTGACAGGGACCTTGGTGAAGGAGTCCTGAGTTGACTGTAAGTAGTTAGCCTTAGTGTTTCTGACAAGCTTTGTGCAGAGGTTTTGTGGCTGCCCTAAAATCAGCCCAATCCGACTGAAGCTTTGATTTACATGCTTTCTTCCAGAGCTTAACCCTGTTGAGCAAAGCTGACTTCAGTTGATGTGTAAACCAAGGGAGAGTATTTTTTTTGGTATGTGTTTTGATCAAGGGGGCATGTCTGTCAGTAGCTCCATAGACAATAGTATGGAAGGTCTCGTATGCTGTCACTAATGTCTTGTCTAGGTAGAAGTCCTGCCATAGCAAGGAGTTTTGTTAGTCTGAGAGGAAGGCTTGTGGCACTAAATTATGTAACTTCTCCTGATTGTGAACCTGGAATTAGAAATAGGCTTGGGTGCAGCTCTTATGCAAGCAGTAAAGCAGTGGTCACTGAGATCAGTGAAGACGACTCCAGAATGAGAGAAGAGGTGCGGCTTGTTTACTAGAATAATGTCTAGTAGGGAGCTTTTATTTGGATTCTTTTTATTTGGATGGGTCACTTCTGAGACAATTTGAGTAAGTCTGAATGAGTCACATAGAGTTTTTAAGGGTTTGGAGGTGTCCGAAAGCCAATCCAGGTTACAGTCACCCAAGATTATGACTTCTGACTGCAGCACACTAAGAGAGTGGGAAAGGTGACTTAACAGTTGAAGCCCTGAAGAGGGAGGCCTGTAGCAACCTATGATGTGCAAGGCCATGGTGGTTGAGAGATGGACTTTGATCATGAGGCTTTCAAACTCTTTTGGCAATGAGAGGTGTCGGTAATCGAAACGTTATATTTTTCCAGTACATAGATGGCAACCCCCCCACCTCTAGTCTATCTTGCTGCATGAAAGATATTGTATTCAGGTAATTTGACCTCAGAGTCCAGGGTAGTGGGCTTGAGCCAGGTCTCAGAAACCACCAGGATGTCAGGTTTTGTGTCTGCAATTCAAGCTTGAATGGCATCTAACTTACTTAAGAGGCTGCACACATTAATATGGAGGATACTTAGACCTTTCAGGTTGATAAGGTTGCAAGGAGCAGAGATAGGTAAAGGGGAGCCTAGGTACAGTTCAACACTGCCAGAACAGAGCAGAATCATGAGTAGTATCATTTTAAGTGCTCTCAACCACAAGCTTAACGAATCGTGCCCGAACCCATTTGTTTTGATGAGGTGGGGAAGGCATATCGTAGTTTAAGCAGATGCCAAGTGCTCTCAAGGTTGCATGTAGAAGTACCGTGGCCTGGTGCCATAGGAGGGACAGGTATAGCTGTTGGTATTTGCTAAGTCCAATGCACATATTAAACATCTGTGATGAAGTCCCAATGTGCCATGGCAGCAGAAAAGGGTAGGCCAACGATGAGGACATGAAAGAATCAGTAAAGGAGACATCATTACATGGTGGGGCATTCCCAAATGAAGGATGAGTCCCTATGCAGGGAACTAGCAAAAAAGGCATAAAATTGGCCATAAGGCCTATGAGGAATAAGGACCACATTCCTTCAGAGATGAGATGTGTACAAGCAGAATCTACGTATACCTTTGAACAAGGCAACTTTGGGCCTATGAGGAGGAAGGGGGAGGGAGGGCAGGAGTTAAAATACACTAACTGAGGAGTACTGAGCAATGAGAGTCAGCTAGATCTCTCTGGCTTGGTGCCGAAGACCACATAGGTAGAGATCTGGGTGTTGAAGGAGGGGCCAATAGGCAGAACGCTGGTCGCCAACAGTGCAGAGGTTTGGGGGCAGGAGGAGAGACTAAGGTGTATTTAATTAAAGCAGGAGGAGGGGGTAGGGGGAGAGGGCCAGAAAACCCCCAGTAGAGTTCACAAAATGCAGAAAAACAGTCAGAGGTTCAAGCAGGAGTCCCAGGAGAGCTGCAGCTAATCAGCAGGAAAGCCATAAAAGCTTCAACCAATCGGGAGCAGTCAGTCCAAGCCATGGCCAATCAGAGTCCCTGAAAGCACTCCCAGAGGAGAGTGAGCTTCTTACCCAACTTGGAGGCTTGCCGGCTGGCAATGGAGTGAGGAGTGACCAGCGGTGGTTCCAGGCGCTGCCGCCGAATGTAGGATGCCTGACCTGGGGTTAGCCCAACTTGGAGGCTTGTCAGCGGGCAATGGAGTGAGAAGCGACCAGCGGCGGTTCCAGCAGTGGGATGCCCGACCTGGGTCTAGCTTAAGGGAAAGTCAGAGATGCGGTAGTTAGGGTAAAAAACTTGTTCAAAATAATTGCGTAGGTAATCTGGGGGTGTGGAAAGGCACTGTAATAAGGAGGATCAGAGTAACAGGAAGGGAGAGGGGATGGGCAGCTAGACAGAGACAATGGGGCCAAGTTTAACAGGCACCACAATATCCAAGGTCAAGCTGAGAGCTTGACCAGGGCAGATACTAGGGAGATCGCAAACAGTGACAGCTAGGGCAGGTTCATGGTGACAGCGGACACTGGTAGAGAGGAGGTGAAAAATCTGGAGTCCAAAATGCAGATCTAGGACACTTTTGCTTGAGTAGTGCTGGGTGAGAACAGTAGACAAGTGAGGAAGATTTAAGAGATTAAGAGAGGGAGATCAACAAAGGGGGGGGGACAGATAGCTTTAAGCTCCTGAGCCTCTACTAATGGGAGCCAGTGGGGGCAGGACAGGGTAGGGGAGGAAGGAGCTTAAGTGTATTTAAAGGTGGCCTGGGAGGGGGATGGGGGTGGGTGAAACATTCGGCAGCAGAAGCAGTAGCCGTGGAGGCAGGGGCTGTGTATAGGCCGTACCTGATGCTTGTGTCCAGGGGGCCAGTGGCAGCAGGCTTCTTGGCATGGAAAGAGGCACAGAGTGGTGTCCAGGCATGCAGGAGGCAAACCACAGATGGCACTAGGTAGCCCAGTGAGCTACAAGGATGCCTGTTGAAAGAGGGACAGGACAGGGATTAAATAGCACTCTGAAGTGGTGGGAGTGAAAATAAAATTAGCACACAGACAAAGAGCTGCAATTTACTAAAAGAGGGCCAGATCAGAGGGCAGGAAGCAGACAGCTAGGCGCCAGCTCTGCAACTGAGATTTGTAAGACAAGAGGGTCACAGTCAGTGAGGGGGATGAACAAAGGGAGAAATTAAATTGGTAGCTGCACTGGATCCAAATACAACAAATCAGCTGGCTATGGAAACTTTCAGCAAAGAAATCCTGAAAGTCTAAAATCCTGTAAATCCTGTACTCTAATAATCTTAGACACAGCAACTGAGATACCAAGTTAAACACAATACAAAGGATGACTCTAAACAGTGGCACAGGGAAAATTCTGCCGAGCATAATAGATATAACTCCCTATGCTACCATCTTCCATGTAGCACCCACACATATTGTCTCTGCACATTGCAAATGGGTAGTCAGCAGCAACCCAGGGATCAGTATGGTAAGGGGGACAGAATCTCATAGTTTGGGGAAATGAAAGGAGAAGGCAAATTGACCAGCATTGGGGTTCAATGCCAAAAAGTGCAAAATCATGCATCTAGGGCATAGGAACCCAGGAGCTGAGCATAGGATGGAGGTGGTGGTGGGGGGCACTGACAATCAATAATCAGGAAAGGGACCTTGGGAGTTATCCTATATGATAGATAGATAGATAGATAGATAGATAGATAGATAGATAGATAGATAGATAGATAGATAGATAGATAGATAGATATTTTATTTATAAAGTGCCTATTTCCATGGACTCTGGGCGCTGTACAAAACATAGAGAATACTGGATGGGTAACTATGCACAACCAGTGTGTTGTGCCACCGAGGGGTTCTGATTCACTGTGACCTTGTGAGCGAAGCTCGAGAGGTCCTAGGAATCGGAACCCTGAGGTGGCATAACACACTGGTTGGGCATAGAGTTGCCCATCCAGTATTTTATAGTGTATAGTCTCAAAGAAATGTAGTTTTTTTTTTTTTGTTTTGAGGAGAAAGAAGCATTTTGCTGCGCGTTAAAAAGCTCGGGTTTCAGAGCACTTGCGTGGTTGCTAGGAGCAAATGTGCCTGCCTAGTCTGCAGGTTGCTACTGGTCAGCAGTCGATCTGGGAGGGACTTTTAAAAAAATAAACATGGCGGTTTTATGTGCCCCGCTAAGCTTTAGAGGACTGTGAATGGAGGGAAATTTTAGACATAAAGTCTTACTTTGTAGTTCTGTAGATATGAGGTACTGTAACTATTCTTGGGTCATGTACCATTTTTTGTGCTATGCGCTTGTATGACTGCTTCTTGTACATCTTGTGTTCATTGGCCACCTTTGAAAAAGCCGCCGCCGTAGTGAAAATGGTGTTAACTGTTTGAATAGTGCGAGGTAGCAGCTGCGGCTAAAGGCTGGTGGTTTGATTAGAATGTAGTGCGTGGCCCTCTAGAGCTTTTCCAAATGTTGTTGTACTACACTGTAGTACAATCACGTTCCATGACCTTTTGAACTGTGGTACAACAACATTTTGAAAAGCTCTGATTTCTATGCACAACAACATCTTACTATACACTATAATTCAATAACATAATACATATAGGCAGCAGCTCAACACAAACTTAAAATTCTATCCATCCCATTAAAACCAAAATCAGTCATTAAAAGCCTGCTGGAACAGAAATGTTTTTTCTTTTATGATATCAAAGTGGCAGGGTAGTGTGACAAAGCAGTAAGTAGGGCCAGTGGGGTACTGAGATGCATAGGGAGTGATATTTCTAGTAGGAGGAGGAAGGCAGTGTTGCCACTATATCGCTCATTGGGGAGATCCCACCTGGAGTATTGTGTCCAGTTCTGGAGGCTGCACCTCAGAAAGAACACAGACAGGGTGGAATCCATTCAGAGGAAAGGAACTAAAATGTTGCAAGGATTGCACCAAAAAAACTACAAGTAGAGACAGGGATCTCAACATGTACACCCAAGAAGAGGGGAAGGCAAGAGGGAACATGCTAGAGAACTACAGGAGGAACATGCTAGAGACCTATAATTACCTCGAGAGAGTGAAGAGGGTGCAGGAGGAGGGTCTCTTTCATATGAGGGTGAGTACCAAGATAAGAGGGCATTCAATGAAGCTGGAGGGTATGAAGTTTAAGAGGAATGTGGGGAAGCTCTATTTCACTGAAAGAGTGATAGACACCAAGAATATACTACCAGTTGAAGTAATGAAGTGAAAACAGTAGGGTGCTTCAAGCATGTGTGGCATAGACATAGGGGAATATTAGTAAATAGGTAGGAAGGAGGGAAGGTTGTTAGAGACCAGGTAGAGTCTGCAGAGGCAGACTAGTTAGGCATAATAGATATAACTCCCCATGCTACCATCTTCCCTGTAGCACGCACCCCTCTTGCCAAGCTCCCATAAAATATTTATGTCCTGTAAGTTAGAAAAATAGTCTCTCATGGGAGCAAGCCTGGCTTGCTCTTTCTCACGAAAGCCTGGGTCACACTGAATGATGACAAATGATGTTTAGCCTACACCTGCTCAGCTGGTGTCACCAGCAAATCAGATGTAGGCTAAACACCAATTTGTCATCATTCAGAGAACACCAGCTTTTGTGAGAAAAAGAGTGAGCTAGTTTCTTACCTATGACTGATAGTTTTCTTCATTTATAGGACAAAAACATCTTACAGGGGCATGATAGGGAAAGGGAGGTGTGTGCTGGAGGGATAATATGGTTGGAATTATGCCTATTTTCAAGTCCAGAAGACACTGGGATGGGGCAAATGGGGTGGGTGGGTTGTCTTTCATCTGAACAACACATGGGTGAGGGGAGGGAAGAATATACACGTATGTACAACTTTGCTGGGGCAGAGGGATGAGGAGGGGACTGGGAAGGGTGATATGCTTTTAAGCAATCTGGGAGGTAGGAGAGGTTGGGAACTTAATGTACAGTGGGTGGGATTTTAAGCCTTCTGGGACTTTATTAAAAGTAAAATAAATGGGCTGGCATAGTTGATGCAACCCTTGGGAAATTTGTGAATAAGCGCAGAATTCTCCACTGTGCACGGACTTTGCAGGTGAATTAAAAATGCACTGCATCTCTAATAGTTACTCAAAGGTGTAGCAGTAAGGCAGAGGGTAAAGGGAGAAAGCAAGGCATAAACCTAGTCTAGATATTAGGTCCCAGGGTAACATATTGTATAACAAGCAAACTGTATGGACTGATGGTCTTTTCTGCCAACATTGCCTATGTTTCTATTCAGAAGCAGAATAACACTGAAAAGGGAATGTTGCATTTCAGCTGGGATAACTTGGACAAATACATTCTAAAATAAAAAATAGTACAAATTATATAGAAACTCTGATTGTTTATCTTGCTACCTGCTTTACTCATATTGAGGTCAATGCATCAAAAAAGAAATTGCCTACACACCACAGAACCCTAAATTGGAATGCCATGCACTGGGGGCCTGTGGACCCTCATCAACATTCACTGAAAGATCATGCACCCCTTCTGCATTCAATTTCCTGGCCAGATGGTCCAGGAAAGTGTCAGGGGGTGCTGCACTCCACGCCATTCTCAATGGTGTGGAATGCCAGGAGAAGGGGCGCAGGATACAGCAGCAGGCACCCTGTCATGTTCATTGCATTCCACCACAGCATATACCCGTTAGCCATAGTGGGGAAAACATACATCCCCAATGCCACCACAGCCTTCCAGTTAGGCAAAGATAGCTGGGGCAGGAGACTCAGGCACTCACCTAAAGGTGTACATATAGGAGATCCATGCCGTCCTTCTGTTCTCTGCTCCACATGGAGCAGAGGATCCACTAGCAGGACCAGGATAGGTATCCAATTGGATTCCTGCCTGTGTCTTCTGATCTGCTCCCTGATCAATACCTTGCCAGGGAATGGGGCTGCAGACAGCAGTGACTGGCGATTGTGAATGCTGGTCACCACGTACCTGTTCATGGTGTGGAGCTAAGCGGGCCAGGTACGTGCCTCTCGCATGTACCCTGCACCCCTTGATGCATAGCTCCCATTCAGAATAAACTGGTCACATCATTATGGGGTTACTGAATTCATGTGTAGCACAAAAAGACTGTATTGGTCTTGAAATGTTTAAACTGAAATTTTACAAATTAATTTAATATTAGGTATTATTTTTTGTTAATCTATTTTGCGATCTCCCATTCGACTGGCCCCCTTCTGCCAGACACCTAAGCCCCATCACCCCAGCATCCTCCAGGTTTTACCTGTCCACATCTTCCCCTAGGACTTACCCCCCTGGTGAGATCAGAGAAGTTCCCCAACTCCCACCATGAAACATGATCTGGTGTGCTGGACAGGGCCTGGATTAGCCAGGTGCAGAGCCTGCAGGTGATCGGTGTCATCCTGCCAGCTAGGAGATTTTCCATGTTATCTCCATTGAAGGTGCAGGGTGCAATACTGTCAGGATGTATGTCATGTGCTGCTGCATGACATGCATTGATGGCCACCGTGCCTCAGCGCACTTCTGGCAGCCCCAGACTGCCCTCTCCCTAGCCTCTGCTAGGGGTCAGGCACATACTGGGCTCCATATCCTCCCACCCTTGGAGGAGAGCAGTCCCACAGATGCTCGATCCTCCTCCAGCTGAACCTCTGATGCCCTGGGTTTGCTTCTGAACCCTGGTCATCGGTACTGTAAGCCGTAGTGCTACTTCTGTGCCAGTGGGCCAGCCCAAGTACCATGAGGTATTTTGATTAAAACACTATCAGTTACTTTATGTAAGAAATACATATAATGCCTAAGAATTATAGTATGCAGTTTGTAGAAATGTGCTGTTAGAGATCGATACCTTGGCAATAGCCATAAATGCTAAATAAATGCATAGATAAATACAGTAGCTAAATAATTACATTCCAGCACATTTACCAGAAATTGCAGTAGTTAGACTT
Source organism: Neoceratodus forsteri (assembly GCA_016271365.2). Lineage (NCBI taxonomy): Eukaryota > Metazoa > Chordata > Ceratodontiformes > Ceratodontidae > Neoceratodus > Neoceratodus forsteri. The sequence continues at coordinate 470,463,486 of CM057452.1, read as the reverse complement.
GAAATGTGTAGGTGGGGATCTCTCACATCTAGATTTTTAAGTGGGGAAACTGTCAGTTCTAGGTGGTGGTGGAACTCTCCTATAGTTTTCAATGGATACAGCTGACAAAGGTGCAGAAACTCTCATAAAATTTTGTAAGAGGTCATTGCACTGGGTTCTTGTGTGTGTCAGCCCAATCTAACCCCTGATAAATTGTCTGGAAATGTACTTGTTATACATTATGTGCTTGGAGGTTTACAGTATGTGTTTGTACAGCTGATTAGTTCTATAGAATGTTTAAAAACAACAAATAACACCTCAGTGTTCAGTTGTCTAGACCCATGTCTGCTGAGAAAGCAGCAACAAGTTTGACTCATCTCCACCCAGGTGCTCCTCCAGCTTTTTCTATACAGAAGAGAGAGCAAGAGAAAAAAAGATACACAAGGGGACAGAGAGCAGCCCCAAACCCTTGTTTCTATACCCACCTTGAGTGCACCACTGGCCTAAGCCAAACCACCTAGGGGGCACCAAGACCTAGCACAAACCAGAATAATGAATCGCACATATGCATAATCTAATATGCTTTACATAGACCAAAACAATTTCTAACCCACAGACAATCCAACATGCTTTGCATAGATAAAGATAGAATCAAAGAATCTGTGGGAAGAAAATGGCTTATTGGCCCATCATGTCTGCCGTTTGGCCCACGTGTCTAAACCCATAAAATTCCCACAACTCACTATACTTTGCATACAACAGAGAAAAATCATCAAACCATTATACTGTAGTTCACATAATTAGTCCAATATGCCGTGCACTGACCAAAACAATATTGCTCACAGACAAATGACAGACTTTGGATGAACCTAACCAATATGGTTTACATGCAAAACAATAAACATCACAGAGACCAAACCAATGCAATTCATATGCAAACAAATGTGTTTCACACACACCAAGTTAAAATGGTTGGCATGCAAACTAATATGCTTGTGGTTTTCTTTGTAGTTTGTAAGCAAGAGCTGTCTTCTTAAGAATATCCAAAGTATGGAGTACACATTTTTATTTTGTAGCAGAATGTTGATTGCATTTGGATTGGATTTTTTTATTTTTATTGTGATTTATCATTGCTGAAAGCACAGAAATAACTAATTCAGATATAAAGCAGAAAATCATACAATGGACAATACACAATGCCCCCACCCCCCCCTTCAGATGATTAGCACGGCACTAACCATGTTAGCGCAACGGTAACTGGAAATAACTTGGTAGGATGGAGTAGGAGCAATATTCAGTGGTCTTTAGTGTGCAGTGCTAACCCTATAGTGCATATGCACAGAATATACCATTGCACTTATGCAAATGAGGGATCTCTCTTGCATACAGGAAACAGGGGTATATTCAGAGATTTTGAAAACGCTAAATAGTCGCTATCACAATGCTGCATAATGCTTTCAAAACTCTACCTCTATCACAGCACACAGTGGTGTACAAACAACTTTCCCAACCATCCTTGGCCAAATGCTGGGTAGCAAACTGACAGCAGAAGCTTTCAGTCCTTGCTAACATCCCTCCATCCCCTCGATTGTCATGCTGTGCCCCAATAAGACAGTAAGATTCAGATCCCTGGTATGTAGTGGTCCCTAACCCCATTCACCATTCCAATCCCCCGTACAACAGTAATCATTAAATGGAGAATGAAATTAAACATGAACAAATGTAAAGCTATGCACTTAGGTCCACGCAGTCCCAATGTTTCATATGTTATAGGGGGTTCAATATTGGATACAACTAGTGACGAAAAAGACTTAGGGATCATCATCCCTAACAACTTGGGGCATTCTAAGCAAATCAATGAAGTGATTAATAAAACTAAGAGAGTGATTTGGTCTATAAGATGAAACATTAAATCCCGTGACCCGAAGGACATGATGCCATTGTTCAGAGCATATGCTAGACACCATCTTGAGTATGCCTCCCAACTGTGGTGCCCCTTTAAAAATGCAACTGTAATCTGTTAGAGAAAGTCCAAAGGAAGTATACAAAACATATAAGGTTTACATAATGATACTTATGAAAACAGACTAGCTACCTTGAACTTAATGATACTGGCAAAACACCATCTAAGAGCGATCTGCTTTTTTTGTTTGACATTTTTCAAGATCCATACCTTATGACCGAATTTGGCCTTAAGTTTAAAAATAATATTTATGACACAAAAGGCCACCCACTTCAACTTGCAGGGAAACGGGAACATTGTTTGTTTAACCAGGAAAGGCACACTAAGCCAAAGCTTGTTTCCAGGTGCGACCTGGGAGCACAGTGAAGTTAAGTGACTTTCTCAGGATCACACAGTATTGAACATTTTAACTATATAAGCAGAAAATTCTTTTTTACCCTTAGAGTTGTAAATCCTTGGAACAGATTACCATTAGACATAGTTATCAGTAAAACAAAAGCAGAATTTGAGAAACGTCTTGATAATGTTTTGCTATCAGGGCAAACTCTAAACTTTTACTCATTATAATAGAATAGGAGCATTCATGGGCTACATCAGCCTCCTCACTCCTCACTCCTTATCCACCTTAGTATGAACCTTAATATTATATGTCTGCTGTCTAGTGGCCTCCAGCCCCCCATCACCAGTCTGATCTCCCATATTACAGTAATTATCATATCCTGGAGTCAAGTGATCCCAACCTTCCGATCCCCATTCCAATCCCACATATGACAGTAATCATCATATCCCTGGTTCAGGCAGCTCTCCCAACGTCCAATCAGCAGTATGAACCCTCAGCCCCATCCCACCTACCCAGGTCCCTCCATCCCCCACCCTCCAGTTCCCCACTCTCCTCATCAGGCACTCAGCTCCTAATGATGGTGACCGGCACAAATCCTTCACTCACTACTTCAGCCAGCCACCATCTGAGTGACAGGAAGCGCATGTGCACCTACTGCAGAAAGATAGAAACATAGACACATTGACGTTGTCGACAGATGAGGACATCTTATCCCACCTAGTCTGCTCTATTTTCCCTACCTACAGTGCCACTGTGGACCCTACTCGATCTCCGGTCTTTCCCCCACTTGCCTTATTTCTAAGGTCACTTTGTGTTTATCAGATGCATGCTTGAATCCTGTTATCATTTTAATACCCACCACCTCTGCTGGGAGGCTGTTCTAGGCATCCACCACCCTTTCTTTAAAGAAATATTTCCTCACATCTCCTCTGAGTCTCCCACCCTCCAGCTTCATAGCATGATCCCTTGTCCTCGAGCATCTTTTTCTTTGTAAAATGCTACCCTCATGTACCTTATTATTACCCACGAGGTATTTGAATGTTTCTATTATGTTCCCCCTTTCCCTTCTTTACTCTAGAGAGTACATATTTAATTCCTTGAGTCTTTCCTTGTAGGGTTTTTGATGCAGGCCCTGCACAATTCTGGTTGCTCTGTTCTGTACTGTCTTCACCCTATATATGTCCTTTACAGAGATGGGCCTCCAGAATGGGACACAGTACTTAAGGTGAGGCCTCACCATCGAGCTATACAGGGGTAACACTACCTCCCTCTTTTTACTGGTGATACCCCTCCCTATGCACCCGAGCATCCTGCTAGCTTTCCCCGCTCACTTATCACAGTTCTTTGCTTCCTTTGGGTCATCAGAAATGATTACCCCCAGGTCCCTTTCCTGTTTTGTGGTCACCAGTACCTCCCCACCCAATTGGTACATTGCCCCCTTGGTTTCTGTGCCCCAAATGAATGATTTTGCACTTTTTTGCATTAAAACCCAGCTGCCAAACACTTGACCAGTCTTCAAGCTTTTTCAGATTGTCCCTCATTTTTTCAACCCCCTTTGGTGTGTCCACTCTGTTTCAGATTTTTGTGGCATCCATGAACAGGCGTAGTTTCCCATCCAGCCCTCCTGCAACATCACTAATAATAAAGACATTGAAGAGGGCCAGATCTAGTACTGACCCCCATGACACCCTGAAGGTCACCTTGCCTTCTTCAGAGTGAGCATCATTTACCACCACCCTCTGAGTCGTGTTGCTTAGCCAACTTCTTACCAATTTTACTACTTTTGGACCCACTCCTAGGCTGCCCAGTGTGAAACATAGGAACATAGAAATTGTCAGCAGATAAGGACCGCCTGGCCCATCCAGTCTGCCCATAGGCCCTATACATTGTATGTGGCCACTGACCCTATGTGATCAATGGCTTTTCACCACTTCCTCCCCTCTCAAGGTTCCTTTGTGCCTGTACCAGGCATGCTTAACCCCTCCACTGTGCTTTTCCCACTATCTCCTGTGGCAGACTATTCTAAGTGTCAACTAACCTTTCTGTGTAGAAAAACTTCCTTACATTACCTCTTAATCTACCCCCTCCAATTTCATATCATGCCCCCTTCTTCTAGTACTTTTTCTACACTGGAAAAGGTCCCCCACTGCACCTTGTTTATGCCCTTGAGGTACTTGAAAGTTTAAATCATGTTCCTCCACTCTCTCCTCTCCTCCAGTGAGTACATATTGAGTTCCCTTAGTCTCTCCTCGTATGTTTTGTGGTGCAAGCCCTGCACCATCTTTGTCACCCTTCTCTGGATAGTCTCCACCTTGTTTATGTCCTTGTGCAGGTGTGGCCTCCAGAACTGCATGCAGTACTCCAGGTGAGGCCTTACCAATGTTTTATACAATGGCATCACCACCTCCCGCCTTCTGCTAGTGATACCCCTGCCTATGCACCCCAGCATGACACTAGCCCTCCCCGCCACCTTTGCACACTGTTTTGATACCTTAAGGTCATCAGAAATGATAACCCCTAGGTTTCTTTCCACCTTGGTGACAGTCAGCTCCCTTCTCCCCAACCTGCAGCTCTCTCTCCAGGGTTCTCTCTACCCAGGTGCATTATTTTGCATTTTTTTGCATTGAACCTCAGTTGTCACATCTCTGACCATCTTTCAAGCTTCTCCAGGTCCCTCTTCATTTTCTGCACTTCTTCTGGAGTATCCACCCTGTTGCAGATCTTGATGTCATCTGCAAACAAGCAGACCTTTCCTTTCAGACCCTCTGAACTGTCACTAATGAAGATATTGAACAGGACTGGTCCCAGTACTAATCCCTGTGGTATCCCGCTGGTCACCCCCCTCTCCCCAGATTGTACCCCATTTACCACCACCCTCTGTCTCCTGTCTGTTAACCAGTTCCTTATCCAGTTCATCACCTTGTCTCCCATGCCAAGACTACCCATCTTGTTAACCAGCCTTCTATGTGGGACACTGTCGAAGGCTTTTCTGAAATCTAGGTAGGGGACATCTACTGCCCCTTCCTGATTTACTTCCCTAATCACCCAATCAAAAAAATCTATCAGATTCGTTTGACATGACCTTCCTGCTGTGAATCTGTGTTGCCTCAGATCCTGGGCACCCCTGGATTCCAGGTGTGCCACAATCCTTTCTTTCAGCAGTGTCTCCATAATCTTTCCTACCACTGAGGTGAGGCTGACTGGCCTGTAGTTCTCTGCCTCCTCCCTACTGCCGCTTTCATGCAGTGGGACCACATGTGCTCTCATCCAGTCCTCTGGAACCACAACTGTGTTGAGTGTAGCCTTGAACAGGGCTGCCAGAGGTGCTGCCAGTTCCCTTTGCAGCTCCCTAAATATCCTTGGGTGGATGCCATCTGGTCCCATGGCCTTATCCACCTTCAGCTTTGTGATTTTGTCCAGAACTCTCTCCACTGTGAATGGACTGGTGTCCACTGCTCCTACCCCATTGCCTCTGCTACACATCTGAGTGCTCACCAGTCTTCTGTGTGGAACAGTGTCGAAGTCCTTACTGAAATGCAGGAAGGCCACATTCACCGCTCTGTCCTGATCCACTTCCCTGGTCACCCAATCAAAGAACTTGATCAGGTTTGTCTGGCAAGATCTTCCCCCTGTGAAGCCATGCTGCCTTGGATTCTGTAATCCACTGGTCACAAGGTATTTTTCAATCCTTTCCTTCAGTAGTGATTCCATTACTTTACCCACCACCAAAGTCAGGCTGACAGGTCTGTAATTTCCTGCTTTCTTGCTGTTACCACTTTTGTGAAACATTTTACTGTTTTATGGGAGCATGGAATAGCAATTGAGGAGGGGGGCTGACACTTCCACACAATGCCTTTGTGCATTTGTGAGCACATAGTGGCATGCTAAAGGCCTCTTTGTATGTTGCATGCCATATGTGCCTAGTAGCATGTGGGACACTGACTACAGCTCACAGGAGCAATGGTGCTTTGCCATTTGGGATGCACTATCTCCATTTGCTCCTGTGGGCCATATTCCTGCAGGGGGCTATGTTAGTGCTGCATGTATAGTCAGTGTATGCTGCACTAACACAGCTCCATATCAAGACAGGCAGCATGTTCCAGTCTGGATGTACTACCTGTCTGAATATAGGCCACAGGCTGGTGGGTGCATTGTGCAACTGGCTAGAATTGAATATAGGGTCCAGTAAGCCAAATACAAAAATCTCTGCACAATAATATTGATTTAAATGCAATAAAAAAATAACAAATGATCCCAGCTTGCTGGGATCAAGGGAAAGCTTGTCATTTCATTAAACTTCATTTAATTTGCTTTACCAGGAAATGATTTCAGCTAATAATTGTCTTTTCAATCAAGCCTGACAATCAACAATTATCAATACCATAAGAAAGATATATTCCACATTATTTGTGTAATCATTTATACATTAATGAGAACAAAAAACAGCAGGTTAGTATGGGAACTCAATCATGGTATTGTGTTGAAACATTTGGAAAGCCAAAGCAAAGAAATAAACAGCACCCACAGCAAAGACAATCCACAACTATGGTGCAACACAAAAATAATTCACCATTTATTGCAAAGTATATAAAAACTGGACACAGTCATGGTCATCTGGTGTTCATAATGCACCTGCAATGGCTGATGACATTGTAGTGGTTTTGGAAAACTCCTAATGTTTCACTTGGTGTCGGCCAAGTTTCATCAGAGGCAGCATCACAGGATCAAAGGTGCATTTTTATAGTATACCATCACCATGGTGACCAAAGCTTATGGTCTACAAAATTTGATTAAGTATTTACAATACATATCTCAGTATCATAAACAGTTTAAAAACAATCATGCTTATCGAAGTAATAATTGACTATTTCTTTGTTTCAAACTAACAGCTATCACACTAGACTCTGGCATCAAGTTAGACAGTGGCATCAAGTTGGATTACCCATCATTCAACACTATAGCAGTCTTCTGGGCTCATAATTATTTCACCCTCTGCCTCTATCATGCCCACCCCACCTTCTCATCTTCTTTGAGACTGATAATATGGTTGTTGAAACTGGTCCTGCACTTGCTGCACCTCACTGTGTTGTGAGTGGGGTACTGCTATTGTAGGAGAATTGCCTAAAAAACTCAAGTTTGAACTTTCAATATCTGAAGGGGGAAGCTGTGTAGTCTAGGGCTGTTCTATCATTGCTTTCACCCACTGAATTTGTATTTTTCAATAGTGACTTACAGTAGGTGTAACATCATTTGATTTTTTTGGTTTTGTTCTGCCAGTTAGACACTCTACTTAATCTATGGTTCATGACATCATGGTAAAACTTTTCCTGTCTGGCTGCTTTCAACTGTCAGTCATAATGGATAACCTTATCTTGAAGCATCTTTTGAAATCGTTCAGTCTATTCTGGGCATGTAAGTGATTTATGTTTGTCTTTGTATTCCTTAACATCATGTGACACCGCTTCTGTCACCAGTCTTGCCCTCTCTAGAATGAGCAGTGTGGATTTTAATAATGTCTCATTCGTTAATTTTGGGCTGGCAGTATAGCCTAGAGGTTAGAGGAACGAGGTGTGAATGAGCTTGATACATCCAGCAGACCAGACCTGAGTTTGATTCTCACAACCTCCACTTGCATACTGTATGACTCTGAGTAAGTCACTTAACCGCCCAGTGCTCCAAGGTCACCCCTGAAAACAGGTACTTGTGCCTAGTGGGCCTTACCCGGTTACCAAAGACTAAAATAAAAAATAAATAATTCATGTCACTGTTCCATAAAGATGGCATCATCCATCTCATAGGCTGGCCTTTTAAGAATGCAGAGACCACGTAGCAGCCACTTCACTTCTAAGTAGGCTTCAAGGATCACCTTGTGCCAATACATATGGCGACCCATCAGGACACTTTTTTCCAGTAACCTGAAAACACTTCTAGTATCTTGCTGAGCGGAAATGTCTGCAGACTCTGAATTGGTTGTTATGATAGGATAGCTTCCCTCATATCTCTGAAAGTAAACTGAAGAAAGCTACTAGATGAGCTACCTTGGTCAGCCTGTATTTCCCTTTGTCCCATATTTACACATCAGGAAACAAGTGAGAACCAGGAGAAAACCTGCTCTTGGAAAACCATGCAGCTGGCAAATAACGACTAATGAGAACAATGCTTGAATCATTTGGACAGACAGAGCAAAGAAATAAACAGCACCCACAGCAAAGACAATCCATAACTAGTGTGTGATGCAAAAATAATTCACCATTTATTGCAAATTGTGTAAAAGCTGGAAGCAGTCATGGTCATCTGACATTCAAAATGCACCAGTAATGACTGATGACATCGTAGTGGTTTTGGAAAATGCCTTTTTGCTTGGCGTTGTCCAAACTTCAAAAGAGACAATGTCACAGGACGAAAGGTGTATTTTTAAAATGTACCATTACCATGGTGACCAAAGCATATGGTCTTGAAAATCCAATTAAGTATTTACAATACATATCACAGTATCATAAACAGTTTTAAAACAATCATACTCACCAAAGGTGAGCAGGCACCAACTTAATCCGAGCCGTACCAGTTTTTAAGATGTAGGAGAGAGCTGGCATGAAAAGCACAGACAGTGGGATGGCACCACTGCTAAAAAAAGGTCTGCAACATTTAAAGAAAAAAAAACATAGTTTTTTTTTGGGGGGGGAGATGAGGGCAAAGAGGAAGTGACGTCACACTAGTCCAAAATATATAAACAAACATTACCAAATCATTAGGTCAAAGACATGCCCCAAGTGTTTGCTGTGCCAAGACAAAAAGGAAACCATGTTAGCGGTTTGTAATAGAAACACAAATTCATTAGCACCACTTCATATAACTGTGCAGGGACATGATCAGATGGGGATCATGGTACCACTATCTGGCCACATCACTGCACCATGAGACGTATAAGTAAGTGTGCTGTATTGGTTAATCCTGTGAAAGGCAAACAAATTAAATAAAACATTACAGTATTGTGTAGAGGAAAACATTTACTACCATAAGCAGTTAATAGATGTGTGAATGGATTGGTCACAGAACCTCTTTCCTGCTGTACAGTCATTTGTGACTGTACTTCCTTCATACATTAGGGATTCATCTGAGGTTATCAACCTGATGAAAAATCTAGATATTCAGAACACATGGTATCTAGCCACACTAGATGCGAACTCCTTGTATACTGTGATCCCCACTGATGATGGACTAGATGCATTACAATATTTCTTGAATCAAAGATATGAAGTGTGATATGTCAAATTGCCCACAGAATACTGTTTAATTTCTATGTCTAAACCAGTGCTAGAATCCAGTATGTTTATATTCAGAAATAGATTCTATAAATCAATAAGAGGTACAGCAATTGGGGGCCACTATGACCCCCAGTTATGTATATCTATTTATGGGCAAGTGGGAAGTCAAATATTTGCATAGCATCACCAAATATCCATATGCACATTGTTTGGATTTGTGGTGTCACTATATTGATGACATGAGTACCTATCATATGCAAGGCTTCTGTATTTGAACTGTATGACTTTGTTAAGAGGCTTGAAAGTACCACTATGTGTCTGTGCTTCAAAGCTATTATCCATGAAAATATCATTTCATTTCTTGATTGGAGGATTTCTATGTATGTCTGACTCATGTGGGAATGAGTCTATTTCAGAAAGCTACTTATAGGAATATCCTCCTGTTATTTAAGAGTTGGTATCCACCCCATGTAGCTCATAATATTCCTATAGGCCAATTGATTAGAACCCTCTGCAACTGTACAATCAAATATGACTTTAAGATTAAGAAAGCAGAGCAGATTATATGGTTTTAAGAATATGGGTATAGCCAACAATCTATTTTGTCAGCAGTAGATCATGTTAATTCTATTACTAGGGCACCTGCCCTTACCTCCAAGCCCACTTGTAAAAGAGATCAGCTCCCATATGCCTCTTTGTTACAACATACAGCACATGTGCCTGGGAGGTTAAAAGAATAATTCCCTAAAGTTGGGGTATTCTGAGAAACATGTGGCAGAGGCTGGACCAACTGTGTTTTTTTCTGTAAACCAGAAAATATTAAAAATAAAGTGGTCTCTAGTCTTTTAATGGTTTCAGTTAGTCCACAGATTTCTTGGTTACCCCCGCATGGCACCTATCAATGTAGTAGATGTTTGTACTGTAATTATATTAAACAGTCAAAACCTTTGTTAATCCGAAGAATGGAAAAAATATCTGTGAAACGTTTCATCTGTTACAATATGTATTGAGTAATTTATGTGTTGTTTTGTTTGTGTGGCTCATTTTATGTCATATGGAGTATCCGACAATTTAAGATACATGTAGGGGAACACGTTCAAGCCGTACAGATGGGTGATACTGCATATGCCATGGCCATATGTATGCAGCATAGCACATATTTGCTGGGGATAGAGAAGGTTTGTGTTGGACAACAAGCAGGAAATTGGGAGCAGAGATTGGCAGAGGGAAGGCTTCTGTATATATGAACTGGGGACATGAGAAGGACTTGGTTTGTATGAAAATATTGATTCAACAGCATTTTTTATGAACTGACATTTATTAACTGGCTTATAAAAGTAAACATTTGTTTACCTCTGTACAGTACTGTAATGTTGTTTAATTGAATTTGTTTGCCTTTCACAGGAGTTACCATTATAGCACACTTACTTATATGTCTCATGGCGCAGTTAGGCTGGATAGAGGTACTGTGATTCCCACCTGACCATGTGCTAGCACAGTTACATGCAGTGTTGATTGCTGACATGGTTTCCTTTTTGTCTTGGCACAACAAACTCTTGGGACATCTGTTTGATCTAACAGTTTGGTAATGCCCGTTTATATATTTCAGACTGGAATGGAACCACTTTCTTTTTGTGTCAGTCCTCCCCCCCAAAAATGTTTTTTTTCTTTAAATATTGTAGGTCTTTATTTTTAACATTGGTGCCTTCCCGCTGGTTTTGAGTATCATGCCAGATCTCCCCTGCATCTTTAAAAAGTGTATCAGTCTGACTGCTGTAAGTTAGTGTCTGATCACCCTTGGTGAGCATGATTGTTTTTAAGTTGTTTATGGCATGGTGATATGTATTGTGTTGTAAATACTTAGTCAAATTTTGGACACCATATGCTTTAGTAACCATGGTGATGGTACACTATAAAAAATGCACCTTTGATCCTGTGATGCTGTCTCTGATGAAGCTTTGTCTGCACAAATGGCAGACAACCGTGACTGTGTCCAGTTTTTACACACTTTGCAATAAACAGTGAGTTATTTTTGCATTACACCATAGTTGTGAATTGTTTCACTGAGGGTGCTGTTTATTTCTTTCCTGTCAGTTATATATTACATATTTAGTTGTACAAGTTATAAACATTAAAATTTCAGTTTAACAATCTATAAAACAGGCACACAAGAAGGAGTTTTCTAGATTTCTTCATAGAGCATTCTTAAGTCTCATTCAAGACACACCCAATTCTACACCATCTGTCAAATTATTCAACAATTTGGGACCATAACATCCAAATGATTTTTCTCCAGACTTTGTTCTTGCTATTTTTTCTTTAAATGGTGATTTATTTCCTTGTCCTATACTGTTTCTCATTTCACACAAATGTGTTTGCTAAAAGTATCAGAGATTCATTTCTATAGACCTGGCAAACAAGACCTGTCTAAAAAGAGAATCCCACATACTTCATTAAAAGGTGCTTTTGGGGGGAGAAAGATGACCAGTGATGGTCATAGAGTTCCAGAGGACTGGTACCATCACTGCAAACTGCCAAGCCACCAACAGGCTTCATTCAAGCCAGAGGCATGCACAAAAGCCGCTGAGTGTAGGATTTCGTCACCTAGGTAGAGATGTTCATTCATTACGTGAAATATTTCACCAGGTGCTAAATTCAGAATTTCGCCTGCTTAATGCAAAATTTTGCCTGCAGAAGGTGAAATTTCACCTGTAAAAGGTAAAATTTCACTTTCTGCATGTGAAATTTCACTTTGTGTAGGTGAAATTTCACCTTCTACAGGCAAAATTTTGCATTCCACAGGCAAAAATCTGTAGGTGAAATTTCACATTACGTAGGCAAAATTCTGAATTTCACTTCTGAGAAAACTTTTGTGAAATTGGTGAATTTCTTGAAATATTTCAGGTATTGAAATTTGCCAATTTCACACATCTCTAGTCAGGAGCTCCCAGTTATATACTGAGAAGATCTCCTCCATGCACCAAGCCTTTAATCAATTGTTAAAAGCCCTGTTATGGTGTGTCCTACCCTCACCCCAGCCAGACAGAGGTAACACCTCAGCAAAAGACACCATGCATGCCACCTGCTTTAGGTCCCTCCCCAGCTTACTGAAATATTTCTGCACTACCCTTCCCTATCCATTGACAGGTAATTTGTCCTCAGGTGGACAATGACACCTAGCTCCCTCCTATCTCTTGCTGTCCTAGCAATCCTCTGTATCCACTCTCCATCCATACAAGCTAAAGCTCTTCTCAGGCACTTCACCTTCATCTCTCTCTTTTTCCACCCACTCCCAAATCTATCCTCCTAACAAAGCCAAAGACATGGTAAGGGATGGGGGATAGAAACTGTATGGGAGCAGGTGGTGGTTGCAAATGTGAGGAATCTAAGAGTAGGAGTGGCCTACAGGCCACCAGATCAGTCCAAGTAGAGGAACAGGGAGCTAGAGGAGTGAATAAGAAGGACTGCCACTCTAGGGAATGTGGTACTAATGGGCAATCTTAATCTCTCAGTTGTGGACTGGGAAACATCAACAGCTAGGAGTGCAATAAGCCAATTTCTTGCAGATTCATTACTGATGGGCTTTCTTGTACATGAAACAACCCACCAGAGAGGGATCCATCTTTGATTTGGTTCTGTCAAATCAGGACATGGTGGAAGAGGTTAGGGTGAGGGAATCTCGGAAGGATAAGTGATAACAACTTGGTTTGGTTCACCTTGGCCCTAGATAATCAGAAGACAAACTCCAGGGAAGATGTCATAGATTTTTGGAGAGCAGATTTTAGGAGAATTGTGGAGATACTCCTAGACAAACTGAGTGAGTGAAAAGGGTTCAGGAAGTAGAGAAAATATGGGAACTCCTTAAGGATATTCTTTTGCAGATGACTAGAACCTGTCTGAAGTAGGTACAGTAAGTAAAAAAAAACACACAAGAAGTCACACTGTTTCTCCAGGGAAGTGAAAGACATAGTCTGGGTAAAGAAGGCTAAATTCAAACTATCTGTGCAGAAGTGACCTCAGTATAATAGAGAGACATACTTAGTGAACATAAAAAAAGTCAAGTAGAGTCATATGGAGGGCAAAGAGAGAGAGAAGGAACTGAGAATAACAGTGGGGTAAAGAAAAATGCAAAGGCCTTCTTTAGATACATTTTAAGGATGAGGAATACCAAGGAGGTTATTGTGAGGCTAATATTGGGAACCGTATATGAAGAGGACAATAGGAAGAAGGCTAGCATCCTCAGTGAGTAATTTAACTCAATATTCATGGCAGAGGTGGAGGCCTACTCCCCAACTGTGGTAAGCAGGCTATAGGAGAGGAGGCAGGGGGAACTAAAGAGGGTACCAGTGTTAGGGGGGATTGAGTACTTAAGAGACTCAGGTACTTACAGTGGAGAAGTCTCCAGGACCTGATGGGCTACACTGCAAAGTGCAGAGAGAATTGGTGCAGTAACTTGCAGGTACCTGGACGGTAGTGTTCATCCTCAACTGGGGTAGACCTTTGGATTAAAGGAGGGCAGACATGGTCCCTTGCTCCAATGCTGGTGCAGGCTGAACCCAGGAAACTACAGAACAGCTAGTTTGACATCTATAGAGGGAAATGTCCTGGTGAATACCTTCAAGGAGGTGGGATGGTGACATTCGTTAATTTTTTTAGAATATTTCATTAAATAATAAGAGATATTGCAATAAACAAAATACAGGAAATATTACATTTATGTCCCAATGAATTTACAGATGCAGACATAAATCATGAAAAATATCTCTGTAAGGTTATATGCAATAATAATATAATATTTCCTATATTTCCATCAGTGATGGGAATAATGATGTTAGCTCTCTCCATGCCTGATTATGATCATTATCTAAATCTTCTATTACAAATGATAATCTTTCATAAATCACAGATTCACTTAATATGTACCACCACTCATGTTTTACTGTATATTCTGAGGGATGTATTGGCTGTTCAATAATTCACGTATAGTCCTCTTAGCTGCCATTCAGCCCATGTATGATATTTTTATTTGCTTAGATGTTAGTATTAAAGGTTTGAGAACATTAAATAATAATACCTCAGGCGTATATGGGACTTCTCTTTCCATCAACTGGGAAATATTGTTAGCCACGGATTCCCACCATTTTTTAATCAATAGGCAGTACCAAAAATGATGGTACAAAGTACCAATGTTACCACACTCATGCCATCATAGATCATTGCATGCAAGATTAATCTTGGCTATGGTTTTAGGTGATATATATGCTCTATAAATAATGTTGTGCTGGATCAATCTATCTTTTGCAGAAATCAGGAAATTAACATCCCCAATACCCATTGTTTTCTATTGTTTCTGTTGTAGGTGCTAACTTGCTTACTTCTCCCAGATTTTGTGTTGTTGAATTTTTTTAAACTTGGATGGTTTAACTAATAAAGTATAAAACTGGGACAGTTTTTTTCATTTTAAGAAACATTACAATTGTTTGTTCTTTTTCAACTTGCAATGACAAATCGAAACCAGTAATTTTACGTTTCTTACAATATACTCAAAAAGTTTCATATATAGATCTGTAACAGATATAATTATTAATTTTCTGATTCTTTATTAGTAAATAAAATCTTTGGTCTGATGGAATTTTGTTCTCATGAAGCAACTGTTTCTATGAGGATATGGCATTTTTACGCAATATTTTTGCTTTTTTTTTAATTTGGCATGAGTTTATTGGCTATTGTAAGTAGGGATGGGATGAATATTCCATTCATATTCAATTTATATATGAATAGTGACCCTCCTTTGTATTCTTATTCAATTGAATAGCATCTTTTATAAAAATGCGAATACCGAATGGTAATTATGCTGCTGTGGTTCCTGTACCTTTAAAAATCGCAAAACCTGTCTTGCATTTCAATGTGAATGCTAATTGGCCTGTCTGCCCCATATAAGGCTACATTGTGTTGTTGCATGGTATGGTGTCCTGTAACTTGTCCTGTAACCTGTGGTGTTCTGAACTCTGAGCCCCATAAACCCCAAAATTAGCGAGAAGAAGAGAAGCCTAGTTTGGGAATGTTTTATTGTCAGCGAAGACAACACTGCAAAAGCTGAGTGTCTCATCTGCAAAACTAATATTTTTTGAGGCAGCCACACATCAGGTTTCACCACTACTGCAATGATGAACCTCATGCAGGTGAAGCATGCTGAACTGTATAAGGAAACAAGAGAGCATCTCAGTGCTGAACACTGTGGTAAAGTGCAATGTATTTGTGGTGGTAAAACAAAACAGCCCACACTTGAGGATTGTACTGCTAGAAAATGACTTTAGACCAATGAAACACCTGAAGTTACAAGAATACATTACTCAGTTGCAGAAATGCTCACTCCAGACATGCAGTCCTTCTCTAGGATGGTAGACACCAGATTAATCAATCTGGTTAAAGTTTTGGAACCACACTACAAACTGCCATCACACAAGTATCTATCTCAAACTATCATTCCTGATATGTATGAATGTGTGCACAAGCAAATTTCAGCTTTACTGTTGAACACTGAGTCCTTGTAATTTACAGCAGACATGTGGACACAGGAAAATACAACACAGTCATTTTTAAGGCTAACCGCCCCCTGGGTAGATAAGAATTTTGAGAGAAAGTCTGCTGTTCTGCACTGTGAGTGGTTTCAAGGAAAGCATACAGGAACAGGTATCTCTACTGCCTTGATGAAAATGTTTGAGAACTGGGGCATAAAAAAAAGAAACCTCCCATGTAATATAATAATAATAATAATAAACTTTATTTTTTAGGTGCCTTTCATATATCAAGCACCTTACAATTTAAAATCACAAATCAGACATCAACAACGCATCATATAATATCAATGATATCAACAGTTCCATCAATCTCCAAAAGCCTGTCGCCATAAAAAGGTTTTTAAAGCCTGCTTAAATCCCTCCATGGTTGTGCACTCCTGTATCTGACAAGGTAGAGAATTCCAAAGGGTAGGAGCTGTGTACATAAATGCCCGCATCCCAGATGATTTCAAACAAACTCTTGGGATCTCTAGCAACCCCTCGTCGGCTGAGCAGAGCGATCGCCCAAGGCAGTAAGGAACCAGAAGCTCTATCAGGTAGTCTGGTCCCAGTCCGTGTAGGGTTTTAAAAGTCAGAAGACCGACTTTGAAGGTGATCCACCACTGTACAGGCAGCCAGTGCAGTCCGCGCAGTACCAGCAAAATATGACAGGTCCAGGGCAAACCTGTCAAAAGCCAGGCTATTGCGTTCTGCACCAGCTACAAGTGCTGGATGTCTATCCCTGAAAGCCCTTGATAAAGAGAGTTGCAGTAGTCTAAGCATGAGGTCACAAAGGCATGAACCAGAGTAGAAAGGTTGCTGGATGGAACCAGGTGCTTAATCCTGTAGATATTCCTCAGATGGTAAAAGGAAGATTTGACAACTGCCAACACCTGAGAATGCAGGGTCAGCCCTTCATCAAAAATTACCCCCAGGTTACGCACCCATTCTGAGGTCAGGGGGAATAAGCCTCCAAGAACTAGTCCAGAGGGTGAATCAACCCCCAACCTCCCTATCCGATGACCTGGGTCCACAACCAACACCTCGTTTTTTTCCAAGTTCAACTTCAACCAACTGGAATCCATCCACTCCTGGATTTCTGCTAGACAGTTATTAAAAACAGAGAGAGTTCCATCCTGATCAGGTGCAAAAGAAAGGCAGAGCTGGGTATCATCAGCATAACAGTGAAACCTTAGCCTATACCTTCTTACAATGTCTCTGAGAGGCAGCATATACATTGCGAACAATAAGGGGGACAACACTGAGCCCTGAGGTACCCCACATAACAGAGAAACTGGATCCAAGGAATAAACTCCAGAAACCACTCCATGAGAAATGATTTAAACCATCCAAGGACTGTTCCTGACAAGCCACAGATGAATCTCAGATGGTTCAGCAGTACCCCATGGTCCACAGTGTCAAAAGCTGATGAGAGATCCAGAAGGACCAAGATGGAATGGCTCTTCCTGTCTCTAGCCATCAGGAGATCACTGAGCACCTGAACCAGCACTGTCTCTGTACTATGTCTCTTTTGAAATCCAGACTGGAGGGGTTCATAGATATCATGGATGGTCAAGTGGTCCTCCAGCTGTGCAGCCACTACTTTCTCAATCACCTTCCCTTAAAAAGGAAGGTTAGAGATTGGTCTGTAGTTTGCATGATAGTCTGGGTCCAAGGTAGCTTTCTTCAAGAGTGGTGTCACCACTGCCTCTTTCAGGGAGCTAGGAAACTCACCTGTTTCCAAGGAGCACCAGACTATCCATGCTAGGACAGGACCAATAGAATCTATACAGCCCAAGATCAGGGAAGTTGGTCCTGGATTATAAATATAGCACGTAGGGTGCACACTCTGGACAAGTCGCATGATATCCATGAACTCTGGATGGTCAAAGGTACTCCAGAAAAACTGAGGAGTAGTGGCCTCCTGCTGATCCACAGCTACACCCACAGAGTGTGCTGGTTGAAATACTGCCCTGATGTCAGCCACCTTAGTCGCAAAGAATTGAACAAGTTCTTCGCACTATACTTGCGAAAAAGCTTTCCAAACCTGAAGACAGGCTGGGTTGCACAGTCTGTCCATAGTTCAAAACAGCTGAGCTGGTCAAAGGGTGGTTGCAATCTCCCCGGACAGGAACTCTGCATTCTTTCAGGAGATAGCAGATTGATAGACTTGGTAATGGTCCATCAATCTAAGGTGATCAGCATCAAGGGAGGACTTCCGCCAGCAACGTAGTGAGTAGGGATAATGGAGCAAACATGAAAAATGCTTTTTCTGAATGTTGTATATATAGTCTCGGGTGTTTTGCATACACACTGCCACTGTTTCACCACAATGCCTTTTTGAGCCATTGCTCTGTAGCTGATCTGACCACAAACATTAGAAAACTAGTAGGATATTTCAAACAGTCAGCATCTGCTGCTTGTAAGCTGCACAGCATTCAAAAAGAACTGGGACTGCTTATTGCACAGTTAACAAAAGACATTATAACAAGGTGAAACTCCATGTATTATATATTATGCTGTTTGACAGAGCAGAAATGGGCTTTGAATGTTTATTGTGCTGAGAAATCCACCGTGACCTCACTTACACCTATGCGGTAGTCTATAGCAGAAACTGTTGTTACGATCCTGGAACCATTCAAATAGCTAATGAGAGATCAGCACAGTTGCTCCTTGCATTTTAGTTGTGCTTCCTGCTGTGAGGGCTCTCAAAATGTACCTGACCACAGAAGTGAGTGACAAGGGAATACAAATTATGAAAGCACAAATTATTGAATCCCTGTCATTGCGATTCAGCCATGTTGAGACAGAACAAGGGTATGCTTTTTCCTGTGTGCTGGACCCACATTTTAAACTGCATCCTTTCAGTTCAGACACCAGCCATTGCGACGCCAAAGCTTCCACACAAAGCATTGTTGAACAAAACATGCTAAAAAAGCTATAACTGATGTTAAGGTGGTGGAAGCAAAAATAGACATCTTAGAGCCACCATTAATAAAAACCAAAATGGACACAGGAACTTTATGGAGTTGTTGGGACAAAATTGTTGAGGACTCACAATCACAGTAGGATCAAAAGCAGGGGATACTGAACTGCCCTTATACCTACAGTTTCAAAGTCTTGCATTCCATGAGATAATGACCCTGTGGAGTGGTGGAAGCAAAACCGTGTCCATCTGCCAAATCTAGCGGCTACAGCCAAAATATTTCTTTCTCCACCACCAAGCAGTGTCCTTTCAGAAAGATTCTTTAGTACAGCAGATCCAGAAGCAAATGATTTGATACCTTTTAATGGACCAACATAGATGTAACAACAAGAACAAAGTGCTCTAGCTTTCGGACCAACCAGTCCTTCTTCAGAAGCTCATGGCAGTTGTTTAGAAAATACAATACAATACGAGATGTTTAGTTATGTATCTCCCCCACCCACATTATTGTGATGTGGGGTGGGTTAGGTTGTACTGTTTGTATGAGCAGGAGGAGATAAATTACTTTTTATCTCTTTTTCAGATTCCCTAGACACTTGTGGTACATGTAGTTGCTACATTCTCAGTATATATTGACATCAGTACATATCAGGATGCATGGTCTGAATTCTTTGAGGTTCCTCTACTAGAGTTTTTGTTTAACACTAATATTATCAATTTATATTTATATTATCATTTATATAGTCCTCAGGTTTTTGTAATTTCTTGGGCCTTTTATTTAGCTTGAGAATACAGCTGGGTGACATGTCTAGCTAGGTTTTACACATCACACAGTGTGCACATGATGTTTTTAGACAACTTTACTGGTATTCTTGTCTTTAATGCATACATTGTAATTTCATGAGCCCTATAACTATCTTAGTTTGTTTTAAGCTGGGTGGGTTGTTTTCAGTAATCACATCCTTATACTGACTGTGACACTCATGGCTTGATTTGGGAGTTATCTGCTTCAGCAGTGTTATCTTATGTCAATTAAATTTATGTGTAGTAGGATTCTTTATGTTTGTTGCACCAAAGCACATCTTAACCCAAGGTTCATCTGGACTGAGGGCAGTATTGTACTGTTTAACTTCTCTGACATCATCTTCTGCTTTTTTTTTTTTTTTTTTAAATGAGTATTTTAAACCAATGGGATTTTTTCTGTTTTCTCTGCATTATCTAGCTGTTATAAGTATTGTATTTTCTAAACAACTGCCATGAGCTTCTGAAGAAGGACTGGTTGGTCCGAAAGCTAGAGCACTTTGTTCTTGTTGTTACATATATGTTGGTCCATTAAAAGGTATCAAATCATTTGCTTCTGGATCTATTCTTGCAAGGACCAATACGGCAACTACTAAATCAAGATTTTAGTACAGCAGGGGACAAACAAACAGATCACAGATGCAGGCTACTGCCAGAGAATGCTGAGTGACTTATTTTTCTGAAATGCAATTTACCAGTGATAAGGCAAAATTATTAACTACATGTTGCTGATTTAGAAAATACATATTTGCACAGTACTGTGTTTAATGTTTTTCTTGTGCTGCTCTGAACCTACCATTTGCATTTGCACTTTAAGGTCTGTAAACTGCTAATGTGTTCTGCTGCTACTGTGAAAATGCCAATTTGCACATTGCTTTTTAAAGGGACACTGTCAGACCCCCTTAGGTCTCAAAGTGTCCTTAGTTTAAAAAACACATTTTATGATTGCCAATATTCAGTAAAGATTGCTGATGTAGCTAGTAGTTTGATTCTGACTCTTTGTTTTCTTTTAAAAAGTGAAAAATAGACTGCCTATCATACTGGTGTTAATACACAAACACAGGTTTGTTTACATTCCTTGATCAGCTCCAATTGCATCTTTTCTGGACTTGGGAACACCCACAACACAGTCTAGCCCCTCATGATGCAGTGGGAATGCAGGAGGCTATTGCCTCATGAATAACTGCACTGTTTGGGTGTGTTTCTAATGCTCAGGAAGCATGCAGTAAGAACAGATCCAGGATTGTAAACAAAAAATGGTTGTTTATAAATATACATTAGCATACATTCTACTAAACAAGGAGAAAGACATAACAAACAGCAATATCAATGAATTGTAGAGAAGGTAAGAAATCATAAGATGTAGTTTTTTCTTACTAGAAATAATAAGATGAAAAACAGGCTGACAGTGTTCCTTTAATCTGCTGCTAATGTTTTCTGGTGCTACTTTGCCATTTGCATTTGCACTTTAAGTTCTTTAAGCTGCTAATGTGTTCTGCTGCTACTCTGAAAATGCATGTTCTGCACAGTACTGCTATTTATTGTCTGCAACACATAATGTGGCTCTTAGAATGTACAGCACTACCTCATTTTGTTTTTAAGACACAGATGAACTAAAGGAAAATTGAAATTTAGTGAAATAAAATGAAAATAAAAAATAAAACAAAAATATAAACAATAAACATAAAACATTTAATAATGTATTTTGGTCTCAGTGTAGTTGATTGTTATTATTGTTGCCATATTCACTATTTGTAATCATATTTGTTATTCATCGAATATCATTTTGCACTATTTGCTGTTCGACCGAATAGTACAAAATGGTATTTGTCCCATCCCTAATTGTAAGTGGAGCATGTAACCATGGAATCTGTGTTGTTCTAAATTTAGCTTTAGCCTGTGTAGCATATGTAAGTATTAAACTCAAAATTTATGTTTTTTGAGTCTGTTCAGATTTGTCATGAATAATATTTCTTCAGGTTTTATCTTAAGTCCTTCTTGCTTTAAGATATCTTTTAAAAATTACAACCTCAGTATTGGGGCTAAACAACCATTCCAACATATTTGCCTAAGTTTGGGATTGAATATATAACAAGGGGGTCAGGACAGCGAAGACCTCCCTCCTTAACAGGGATAATAAGGTTTGACCAACCAATCTGGGGTCCCACCCCTGAAAAATGTTGTGAAAATATGTTTAATATCCTTAATCCATTTTATATTTAGGCATCCATATAATGCTTACAAAACATAGACAACATGTGAAAGTACCATCATTTTGATCAGCTGGATTAGCCCCCATAGTGAAATGGATACATTTTTTCAAAGGTTGAGTTTCTGCTGGACTTTTTCCTTGGCAATATTGTAGCTGAGTTGGATAGTTTTCTCAAAATTGTTTGTCAAAACTATACCTAAATACTTAATCTGGTTGACTTTCTGGAATAAATTTAAGTTCTGATGCCCTTCATCAACTTTATTCTTAGTTGAATGAGCATGGACTTTTGCTAATTTAGCTGATTTCCAGAGATCGATGAGCAGATTTGGATAATTTCCAGTAAAGTCTGGATTGGGTTTTTCAGATCTCTAAACAATATCAGAGTATCATCAGCAAATGTGCTCAGTTTATATTCTTGACCACCAACCTCGATGCCTTTAATTTTAGGGTTTACCCTGATTGTCATTATTAAAGGCTCTATACTAAGTATGAATAAAATAGGTGAAATAGGGCACCCCTGGCAATTTGTTTGAGTGGGTTTTACATTAAGCAAAAAATCTGCTGTTGGTTTACTGTATAGAAGTTTTATTATATTAATCATATTGTTGGTAAGTCCCCACTTAATCAAGATCAAAAACATTTAATCCTTTTGAATCAGGTCAAATGCCTTACTGGCATCTAAAGCAAGGGTAAAGTAGGTATCCAGCTATTTTTGAACATATTCTAGTAATAGTTACACTTTCTTAATTGCCATAGCAGTAGTATGACCTGGGATGAATCCAACTTGGTCTAAGTGGATGTGAAGGGGGAGCCTCTCCACCAACCTATTGGCAATGATTTTAGCTATGATTTTATTATCAGTATCTCATAAAGCAATAGGTCGATGACTTTCAACCAGGGCCCAGATATTCAAACTGCGCCAGTCTGAGGCGCAAGCCCCTGCGCTGCTCAAAATAGTTGCGCAGGGGTGTGGCCGGGGTGATATTCAAAGGAGTTGCGCTGTTGAGCAACTCAGCTGACTATCACCCGAGCCACAACGCTGCGCGTAAGCGCGGTGGAACTTGCGCTACCGCAAGTTGCCAGAGTTGAGCATTAAACTTGCGGTGGCGCAAGTACCATTGCGCCATGCGCAAATTTCCGATATTCAAAAGGTGACATGCAAATGGGGCCATAATTTATGCAAGGTGCAGGGGGGGCCATTTGCATCTATTTATGGCCCCATTTGCATGCCATTTGCATGTAGGTGCGCCGATCCCCGAGGACTTGCTCCTGGCCACCCTGCCAGGCAGCAGCCGTCGGGGACTGACGCACAATGCAGCCTGATCACGGGCATCACAGTTACTGACACCCCCACATCTCCACAGCCCGATCGCGGGCAGAACCTGTATGAACCCCCCCATGCCCGATCGCGGGCAGAACCTGTATGAACCCCCAGTGCCCGATCGCGGGCAGAACCTGTATGAACCCCCAGTGCCCGATCGCGGGCAGAACCTGTGAACCCCCAGTGCCGATCGTGGGCAGAATGAACCCTCCCTCCCAACCCGAATAACTCCCTGGTGGTCCAGTGGACGTAAAGCCCGATCGCGGGCAGAATGTCACAACACAACTCCCCCACACATCTCCCTGGTGTCTAGTGTCCCCCCACCCACCCCGAAGCCCCTCCACCCGCTCCCCCCGCAGCCAGTGGGTGACAGCATCCACCAGCTGCCACCTGCGCCTGCCGACTGACTGTCCGGTAGGGCTGCCGCCGGTGGTGCAGAGCTACAGCCAATGGGCGTGCAGCCCATCACCGTCATGACAGTCAGATTTGTGAATGATCATTCACAAATATGGACTGTCATGTGCGATATGGGCTACATGCCCATTGGCTGTGGCTCCTGTAGGCGTGCAGCACAGACAGTCGGCTCGGCGGGCGGCGGCAGGCGGCACAGGCGGGTGAATGCTGCTCGCCCGCTGCGGGCGGGCGAAGGCTGGCAGTGAAGACACCCAGGCTACCAGAAGATATTGAGAGGTGTGCTGTGTTTGTTCTGCCAGCGGTCGAGGGTTCATGCAGGTTCTGCCCGCGATCGAGCACAAAGCCGCGGGACCTGCCGATGGGCACTGGAGAAGGTCATACGGGTTCTACCCTGTCGGGCACGGAGAGTTCGCTACAGAGTTCTGCCCGCGATCAGGCTGTGGGAGATGTGTGTGGGGGGACATGTCGTGTTCTGCCCCACGATCAGGCTGTGGGAGATGTGGGGGTTCATGTACCTGTACTGCCCGCGATCGGGCTGATGGGGGGCACAGGGACTGGGTGGGGGCAGCCAGGGATGGCAGCTGCTGTGTTGTGCCCTGCAATGCAGCAGCTCACCTGTAGGTGGCCCTCAACAAGCCTTTTTGGCTCAAGCTTCGCGAGGCGCAGGTTGGAGTTACGCATGCACAACTCTGCGCAACCCGACTGAATATCGGGTTGCGCAGGTTATGCATGGATCCTCCCCCTCCTGTCGAGCATGCATTCATTTGCATTGCTCTCTTGCGCAACCTGTTGCCAGTGGCGTAACTGCCTCCTGCTGAATATCGCAGAATGGCGCATTTTGGACTTGCGCATGTGCAACCCTGTTGAGCATGGCGCAACCCTTTTGAATATCTGGGCCCAGGTCTATAGGTTTGGATTCTTTGGGTATTAATACTACCATCACTTCCAACATGGTTGAGGGGAGACCATCTCCCTTCTCCATCCCTTCTAGCATAATTTGGAAGATCCAGGTGCAATTAGATCCTTAAATTGCTGGTAAAATTCATTATTAAACTCATCTGGGCCTGGACTCCTGTTTTTTAGGGAGCAAGTCAATTGCCTTTTTTATCTCTTCAATTGAAACTGGGATAGCTTCTAAATTGATGTGTTGTATGCTAAGTTCCCCTTAAAAGCTACCTATCTTATGTTAATTAAGATTATTATCTTTTTGATAAATACTTTTATAATGCTCTGTTATAATTTTTTCCAATCTGTCCCAATCATTCACAGGTAAACCTTGTTTATATTAAGACAGCTAATACTATTCTGTTCTCTTCATTTTTTTAGAAAATTAGCTAGCAATTTAATTGATTTATTGTCATGTAAATATCTTGCTCTTTTTACTTCTCTATGTTTTTTGCAGTTTCTTGCTTGAGTCTTTGTTGAAGCTCCATTCTGCAATTATACCATTCTTGAATGTATATGTCGTAATCCTGTAATATAAGTTGGTCTAATTGTTTCATTTTTTGCTCTAATTTTGACCTTTTTTGTTTATTAAGCCAAGAATCAGATGAAATAGCCACTCCCCAGAGGAAAGCTTTAAAGAGGGTCTCATAGTGAAGAAAACAATTGCTGCCTGGAAATAATTGTAATACCAGTATTCTTGAAAAGCAACCTGTATTTTATTAACAAAATCTTCCATCTCAAGTAATTCATTGCTAAACACCCACATTCTTGGTCCATTACTATTGTACTGTTTTAGAATAATATTAAATTCTAAAGTAGCATGATCTGAGTATATTATTGATTTAGTAGAAGCCATTAGTACAAATGTCATAAGTGTCTAGGAAATGAATGCATAATCGACTCTGGAGAAGTTTATTTTTTCTATCCATATGGGTAAATTCCCAATTTTTGGATTCAAAAACCTCCATGGGTCTATGAGTTCATGTTCTTCTAAAAAAATTGTTTTGATCGCTAGATATTTTAATATTATTAGTTGTCATATTCATTTTTTTCTAACAAGAAATAGATTTAATAGGGAATTAAAATCTCCCATAAGGATTAAATTTGATGCTTGAATTTCTGTCGGTCCTGTTGTGATGCTAGCTAAAAAATTTACTATAACCAGTGAAGGGTCCATAAACTAAACCAACAGTGATTTTAAAGTTATTAATTTTACCCTTAATCAGGATAATTCTTCCATCTTCATCACACCATTTTTTTTGTTTCAAGCTAAAGTTTAAGTTCTTTCTCAATAAAATTGCTATCCCTTTTGATTTTTTATTTCCTGGAGAATAAAAAGTATGTGAAACCCAATTTCTCATTACTTTTTTTAGATTCGTTACTATCTAAATGTGTTTCTTGAAGAGCAATTACATCTGCTTTAATTTTATGGAAGTAAGTGAGAATTCTGGATCGCTTTATGGGTGTATTAAGCCCATTAACATTGAAAAGAGGCACACCTTATCTGACAGGGGTTACTCATCATAACATATGAAAAAGAAAGGTGACGAGAGCTCATAGTTTCACAGTCTCTAACATTATGAAAAACATTCCACCTAATTGGCTTTCCTTGTATGTGACACTCACACACTGTTACACCTTCAAACGTGTTTTTCTGCTGATACTCTGTCCCCCCTTCCCTAAACAGGTTGATCTTAACAAAAGTTCCATGAAAAGCCATTTTCCCCATCCCCTTCCCACACAGAATACTGTTCCCCCTCCTCAAAACATGTTGATCTTAACAGAAGTTCCAAGAAAAAACCTTTTCCCCATCCCCCTTCCCACAAAGAATAGGCCCCCTCCCCTTCCCCTTCTCACACATATAAAATATTTCCAAATAAGTATTGATAATTGTAGCCCACCCAAGCCACCAGAGAAACCCAATATCATGGCAAATACTTCTTCCTCTCTTCCAATAACCCAGTCCAGTTCTGTGATTCTTATTAAATGTTAGTAACTATTCCATAGGTGTAAAGAAAGCAACCTGAAATGATATTAAAACATGTTAGGCAGTTTCTTCTTTAGCTCATTATCTGCTTCTGCTGGTGTGTTGAATGTGTAACTAGTGCCATTGATTGTTACTTGTAATGTTGCTGGATAAATTACTGGAGCTTTGCATTTGTTCTCCAACAACTTCTTCCTTAGTAAATCATATTTCTTCCTTTCCTAAACCAATTCAGCAGGCAGATCATTGAAGATAGAAATGGAAGTACCCATAAGAGTGATTCTTTTCTTTTTATATACCGCATTCATAAATGTTTCCGTGTCCTCAGATCAAAAGATTTTGCAATTATTGGCCTTGGTGGCCCCCTGAACATTGTTAGGACTGAAGGTATGGTGGATACGATTAATGTCAAAGGACAAGTTATTGATGTCTGTATCTGGATGTGTTGCGGCAACTTGTAAGAGGGATTATTTTAATGGCTTCTGTGTGTCCCAGGACTTGGGCACTCCTAGGATGTGTACATTTTTGTGACACACTCTAGCTTCAAAATCAATTATTGTTTTCTTTTAGATCACTATTTGTTTAGTCCAGCTCCTTAATTTGCCTTTCATATGGTATGAACTTATCCTCTAGTTTGGAGATTCTTTATTATGCCTGAATTAGCTCACTTTTCAGTTCTTTATTTTCAACTAGCAGCTGTTGGATCAAAGTCTGAAATTGATCTATTTTATTTTCCAGCGTATCTATTTTTTGAAGATTTTTCTCTAGTTTATCAAATTTTCCCTGAATTTGATTTGCCCAAGCCAGCCTATTTTTGTGTTTGTTCTGTTGGTTTAGGAGGCTGTAGGTCATGGGTGTTTTGTGAACCTTGTAGCAAAACATTATTATTAGAAGTGTTTTTGTCTGGTATCATGATAGCTTCATTAGTAAGGTCTAATTGGGATTATATACTCTGGCTAGTCATTTGAAAAGTTTTGTTATTTTTAAGTGTAATTAAATCACATTCTACATTTTTAGTCATGTTTTCCTCAACCATACCAAGGGCTGCAGCTGTTTTGTTGTTGGATAGTACGTGGAGGTAAAGGAAGGTTAAAAGGAGTACCTGAGGTGGACCTATCAGCAGCGTTCAAATTGTTTGACTGGTCCTTGATATTATTTGTTGCCATTTCATTCACCATGGCATTTCCAGGTAAACCATCACTTTGAAGCTCCATGGTTTCTTCTTTCTCATTTTCCAAACCATTCTGGTCCTGTACCCGAGCAGTGACAGTTCCAAATGCAATAGTCTCTGGAGTAGCTTTTTGTGGCATGTTAGTGCTTTGCCAGGATGAACTTTTAATCAAGAAAACTGGCACTGTTATCTTGAGTTGTTGCATAATCTCCAGCCCAATAGGAGGGCTCACTCCTTTTGCACCTGGAGATTGCAACCCTTGCTGATCTTTGGAGCCAATTTTATTTTTCTCTGTCTTTAGTCGAGTTTGCATTTCAAGCTGTTTGATAGATTTTGAAAGAGGCTTCATAGTGTACAGTAGCTTGGTTTTGACGCAGTCAGGGGTTTTTGGGGTGTCATTCCCAAGACAGAACTTTGAAAATGTTTAAAGTTTT
The DNA here is from genome assembly GCA_016271365.2 of Neoceratodus forsteri. NCBI lineage: Eukaryota > Metazoa > Chordata > Ceratodontiformes > Ceratodontidae > Neoceratodus > Neoceratodus forsteri. The sequence continues at coordinate 470,435,171 of CM057452.1, read as the reverse complement.
TCTTTTCGTAATTTTCATCTTCTTCTTGCCAAAAATGAGTTTGGTTGGAATCAAACATTCAGTACATCTCTCCCTGTTCTGGGTCACTGGAGGATGTTACACACACCGAGAGGAGAAGCATAACTGAGCTACACCTCACAGCTTTTCTCTTAAGGGATGGTGATATTTCTTGATGAGAATGGGCTCAAAGACAAAAGGCAGGACAGATTCACAAAGGGAAGTTCATGACAGACCAACCTGATTGAGTTCTTTGACTCTCTAATAAGAGCAGTGGACAGGGACCAGGCAGTCGAAGTGCAGGATTTAGATTGTTGTAAGGCCTTTGATACTGTGTCCAACAGATGAATTATCAACAAGCTGGGGGATCTAGGGGTTGGAGAAAAGCTAACAAGGTAGGTAGAAAATTGGTTAGATGGAAGGACCCAAAGGGGGATATTCAGAGATTGGGGAAGTTGGAACTGGATACCATGAGGGTTTGTACTTGAATCACTACTGTTTAATGTGTTCATCTATGACATGAGGGAAAGGATCAAGGGAAAAAATTGTGTCTTTGCAGATGACACTAATCTCTGTGGCAAGGAAGACTACAAGGGGGAAGGGGTTAAGGATATGAAGAGGGGCCTATAAAAGTTGAAGGGGTGGTTCAAGGTATAGCGACTGAAGTTTAATGTAAATTATTTATTTATTTTATTTAAATTTTGGTGACCCGGTAGACCCACTGAGACTGAAACAATCCTTTTTTCAGGGGCAACCCGGAAAGAAAGGTAAAGGCATGCACATAGGCAAGCATAACCCAACAACCAATTATTGGACAGGAGTAAAAAAAAGTCTGACCACTGAGGAAATGGATTTGGGTTTCATCATTAGCAATAGCCTCAAGGCAATGTCCCAGTGTCCCAAAACACTCAGAAGGCACACACGATTCTGGGCTTCATGTTGGGAACATCATGGAGGAAATATCATGGGCACAGCAACACGGAAGCAATGCTGTGAACAATAACATCGTGGTGGACCAAACGACGCCGATTGGAAATGCCGCAGAACCTCAGGCAAAGTGGATCACCACAGAGACAGCAGTGTATGCATGAAGAAGGCATCGTATGGTGATGAGATACCAGCAATGGTGAAACTGGAAGCCCACCAGCAGGGTAGCAAGAACAGAGAGGGTGAAAGAACCAGACACACAAAATGGGACACCGGAGGATGGCCAGACATGGAACAGAGCAGGACCCATAGTGTGAGAGGCATCCAGTGCACAGAGGGAGGCAGATGGCACACAGGGTGACAGACGGTTCCATGAGAAGGGGGGGAGGCATATCCGTAGGTGAGCTATCCACAGGGATGTCTGGTAGGGACCCACAACACACATGGAAGTGCGATAGCCACAACACCATCATAGGGCCACATGGGTGATGCAGCCACAGAGGGGGTAAGTGGCATGCAGGCAGAGGGGCAATGGGACAAGGGCAGAAGATGTACACAAGGACAGGACACCTGCGCACACAGATGCACCACACACAGCCACAAGGGAGGAGGGCCACACAGGGGTAGCGGCACAGCACACAGCACAGGGACCAGTCCTGGAGCTGCATGGGCAAATGATGTACACCGTGTGTGCCTGGGCCATGTGGACAGACACCAGGCCACACATAGGGTGGGGGCATGGCAACACATCATGGATAAACTGCTAATAGAGCACACCTGTGAGCAGGGCAGGGGCAGCCAGGGCAGGTGCAGTGCATCACACACCCAGCAGTGGGCCCATAAAGCAGCACAGCACACAGACTGCACTGGGGTGCATGGGAGAGCTGTGCAGAGGAGCAACACCATGTGGGGGGGCATGTGAATAGGCCACTGTAACATGCCACTGCAGTTTGTGAAAAGCCAAAAGGGGAAGACCATACTGCAACATGACAGCTTCCTGTATTACAAGGCGTGCAACCCGGCAGACAAGACCTATTGGAAGTGCGCTGAGTATTACAGGGCAAAATGCCCTGAGTGTGTCCACACCACAGGGGATGAGGTCATCAGGGTGGTGAACAGCCACAACCATATCCCTGACTGTGGGGCCATTGGCATCCAGGAGGCCATCACAGACATTAAGCAGAGGGCCCTACAGATGATAGAGACACCACACCAGGTGGTGGTGGCATGCAGCAGCACCCTATCCACCACCATGTCTGGCAGACTGCCCAGCATACACCTCCTGAAAAGGAGTGTCCGCTGTGTGTGAATGGCCTCATGCCAGCCACCACCCCTGCCAACATCACTAGAGGATCTCACAATCCCAGAAGTTTACAGTGTGGCACACGATGGTGGATGGTTCCTGCTCCATGACAGTGGTGATGCCACCAGGATATTGATACACACAACTGACAAGAACCTGCAGCTGCTCTCACAGTGCACTACATGGTATGTGGATGGCACATTCAAGACTGCACCACCACACTTTGTGCAGCTATACACCATTAATGGGGAGCAATTCTGCACTGTAATGCCCACTGTGTTCCTCCTGTTGCCAAAGAAGACAGGGATGACATATACAAGGGTGTTCACTGCAGTGAAGGAGCTCCTCCAGGACCTCAAGTCATCCGTGATAGTCACGGACTTCGAGCAGGCTGCAATCAAGTCCTTCGCCACAGTCTTCCCAGATGCCAGCCAGCATGGCTGCTTTTTCCACCTGTGCCAGGCCCTGTGGAGGAAGGTTCAGGAGGTCCCCGAGGCCTTGCACCACTACACTGATGATGAGGACTTTGCACTCCATGTGCACCTGCTGCCTACCCTTGCCTTTGTCCTTCCAGGGGAGGTGTCCATTGTCTTTGAGGTGCTCAGGTCATTCAAGTTCTACATCACACATGACGAGCTGTTGGCACTGATAGTCGACTACATTGAGGACACATGGGTATGGCGGCCCATCTGTGGCAGTGTCTGCAGGTGTCCCCTATTCTCTGTTGACCTGTGGAGTTGCTATAATGTGGCCAGGACTGGCATAGCCCACACAAATGACTCTGTGGAAGGGTGGCACTGTGCCTTCAACACACTCATAGGTGCATGCCACCCTAGCCTGTGGTGGTTCATCAATGCCCTGAAGGCAGAGCAGTGGCTCAATGGGCTGAAGATAGAACAATGTATCATTGGGCGCTATGCACCACCATTGCGTAGGTGGTTTAGGTATGTGACAGACCGCATAAAGCACATTGTTGGGGAGTACGGCACCAGAAGCACATATGAGTATCTACACGGCATTGCACATAATTTCCAGCTGCAGTTTGACCAAGAACATGTATATGGCTGCAGCTGATGGCCATGGTGCCCCAGCCATCGTGACAGTTGCAGATGATCCATGCCAGCAGCCTTTACCTGGTCTGCTGCGTTTGCCTGTGACTGCTGAACACCAGTACTATGTGCCACTGGCCACACCTGGGTGGGTGGTGTGGCTTTGCAAGTGGTGTGGGGTGATGAGGTACTATGCATCAGTGGGGGGGGTTACCTGTGCTGAGCTGTGGTTACTGAGCTGTCTATTGGTGGGGGGATGCCTAAGCTGATCTGTGGGTACTGAGCTGTCTATGGGGGAAGGTTGTGCTGATCTGTGGTCACTGGCTGTCTATGGGGGATGCCTAAGCTGATCTGTGGGTACTGATATGTCTATGTGGGGGTTGTACTGATCTGTGGTCACTGAGTTGTCTGGGGATGCCTGAGCTGATCTGTGGGTACTGAGCTGTCTGGGGGTTGTGCTGATCTGTGGGTACTGAGCTGTCTATGGGGGTGCTGATCTGTGGTCACTGAGCTGTCTATGGGGGATGCCTGAGCTGATCTGTGGGTGCTGAGCTGTCCATGTGGGGAAATGGTGCTGATCTGTGGTTACTGAGCTGTATATGAGAGGGATGCCTGAGCTGATCTGAGGGTACTGAGCTGTCTATGGGGGTGGATGCCTGAGCTGATCTGTGGGTGTTGAGCTGTCTATGGGAGGTGTGCTGATCTGGGGTTACTGAGCTGTCTATGGGGGATGTCTGAGCTGATCTGTGGGTACTGAGCTGTCTATGGGGGGTAGTTCTGATCTGTTGTCACTATACTCTCTATGGGGGATGCCTGTGGTTTGTGATATTGAGCTGTCTATGGGGTGGGATGCCTGTGCTGCTGTGGGGATATTGTGCATTCTGTGCTGGCAGAGTGCCTCTGTTAATGTGGGGGTTGTGCAGCACCACTGCTGGGTGTGCTGCACCCTGTGGTGTAGATGTCCACACGCCAGCTGTAGTGGGGTGGGTGAGGTGCACCCCGCCTCTGGTGGTCACTGCCACTGAATGTGTCTGTGGTGGCTGTGGTGGTGCCATGTTCATGCCTTGGACAGAGATGGTATGGCATCCCAGGTGTGTGTGGTCCATGCAGCGCATGTCTGTGTCTGTGCTGTGGTGGTATGGTATGCCAGTCACTGTCCTGTGCACCGCCCTGGTCATGCATTGGTGGAAGGTGTGTGCCGTGTGCACTGGTGTTGCATGGTGAGTGTATCTGTGTTCTATGGGGGGGCACTGTGTGTGTGGTGTTGCTGTACACTTGTGATGCTGTCATTAAACACTGTGCAGCACTGTTTCCATGTCTGGTGGTCCATTTGTTGCAGCTCAGCCAACAGGGGTATACACTGGTCACACCTTGCATATGGGCCCCAGCATGCTGGCATGTGTCATGGCCACTGCAGCGCCCATGTGGTTGTCTTGCTGCCCATGTCTGTTGGGGCGTGCCACCACCATGCATGGCCCTAGCTCATCCTATGGCTGTATTGGCCGGTGGCTGTGCCGTATCCACATGCTTGGTGTGGGTGGCAGTGTCTGCCTGCACAGCTGATGCCCCTTGTTTGCCTGTGGCAGGGGTGCATCATGTCATGTCTCCCATGGGTGTCCCCTTGTGAATTGCAGCTGGCCATTGTCACCTGGGAGCACGGTGCCCTCCCCACTGTTCTGGCCATGTCCCACATGTCCTACTCTGCCATGTTTGTTTGTTTGTTTATTCAAGGTTAAACCATTGAGTAAAAAACTCATTCACAATGGTGACCTTACAAAAAATACATACATACATTAAATAAATATACAATAACCAACACGATTAATAACAATTACATGATTTCTGTGAAGAATACAGATATTTTCTTAGTTGTGAAATGGACAGAGGCTTACTCTTCTGTTGTCTATATTCTGGAGGAAGACTATTCTAACGTTTTGGAATATAGTAAATAAAGATGAATTGAGAATGCTTGGTTTTTGTAAAGGGGACTACCATTTCTTTTTCTCCCAATTTTCTCAAGGAGAGTTCAACATTTCTGTAAGATATTCTGTCCTTAAATATGAGGGAATATGGTCCAACCCACATTGTAAACAAATAGCTGTTTATGAACCTTTCTTCTGCTGCTTAGTGATAACCACCCCAGTCTCTCATACAATTCGCAATGGTGAGTAAGTTTAGGACACTTATGTACCAATCTTGCTAGTCTGTTTATAATAACATCCAGCTTGGATAGTCGATCATTAGTTGCATCATCATATAAAACATCCCCATAGTCTATTAGTGGCAGAATTTTCACTTTAATAATGGAGTTCAGGGTTTCTGGTTCAAAACATTTCCTATTTCTAAATAAAAAACTCACCCATTTGCTGACCTGAGAGATTAGATTATCAACATGCATATTGCCTGACCCAAATTTATCCAGTCAGAACCCTAGATATTTATAATGCTGGACTAACTCCAAAGTCATCCCCTTACAGTCAAACATTTCTAAATTTAATTCTTCTTTTAATTTAAAAGATGACCCAAACAACATACATTTGGATTTAGGAGTATTAAGCTTTAGCTTAGATTCAACAAAGAAAGACTCCAGAAAGTTGAAACTCTCCTGGAGTGTTCTTTGGACTTCAGGGACTGTAGGGCCTGAATAGTACAGAATGGTATCGTTGGCATACAAGTAGTAACAAAAGGCTCCCACGTGATTACCAAGGTCTTTTAGATAAACCAAAAACCAAAAGGGACCCAGGACTGAACCCTGGGGTACACCTCTTAGAACCACTCATGACACAGACTCAAAACCATTCACAACAGTTACCTGGCGTCTTTCAGTCAGATGTGAGATGAATCAGTACAAAGTCAGATGGCTCAGCCCAACCTCACACAGTCTCTGAAGTAATTGTTGATGGTCCACTGTGTCAAAGGCCTTGGCGAGATCAACCAAGATAATCCCAGTATAACATTGGGCTTGGATTGATTTGCCGATCTTGTCCAAGACCCCCAACATGGCCATGATAGTCCCATTATGTCTCTAAAAACAGGATTGATACTGGTCCATTAGGTCTTCCCCTTCTAAATACTCCATTAGCTGTCTGGCCAACAACTTTTCTAACACTTTGTTGACCAATGGCAACAAGAAAATAGGTCTATAGTTGGATAGGTGGCCAGGGTCATCCCCCTTAAAAATTGGGACCACCCTGGCCAACTTCCAACCCTTTGGCAAACTGCCTTCTTCAATAGGCTGATTAAATAAATAAGCCATTGGTCCCGCAATATGGGTTGCTGCATAGTTTAGCATTTTTGGCAACAAGTCATCTGGACCACAACTTCCATTTGCTTTCAAATGTAATAATATTTCCTGTACCTCACTACAAGATACAGCATTGAAGGCAAATTTAGACACCCCAGTAGGGCACAAATCTTGGGGGTTATATAGGGGTTTAAGTGGGCTATCAAAAAAATTTTCCAAATCCACAAAATATTTATTAAACCTATCTGTGAGTACTAGCACTGTTTTAAAAGTTTCCTCGTCAGATAAGTGGATGAATGATTTTGATTTTCATTGCCCCTTCAAGTCCCTTATTAAGCCTCCAAATTTTCCAGGGTTCCCAACAGTCTCCAAGATCTTGTTTTTAAAATAGTTATTTTTTGTATCCCTTGTATTAGACACATACAGATTTCTTAATTTCCTGTAATACTGCCAGTCACTCTCATTCCAAGATAACCGTGCCTTTTCCCATGCTTTATTTTTATCATGCTTCATTTTTGTGAGTTTAGAAGAATACCACGGAGCCGAGTTTGCTTTTATTTTCCTTATCTTCATAGGCATGTGTTTATTACACACCTGAAGGTGTCATGCAGAGTGTGCACATTGTGGTGGCTCACAGTGATACCTGGCTGTCGCCCTGTTGCATGGTGGTCCCATGCACACCGGTGGTCAATCATTCACCACCCATGGCCTCATTGTCTTCTGGCCTCCTTGGCCATCACTGTCTGGGGCCTACCCCCTATGGGCATCATTACACTGTTGCAACTGGGGGGGCATGCTGGCCTCCCACTGGGGTACCCGGCCCCTGCTGCCTCTCCTTGTCTTGCTCCCCTGTGCTCTGCATGGCCATCAGTGCCCCTTGCTGTGCTGGTGTCCTCATATGTGCAGTACCCATTTCTTCACCCAGCGGTGTTTTGTCCAGCACTTTTATTACCTGCTTCTTGGTGTGCAGTGGCATTTCGGGTGGTGGTGTGCTTTCCGCCTTTGTTTCGGCATTCGCTGTTTGGCCCTGTGGTCTACACCCCTGCACTGTTCCTGCCCATGTTTGGTTGTACCAGTGGGATTTTGGGCATGTGGTGTGTCATCCGCCTTTGTTTCGGCACTTGCTTTTTGCACCGGCAGTCTGCATCCCTGCACTGTTACCGGTGGCATTCTTTTGTGCTTGCAGTGTTGCGGTTGGCAATGTTCTTGCCACTTTGTTCCTGGCTGCAATGTTTTTTACCTCACTGTTCATGGCCCGAAGTGATTCTGGGGTGTATAGGGAGAGACTTCTTCAGTAGGAAAAAAGAGATACTGTTGCTCCTCTATGGATCACCAGTGAGGCCACACATGGAGTAGTGTGTCAAGTTCTGAAGTCTGCATTTGAAAAAGCATAACGACCACAATGAATATTTCCATGGGCATGCTACAAAGATGATACAGGATCAGAAAGGAAAATCATATGAGGAGAGTTTAGCCATCTGGAATGTGTACATGCTGGAGGCCAAGTGGAAGATGGGAATGATACCAACCTTTTAAGTATCTGAAAGGGATAACAGGGTAGAGTGTCATGACCTGTTTAAGAATAGCTTGGCATCAGCACCACCTTGGGTTTAGTGCAAACCAACTGAAAAACAAAAACATAGAAACATAGTAGCTGATGGCTGATAATGACTGCATGGCCCATCCAGTTTGGCCTTTTTAGTTGCATTGCTTGCAGTGCAGACCTCTCCAGGTCAACAGCACTTTCTCTGCCACACCCTTACTTAGTTTTTTTTTATTTTTATTTTTTTTGTTGACTGGATAAATGCACTAGACAAATTTTGCCTATTTTCAGGCACGAACCGGGGTAAGGGGATACAGATGAATACCAACTGACATTGAACCAGATTAAGCTGTTGGTGGTATTTTAGTGAATGGGGGGAAATTTGGCCAGTGCACTGGGGAAATTCCCCTACTGTACTGTAGGGGGCCTCGCTGGCTGTGAGCATGGCCAGTCTGGAGAGTTCTTCGGTGTGGATGGAGGTAAAGGAGGGGGAGAAGGCCTCCTCTTCCACCTTGAATATGCCAGAGGCTACTAATGTTTTTGATTTGGTACCTGTTACTACTGATATGGAGCCCGAAATGCAGGAGATTTTCTTATCTACTGAAGACTTAAGCCAGCAGGCAGCTGGCTTTGAAACATTACTGGATATACCTGATAAAATGATTTTGCAACAGAAGCAAGTTTTACAGGCTAAACTGGTGGAAGAAAATGAGCGACATTGTGTGATACAAAATCGTTTACAAGAGGAACTCGCTCAGTTACACTTCTTACCTGCTGCTGTCCAATAAGCGGGCCCACCTGTCAGTTTATTGTCTGACACAGTAGCATCAATGGGCTGAGACCAGCTGGGTGAGTCATTTACTGCTTTTGACATTTTGATATTTAAATCTGACACTAGTCCTGTTTCTCCAGCTGATGGGGACAGTAATGTGGTGCCTTCAGCTTACTATAAGGTACACAGTGGATTGAATGGGAAAAAAGATGAGCGAGTGATTGTTGGTGAGGGGAAAAGTGAGCGGATACCTGAATCTACACCTGTATGCAAGGAATCGACTCGTAACATCTCTGACACCATGTATATAGCGCAAGAAAAGTCACAAAATTTGTCCAGACACTTGGGGTTTGTACTATCAGTGGATCTAAAGACTGGGCAAGGTGAGGCTCTGCAACAAACTCCTTGCCCTATTATTTTTCAAAAGAATGATGGCCATCAGGACAATGTGTCAGTATTTTCCTTTTTTTCTAAAGGGAAACAAGTGAAATGGGGCACCAGAGAAGATGGAAAAGAGAAAAGAGCAGCCTTTACTTTTGCTAATAGAAATATTGATGCTGACCCAGTAGTTTCCACAGCTAAAACTATATCACAAGGGGGGATTTGGCACCAATTATGGGCATTCCTACTCCAGTCCCTGCAGATTCTAGGGGCCCCCCTGAAGAGCCCTGGAGACCCCAAAAGGCATTATTGGAGGTGGGTTGGAAATAAACTCAGACTGGGTCTTGGATTCCAGATCCTGGGTGGGACCCAACTTTGAACTTCTCACAATCAGTGCCAGAATGGCGGCCAGCGATTACTGGAACAGGGGTTAGTAACTCTATGTTGGTGCAACCTGAAACTGGGAAACCAGATAAGGGCTTAACTTCTAATATTCCTACTGGGCCTTCTAAACCCCTTAACTCTATAGAACCACCAAAGAACAAGGCGATGGCACACAAAAAAGCTGAGAAACTTTCAGGGTTGGACACAGAATTATCAGATGGCAAATCTACATATCCTCCACAGAAACCCCTTTTATTGGACTTATTTATAAAAACCTAGGAAAGAGGCAGCCCCACATAGGAACTCAGTCAGAATTTGTTATAAAGGGGGCCTTGAAGAATGGCCAGACAGGCTGTATGTGGGCAAGCATCTCCTGAAAGAATCTTTGAACTTTTACCCAAGGGAGGTGTATGCCTTTATTAACATTTCAGGGGAGGATAATTATGATGTGAGCTTTCATTCCTCTTATGCTCTGGATCTGTTTTGGGAACAATGAAATCAGGTGAAATTCTCACCCTCATGGACCCCCTTTCTTGTTATTCCTCTCATGAACCCATTGATTAAAAATGTTACTATAATGTTTCGGAATGAGTGGGTCCATGTGGATGATATTACCAGTTGGTTGTCCCAATGATGTGATGTATTAAGCGAGCCAGAGGCTGTGTTAGATTCAGAAATGTTTTGGACTGGAGGGTGGAAGTATAAGGTGAAGCTTAAACAAACTGATGCAGGAATTTTTTTTTTTATTCAAATTTTATTAAACATTTTCACAATATAGGAGGCAGCAATTATAACAAATACAACCTGTTCACAGTGCTTTATATAAGCTGCCCCCATCCTCCACCCCTGGTACAACAGTACAATTCCATGTTGTAACATAAATTCTGCAGCAATAACTATACCAGCGAGAATAACTAACAACCAACAACACCTCTATCCATGCAATCATAATTAAGGTGTGAAGGGGATCCCAGATACGTTTGTAACTAGATAACCGGTTTTGGAGGCTAGCTATAGCCTTCTCTGTACGAAGGTTAGCTAGTATTTCCTTAACCCATTCCTGATATGTCGGGCTAACCCTATCTTTCCAATGTCTTAATATGAGTTTCTTAACCGATAGTGCGATCATGGAAATATGAAATCTCTGGACTTTAACTTTGATGGAGGACAGCTCTCCCAGAAGGCAAATATTCGGAGTGAAGCAATCTTGCAGACCCAGTAAGGGGTCCAGGTTGTTTTTAATTGAATCCCACAATGGGATTATTTTGGGGCATGTCCAGAATATGTGGAGAAGTGTTCCTTCTCCTTGGGAGCATCTGGTACATAAATCTGATTCGAGAAGACCCCATCTTGCCAGTGTGGCAGGAGTATAATACAAGTTGTGTAAAATGTGATATTGCATAAGACGTAATTCGTCTTGAGACACATATTTGTGACAGAACTTCCATAAAACCGGCCAATTAAAGGTATATTGAGGGAAAAGAGAACCCCAGAATCTAGTCGGGCCATAGGAGCCCCCGTACCGTCGATGAAACAAAACTTGATATATTTTAGAAATGACACCAGAAGAACCAAATAAGGAGGAAAGTTCAGGAATCAGTGCAAACGCCGGAGGGTGGGGGTATTACCCAACACAGAGGACAGGTGCTTTAATTGAAGAACCCTGAATTGTAAAGATACTGGAATACCAAATTTCTGGGTGATTTTAGCTACAGGAAGCCAAGCTCCCTCGTCACCCAAAAACATGGATACTATCCTGTCGCCCACTTGGGGCAACCATGTACGGGAGATCCTCTGCTTATTTAAAGTAAAGGCCGGTGAGTTCCAAATAGACTGGGACAGATCCAGGTATGGAGTATATCCCAGAAAGGAGCAAAGTTGTGTGTATACTTTTAGTGACGTCATAAGGGTGGGACATTTACTAGTATCTTGTAAAAGAGATAGTTTAGCATAAAACATAGTCAGGGGGTCCATGTTCATAGACTGGATGAAATCTAGTTCGATGTTGAGCCAGGCCAGTCTCAAACTCTCGGGACCCAGATTCACTCACTTCAGGCATTTAGAGAGATGACTAGCCCAGTAATAGATAGCCAAGTGAGGAATCCGCAGTCCCCCATCTGCTTTCGAGGCAGCAAGCTTGTAGTATGCCAGTTGGGGGTGTTTATGCGACCAGATAAAATTAGTAAAAACTCTATGCATTTTCTGGAACCAGGACAGTGGGATGAATGAATTAAGGTGAGAAAGGGGATAAAAGAGATGGGGAAAAACATTCATCTTAATTATATTGATACGGCCCCATAATGAAACCAGAAGCTTAGACCATCTGTCCAGATCTTGGACAATCATCTGGGATAGAGGTTCCAAATTTTCTTTAAACCATGAGGAAGGGTTACGTGTTAGTTTAATACCCAAATATTTGAGAGCCCGAGGTGCCCAACACAAGCCAAAGGGGAAAATATCCATCTTAAAAACCTTATGGTTAAGGGGAAAAAAGGACGATTTGTTAGCATTTAACTTATAATTTGAAAAGGAGCTAAATTTGGCAATTTCCCCCAACAAGGCCGGGATAGTTGTCTTCAGATGGGCCAGATGAAGGAGAAGATCATCGGCATATGCTGTGATCTTGACCACGTGATTCCCCACCGGAATACCTTGTATCACCATATTATTAAGGACATTTTGAATGAGAGGTTCCAAATAAAAGTTAAATAAAAGAGGGGAGAGGGGACATCCCTGTCTGGTACCTGAATATAAAAGGAAGGGTTTGGAAAATGCACCATTCCAGAAATCCTAGCGGATGGAGCTCGATATAAAGCTCGAATCCAGTCTATATGAACATGGTAGGGAAATCAAAAGCTTTAAGGACCTGGAATAGAAAGTTCCAATTCACACGGTCAAATGCCTTCTCAGCGTCCAGGGAGACCAACCCAGCAGGAAAGGTGGCATCCCTGGACTCCGAGAAGACATTCGAGAGGGTGCGTAAATGGTCTGATGATGACTGCCCCTTCATAAATCCTACCTGGGAAATACCAATCAGGTCTGGAAGGACCAGAGTTAGCCTATCGGCCAGTATCTTCTAAAGAATTTTGATATCTTGATTTAACAGGGATTTAGGCCTGTAACTCTGTACTAACTCAGGATCTTTGCCCGGTCTGGGGAGAAGGACAATCAGGGCCTCAAACAAGTAAGTGTCTACAGCAACCCCGGAGAGAATATGCAAGTACAACTGGTGAAGCACCGGCAGTAATTGTTCTCGGAAAACTTTATAAAATAATGAGGAAAAACCATCCAGCCCTGGAACTTTATCAGAGGGCAAGGCCTTAACAACCTCCGGAATTTCCTCGAAGGAGACAGAGGAAGACAAAAAAGTCCTATGCGCCTCTGACAGGGCTGGAAGATGGGAATCCCTTAAATACTCCTCCAGCCTCCCCAAAGGAGGAGGACAATCCATATCCCTGTATAATTGCTCATAGTACAAGGCGAACTCTTGCACTATGTCAGAGGAGGATACCCTCTGAGACCCGTCTTCCTGAGCCCGGACCAGAGGTATAAATCTTGCAGACTCCTGCTGCTTTAATCTTAAAGCAAGCATACGCCCCGCTTTTTCTCCCTGATCTGTGTAACTAGCTCTAGTACGACTAATGGCTAGCTCAGCCTTTTCCCTTAACACATCTAAATATCTGTCTTTGGCTATCAGGAGCTTCCTTCTGTCCTCACTCGGGGTGCTGGAAGATAAATTATCTTCTAAAGACCGTACTTGGGCCAGTAAAGCTAATAGTTCTGATTCCTAAGTCTTTTTTCTCTTAGTAGCTAGACTAAAGAGAATTCCCCGCATATAGGCCTTGAAGGCGCCCCATAGAATATCCGGCTCCGCACTATCTATCGGGTTAGTAGAGAAAAACATTGAAACATAGAAACATAGACTTTAATGGCAGATAAGGACCGCTTGGCCCATCTAGTCTGCCCATTTCCCTACCTACAGGATAGGCCGCAGATCCTAGTTAACCAAAGCCTACTTCTTCCTACCCCCCACAAGAATTGCCTTATGTCTGTCCCATGCATTCTTGAATTCTCCCACAGTTTTAGACCCCACAACCTCCTCAGGAAGGCTGTTCCATGCATCCCTACCTCTCTGTGAAATAATACTTCCTCACATTGCCCCTGAACCGCCCTCCTTCTATCTTTAAATTGTGTCCCCTTGTTCTTGCAAGTCTCTTTTTCTGAAAGATGCTACCCTCTTGGACTTTGTTGATTCCACTGAGGTACTTAAAAGTTTCTATCATGTCCCCCCTCTCCCTTCTTTCCTCAAGGGTATACATATTAAGCTCCTTTAGTCTCTCCTCATACAGCTTCTCTTGCAGACCCTGCACCATTTTAGTTGCCCTCCTCTGGACTACCTCTATCCTGTCTATGTCCTTGCGAAGATGGGGTCTCCAGAACTGGACACAGTACTCCAGATGGGGTCTCACCAACTGTCTGTACAGAGGGATAAATACTTCCTGTTTTCTGCTGGTGATGCCTCTCCCTATACATCCCAGTATACCCCCAGCCCTCCCTACTGCCTTCTCACATTGCTTGCTAACCTTAAGGTCATCTGATATGATTACCCCCCAGGTCCCTTTCCTTTTTTGTTGTTACTACCTCCCACCCATTGTGTATTCTTCCCTGGGTTCTTGTTTCCCAGGTGCATTATTTGCACTTCTTTGCACTGAATCCTAGCTGCCATACTTCTGACCATTCCTCCAACCTTGCCAAGTCCCTTTTCATCCTTTCCACGCTTCCTTGTGTATCAACCCTGTTGCAGATCTTTGTGTCATCTGCAAAAAGGCATACTTTTCCTTCCAGTCCCTCTGCAATGTCACTGATGAAGACATTTTAAAAGGACTGGACCCAATACTGAACCTTGCGGTACCCCACTAGTAACCCCTCTTTCTTCAGAGTGGACTCCATTTACAATTACCTTCTGTGTCTTGCTGTGCAGCCAATGTTTTACCCAGGCTACCACCCTGGGACCCACTCCCAGGCTGGTTAATTTGATTATTAATCTTTTGTGTGGGACTGTGTCAAATGCCTTGCTAAAGTCTAGGTAGGCCATGTCACAGCCCTCCCTGGTCTACTACTTTGGTCACCCAGTCAAGAAATCTATTAGATTAGTCTGACATGACCTTCCTGCTGTGAACCCATGCTGCCTTGGGTCCTGTGCTCCACTGGCCTCTAGGTACTCAACTATTCTTTCCTTCAGAAGTGACTCCATCACTTTCCCTACCACAGAGGTCAGACTGACAGGTCTGTAGTTTCCTGCCTCTGTCTTGGTCCCACTTTTGTGAAGGAGAATCACATCCGCCTTCCTCCAGTCCTCGGGTACCACACCATCCTCCCATAATTTATTAAAAAGAGTAGCCAGTGGTTTCACTAGTTCCTCCTTAATTCTTTTAGAATTCTGGGGTGAATTCCATCAGGACCCATTGCTTTGTCCACCTTCAGTTTTAGGAGTTCTTGCAGAACCCTTTCTTCTGTGAAAGGACTGGGATCAACCCCCCCTATCAAGAGTGCTTCTGTTAATTGGATTAGGCAATTCCCCCTCCTCTTTTGTGAATACTGAGCAGAAATATTCGTTCAGTATCCCTGCTTTTTCACTGTCCCCCTCTGCCCACCCACTGTTCATTCTATTCAGCCTCACTATCCCTCCCTTTGTCTTTCTACGCTCGCTGATGTACCTATAAAAGGTTTTATCCTCCTTCTTAACGGAGTTGGCTATCTTTTCCTCAGTTTGGGCCTTTGCTATTCTGACTTCCCTTCCTGCTTCCTTCTGAAAAAGAAGTCAATCTGTTCTTTTACAAGGTTACAGTACCTAGTATCTTTTAATAATTGTTCATTTAACTTCCAATGAGTCTCCCGCCTAGGCGTATTAAGAAAAGCGAGATTGCATACTACCAGAGAATGATCAGATATGGGACCAGGCTGGATCGAGGCAGACAAAACCTCCAGCAAGAGCCCCTGGGAGATTAATAAGTGATCGATGCAAGACTGTGATCCATGCACTGGCAAGCTAAAGGTATATTCCTTGGTGTTAGGGTGCAATATTCGCCATACATCACACAACCCGCACTGGTCCAACAGGTCCCTAAAAGCCCTTTGCCTAGGGGTCAGTTCCCTCACTCCACTGCCAGATCTGTCCATACTAGGGTCCATGACCAGATTGAAATTGCCACCTAAAACAATTGTTATAGGGAGCATAGGGAGAATAACGGTGATCAACTTCATAAAGAAGCCAGGGTCATCTGTATTAGGCCTCTAAATACTGCCAAGTAGAAGTGGCATGGACCACAAAGTGCCCTGGACCAAAACATACCTGCCACCTGGGTCACTAACAACATGTGAAGAGATGAAGGGGATATCCCTATTGACAATTAACATAACTCCACTGCTATTAGTGGACCCCGCTGCATTAAAGACCTGACCAATCTGTTGCCTCCTGAGTTGCAAGGCTTCAGAGTCTAGCAAATGGGATTCTTGCAAAAATGTTATCTGGGAACGCAATAAACTTAAGTGTTTAAGCACCTGGTATTGTTTAGATTTTTTCCTAAGCCCCTTCACATTCCACGTAGCAAAATGAACATTACTAACCATCTAAATTGGCAACAATGAGTACATAATAATAATCTCGATGTAACAATGAGATGAGTCCAGAATCCAAAACATTTTTAGTACTGCTGTACCACCCACCCCATCCCACACCCTCCTGTACAAACCAACTCTTCGCCCACCCCCCCTCCGTAAAATACCCCATCATCCTGTAACTTAAATTTGCCAGGTCCCTTAAATCCGCACAATATCTCACCCACCCAACCACCACAGCTGTCACGAACAATGCTCAACAAGATACCGGGTCCCTTCCTCTCCTCCCAGCCTCCCGACATTGCCCCACAGTCCCAAACAGATTCAGTAAACCCCCTATAATTAACACAGAAAAGAATTACTAAAAAAAAAAAAATATGATCTGGTACCTAGCCAGCTCCTGGCAACCAGAGGGGAATGCATAACGTGTAGAGATGGGCTCAGCGAGTGTGCTGTATTAGTTAAAACAATACCTGCAACCTGCCAAGAAAACGTGATTGCCAAAAAACAGCAAATGACAGCTAGTACAAGATAGGGCCAATTTGCCACAAGATCTTGCCAGCACCGGCCCAATAAGAAATATACTGATTAATCCCAACCTCTAATACAAGAGCCCTGCAGTGGAAGACAGGTCCCGAATTGACAACCAGTGCCATTCAGCAAGGCGCGTAACCTGAGCTCCCTCTGGTGGCACAGGAGCGAGAGCACACAAGTGCACAACAAGAAAAGGAGATACCCAGCCCCTTCCTCAGAACAAAGACTTCTTATATTTAACAAAAAGAGGGGTGAGCAAAAGGGGTACAGAACATTAATCCCCTTCTTGCAAATACAAATAGAATTCAAAGCAAAACATAAACAGAAAATGCCCTTCCCCGAATAACCAGTCTGTTCAAATACAACAGTCTCCAGAAGGAGCAACAGTCCCAAAATTGAATTGGATACCAAAGATTTATAACTAAGAGAACACTACAATATAATATAATGTCCTTCAGCCTTCAGTATCAAGATCTCCCAAACACCGACATATATTTATATTCGATTTTTCTCCTGCTTCTCAAAAAACAGTCACAGCCCCACGGTTCGAAACTTTCCATTGCCAGAAATGCAAGGCTCATCATGGGGCACAAAACAGATCAGGCAGGGCTAGTTTTAAACCAGATTGAGCAGCTTCCGGGACATCGTAAGCAGACCAGGCTCCAGCCACTTGTACCTGCAACCTCGCTGGGTACCCCATTCTAAACTTAAGCCCAGCAGCGATGATCCTGGACACACTGGGGTGGAATGCTGCAAGTTTCTGCTGAACAGAACTCGGTAAATCTTGCGCTATTCTGAGCTTGTTATTTTCCCATCTTACTTCTTGCAATTCCTTTACTTTTGCCAGGAAATGCTGCCGTTCCAGGTAATTTAAAAAACGACATATAATGGGGCAAGGTGCAGCTCCTGGGGGTTGGCCGCAGGGACCTATGTGCCCTCTCAACAACATACTGGGACCCAAAGGGAGAGGGACCGGTGATCCTTTCCGCCAGCTTCTGAACAAACACAATAGCATTTTGGCCCTCTTAACCCTCAGGAAGCCCTAATATGACAACATTGTTCCTGCGGCTGCGGCCCTCTAGATCCTCTAATTTAGTTTCCAGACAAGAAAGCTTCTGCCTCATAGCCACCAGCCCAGGATCAAACTTATCCAGATGTTTCTCAGCAAAACAATACGAGCTGTATTGTCTGAAGTTGCAATCGAAACCTCCTCAAGCTTTTTAGAGAGGGACTTAAGTTCCAAGGACATCTCCTTTACTTCCTCTCTAAAGGGTTTGAATTCTTCTAAAAACCTGTTCTGGGTTAAAGGCTCCTGCTCCAAGGCCTGGCTCGAGTGTTCTGGCTTGTCTGGACCACTCGAGGCCCGAGATTTCTTCGAGGCCTTCTCGGGAGTGACCCGGGGGATGTGCTTCTGCGGTGCCTTTTTCATGTAAACCTCCATCGGAGTTCAAACTCAGCAAACCAGAGCCCGGGATGATTAAATGACAGAATTAAGTAGTTGTGAAGGGTTTTGAGTAGAGTTAGCAGTCCAAAAACATGAATTATTAAGTCAGGAGGCTGGAGCTACATGAAGGAACTTCTACTCGATACCCTGCATCACGTGGTCTCCTTCTGATGCAGGAATTTGTCATGTGCCCAACTCCTTTTTGCTAGGTAGGGACAGAGGGATATGTTTTTATTCAGGACAACCTCGTGCTTGTTACCATTGTGGGGCTAGAACACATCTCTCTAGCACTTGTGATAAATCCCGCTGTGACACTTGTGGGGAAATAGGGCACATCACTCTACAATGTGCCAACCACACTAGGTGCGACCTCTGTGAAGAGTATGGCCATGTGTTTGCTGAATGCTCCTGGGCAGCAAAAAATAAAGCTACTTGTAGTAGTCCTGAGCTACTCATCCAGCTGGCCCAGGATCAGGTATCAGCACAGGAGCCTGCAATTTCAGTACCCAGTACCCCCCCGCTCCTCCATTGACCCCCTGTCTGTGGGATCTGCATCTGAGGGGCCATTGGCAAACATTACTGGGAACGACTTGGAATTAGTCGCTGTATCCATGGCACCTGTTTGTTATACAGAACCAGAAAGCCAATGGGCCAAATCCCCTGCCTTTGTCAGAAGATCCACAAGGAAGTCCAAACCTCCCCACCCCACCCCTGTGGTGAAGTTTGAATGTGAGAACTCCTATGCCGGCCTCTTTTCTCAAGGAAGGGCATCAGATATGGAACAAGATGAGACGGCTTCCCAACCTCCCATCTCTGGTCATGTAACACCTGATCAGGAGCTGGAAGGCTATAAAGGAAATAAGAAAAAGAAAGGAAAAAAAACCTTTGAGTGACTCGCAATTTCAATTCTGGTTTCCTTAACTATCTGTTCCTTAAATGTTCACAGCATATTGAATGCAGTGAGATGTCAGATGATTTTTAATTTCCTCCATACCTAGGGTTTTGATATATGTTTTATTCAAGAGTCGTGGATGCACACTACAGATTGAATTTGTTCCTTTAAGGCAGAATGGTGGTGGGGCCTTCTTATTGGCCCTTTAGGACAGATTGTGCTGATGGTATTGGGATACCGTTTAAGGCTTATAAATTTACTTTGTTAAAATTGATTGATTTGATACCTAAGAGGGTCCTGATCCTTGATGGTATATGGGACAACTCTACTTTTCGGTTTATTAATGTTTATGGCTCTCAATCTAAAGCAGAAAAAGTTCAGCTTTTGACACTGATACAACCCTTCTTGGTTTCCTCACATAAGATAGTTTTTGGTGTGGATTTTAATTGCAATGTGGTAAAGGGAGGGAAAGATCCAGTGACTCAAAAAATTTTATATACTGTGATTCATCTACCCTAGCTAGAATAGTGGACGCTGCTGAGCTTATTAATTGTGGTACCCATTTGACCAAATATCTCAAATTTACTTATAGAAGAGGGAAATTCACGTCCACAATAGATCATATTTTTATTTCACGCAATATTTCTGCTTTTCAGTTTTTTAATGAGCCCGTAGAATTTTCTGATCATTCAGTACCTATTTTCAAATTGACAGATCTGCAAAAAGGCCCGAAGAGTGCCACCAGGTGGAGATTGAATATATCTGCTCTGGCAGAGCCTGGCGTTCAGATAGGTTTGTTGTCCTTGATTAAAGCCCGGGAACCTGTGATGGTTTTGTATGATGACAAA
Source organism: Neoceratodus forsteri (assembly GCA_016271365.2). Lineage (NCBI taxonomy): Eukaryota > Metazoa > Chordata > Ceratodontiformes > Ceratodontidae > Neoceratodus > Neoceratodus forsteri. Next base: position 470,415,235 of record CM057452.1, on the reverse strand, counting down.
GGTGAATGGTGGGAGGATTCTTAATCAGATTTTAAAGCTTGGTTTATGAAGCATGGGAAACATAGAGAGAAATGAGAAATTGTTGAGCTATTTAACTCTACTGTCTCAACAACAAAGAGTGTACCCCCTTGTAACCACCCCTAGGGCAGATTTTTCATCTCAAATAAAAGTGCTTAAGGAGGAGATGCTACTATTTCAATATGATAAGGCTAAAACTATCAATGTGATGTTGCAATCTGGTATGCAAAGAATTCCGGTAGGAGATCCGTACATGGCATGCAAGGATCTACAAAACTCGATGAACATTGATTTTATAGTAGAGTCCACATGGTCAGTAGCAGATACACCAGGAAAACTCCATTATGTTATTAAAACCTATATGAAGTCCCATAACCCCCTTGATGACCCCATCAGAAAGTGAGTTACAACGCTATTTACAGACCATGAAACTCCCAATAGATACTACTGTAATGGAAACAGAAATTAGTAAAGTGGAGGTCTTAGTTGTGATCAAGTCCTTAAAATTTGGGATGTTTACAGGTTTGGATGGCCTCCCGAGTGAATTTTATAAATCTTTTTCAGAAATATTAACTGAGAACCTTGCACAAGTTTTTCAGTCCTTTTTAGCTCACAATAAGATTAGAACATCCTTTTTAGATGGTCTTTTAGTTTTCCTATATAAAGCAGGGGATAAATCCAGTATTCACAACTGGAGACCTATTACAATTTTAAACACAGACTATAAAATACTGGCCTGTATTTTGAATAACAGAATTAAGGAATATTCAAGTTTAATTCTTTCCCCCCACCAATATTGTGGCATTCCTGGGAAAAACATTCAGAATGCCCTAATGATAATCAGGGATCTGACTGAATATCTATCACTTCGTGGCATGTCAGGTACTCTTATTTTGTTGGACCAGGAGAAGGCATTTGATAGAGTATCCCATATTTGTTTATTTGCCACCTTGCAATATTATGGGATCCCAACCTTAATCAGACAGTACATTAAACTGATGTATAATAATGCATCTGTGTTTCCGGTTATAAGGAGACAGGTTATGGAGGGGTTTCATATCACCACAGGAGTACGCAAAGGCTGCCCACTGAGTCCCTTGCTTTATTTATATTCATTGGACCCTTTACTGTGGACAGTGACTCAGGCACATTTATGGGAAGGTCTGCATTGGGCAGATTCTGATGAATGGCTTAAGATACACGCCTATGCAGATGATATTTGTCTGTTCTTTTCTAACCAGTTGGAGTTGCCTGCTTTTTTCAGAGTAATGGAGCACTTCACAACTATTTCAAATGCAAAACTTAATCTGGGAAAGTGCAAGGGCTTGCATATTGGAGCTGGCAGTCCTTCGCCATTACAAATAGAAGGCAATCAGATATCATCTCGCCCCCTCAAAATACTAGAGATATTGTTCAGGCCTCAAAATCTACCAGTAGTAAACTGGGAAACAGGAATAACAAGGATAGAATATAACATCAATAGATGGAGACATTGGAAATTGATTAAAGGTCAATGGATTCAGATCCTTAAACAATTCATTATACCAAAATGACAGTAGGTAGCTATGATTTACACCCCCCCAACTATATTGGAAACTAAACTATACAGTCTGTGCCTTTCATTATTGTGGGGTAATAAATTAAACCCCATTAAATGTTGTTTTACCTATTTGCCAAGGGAAAAAGGAGGTCTGGGGATGCTGGACCCAATTACTTTTCTCATGCCCTGTTTTTAATTCAGACAGTTAAATGTGGTTTAATTGATACAGAGGACCTCTAGCACAAACGGGTGTGGAAGGTTTTGCACAAATATTTTCAAGCATGGACAGTGGTTCCCCCCAAATTGGTTAACCATCTCTCAATACCAGTTTATTTTAAACCCACTGTTCAAAAATTATTTAAATGGGGATTGACTAAGCAGCAAATACAACAGGAACTGTATCTCAACTATACAAAGTTATAAAGAATTCAATATATCTGCAGGTACCATGTTTCAAGAATTGCCCAATGGAAGATAATTCTAGGGATCTATTACAAGTAAATAATTACAGAATCCCGAGTTTTATTTGGGAAACAATTTGGCTAGCAATGTATGGCAAGCTAAATGATAGGGGTAATGCCAAACATAAGGTTATGGATGAAAGGAATTGTCCCTACCTAGAATGTATAAGTGTAATGGAAACAATGGAACATTTTTTTTTAGAGTGTTCATTCTCAAAACCTTTATGGGAATTTGTGTCACTCAAATGGAAGATAAGTTGATTATCCAGAATGACATATGAAACTCTTGTTTTGGGTAAGACTCCCATTGGGGAATTATTGTATGATGCAGATGTCCTCAACTTTTTTAAAAGCTGTCTTATGTATTATTTATGGCAGGCACGATGCTAGTGGGTGCTACAGCAAAAAAGGATGCCATACTGTATTATGTGTTTAGTGCTTTGATTGAACAAATTATGGGTAGAGTTTATAACCAAGATCTTGCTAAGCATTCTGCATTAAAAGTTTATAGGTGGTGGAAAGGGTTCAACATTTTTATTAAATTTAAATGAGGGATAGAGGCCAGTTAGAATTGTTAAAAAGGATGAGGGTGTGCAACTCTTACTAAGGTTGTTTTTTTTTTTCTCTCCTTCCCTTATTCTTTATTCATCCTTAATTTTTTCAATTGAGGCACTCTGTTTCTTTTTTGGTTTTGGAGTATTGATGGTTATAATTCACATGTTGATGGAGTATATTCCATATTATTTACATGATTTTTCTATTTCCTTTACATAACAGTTTTTATGATTTTCTTCTGTGTTTTGTGTACCATGTGTTCTTCAATAAAAACTCCCCTACTCTTGTCGAGAAGTGCCATGGGATCTTTAACATCCACCTGAACTACCACCAGAACAGGCAGATGGGACCTCAGTTTAATGTCTCATCTGAAAGACTGCACCTCATTAGTGCAGCACCCCCCTCATGCTGCACTGCAGTGTCAGTATTGGGATATTAACCCAAATGCCTGGTGTGGGGCTAGAACCCACAGCCTTCTGATCTCCCGGCCTCAGATGTGAGTGTGCTTCCTGCTAAGCCACTGATACTGCCACTTATCCCTTATGACTCCCTTGGGCTTATCCCAGGCTTTTTTGAATTGGAGACTATGCACTTACTAATCTCTGCTAGACAATGCTCTAACACTGCCACCAATCCTGGCTGGTCAGAACCAAAGGGCACATACAGCTAGGAAACATCTGCAAAAAACAAAAGTCAAACAGGGCCACATATGGGACTGTGGAGGTGCTCACAGGAACCAGGAAGTAGCAGAAAGAAATAACCAGACACTCCCCCCAAACACCACAGTGCAGTCAGCACCAGGCAAATGTAGCAGCAGTTAATTGTAGTAACTGCAAAAAAAAAACCTTTATTTTAACTGACTGCCCAAAGTACAAAAAAACAATAGTAGGTAATGGTGGACCCACTGTTGTGCCCCTTTTGGCTGGTGAGTTGTTACTCCATTTGTCTGGTACTGTCTGCATTGCAGCATTTGGGGTAAGTACTCTGTTCTTTTTTCTGCTGTATCATCTGCATATAACTGAAAACCATACTGTATTACCTTACATTCTTCCCCAGATGTAGCATTTATGGTACACCATGAACATCAGTAGGGAGAGAGGGCACAGTTTGTGGAACCCCACATTAACAGTGAGATTGAGTGTGACTAGTATGAGCCAATCACCACCTCAAGCTCCCTGTTGGTTAGGAATGACTGGAACCATTTCAACACAGCTCCAGTCATACCGACATAGACCCCAATTCTGCCCCCCCCTGACCCCACATGATCAATGGTGTCAAATACAGATGACAAGTCAAGGAGAATAAGGATGAACACTTCTATTTGATCTGTTGTCAGTTGGACATCATTGCACACTCTGACCAGCATAGTCTCAGTGATACTGCACCTTTGGAAACCAGATTGGAATTGCTTCAGCACATCATTAAGTTGTAGGTCACCAGCAGCTGCCCAGCCACCTATCTCTCCTATACCTTAGCCAAAAATAGTAGGTTGGAAACAGGTCTAAAATTACTAAGGTCAGTCAAATCAGTGCCCACCTTCTTTAGCAAAAGCTGTTCCTCCATCCCCTTTAAAACAGACCCCCACTCAAATGAAGACCACACACTGATCAAAGTGCTGGGAAGTTAGTTTGTAGGCATAGGTGTAGGCAGGCATACTCCAAGTGCTCCATGGTGTGCAATTTTATTTAAGGGGGTAGCAAATAGGCTCTGAATTGCTTCCTTTTCCCATGAAAACTAACAAAAAAAATGCTGAACCTTTCTGTAATTTAATTCATAGGAGTCAAAACTACAAGGACTGGTCACCAATACTGTTTTTGCATCCCAAGGACAATACCACTTTACAGGCTCTGGGCTGGTATGTGGGTGTCTTAGGGAGCAATGCATGGCATTTGTATTTACCCATGCATGACAACAGCCATTGTCATGAGATACAAAAGTTGTATTTATTGTGCCAAATGAGGCAACACACGGTCCTGAAGTACATTTGTATTGTCTGGCTACACTGGGGGGTAGCACACCCTAACATGGGGGAGGGGTAGCAGTGAGTCCACTTGGTGTGCACATCTGAAATCCCTGGATACACCCCTGTTTGTATGCTGTTGATACTTATGTCTACACTGCAGTTTGGATGTTCCTTCAATAAATTGAGATGTTCTTTTTTGCAATAATTTGAACTCTGTGGAATTATTTATACCCTAACTGAAATCCTTGAGTGCTGAGTGTTTTGGACCCTTTAAAACAGAAACAGATGGCCTTCACTGAGAGAGGTGTAGACAATTCCAGCCAAATGGGTGCCTATGTCCCACACCTACCCTTGAGAAGCTGGGTGATGACTGGGTCAAAACAACAGGTGATGGACCTCATCCTGCCAATCAGTCGTATGATGTCCTGCTCATCCAATAGGCAAAACACCACCCAAGGCAATCCAGTGTATTGTCTCAAAGGTTAAAACTCAACAACAAGTGTGTGCACTCAGAATGGCTGCCTTAGTGCACCTCAAGAGTGGTTAACTCCATCTGAATAAATTAAGCAAGAAGGTACTGCGGGCACTTGAACAGATGGCACAGTCACAATTGCTTATATTGCAAATCATTGGTGTATCACCAAAACTTTTATAAGAACAGCATAACTTCAGAAGTTGTGACGTTGATCACCCCTGCCACACAAAGGCAGGAAGTGCAGAGTGAGGGTATGAGGTGCAAGGACCAGGATGTTACTTTTAAACTTAAAGCGCACTTGTTCTAGCTGCCGCTGAAACTAGTGAGGAGTTGTGACTAAATTATTGTTATTTTTATTTTTGCTGGGCATCCTGAATGTGGAGTGACTTGACTGGCTTCCAGTATACAGTCGGGATATTTCAGGAGCATGTGGTGAGACTGAGGTGAGTGGAAATGGACGGCAGCAGCAGTCGCCGAAAAGGATTGTTATTTTCTTTCCCACTTGAAGGGATATTCCTTTGTGGGTAGGGATGGCTTACTGGCTGACACAATAATTTTTACTGTGTTGGCCAGCAGACTTGTCTTTGATGGAGTACAGGAGCAGAGCAGGCTGGGGGGCGGGCAGGACCTCTTATACGACAGCTGTCTGACTGGACCGCAGGGTTAAAAAAAAAACTATGTTGGTTGCTCTGCAGGCATGTCATTTTTTTAAGTCCATTTTGATGCTTGGGAAGATGGGAAATTGGCAGTGACACTGGTCAGGAGAGGAACTGAAAGATAGGGTGAAAAAAGATCTTGTTAGTTTTCAGGCAAATGTTTTCAGTTTATTGGGCTGATTTCGTGGTGGCTGTTATGTGAAACTGAATGAGTGGAGGCAACAGTCATTTTTCTTAGGAGGGAAAAAGCAGAGGGATTGGTTTAAAGCTTGCAAAATAGGCATAACTTTTTTTCTCAGTTACTGGCTGCTGTGTCGTCCAAGTAGTGACTGTGTGTGGTGGTGGTGGTGGTGGGGCTTTCGCTAAACAGTGAAAAAAAATGGTGCCAGCTTGAAATTTTGTGCCCAGTGCTTCAGCCAATGATGAAGCAGGCTGGGCACAAGGATACTTGGCTGGGCATAAGGCAAGTTTGGGCTGGCAGTTTTTATTTGGCGGGCATCTATTGAAAGTTAATGTACCCCTGTGGAATGGGTACCAGCCAATCAGATGCCACCAAATAAGAAGCACATTTTCTAAAACATATTATTCTAACATCTAGAAGTGATGTATTACATTTACTCACTGACATGGAGGTTTGCAGTGGCACACCTGATATAATGCATATTAGAATAAATATTAAAATGGAAAACAGAGGAAGAAAAGAAATAAAATGTTTAGTAATGACCTTTTGACCTCCCATGTCTGTTTATCATGTATTCAACATTTTGTGCAAAATGGTTATGTATTCTCTCAAAAATACTTATTCATACATTTCACAACTGGAAAAGATCAAAAATGCTGAACTGAGTGCCATAAGAAATTACTTCCCTATATTGCAAAGTGTTTTACAGAAATGGCTGTAGTGCCCAATCTTTATTTAGTCCATTAGGGGCTAAGTTATTAAAATAAAAAAAAAATCCATAAGGCCTCCTTTCTCAAAAGGTCCTGTATTCAGCTTCTACCCTTACATCTTGGTTTGAGATACTCAAACCCCTTACATTTCAGTAAGGACAACTCGGGTTCTCACCAGGATTATTTGATGAGTGGGACTTTACTTTTTCTAACCTAATAGCCACCAGGGACAGACAGACTCCCTGGCCCATCTGCTGTCTTAACCTGCGGTGCTTCCTGTACCCTATCAAAGTGGTCAGGCGCAACGGCTGCAGGACGTTCACTAAGGTGGGAACTCCCCCTCTGAGGCATTTCCTCTGGCTCCTACTGGTGACACCTGGCAGGGGATGTGGAGCTGAACCCAGGTCCTACATGTCCAGCCTTCTCCTCTTTTGTGGGCTGGCAGTCAGAGAATGTGCTGAAAATAGCTCATCTTAATGTCCATAGCCTTCCGCCCAACATGGCTGAACTCCATGCCTGGGTCACCCACTACAAGCCTGACATCCTAGGGATAACCGAATCTTGGCTTAAACCCTTGATCCCAGATTCTGCTTGTGTGCTTCCCGGCTTTGACTTCCTCAGGCAGGATCGTCCAGGAAAAAAGAGGGGGGGGGGTATTCTGGTTTACTACAGGAGCCACCTTAACTTGTCGGTGCTGACCTGCCCTCGGCCAGAGCAGTCTTCCTGTGAGCTGTTGCATACTGTTCTGCTACTTGGGAATGCAAATAAACTGCATATTATATGTACCTATAATCCCCCCATGGGTGGTGTACTGGGCTTATCCTCCCTTCTTGAATCTGTTGGTTCCAGGACAGGAAACAATGAGGTAATAATCCTAGGGGATCTCAACCTAAACTGGCTTGGAGGCAATGTCAAGCAGTATGAAACTCTGCTAGCTGGCTTCTCAATGTCTCAACTCATTCAGGAGCCCACCAGATGGTCGTCCATAGGTGGTAACAGCTCTCTCCTGGACTGGGTCCTGACCAACAAGCCTGAGCGGATTAGCTCCTCAGGTACCCTACTGGACTCCATCTCTGACTATGCCCCGGTGTACAGCATATGGAAGATCTCTGCCCCCAAGATCCCTCCCAAAATCATCCGGGTCAGGGACTTCTCCAGGTTTGACCCAGGGACTTTCCAAGAGAATCTCATGTTCCTTGACTGGTCTTCAGTGATGGATGCCCAGAATGATTCCTCGGCAGTCTGTCACTTCAATAGTATCTTCAAGATGTTACAGGATAAGCATGCCCCCCTCGTCAGATAGAGGGTAAGGGGTGCTGTCACAAAATGGTTGCATGGGAGCCTCCTTGCTCTCATGAGGGCTAGAGATAAATGTTAGGCCAGTTTCAAGGTCTCAATGGACCAGACCATATTCCAACGTTACAGGAGGCTCAGGAATGAGTGCAAAAAGGCTATCAGGGTTGCCAAAAGTGACTTCTGTAAAGCTGCCTTGCAGACCCCATCTAAGGACCCTAGGAACTTCTGGAGGAATATTAAAAACATAGTGAGTGGCTCCTTCTCCTGTGGGGGTCCAGACATGCTCATTGATGGTGCTAGCTGTAATAATTCACTAACCATCACAAATGCATTCAATGCTCACTTCTCGGACCTGTCTGCGTTCACCTCACTATTCTCCTCCGCTGGTCATGATAGTCCTATCCAAGTCCCTCTGCCTCAAATGGCACCTTCCCCCCCATCCTCTATTCTATCTCAAGGCTGTGATGGTAAAAGAAATGCAGAGATTGCTAACTGGTCTCTCACCCTTTTCTAGTGCTGGCCTTGATGGCATGGAACCAAAGCTTCTCTGCCTTGCCGCTGCCTACATTGCCTCCCCTGTGGCCCATATCTTCAACCTATCCTTAGCCTCTGGGGTTATCCCAGTTGTGTGGAAGGTGCCATGGGTTGTCCCTGTACTTAAACAGGGCAATCCCAGGATCCTTGACAACTATCGTATGATTGCCATTCTGCCTGTGATCAGCAAGCTCCTTGAGAAAGTTGTGGCGGGACAACTCTTGGATTATGTCCAGGCTCATGAGCTTCTGTATCCCTCACAGAATGGCTTTCAAAAAGAGCATAGCACCACCTCTGTGCTGGTCTCTGTCACTTCTGGGACAAGGGCTGCTATGGACCAGGGCCGACTCTCTGGGGCCATCTTTATTGATCTCTCTAAAGCCTTTGATCTTGTTGACCATGCCTTGCTATGCTCTCAACTTGGGTCTTTGGGCTTATCCCATCTGGCCCTGAGTTGGTTCTCCAACTACCTTCATGGAAGGCAGCAACTGACCAAATATAGTAAGGTGCTCTCGGATGCCACCCCGTGTCCTCAGGGGTCCCCCAAGGGTCAGTCCTTGGGCCCCTGCTTTTTTCCATCTTCATCAATGACCTTCCCTCCTCGGCAGCCTCCTGCAGGGCTGTCCTGTATGCTGATGACCTTGTTATCCTCACTCATTTAAAACCACCAACTGAGTGAGGGTTTCAGGAGTGTCCATTCCTGGATACCATCCCATAAGCTGGTCCTAAATCTTAAAAAGACCCAGGCCATGCTGTTCAGTTCCCTGGCCAAGTTAAAGGCCTCCTCTGTTCCTATGTGCATCTCGGGTATTGATGGCACTCCTGTTTTCACCACTGATTCCATCAAATACCTTGGGGTGACACTTGACCCACAGCTCGATCTTGCTCAGCATATCCAAAATGCGTGTAGAGCTGTTAACTGGAAATTGGGTCTGGCTTACAGGGCAAAGAATAACCTTACTCTGGCTGCTCACCTAGCACTGTCTAGAGGGGTGTTTCTACCATCCCTCTGTTATGGGCTCCTTTTGTTTGCCAATACTTCCAAGATCCACCTCTCTAGATGGACCATTGCCTATCATAACATCTGCCATTTTGCTCTTGGAGTCCCTCGTCTCACTCACCACTGTGATCTGTACAGTAAGCTCAACTGGCTCTCCCCACCCAACTATTTGAATTTTGTTGTGGGCAGTTTCACGGGTAAGGTACTGGGTACTGGCACCCCCCTGGACTGGCGGAGCTCCTTGTGCCAGCAGCCCCGCTACTACCTACCCCCTAAGAACACAGGGCCTGCTATCCTTAAAGTCCCTCTACTCATACCAAAATGGGGACAGGGACTTTCGTCATGTGCCCCTAGACTGTGGAAATCCTTTCCTGTCCAGGTCTGGACCTCCCCCCAGTCGGGCCTACGTACCTCCCCGTGGAACCACTTGAAGCTCTCGTCAGTATGTGACTGTCTTAACCCTCCCTGATTAACCTGGTCCTTTACACAGTATACTTGAGTGTATTCATTCCATGTATCTTGCAAATGTGTAAATGTTGTATATATATATACATATATATATATATATATACTGGTGACGTGTCAGTGACACTGTACCTTAGCATATTGACTATGATTACTGTCGTGACCTGAGATATCTTATTATGTATGTTATCCTAACCTGCTTTCAGCTACTAAATCATTTCGAAAACGACTAAAATAAGGCACAAAGCAGCTGATAGGTAAAACTGCTGAGCCCGCAGCTCAGTAGTACAGACTGTTGCTCATATACCAAGCTCCTTTAATTTTATGCTTCCCCTTCTGCAATTCAAAGCATTAGTAGTGCTCTCCTCTCGCTCTGCAGGTGTGGTGATAGCAGCTGCTTTGAACTGAAACCACATCACTAGCAGTTCAGGAAGAGACGGTAAATTAATTGTAAAACTGCTCCCTCAGTTTTAGAAGCTGCTGCTCTGATACTATTCCCAATGCCGGCAGCTTGGGAGGGACACTGACTTTAACTGCTGCAGCTGCTCTGAGCTTGCTGGGTGCTGCCTCCCCCACAGTCGCTTTGCGACTGCTCCCCGCCTGGCCACCACCACTCCCACCCTTGCTCGGCATTACTTGTATAGCATGAGGAATACTGTTGACGCCCAGAAGGAAATTAACCATCTCCTGACTTTGCCATTAGCAGGCTATACTTCTCAGCAGCTAGAGTGTGCCCGATGTTTAGTTCACATCTCCATGGCTCATAAATCATACCCCTGCTAGCAAAAGAGTTTTGTTGCTATCAGGTTCACCTTTAATCATAACCTTGCTAGAAAATAATTTTGCTACTCTTAATTTTAGCCTTTTGTTCTCTCATAGAGCCTCACATCTAAAAACCTTCTCAATAAAACTCAATATGGCCATAAAATCTTATGCTGTATTCCTTCTAGTCTCCATTTTCTCCAACCTTATATGGCTCCCTATCTTTTATTACCTGCCAATCAGGAACCATCGCTACACCCATCCTGATGACTTCAAACTCTCCATTATGCGTATGCCACCACACTGGCCCCATGGCATCTCCCCACTTCTCATCCCTTCTAAGTTCATCTACCACCTATCCTGCATGCTGCATAAATCCCTTCTGCTAAACCTCACCCTGCCCCACCCCATTCATCCATCGCAAACTATGGTACCTGTTACTCTTAGCCTTACTGCTAGCTGGGGATATTGAGCTAAATCCGGGGCTCATAAGCAATTTATCCCACAATGTTACAACCTGGAATGAGACTAAGGTACTCCGTATCGTACACATGAATATTAGGAGCCTGCTCCATAACAAAGCAGAACTCGAGGCTTGGGTTGCTCAAAATACCACCCCGATATCCTTTGCCTATCTGAAACATGGCTAAAACCCTCCACCTCTGATTCTCTCTGCTCACTACCCAATTACAATCTCATCAGACAGGACAGGCCCTCATCAAAGCGTGGTGGTGGTGTTGCCATCCTCTATAAACTTCATCTGCTGATATCCCAGAATATCCTGCCTGCCCTATCACTTTCTTGAAACTATCCATGCAACCTTACAACTAGGCTCAAAGAAATTGCATACAGTTTGTGCTTATGACCCTCCTGTAGGTGGTAACACTGGACTGGAAGAACTCCTCTCCCTAGTAGACAGCACCATTGGCTGAAATGAGGTCCTTATACTAGGAGACCTCAAACTAAACTGGACCAGTAGATCTAACCAGTCTTCTCATACTATGGTACAGGGCCACAACCTTCACCAACTAATAACGACACAACAAGGGTGATGGCTCCCCCTCGGATGAGTACTTTTATCGACTGGATCCTTACAAATCTACCTGACAGTATAATATGTGCAGGTACCCTTGCCGATGCAATAAGTGATCACTCCCCTATCTACTGCATCTGGTGCTGTACCTGCAAATCAACCCCGCCTCCAAAACTCATCACTTTCTGCAACATGGCCAATTTCAACTTAACACAGTTTGCACATGATCTCTCATTAATTGACTGGTCTCCTATCTACACCTCAACCAGTGCCCAATCGGCACTAGACTACTTCCTGACCCACTTTGGTTTGCTCCAAGACACCTATGCTCCCCGTGTCATCCGTTGTATTTGTGGAACTCGGACAAAGTGGCTAAACAAAGACCTTCTCATTCTAATAAGGGCCAGGGACTAATTATGGAGGCATTTCAAAACTACTGGGTTGCAGACTGACTATAATCACTAGCGATCTTTAAAAAACACATGCAAACAAAACATTTGCTTAGCTAAAAGTGCTTTCTGTAGAGACCTGCTTACTAAAGCTGCAGGGGACTCTAAGAAATTCTGGTCCACCATAAAAACACTCCTTGGTGCAAATCACAGAGCCCATGCTAGTGATATGCTGATAAATGGCATTCAATGCAATAATTCACTGACTATAGCAAACACTTTCAATCGCCATTTCTGAGATCTAACCAATTACCTGGCCTCCTTCCCATCTGCACACACCACTTCCCTCACTAGTGATATTATACCTCAATGCACACATCCTCCCTTTAGGTTCTGGAGCCTTACAAGAGCAGAGGTGCTAAAACTGCTACTCTCCATTCCTGACAGCACTAGTTTGGGATCTGATGGTCTATAACCTAGGCTCCTGAAAGCTTCTGCACCTCTCATAGCCTCTCCCCTAACCAAAATCTTTAACCTATCTCTGTGTCATGGTATAGTTCCTCATATCTGGAAAATAGCCAAAGTAACACCAATTCCCAAGCAGGGTCATCCTAAAGAAATTAAGAACTACTGTCCCATAGCAATTCTCTCTGTGCTTAGCAAACTTTTGGAAAAACTTGTGGCCACCCAATCCATAGAATATCTTCAGAAGTATAACCTTCTTTCTTGTTCTCAGCATGGCTTCCCCAAAGGCCACAGCACTTCCACCGCTCGCCTCAGACTCACAAATGACATCTATGCCGCTATGGACTCGGGCCTCCTGACAGGTGTGGTTTTCATTGATTTAACCAAGGCATTCGACCTGGTTAACCATTCCCTTCTTCTTGCTAAACTGCGCTCCCTAGGTTTCTCCGCTGAAGCAGTGGCCTGGTTCAAAAGTTATCTGTCCGACAGGAAACAGGTTGCAGTTTTCAACTCAGCCTTGTCAGATCTTTCATCTGTACAATTTGGAGTGCCCCAAGGCTCAATACTTGGCTCCTTGCTTTTCTTAATCTTCATTAACAACATCCCGCTCCTTGCACCCTCGTGCTCATCTCTGCTCTACGCTGATGACCTAGTTATTTACCATAGTGCAAGAAATATTGCAGACTTAAACCACCCTCTTGCCTCGGACTTTGCTAGTATTCAATCTTGGCTAGCTGAGAACAAATTTGTTCTCAACATAAGCAAGACTTACTCTATGCTCTTTGGCTCACCTGCCAGACTTAAAGCGACTCATGATGATCTCAAAATCTTGTTTGCAGATGGCTCCCCACTGGTTAGTACCAGATCCTTTAAATATCTGGGTGTTACTCTCGACGAATCTCTAGATTTTGACCTGCACATAACAACCACCTGCAAATCTGTCAACGCCAAGAAAGGAAGTGCCTATCACACTAGCTACGCCCTGACCCCTTCGGCTAGACTCGCTGTGGCACAAGGCTTTCTTCTCCCAGCCCTGGCCTATGGCTCAGTCATTTGCCTATCAGCCTCAAAGTCCGCCCTCCATAAATGGGACACTACCTATAGTAGCATCTACCGCTGTGCCTCTGCATCCCCACGTTACAAACACCATTGCCAGCTCTATGCTGACCTAAATTGGCCTTGCCCCTCTGCCCATCGACTCCAGTCTCCTGGTTCACTAATAGACAGCATTGTCAGATCAGGCCTTCCACTATCCCTTGCCTGCACCCACAACCTCTCTCCTGTGGACTATGATCTACTGACCAGGCCTCTCTCCACATTCCCAGATGCAGAACCAATATGGGTGAACGTGCTTTCTCCCATTTGGCTCCAAAATACTGGAATTCCATACCTCAAACTATTCGTCAAGTGACCACCCATGTTAGCTTTAAGAAACTTCACCATGAGCATCTGCATACTACTAGCCCCTGCACTTGCTTTTACCTACCTTGAACCATCCTTTCTCCCTGCACTCTGTTTTCCTCAGGTAATCCACTTCTCTTACACCTCTTTCTCTACCGCTTCTAATACCCTCCAAATATGTCTTCTCTCTCATCCCTTACCCTCTTCCTCTGCTTCCTACCACTCCTCGTTCCTCTGCTCCCTGCTTCATTAACCACACATCGTTGGCACTTATTGTTTTGTTTCTATGTATGCTTGCGATTGCAGTGACTGTTTCTCACATTGTATTGATCTTGTTGTATCCTGTCCAAACTGTACTTAACTGCATTATACCGTATAATATTTTCTCTGCACCCTAAGTTTATTAGCATGTTGAATCAATGTTTCTTAATACCCTAGTTTGATTGTATGTAATTCCCTCTTAATTGTGCTTCCTATCTCATGTGCTGCGTCACATGTATACCTATGTATTTTCAAGTTGTTTTCTCCTGGGTTGTGCCTGAAAATAGGCATTCTTATGCCTAGTGCACCCACCCGGTTACCAAAAGCAAATAAATAAATAAGTGTACTCTGGCAAGTGCTAACCAGTTCTGCCAGTGATAGAAAACTCACCCCTCCTTGCTGCCCTGGGGTATAGGGTGAAGGCAATGCCACTTCCGGGCTACCGTTCATGGATGACCCCCCTCAGAGCTGGGGGTGTGGGCACTCTCCCTGTCAGCTAGCAAAGCCAACAACTGGTCGAGTTTTTGCTCAGCCCCAGACTGGCCCATGCTGCTGAATGGAGGCTGTGGGCTAGGCCCCCCCACCCCCGGTAGCATTACCCAGGCTGGACTTCCGAGCACTGCCATGGGCAGGCAGGGCCCCCCTAGCTTCCCTGTCCAAGCTGTTGTGGTAGCCAAAGCCAAAGCCCCAAGATCGGGTGAGCACCTGGGGTGGGGCTGCCTGACTGGGCCCTGCCTGTTCCAGGACCCCCTAGCTTGCCTGAGGCAGTACCGGCTGGCCCTGTGTCAGGCCCTCCAGCTGTCCCAGGCTTAGAGATGATATTTTTTAATTTTTTAATGAAGACCCTGATTTCTTTTTGGGGGTGCCCTCACTCCTTAGCAACGCTCTGAGTTCATCTGAGTGACCACTCTACAATACTCTTCACCTGGTCCTGTTGGCTACCCAGACCACCGCCCAGCTTTGTTTCCCGTCACCGTCTACAACTTGGCAGCCTCAGTAAGCTCAAACACTACCTAGCCTACTGGGATTGGTCCCCATAAAACTGGCCCAGAACATGAAGCGGGGCCCTCAGCTACTTCACTAGCTCCCTCAACAAGGGCCCTGTGATATATTAAGCCCCATTTGTCAAAACTCATACCAAGAAGCATAATATGCCTTGGGTCACTCTTATGCTTCTTCAGCAACTGCAACTGAGAGACAAACCTCTGGCACAAAGCCGCCGCCTCTGGCAAACGGACAGATAGACAAGCCTATAATGCTGAGTGTAACAGATGCACCTGGGCCATACGTAAAGCCAAGGCAGAATAATACAGATCCTCTCTGGCTGCCTCCTGGGGGAGCACCCGCAAATTCTGGGACAATATAAAAGAACTTAATGGGAAATCCTGCTCTTCACCCCCTTCCCAACCCAACATTAACGGCGCCACCTCACCGGCACCAAAAGCATCGCTGACTGCCTCAACACTGCCTTTTCTGATCTCAGTGTAGTCCTCCACGGCAACTTTTTCGACCCAGCTTCACCCTCTCCAGCCTAATCTCCGCTGCCCACCATTCCACTTATGGGTCATTAGTCCGCAAGAAGCCAAACCTTACTTAACCAAAGCACTCAGTGGCACTAGCTCCTGCAATGACCCCCTTGACACAAGACTCCTTCGACTGGTCCTTGACTCTGTCCTTGCCCCCCTTACAGACTTACTCAACCACTCTCTGTGTCTTGGACAGTTCCCAACAGCCTGGGCATGACGGTCATTACCCCATACTGAAAAGTGGGGATGGCTCCTCCCCCAACAATTATATACCATTCTCCATCCTCCCTCTGCTCTCCAAAGCTCTCGAAAAAAAACTGGCCGATCAACTCTGAGTACCTTAACACCCATGGCCTGCTATGCAGGGAGCTGCACGGCTTCTGATCTGCCCATAGCACGATCACTGCCCCCACGCAATTCTCTAACTTCCTCCACTCTGCCCTAGACAAGGGCCACCTCACCAGTGCCGTTTTTATTGACCTATCCAAGGCCTTTGATATGGTCTCACACCCCCTCTTACTGAACGATCCCCACCAACTCTGCTTCTCTCACAGACCCCTCTCCTGGTTCTCTAGCTGCCTTTTCTCAAGGTCCCACTGTGTAAAAAATTCACACCACCCTCTCCAGTACCCAGCCTGTACACTCTGGTGTCCCCCAGGGCTCCATCCTGGGCCCATTGCTCTTTAGTCTTTATCTAAACGCCCTGCCCAGCGTTTGTTCAGGCAGGGTTCTTCTTTATGTGGACGATGCGGTCCTTTTCGCCTCCTACTCTGACCCCTCTGCACGCCAGTCCTCCCTCCAGCACTCCTTCAGTCAAATTGAGAACTGGTTTATGGACCGCCAACTTACCATAAATATTAAAAAAACAAAAAACAAATCAAACAAACAAAAAAAAAAAACATGTTTTTTCGCCCATCGCCAAAGCAAAGCCAAGGACTCCTCCTCCAGATCCTCTCCAGCTCACATCATCCACTGGACCAAGTCCTCACCTACAAATACCTGGGCATCACTTTTGGCTCTACCCTTTCATTTCACTCTCACATCAATACACTCACCTCAGCCACCAATACACGCATTAGCCTGTTATACAGACATAAGGACTGCCTGCCACCCGAAGCCCCTCTGCCTGGCAGTCACCTCCTCTGCACTGTACCTAGTGGACTACAGACACAGTATATGCAGTAGCTGACACCAACGCTCTAAACAGAATCCAAATTTCCATTAACAAGGCATGCCAGCTCCTGTCTGGAGCCCATAAACGGACACATACCTGCACCCTTTATTCCTTAACCAACGTACTCACACTTGAGGAGGACTTCAATATCAGTCCTGCCTCCTTGCCAAAAAATACAACTGGGTATGCCCACCCCAGTCTCCACGCCTTCTCCCTGCCACCTCACTGTTGCCACTGCAGTGCCTCCAAGACTATATTGCAGATCCCTAGGGTCAGGACTGCACTATCACAAAGATCCTTCCTTCAGAGCACCTTCCTGGTACAATGCTCTCCCACCCCTGCCATCATGTCTCTCAGCAAAATAGAGGCCTTTCAAGGTCGCACTCAAGAATTGCATTCTGTCTATCTGCAACTGTGAGTGTCCTCTTCAAAACCACCCTAGGCCTCTGGGTGCCTCTCTTCAGGGTCTGGTGCCTAGCCAGCCTTGACGATGTCTCTCCTGAGACAGCACACTTTGTACCTCATAAGAAGTTGCTGTGCGTGTACGTTAGCAGTTGCCTAGCTACTGATTGTATAGGACTACAGCTTATTCTGCTGATGGACATGTTAACAACTGCCTAGCAACTATTAGAAAAGGACTAAAGTTCATCTGCTGGATGACACTATCACCCTGCTAATTGTATTTGGTGTTCTCCATTGTATGTATTACGTGTTCCTTCAATTTTTGTTACTATCTGTATTTTTCTCTTTGTATCATGAAGTGGAGCCTTTGGAAACGAGTCTATGACTCAAGGGTTGTAACTCCAATGTGCTTATAAATAAATAAATAAAATCTGCCGACAGTTGGTTTAAATCAGGCATACCCAATCTTTGGTCTGCTGCCACAGCTCCTTGATCCGCCCTCTTCCTGTGTGGCTTTTTGGGTGGAGGTGGAAGCACTGGCAGTTTGTCTGGATGAGGCATTGGCTCCGGCACCCGTTCTGTGTTGCCTGGTGCCAATGTCAGGGTTGCGGGTTCAGACTGTAGGGTCAATGACACTGGGGTTTCCGGTTGCTTCTCTGGGTCCTTGGGTTAAAAGCAGGGGCACCAGCCCGGAGGCCTGCCTCCCATTCACCCTGCTCCCTGTAAAGTGCAACCACTATGCCTTGCCCTTGCCTCGGACGAGGCCGCCAACTGCTGCTCTAAGTCTCTGCTCATGTTGCTATGATGATCTGTAATCTGGCAAGCAAAGCGATTAGCGGTTATATACCTTTGTCGGTGCTTGCTTACGCTGCCGCACTACAAGGGTCAATGACTGTGGAAGATTCTTAATACCACTGTTGTAGGGCTAGAACCCCCAGTGTTCCAGCCTTCTGGCTTCAGGGGTGCCTATGCTCCCCATTGAGCCACTGCCTATGACTTGAGTGCAGAATGCTGTTATACAGGTGATGCAATTGAATGCATTATATAACTTAACCCAAAGACTTGAACCAGCTGCTATGATGTTAGAACGTTGGTTGCCGTTTTTTTTTTTTTTTTTTAAAGTTTACAAGATTTTAGCATATGAATCCAACTATTTTTAAATTACCATTCAGTGTTATGTAAAATCTGAACTGGTGTTGGGGGTGACATGCCCCGATGAATTTGCAGTCAAACAGATGTAAAGTAGCTAATGCATAAAGTGAACAGAATATTCAATCATATGCTTCGATAATAAATTTCCCTGCATAGCCGTGCGAAAAATCATCCTTTGGTGGAATCAAACCCACAACTTTCACCATTAAAACAAGTATCTAATACACTGAGCCAATGACACTACTTTTGCTCGATGGCTTTAAGACTGAAACCAACGTGCATGTGCACTCTTGCATAGCCAGCATCCTCCTTGTACCATTCAAAGATGGTGGCCACCCCTCTGGCACTGCAACCTTACTGCCTCACATGCATCTGATGCCTTGGTGTCAATGCCTTCCAAGCGGTGCGGGCGAGTGATGGCACCGCGCCAGCCCAAGGAGAGAGGAGTGAACAGGGGGACTGCTGGGAGAACACGAAGTGCTTTCCATCCCCCCACATCCCCATGCCTATTGACCCACGTGGGAGATGCTACCTGACTCTGCCTGCCCCCGAGGAGTCTCACGAACTTCCGGCGCATTGCGCATCAGGCCTACCGAATGACTCATCCTCCTGGGAGCAGTACTGACCGTGAAAGAGTCGCCTGGGAGCACCGCCCGCAGTTGTGGATAGACCACACCACAGTCTCCGGGACGCACTTCTATCATCAGGCCAGCGGCCCTTGGGATTAAACTGTCCCCCAACAAGGAGGGGAGGAGATAGTTCCTAAAGATGTCTCGTGGTCACTATCATGCAAGATGGGTGTGGCTCCAAACCCAGGTCTCCCAGTTTGCTGGCTTACTGCTGCAGGTCGCCAAGCTATGGCCTGGCGGCTGCTTCACAGTCCGACCCGCCTGCCTTCCGGGCTGCTCGGCCCTGGAACAAGTTAGCAGAGAAACACTTGTTATAGCAATAACATGGCTAAACTTTCATAGCTAACAGTGTGGCCTCTGGCCCTCAGACCCCTGCACACCAGTCTCTGCAGCCTTCCTCTCAGGCCCTGTGGCCTCTGAGCCAGGACAGTGGGGAAACGAGCATATATTGCAGAACCCCACCATAACTAGTTGCGTGGCAACCGGTGGCTGTAGTATTCAAACCCAGATCCAGGTCTGCAGCTCGGGGCCTAAAACCCTCCAGTTCCTCCCCATGCGCCATGCGGCCTCCAGGACAAGCCAGCAGGGAAACACCCAAAACCAAGCCAACCCCTTAAAGCATAAACAGATATTGGATGAATGACTGCACACAGCCTTATTGGCTGCGGGAGCCTGAAAGGAATCCGTTAGCAACATACGTCATCCTTAACCTGGTACACACCACCCCAGGTGATGCAGCCTCTGGCCCTGACCAGCCCCACTCTGGTGCGTCCTGATGATCCTGGCTTCCTTCTGCGACCTGGGGTAAGGAGGGTGAGAAAAAATCTCTTCTGAGCTGCTTCTCTTAAAGGCCTGGCTCCTCCCCATCCCTGGCCGAAAGCTCCCTCACTTTCCGGGAACCCTCCCCGCCCCTTCTGGGTGGTACATCTGCCTCCCCTGTCTGCCAGGTGGCCTTGGTCATACCCCCAGACAAAGTCCCACCTGCTACGATGCCTTGCAGGCTCTTCATTAGCTCTGTGCCTCTTGTATCGGGGATAACACAGAGGCACAGAGGGGAACAGAGGCACACCCAGTCAGTTGTTCCACACCGCATTCCACACACCATTCTGGGGAGCATAGCTCCCTATGGATGCACCTGCAGAGGAGATTAAGGGAGGCTGAGGACAACTGTCACAAGGGAGGCCCACAGGAAGGAGGCAGAGGACACCACAAGAAAAGGAAGCAGCCCTGGTGGGGGACTCCACTATTAGGGGATAGAACTGGGGGGAGCAGGAAAACTGAAGGTGCCTGCCTGGTGCCATGGCTTGGAGAGACAGGAAGCGCATCCTCAGGATCACGAGAACAGCTGCACGGGAATCTGAGCTGGACGTCATTGTCCACCTAGGGACAAATGACTTGGCTAATCATGAGATTAGAGCAGTGCAGAAGGACTTTGTAGAATTGGGGAGGGGCCTAAGACAAGTAGCACACACAATATCCTTCTCTGAGGTGCTGCCTGTCAATGGCATGAGTGAAGCGAGGGTACTTTGCACCATGCAGTTTAATGAATGGTTGAAAAAATGGTGTGGGGCACAGGGGTTTGGCTTCATTGGGGACTGGGGTTCCACCTGGAGGGACACCAGCCTATACTGGCAGGATGGTCTGCATCTGTCCAGGAAGGGAACAAGTCTTTTGAGCAATCGGTTTAAAGGCTTCATTGGCAAGCTTTTAAACTACTCAAGGGGAGGCACTGATAAACAGCAGTAAAATCCCAGCCTCTCCCTACAAAACAGGGTACTAAATGAGAAAAGACCAAGTAGACAGATCAGTGGGGATGCTGCAAAAGAAGGTAAAGCCATCAAAAATGGAAAGCAATGAGTATCAATGCCCGTAGTCTGAGTAACAAGCTTCCTGAATTAGTGGCCTTGATGGAGGAGGAACATCTGGATATAGTGGCAGTCACAGAAACATGGTACACACAAAACTATGACTGGGACGTAAACATACCAGGATACACTATCTACAGGAGGGACAGGGAGGTAAAGAGGAGGAGTAGTTCTTTACATAAGGGAAGGAATCAAGGCAACAGAACAAAAGGGAAAACAGGGAGGAGAAGAAGCACTGTGGGTAAATTTGGAGACCGGCAATGGCACCACAATCCGCACAGGGGTTTATACGAACACCCTTCTCAGGGGGAAAATGGACAAGGAAATGATAGAAAGAATACTTAGAATGGCAGAAAAAGGGAGATATTGCTGATGGGTAATCTGAATATGCCAGATGTTAACTGGAATGCAGTTTGCAGCCACTTCAAAAGTGAGGTTATTCTAGATGCCCTACAAGGCATGCCTTAGACAACTAGTATTGGAGCCCACTCAAGAGGGGCAATCTGAGACCTGGTTCTCTCAAATGGAGATGAAGAGAGGATCACAGATGTAGAAATGGGTAGCCATATGGGAACTAGCGACCATCGAACAGTATGGTTCACAATAAACACAGCAATAGAGTCAAGCCATACAAAGGCAAAAGTACTGGACTTTAGGAGGCTGACTTTGCCAAAATAGGTGAGTGCCTAAGGAATGCATTAGCAAATGGGCAGGAAGGAGGGGAGAAGAACAGTGGGGAATAATAAAACTGCCACCACAGAGGTAACAAGCCTTTGTGTGAAGCAAATTAACAAACGAAATGATGTAAGAAACCACTATGGTTCTCAAAGGAAGTGGCAGTGAAGGTTCAAGAAAAAGAAAGCATTCAGGAAGTACAAGGAATCCAGAAGGAGCAGGACAGGGAACTGTATCAGTTAAAGCAAAGGAAGCTGGGAGGCAGTCAGAACAGCAAAGACCCAAACCGAGGAAAAGATAGCCAACTCTGTTAGAAGGGATAAAACCTTTTATAGGTACATCAGGGGCGAAGGAAGACCAAGGAGGCTAGTGAGGCTTAATAAAGAGGAGGGAGGGTGGGGGCAGAGGGTGGCTGTGAAAAGGCAGAGATACTAAACAAATATTTTTGCTCAGTATTTACAAAGGAAGTGGGGAGGTACCTAAAACAAACAGTAGAAACACTCTGGATACAGAAGTTGATACCAGCCCATTTACAGAAGAAAGGGTTCTGAAAGAACTCTTAAAACTGAAGGTGGACAAAGCAATGGGGCCTGATGGGATTCATCCCAGAATTCTAAAAGAACTAAGGGTAGAACTAGTGACACCACTGACTACCCTCTTTAACAAATCATGAGAGGATGGGTGGTACCGAGGACTGGAGAAGGGCAGATGTGATTCCCCTTCACAAAGTGGGAGCAAGGCAGAAGCAGAAAACTACAGACCTGTTAGTTTAACCTCAGTGGTAGGGAAAATGATGGAATCACTTCTGAAGGAAAAGAATTGTTGGTATCTAGAGGCCAGAGGGGCTCAGGACCCAAGGCAGCATGGATTCACAGCGGGAAGGTCATGCCAGACAAATCTGATAGATTTCTTTGACTGGGTAACCAAAGTAGTAGATCAGGAGGGCTGTGGACATGGCCTACCTAGACTTCAGCAAGGCATTTGACACAGTCCCACACAAAGATTAATATACAAGTTTGCCAGCCTGGGAGTGTGTCCCAAGATGATAGCCTGGATAAAGAATTGGCTGGAGAATAGGACACAGAGTAATAGTAAATGGAGTCACTCTGAAGAAAGGGGGTTACTAGTGGGGTACCACAGGGTTCAGTATTAGGACGGTCCTCTTCAATGTCTTTATAGCGATATTGCAGAGGACTGGAAGAAAAATATGTCTCTTTGCAGAGGACACAAAGATCTGCAACAGAGTTGATGCACAAGTGGGGTGGAAAGGATGAGAAGGGACTTGGCAAGGTTAGAGGAATGGTCAAATGTATGGCAGCTTAGATTCAATGCTAAGAAGTGCAAGGTAATGCACCTGGGAAACAAAAACCCAGGGAAGAGTACACAATGGGGGGTGAGATACTAATAACAACAAAAATGGAAAGGGACCTGGGGGTAGTCATATCAGATGACCTAAAGGTGGGAAAGCAATGTGAGAGGGCAGCAAGGAGGGCTGGGGGGATACTGGGATGCATAGGGAGAGGCATCACCAGTAGAAAACAGGAAGTTATTATCCTCTGTATAGACAGTTGGTGAGACCCCATCTGGAGTACTGCGTGCAGTTCTGGAGACCCAATCTCCTAAGGATATAGACAGGATGTAGGCTGTCCAGAGAGGGCACTAAAATGGTGCAGGGCCTGCACCGAAGACATTGAAGAGAGACTTAAGGAGCTGTATATGTATAGCCTCGAGGAAAGGAGAGAGTGGGGGACATGATAGAAACTTTCAAGTATCTCAAGGGAATCAACAAAGTCCAAGAGGTAGCATCTTTCAAAAAGAGTGTGCAAGAACAAGGGCACAATGTGAAGATAGAAGGGGGGCGGCTCAGAGGTAATTTAAGGAACTATTTTTTCACAGAGAGGGTTGTGGATGCATGGAATGGCCTTCCGGAGGAGGTTGTGGAGTCAAAAACAGTGGTGGAATTCAAGCATGCATGGGACAGTCATAAGGCAATTCTAGGGGGTGGGGGTAGGAAGAAGTAGGCTGCTGGTTAACTAGGATCTGCAGCTTATCCAATAGGTAGGGAAATGGGCAGACTGGGTGGGCCAAGCGATCCTTATCTGCCTTCAAAATCTATGCTTCTATGTTTCTATGTTATGGTTCTCCTGACATCTGTGTATCTGCCCTACTTGCTTCAAACTGTACTCTGTATGTTCTTTGTTTTCCAGTACTCTCCTGGGTCGTACCTGAAAATAGGCATGTGTTTGTCTAGTGTACTTACCTGGTTAACAAAAGCTAAATAAATAAATAAGTTCCTATTAGATCCAGCTCTCTAAACTCTCCCCAAATAATGACTATTCAAGAGGGAGCTAAGAAAGGCTCTCACACATAGCTCCAACTGTGACTGCTACAGCTGCTCCCTTCCGACCCCATCTTCTCCAACTGTTCTGTCCCTGACATGTTCCTGACAATGCTCCTTCCATTGCTATTTGTATTTGCTAACTACTATACATTATTGTGTCTTTGACAAGGTTTCTTTGTGTGCTACCGATGACTACAGTATGTCTTGATAGTAATGATATGTTTTGAATTCTTTGTTTACTCTGCAACCTTCCTGTGACGTGGAACTTTTGTAAATGAACACTTGTGCTCAAAGGTGTAACTCCAAATGTACAAATAAATAACTAAATAAAGTGAACTCCCACCAATGTGATTTTTTATTCTTGCTTCTTAGTGAACTGAGGTGTTTTTGTATTAAAATGTTCAGGGTATGCATTATCACTCCAATGTAAACTTTACTGTAGGGGCACCATAGCTCATGGGTGTAAATTATACTTTCCAACTCCCATATTTACATTGAAACATCCTGTTTTGGTGGATGTTTACACTTATTCACTTGTACTGCAAGGCAGCAAACAGAACAGTTTCCACACCTAAACAAACAAACAAACAAACAAACAAACAAACAAACAGACAGACAAAAAATTAGGAGGGGTGGTGACCAGGTGTTTAATTTTGGTTTCTCTCTTACCGGTGACTATGTATGAACATATCTGCAGTGTTCCTGCTTCTACTAGAAGTAACCTTAGGCTGTGGTCAAATTGTTCAACCAAAATAGGGTTTGCTAATAGTACTTAAGAATATGTTTTTTCAACTTTTCCACTGGGTTAATCAAGGTGAATAAACATTGTTATATATGCCAGCCTGTGAGACTCCTCATTCTTATGGTTTGGGGTGCAAACTCTGGCCCTATTCAATTCCATTACTCTATTTTTTGAGGCTTCCAACATATTCCTGTTATAGTCTCTTTGTACAAATGTTTCTGTTAATTCATTACACTGTACTACAGTGTCTTCCAGCTCTGAACAGCATCTTCCAATGTGTAAATATTGACTAAGTGGGAAGATCTGATTAGAGATGAAGGATATGCAATGTATTTTCTGAGGAGCATGTTCATGTATATTTGTTTCCTGAACCCTTTCATTTTCACAGCTTCACCAGGGTATACATAAGTAATAGCCAGGATATTTTGTTCTTTTCATCAATTGTAAATGTGTATTTTAAATTCACATAATTATTTCCCAGCCACTCCTGGAGTTCTGTTAGCCCATCTCTGTCCCCCTCTCATATGCAAACAACATTGTCAGATATCAAAGTCATGTGACAATGTTGTCTGCTTATGAGTTATCACCTAAAATGGCAACACTTTCTCAGACTCCCAGAAATACATTAATATAAGTGGAGCTATACAGGCCTCCGTAGCGGTTCCACAGCTTTGCAGAAAAAAGGCATCACAAAAAGGAAAGAAATTATGTTCAAGTATAAATTTAAAACTACAATAAAGTTTAGGACATAATCATGAAATGTTGAGGCGTAAAGGCTCTTCATGTTTATGCCTATCCAAGGATATTTGTTACACCAAACAAATGTTTCAAACTTGTCCAGGACATCTGTAGGGCCAGATATTCAAAACTTTGTGCTGGGAGCAAACTGCTTGTGCCAGGTTTGTGCGGGTTCGTGGGTCCCCTATGTTCAAAACACTAAATAGCATGAACAAACTGCATTAGTACTGGGCAAAGGTATAAAGTATGCAATGTACAAAGAGAGGGCATGGACAGTACATGAATACAGGCACTATGCTATATTCAGTGCATTAGCACCGTGCAAAATGAGTTTGCGACTTTGCCGAGTGCAAATTACTGCCCAGGAAAGTGTAGTCTTAACTCTGGGCAAAAGAAAGGATGGGGGCGTGGACACAGCAGAAACAGGGAACAAGACTGTATGCAGCCAATGAGGAGGCAGTGTGGGTGGTCAGTCTCCCTGGGCCACTCCATATGCACAGGCAGCCAAACTGTGGAATATAATGCAGTAATATTGCTTAGCAGCCAACCATCCTGTCATTGATAGATCTTAGACGAAACAACACCTGCAGCAGAAATGGTTTGCAATGTGACATTATGATACACATTGTGAATTGTGTGTTGTTGTTAATGGTATGTATTTAGTGTACTCTGTATCATCTCATCCACATATGTAGTGGCTCTGAATGGTTACTGACAATGTGCCTTATAAAATATAGAATAATACATGGGGAAGTGTGGTTAATGAGGATTTTATTCACACCGAAGTGTGATGCCCCATAAACCCTGAGGTAAAGCCTGAGAGGTGTATATCTGGGCACTGTGGGTTTGCATAAAATCTGAGTTCCCAGACTTCCCTGTGTTACTTTATATTTACTGGAGGATAGCACTTTGCAAAAGTGAGTTTGTGTGATTTTGCATGACATAGAACTATGGTTTATGGAACTCTGTAATTCACAAGTGTGAGTTATGGAGTTTGCAAGGGTCTGCCAGTGGTAGTTTATTGATTCTAACCCGTAAATATTAAACATAGAAAGAAATCAGACGTGGAAGAAACATGCTGCATACAGATGGCACCTCCTATGTTACCATCAACTAGCACTGGTCCCAACCATTCCAGGCATTATTGGGTGCCCCAGTGCCCAGTGGACACCATGGTAGTGTGTCCATAAAGCACACACTCAATCCTCCCATTGGGGTACACCAACACAATCCAGCACACATGCAACACTGGGGTGTGGAGGGTGTTGAGGGAGGAGTGTACAGGAGGCCAGGCTGCACCACATACTGGGTGCTTCCACAAGGCTGGGACCATCCACGTAGTGCAAATGGTCCAGTGCAGGGAATACCCCAACACCAGTGTGCCTGTCTGACGGTATGTGCCCTTCCCTAGGCCACATATCACACATCTGCACAGACACGACAGCACACACAGGCAGCCATGTGTATGTCACTGTGAGTATCCCATGCCAGTGGCGCAGCTTCTGTGGGTCACACGACAGCATGACAGTAATGTCCACTGTCACAACACATCTGTCTAATGGGCCTGTCACTGTGTGGAGTGCAGCAGTCATTACTGCTCTACACACATAGGCATTGCTGTGCCCTCACACTACCAGCCACCTTGTTACTGTGCGCCTGCTATGCACTGTAGTAGGAACTACAGTTTGACTAATGCATGCAGTACGCCACCTATGCCTGTGCTTTGTAGTCCCTGGGCACAATAGTCTATGCAGCTATGTACAAACATAGCCTGCAGCTACCATGCTCTTCAGACTGACCTACAGGTGTAGCTGTGAGCATACCCAGCCTGACCTTGTACTTTCAGACTGACTTACAGGTAGAGCTGTAGGACCCTGCAATAGCGTTGGGCAATCTACATGCAAATTAGGCCATAATGAGATGCGAATGTGGATGTTTGCCCATGAACTGCCTAAGTAAGCTCATTTACATGTCACTTTTGAATATAGCTAATTTTTGCCCCGGGCAAACGTCCTAGCACTGGGCAAATTTGTTTGCCCTGAACAAAAGCTGTACAAATACATTTGCGTTATGCAAACCTGTCTGAACTATAACACAGTTCTGCAGTATTTGGCCTGCACTGTTGTTTGCAGCTTTAGTGCATCCACTTCTTTGCTAGCACACACATTGGCCACATAGCTCATCTTTACCTTCCTCCACGTCTGTGTGCACTGGGCTACTGCTTTTGTTTGCACTTCCTGGATGCTATATTCAGAGCTGTCTTATTTGCTGGGCTATTATTACACTGCACTCCCAGCCCTGTTTGCACAATTTCATTTGCATGCTATATTCAGTTGCTTTAGCCCCAGGGCTATTCCTTTGAATATAGCAAGCAAATGGTTCTAAACTAATTTAGCACACCATGCAGTGCTAATTTTGCCCGGGCTAAATTTTGAATATCAGACCCTCTACCTTTACTTTTATTATGTTCTATGTGCCTATATATTTTGATTTCTTTATTCTATGAAAATAATATTTAAATGTAACTCTATACATGTATATTTGCTATCTTTAAATGCAGTACTGATGAATTAGATATATTTAAAATAGTAATGATTACCAAACTGACACTTGGGTGTATTTGTTCTTCCCACCAGAACCACCTGCTGCACTTAAACTTTAAAGGTTTGGATGTCTGCTTCATTATTTGTGCTGATGTCATGTAGCAGTATGGCTCTGAAGGGATGTGATCACACTAAGGCCCACTCCTGAGGAAGTTCAATGAGCGAAGTGTCAGAATATCTAGTTGGTAGGCATTACTGTATGGGCCTGCCACTGGAGTTTTGTTATTTGCACTTTTTCTTAATAAATGTATTTGCATTTCATCACCTTAGCCCACATATTCAAAGAGAGATGTGTGGCCCTAAATGGAGATGCACGGTGCATCTCACAAAATGAGCAGAGCACGATATTCAAAGGAGGAAATTTGCCACCCATATCGGAAGCCATTCGATTGCACAGAAATAATATATGCAGCACAAAAGAAGTGGCA
This sequence comes from Neoceratodus forsteri, assembly GCA_016271365.2. Classification (NCBI taxonomy): domain Eukaryota; kingdom Metazoa; phylum Chordata; order Ceratodontiformes; family Ceratodontidae; genus Neoceratodus; species Neoceratodus forsteri. The sequence goes on along the minus strand of CM057452.1, from coordinate 470,386,795 downwards.
ACTGAATATGCTCTGCAAGTGTATATTCAGCCTAAATGTGCAGTGCATGTGACGCAAAGTTAAGTATGACAGGATATTGTCTGAATCAACCAGCCACCCACAGGAAGCTGCAGAACTGCAGACAGACAACTCTGAGAGCCCTTGGAGGTGCACACACACACACACACACACACACACACACACACAGCAATCATGCCAGTACAGTAGTACCTAAAGTTATGGCCACATAGTGCTTGCTCGCTGGGCACTCATCAGGTGATGGTGGATGACACCCCTGGCACTGTCCAGTCAGCCATCCCCCTCCCCACACCGAGGTCAGGGATGCCCAGCTGTGGCAGGCTAGTCAGGCACCCCCCCAGCACACCATCAGATCAGACAGCTGCAATGTGGCACTGTACCAGATGCCATGGCCTGCACCCATGTGACCATCAGAGTGCCATCCGGTGGAGGCATGCACTCATAGTGGCATCTCGGACAACAGTGATCAGGCAGCATGGTGGAAATGGTGGCAGCATGGCATGGGTCAGGGACTGCCCAGTGGCACACACTCATGGTGGAACACCATAGGTGCATGCAGCATGCCTATGCCAGACCCACACCACTAGGAGCCACATACATGTCACTGATGACACCCCTGCAGTGTGACAATGCCACAGGGCCCCTGGGTTTGGGCACTGTGATGTACTGGTGGTGGACAGTGCACAACTGTGGGCAGCATGGGGCAGGCATGGCAGCAACAGTATCCTGGAGGTGGCAGGGGCATGCCCCGAGGATACTGGACCCTTCTAGTGTTGTGTGTGGCCACCAAGGCACGGACATGGTCATGAGCTGTAGCACTGTCATGCAGTACAGGGTACAGCACTCATGTTATCTCTCAGACATCCTCTGACCTACATAGAACAGGTGACATTACACACTGACCACTATGACTGTTATGCAGGATTGTATAATAATCTGTGATGCTAGGTTATCAGTACACATTAACAACATTAGTGAACTTATTACCAAAATCCTGTGAGCTTGCAATGTCATGTTTGATGGCGTGTCACACATTCTGACCAGTTGTCAAACATCTTTGCACACATTTGGGTTCCTAAAAGGTCAGGGGTATGTAGCACTGTACTCAGGCCAGTGCAGTCACCCTCATACAGCCATGCATTTTCACCTGCCTGCTAGGCTGCAGTACCTCCTGACCACTTCCGTGGAAAGGTGGTGGTGCCCTGCAATGCTGGAACTGTGCATGCCAATGGTATGCAAATGACCTGAATACATGCCAGTAATGAGATGCAAATGTGCTGTTTGGGCGCCAATTGTGCAATAAGTCCATTTACATAACCTAGCTGAATATTCCAAATCTGTGCACCGCACAAGTGGCTTTACATCACACAGTTCTGTATGCTCTGCATTGGACTCTGGCCACCTGCTGCCTGCCCATCTTCCACTGTGCAATTGCATGTTCAGGATATTCAGCCACAGACACGGTCGCATTTTATGGTGCATCTTCTGAATATACCAGTTTTGTGCCGGTGCTGTTGAGATGCATGGAAAATGCATTTGCATGATGCAGCCTGTCACTTTTGAATATGGGGCTCCTTGACTCCAGCAGCGGTTGCACAAAATAGTTGAGTCCATGTTTAAGACATGTTTTGGTCTTACAAAACCAAGGTGTGCTTAAAAATGTAAGCCTGTTGCACAAAATTGTTTTACATTTCATTGGTCTTATTTCAAGACTTTATTTTAAGTCTCCTATGTACCAGGCTTATTTGTTGTTAGTAGGCTTACCTTGCCGTGAGTTATTTATAAGAAAATGTACTTCAATGCATGCAGCCATTCTTAATATAGTATATTCAAAAATATATACTGCGAGTGCACTTGTTACTTGTTTAGGGACTGCTATTTCCGTAAGAAAATATAATATAAATACTAATATATATATATATATATATATAGATATCTATATATATTTATATATCTATCTATACACACACACACATGTATCTGTCACACATGAATCTGCCAGCAGAAACAGACCTCATGGTCTATCCAAGTCTGTTCGAGTGTGCAGCTAGCATCCCTAGTTTGCAGCTGCCCCAACCCCTCCCCCACCATCAGAACGTTCTCAATCCTTTTTACCCAGTTCTCAGCACTATTCACCCAGACCCTCCCTCATTCTCTGTTCTATGCCCTTTAAAACTTCACACCGTCTTACATGATATCATCCCCTCTGGCAGGGTGTTCCATTTCGACACCACCTTCTCTGTGAGGTAAGGTCTCTTCATCTCTCTCTAAATCTACACCCACTCTAATCAAGCTCCTGCCCTAGTGTCCTTTGCTCAGATTAAATAACCCATCCACACTGCCTTTGCTAATCTCCTTCAAATACTTGAATGTATCAATCACATCCCCCATCCTTCCTCTCTTCCACAGTGTACATATTCAGCTTGCATAGCCTGTCCTCATAGGCTTTTCCCTCCATCCCCTAACATTCTTGTTACCCTCCACTGCACCTCTCCTGAATTTTTAATGTCCTACTTCAGATACGGGTTTCTGTACTACACAGTACTCCAAGTGCCTGACCAATGACTTGTAGAGTGGCAGTGTCACTTCCTGTGCCTGGGCATGAATCCCCTACAATGCACCCCAGCATCGTGTTAGCCTTAGCTGCGACTTTCCTGCATTGAGCAGAGTTGTTCATGCTCCCTGTTATCAGCAACACAAGGTCTTTCTCTTCCTCAGTGATCCTCAGCCTCACTCCACCCAACCAATATTCTCTATTCGGATTCTTAGCCCCAAAGTGCATAACCTTGCACTCCTTTACATTGAAGCCCAGCTACTATCTCTCTGACCACTCCTTCAGTTTGGTCAGGTCCCCTTATAGTTGCCTCCATCCGTCCCCTTCATCAATTACTGCCCCCATCTTAGTATCATCTGTGAACAGACTAATTCTGCTCCCAATTCCATGCGAGATATCCAAAATGAATAGCATAAACAGTACCAGCCCCTGCACAGAGCCCTGCGTCCTCCACTTCGTCATTGGCCTGGTGGTTGAGAGTCTCTCCCCATCTACTACCCACTGTTGCCTCCCCCTGAGTCAGTTCCCTATCCAGTTTGCCAATTTCTCTCCCACTCCTACGGCCATCAGATTTCCCCCTAGCCATCTGTGAGGCACTGAATTGAAAGCCTCACTGAAATCCAAGTATAGTACATCCATAGCATGACACTTATCCAGCTGCCTTGTAACCCAGTTGTAATATTCTACTAGGTTGGTCTGACAAGACCTCCCCAAAACAAACCCATGTTGCTGTCCATTCTGGAGATCATTTCCCTGCAGAAATGCCAGAAGTCTCTCCTTCAGTATCCCCTTCAATAAGGTTTCCCACTATGGAAGTGAGACTGACTGGTCGGTTGTTTCCAGGTTCATGCCATGGGCTGATCTTGTGAATGCGCACCACATGGGCCACCCTCCAGTCCTGGGGCATATAACCTATGTCCAGTGAGGTGCTGAACAAGTCTGCCAAAAGTCTGGCCAACACCTCTGCCATCTCCCTCAGCACCCTGGGGTGAATATCATCCGGTCCGGGTGCCTTGTCCACCCTTAGTGGTCTCAGACCCTATAACACTCTGTTCTCCTCAATTTGCCCATCCATCATCCCCCTTCCCCCTTCCACCACCTTTCCTATCCACATAGGTAGTGGACCTCCCTTCTCCTGTGTGAAACCAGAACAAAAGTATTCGTTCAGTGCTTCTGCTTGTTCCCTCCCTTTCCACCCTCCCCACCCTCTTTATCCTCACTATGTTGTCCTTGCACTTCCTTTTTATGTTTGCTTGCGCATGTGCAAAAACATATGCCATCATCGGAGATTTGGGTGTGCCTCCTCCTCCAATTCAGGCAGTGTGCTGGCAGGCGCGGCCTGTAAGCCAATGCATTTTGGAGCTGTCTGTAACCGCTCCAAAATGCAGTGCACTCTGATTGAAAGGGAGCTACGGCAGGTGAGCAGCGATGAAGCTGCTCACCGCGCGCTCCCCAGCCGAGGCGTGCGCGCCCTCTGCGCGCGGTGTATAGCCGACGGGTGCCCAATCCCGTCGGCTGAGCTGCATCTGTCTCCTCCCCTCCCAGTAGTTGATGCCACGCTGAGGCCCACTAGCGTGGCAATCAGTCATTTGCCGACGGGGTGCCCAATCCCATCGGCTGACGCCCCCCCCAAAGTCCTTGTGCCACGCTGGGGCCCACCCCAGCGTGGCAGAGCTATCAGCGATGTTTTTTTTTTTTGTGCGCGGGGTGCCCAATCCCCCATCGGCTGGCGCCCATAGTCCTTGTGCCACGCTGGAGCCCACCCCAAGCGTGGCAAATCGACACAACATTTTTTTTTACCTGTAAGAAAAAGCGGTCCAGCGGTGCGTCTCGGCCCCTCCTCCCACAACCGCACCCACCACTGCGCACCAGCCTCCCACACCCCACCCAATGCCTCTCCGGACTCCGGCGCGCGATCTTCGGTGCACCTGGAACACGTCTGCACTCTTCAAAGCCGACCGCGAACTGAGGAAATGCGGTAAGCTGTATAATGGGCTAGATAAGGGGTTTCAACTATTGCATATCTCAGCCATTTTGAAATTTTTGCACAAATTTTCAACATGGGGTTTTGGGACCCTTCTCATGAGATGATGTCACTGTCATGGCGTTATCCGGGCCCGAAGGGTGATTTCGATGCAGTGACTGTGCAGTGACTGCAAAATCACCCTTCGGGCCTGAATACCACCATGACAGTGACATCATTCATGAGAAGGGGGCCCAAAACTCCCATATTGAAAATTTGGTGCCAAAATTCCAAACAATGACTGTTTAACGAGCGTGCATTGCACAGTTCCTACGCAGGCTCGTAAGTTCGCGAAATTTCAATATTTTCACTCCAGATTTTCAACATTGCCATTTCACCACACCTTCTTATGAGTAGTACAGCTGTCATTTTCATCTCACCAAAGTGTGTTTCCGCCCATGTAGCACACAATGGCGCAGTCAGTGTCTTGAAATCAATATCGAGGACAAATTAAGAAAATCACAGTGACACTGTTCATGAGCAGAGATCTTAAAATGGCTATGTTGAAAATTTGGTGACAGAATTCCTAAAAATGACTGTTTCACAGTGTCGTTACTGGGTCCCAATCGCCTTTCGTGGGTTTGCAGATTTTCAATATTTCCACTCCAGATTTCCAACATTGCCATTTTCCACACCTCCTTATGAGCAGTACAGCTGTCATTTTCACATCCTGCCCAAAAGCGTGTTTCCGCCATGTAGCGCACAATGGTGCTGTTGGTGTCTTGAAGCACTGTTTAGGACAGATTAAGAAAATCACAGTTACACTGTTCATGAGCAGAGGAATCTTAAAATGGCTATGTTGAAAATTTAATGACAAAGAATCCATAAAATGACTGTGTTATGAGTGAGCATTGTGCAGTTTCCACGCATCCTCGTTAGTTCATGACTTTGTAATATTTTCATTCCAGATTTTCACTAGTGGCATTTTCAACACTTCCTTATGAACAGTACAGCTGCCATTTTCACAACATGGCGAAGTGTGTTTTCACACTTTCAGTGCAGAGATGCGTGGTCACTGTGGGAAATCATTGTTCGGCACAGATAAAGAAAATCACAGTGACACTGTTCATGATCGGAGGCACCAAAATGCCTGAGTTGACAATCTGCTATAAAATCCCCAACCTAATTATATAACGGTGTCGTTGCACAGTTTCTATGTCGCTCGTGACTTCACCATTTTTTAAATATTTTTACTACACATTTGCAACATAGCCATTTTACACCTCCCATGAAAAGTACAGCTGTCATTTTTACATCCTGTTGAATATTATTGCACTTGTGGTGCTAAATGCCGTAGTCACTGTGCATAAGCAGCTTTTGGCTACCAAACTGATATTCCCCTGTTCATGAGGTGGGGTCACAAAACAAACATGTTGAAAATTTGGAGTTAACATACCAGCGAGCATACAAGGGTATTAGGCTTTTCAACTAAATTGCCCAACCCTATAGAGAATGACAGGAATCAGGGTGTGACTTGGGATTCTTGCCTGTGATGCTCATACCATTCCACCCCTGCAGTCACTGAGAGGGCATCGAGTCATGCCTTGGACTCTTGATTTAAACTACCCCATTCTCTATTGCACCCATCTCACGTGTTCCTAATGAAATGGGGTGCGCATCAGTCAAAGACCCCAAGGAACACATGACACTTGTCAATCTCTGCAGAGTGGGTGTGGTGAAATGGCGTGGTCAGTTATGCCTGATGACCCAAACGCACCCCCAATGCCTGTCACTCTCTGCAGGGTGTGGTGGTGGGGTTGGCTTCAGTTCAATACTTCACTGCCATTCCTATTCGCAGCTCTGTAACTTCTACCTACCACTGCCAATGCCAGCAAGCAAACATTGGCATTGACAAATGTATTTTCCCAGATATACCAAAAAAGTATGTTTCCCTTCCTTAATGCCCTGAGCTAACCTTGGCTCTTGAGGCTTTAGCTTCCCTCACCCGCTTGGTAACCTCCTTGGACTAACTCTCATAGTTCTCCCGTCCTCCTCTTCCCGTCCTCCTGAATTTCTGAAATGCAGCCCCTTTGCCTTTACCCCTCCATCACTCTGCTGTTCAGCCAGCTTAGCTGTGGCTCTGCTCTTCTTGCTTTGAGTCCTGGTGCAAGCCTCCGTAGCCTCTGCTATTCCAAGTTTAATAATATCCCACTTTTCTTGTGCATCCATATCTGGCATAACCCTGCTAAACACCTCTGCAGTATCTCTTCCATCTTCCTGAAGTCTGCCCTCCTGAAGTCTATCGCTTTGTTACTGGAGCCCCCAATCACCCTACTCAAACTGAGTGTGAACCACACCATTTGGTGGTCACTTCCAGCTAGTGGATCTTCTACCCTTATTTCCCTCACAGCCTCCCCATTCAACAGTACCAGGTCCAGCATGTTACCTAGCTGAGTTGGCCCGCTGACCAGCTGTGTCAGGAGACCATCCTGGAATACGTCCAGGAGTACCTGCTCCCTGGCACTGGAGATGACAGGGGTGCTCCAGTCTACCCCCAGCAGATTGAAATCCCTACCATGACTACACTCCCTTCCTATATACCCTCTTAATCTGCTCTGCTGACTCCTTGTCCAGTTTCTTGGACTGGGCGGAGGTCTGTACACCACCCCAACCTCAACTTTCTACCCTTGTGGTCCAAGAACTGCATCCACAGTGCCTCAGCTCTCCCTTTCTCCCCTCAGCTCTCATGCATCTGATCCCATCCCTCACATAGATTGCCACCCTCCCTCTCCTCTGACCCCTCGGTCCTTCCTGTATATTCTATACCCCAAGATTGCCAGATCCCAATCCTGGTGTTGAGTGGCCGAAGTCTCGGTTATTGCTGTGACGTCCACATTCTCCTCAACTAAGAGTGCCTGAAGCTCAGCTATTTTATTACCCAGACTCCTCACATTTAGGGAGACCACACTCCACCTGTTTCCATCCATCCCCCCTCTTGGCCCCTTGCACTGCCCCCCTCCCTTCTGCAACCCCTTGCCCTCACTATATTTCTGTGGGGACAGCTTGTTTGGCTCCCCATTCTGGTGACCTGGCATGACAGCTGCACACTCGTCTCCCCCCATCTAGTTTAAATACACCTTTGAAAGTATATACCTCCTCCACTGTGTAGCCTCCAGGTCATTTGTACTTCCATGAACTACCACTTGAGTCCTCTTTCTTTCACCCTAACGTGCTTAGTCAAAGCCTGCCCTGCCTTGTCTACTATCAAGCCTGGTACAGTCTCCACCCATATCTGACTGAGTCTTTCCCCCCCAACCCCTACCTTAACCCCTTCAGTACAGAATCACCTGTCACTGTGACTGCTCTTTCTCCATGCCCCCACCCTCAGTTTGCTCCTTTCTTCCATTCCCATCCTAGCCATGGACAGCGACCCTTCTCTGCCCAGCAGCTACTGGACCAGAAGTCCCCAACATTAAGATTCCCTCATATTCCCCCTCTGCTTCCTTCGTTACCTTCCAACCCCTCTATCTCCTTGCTCCTTACACCTTCTATACTTTATTCCCTCTGTCTGCCTTTGTTTTTCTCTCAAATCAGCACTCACCACTCTATACGTATTTTCTCCATGCCCCCCTTTTTCTCCTCCATGCTTCCCCCTTGCTCTGTCCTTTTTCCCTTCAATATTGTTGGAAAGTCCTCCTCCCCACATCCCTATCATCTGAGCTAATGGCCAATACCTGTTTGCGCCTGTTGCATATCAAAGATCTTTCGCTCGCGCCCGTGTGCCCTGTCCCCAGCACTGGCACCAGCCCCCTGGACCCCATGCGGTCTGCACTCCATCACCTGCCCCTTCCTTCATTCTGCCTCCTATCCCTACCCGGCTGCCCTCTGAGTTTCTTGGGATCGAGGGTCCACGGTGATGGGGTCCAGGAGGTCATCACCTGACCGGCCTGTTTGCCATTTTCCAGTTTTCTCCCCCAGGATCGTGGCGTGCAGGACGCATGGCATACACCGGCATCTGTCACGCTCCCCTGGATAGCGGGAACAGATGCATTACTGTCTCCTGGCCTCTGCCTGGGGTCAGTAAGCACCAGTCTTCTACCCCACGCTCCCCCAGAGAGAAGGCAAGCAGTCGTTGGACACTCAAGCCTTCTCTCCCTTGGCTGGCTCTTTGACACCCAAGTCTGTTCCTGAACCCAGGTCATTGGCACCACAGTGGAGAATCTTTCTGCTGCACCAGCGGACCATGCATTAGACATTTGTAACGCACGGCCAAGGGCTTAATGAATCATCCACCTCCCCCATTATCCGTGATCAAATGGTTTGATATCAACAAAGTGATAAAGACTTTGCCACCCATGCATACACACAATCACACACAGTCAAATGTTGACAATATCAAATGCACCACTCTTCACCAACAACAAAATGCTGAGGACTCTCACATGCACACAAACATACACACACACACACACCCATGAACAGAAACAGCAATTGACCATAGCACTACCAAGTCAGCAGTTCCAGTATAATACAAATGTTGTGGTGTATGCATCCACAATAGAAACACTCATACAGAAGTAGTCTTCCATAGTGGGTATTGACAACTGCACTTCTCACCCCCCATCAAAATCAGAAAACTATTGGCTATTTACAAGTATCTACAGACTGTTTAGTACACACCTACATAAACAAACACACACCTCTGTGGCAATTGTTGAGCATAGCATACATCCCACTAAACTTTCATGCAATTAAAAACTAGCTGCAACATATGGCTGACCCAGTGACTCTGAGGGCTGAGGCCCTGTAGGCGCTATTCGCCTTACCTCCCACCAAGACAATGACTCTAGTTCAGGAACATGCTCAGTTGTCCAGTGGGGGAGAGGACAGAGCAATAGTCAAACAGCTCTCCCCTTGAAGGGTGGTGAGGCATGCTGACTTGGCAGCTGGCTGCCACAAGTGAAGGCCTAGGGGTAGTGCTAGAAGCATGAGAAACATCGATCGGAGGGACCACAATTCCGTAGTATGTGTGTGCCTCCAAATGTACATGCTTATGTGCCACAACTGCAGGGGATGAAAGGGGAGAGAATGGAAAAATGGTTGGCACATGATTCATAAAGCCCTACCCACCAACCTCTGTCCTGTGCCACCACCTGGCCCTCCAGCACAATTCTGGATGGGAGTCACTGCATGGAGGGAGGGCAGCCCTCTCCTTCCCAGCCCCACCATGAGGGGAAATCCATGGGGAACTTTGGGTTCAGCAGTCTGAGGGAGGTAAGTGCCGGATGGAAGAGGCGGGGACAGATCTGTGAGCCCAACTTCATCGACTGCAAAGGCAAAAAGCTTTTTGGAAAAAAGAAAAGGTGCTATGGTATGTGTAACCTTAATAGTCTCAGTCTCTCTCTCTCTCTCTCCCTCTCCCTCTCCCTTCCTCTCACACACACACACACACACACATACACACACACACACACACAAACCATTACTTAGGGTCAGTGTAGATAATTTGTAAAGGGTGTCTTACCTGGGTGCTATGGAGCCAGAAGTAGGACTTGCAGAGATGAAGTCCATCAGACCTGTGAAATAAAATGTAGGAAAGAGGTCACAAAGGATCCATGATTCTTAGGAGTGAATAAGAAGGATAGGACAGGTTAGACATAGAATAATACTTATCTGATAGTGAGGCAGTCAGCATCATGCCATATCTGTTAAAGGAAAGAAAACAATTTAAAATTTAAAAAATACAGTAGTCGCGTGCAGAGACAGAGATCAGAGCAGGGGTGTCGGCAGGCATACGCACTGTACGCAGCAGAGTACAGTAAAAAAAAATCCGGCAGGGGCAGCAAATCAAGCAGGGGCAACAAAAGGAGGAAAGCAAAGACAATGTGAGTCACATTGTGTCTGTGTCATGCTGAGCCCTTTTGGCTTTGTTGTTGTTTGCTATGGGGCACTGATGCCACCAGCCAAATACACAAACAAGAACAACTTACCAGGCAGACAGAAAAAGAAAGGAAGAAGGATTACAGGAGGAAACTGATCACTGAACTTGAACCCAGACATGGCAAACAGAGGAAGGGGCAATGGTGAGGCAGTGGCAGAACATATTTTGGTTTATGTGTACATAACAGGGGCGAGGCAGGGGCAACAGTGCATCAGTTTGAGTACAAGTTTAAAACTCCTGGCTACACCCCTGGATCAGAGAGTACAAATGGGGTGTAGCACAACATAAGAATTCAAGAGAGCAGCTTTAGAAAAAATTAGTTAAGGCAAATTAGGAAGGGGCAGAGATATAGGAAAGAAAAACTGTAAACCAATGGAAAAGAGAAGAGAAAGTGTTGTTATCTTGGGGAGACTCAGAAAAACAACTGACTGACACCTAGGTATCCTATCTGCCAGTAATTATAAACAGTAGCCTGAAAGGGGGACTTTGGGATAGTTGCCCAGTTCAATTAAAATAATTTATTATTGGTGATCCAGAGGCTACAGGTGTTACAAGGAGTACAGGGCTAGTTTTCCTAGTGGACAATGTATTTAAACAAAGAATCTTTTCCCTGTTGGGGGGTCAATAGGTCCCGATTCTGTTCCCCATTTTATCTCATCAAAGCCCCTTGTTCCCGACCCCTGTTCCAAACTGAGAGGATTGTCCCACATTTAGTGTTAGAAATTTGATGCAAAGATCCTTAGCAATGGATGTGAACAGCACAGGTTGTGCATTTCACTCACATGTATACTGTACAATGTGCCTAAGTGTATCAAATGTTGCCTACTTGCACAACATTTCATGCCATGATGTTCCACGATCTGGGGGTGATATGTTGAGAGGTTTTGCTGCAGGCAGCGAAATGCACAGTGAGGCGGGCAAGCAAGCTAAGGGTAATGCCGCAGTTAGCGCGAGCGACCGCTGTGAACAGAAAGTGTCAGGCAGCCAAACACCACAGGCGGAAGCTTTCCACTCCCAGACCTTACAGAGCTCAGGCAGCGGCCTGCTCCGTGCCAGTGAGAGATAGAGGGAAAGGATGTTGTGTGGAGGAGGCCAGTGCCTCCCTTCACCCTTGGGAGTCAAACCGATCTCCAACGGTTACAGAGTTTAGGAGCAAGAGAGGCAGCGGGAAGTTCCCATACATTTAGCAGCACTAGCGTCTGCCTCAAGCTTCCAGTCAGGAGTGGAAGAAATCAGGAACTAGCCACATGATTGTTTCTGCACGTCCATAGGGGCTTCCTTTACATAAATAATTCCTCAGCTGCAGTAACAAGTAAGGAACAAAAGAAAATGCACTGCATCTGATTGTTTGTCTCGCTGGATGGGCTGACCATGGATGGGGTGATGGCACTATGTGAGCTGGTATGAGGAGCATTCTGTATGACAGGGTGGACTCAGAGGGGTTCCTGCATTTCGGAGACTGAGACTGGGGTGGCATCACTGGGTATGGGAGGAGCTAATAAGCTACAAGGCAAGTCGCTGTGTTGTGTTGGGGAAAAACAAGTAAAAATAAATCAACACATGAAATAGGAAGATAATAAAAAGGTTTTAAAACATTTAGCATCAGTACCGTACTACACAATAACAGTTTCTTCTATAACATTGCTCTAACTTGGAACTGAAGCAACATACCTCTCTAATCTTGCTGTTGGTAGCCATCTTTTTTTTTTCCACCAACAGTGTATGGTCAAGTCCAGCTTAAAGTTTTGTCTGTGTTGCTAGGATACCTCAAGCTAAGCCTTGTCTTATGTAAGTCAAAACATTTTTTTGTTTGTGCAACAGTCTCACCTCTGAGACTTAGACAAGACCATTTTTAAGTCTTTAGACAATATATTTAGGCTAACTATAAGCCAAGTTTTGTGCAACCGGCCACAGTACTTCTGTTCCTGACTCAAGCGCACTACATCCTTGTTTGCTGTACTGTATAACTGGGTTTGCAAAACCCTGCAGTTTCAATTCCTGGCCAGCAACAGATATAAAAACCCATCCAGATTGTTTTTGTATAGAAGAAGGAGGACAATTTCAGATATGGTGGTACACTCACCACATGAGAGAAACCAAAACTAAACACCTGGTTACCACCCCTGTCTATTTTTTTTTTGGTGTGATAACTGTTCTGTTTTCCACTTTACAGCACCAGGGAATGAGTGTAGGCATCCAGGGTTCTATGTGATAACGGCGAGCCACATTATCATGATGTCCCTGACATCCTCGGCGCATGGAAGAATGGCTCCAGGGACTTACTTGTTTTGCTTTCTGTGGGGGGGTGCACCCACCACACCCCCCACATGGGGGACATCGCCCCCTGCACCTCCCACTAAAAGATTCTCAACTCTAGGTGGGGTGCATGTTGGAGGGTCAAAAGCAAAAAAAGCAAGTTTTGGGACAGGCGCAACAAAATTGCAGTAGTGCCCGGACCTAGACCCAATACCTCCTGCACCACAAGCAGAGGCCAACCCCTGATGCCACGGTGCAGCTCAGCAGCTGACTGCAGCATCACCCCCTACATCCCTCTGCCCCCTACCAGCCCATGTGCACGCCGTGCTTGCTCCCCACGCATGCACATATTGCGACATCCTGTCACTGCAGTAACCACCCCACCACATCCGTCGCCTTCCCCAACGCCATTTGGGCTTTCACCCACAGTGTGTTGTTACCCAGGCGCCTAACATCACAGGCCACCGCATCCAAGAAATCAGAAGGTTTCAACGCAAATAAGGGAAATTATTCATTGTTAAACTGTATGTTTAATTAACATCCTATGGTGTGTCTTAATAACATTTACATTGGAATAATGATGCATGCCCTGAAAATCTGAATACAGGAACACCTGGGTTCAATAGGAAAGGATAAAGAAAATCACACCAGTGCAAGTTCACTTTAAGGAGAACCATGGATCTAATGAGAACTTGTTGAAATTTAAAAGGATTGAGTATGTCAAACCAAGATGTAGAGGTGGGACTAGAATACAGGACCTTCTGAGAAAGGAGGCCTGATAGTTGAAATGGAGATTGGTTATTGCAGCCATTTCTTTAAGACAGTTTGCAATATATGGAAGTAATTTGTTATGGCATTCAGTTCAGTATTGTTAATCTTTCTCAGTTGTGAAATGTATGAAGATCAATTGTTGAGATAATATGTACGTACAGCTGCAACAGCCAGGATGCAACACAGTAATACTGCAGTATATCACAAAATGCCTATGGGAGAGCTACAGGATGGGGGAGGAGATGCTGACAATCACCAAGGAAGAAAGGGATCTGGGGATATCATTTCAGATGACTTAAAGTTGTCTAAGCAGAGTACAAAGGCTGTAGAGAGGCCCGTGAAATGCAAGGGTGCATAGGCAGATGTATCACTAGCAGAGGGAGGGAAGTGGTGATGCCATTGTATAAACCACTAGTGAGGCCTCACCTAGAGTACTATGTACAATTCTGGAGGCTGAATCTTCCCAAGGACATTGACAGGGTGGACGCAGTCCAGAGAGTGTGACAAAGATGGTACAGGGTTTGCACCAGAAAACATATGAAAAGAGATGAAAGAACCTCAATATGAACTTACTGAAGGACAGGAGGGACTGGGGTGACATGATAGAAACATTCAAGTACCTTAAAGGCATAAAAGAGTGAGGGGAGTGACATTTTCCAATATAGGAGAAGTGCAGAATGAGGGAGCATGATATGAAATTGGATGGTGGCAGGTTAAAGGAAATGTGAGAACGTTTTCTTCAAGGAGAGAGTTGGTGGATGCATGGAATGGTCTGCCACAGGAGGTGGGAAGACAAGCACAATGAAAGGATTTAAATATGCATGGGACAGACAGTAGGGAACCCTAAAAGTGGGAAAGAGAGGAGAAAGCCATTGATCTAGTAGGGTCAGAGGCTGCAAACAAGGGGAAAGCTTATGGGCAGACTGGATGGACCTAGAGGTCCTTATCTACCAACAATTTTTATGTTACTACAAGTAACAGTATAATTCAATGGCAATTAAGCCCTTCTGTCATGCAGTATTTTGTGACATGTCACTTATTGCAAGCTACTGTGTTGCATTGTGACTATGTCCACTGTAACAGATCTAACATATCAGGAACTCATTTTTTTCTTATCTTACTAATTATGTTGCCTGTAAAATATTTTAGTTGAGGGATGCAAGGGGAGAGGTGGGGTGGGGACAGCAACAGTTCCTGTCCTTCAAAGGCTTTTGTTTTGGTTAGACTTCAAAGGTGAGTCCATTTCATAGAAAGGCATGTTTTGAATGTAAACAGGGCCAAGGCAGAGTGAGAAGCTTTTCTGCTGGGTAGCCAACCAGGATAACAAGGCAATCCACAAAACCAGATCAGACTCATTCTTGAAAAGGGTGGTCCCAAGAGATTAATGGAATGATCCAAGCTGTGATGTTAGAGAGGCATGCATGATGATACAGATGTAGTGGGCTGGCCAGCAAAGGTATTTCTGTTATCTGCTTACAATGAGAACTTAGTTATGTCTGGGATCTCAAACTAGCAACATTACTAGTTTGAGTCTTCCATACTTCACTACTTCCCAGTTGGGAGTAGCATCTTCTACTCTACTTGAATTTAGATAGCTTTGTGTTAGGTTCTTCTGTATGCCCTCTATCTTTTCAAATATGTTTGTGTTTATCTTTGTAGAAATACTATCTTCTTCATAGAGTTTTGTGTATATTGTACTGTAACATATGTAGATATCATAGAGTATTAAATGTTATTAGTATATATGTCATGCTTTCTGTGACTGAGTCATTTCAGATATAAATAACCTTACCAGGGATAAATTGACAGGTATGTGATCCATTTCCAGAGACAGGTCACAGTTATCATATCTAAGGCAAATTGTTCTCATTTGTGGAAAAAGGTGGGGCCATTTGTCCTTCAGGACAGAGAAATATACTGGGTAAGCAGTAACTCTAGTGGGATTTAGATCTAGAGATATCCCAAGTGAGAGTCACACTGAGTGGCAACAGTGTACCAGGGTAACCATTTCAGGCATCTGGATGTTTGTGAAAACTGGTAGCTGTGCAGACTGAGTTCTAGGAGTGAACCAGTCTGTGCCAACTGGTTGGCAGTGGTTGGGATCTGAATGGATTGTTAATAAAAATTTATATGTCCAGTCATGGAACAGGATATACAAAATGGAATACTGTATATTTTTCATTTTTATGTAAGTAAGAGTAGATAGCTAGAAGACACTATTTCTGGGCCATATGGGAGATGCACATTGGCAGACATTGAGGAGCTGTGCAAATGAAGAAGAGGACTTGTCTTTGAGGAAGTACAGCCATGGTCAGAACTCAGACATCCTCAAGAAAAGTGACTAGGGAAATGATGCAAAACTGGTCACTTCTAGTCAAAGTTGTGAGACAGATGGTGTGCAAGGATGTGCAAGTGAGCCAGAGCTTAGAAGTGGAGCAACTGTGCAGATAGAGATGATGCAGCTGGTGCTCTCTCCTAGTTAAGGCAAGGCAGAGGTGAAGAAGCAAAAGACAAATGTGGGGCTGCCGAGGACAATGTCATAAGCTAATAAGACAGACAAAGTAAGAGAAGAAAGCCAGAACCAGCAAAAGATTCAGCTGAGAGAGCAAGAGAGAAAGAAAGAGCAAAAGAAGTGAAAAAGATAGTGCCAGCATGAGATCCAACTGAGAAATTAATTAGAGCAAGAGCTTGAACATGAGAGAGAGAGAGATGGAGATTCTGTGTCAGAAGACAACACCATGAACTCTAAGTACTGGCATCAGGGGTTCAACTCAAGAAGTCAAAATTAATTCCAAAATATTTCCCAAGTATCAGAGGTGGATTATCTTCATTGTTTTAAAATCTTTGTGAGAATTTGCAGACAATTTGAATTTTACAGGACCTTTTGCAACACACTTTTTGCACTCCTTACTGGTAGGGCATTAGAAGCCTTTACCAGGATGGACAACGAGGACTGTATGAACTACAAAAAAGTGAAAAATGCCTTATTAAAACATTCTGAAATGACTTCTGAGACTTATAGACAAAAATTTAAAGGTTTAAGGAAGGCACTGAGAGATAGTTATTCTGAAATGTGTGTACAACTGAGTAATCTGTTAGAGTGATAGTTAGAGGGTGTTATGTGTTGGTCTGTGGAACAGATAAAAGATTTATTCCTCATGGAATAGTTCTTAAAGACTGTACCAGAGGAGCTGAGAAAATGGTTACTAGATAGGACTCCAAGCTCCATAAAGAAGGCAGCTGAGTGGGCTAGATCAGTTTGTATCCAATGAACCAAACACTCAGTGCAAAAATAATGGAGGAGGGACATTAGGTGGTTTAAGGGAATGGGGGATCCTAAGGAAGCCAGACTGTGCCCAAACAAAAGGGAAACTGAATGGTTTCAAAAGTAAGAGTCAGGGTACCACAGGTGCTACATCTGTCGAAAACTGGGATACCTATCATTATGACTGTCCAAAAATATATTAAAGGAGGGAGTTCAACATGAGGAGCAGCTCTGGAAGCTGCTAGAAGCTGCTTGCCTGTCCCAGAGTGCAGTTCCCACTAATTCCACTGTACACATGCATCCTGTGTTGGTGAATGGAATGGAATGGCAACTGAGTTATTGAGGGACACTGAGGCCTCCATTTCAATGGTAAAACAGCATTTAATTCACTAGGAACAGAGCCTGCCAGGCTAGTTTTCCAGAATTAGAAGAGTGATAGGTCCTGCTGTTTCAGTGCCAATTACTTGGATCTTTATAAACTTGAAAGGTGGCAAAGGCATTCAGGGGTGGATGTTCTACCATACCTGCCCATGGATATTTATTTATTGTTTATTTATTTATTGAGTTTTGTTGACCCAGTAGGCCCACTGAGACTGGAAGTCCCTTTTTCAGGTGTACCGGGGGAAAGGGGATATAGATGGTAATCGACTGAACTTGAACCAGATTAAGGTGTTGGTGGTATTTTTATTAAATGGGGAAATTTGGTCAGGACACGGGAAAATTTCCCTACTGCACTGTTGCCAGTAGGGAAGTTGCTGGTCTACTGAGAGCTATCACAGACAGTGTTGGGCTATCGGTGGAGAAGGATGTGCAGCAGGAGAGCAGAACCGAGGAGATTTCTCAGACCTTAGGTTCAGATTTGCATGGATGATTTATTAGAGAAAGTCAGTCAGAGTCCACTAGTGATATGCATAGACAGAACCGTGCGGAAGGTGTTTCCATCATTGTTCAGCCACTTCACTATCAGTCTAGCATTGCTTGTAAAGTGCTTTGGGATACAGTGTATGAAAAGTGCTATATAAATGCTGATTCTTCTTCTTCTTCGACCCAATGGAGTGGATGACATGCAAGTGGCAGGCTTGCCCGACCAATCAGAGGCTTTGGAAGCAACAGCTGAAGCTCCTCTGACAGCGGAGAGTGAACTTTCAAAAGAACAGCTGAGCATTGATGTGGCAGTGAGACGAATGCAGAAGGGCAAATAATGTAGACTATCCCAACGATCGCTGGTCAAAGGTGAAAACACTGTTAGATGCTGGCTGGGTCTGTCTAAATGGAAAATGGATACCGGATTCGGAATGGCTGTCATTTTCATAAACACAAACATATCTACAAGGGGCCCCCAACAATACAGGTCAGAATCCAAAAATAACTGTTGATAAGGGGAGCGTGGTGGAATTAAATAAAGAACAAACAAATGCTGAGATTTCTGATGTATCTCCAACTGCACCTCCCCCAACCACCACAGAAAGAGAGAGGTGGCCAGGACCTCGTTTTTCAGATTTATTTAGACAAAATACTTTGGAACAAGCACCTTGCAGAAATGCTGTGTGGTTGTGATATAGGGGAGGTCTACAGGAACATCCTGACAGATCCTATATCGCAAGGAAACTTTTGAAGGACTCAATGAACTTTATGGCATCAGACTTTTATGCATTAATCAATGTAAGAGGTGAAGATACATTTGATGTTAGTTTCAAGATGTTTTCAGGGCTTGATAGATTCTGGCAAAAGTATGAAACTGATAAAGCTACAACTTTATGGATATTATTTTTCGCAGTGCTTTTGACTAAACCATTATTTAAAACTACATATCATGTTTAGGAATGAAAGGGTAAATGTGGGTGATATACAATTCTGGCTAGAGCAAAAATGTAATGTCTTAGGGCATCCCAAGCTAGTGATTGATGATGAGGGAATATGGTCAGGGAGCTGGAAATTTAAACTGCACATAACAGGCAATGAGGTACAACATGTTCTGAATAGTTTTTTCCTGTAAAAAGATAGGGGGGTTTGTTTTTATCCCGGTCAACCAAAGGCCTGTTACAAATGTGGGAGTAAAAGACACCTCAGTAGTGTATGTGAAAAAGTGAAGTATGCACTTTGTATGGAGTTTGACCATGACAGCAGAACATGTAGAAATATATTTCTTTGCAATCTTTGTGATGAGCAAGAACATGCTTATCACCAGTGTCCTTGCATAGGGCAGACTAGGCAAGGTGGGCTGAATAAAGAGGATTTAATAAACCAGGCCCAAGGGTTTAGGCCACATTTTCTGAGCCTGCCCACCCAAACAGGACATAGCACAGCAGGGTCTGTCCCTCAGAAACTGATTTTTGTACACCTGAGACAAACATGGCTACAGAACAGACAGAGACAGGTATGAATAAGCAGTATCAGAATCAGACATGGGGACACTGCCCAAAGGAATGCATATGTTAATGTAATGCCCCCTCCAAGCAGAGCAGGCTTCCAGACACCACACTCAAGAAGGGTTACCAGAGCATCAAGTATGCAGAAACCTCTGACAAATAATATCCCTCTACAAAATCCCTTTCAAGTGTTACAGGAGCAGGATGGGGACTCCGGGTCTGATGTTTCCTCAATTTCTGGTGTAGTCTTAGAAATGGATTGGGAGGAGAAGGGAGGCGAAGATGGGTCTCACAATACAAAAAAGAAGAAAAAAGGACAAAAGATGTTTAATTATTAACTGCTGAAATATGACTACACTAAATCTAGTTTCCCTAAACACCTGCAGTATGAAGAATTATAAGAGAAGGCTGTCATGCTTACATTATTGCAGGTGTTTGCAAGCAGATTTGATTTTTCTGCAGGAAACTAGATTTTCAAATTTAGGGGAAATATCATTGCCCAAGAATTGGCTTCATGAGCCCTCCTTTTGGTCATATGGCTCTGATCTAGCAGATGGACTAGGAATCTTGTTTGGAACCACACAAGTACAGGTGACTAGGCTGATTGATTTACTGTCTAGGAGCTCTATCATAATAGATTGCACCTAAAAAGGACTAGCATTAAGATTAATTGATACATGTACACCTCAGCTCAAATCAGCAAGAGTTGATCTTGTTCAAGCAATACAGCCATATTTGTTCACACAGAAATACATAATTTGGGGGCTTTAATTGTAGTCTCGACATTAAAATAAAAGATCAATGCCAGAAAAAAGTTTATAGTGACACATGCATTACAAGAAATACAAATGCTGGGTATACATATAAAAGAATATATATCAAACACGCATAGACTATTTTTGAGTCAAAACATTTTAATACCGAACAAAGTTCAGGCACATTTCTGTGAACTTTCTGACCACAAAGCCTTTGTATGCCAGTTAGGACTTTCTACAATACTCCTAAATTTCCTGCCATTATGTGTAGATGGAAGTTGAATTCTTCCCTTTACGATCAGATAGAAATTAAAAATGAATTACAAAATCTAATTAATATAAGGAAAACTGTGGCAGAAATGTATGAGGATTGGCAAACATGGTGGAAAAACAGCAAGATAGAAAATTAAAAGATTATTTGAAACACTAGGAAGATCTAAAAGCAATGAAGATAATTTAAACAATTTAAATCTTAGCAATCAGTACTACAGACTTACGTCATTACCAAATTCCACAGATACAGAGGTGCAGAAACAAATTCAACAAATTAAAGAAAAGATAAAGCAATTGCAATATGATAGGGCAATATCATTACAGGCTGAAATGCAATATGGTTTGAAAAAGATTCTTTATGTAGATCCTTTCTCAGCATGTAAACACAGTTTGGAAAAAAATCAATGGAAGGGCTACAAGATGGTGAAGGCTGCATCAAATGTTTAGATGTAGAAATGCTGGGAATAGTGGAAAAAGATCTGACACTACAACATAGTTGGGCATTTCAGATGGGGGAACAGTGGGACGATTTGTTAAATATATGGAGGCAGTATAGCGCAGTGGTCTAAGGCTCTGAGCTGCAAATTTGGTGACATCCAGCAGACCAGACCTGGGTTTGAATCCCACAGCTTCCACTTGCATACTGTGTGACCCTGAGCAAGTCACTTAACCTCCTTGTGCTCCCAGGTCACTCCTGTAAAAAAGCTTTCAGCTTAGTGTGCTATACCTGGTTAAACAACTAAAAAAAATATACCATTCCCAGGACTGTCAGTGGACCAGAAATTGGCAGTAGAAGCTCCCATTACACTGGAGGAAGTTAAGGACACAATTTCAAATTTAAAACTAAGGGTATCACCTGGCCTGATGGAATTACAAATGAGAATATAAACACATTTCAACAGAAATGAAGCTACATCCCATGTAATTTATACAATGAATTGTTAAGTGCAGGATTCATTTCAAAAATGTTCAGCTGCTATCATTGTACTTTTGTTTAAAAAGGTAATAAACATGATTTAGGGAATTGGAGACCAATTATCCTTCTCAACTCAGACTACAAGATGCTAACAACAATTGTATGTCACAGACTCCAAACATTAATAAAATCAATGATATTTTTGGCACATTCTGGTTCTATACCTGATAGAAACATCCATCAAAATGTAATTTTTTAAAGAAATATATGTGAATTTGGGAAACAGAGGAAACTATCAGGTTATTTAATAACCCTGGATCAATCTAAGGCTTTAGACAAAGTCTCCCATTAATTTTTATTCAAAAGATTAGAAACATATGGGATTCTGCCAAATTTTATTGAATGACTTAAACATATATATGAGGGTGCAATAAACTTTCCAACAGTAAATGGTTTAGTTGACAATGGTTTGCCATTTTTAAGAGGGGTACGACAAGGCTGCCCACTCAGCCCTGTTTTATATACTTTTTTAGATACCATAATTAGGAAAATAGTTCAGGATGTAGACATGATGGGACTTATGCCAGCATCATACACAGAAACCCAAAAATAGCGGTGTATCGGATGACATATGTTTAACTGTAAAAATGAAGACTCAGAACTAAAAACATTGCAACTATTAGACCAGTACACAAGAACAGTAAGGGCTGAGATAAACTATGAGAAAAGCTCTGGGGTGCACCTGGGAGGCCCATTTCTCTCTAGTATAGTGTCCCTACAGATTAAAGACACAACTATTGAAATTCTAGGGTGTCAGTTTGATAATGGAGATCTAGCCCACATTAACTGGGAAAACAGATTGGTTTTGAGTGAAAGTAAAGTGCAGCAATAGAAAACATGGCCCTTCTCAAACAGAAAAGAATTATAATAATAACGTTTTTATTAACTAATTTTTTACAAATTAGTGCAATATATCCCTTACCAATAACTTTAGAGACTAGGTTGTACAGCTGTTTTTTCAGATGATGTGGGGATGCCAACTGAACCCTGTCAAAAAGGATTTTACCTACCTAAAACAGAAACAAGGTTGCCTAGCCGTGATACACTCTGTTGTTTTTATCTTACTCTTTTTCTAAAAGCAAATCTAGGTATAGTAAGTAACAAACATCCCTGGGAAGAATGGATTACAGAACTCTTTCTTACTTTTATGGGAAAATGGGGAGAAAAGTCCCAAAATAACTGCTTTTTAGACATCCCTGATTTTGCAAACCAGCAATAAAAAAATAAGAATGTGGGATATTACAAAAATAAACATTCAAAGAATTTATATAATGATATAATGACAAAAATTTTGCAGTACAGGTAGACTTCCCAGGCTATGTACCATCAAAACTGAATGTGGCTCTTAAAGTGTTAAATGATAGAAAGATACCTCCAATGATGTGGGATGTACAATGGCTTCATTGCCATGGGAAACTGGGAGTTAAAGGGACCTCAAACATAAATCCTAGATTGGAAAGACAGTGTATATGGCCTGACTGTTTGGAAGAGGAAGAAACTATGCCACATTTATTCTTAGAATGCTCAAATACCAGAATTTTTGGAGTGTTTTGAGCCAGAGGTGGCAATGGTTACTTATGGGACATTCATTTTAGGAGATTATACCAGTTTTGGTATAAGGTATCACCCAAGCACACTAAATTTAATCTTTCCTTGCATAAAATATTTCTTATGGCAAGCTAGATGTAAGTTTTCACCACAACATATTGATATGCCAAAGCTGGCTTTAATTAAACAAATCGAGAATGCTGTGATGAAATAAAAATAAAAAGAAAACATAAGTTTGGATGATAGGATTTTCCAGAAAATATGGAGAAATGTTACGTGGATTATATAACAAAATAATGTAAAGAATGTATTATTTTTTGTGATTTTCTGTATATAGTGCAAAGTGCTGTGCTCTTATGTAATATTTATTATCAATAAAAATTCCCCTACTCTTTTCGATAAGTGCCATGGGATATTTAACGTCCACCTGAACAACCATCAGAACAGGCAGATGGGACCTCAGTTTTAATGTCTCATCTGAAAGACGGCATCTCAGGAGTGCAGCACCCCCCCTCATGCTGCACTACAGTGTCAATATTAGAATTTTAACCCAAGTACCTGGTGTGGGGATAGAACCCACAGTCTTCTGATCTTCCAGCCTCAGAGGCAAGAGTGCAACCTGCTGAGCCACTGACACTGATAATAATATAATTATGGTTAATAACTTTGACAGTCGGGCCAACCTTGTGTGCATCTCTACCAATAGTAAGGCTAGAGAACTGACTCCTGAGGGCACAGAGGAGGCAGTGTAACTGGACACAACCCCTCTCTCAGCAGCAGGGAAAGTTGTAGCTGAAGAATGAGCTGGGGCAGGAGTTATGAGCCACAGGTATAGACTGTGAATAGGCCCGGTTGGAGGCAGCTCTCCCACTGGTGAGTGTGTTTCAGGAAGGTCAGGCACTTGGAGCTGGGAGAACTCAGAAAACTCACCCATTCCTACAGAAATCAGGGGTGAAAGCTGGCAGGGTGGAAGGTTACTCTCAGGGTTTAGTGAAAAGGGGAGGTATACAGGGAGAATGTTCTCCTATATCATAAGTGGGTTCCAAATGGAGGACCGGAGGAAGAGGAACTCTAGTGGATAGTTCTGTAGTTCCTAAGGAGTATAGGAAGTAGCGTCTGGCCTTAATATATTCTTACTATATCCTTAATATATTCTTTTCCAAACACTTAGGAGTAAGACATGCAAAAGGTGACCGACTAACAATTTTTAGTGGTTGTGGCAAACTACTGCTGGGCTTGTCCATAGTGCTAGAGAATGGGAAAGGTTGGCGGCAAGGCTATGGTAGCTTTGATTCCTCTGCCTATAATTACAGAGCCACATGAGTGAGTTGCTGTGGACATTGTGGGGTCACTCAGCACCCCAGGTCACACAGGAAAGAGGCACATTTTGGTGGTCGTGATTATACCATGAGATACCCAGAGGTCATGCCCTTGTCCTCCACTGAGGTGGAAAAAGTGACTGACTGACTTATTGCTGGGGATATGCAGCTGGGAAGGCTTCCCCAGGAGATTTTGCTGGACCAGGGCATCAATTTCATGTCTACCCAAATAGCTAGTCTTTGGGAGAAGTGTGGGGTGTGGCAGCTCAGGACCTCCCCATACCACCCCAGACTAACATTCTGATCAAGTGATTTAATGTGTCTCTTAAGTCTATGTTAAGGGCATTAACCAAACATCATGTGAGAGAGTGGTACAAACACTTACCCCATCTCTTATTCACATACTGTATAGGGAAGTACCCTTGTAGTCCACAGGGTTCCACCCTTTGAGCTTCTGTCTGGCTACAGGGTAAGAGGTCCCCTTGATTTGGTAAGAGATGAATGGGAGGGTGAACTTCCTCCCCAAGGGGAATCTGTTGTGGTGTATGTCCTGAATTTCAGGTCATGGCTTAAGGAGCTCATGGGGTTTGTCTAGGAGCATCTAGGCACAGCACGACAGAGACAGAAGACATTTTATGACCGTGGGGTCAGAGCCAAGGAGTATGAAGTTGAGGTGATGATACTCATTCCCATCTGACAGAATAAGTTACTGGCACTTGAAAGGGTCCTTACTCGATAATCAGGAGAGTGAATGATGCTAATTACATGGTGGAGCCACCTGACAGGAGGCACAAGCAGTGAATCTACTACATGAACATGAAGAAACACTACCATGACCGGGACAAGATTATGCTGACTGTATACAGCTATATGGAGGAGGAAGCAGAAACAGACCAGCTGGTGGATCTTCTGGGAGAGGTTAAGGGAAGATCCCCAGTGGATGCTGTCACCCTCTTGGAGTAGTTGACACTGGCCCAAGCTGTCGAAATGTGAGGGATGTTGCATGCATTTAGGGAAATGTTCAGATTTTGAGTATTGCCATCTGGGATGAAGAATTCACCATCCACCTTATAATGGTTCTTGTACTGCATTTGTCTTGGGCAGGAGAATGTGCTCTAGCATACATGGACATCACATTCTACAGCCAGACATGGGAGGATCACATCAGGCAAGTGAGTGAGGTGCTCAGCCAACTGACAGTTGACTGAAGGCAGCAAGGCTGACAATCAAGGCAGACAGGCCAAATAGGAATGGAAGAGATGTCATACCTTGGGCACAGAGTGGGGAGTGGGTACATCTGGCCTGAGTTAGTGAAATATTAGGCCATACAGAGATGGGCCATATCCACAACAAAGAAAAACGTATGGGGCCTTCCTAGGGATGGAAGTATACTATCTAAAGTTTGTGCCAAACTTAGTAGCATGGTCAAACTGCTGCTCAAACTCACAAGGAAAAAAAATCCAGAAAAGTTCAGTGGATGTGCCCTGTGACACAGCATTTCACCAGTTGAAGGGGGCATTGTGTTGGGTAATTGTGCTTATAAGTGCTGACTGTTCTCTGAAGTTCATTGTGAATGTGGATTCATCCAGTCATGGGCTAGGGGTGGTTCTGAGTGAGGTCATGCACAAGGGGGTAGGAACACCCAGTCATGTACTTGAGAGGAAGCTTCTGCCCAGAGAAGAGGCTTTATGCCACAGATGAGAAAGAGTATATGGGTATCATCTAAGCTATGCAGTAGTTGCAACCATATTTATATGGAAGGGCATTCACACTGGTCACCAACTACAACCCACTCACATGGCTAAACTGGACCAATAGGCAAACCCCTAAATTGTTAAGATGGAGCCTGGTGCTGCAGTCCTATAACATGGACCTTAGGCACCGCAGTGGGTCACAACATGACAATGCAGATAGATTGTCTAGGCAATAACCAGTGGTTCAGTAAAGAGCATGAGCTGTTTTAAATAATTAACTAATTGTTAAAGAAAGAGAATGCCTTGGCATGGCAGGTAGAGCTACCCTGCTAATATGAAAACAGACACATCATTTAGGGTTGCTAAAAGATTTGTTATTAATTTTTCCCAGGGGATGGAGATGTGTCAGATGTAACGCCAAATATTTGTTTTATCTTACTAGTTACATTTCCTGTAAATATTTTAGATGTAAGATGAATGGGGAGAGATGAGGTGGGAAACTAACAGTTCCTGTCCTCCAAAGGCTTTTGTGTTGGTTAAACTTCAAAGGGCTGAGTCCCCTTTTTAAAAAAAACACATGTTTGAATGTAAAAAGGGCCAAGGCAGAGTGAGATGGTTTCCTGTTGGACAGCCAGCCAGGATAACAAAAGACAGTCAAAAAACTCCCAGTTTGGACTGCTTCTTGAAAAAGGTGGTCCCAGAGATCAAATGAATGGTCTAGGCTGTGTTTTATATATAGAGACATGTTTAATGATGTCAGTGTAGTGGGTCAGCCAGCTGAAGGTTATTCTGTTGTATGCTTGCAATGAGAGCTATTATGTTTTAGATTTTAAATTAGCAAAATCACAAGTTCAAATCTGACATAGCTCTCCATTTCCCAATTAAGGTACCGTCATCTACTCAACTTAGAATTTAAATTGCTTTCTGTTAGGTTCTTCTATGTTCCCTCTGTCTTTTCAAATGTGTTTTTTTATCTCTGTAGAAATACTGTATTCCCTATAGTCTTTAGCATGTATTATTATGTCACATATGTAAATACTGAGTACTAAATGTTAATGTTATATACTTCATGCTTTTTGTGACCGAATCATTTCAGGTACAGATACCCTGGGGTAAACTGGCAAGCCTGATTCATTTCTGAATAGACTAGCAACAGTTACCACATCCAAGGCAAAATGTTCTCAGCTGTGACAAAAGGAGAAGGTCATTTGCCCTTTGGAACAGAGCACTGTACTGTTTGAGCAGTGACTCTAGTGGGATTTGGACCTAGAGATATCCTGAGTGGGAGTCATACCATGTGGTGGCAGCATACCAAGGTAACCCTTTCAGGCATCTAAGTGGTTGGGAAAAGTGGTTACAGTGCAGACTGAGTTCTAGGAGAGAGCCAATCTGTGACAATATAATAATTATTCTGCATGAAATATTAATTACATGATAAACAATCATGGGAGGTCAAAAGGTCATTACTAAACTTTTTTTTTCTCCCTTTTTCTAATTTTATATTTCTTTTAATATGCACTTTTTGTTCCATTGAAAACCTGCACATCAGTGAGTAAATATAATGCATCACTTCAAGATGTTAGAATAATATGTTAAGAAGTATTCTATAATTAAGGTTTGTACCTTTAAAATGTGGTATACAGATAACATAGACACAGCTAAGCTCCACCTGCTGAAGAAGAGCCAGAGTTGTTCAAAGCTGTTGGGATGTTAGTGGGTTTCCACATTTGTGTTATGTGAGTTTTAGTCTTCATATAAATGAAATTTCAAGATAGGCTGTCTTTAGTCATTCTCTCCTCCCAGCCCCATAACCCAGTGTCCCCAGGACGAATATCCTGACCAGTCAGTGCCGCACGGATTACCCCCCATGGCCAAGACTCCTAGGTTCCCCAAGCCTGAGATGTTACAGCTGGGTTGCTGCTGGGCTCCTGGTGAGTGGTGCGGAGTCTGTGAAGGAAAGGCAGTGCCATGCTGCTGCAGGTGAGCTAAGGAAAAAGTGGACATCTGCACACAAGCATGAGATATCCTGGCCAGGAAGCACCCACCTACCCATCATGGCTCTGCTTCACTGACACCTGTGGTCACCCAGCTGCCAGTGTCATCAAAGAGTAAGCAGAAGAGGAGAGTGTTCTCTGGGATGCTCAATCCTCCTCCCCTCGGCCAGCCCCTGACAACATGGGCTTGCTTCCAAACCTGGGTCACTGGCATCACAAACGGTAGCGCTTCCGTTGCACCAAAAGTTTGGTATTACACCAATGATTTGCAACACAAGCAATTGTGACTATCATCTCAAAGGGACTGTTCTTCTGTTGCTGACTTGTGCAATGTAAGGAATACTGTCCTGGATGCTAACAACTTTGTCCTTATAGAACCATTTAACAGGTTTTAATAAATGGGCAGGAAAACTTTGCATCCTGACTGGCCAAAATGTATGTTCATTTGGATCGGGACAGCACAACCAATGGGTGCGAACCAGTTCCAAATAGGACACAGCCCCTCACAAAAATAATCATTGTGCCACCTTGCTCAATTTACTGTTAATAGAAGTAGTTACTTTTTGCTTGCATCTGTACCATGCCAACCACTCACTCATGACTTCTCCAGCCTTACCCCACTGCTTACTCTGTCTGTATATATTTAATAAACAAGTATTTGCTTTCTGTACTTGGTAGTAAGCTGTTAACTCTGTGCTGCCTGGCCACTGCTGCTCACTTGATGTCACTTGCCCACTCTCACTCCATGCTGCCCGCCCACTAACTCACTACATGTCACCTGCTCACTTGCTGCTGACTTGAGTCACAAACTTGCTCGCTCTAGCTCCACTACTTACACTTGTACACAAATTAAAACTAACGGCAACAAGCAATCCACTGCCCACCATCCACCAAAAAACCCAACAACTACAGTACTGTAACTGATTGGTGGGGAGAAAGTAACACAGCACCCATACTGTTTTAAACCAGGTGATGTGACACTAGCACTCTCTATTGGCTGTTCAACTGTGGAGGAACTATTTTCCACTTACCCATTGTATTTTATTTCATTTTTCTTGTATTCAAACATTTTTAGAATTAATTTGTTTACATTTTTTACATTTTTAACCTAAAGCTCATTTTTTAATTGCAATGGGACATTAAAGGGTGTTGGTTGTGCTGGGGATAAATGCATTCCAGGGGTTAAGGCACTCAGCCAGTAGTCTTGTGCCTCATTAGGCCCCTGGGCATGCATTTATCGCAAGCCAACCAACACCCTGTTGTGTCTTATTGCTTACATGATGTAACCCTGGACCCTTAGTCATTAAGTGAGGGGTGCTCCTGGGTCAGGGTGTTATGGTGCAGATCATGACCCCTTTATATGTTAGTAAGGGGGAGGCTGCATGTGCCAAGGGTAAGTAATTAAACATTTTTATTTGTTCAACATAAGTCATTACAAAATTCACATAAATACATTCCATAAAAGATTGACAAATTTTGCAAATTACACATAAAACATCACAAAACTGTATATACTTTATAACTACATTTTAACTCAACTCATTTATCAGCGATCATTTTAAGTCCAATGCTCAACAAGTATAAAGACAGTGTTTTCTGTTTTGGTGATATTTTTCTGTATAACTGTGTTAATGTACACACAGTATTATTTTCAAAATTTCTTGCCTTTTTGCTGATTGTTGTGGTGCAGCAGTGCATAATTTTACTTTGTTTAAAAATGTGGTTATATTATATTACTGAAGTTTTCAATTTGCATGGATTACTTAGTGTGTGTGTGAGTATGTGTGTGACGCGTGTCATCAAATCAGACACCTTTTATTGTGCCACATAATAATTTCAGCAATGTGAAGCTGCTATCCACTGCAGCTGTGTGATTTTTGTACTTCTTTATGGCATCTTTACTGGTACTGGTACTACTGACTGTTACTGCCACAGTGCATGATTTTAGTCTGTTTAAAATATGGGGTTATATTACTGAAGTTTTCAATTTGCTATGCATTACTTGGTGTGTGTGTGTGAGTATGTGTGTGATGCGTGTCATCAAATAAGACACCTTTTTTTGTGCCACATAATAATTTCAGCAATGTGAAGCTGCTATCCACTGCAGCTGTGTGATTTCTGTACTTCTTTGTGGTATCTTTACTGGTACTAGTACTAGTGACTGTTACTGCAGCAGTGCATTACACTCATTTATTCATTCATTCATTCTTTATTTATATAAGGCGCCTTTCTTAAAAACAAGGCGCCTGTACAAATACATAAAACAATAAATAATTAATACAACATTAAAACAATCATAAATCATTAAAAGTTTTGCTAAAAAGATATGTTTTCAAAGCTCCTTTAAAGCTTTGGACAGTTGGGCAATTTCGTACCTGACGAGGTAGAGAATTCCACAGGGTCGGGGTCATAAAACTAAATGATCTTGCCCCTGAAGCTTTTTAAATGGACCCTGGGAATCTCTAGCAATCCCTCGTCAGTGGATCGGAGAGAGCGGGGGGGACAGTAGGGACAAAGGAGCTCTTTCAGGTAAACAGGTCCCTGATCGTGTAGGGCTTTATTGGTCAGCAACCCGACCTTGAAGGTGATTCGCCAGCAAACTGGCAGTCAGTGCAGTCCACGGAGCACAGAGATTAAATGATGAGACCTAGAAGATCCAGTCAACAGCCTGGCTGCCGCATTCTGTACTAGCTGCAGATGGCGAAGTTCAACCCCTAATAGCCCCAGGTAAAGGGCATTGCAATAGTCAAGGCGGGAGGAAACGAAGGCGTGGACCAACATTGGAAGATCCTCTGGAGGAACAAGGTGCTTCAACCAGGTGATGTTCCTTAGATGGTAAAAAGAGGTTCTGACCACTGCTGACACCTGAGATTTAAAACACTGCCCCACTTCCCTCAGCCCGCCTCAACCGGCAAAGGTATTCTTTTCCAGTTTTGAATTTCTGATGATGAGCACTAGTTAGGTGTTGTGCCTTTGTGTCTGCATCTCTTCAGTGCACAGTGCAATCTTAATCTGTCTGTGCATTTGCATCTCTTTAGGGCCCAATTTCCATCGATAACTTAAGTCACTGTTGTTTCTTTGACTTCCCTTCAGAGAACTGGACAGGTGTGGTGCTTAATTCTGCATGAATATTGTACTCATCAATATGCGTTTTTAAGTCAAGACGATCATCACGAGTCACTCGTGATACAAATCATGTTCTTCATCATCACGGTCACAAATGCAGTCACAAATTACATTTCACGATCATTCACATTATGAATCACAACATTAATTTTTTTTTCTAGTTACTTGGATGTATTGTAAGCCTGTTTTGTAGTATCTCTCCAGGTTTCACCACCCCACCATTGTACTCATTGACATGTGTTTTTAAGTCTGGGAGTTTTAAACTACAGCTCATCAGGGAAGTGCAGCCGTAGGCGGTAGGCATTCATGTTTCTTCATCATCATGGTCAAAATGCAGTCACAAATCACGATTCATGATCACGTCATGAATCACAACATTAATTTTTTTGATAGTTACTTGGATGTATTGTAAGCCTGTTTTGTAGTATCTCTCCATGCTTCACCACTCCACCTTTGTACTCATTAATGTTTGTTTTTTAAGTCAGTGAGTTGGACAGTGTCTGCAGTACATACACAGACTGGAAAGTAGACTGAATGCACACATGTAGTTTAGTACAATATACTTGCACTGCTCAGAATACAAAGTGACTCGCATATGGAAGACAACAAAAAAAGGGCATAATTACATTCAAGGGTCGGGGATGGTGGAGGAATACATTTTATAACACAGCAAGGAAGGTATGGGGGGCACATGGTGTGAGGAAAAAAAAATAATGTGGGATCCCATGGTGATCCAGCAGCAGTTCCAGCATGGACATCATTTGCAACTGATGTTCCTCTATGTGATCCAGCCGCTGCTCATAGCACTCCACCCTCTCATTGTTATCCTCAACAGCACTCCAGAGAATTGCCAAGTCAGCCTGTGTTACATGCAGTTCTCTGGGGTCCACACATTCTATAGGCTGACCTGCTGGTGGTAGTGGTGGTGGGGGGCTGCTGGTGGAGCAGCAGGTGCT
Source organism: Neoceratodus forsteri (assembly GCA_016271365.2). NCBI lineage: Eukaryota > Metazoa > Chordata > Ceratodontiformes > Ceratodontidae > Neoceratodus > Neoceratodus forsteri. The sequence goes on along the minus strand of CM057452.1, from coordinate 470,355,017 downwards.
GCTGTGGCCCTCCTCTTCTTATGGATGCTGCAATGCATAGCTGCACCCTCTGCCACAGAATGACCAGCAGGTGCAGGCATGGTCCATTCTGTGGCAGCCTGCCACTCCAACTGCTGGTGATTGAGCACATGGGTGCACTGGACTCAGTCCCCAGGTGAGTCCCCAAGGGGCCACGGCGCACCTCCACCTCACATAGGTTGCACTTGACCACACTGCTGTCCCCCTACACAGTAAAAAAACTGCCAAACAATGGAGGTGCAGGAAGGACCAGGAATAGGCAGGGGATGGCCAGATGAACTGGCAGCCAGCTGGTCACAGTGCTGAACAGGGATGGGATCCACACCTGGGCCCAGGGAAATAGGCACATCCTGCTCCAGAGAACCTGGACTTGGTGGTGGTGGTGGTTCAACTGCCTCAGAGTCAGGACAGGAGGCGGTGCTAGTCCTGCTTCTGGGGGGGGGACTCACAAGTATCGAGCTGTCCAACAGGAATGGGTGCCCATGCCCTCCACACATGCACATGGTACGATGCTTACCACTGCCATGCTCTCCCAGAGCTGCCCCCACCCCAGACATTCCCTCACCCTGGTCCATCTCTCCTACTGAGCTCCCTCAGTCCGAGCAATTACTACTCACACTGTCACACAACACACACACACAGTCACACAGACAAACAACTAACTACTTATAAAGGCAAGAAAAATAAAATTTACAGAAAGAACAAATTGAGTAAAAAAGTGTACAGAAAAGACAAAAAAATGTAGCTTTTAAAAAAGCTGTTGGGTCTAAATCAAAATTTAAATCTCCTCCTCGCTCTGATCTCAAAGTATCAGCAGTCACAAAACACACTACTCTCTCTCCGTCTGCACAGGAGAAAGTAAAAGTGTCTGCTTATATGACTCACTTTCTTCCTGCCTAGTTAAAGAGATATGTGACTTACAGTACTACAAGCCATGTGATGTGTGGTGAGGGCTGTCAAATCTGAAACACCAAGTGGATCACTTAGAATCATAATGAGGAATGCGAAGTCCATTAAAAACAATGACTTCACCTTACTTTGCATTGCCATTCTGCCTTAACGTGAAGTGGTAATGACAAGGTGGAGTGAGCACTTTGCATTGCCCACTCCACGTAGTGGATTGGCAACATGAAGTGCCCACTTCACGTTCACTTCGCCAGTGGAATTTAAATTTGCTCCATCTCTACTTGGTTAACATCTGGCCAGATCAACAAATTTGTTGACAATAAATTAAAAGCTTTCCTTCCTTCCATAATCTTTCTCTCTCCCTCCCCTCCTTTCACATTGGCGATATTTATAGCATTAAACAAGTAAATCTAAAAGATATAATAAAGCTTCTCACGAACATTAGTGGACCCAGAAAGGGAAACATTTCACATGAAAACACAGTAAGGACTTAGAATATATGCAAACATCCAATATATTTTATAAATGATTCCCTGGCCCTACATTACCTGCAAAGGGAAAACTACAATAGCAGCATGTGCTGCTAGACAGCAGCAGCGTAATTCTATGTCAGCAAATGACATCAGTAGGCTCCCCATGTGGGGATAAGAGGGCAGGGCTCATGCTAACCTCTTGCTTCCACATTAATGCCAGGAGTGTGAGCAAAGACACCATCTGAGCTTTAGTAAGTAACGACTCTTTAAAAATATAAAAGTGTCACCTTCATATTCTGTGCATAAATGTAAGAATAATTTTCTTCCTGGTAACAGGAAGCGCCTGTTTGAAACAAGATTTGAGAGAGGAATAAACAAAAAATCTTGGCACCAGGCTTGACAAGGTCAGGTAATTAAATATTTTTAAACCATATTAATGAGTAAGAATAATAGAAATGAGGAACTTACAGATATTCTCATTCATGTCTTTAGATAAACTGAAATGAGCAGCCAAATGTGTTTGGGCCAAGAAGTATTGGAACCAATTTGAAAGTAGGTAAACATGCAGATGCACATGAATGAGGTCTTTGCAAAAAAAAATGTAAAAAAACTTGTATAAAAACATGTATTTTAATTTATAAGCTTGTTTACAGTGGATGAATTCATAAAAAACATTGAGATTTTAAATAAGGCTGAGACTTTGAATTAAGGTGGTGATTAATAATTGATGGTTCTTAAAGAGACAGTGAAGTTTATAGTGGTCTTACTGAGTAAGAAACAGTTGATGTTTGGATATACAGATAGTTGATTCATTAAGGGATATGAGCTTTATATAAATAGTGCTTTGATGGCAAGTGAGAGAGAATGTAAGCCCAAGGAAAAAGTAGGCAGCCATTTGGGCTAGTGTTAAGATAGGTAGGGCCGGAGTAAATTAATGAAACCAAGGGCTTCAAAATATGAAATATACAATGAATTTAGCAATATATAATTGAACGTAAGCCAATGTTGTGGATGAATACTTATAACTTATATAAAAATCTCAAACAAGCATGATGGAAAATGAACAGTGGTTAGAACATATTGTAAAAAAATGTTATGTATTTTATTTAACAGTTCCTCAGAAGAAGCCAGTGGTTGGCGAGAGACGTTGGGGCATGAATAATAACAAAGGAGAAATTAATAAAAAGGATTCATTTATGGTCAAAAGGCCTTTTGGGTTCAATAAGTCCTTGTCAGCTAGTTTGGTACTGAATGACTGGAAAGTTGCATATGTCACTCCAGTGTTCAGGAATGGATCTAAGTAGGTGGTGAAGAGCTACTGCCTCATCAATATTACATTACAGGTAGGGAAAATACTTGAGGGTTTCATAAAATTGTTTCTTATCAGAAATCTTGCCAATTTAGGGGTTATTGACATTACACAACATGATTTTTCACATGGAAGATCCTGTTTCTCTAACCTTTTGGACTTTTTTGAGCCTGTGAGCCGTGTCTTGGATCAGGGATTCCCAGTTGATGTAGTTTATTTGGATTATAGTAAGGCATTTGACTTTGTGTCATATGTCAAACTTCTCGAAGTATTGACAGATATGGGTGTAGATATAGGGATCCTCAAATGGATACAGTGATGGCTTATTGGCAGACTCCAGAGAGTGCAAATAAAGGGATATTTTTCTGAATGGGGCTCAGTGACAAGTGGGATCCCACAAGGCTCAATTTTAGGACCCACTCTATTCGCAGCCTTTGTGGCTAGTATGCAAGGTCAGAAGGAAACATGGATCCGAAAATATGCGGATGACACGAAAGTTGGGGCAGTTGTTAATGATGAAGATTCTATTATGAAGTTAAAAAGCTATTTATTGTCATTGGAACAGTGGGCAACCTTACATAAATTAACATTTAACGAAAGTAAATGCAGAGTCATGCATTTTGGACATAACAATAAGAATGCAATGCACCTAATCAACAATAAGCCCATAAGTACATTTACCTGTGAAAAGGACTAAGGGGTCTGGATATCCGACAATCTTGGCTTTGAACATCATAATAGGGAATCTACCAAAAAAGCATATAGAGTTATGGGTAATATCATGAGAACTATTCAGAGTATGAAAGAGGAGGTGTTAATGCCTCTTTATAGATCATTGATAAGTCCCATTTTAGAATATGGAGCCCCCTTTTCTACAGCACAAAATATTGGTAGCTTAAAATCAATTGAAAGTGTTCAAAGGAGGTTCACTAAGAAGGTTATTGGATTGAAATACAAAACTTATTGTGAAAGAATGTAAGTTCTGACCTTGTATTCAATGTCAAGAGTATAGAAATGAATGATGCTGTGTTGATGGACGCTGCTGGCTTTCAAATGAGAACCAAATCAGTAAGGGCTAGGAGGGGTCACACAAAACAGTTAATGGAAGAGGTATTTAGGACTGTAAGAAGAAGTCTATGATTTAGTTAAAGAGCTTTTAGTAGGTGGAATGCACTGCCTAGTGAGCTGGTCGATACTTCATCAATTCACATGTTTAAAAATATGTATGATCGATACATGGGGAATAAAGTTAGGGAGTTCCACCACTAAGGGGTGGTGGCAGGTCTATTATGACTCTAGGGGCTGTTTGATCCTTATCAATACCTATGAACCCATGAACCTATAAAAGTTCTCCCCTTCCACAAAGGGGTGATCCCTCTACCCCTGGCAACTTCCAACCTATCTACTTCCTCATCTCTGTTGCAAAGCTGCAAGAGAAACTGGTCTGCCCCAAGCTTGCAGACCTCCTCCTCTCCTCCTGCTTCCTCTCCCCCTTGAAGTCTGGGTTTGGAAGCACCATTCCACCATCTCCTCCCTGCTATGGATCACTGACCCATCATCTCTGGGATGGATCCGGGCACATCACAGTGGCCATTTTCATTGATCTGGCCAAAGCCTTTGATTCAGTGTCCATCCACTCTCCTGGACAACAAGAGTTCTGCTGGCCTCTCAGTCCCTGCAGTTGACTCATTCTATTCCAACTCTTGGGTTGTCAGGAGTTGGTACTGGTAGGCAAGCGTCTTGTCCTCTCACTCCCAATCCTGGCTGGGGTCCCATGGGCTTAATCCTGGGTCCTATCCTCTGTTCCACTTCCTTCAACAACCTCCCCATTACCTATGCTAACTCATATATTCACATGTATGCAGGTGACACAGTTCTTCGCACCTCAGGCTCCTTGACTGCAACTGTGAAAGTCTTCCAGTGTCCTGCACTGGTTCTGGTCCAACCAGCTCCAGTTCAACACTAAAAAAATGCCCATGACATTTGGCACCAGCCTGAAACTGGAAAGGCTCACCCCTTCCCTTTCTTCTCCACCCTAGATGGTCTTCCTGGAAGTGATTCCCTCCTTCAAGTATCTTGATGTGTGGCTTTAACAGTAAGCTTGATTCTCTGCCTACATCAATGCCATCCATGCCAAGCTTCACCCAAGCTTGGTGCTCTGTAAATTAACAAAGACTGTTTCTGCAGGTCTTCAGGAGCTGGTTACCAAAATAGCTGCCTCCAGACTTCAGTTATACAGATGTGGTCTATGGCACTGCCCCTCATCTTCTCTCTTGCCAGACTGGATACCCCTGAATTCATTCTGTTGTTTTGCTATCAACCACCCTCCATATTCACCACTACTCCCATCTTCTCCTCTAGCTCCATCCTCCACCTTCCCTCCCATCACCAGTCCCACTGTGCCTCCTTCATCTCCAAATGCTCATTTGGATTGCTACCCTCTTAGCTAGCCACACCCATCTCACCCATTTTTTCTGCCTCATACTCCCTCCACTGCAGGGATCCTCATACCATCTCCCTCCCTCACCCTTACTTCGCTGCTGGGCAGTCAGCCTTCTCTTATTGCCTCCCCACCTGCTGAAACCTGCTCCCCTCCTCTCTCCATCTATCACCCTCCCCCATTTCCCTTAGACACCAGCATAAACTCCTGCCCTACCCCTCCTGCTCCTGTCAGCTCTCTATCTGACCTGCCCCTGCCACCTCTTTCTCCACAGCTATGGTCCACCTTCTAGGGTTAGCTTATGTTCCAACTACTAGTGCTCCAAAATGTTTAATCTGTTGTTATTAGTTCCATAGGCTGTGGTGATGCTCATAACTTGAACTTCTACCATCTATTATTGTTATTCACACTTGTACTGTGTTGTATTGTTCACTGTTTGCACTTCAGTTCATTGAACACTTCTATAATACTATATATGATTTATTGTATCCCCTTTAATTTTCTACCAGTGAATATATATGTGCATAAGCAAAGTAAGGGGGGGGGTACTTTCTGTAATCTGGTGCAGACAATTATAGCACCCTTTAAAATGCCAAACTCTGTTAATGTTTCAAAACAATCCAGTTTCTTCTTCAGAACAATGTAGGGCTGAATAGAAAATCAAAAAGAATAACAATATTTTTAGACAACATGTATTAATATTGTTACTGTAATTCAAATTTTGAAAGTAAAAATAAATAATAACATGTAATGCAAAACAGGAGGTACCAATCTACAGGATTGTTTCGAAATGTTAAGAAAAATGTTTGCCATTTTATAGTGAGCTTCTAAATATGTTTTGTAGTGTCAATAAAATACAATAAATAATTAGAGAGACTTAGGGAATTTATAGGGTTGAAAGCTTCTTTTACTACAATTGAAGAAAGGGTACAACCATGGTGGGAGGAAACAAGGACAAATGGTGTGCTAGTGAGGGGTGAAAAAGCTGTAGTTAGTGGAAGAGTCAGGATAGATTTTCAAATTTTCTGCTATTCATGTGGTATTCCCTGGTGCACAGGGTGAGAACATTTTCTAAGAAGTGGCCTTCTTTATTTGACATGACACATTCACAGATACCACATGAAGGTACTGCAGCTGTAGAAAATGCAATCATCATACATCTGGTTTGGCAAGAAATTTAAAGGTCCCACATGCTACAGCTTACAGCACTTTTTCTGTTTAGGGGTGATAGTAGGTGGGGTGGGGGCTTGCCCCACTGAAAGCCACTTGAAAACTGCAGCCCTGGGACTGCTGGTATGGATCCTGTAGGTTTTCTCCAAACCTTTAGAGCTCAGGAACACCAGGTAAGCACCCCCCCTCCAGTGAACCTGTGCAAAACTAATGCAGTATCAGTTAACACATTTCAGTTGCAAGATTCTGACTTACTGATCCCAATAACAATAATGGCATATGACTTATCTAATGAATGTAAGGAAAGTCATACTTTTGTTTTACAATTTATTATCCAGGGTAGTCTAACTGAGCGACAACATCTTTTTTCTGTATTATAAATAAAGGGAGCCTATCAGAGTGCTATTTTTCCTGCACATGAAACATTATTTTTGTGTAACGAGTGTCTGATGCACTAGTGTCCTGAAAATTGGCACATTTGTGGGAGTTTTTCAAAATTATAATATGTGATTGATTGACCTGTTAGTTGGAGGCTTCCCAACTTCCCATTCCTGACACTTTTTTAAACAAACTCTGGTCAGAGCTGATAGGGCTGCAGGTGAGGAATTTAGAGTAAAAATAGTGAAAATTACCAAGGTAATGAGTCTGCATTTGCAAAATGTAACACAGGGTCATAAATTTGTTGTTTTGTAACATTTTTATACCACATTTTTAACACAGCTTTGTTATGACCCTGCCTCATGAAGAAGGGCAGAGAAAATGCTCAAGTCCTGCCCAAAATGTGATTTCATGCAGGGACTGTGAAATCACATTTCTGAATGTAAAACACATTTTGGCCAGGATTTGAAAAATGACAGCTGTCACACTCATGAGGTGCTGTACAAATATGCTATGTTGTCAAACTGTGGGAAAAATATTGAAAATTACTAAAGTTACAAGGCCGCATTCACACAATTCAATGTAGGCTCCTAACTTGGTTTTTTTTTAAATATTTTTACAACAGATGTTCAATATAGCCTTCTTATGGCCCCACCTCATGAACAAGGGCAGAGAAATGTTTCAACTCCTGCCTGAAAGGTGATTTTTAAAAGGGACCATAAAATCACCTTCCAGGACAAATCCGCCTAATGACAGTGCCACTGTTCATGAGGTAGGGTCCTAAAGAAGGCATTTTGAAACTTTGGGGCAAAAATATACAAAAATGGCCAAGTTGTAGCACTCAGTTCAAAACCCCACTGGAATACATTGAACCACATACCTGTTTCCTCAGTTTGCGATCCAGCATTGAAGAGTGAAGACATGTCTGTGGTCCAGAGAGGATTACGGCATTGGACTCCTGATCAGTAAGTAAGGGCTTGGAGTGGTGCTGAGTGGAAGGGTCAGGTGGGAGGAGTCCAATGGTTGCAAAAGACATAGATTTGAGAAGGGGGGGTCATTATTCTCTATATGTGCCTGCAGCCTTACCACCTTGGAGCCTTCTATCAAATCTTATAAGTAAACAAGTTTGGAACTGGTCATTGGAGACCAAAAAACACCAGGTGGGGATGAGGCTGAAAATAGCTCTCATTTCCAAGCCCAAAAACTAAATAAATAAGTTAAGTTGCTACACATTACAATGGTGTGGGCACCTTGCTATATGTTACTTACCCTACAGGGCAGTAGATGTTAGACCTGCTCCATCACAGTTAGGAGTCCAGATTTGGGGTGTCCTGGGTTGGGAGTATTCTTGTAGGACCTGAAAGGAAGAAGAGAGAAGGCCAAGAAGACACAAAGGGTCAGAGGTTCTAGAGGAGCGATTGGGGTTATAATTAGACAAAGATACTGATCTGATTGGTATACAGTCTGGCCAGACCTGTAGAAATAATGGGAAAATAGATTCATTAGATTAGTATGGGAACTTACAGCAGCAGAGAGTAAGAGACAGAAAGCAGAGAGATGGAAAAAGGTACATCACAAGCATAGTAGTAAAGGAAGGAGTTTTACAGGAAAAGATAAACTTAAGTCAAAGTAAGGAAAATAGAGATATAGATGCAGACAATAAAAATACAAACAGCAAAAAAGAGAATAAAGTGATGTGGCCAGCAGCCCTGATAGGCTAGTGGTCATGCTTTTGGGCTAGTGGTCCCTGCAACTCATTTTCTTGACAGCCATAAATTTGTTTTGGAAGTGGTCAAGGGCTGAGTTGGTGTCAGAGGTTGTAGAGATGTGGGACCAGTCAGTGGCTGACAGGGGTATGCCAACCCGATGGCAAAACCAACACAGCGACATACCTCGTTGTTGGCAAAATCAACACTTTGCCAACAGGTCGCTGTGTTGGTGTGCCTGAGACAGGGGCACAGTGTCTCCTGGTCCTACACCCCCTCCCCAAATCAGCTCTGACTGGAGCTGAGAATCTAAAGTATGGGGGGTGCGGGACACAGCCCCCCACATGGGGGTTGGGGGGAAAAGCCCCCCTATGAAAACACAGGACTGGGAGACAAATGGGATTTATGTCAACCGCAACATAAATCCTGTCGATGTGATGCCAGTTGACAAAAGTGTTGTCGAACCGGCACTGTAAAACTACTGACAGGTCTGCATGGAGGGAGGATAAATTCAGCACCCTGAAGGACAGCAGGTGAATGACATTAAGGGGGGATTTAGAGTGATGGATCTTGCATACACATTAAGTAGAGATGGTCACCGAAAGTGCATCTGAGAGGATACCTACATCAACAATACAATGAGATGAGAAAATTGTCCTCAGTCCAGAAGAGTGCAGTTCAAGGATTTGTGATGGGGGCTGAAATGCTGTAAAAATATAACTATGTTGTAAACTTGTGGTAAAAATATTGAAAAGTACTGAAGTTACAATCCTGCATTTGCAAATTTCAACGTACATGTAGGCTAATAACTGTGTTTGTTTTCAGTGTTTTACACCAAATTTCAACATAGGTTCTTATGACCCCCACCCCATGAACAAAAGCAGAGAAAATGTTAAACTCTTGCCAAAGGTGATTTGCAGGGACTGCAAACCACTTTTCACGACAGATTCTCCTAATGACAGTGCCATTGCTCATGAGGTGGTGTCCCAAAGATGGCATGTTGAAATTTTGGGCCAACAATATGCAAAAATGTCCAAGTTATGGCACTAAGTTAAAAATCCCATTGAAATACTTTGAACCACATACCTGTATCTCCAGTTCACAGTTCAGCTTTGAAGAGTGAAGATGTGTCTGTGGTTCAGAGAGGATTATAGCATTGGATCCCCTATGGGTAAGTAAGGGGATGGGGGTGCAGAGTGGGAGATGCTGAGTGGGATGGTCAGGTGGGGGTAAGGAATGTCCATGAAAGACATTGATGTACGTTTTTCCTTTTACAGGTGAAACAAAAAAGAATTCAGGACTGAGGATCCTTGATCGTGACACTGGAAGATTGGGCACCCCACTGTCATAGTTATGTTGGGGTGGTGGTGGATGCTGAGAAGGAGGGTCGGGTGGGTGAAGAAGAAATACATATTTAAAAGCCACAGGGGACACGATCGGGACATTGAGGGACTGGGCACTCCCAGTGCCACTGCTGTGTTTATGGGTGGGGTTGGGTGGGGTGGTGGGTGCTGACAGGGAGGGTCAGGTGGGGGAAGGGAGAATAATATGGGGAAAATGGTCACTTGGACTCAATTGCAACATTGGGAATTAGACACCCCAGTGTTATTGTGTTGTTTCTCTGGGGTGGGATGGGGCGCTGACAGGAGGGCGGGGTGGGGTATGTATAATTTTGAAAAGAAAGGTAATCTGTGGTCCGGACAGAACACAGCACACTCCACCATGACCAATATAACCTCCACACCATACAGCACATGCACTAGCAGTTGCGCATGAGTAATAAGGTTCTGCAGCCATTGTGGATAAGGCAGAGTGTGCCTTGTTGAACCATGACTACCGACACACTAAAAATAGTGCAGTGCAACTGCCTATAAAGACAATGAGTGGAGGGCTTAACAGAAGTGGAGGTAACTGTGTTGCAACTTCAGCGTGTTCAGTCAGAAGGAATGCAGCAGTCCATTTCACTTAGCAGGAGGTCTGCAGGGCTATATCCACTGCAGCCCTTAAAAGGAAACTGAGGCTGCCAAGAGGGTACAACACAGGGCCTCCAAAATGGTCAGGGGTATGGAAGACAAAAGTTATAAGTTCGTGTGAGGCTAGTGGCCCTTAACATGCTCACATTGGGAAAAAAAAGAGGCAGAGGAGACATGATGTTAATTTTCCACATACACAATGGTATTGTGATAACATCTAAGTGACAGGTGTTTGACCTGGTGTCAGTGTCCTCCAACAGAAGATAGGGATATGCCCTTATGCTCAGAAGTGGAAAATTCAGAGATAATATTAGGAAGCACTTTTTCTGTGAGCTGGCTGGTTAGCACAGCTGTAGCGTACTGCTTGTGATGTCGATGACCCGGGTTGGGATTGAGCCTCGGTCATCAGAGGAGCAGCAGGCAGAGGTGTGCTGAGTGTCCCTGAGGATGATTTCCACTTTGGGGAGAGAGAGGTCAGACAGAAACATAGAAATTGTTAGCAGATAAGGATCAGCAGGCCCATCCAGTCTGACTCCGCTGTGCTACTGCTACCTGGGTGACCATAAGTGACAGTGCAAGTGGAGCCGTGAAACTCGGAAAGGGTGCTGATGGGCTCTGACATGCAACACAAGAGCATGGGTGCATGCATGCCAGGCAGGAGCCCTACTGGCATTCACGATGAGGACAAAAATGAGAAAATGGAGCACCAGTCACTGCAATAGGATGTGCCCCTTCATCACAGGAACCACACCACTGACCGTGGTCTCTCTCAGGAGGTTGGTACCACCTGGGGGGGGGGGGGCTTAAGCTAGGGTGTAAGTGTGAGAGGTAATTCCCAGGGAAGACAGGTGATGGGGCTGGGTGAGTGGGTAGGATCGATTGGGTCAGGCAGGGGGAAGAAAGTAAACTAAATTAATAACAAAAAAAAAAAAGGGAAGCACTTCTTCTGCCAGAGGAAGGTGAACCCATAGAAAAGCTTATGAGTAAAGACAGTGAACATAAAGGTGAAACATTCCTTCAAGGTAATCCTGGAAAATCTCTGCTTAGCAAGGGAATCACTATATAGCCTGGATAATAGAGTGTGTAGGAAACCATTTAAGTTGATACATGTTTAAACAGCATACTTATTCATACCCAAATACAAAGCAGTGGGTTGACATGCTGAACCTAGAGGTCCTTCCAGCCTTAATATTATATACATATACGTCCCAGTGTTGAAGTTAAAGTTCAGGGAGAGGAGTGCTATCACCAAGGCTGAGCACCACAAGCAAAAACCACATTGCACGGTCCACTCAGAAATGTTTGCATTTTCCAGTGCAAACAGTGGAATTATTTTCTGCTGATGTACAGTAAGTTGATTATGTTTTTTTCTGTATGGGTTTTGGGGGATATTCAGTGCAAACCATGAATTTTTTCCAGTAGTTTATATAAATTCTGCAGGTAGGGCAATGTTCAAGTAAGAAAAGACAATACTATGCAGAATATTACAGATTCTGTATAAAGCAGAGTTAGAAGATTTTGCACAAGCAAAATCAGTAGTTTGACCAGCACTAGTCCCTGGTGCCCAGTGGCACTCCTTACACTTATCCTGTCTCATCACAAGTACTCTGTTGTATCCAGGTATTCTCTCCTCTCATTTCCATCCATGCCAAGTATTCACTGGTGTCCAGTGGCAATCCCATCTCTCACCCCATCCCATGTAAAACAAATCCAGTGAAAGACTATTGCAAATAATAGTGCAGGGTGGGTGCTGAGAAAGGGCAGCCAGCCCAATGTGCACAACCAGTTCCAAACCTCAGCTTTCCGAGGCAAATAAGAAGCCACACAAATAATGAAATACTGCAAAAATAAAGGGATTTATTTGTGGCTAATACTTGAGCACTGGCAGGAGCCAAGCAACCCCAGTACTTCGGCATACAGCCTTCATCAGGCAATGTAACTAGAACAAAGCAGACGTCACTTTTATACAACCTTAAATAATGAACATCAGGTACAAACAATTGCAAAGAAATACAAAAAACTCATCAATACAAAAGTGAATGCATTTTAACAGGCCATGTTAACGAATGCTGTTTGGTAGTCAATCAAATTACAAACAGTTTACTTGAACTAGAGGTACTGCTTAGTAATAAATCACAGATGTTTAATACAGTACATTCTATGTGTTTCTATATAAATTGTAAATCTATATTATTTCCTTTCTCTGTATTTTACAGGCTCTGCCTGTGCATCTTCTGCAGTGTGTGGATTCCCTTGAATTTTACTGTATTTTTCCCTGAAATTTTATTGGGTGATCACAGCATTTCATTCTCTCTTTAACTCTGTTTTGCTTTGGTTTGGTTAAATTCTAGTTCTGATCACAAACTACTTATGTTAGTGGTATTTAATAAATGCATGAAACACAATTTATATAGTAACAAATATAATTGACTCTATAGAATGTTATCTAAGGACTGTGTTACTTTTGCAACAGTTTACAAATGGATCTGGTTATATCTGATTGTTTGCTAAGGAGTGCTAGATCAGTAAACTCTATTAGACAACATTGGATTTATTACTAAGCAATACTACTAGTTCAAGTAAACTGTAATTTGATTAACTACCAAACAGCATTTGCTAACATGGCCTGATGAAATGCATTCACTTTGTACTAAGTTTTTGTAATTGTTCGTATTGTTTGCAACTGATGTTCATTATTTGGAGTTGTATAAAAGTGATGTCTGAGTTGTTCTAGCCCCGACAAAGGAGGTGTGCCATAGTGCTGGGGTTACTTGGCTCCTGCCACTGCTTCAGTATTAGCCACAAATAAATGTCTTTGTTTTTGCAGCATTACTTTCATTGTGTGGTTTCTTATTTGCCTCTGACTGCTGAGGTTTGGAACCAGCTGTGTACATTGGGATGGCAGCCCTTTCTCAGCACCCACCCAGCGCTGTTGTTCACAACAGTCTTTCAGTGGATTATTCCCTTCTCCCAGTCCATGTCAAGCACTTCCTATGTGCCAATGCCACTACCTCCTTCTTCTGTTGGTGTAAGAAAAGTCTTCTGGGTGTAAGGTAGGAATTCTGCTGTGGACACGAGGCTTTTCCAGGTGCAGGGACAGCATTGTGTGGTGGGTGGGTAGGAGGCCATACTGGTGTTGAGGTGCCCATTCTGGGGTGGTAGTTCAGCAGCAGGGTGGGCTTTCTGGCTTGTGGGTAGTCAATCTGGCCCACTGGGCAGCAATTCTGGCTAGTGTGAGGCTAATCAAACACTCAGGGTCACCATTCTGGCTTAATTCTGGTCATTAAGGTGGCCATTTCAGCTCTCACTGTGGCCATTCTGGTAACTGTGGTCATTCAGTCCAACAGGGTGGCCACCTTGGACACAGTAGCAAGTCAGGCCAATAAGTCATTTTGGCCTGCAGTGTGTGTGGCCATTCTGGACCCCATGGTGGGTATTCTGGCCATTAGGTGAGTCCATGCTAACAAGGGTGAGGTGACATTCCAGACTGAGGCATTGGAGCCCTTTAGTGGGCAGTGTGCCCTACAGAATGGGCATTCTGGCACACAAGGAGAGCATAGTGACTACCATGGTGGACAATCAGGCCCTCAAGGTGGGTAATATGGCAATAAAGATGGGCATTATGCCCACCTAGGTGGGCAATCTGGCACACAGGGTGGGCATTCAGAGACACAAAGAGGGAACTGTGACCCTCAGGGTATGCATTCTGGCTCCCAAGGTGGGCAGAATATGGTACACAAGGTGGGCACTGCACCCCTCAGAGTGGCCATTCCAGCACACAGTGTGGGCAATATGCCTCTCAATGTGTAAAGTATGCCCACAGGTCATTCCAGCTCACAGGCTAGGCATGCTGGCCCACAGTATGAGTATTCCACCCTTAGAATGAACATTCTGGCTCCTGGCTGGGCATCATTCCAGCACAATAGGATTAGAGAACCAGTAACAGGGAAGTCAATCTAGCACAGAGTGGGCATTCCAGCCCCCAGAGAGAACATTTCAGGCCTCAGGGTGGACATTCTGGCCCCCAGGGTGAATATTCCAGCCCCATAGTGGGCATTCTGGTCCTTAGGTGGGCTCTTGACCACCAAGGTGGGCACAGTGGCTCTAAGGTGGGCAATGTGGCCTTCAGAAAGGGCATTCTGCAGTCAGAGGAGCATTCCAGCACACAGGGTGGACATTATGGCCCTTGGGTGGAGATTCTGCCCCATGGTGGATGTTCTGCCCAAAAGATAGGAATTATGTCCATAGGATGATCATTCTAGTTAGCAACGTGGTCATTCCAGCACAGAGGATGGCATTCTGTCCCCATGATGGGCACTGTGCCCCACTGTGGGCACTCCAGCCCCAAGAATGGGCATTTTGGCCTCCCAGATTGGCATGCCATAGATGGGCATTCCAATCCCAGTGTGGGTATTTCACGTTCACAGGGGGGTAACTGCATCTCACCATGGGCATTTCAGACCACAGTGTGGGTGCTTCAGACCCTGGTACAAAGAATGGACTGTCCAGCACCCAGGGTGGGCATTTTGAACCCAGGTTGGATAGTCTGGCATATTGTGGGTGTTCTGGCACACAGGGTGGGCACTGTGCCCATATTGCAAGGGGTGGGCATTCTAACACACAAAGTAGGCACTGCACTCTTTAGAATATAGGGTAGGCATTCCAACTCATGGGATGGGAATTCCATCTCTAGTATGGGTATTACTCACACTGGGTGGGCATTCAAGCCTCAAGGATAGACACTCCAGCAAACATCATGGAATTCCAGCACACAGAGTCGACGTTCAAGTTCACTGAGTGAGCATTCTGACACATATAAATTGGCTATTCTAGCACATAAGATTGAGCATTACCCCTAGGGTAAATATACCATCCCCTGTAGTGGGCATTCTGGTCTTTAGGTGGGTTCTGTGACCACCAAGTGGGCACAGTGGCACTAAGGTGGACAATGTGGCCTTCAGGAAGGGCATTCTGACAGTCAGAGTGAGCATTTCAAGACACAGGGTGAACATTATGGCCCAAGGTTGGTGATTCTGCCCTTATGGTGGACGTTCTGCCCATAAGATAGACATTCTGTCCATAGGATGGTCATTCTAGATGCAAGGTGGTCATTCTGGTACACAGGATGGTGTTCTGTCCCCCATAGTGGGTACTGTGCCCCCAGTGTGGGCACTGCAGAGCATGGAATACGATTTTGGCCCCAGGTGGGCATTCCAGTCCCAGAGTGGGTATTCCAGTTCATGGGGGGGGGGGGTAACTGCATCTCAACATGGGCATTTCAGACCACAGTGTAGGTACTTCAGACCACTGTGTGAGCATTCTGATTACAAAGAGTGGGCATTCCTGCACACAGGTTAGGCATTCTGGAACAAGGGATGGACTGTCCAACACCCAGGGTGGGCATTGTGAACCCAGGTTGGGTATTCTGGCATAATGTGGGTGTTCTGGCAAACAGGGTGATCACTGTGTCCCTCTTGCAAAGGGTGGGCATTCTGATGCACAAAGTAGGCACTGTGGCCTTCAGAGTAGTAATTGTAGAACATAGGGTAGGCATTGCAACTCCTGGGATGGGCATTCCATTCCTAGTGTGGGTATTAATCACACTGGGAGGGCATTCAAGCCCCCAGAATAAGCACTCCAGCAAACAGAGTGGGCATTCCAGCACACATGGTGGGCTTTCAAGTTCACTGAGTGAGCATTCAGATGCACAGAGATTGACTATTCTGGCACACAACAGTGGGCATTACAGCACACAAGGTAGGCATTATGGCACACATTATGGTCCAAGGGTGAGCACTCCAGCCAACAGGGAGGCTGTTGCAGCCCCCGTCCTCTTCTGTGGGCAATCCAGTCCTAGAGTGAAATTCCGACCTTCTGGTGGCCCATCCTATACTCAGGGACATTTCATTAGGTAGTGGTGGGTCCTTGCCTAGGTCAAGGTAGCTGCTCTGGTGGGTGGGGTTCTCTGTGAGTTAAGGTGGTTGTTCGAGCCGTTCCAGCTCTATTTCAGATTTTACCATAACATATGATAAAATCCAGAACACAGAACACACACACACAATTGTGCCATTCCTTTAGTTTCTGCAGTTTCAGGTTTCACTGCATGCACAGCTTCCAGTATTCTGGAGTTCAGCAATATCCAGCCCATACGAGCACAAAGAAATAACTATATAATGCAATTGCAATAGGTAAAATCTGGAACCCAGGAACACACACACACACACACACACACACACATATGCCCATTCCATTAGTTTCTTCTGTTACAGGTTTCATTGCATGCACAGCTTCCAGTATTGTGGAGAGCACCAATGCCCAGCCCATAAAAGTACAAAGAAAAGACCATGTAGTGTAATTACAGAAGGGAGACCTGAATTTCTAGGTGAAAAACCAGGACCCATGATAAGGTCTACAGCTGGCTAGTATTTCTGCTATTACTTTCTATTCGTTTGGGGCTTTCAGAAAACTGGGACAGTTATGTTATACAAATATTGTATGAAATTGATTGTGCAGTACATCTGTGTTGAACTGCAGAACTCTGCAGTCGAAAGGAAATAAACTTTATCATACAGTTCTAAAACTGTACTTCACCACCAGTATGTAACTCTGAAACACCCACTGAATTAAGTAACATGCCAATAGGAATGATAATAAATTGGAACCAGTACTTAAAAAAATCTGGTACAAGAAAAAAAAATAACTTACAGGTTCAAAGCCCCATTCAAAGCACTTGTCCTAAATGCTGAAGTTGGGCATGGTAGAAGAGCAGGATCAAAGAAATGTATGCCAATATTTGCATTTAAGAATGTGTTCTCAGAAAACCGAAGTTCCTCTGCTTTGAGGAGACAGCAGCTGTGTCTGGGTTGATCAGAACCCCACATTCATGATGCAATGGAAGCCCCACATTAGCTCACACAGCCCAACAATGCTACACCTTTAAACACTTTTTTTACCCCACGTGGTGTTGCTCCTCAGTGTGAGCTTCCCCTCTCGGTGAACTTTCCCACCTGCCCTTTGATCCCCAGACAGTACTATTGGGTGCTGTATGCTGAGTGGCCTGACAAATGTGTGAGACAGTAGAATGGAGGAAGGATGTAGCTGGATGCTGAGATTCCCTGTGACCACTGACTATAGCAGCAATGTTGCACTGCTTCATGGTCCAGGACATGGAGATGCCTCAATATGCAGTGAGTAGCCCAATGTTGAGGCTGTGTCAGGCCAGGCGGTCCTTGGGATGGGAAGAGAGGGACTGGGCCACTGCAGGGGAGTTGCATTGAGGCTCCATCACTGTGATGGGAAACAGCCCTGGTGGCTCGATTGGTGTGCTGACCTTGGATTCTACTGAGAGTTTCCTGGGGACATTGTCAATTTCTAGTTCTGTTTTCTTTGTGTTAATATTGTGATTACTGTAAGAAGAGTTTTCTGGAGTGGAATACTGAAGGGTGTCAATTACCTCTTGGGTTCAATATTTGCTCTACAGATGGAAACCTAAGGAGATGAATCACAGAATGAGTGCTGACACCACTTTACAGGAGTAGCTCCACTGAACTGTGGATTAATTTCTTCATGGCCATGCAGATCCACTCCACCAATAGGGTTGTGCATTTCTGCCAACCTGTTATTCCAGCCTATAGAGACAGTAAGTGACACAGAGGTGACTGTTATTGTCACTCCATCAGGTTGTTCATTCTCAAGGTCCTTTTCTCATAGCAGGAGGTCTGCAGGGCTCTGCCCAGTGCAACCCTAAAAAGGGCAGTTTACAGACTTATCAGTCTTTCTGCACACTGAGAAAACTGCCACATTTTTTGACCTAGCAGCAGAAGGAATAATGGACCTACTGAGGCAGAGTTATATACCATGGCCATTAAAATCATATACCATGGATGCCCATGGTATATGACTTTAATTGATATTATAATCAGTTCCAATCTCTTCTTTTCAATTTTCTGCACTTCTCACCTGGCATATTTTTGCTTTTCCCTTTAAATTTATTATATAGTTATGTTATCTTTAACAGTACCTTCCCTACTATGTTCTATCCCCTTTGTATGAATGTTTTTCCTGATGATGTAATGTTCACCAATATGTGTTTTTGTACCAGTTTTGTTTGCATTGTCATTCCAAACTATGTAATGTTTACCAATATGTATTACTGTACCAAATTTTGTCACAGGAAGCATGTGAAAGGACAATTTTGCTCACATGCCTTTCCAATATAAACAATAACATGAAATTAAATAATTGGAGTAATAGATATGGGAAATAGTTGATGGGCATTTCAATGAGACACAAGTCCCATCCATGCATAGATATATACTGTATGCTCTTGCACAAAACTGCATTAATGTACCAGTTAGGCTAACTTAACACCACAAAAATGGGAACTTGTGACATTAAGGGGTTCCCACTAATGCCCCCACCACCTCCTAAACAGTAAAAGGAAAAAAAATAGGGTTTGGGGTCTCTGGTGTCTTGATGAATGAGTGGTCTTCCTTGGGACTGTCAGCCCTAATGCCCACCCCATTCCATGAGCAAACAATGTCACACATGATCTTCTTCTTCATGCAGGGCCCACGGGGGAGAAGGGTGAGCATTAGGGTTAACAAACCCCAAGGAAGAGACCACCACTAAGTTGCCAAGACTCCAGAGACCCCAAACCTTAATGATTTCTCCTTTTGCTGCTGGTGGGGGTGGGGGGCATTAAGGTGGGAAACCCTAACACCATATTTCCCTACTTTTCTGCTGTTAAGTTACCCTAACTGGTGCATTAATACAGTTTTTTGAAAATAATTTCCTTACTTTTTGAGATATTATAATCATATCCTCATTTCCCCATAGATATACACAGATACACATGTATGTTGCCATTGAGCATACTGGGATAGCATGCCAATGCAGCCAAAACAGCAAGCAAATTTTCAGCATAGCCTTGTTATTACCCCACCTCATGAAAAACACGCTGAGACTTTTCAAATCCCTGCCAAAACAGCATTCCACACCACTGCAGTGTCATTCCATGCCACAGGTAAGAAAACACATTTTGGACAGGATTTGAAAAATGACAGCTGTCACATTCATGACGTGATGTAAAATATGGCTATGTTGAAAATTTGGGGTCAAAATATTGAAAATTACCAAAGTTACAATACAGCATAGTAAAATTTCAAGACATGTGCATAACTTTGTCATTTTTATGTATTTTGATTCCAGATTTTCAACATAGCCATCTTATGACCCTGCTTACTAAACCAAGGGTGGTGAAAATGTTCAACCCCCCCCAAAAATGTGATTTCACCAAGCAACCATAACATTGTCTTCAGGCTGCATTTGCAGAATTATATTGTCATTGTTCATGAGGTGGTGTCCCCAAAAAGCCATATTGAAAATTTGGTGTCAAAAAATGCAAAAATGGATAAGGTATGCATCAAAGTTGAAAACCCCATTGAAATACTGTACATTGAACCGCAGTCACTGGTTCCAGCAGCAAGACTTGTCTTCAATCAGAGAATGAATTTTCACCCTGTTACTTGTTCAGGTGAGTGAGGGGATGTGGGGTTGTACTGGGAAGTGTGGGGTGGTGGTTGCTGAGTGGGTGGTTGGGGGTGGGGTGTCAGATCAGTGAAGGACCTTTTTAGATACAAAAAGAAGAAAAACATTGAGGAACAGTTTTCTCTATTTCAGACTGGGACAGTGATCAGAGGGCGAGGGGGGTGCCACTAGACACTGGGGAAAGCAACAGTTATTATGGGGACAGTGATCTAAGGATTGAGGGGTGTCACTAGACATGAGAGAAACATTATTGAGAATGGCAATCGAAGGATAGGGGTGCCACTAGACACCAGGGAAATATTATTGGGAATGGGATCGAAGGTGGGGGGAGTGCCACTAGACAGCAGGGAAACATTACTGAAAATGGGGATAGCATGGTAGGGAGTGCCACTAGACACTAGGGAAATATTATTGAGAATGGGGATCAGAGGGTGGAAGTGCCACAAGACACCAGGGAAACATTAATGGGGATGGGAATCAGGGGGAGCCAGTAGACATCAGGGAAACATACTGTATTACAGGGCCAATGAACAACTTGGCACAATGTAGGAAGGCAGCTGCAAAGGCCAACAAAATGCTGGGTTGCATTGCAAGGGGTATATCCTTGAGGAGGGAGGAGGTGATTCTGCCACTGTATAGGTCATTAGTTAGACCACACCTGGAGTACTGTGTGCAGTACTGGCACCCATATCTGAAGAGGGAAATTAGGTTACTGGAGGGGGTGCAGTGCAGGGTGACAAAGATGATCAAGGGGTTGGGGGACTTATATGAGAAGAGGCTGAGGGAGTTGAACATGTACTTGCTGGAGGAAAGGAGGGACAGGAGAACATGACTGAAACCTTTAAGTACATGAAAGGAATAAACAAGACAGGTGCAGAGGGGCTGTTCAAAGTAAGGGAGGGACACCAGGGGCCATGATATGAGACTGGAGGGAGGAAGGTTCAGGCGGGAAATGAGGAGACACTTTTTTACAGAGAGGGTGGTAGCTGGGTAGAATGCATTACCTGCAGAAGTCGTATCCAGTAGAACAGAGGGCTGCTTCAAAAGGGAATGGGACAGGACAAGGGGGAGTGTCAATGGAGGGGAAGGGTAGAAGGAAGGGGCAGCTGCAGAATAAAGGGTGCTAGCTGCACATTTGAGCAGACTTGATAGACCTCTAGGCCCGTATCTGCTGGCATATTTCGTATGTTCGTATGTTCATATAAAACTAAATGGAGCCCACTGCAGACAGAACGGGATCGGTGGCTCACTCCTCTCATTGCAGCCCACAGCAAAAGTTCCTGCTGCAGCTGCAGAAGTCAGGAAAGTCCCACTGTTCTCATATATAGAACGCGTGTCAACAGCTTCTCTCACTAAGCTGGGCACCCTGGTTTTTGGGTACCCAGAAAAGGTATTTCTAGCAAATATTTTAAAAAACAAACAGCAGAATCCAGCTGAATGGATACCGTTTAGCTAGGTTCAGGCATTTGTTTGTTTTTAAATACAGAATTTCATTGTACTTTTACTGTTTATAACTTTAAAACAGTAAAAAGAAAATGGTGGCCATCTCAATTGTTTTTTCCCTCACAGCAAGTAAATCATGCAAATAACCACTTACAATGTGTTTTTTTACCTTTTGCGATCAGTATTTCTCTGCACATGAACAGTAAATCATGACGTGTTAACACTTACAAATGTTTTTTTATTGATCAAACTATTTTTTTTTAATTGATCAAACTTGAATGTTATCTGAAACATCGTTATAATTCAAAAACTGTAAAAGATTTTTTCACCAAAAAATCCAAAGGCACACTTAGCACAGGCCCCATCACCCCTGAACATTTCACAAAGAAATTCCATACAATCTAAGCTGCAGGTGAAGGCAAAATACCCAATGATAAGTACAGGGAAAAAATCATAGTTTTTTTCACTTTTTGACCCTCTGCATCTTGAAAACAGTACAGGATACCATCATGAAACGTTCACATCTTGAGGCTTCTGACAGATTGATTACGCATGCCAAGTGGTGTGCTATTTTGCTAAATGATGGCAATGTTATTAAGGTACATAAAATTGAGTTTAACATTGAACTACTGATCCAACCCAAACTATAGGGTGCTACCACATATAACTAGGTGCTATACTAGATACATTAGACAGGTAGAAGCTTAATCCATATAACCTGTCTCCATATTATGGGTGTATTGGCCCTTTTCATAGACCCAAGAGGAAGCTATCTAGTCTTTTTTAAATATCTCAACTGCATCCGCCTCAACTACAGTAGCTAATAATTTGTTCCACAGTGGATATTTTCTTTGTTTGTAAAAAATTTTTCTCGGATTTTTGAGGTAAATTAATCTTAACTGTTCACTGTGGCTTTAGCCTACATCTCTTCTTGCAGGTTTCAAGTTGAGACTAGCCATCAACTCCTTATCATTTCTGACTTTGTACATTAATAGGAGATCTCCCCTTTGCCTATTAACTCTAATGAATATAACCCAAATGTTTCCAATCTTTCCTCACATTCAACGTTTTGCAGACCTGAGATCATCCTAGTTGATCTCCGTTGCACCCTCTCCAGCAAATTTATATTCCTTTTCAAATAAGGGCTCCACAGGGGGCTACAATAGTCTAAGTGAGCTCTGACTAGGTTCTTATATAAAGGCAAGATACAAGATCTATGTCTTGTGACAAAAGTTCTAATAACTCCTTTAGTGTATTTGCTTTATGCACAACTTCTACACGATGACTATCAAAAGTCTATATACATCATATATAATAGCGATGACTAAGAGAGTGTTTTTACAAGGTCAATTAGTATAACTTAAAAGTAGCTAGCTTCACCTGAGCTCTTTCCTTCTAAGACTGCTTGAAAGGCAGAGTAGAGAAACTTACCAGAGCAAGGGAGAAGGATTAAGACTTAGTTTGGCTAAGCAGATTTACTGTGTGGTGGTGTTTTATTTTTACTCACAGGATTGCTACTGTTTGTTGCTAACATTTCATTGCTTTATTTTTTCTCTGATTCAAATTGTTGTTGCTGGTATACCTTCTTCTGCATTATTACAAGGTGTGCCTACAGGTGTGTGCTAACAGATTACTGCTGTAATCTTCTGATTCATATTGTCTTTGCAAGGTATATCTTCTGTTACTGCTTTATTTTTCTCTGGAGCAAAGTGTTTCTTACAGGGTATCTTCTCTGAAATTATTATAGGTGGTGCTTTACAGGTTTTACAGTTTTATCTAACATTAGGATAAGCTTTCAGGGTTACTGCATTTGTTGTTGTCTGATTGTTTCTGCTCTTACCTCCTTGTTCTTTAGTCAGTGGTTCTTCTTTTAGGCAGGGAAGGGCCCAGCCACCCACCCCATCCCCAATCACCCCACGCTACACTCCTTTTATAGGGTACCACAGTTGTGACATTTCCTGTGGCAGAGCAGGAAGGGCAGATCAGTGGGGCCTCCACAAGGTGATCTCATTTACAGGGGCACTAGTAATTTAACTTGTTATAACAAGTTAAACAAAGCACAATTAAACCATTACTTGCATTTTTTTACTTTTTTTTCCCTTCTAATTACTCTGACTAGGTTACAAACCCAGCAACTTATTTGGAATGGATTTCATTAACTGCAGGTACTTGTGGAACAATTTTCAGAAGGACAGTCTTACAGGATTTAGGACACTGTCCTACATGCTGGGCCTTTGGAGATCTTAGGGCTCAGCTCCGGGCAGCATGGGCAGAGATTGCACGCCCAAATTTCATATTGAAGAGGAAATACATTATAAGAACCACCGTCATTTCCCCAGCATCCAACAGAAAACCTCGACCGCAGAGGGTAGTTGGTCCAGGAGGTTGGCAGGTGGTTAGGAGGAGCAAATCAGGTGCCCCATCACTCTCTGCTCTCCAACACATTACCTCCAAAAACCATATAAACACTACAAACAGGTATCTGCCTCTATCTCTGAAATCAAAAAAAGAGGCAGAAGACACTGCAGAGCAGGACACTGCGTGCACAGGAGCTAGCACAACAAAACTCACCCAAATCAGGAACCAAAACTAAACAAGCACAAAGGAAATCCAAAAACTTGATCATAGGAGACTCCATGATTTGGGGAGTTGATACCATCTCCAGCCAGGGGTGATGGTCAGATGTCTCCCAGGTACATCAGCATGGAGACACACTGACCGCATTGCTAAAATTGTTCACAAAGCAGGAGAAAACATTGATGTCCTAGTACACATAGGGACTAATGATCTCACCAGCCAGTCAGTTGTGGAGACCAAGGAACACCTGACTAGGCTGGGTGACAAACTATCATCTGTTTCGTCCGGCATCTCCTTCTCTGAGATCCTGCCAGTCTGGGAGAGGGGAGCAGATGTATGGAAGGTCAGAGAAGGGGAGATAGGGGAGCTAAACATGTGGCTCAAGGACTGGTGCCAGGAAAAAGGACACAGATTTGTAGGGAACTGGCAACAGTTCTGGGAGCGAAAGTTCTTTAAATTTGATGGACTGCATCTGACTAAAGAGGAGTCAGTGCATTGGGGCAGAAGTTTGACGCCTTTGCAGAATATTTAAACTAGCAATGGGGAGAGGGTGCAGCACCCCACACGTCCGAATGGGAAGAACACCCTCCCCTCAGCTAGTGGTCAAACAGGAATTCAGCATGTTTGCTGCTCATTTGCATCACCAGGTAAGAAAAAGGTTTGTCTCCCCATACGATGCACAGGGGTAATGCCAAACTTCACCCAACAACTAACACACCAAAATCTGGCCAATGGAAAATCATGTACACAAATGCTCACAGCCTGGGAAATAAGATCCCAGACCTGCAGGCAATAATGTCAGAGGCTAAACTGGACATAGTAGCAATTAGTGAGACGTGGTTTACCAGTAACCACACTTGGGAGACTTCAGTACCTGGCTATGTATTGTTCAGAAGAGACCGAGGTGAAAAAGGGGAGGAGTGGCCTTGTATGTTAATGAAAATATCAAAGCTACAGAAATTCAGAATACACATAAGGAGCCAGAAGAACTGTGGGTCACCCTGGAAACAGGAAATGGGACAGCCATAAGAACTGGGGTTGTCTACAGGCCCCCAGACCAGGGGGAGGACATAGACACATTACTGTTAGAAGATTTACAAAACATGACAGCTAAAGGGGAGGTTCTGATAATGGGAGACTTCAACATGCCAGATACAGATTGGTCAATACCAGCAGGAACATCTGCCAGAACTAGACTCATAGTGGATTCCTGCAGGGAGAGGGCCTCAAACAACTGGTACAGCAACCCACAAGAGACAGGGCTATCCTAGATCTAGTACTGACTAACAAAGAAGGGATCAAGATCTCCAGGTAGAAGGTCACCTGGGGGCCAGTGACCATCACATGGTATGGTTCAATTTGGCTACTACATCTAAATCATCCCATTCCAAGGCAAAAATATGGGACTTCAGAGGAGCTGACTTTGATAAGATGGCCAACAGAGTTAAGCTAGCCCTGGCAAAAAGAAACACAGGTGAGGGAGTACAGGCAAAGTGGGCAAGCATTAAGGATGCAATACTTGAAGCAACATCCCATTGTGTTAGACAGAAAAGGAAGTGCAAAAGAAGAAGGAAACCACTTTGGTTCTCAAATACAGTATCAGAAAGGTCAGAGCCAAAAGGCTGGCCTTCAGGAAATATAAGGGAACACAGCGGGATGAAGATAGGGAGGCATACCAAACTGCCTAAGGGAAGCAGGAAGGCAGTAAGGCAGGCAAAGTCCCAAACTGAGAAACACTAGCACGAACAGTAAAAGAAGGTGACAAGACTTTCTATAGATACATTAGTGAAAGGAGAAAGTCCAGAGGGGTATTTAAGCTTAATGGAGAAAATGGAGCATGTGAGGAGGAGGACCCTGTAAAGGCATCTATCCTAAATAGATACTTTTGCTCAGTATTTACTGAAGAGAAGATAGGGCAGGGCCCACAGCCAGCATCATGGACACAGGGGGGAGGAGGTGAGCACTACTCCCTTCACAAAAGAAAGGGTCCTACAAGAGCTTGTAAGCTCAGGGTGGATAAGGCAATGGGACCTGATGGCATACATCCCAGGGTACTTAAGGAGCTAAAGGAGGAACTAGCAGAGCCATTAGCAGAATTGTTTAGTGAGTCTCTGAGCACAGGAGAGTTCCCAGAAGACTGGAGAAGGGTTCATGTGATCCCGCTCCACAAGAGTGGTAGCAGGGAGGAGGCAGGGAACTACAGACCAGTCAGTCTTACCTCAGTAGTGGGCAAGATTATGGAGGCCCTTAAGGAAAGGATAGTGCAACACCTGGAATCCATAGGGACACAGGATCCAAGACAGCATGGGTTTACAAAAGGAAGGTCCTGTCAAACTAATCTCATAGATTTCTTTGACTGGGTAACCAGAGTGGTGGACCAAGGGGGAGCAGTTGATGTCACCTACCTTGACTTCAGCAAGCTTTTGATGCTGTTCCACATAGAAGATTGATAAATAAGCTGGGTAGGCTTGGGGTGGGTCAGAAGTTGGTCAACTGGGTGGCAAACTGGTTGACGGGCAGAAAACAGAGAGTGGTGGTAAATGGTATACAGTCAGAAGAGATGCAAGTCACAAGTGGGGCACTCAGGGATCAGTCCTGGGGCCAGTCCTCTTCAACATCTCCACTAATGACCTTGCAGATGGACTAGAGGGTAAGGCTTGTCTGTTTGCAGATGACACCAAGATCTGCAACAGAGTAGATGATCCAGATGGGGTGGGCAGAATGAGAAGAGATCTGGATAAACTAGCAGAATGGTCAGAAGAGTGGCAACTGGGATTTAATACATAGGGAAGAGAAACCCTGAAGCCACCTATAGGCTGGGAGGGGAGTTGCTAGCAGTCACAAAGGAAGAAAGAGACTTGGGCATCATCATCACTGATGACCTAAAATCATCCAAGCAGACCTCTAAAGCAGTAGGTAAGGCTAGAGGTGTTGGGGTGTATTAGTAGGGGTATCACAAGTCGTGAGAGGTAATAATCCTCTGCAAGACACCGGTTAGGCCCCATCTGGAGTACTGCGGCAGTATTGGAAGCCACACCTTCACAAGGACATTGACCAAATTGAGGCAGTCCAGAGAAGGGCAACCAAATGGTGCAGGGACTGCATCAGAAGACATATGAGGACAGATTAACGGAGCTCAATATGTATACCTTGAGCAAAGGAGGGAGAGAGGTGATATGATCGAGGCATTCAAACACCTTAAGGGCATAAACAAGGTGAAAGAGTCTAACATGTTTAAATATAAGAAAATAGCAGGACAAGAGGACACAGCATGAGATTAGAGGGAGGCCGATTAACAGGAATGTGAGGAAATTTTTTCACAGAAAGGGTGGTGGATGCATGGAATGGCTTACCACAAGAAGTGGTGGCTATGAATACAGTGCAGGGCTTCAAACAGGCATGGGATAGGCATAAGGGAGCAATACAAATGACTATGACTAGATAGGTCACTGACAGAGCAAAGGCCGATGGCACATTTATAAGGTAGAAAAAGAAATGGGCAGACTGGATGGGCCTTGCGGTCCTTATCTGCCGTCAACTTCTATGTTTCTATGTAGAAGGTCATACTCAACTAATCTGCTGGCATTCATGAAGGGATTGACTAGGAAGGTGGATAGAGGAATTCCAGTGACTGCCCTGAATGTGGTTTATTCTGATTTTACTAAGGCTTTTGAAAAGGAACCACAGCATAGGTTAGCAAAATACATTTGGGCTGCCACATCATCTATAGGGTGGGTAAAGAATTGATTGGCAGTCAGGAAGTAGAGGGTATGTGTGGAGGGAAGTCAATTTAAATGATGAGAAGTTAAAGTGGTGTGGCAAAGAGGTCTGTGCTGATGCTATTCCCTTTTAACCTGATTGTCAAGGAGAGACTTTTGGTGATGTAACAGGTCAAATGGCTGCCTGATTTCTTGCCTCCTAGAGTTTTGGGCATATAAACAGTATTTTTTAAGGCTTTTCGTATAGTAGTAGCATCACCATTTTCAAAGATTAGATGCCATGGCACAAGGCATGGTACTCTCGGTGTTCTTATCAGAATTTTTCAGACACAAAAGTAGCTGCAGATGTCACTAGTCAGTATTTATATTGTGCATGTGTCACCCTCAAGTATTTTTATTTTTTTTTTAGTTGTTTAACCAGGAGTGGCACACTAATCCAAGCTTTTTACAGGAATGCGACCTGGGGCACACGGAGTTGAAGTGACTTGTTCAGGATCACACAGTATAAGTGGAAGCTGTGGGATTCAAACCCAGGTCTGGTCTGCTGGATTTCACCAGATTTGCAACTCAGAGCCTTAAACCACTGCGTTATACTGCCTCCCTTATGTATGGTCTGGGGATAGCAGTGCAGAGGCGCACCAAGTAATAGGTGATCTAGGGCAATAAACTGTCTAATACACACTTTGTAACAGTGCATTGATGTATGAGTCAGCGGGCCATTTGAAACATTCTGCACAATTCCTAACAGAATACCTGGGGGGATGGTGCGGTGTCCTTTGCAAACACTCCATGCCATTGCCATCTGAATACTAAGGATTCAGGAGGCCAGGGTATACAGCTTCGATTGAGGAGAGATGGATACCTCTTAACCTTTTGTCACTCATAATGAGGTACAGTATAATAAAGAACACTTCCTAATCTCACTGAGGTGGGGTCGCCCTTGGGAACACTATGTCACATTCCCAGTTAAGGAGAAGGGGCACTTGGAAACACTGTGTCACATTCCCAGCTGCATACTTAATGACTCAGCATGCAAGGGGTTTCACTTAAGAGAGGAGGTCCCAGGAAACACATTGTCACATTCCCAGTTGAGAAGGGGGCCCTTGGAAACACTTTGTCACATTCTTAGCTGAGGACAGGAGGGCCTTGGAAACACTCTGTCACTTTCCCAGCTGAATACTTAATGAATCATCATTCCAAGGAGTTTCAATTAGGAGATGCAGCCCTTGGTAGCACTGTCTTACATTCCCAGCTGAAAACAGTATGACAGACTCAGCAGGTGGCATGTCATCACTTGACAGAATAAAATCAAGACGGATATAATACAATATACAAATATTTATTTGTACTAAACAAAATGAAACTGTGTCCTGTCAATGGATGGAGAAATTATGGGAGGAAAATCCACTGGCGTCCTAGGGCTTGATTCTCAAAGATCATTGCAAGCTGCACCAATGGCAGCTTGTGCCAATCACTGCTGTGCCAGGGACCCTGCACTAAATTCACCATTGGGTAGGGTACCGGTGCCAAAGTCCAACAGCTGGTGGCAAATGTGGTTGTGCAGCAAAAAGATGGCACAAGTGAGAGCTTTCCTCTAGCTATGGAGCAGTCAGGCAGCATCTTTGCCTTGGGACAGAGACATACCAGGAGGCTCCTGGGGCTGTAGGGGACAGGGCAGTGCATGCGAAGGGCTGGTGGGACACAGATGGGTGATGGAGAGTGGCACCAGCACCCTGAGAAGGGCCACTGCCATGCCAGTGTGTTTTGTGGGGTGTCTACATGCGTGAGAACCATGTGGGTGGGCCGCCAGGGTACCACACCACAATGGGCTCCAGATGTGCATGGGGCATGAAAGACCACAGGCTGGCAGGAGAACATGTTCCTTCCTGCCCAGGGAGGGCTCTGGAGGTGGCACACAGATCATTAGACCAGCCCTGGCTAGTCTAACTGTCCTGGACCATGTTCCTCTGAAAGGGTTCTGAATCCCACTGTTGGGGACATGGCAGCTGTCATCTGCCACCAAGCCCTAGCACTGTGTCACAACCATAAGGTTGAGGTAGACGGAGCAGGCCCAGTCTGGCACACAGGGTCCTAGTTTGGTGCAGGGGAGGGTCTTCCTGAATTGGGAACTCTGCAAGTTTTGATTCAAAGTACTCTTTGATTCACTTCTGTGTGATCCAGGCACCTTGTCTCAACTTTGGAGTTTTGAGAATTGAGCCTCTAATCTTCTTGCTCTTGGTAATGTACTTGTCTCTGCAGGCTTAGCCAACTACCAGATCACACAGCCCAGGGAATCATGGTATATGGAGAGGGACACCTACCGCAACTTTCTTGGGTGTACCCCAAGGATCCCCACACTTGGCACTGACACATCACGCACTTGTATAGCCATTTTGATGCAATGTACTGGATCGGACCGAGATGGCATGCTTAAACATCAAAGGTCACACAGGTGGGATGTTCTGTGAAATTCATATTGCAGTTAGCGGGGTGCCATTTTGGTTTGAACAAAGTTAAATGCAAGCATCCAACAGATTATCACAGTAAGAGGATCAGTTCAATGCCTTTACCTCTATTGAGATGTTACTATACAAATGTTAGCAGCTGTCCCAGAATTCCTCCCAACATACAGTAGGTGGAACTGGACTCAGCATCAGCAGTCAACAGGTAGTATATCACTGGTCATTGTGGTGCACGATTGCATGGTATGCAAAGGGGACACTGCTTCTACATCACAGTCAGAGTTCTATCACCCCTGGTAGGATTCAGATATTATTATTATTTTTTTTTATTTATTAAGTTTAGGAATTACAACCCTTTGAATCAGGGTCTCAATTACAAAGACTCCTCGTCAAACATTGAGATGAGGACATAAATACAGAGTAGAACGTAAGGTGCAAAGACAAGGGAACAGAGGCAGTAATATGTACAATACATAATATATAGTCAAAACTACACAACGATGTACAATTTAGGAAACAACAAACTAAAGTCAGTGGTTTAAAAAAAGTCTAGCAGCTGAAGCTTAGCCCTTGTATATGAGTTTATGAGCAAACACAGTGGCTGTTTAATAAAATATGGGTACACAATGCAGATTTGAAAGGCCCCAATCTGGGAATTGAGAGGGTAGTGTCAGGGAGGGAGTTCATTCAGAGTGGCGCTCTGTAGCAAAAAGATCTTTGGCAGGCAGTGGTCCTAGCAAAAGGGATGCGAAAGGAAGAAGTGTTTGAGTGCCTTGTGGCCTGCAACGGGGAGCCTGTTTGAAGGAGAGTGAGGCAACCCGGGGGGGGGGTAACCTCCTTGTTGTATTTTTTTGGTGAATAGGCAGGTCTGGTAAAGTAGGCGACCCTGAAAGTTTAGCCAAGAGGATCGATTGTAAAGTTCACAGGTATGTGTAAGGGAATCACAGCCTGTTGCTAGCTGGAAAGCTTTGTTAAGGGAGTGCTTAACGCTGGACAAGGCAGTGTCTGAGGCAGCACCATATATGATAATGCCGTAGGGAGAGGATGGAGCTAGAGATGGCTAAGCAGAGGGTGTCTAGGTGAGATAGGACCTATATTTATACAGGAGACTGATTCTGTTATTTATAGCAGAGCAAGTCGATTATATGTGCTCATGGAAAGTAAGGGCTGAGTTGAGGGTGACCCCTAGGTATTTGAAATTGGTAACTGCTTCCAGCATGACACACTGGGAGTTCTGAATAGATAGTTTGGTCAGGTTGTGCTTATGTTGAGGGTGGGTGTAAAGCATGACCTTTGTTTTTTTGTAGTTGAGGACGAGTTTGTGGGAGGTGAACCATGTTTCTATTTCTGTGAAGGAGCCCTGCAGGTTTTGTTGTAGCTGGGTAGGGTCAGGGTGTCGGTTAAGATCACCGCTTCATCTGCATACAAAAGCAGGCATTCAGTTGGAGGCCAGAGGGAGGAGTTTAAGTATAAGGAGAAAAGGAGCAGGCCAAGGATGGACCCTTGTGGGACACCAGATAGGACTGGAAGACTAGTAGAGAGGGTGCTAGTTATCTTTACTTGCTGGGAATGGCCATGGAGATAGTTAGAAAACCAGTCAGCAGTCTCTTGGGAAACACCGACGGATAGGAGGGAGTTTAACAGCATACTATGATTGACAGTATCGAAAGCATTGGAGAGGTCAATATAGACAGATCCAGCCAGTGCTCCCTGGTCAAGGGCTTCATGGATGAATGAGGTAAACTCAAGCAGGGCAGTAGTTGTCTTATGCCCTTTCCTGAAACCATGCTGCTGCTGGCACAGCAGATGGTGTGAGTCTAGATAGTCGGTCAGTTGGTCTGCAGCTATTTTTTCCAGCGCTTTTGAGAGAGGAGTGAGTATGGATATGGGCCTATAATTATCACTAGCAGTACGGTCTCCCTTTTTGTGTACTGGACTTGTTTTGCTGGCCAAGACACCTAGCTTCACATGAGCTCTTTCCTTCCAAGATTGCTTGAAAGGCAGAGTAGAGAACCTTACCAGAGCAAGGGAAAAGGATTAAGACTTCTTTTGGCTAAGCAGATTAACTGTGTGGTGTTGTTTTTATTTTTTACTCACAGGGATTGCTACTGTTTGTTGCTAACATTTCATTGCTTTATTTTTCTCTGTAGCAAAGTGTTTCTTACAGTGTATATCTTCTCTGAAATTATTACAGGTGGTGCTTTACAGGTTTTATAGTTTTATCTAACATTAGGATAAGCTTTCAGGGTTACTGCATTTGTTGTTGACTGATTGTTTCTGCTCTTACCTCCTTGTTCTTTCGTCCGTGGTTCTTCTTTTGGCAGGAAGGCCCAGCCACCCACCCATCCCAACCACCCCACACTACACTCCTTTTATAGGGTACCACAGTTGTGACATTTCCTGTGGCAGAGCAGGAAGGGCGGATCAGTGGGGCATCCACAAGGTGAACTCATTTACAGGGGTACTAGTAATTTAACTTGTTATAACAAGTTAAACAAAAACAAAACACAATCAAACCATTACTTGCATTTTTTTTCCTTCTAATTACTCTGACTAGGTTATGAACCCAGCAACTTATCTGGAATGGATATCATTAACTGCAGGTACTGTGGAACAATTTTCAGAAGGACAGTCTTACAGGATTTAGGATGCTGTCCTACATGCTGGGCCATTGGAGATCTTAGGGCTCAGCTCCGGGCAGCATGGGCAGAGATTGCACGCCTCAAATTTCATATTCAAGAGGAAATACATTATAAGAACCACCCACCATTTCCCCAGCATCCAACAGAAAACCTTGACTGCAGAGGGTAGTTGGATTGGGAGGTTGGCAGGTGGTTAGGAGGGGCAAATCGAGTGCCCCATCACTCTCTGCTCTCCAACATATTACCTCCAAAAACCATATAAACACTACAAACAGGTATCTGCCTCTATCTCTGAAATCAAACAAAGAGGCAGAAGACACTGGAGAGCAGGACACTGCGCACAGGAGCCAGCACAACAAAACTCACCCAAATCAGGAACCAAAACAAAAAAGCAAAAAGGGAATCCAAAAAACTTCTGATCATAGGAGACTCCATGATTCGGGGAGTTGATACCCATCTCCAGCCAGGGGTAATGGTCAGATGTCTCCCAGGTACATCAGCATGGAGAGACACTGACTGCATTGCTAAAATTGTTAACAAAGCAGGAGAAAACATTGATGTCCTAGTACACATAGGGACTAAAGATCTCGCCAGCCGGACAGTTGTGGAGACCAAGGAACACCTGACCAGGCTGGGTAACAAACTATTATCCATTTCATCTGGCATCTCCTTCTCTGAGATCCTGCCAGTCGGGGAGAGGGGGGCAGATGGATGGAAGGTCAGAGAAGGGGAGCTAGGGGAGCTAAACACATGGCTCAAGGACTGGTGCCAGGAAAAAGGACACAGATTTGTAGGGAACTGGCAACAGTTCTGGGAGTGAAAGTTCTTTAAATTTAATGCACTGCATCTGACTAAGGAGGGAGTCAGTGCATTGGGGCAGAAGTTTGACTTCTTTGCAGAATATTTAAACTAGCAAATGGGGAGAGGGGTGCAGCACCCAATACGTCGAATGGGAAGAACACCCTTCCCCCTCAGCTAGTGGTCAAACAGGGATTCAGCATGTTTGCAGTTCATTTGCATCACCAGGTAAGAAAAAAGGTTTGTCTCCCATACAACGCACAGGGTAATGCCAAACCTCACCAACAACTAACACACCAAAATCTGGCTAATGGAAAATCATGTACACAATGCTCACAGCCTGGGAAATAAGATCCCAGACCTGCAGGCAATAATGTCAGAGGCTAAACTGGACATAGTAGCAATTAGTGAGACATGGTTTACCAGTAACCACACTGGAGACTTCAGTACCTGGCTATGTATTGTCCAGAAGAGGCTGAGGTTCAAAAGGGGGAGGAGTGGCCCTGTATGTAAAATGAAAATATGAGTTACAGAAATTCAGAATATAGATAAAGAGCCAGAAGAACTGTGGGTCACCCTGGAAACAGGAAATGGGACAGCCATAAGAACTGGGGTTGTCTACAGGCCCCAGACCAGGGGAGAACATAGACACATTACTGTTAGAAGATATACAAAACATGACAACTAAAGGGAGGTTCTGATAATGGAGACTTCAACATGCCGGATACAGATTGGTCAATACCAGCAGGAACATCTGCCAGAACTAAACACATAGTGGATTACCTGCAGGGGAGGCCTCAAACAACTGGTACAACAACCCACAAGAGACAGGGCTATCCTAGATCTAGTACTGACTAACAGGAAGAGATCACAGATCTCCAGGTAGAAGGTCACCTGGGAGCCAGTGACCATCACATGGTATGGTTCAATTTGACTACTACATCTAAATCATCCCATTCCAAGGCAAAAATATGGGACTTCAGAGGAGCTGACTTTGATAAAATGGCCAACAGAGTTAAGCTAGCCCTGGCAAAAAGAAACACAGGTGAGGGGGTACAGGCAAAGTGAGCAAGCATTAAGGATGCAATACTTGAAGCAACATCCCATTGTGTTAGACAGAAAAGGAAGTGCAAAAGAAGAAGGAATCCACTTTGGTTCTCAAATACAGTAGCAGAAAAGGTCAGAGCGAAAGGCTGGCCTTCAGGAAATATAAGGAACACAGCGGATGAAGATAGGAGGCATACCAAACTGCCCTAAGGGAAGCAGGAAGGCAGTAAGGCAGGCAAAGTCCCAAACTGAGGAAACACTAGCACGGACAGTAAAAGAAGGTGACAAGACGTTCTATAGATACATTAGTGAAAGGAGAAAGTCCAGAGGGGGTATTGCTAAGCTTAATGGAGAAAAGGAAGCATGTGAGGAGGACCATGTAAAAGCATCTATCCTAAATAGATACTTTTGCTCAGTATTTACTGAAGAGAAGGTAGGGCAGGGCCAACAGCTCAGCACCATGGACACAGGAGGGAGGGAGGTGAGCACTACTCCCTTCACAAAAGAAAGGGTCCTACAAGAGTTTGCTAAGCTCAGGGTGGACAAAGCAATGGGACCTGATGGCATACATCCCAGGGTACTTAAGGAGCTAAAGGTGGAACTAGCAGAGCCATTAGTGAACTGTTTAGTGAGTCTCTGAGCACAGGAGAGGTCCCAGAAGACTGGAGAAGGGCTCATGTGATTCTGCTTCACAAGAGTGGTAGCAGGGAGGAGGCAGGGAACTACAGACCAGTCAGTCTTACCTCAGTCGTGGGCAAGATTATGGAGGCAGTCCTTAAGGAAAGGATAGTGCAACACCTGGAATCCATAGGGGCACAGGATCCAAGACAGCATGGGTTTACAAAAGGAAGGTCCTGTCAAACTAATCTCATAGATTTCTTTGACTGGGTA
Source organism: Neoceratodus forsteri (assembly GCA_016271365.2). Taxonomy (NCBI): domain Eukaryota; kingdom Metazoa; phylum Chordata; order Ceratodontiformes; family Ceratodontidae; genus Neoceratodus; species Neoceratodus forsteri. Next base: position 470,319,516 of record CM057452.1, on the reverse strand, counting down.
ACCAGAGTGGTGGACCAAGGGGGAGCAGTTGATGTCGCCTACCTTGACTTCAGCAAAGCTTTTGACACTGTTCCACATAGAAGATTGATAAATAAGCTGGGTAGGCTTGGGGGGTCAGTTGGTCAACTGGGTGGCAAACTGGTTGACGGGCAGAAAACAGAGAGTGGTGGTAAATGGTATACAGTCGGAAGAGATGCAAGTCACAAGTGGGGTACCTCAGGGATCAGTCCTGGGGCCAGTCCTCTTCAACATCTTCATTAGTGACCTTGCAGATGGACTAGAGGGTAAGGCTTGTCTGTTTGCAGATGACACCAAGATCTGCAACAGAGTAGATGATCCAGATGGGGTGGGCAGAATGAGAAGAGATCTGGATAAACTAGCAAAATGGTCAGAAGAGTGGCAACTGATTTAATGCAAAGAAGTGCAAGATCATGCACATAAGGAAGAGAAACTCTGAAGCCACCTATAGGCTGGGAGGGGAGTTGCTAGCAGTCACAAAGGAAGAAAGAGACTTGGGCATCATCATCACTGATGACCCGAAATTATCCAAGCAGACCTCTAAAGCAGTAGGTAAGGCTAGGGGGGGTGTTAGGGTGTATTAGTAGGGGTATCACAAGTCGTAAGAGGCAGGTAATAATCCCTCTTTACAAGACACTGGTTAGGCCCCATCTGGAGTACTGCATGCAGTATTTGAGGCCACACCTTCACAAGGACATTAACCAAATTGAGGCAGTCCAGAGAAGGGCAACCAAAATGGTGCAGGGACTGCATCAGAAGACATATGAGGACAGATTAACAGAGCTCAATATGTATACCCTTGAGCAAAGGAGGGAGAGAGTGATGATTGAGGCATTCAACACCTTAAGGGCATTAACAAGGTGAAAGAGTCTAACATGTTTAAATATAAGAAAAATAGCAGGACAAGAGGACACAGCATGAGATTAGAGGGGCCGATTAAGGGGGAATGTGAGGAAATTCTTTTTCACAGAAAGGGTGGTGGATGCATGGAATGGCCTACCTCAAGAAATGGTGGCTATGAATACAGTGCAGGGCTTCAAACAGGCTTGGGATAGGCATAAGGGAGCAATACAAATGAGTATGAATAGATAGACCACTGACAGAGCAAAGGCCAATGGTACATTTATAAGGTAGAAAAAGAAATGGGCAGACTGGATGGGCCTTGTGGTCCTTATCTGCCGTCAACTTCTATGTTTCTATGTTTTCCATAGGGTAGGGAACTGCCCAATGCATAGTGACATGTTTAATATTTTTGTTAGGGGTGTAAGGACTGAGTCTAGGGTTATAGAAAGTAGTTTGGCATCAAGAGAGTCACCACTATGCCTAGTCTTTCTGAGGAACTTGGTGAGGTATGGGTGAGCGACACTAGGGGAGATCATTTTGAAACAAAAGGGTAGGGCCCTGTGAGGTGGTGGGAACTGTCCAGTATGAGCCATAAAGAAGTCAGGAGGGAGGATAGAGCTGAGGTCAGAGAAAAACGCATTTAAGGCATTTGCTACCCTAGTAGGGTCTTGGGTGGGAACACTGTCAATAGTTAAGGTGGATGGGGGGGGGGACTTGCCACTAAGTTCTTTTATATTTGCCCAGAACATTTTCCCCATCTCCCAGGTGACAGTAAGGCTGGACTGATGGAAAGCTGTCTTTGCCTTGCAGATAGCCCATGTGCAGGAGTTACGGGCAGTACAATACAATTGCCTGTCGGAGTGTGACCAGACCTCAGGGCATGGTGCCATAGGTTATCACGGTCCTTCATCAGACCTAGCAAGGACCCATTTACCCATGGGGAGGATTTGGCTTTTTTATTCACTTAACAAAGGAGTTGAAGCTGTCACAAGCAGCTTGGAAGGAGCTGAAGAAGGCCAGGGCAGCATCAGCTGACAACAGGTGATCAAGTGGGGACCAGTCAAGGTTAAGAAGGTGGTTTCAGAGGTGGGCCAAGGACCCTTTTTTTAGTTGCCGAAACATAGTGATCCTTGGGAGGTGTGGCTTTCAGCTATTTGACCAACGGCAGGTTACAGGGGAGTGATCGCTGAGTGAGTCTGGGAGGACCTGGACATCCTTCAAACGCTCAGGGTGGTTTGTGAGGATGAGATCTATGAGGGAACTAGTTCCCTTGCATTGGTTTAATCTAGTAGGGCTTAGGACCATTTGATGGAGGTTTAGTGCTGTAGCTGCCTCCCTGAGGGAGGATGTGTGAGGAGCAAGACAGTTTGTGTTGAAATCTCCTACAGCAATGATTTCTGAGTTTTTTGGAAGATGGGCGATGTTGCTAAGGATGGAGGAGAAAGCCACCTTTTGCTTATGAGGGAGTATGTATACAGACATAAGGTAGAGTGGTTTACCTGATTTGCCAACTGCTATCTTAAGGGTGAGGGACTGTGCACTGGCCTGAGGGTTCAAAGTGGCAATTTCAGTACCTTGAAGGTGATCCCGAAGGTATAGCACATCCACCACCATGCCTATCTTGCCTGTCTGATCTGAAGAAAGAATAGCTGGGAAGGCAAACCGCCGAGTCAGGGGTGCTTGGGGATAGCCAAGTCTCGTAAACAGCTAGTACATCAGGGTTGTGGAGACAGACCCAAGCTTGAAATGAGGTGAGATTTTTTGGAGGCTACATATATTTATGGCTGCTAGTCTTAGACCTTTGAATTGTGTAGACAGGCAAGGGGTGGGGGTAGTGGGGCCAGGGTTTGGGTGGATATTACCCATGATTAGCAATAGGATAATGCAGATCCTGGATAGGGTTCTTTTGAGGATCAGTTCATTATTATGTAGTGTTGGGCCTGCTTGTTGAGGTAGCTTGTTAGTAAAGTGAGAGCAGGCGAAATGTAATATTTCTTGGCTAAAAAGAAAGGGGCACTGTTGCTGCTGGGAGCAGATGGCTAGGAGCAAGTAGGGAGGTAGGGTGGGGTGGGTAGAACATGGATTCAGAGAGTGAAGGAATCACAGGGGAGGTAATAAACTTAACCTTGCATCTGGGAAGCAGATCTGATACACTTGCTCTGTGTTCACATACTACATTTACCTACTATATGCTGCCTACATACCCCATTTAATTAATAAAATTAAGATGATAAATGCATAGAATTTCAGAGTTTAAATGGTATATATGATTAGTGGTAGTCAAATTTCCTAAACTACGCTATGCAGAGTATTTTGCATACAACTCAAATTTTGCAAAATACTCCACAACGCAAAGCAAGTAACTTAGGCTTTAAGTTTAATGCAAAGTTCCATTGATTTTGATGGACTTTGCATTAAATTCACCTTTTTTATTTCTGTTTAAGGTGTATTTTGCAATAATTCATGGGATGGCAGGTCACATGGGCTCTAGATTGTCTTGCACAGCCTCAGTCCAGTTTAGTGTGTGCAGTGGAAAGCTGGAGACAGTTTGCTCTCAGTGCTCTCAGAATCAAACCATCAAAAAACCTTTAAAAAGTATTTTTGTGACAAAATTTTGTGTCAAAATTTAGTACATCGATTGTAGGAAACCCTTGTGTGTTTATATCATTGAGCATTTATTGATTTTGTGTGAATATTGAAAGTTAATTTAGTGCATTCAGTCTGTCGCTGTATAAGTTTGCTTTGGAATAGGGGTTGATCTTTGGTGAAGGGAGATTCAAAGTGAGAAATACAGGTCTTTCTAAATGTTGTTGGGTACTGTTTTAATATTTATGTGTTCATGTACACACAGTAATACTCTGGTATGTTTTGATCATTTGTTGCTGTTTTATGTGGTGCTTTTCATTTTTATTCTGTTTAAAAGACTGGGCTGTAGTGTACTGAATTGTTACAATTTCTACCCATTACCTTAAGTGTGTGTGCGCATGCTGTCAACTCAAATGCATTTTTTGTGGCACCGTAACCACAGTACACTTAATTACATAGCCTGTCTGCATTATTTTTTATTGCTTCTATCTAGGCACTGCTGTACCTCCCCATCCAAAAGAAGGTATTATTTTTTCCAGTTTAGGATTGCATGCTGACAACTGGTTAAGCTCTTGTGCCTGTGCGGCAGCATCTCTTTAGTGTGCAACCTCCATCTGTCTGTGCTGTAGCATCTCTTTAAGTCCAATCTCCATCTGTAAGTCCCACTTGTTGTTTTTTGGTTTCTCATCCTCCCAAAAGTGCCTAAATCTAAATTTGTTGTTAATTGTCTGTGTAATCCCAAAAAATGCCTGCAAAGATATTTCTGGCCGTGGCACTGCTGGGCATGGTAGTATGTAGCAGAAGGAATAGTTGATACAAGTAAAGGATTTCTTCACTGTGTTTTCATAGTGCAATCAGTCACTTTAATGATGGTTGGAGGTGCTGTTGTCCCTGCTAGTGGTAGTGGTAGTGAAGTTAGTGACGGACCGGCATGGGTATTGCTCCAAGTTCAACCTGCAAACTTATCTGGGTGCCAAATGTTGTGGAGTCCAAAGACATGATTCAGAGTGTAGCTGATATCACAGTCCGCATCCCCACATTAGTTGAGCATGATTCTGATCATGACAGTGACTCACAATCTCATGTTTCCAGCGATGTTGTGATTATGCCTGGGCCATCCAAATATTTAAATGTTGACAAATAATTGTGGATGATCATACTGCATCTGTGGTTGGAACATGGTTACCACAGGACAGCATCCAAACTAAATTTGTGGTTGCAGATGATGAATATGATGATGATACTAGTGACCCCAGCTGGGGACCAGAGAAAAAGAAATGGAAGGCGGCTGTGTATAAACAATCTATTATTAAATCACCCCTTCCTCCAAGTTCTGATGTAGCTATGTTTGTTAATGATGATGACCCAGTAATAGTCATAGATTATGATGTTCAGGCAGAGTCCAAGTGCATCCAACAACACAAATCATGCAGTACACCACCCATTTCCATGCCACAAAAACTGGAGTCCAAAATGCAGCATCAGCTGCATGTGAAAATAGAGCATCAAAATCCTAATTTGGGGTTATTTCATGCAAGATGAAAATGATGAAACAGTGGCAGTCTGCCAGCTTTGCAGGGCGCGTGAGGCGGTGTAAAAGGGTAGCCATCTGGCACTGGGAGCCAGCATACATATGAAGAGCAGGCACATGGCACTGTGAACTTGGCAGCAGAGGAGCACTAATGCCAAAGTAGGGCATTCACCCTCATCCACCTTAGTGAGCATGGCATCCCTGTAGCCAAACTAGTCATGTCTCTAGAAGTGGTGAAATAACACCAGAGAATTACTACAGGCATGGGGAGGATGATTTTGAATTGTCAAGTAGTAGTCACAGCAGCAGTGGTGGTCAATGTAGTAATTCTAGTACATCAAACCCTGTGCTTAAAACAGATAAAATAACTTCATTTTTTGGCTTGTCACATGTGCACCCCCATCATATGTCAAAAGCACCCCACCCATGGCTGTTCGCAGAGTAGAACCATTTGGCAAGTCATGTGCCAAAGGGGCAACAATGCAGCCCACGCGGTACAGTCTATTTCACATCACATGAAATACCCACCAAATCATGCGGCTGCATGTGAACTGCATGCTGCCATAGCGGAAATACTGTCAATTGACATTTTGCCCTTCTCCTTTGTGGAGAATGCTGGATTCCGGTGCTTTGCAGCATGCACATGTCCCAAATGGAAAATCCCATCCAGGCCCTACTTCTCCACCCATGCTGTCCCAGATTTAAATCAGACTGTGAGAGAGTCTGTAAGACATGCTCTTCAACATTCCTCATCACCCTACATTCATTTAAGCATGGATATGTGGACAAGTGGCAAAATGGCAGGCATTTCCTATCTGTGTATTACTGCACATTGGAAGCAGGTACCAGAGGTTGTCTGTGATGGTGGGATTAGAAAGCAGTGTAATAAGTCAGACTGTTGTAGTAGCAACCTTCATAGCATTAGCATGCACCATGTGACCTGCAGACCATCAGACATGTGGTCTGTGGGCTGTTTTTCATAACTTCGCCTTCCTGAAATGCAACCCGAAGAAGTTAAGGCAAACTTTGCAATGCAAAGTTAATTAAAGGCAAATTTGACCTTTTATTAAAAACTTCACCTACTTATCTGTGGATTTGAAGTTGCTAACTTCACCTGAACTTCACATTAGTAGTAAAACTTTGCTGCATCTCTATATATGATACCATGATGCCAGAGCTTTTATAGCAGAAATTAGGAAACTGGATTTGTTGATGAGACCCAACTCCCCACAGACAGGATTATCAAACCTGAAATCATACCTCAGGATGCTGCCTGACTAAGTATTGGACCATGACACTGCAACACAATCTGGGTTACTATTCCAAAGCTCTTCTGAATTTGAAAAGAAAAGTTTATGAAATAATGGAGCTGTTTGCTCAGAGAAATTAATTGTTTTTCATGTTTATATATATGCATTGACATAGATCCAAATGTAAAATAAAAGTATCCCCTCGTACCCAGTACAGTATTGTATGCATGATACATTTTTGACCAAGGATACTAACTCCCCACATACCTAGTACAGTACTGTGTGCATGATAAATTTTAGAACAAGGATACTGTGTCCCCACATACCCAGCACAGTATTGTATGCATGATAAATTTTAGAACAAGGATACTGAATCCCCACATACTCAGTATAGTACTGTATGCATGATAAATTTTAGAACCAGAATGCTGGATAAAAGCACCTCTACCTGTCAAACTTTACTACCTTATGGATTCCTGCTTTACAGACAGAATATACAGCACCTTCTCTGTGAGCAGCACCTATTACTTAATGATTCAGCAGGCTTGGGATACAGCTTTGACTGAAATCAATGACATTTTTGCACAGGACACTAATGTATTTACATAACTGAATCTAAGGTTCTAGAAATGCATTGTGGAAGTATAGCACAGCTGGAGGAATAGTCTGTTCTTTGATGCTGATGATTTTAGGGCTATGGACATATTTCTTGCTGGACTTTTTCCTTCAGCCTGCTACCTCCATCATAATGATTCCTACAACCTTTCTTTTCCCTAAGCCCACAGACAGGGTTAGCAAACCTGAAATCACATCTCAGGATTAGTGGTGGGCAAAGTGGCCCCAATTCGCTCCTTGAAGTGATCCACAGAGTGAATGCAAATTTGTGGAGTGCTCCACAAAGCGAAGTGGAGTACTTCGCATTGCAAATGAGTAATGTGAAGTCCATTGAAAACAATGACTTCGCAATACTTCACCTTCCCAAACCACTACTCCACCAATTCTTAAGGTGAACTACATTATCAACAATGTACTTTGCCTTACTTCACCTTGTTTTTAAGCTCCAAAGGTGAATTTTGCAGTGTTTCATGAGATTTCAGATCACATGGGCTCTAGATTGTTCTGCACAGCCTCAGTTTGGGGTAGTGTGTGTAGGAAGCTGTAGGAGACAATCTGCTCTGAGAGCTCTCTGCAATTCAAACCTTCAAAAAGCTGTTAAAAAAGCCTTTTTGAGTAATTTTTTTTGCTGAAACTTTAGTTCATCGATTATAGGAAACCCTCCTATGCTCATATCATTGAGCGCTTATTGTTTGTGTGATGATTTTGAATGTTAATGTACAACATTCAGTCTGTGTACTGAGAGACAGTGGAAGTGTGCTTTGGGGGAGGGGTGTATCTGTGGTGTAGGTAGATTAACTTGGAGAAAAGGACAGTGCTTTCTGTTTTGGTGATATTTTTCTTGTTTAACTGTGTTAATGTACACACAGTAATATTTTCAATATTTCTTGCCATTTTTTTGCTGACTGTTGTGGTGCAGCAGTGCATAATTTTAGTTTGTTTAAAATATGTGGTTATATTACTGAAGTTTTCAATTTGCTATGCATTACTTAGTGTGTGTGTGAGTATGTGTGTGACGCGTGTCATCAAATCAGACACCTTTTATTGTGCCACATAATAATTTTAGCAATGTGACGCTGCTATCCACTGCAGCTGTGTGATTTCTGTACTTCTTTGTGGTATCTTTACTGGTATTGGTACTAGTACTACTGACTGTTACTGCAGCAGTACAGTACACTGCCCCCCCCCGTGCAGCCCGCCCCAACTGGTAAAGGTATTCTTCAACAGATTTGAATTTCTGATGGTGAGCACTGTTTAGGTGTTGTGCCTTTGTGTCTGCATCTCTTCAGTGCACAGTGCAATCTTAATCAGTCTGTGCATTTGCATCTCTTTAGCGTCCAATCTCCATCTGCAACTTAAGTCACAGTTGTTTTTTTGGCTTTCCTTCAGAGTACTGGACAGGTGTGGTGCTTAATTCTGCATGAACATTGTACTCATTAATATGCATTTTTAAGTCAGAACCATCATCATGAGTCACTCGTGATACAAATCATGTTCTTCATCATCACAGTCACAAATGCAGTCACAAATCAGGATTCACGATCATTCACGTTACGAATCACATTAATTTTTTTCTAGTTACTTGGATGTATTGTAAGCCTGTTTTGTAGTATATCTCCAGACTTCACCACCCCACCATTGTACTCATTGATGCATGTTTTTAAGTCTGGAAGTTTTAAGATACAGCTCATCAGGGAAGTACAGCCGTAGGTGGTAAGCATTCACATTTCTTCATCATCATGGTTGCAAATGCAGTCACAAATCACGATTCACGATCATTCACATTATGAATCACATTAATTTTTTTTCTAGTTACTTGTATGTATTGTAAGCCTGTTTTGTAGTATCTCTCCAGGCTTCAACACCTCACCATTGTACTCACTGATATGTGTTTTTAAGTCTGGGAGTTTTAAGCTATAGCTCATCAGGGCCTGGGGAAGTACAGCCATAGGCATTCACGTTTTTTCATCATCATGGTCACAAATGCAGTCACAAATCATGATTTATGATCACATCATGAATCACAACATACATTTTTTTTAATAGTTACTTGGATGTATTGTAAGTCTGCTGGTTACGGTGCTGAACAGGGATGGGATCCACACCTGGGCCTGGGGGGAACAGGCACATCCTGCTCCAGAGGACCTGGTGCTGGACTTGGTAGTGGTGGTTCAACTGCCTCAGGGTCAGGACAGGGCGGTGCTGGTCCTGCCAGGCGGGGCACTCACAGGTTTGAGTGGTCCAACAGGAATGGGCACCCATGCCCTCCACACATTCACACGGTACGATGCTTACTACTACCACGTTCTCCCAAAGCAGCCCCGTTCCAGACATTCCCTCACCCTGGTCCATCTCTCCTACTGAGCTCCCTCAGTCCGGGCAATCACTACTCATACTGTCACACAACACACACACACACACACACACACTCACACACACACACACACACGGACAAACGACTAACTACTTATAAAGGTAAGAAAAATAAAATTTACAGAAAGAACAAATTAAGTAAAAAAAGAGTACAGAAAAGACAAAAAAATGTAGCTTTTAAAAAAGCTGTTGGGTCTAAATAAAAGTTTAAATCTCCTCCTTGCTCTGATCTAAAAGTATCAGCAGTCACAAAACACACTACTCTCTGTCTGCACAGGAGAAAGTAAACGTGTGGGCCAGATGGGGTGCACCCCAGGGTCCTTAAAGAACTAAGAGAGGTGGTGGCTGAACCTTTGGCTATCCTGTTTAGCCGATCACTGGAAACAGGGAGGTACCCAAGACTGGAGGACAGCAGATGTAGTCCCCTTATACAAAAGTGGAACAAAGAGGAAGCAGAGAACTACAGACCAGTCAGCCTCACCCGGTAGTGGGGAAGATCATGGAAGCACTACTGAAGGAGAGATTGGTGGAACATCTGGTTGTCAATGGACTACAGGACCCAAGGCAGCATGGTTTCACCAGGGGAGGTCATGTCAGACCAACCTCATTGAATTTTTGACTGGGTGACTAGGAGTGGATTGGGACTGGTGGATCAGGAGGGGCAGTGGACATGGCCTATCTGGACTTCAGCAAGGCCTTTGACACTGTGCCACATAGAAGACTATTACACAAACTGGGGAATATGGGTGTGGGCAGGACAGTAGTGTGGTGGGTAGGTAACTGGCTGGGTGGCAGGACACAGAGGGTGGTGGTAAATGGCTGTCACCCACAGAGGGAAGAGTGACCAGTGGGTACCACGGGATCAGTGCTGGGACCGGTCCTATTCAACATCTTCATCAGTGACATTGCACAGGACCTAGAAGGCAGAATTTCACTGTTCACTGATGACACAAAGCTCTGTAACAGAGTAGACACCCAGAGGGTAGACAGAATGAGAAGCACCTGCAGAAACTTGAAGAATGGTCAGGGTTTGGCAGTTGAAATTCAATGCAAAGAAGTGCAAGATAATGCATATGGGGCACAAAAACCTGGCACAATATATCAGTTGGGGGTGAGGATATAGCATGCACCAAGCAGGAAAGGGATCTTGGGGTTGTCATCTCTGATGACCTCAAGGTAGGAAACAGTGTGACAAGGCAGCAGGTAAAGCAAATAGGATGCTGGGATGTATAGACGGGGCATCACCAGCAGGAAAAGGGAGGTCATAATTCCGCTATACAAGACACTAGTGAGGCCCCACCTGAAGTACAGTGTACAGTTCTGGAGACCATACCTACGTAAGGACATAGACAGGGTAAAGAAGGTTCAGAGGAGGACAACAAAGATGGTGCATGGATTGCATCACAAGTCCTATGAAGACAGGTTGAAGGAACTGAACATGTACTCCCTGGAGGAGAGGAGGGAGAGCGGGGATATGATAGAGACATACAAGTATCTTACAGGGAGGAACAGGGTGCAGGAAAACACTATTTTTAAGTGAAAAATATGTTCCAGGACTAGAGGGCATGGGATGAAGTTGGAGGAGGGACGATTCAGAGGAAACATGAGAAAGAATTTCTTCACAGAACGAGTGGTGGACAAGTGGAACACCCTGCCAGAGGAAGTGGTGGGGCTGAAACAATCAATGGATTTAAGAATGCATGGGATAGACATAAAGGAATTCTGGAGGTCAGGGTGGCAAGGGGCAACAGACTTCTAGGAAAACAAACTGAACTTACAAGCTCAAATGGGCAGACTGGGTGGGTCATAGGCCCTTATCTGCCGACACTGTCTATGTATCTATGTATCTATGTGTCTGCTTGTATGACTCATTTTCTTCCTGCCTAGCTAAAGAGCATGTGACTTACAGTACTGTAAGCCATCTGATGTGTGAGGGGGCTGCCAAATCTGAAACACCAAGTGGATCACTTAGAATCCTAATGAGGAATGCAAAGTCCATTAAAAACAATGACTTCACCTTACTTCACATTGCCATCCGCCTTAACGTGAAGTGGTAATGACAAGGCGAAGTGAGCACTTTGCATTACCCACTCCATGTAGCGGAGTAGCAACACGAAGTGCCCACTTTGTGTTCACTGCGCCGGCGAATTTTAAATTCGCTGCATCTCTACCCAGGATGCTGCCCTGCTAGGTGTTGCAAACAACACAGTGTAACATAACACTACCTATTCAGTAGCTCCTCAAACTCTTTGACTCGCATTCCCAACAGCTGAGATTTGAAAACTTGATGTCACACCTCAGGATGCTGCTAGGCCAGGTGTTTGGCTAGTGCAGGTATTACACACTGACACAGCAAAGTCGTGGGATACAAAAAAATGTAGCAAATCACTCACTGCTGGAAAAACAAAGTTACATTTTGTTATCATTATTTTTATACTGCAGTGGTACAACCATTGGCATGAACAATGGCTGGCATCAATTTATCCATGTGATCAATATATTTATTAGTCTTCAACTGTCAGCACTCTCCTGCAAAGGTGACTTATTTCACATATTAGATGAGCATGGTTCCTTGACTTAAGCCACAGAATATAGTGTTTCATCTGATGACACATTATCTCTATTGGGTTTAGGTCAGGTAATTCAGGTGGTGGTCTGACCCAATTTACTCCCTCATCCTTTATGTACACCCAGACATGGCATGCTTTGAGTCATTATATATACAAGAGAAAGAAAACATGTATAAGTAAACACATAGAACATTGTGCTGTATATCACCACCATGAACACGTAGAAACTATAAGTGCAAATTGTTCTGCCAGTATCTAACCTTGGAAAAGCTGATGCCCATCTGCAAACACTAAGGGGCACCAGTGTATTTGACTCTATCTCCTCTCTGAAGAAGTCACTCTTCATGATGTCACTGAATAATAGTATTGGCTCTGTCCCATGGTGTGAGATGGCACCCCAGACATGTATTTTCAAGGGAAGTTTGAGTTGTGGGTTCAGTTCAAGATAGCTTTTTTTTTCTTAGTTAATCCTTTTTCTGCCTTGGCTCCTGGTCTGCTTGCCTGCATCCAGGCATCCTAATTCCTCTGGCCACCATCCCAAGAACCCCAGCTCCCAGTCAGACTGCTCACAGCTCTACCCCCATGGCTTGCCCCTCATGGTGGGGTGGTGGAGAGCCCCCATGCTCACCCACCAGGACCGGATCCAGTAACGTCACAATGCTCTCGGAGTATGGGCACCCCACAGAAATGGACATCAAGCCACTGTGACCAGTCACCATTTTCCCTTTCTGGTCCCCCTTGTGAGTGGGGCATGCAATGATGCCAATGGATGGGGCACGCATGCTTCCACGTCGTCTTTCTTCTGGTGCCATGCCGCATCTTACCCTTGCATTGCCTGTGCCACTGTATCACCCCAGCCTTCTAGAAGCCACCATGCACTGGCAGCTGCCCACCCCTCACCCTGAGAGGGAGAGCAGTCCATCGGATGATCAATCCTCTCCTCCTCTACCGACCCCTGACAACCCGGGCTCATTCCAGCACCTCAACCCTCACTGCCACCGGGCCAGCTGAAGATATCCTTTTTTTCTGGAAAGCCAATGGGTAAAAATATTACATAGCTATGGTATTCTCATCAGTAAAAATACATACACAAATTGTTCATTTTCTTCCATTCACCCCTTAGTATGTTCCAACCACTTATGTTTCTTGACTTCATGAATGAGAGGGCATATACTGGTGGGGGAGAGAAAAAGGGTAATCAGTGTCTTGCTCTTTTAAGGTACTGCACAGTACACTACCTGCAGCACATACAGTACAGCACATAGATTCTTACACAGTCAGTCATTGCATTAGCAAAAGATGAAGAGCTTATAGAAATGGGCAGGACTTAAATTGCTTTTTTGCATACACTGGAAAGAAAAAAGAATTACATATGTACATGCAGTGGTCACAGCACTGTAATTGCTGTACTCTGCCATAACTCCATCTGTTTTGGCATCCATCCATCTTACGATTCTGATACTGATTACCCCCATTCTGCCAGTTTCTGATGGACCTCTGCTGCACTACTCTCATTATCCTCCATCATTAGCTGTTCCACAGTTTGGGAAACCTCACTGCAAAAAGACAATAATACATATTAGTTAATGACACAGCAAGGCTACAGAGGTAGCCCTGGAACATTTCATTGCTTTGTGGTGTATTATAACTTGCTCAGTGCCACAGTGGCAGCCCCAAAACATTTCAATGCCTTGTAGTGTACTGTCGCTTGCTGAAGGCCACAGGTGCAGCCCCAAATCATTTCAGTGCCTTGTAGTGTACTGTGGCTTACTCAAAGATACCCACTTAGTGCACACTGTTTTCTTCTGTGGATGTTCTTTGCGTTGTCGAATTTGTTTGTAGAGAGCAGAAACAGAAATCATAATGCCTGCCACTGCAAGGTAGTTCTATAGTTCCAGTAGTGGAGAATCATTTTTGCACACTCATGGACAGCATTGCTATGTCTCGCCTTAGCTTCTTGGTCATAGTAGTACTGTAAAGGTGGTGGTTCCTTGGTCTGCAAGTCTCTTCCAAAAGATGAAGATAAATGCCACAAAAATGCACAATGTTTATAAATTAGAGGGACAGGTACAGTAGGCATGACTATTAATTGTAAATAATCACAAACTGGGAATTAAAGAGCAGACAAATCCAATGTTGAGGATCTGGGAGGCCTTATGTAACTATGGCATGAGAAACAGCATTAGCCAATCAACTCCAAACTAATGGCTATCTTGAAGTCGGGAACAGTATATAATGGGGACTTTGTCAAACTTGAAAAATGAGATTACATACTGTACATGTGACTGAATGGCATTACTCTGCATCACTGTACTGTATATTGGATTCAAGATGAGTAACAGATTCAGAACTGCAAACTTTTATGGGACACCAAATGTAAGCAGACCTACCAATATAAGAAAAGCAGTAAGGCAACTGAAGAGCAGCACATCTGTGAGCAGAAAGAGAGCGGAGAAAGGAAAATGCTACACCACCAGTAGAACAAAGGATTTTCAGAAAGGAGCCCAAGAAATACACAGTAAGACAATATTGTTTTGAATTATTGTTTTGAATAATGGGTATTCAAATAGCTCTCAGCTGCTACAATTTTTGTATAGTGCCATGAATCTGACACAAATGTACCCTTGCTCACCAAATACTGTCTTTACTGATGTGCATTATAATGTTTTATTTATTTATTTAGTTTTTTCTTTACTGGGAAGTGCACTAGCCAGAAAGACTATTTTCAGGCATGACCTGGGAGAGTACAGAGACAAAACTTTCAAGAGAACAATAATGACTACAAAACACAAGTTACATGTAGATATTAGAGCTTAACAGTGGTAATTTTGACAAGGAATTTTAGGTAGCAAAACCAAAATACACCAGAAATACAATATTTAGGTTACATAAGGCAATACAATCAGGCAAATTAAAGCATCCAAACACTGATTTAAAAGTGGGATAAAGTGCTAAGAGAGTGATACCAGTTTGGCAGAAGTAGATGAAGGGGGAGCAAGAGAAAGAGGTGAGAGGAGTAGGGAGGCAACAGGGCCAAAGGTATAGGCGATGAGAGATATAGAGTTTGAGAGGAGGGAGTAGCAATGTTTATGCTGGAAAGGGAAGGGGAAAATAGAGGATGAGAAAGTAAGAGATAAGGAAGTGAAGCTGAGAGGAAGTGTACCATGTGGGGTAGACCCCAGCACCCATGGTAACAACTAAGAGGGGGGTAAAGTTAAAGAGCATAAGGTCTAGGGTGGTTTAAAGCAGGAGCATATGTGGGAGGAGATGAGATTCTGTTTAAGTTCTCTCTTAAAGGAGATACAGGAAGCAGATTGATGAAGTGTTAGAGGGAGTGAATTCCAGAATTGGGATGCATGACATGCAAAGGCACAACTACCTTTTTGGTATGATGTCTTGGGATAAGGACAGGGCATTTCCTGTAGAGCCTAGCATAATTGGTTTTCTGGTAGGGAAGGAGACAGGCCAGCGGTTTGGTGTATGGGATCTAATAATATTATCAGTGATTGACCCAAGTACATAGGACCTTAGTTCTTTAGGCAGAAGCCATCCAAGTTCTGGGTAGAGAAGGCAGTGATGTTTCAGCCACAGGGAGCTGGAGGCAAAATGGCAGGTGTTATTATAAGTAACATCCAACTTACAAAGACTCAAATTGCTGGCTGTCATATGTAGCAACCATATAAGTGAGAGAGGGACATAATGCCATGGGCAATGCAAGTCTAGCTTTAGGAGTGAGAGCTTAATCTGTCCGTAGGCAATCCCAAGCTTAGAGTTAACCTTCTTACAAGTAGATTGAAAACGGAGGTCAAAACTCAGGGATGGGTCAAGAGTGACCCCAGATATTTGAATGAGGTTACCACCCAACAGATGTGCCATCAAGGAGGAGATGTTAAATTGAGTTTGGGAGTGTTTGAGTTTGAGACTGGAGCCAAATAGCATAGCTTGGGTCTTTGATTTATTTAGAACAAGTTTGTGATTTGTGAGCCACATTTGGATAAGCTGATAATCATGGGAGTTTAGAGTTAATGTCCTCCATGTTATTAGAGCTGTAATACAGAACGATGTCATCTGCATAAAGTAAGGAGGAAGTACTAAGGACATTAGTTGTAATGCTGTTGATAAAAATGGAGAAAAGTAGTGGACCTAAGGTAGACCCTTGAAGTACACCAATGTTAATGTAGACCTTGTCTGACAGGGTGGAGTTAAATTTCACATATTGGAACCTATCTGTCAAATAGCTGTCAAACCATTTTACAACATTTGGTGAGAAACCAAGAGAGCTTAGGGTAGCAGCTAGGATGGAATGGCCAACTAGATTGAATGCTTTGGTCATGTCAATAAAAATGGCCCTAGTGAGCCTACCAGAGTCCATAGCCACTAGGGTGTCAGACGATAGTTTGAGTAGGGCAGTTGTGGTACTATGTCCCTAGCGGAAACCATGGTGAGCATCAGTTAGGAGGTCATGTTTTAGGAGAAAGGTAGTAGTTTGGATGGCAACAAGTTTCTCAAGAATTTTACTGAGAACAGATAGGATGGTAATGGGTCTGTAATTAGATGGGTCAAGCGGGTCTCCTTTTTTAAATACAGGGGTAATTCGAGCAGTTTTCCTGTTATCAGGGACAGTGCAGTGACACAGAGAGAGGGTAAATATCTTAGCAAGGGGAGCAGCTATATAAGGGGCAGCCAATTTTAGGAGCTTGGGTTCCAAGTTATCAGACCCAACCGCTGTGTGCTCTGAGATGTTACTGAGGAGTCAGAGAACATCACTTTTTAAGACAGACTTGAAATGGAGAGTGGGTCCTGTGGCATTCGCTGGAGAGATAGGGTTTGATGGGGTAGTGTAAGTGGAGGTGTAATGATTAAGGTCAGCAAATTGCCTGTTAAAGAAACTGGCAATTGTGAGGGGATTGTTGCAGTGGATGCCATTGAGAGAAATGTTATTCGGAGTGGTGGACTGGCTAGATCCCAGGAAGAATTTAATATAGCACCAACATTTTTTAGGGTCCCCCTGGGAGTCAGTTAGAAGGTCTCTGCAGTATGAGCTTTTAGCTTGTTTGATTTCCTTCTTACAGGCATTTCTCAAGGATCAGTAGGAATTAAAGTCAGCAGGAGAACCAGATTTCTTGTAATGAAGCCAAGTTTTGTCCAACTGTCATAGTTTAGATAGTAGGTTGGATTTTAACCAGCAAGTCTGCCTATTTCTAATCCACCTGGTAAAAAGTTGACAGTGGAATTCTCGTAATGCTAGGAATTTGGACAAGAAAATATTTAGAGCAGTTTGAACACCCGAGATGAGCTATAGAGAGAGTACCAGTCAATGCAAGTGAAGTCAAACAAGAAGACCTTCGGGTGAAAGTTAGCATAATTACAGAAAGTAATGAAGTGTGGCTTCATCGGATCTGGACGACCTTTACCCCAGATACAAAAAGTGGGGAGTGGTCTGAGATGGCATCTGCTAGGACCCAGTGTCGACAATGTTTTGGGGAGGTTTGTTATGACCCAGTCCAACAAGGTGCTGGTATTTGAATGAGGCGCAGTTTGGGTAGGTACAGAGATGAGCTGATAGGTTGATACTCTGTAGTTTAGTCAGGGGTGTCATTAGTTTATTTTCCAGCCAGTTTATATTAATGTCTCCTAATATAAGAACTTCATTATTTTCAGAGTGAATAGCAGATTGTTCAAGTAGCTCTTCTTGTCCTTTCAGGCCTTGGGTAGGGAGATTGTATGTACAGGCAATATTCAGTTTCTTTTTAGCCAAGGGTGAGGAGGACATGGAGTGCCTCACAGTGGTTTAGGGAGGTGGAGCTAACTACTGAGAGCTGGAGGTGTGATTTGAAGTAAATGGCTGTACCTCCTTCCCTTTTCAGGGCAGGTCTATCATTCTTCAAGAGATTGTAAGATGGCAGGGAATACCAAGAGTTAGGGATGGATGGCTTCAGCCAGGTTTCTGTAAGGCACAGTATGTCTGGCTTGTAGAGTGTGGTCCAGGATTTAAGTTCCATGAAGTTTCCTCCCAGGCTCCTGATATTATGGTGGGTTATAAGTAGACCTTTAGCATTCGAAAAGGAGCAGTATTAGGAGTCAAGGGTCCTGGGTTAGGCTGAACATCCCTAGATAACAGAATGGCTGGTAAGAGGAAGTACCAGAGCTATGATGCAGGTAGGGAGATAGGGTGTGAGTTTGCAGGAGCAACATTTGAGGGCATAGGGCAACCAGATAGGACCCAAGGCAGCATGGATTCACAGCGGGAAGGTCATGCCAGATGAATCTGATAGATTTCTTTGACTGGGTGACCAAAGTAGTAGATCAGGGAGGGGCTGTGGACATGGCCTACCTAGACTTTAGCAAGGCATTTGACACAGTCCCACACAAAAGATTAATATACAAGTTAGCCAGCCTGGGAGTGGGTCCCAAGATGACAGCCTGGGTAAAGAATTGGCTGGAGAATAGGACACAGAGAGTAATAGTAAATGGAGTCCACTCTGAAGAAAGGGGAGTTACTAGTGGGGTACCGCAGGGTTCAGTATTAGGACCGGTCCTCTTCAATGTCTTTATAAGCAACATTGCAGAGGGACTGGAAGGAAAAGTATGTCTCTTTGCAGATGACACAAAGATCTGCAACAGAGTTGATGCACAAGGTGGGGTGGAAAGGATGAGAAGGGACTTGGCAAGGTTAGAGGAATGGTCAAATGTATGGCAGCTTAGATTCAATGCTAAGAAGTGCAAGGTAATGCACCTGGGAAACAAAACCCAGGGAAGAGTACTCAATGGGGGTGATACTAACAACAACAAAATGGAAAGTGACCTGGGGTAGTCATATCAGATGACCTAAAGGTGGGCAAGCAATGTGAGAGGGCAGCAAGGAGGGCTGGGGGGATACTGGGATGCATGGGAAGAGGCATCACCAGTAGAAAACAGGAAGTTATTATCCCTCTGTACAGACAGCTGGTGAGACCCCATCTGGAGAACTGCATGCAGTTCTAGAGACCCAATCTCCGCAAAGACATAGACAGGATGGAAGCTGTCCAGAGGAGGGCAACTAAAATGGTGCAGGGTCTGCACCGGAAGACATGATCCAGGTTTGCTTAGGAGTAAAGGAGTGGGATCACACCAAGTTGCAGGTGCCACTAGTAGATTTGAAAATGTAAAATCATGTTCTAGAGTAGGTGAAAGAGCAGATTCAGCATAGTGGACTCCAGAGTTGATAGGTGTAGAAGAGGCAGGGTGGATAGGAGAACCAATAGCAGCAACTGTTTATACATTTAATAAGCCCTGAAAGTATAGATTCAGTAAGGAAATAGGATAAGAAGGGGTAAGCAACAGTGAGGGGGAGAAAGGAAAGACAGAGACCAGAATGTATTTAAAATATAGTGGTAATATAGGAGCTTAAAGTGCCTGAGAGGGGAGGCGTTGAGTAAATCAGGGCAGTTTTAGGGGAAAAATGGACCAGATTGTCAACTAAAATGGGTAGGACAGAGCTGTGAGATAGTCTAGCAGTCTACAGTGCCAGTAAAGTACAGGTAAATTGAAAGAGGCAGTTAGACTGGAAGAACTGATAAAACGAGGTAGCCAAAAATTAATTAAGTTCCTGAGGTCACACTAGGAGATTAGAGGAGCAGGTCAAAGGAAAGGAGTGGAAATCTAGCAACAGTACCATAGATCTACTTAAGGCTCAAACAGATACTATGTGGCAGGGAGGGGAGAAGCACAGCAAGAGCAAGTAGAAATTGAGCAAGCCGAGGAAGGCGGGGACTGTTAGAGTATTGAATAGGAGGCCTGGGTGGGGGTGAGAAGGTGGGAAAAAAGCCACCACCACACTTAGATGTCCAAACCCCTGTAAATAGTGCCTTTCAGTGAGGAAATGGCAGTCCAGAGAGCCGGTCTGCAGGCATACCAATCACTAGCACTAGCCCTGCTGTAACCGCTAGCCTATCCAGAGTCAGTAGTAAGAGCATGCCCAATCGAATGATCGCCAAGCAGGCTGACTTTAGCAAATACACAGCAGCAGTACCTGGCAGCAGAGTCTGAGGATCAGGACCAGGAGGGCAGCAGGAAGTCAGCACTTTCAGTGGCGGTAGCGGCCAAGGATACAGCCGGAGGCACTGCCGGATCCACGAGCATCACTCGGGCTAGTGATCTAGAGAGGAGGAACAGGAAGCAGTGTAAATAAGGACAAACTTAGACAAAAGGTCTAAAACAGGGGGTGGGAAAACTGGAGGCAGACCAACATCGAGGGGTGGGGGTACTTAAAATACACAAAGACAAAAATTAGCAATTTACTTGAGGGGTTGGGGAGAGGTTACAGAGGGACAATGAGGTAGGTACATGAGCAAGAACAAATTAGATTTTAGAGTTCAGAAGAGGGGATGGGGTAGCAGTCAAGTGCAGGATAGAGATACCCAGCAAGAGGAGGGCTCGGGGAGAGGAGAGTGGTTAACAGAAATGAGCAGGAGTCAGAGAAAAGGTAATTAGAGAGTGCAGCCAGCAGTTTTAGGAGAGTTTTTCACCCGGTAAAAGTATATGCCAAAAATAGGTTACAAAACAGTTAAACTAGAGAGAATTTAGAGGGAAAGAATTAAGCACAAAAAGGCTAAAAACAGTAGTTTTGTTTAGGTTAACAGATTGATACTCTCTGTGCCATATAGGCCGATCACACTTTCAGTGCTGTAACAGTTTGGAATCTACAGTCAAACAATGCACAAAAGGGCTAATAATCATTTGTAGTTCTGCACAGAGTCCACTTAAAGTTCCAAATTAAAACCACCACCACACTTAAATGTCAAACCCCTGTAAATAACACCTTTCAGCGGGAAATAGCGCAGTCGGAGAGTCGGCTTGCAGGTACCCCAATCAGAAGCCCTGCTGTAACCACTTAGCCTATCTCAGAGTCAGTAGTAAAAAGGTGCCCAATCGGAACGCTGCCATAAGCAGGCTATGTAACGCTTATTTATGATTATACAAACTACCAAAAATATTGAGTAATTTAAGAGGAACTGTCCTTAACACATAAATAAATATTACAATTTATAAACTTTATATTTTTAACAGGTGTGCCCTGGTCTTATTTTCCAGATATGCCCTGCACCTTAATCAGAACCCTAATAAGTATAAACGCATGAGCAGTCAGGCAGACAAAATTCTATTTTAAATAGTCTGAGTCTAACTGAATTTTTGTTTCCAAACAGTGTGATACCATTGCCAAGGACAATGAACCATTGTTTTTTAAAGAGCATGAAGAAAACCTCACATCAGTATCCCATGCACAGGACTAGGCACCAGCACAGGACAAAGCAGTACTCAAGCAGCAGGCCAGTCCAGAGGACACAGAAGCACCAGAGCAGGTGGTCTGTCATATGGAAGCACACAAGCAGTTGGCCTGTCTGGAGGACAAAGAAGTGGTCCCCCCGGATGAGGCGCGGGGTCATAATGTCGCAAGACATTATGCCACATGCAAAAATCATGCTGCCAATACAGCGCAATTTCATGCATGCAACATAATTCTTTTTTTTTGTGGGGCTCCACCTCCGCACGTCCCAATAAGGATTCTCAAACCGAGGGGGTCACCTCAAATTGCACACAAGTGGAAAAGTTTCTGGTACTGGGAATCACACCAGTCCCAGACGAGCACCTGGGTCCTTGCTGCAGTGGCTCAGTCCTTGAGCCATGGCTGCTGCTTATGTAAAACCTTATCCCAGCAGAGGACTTATCATCTGCCTGGGATAGTGCAAGCGGTGCAATACTATGTACAGCAGTATTCACGGTATTGCACCACTCGCTGTCCTCTACAGCGCTATTCCAGGTTACCACCAATGTCGACGCTGCCACGTAATTCCAGCAGGAACGGAGGAAAAGGAATCGCATGAGCAGGCTGGTCCACAGGACCAGGAAACACCAAGCAGCAGGTGTAGGTACATGAGGGAATGGGCAGTTACAGATCACCAAGGATCAGGTGCTGATGTGGAAACAGCTCTCATAAAACACAGAACAGAGTGGAAGAAAGAGCCAATTCAAGCATTTTATGCAGAAGAGCATAAAGAATGGAAGCAGGAACACCAACAGGTGAGAGAGAGACTGCAGGCAGTGACCTGAAAAGTTGAATGAGAGAGATGAAGCAGCAAAATGTAAACACCATGGATATCAACATCACCGGAGAGGCACAGTACAGCTAGTCTTTAGAAGACACTAACAGCATAGTGGCAGAAGAAATGAGAGACTCACTGCTGGACAGTGACACAGTGCCAGAGGCAGTGGCAGATGAAAGGGTACCTCTGTCAGTTCTCACAAACCAAAATGAAAGGGATCTCAGGTGCTGGAGTGCAAACAAACTGGAACCCTTTGCAACAATTATTTTTCATTCCTTGTCATACATGTATGTGTGATAAGCAAATAAAGTAAACTATGATGGCACAGTGGGCAAGGCTACCCAGAAACCTGATTAATTTTATCTTAACTCTTAGGCGACATTTTGTTTTAGCACCAACAATTCTTTCAAAAATAAGGGACAGAGTAAATGAACAGGTACAAAAGGTGCAGGAAGGTGAAACACTCCCACTGTCATGGTACTACAGCATCTGCCCATGAAATGATTATTTTCATATTAATGACTTCTAAATATTTTTTTCCAGTTTTATGTATGTGTTTATACAGTGTATTTGTGCTTTTGCCCCCAAAATGTGTATTGGCATATTACGGCCTTAATAGTATTCATCTTCACTGTACATTGCAAAATTGTCATTGTAAAACATGCCGTGTTAGGGGTATAATATCCTGATGGGGGCATTTGTGTGTTTTTATTTTGCTTCCACAATACTGTTTGGTTGTTTGAAAGCAAAATATTTGAAGGAATCAGATTTTTTCAGTTGCTTTTTAAGACAATAATGGTTTGACACACCACAACTTAAAAAAGGGGAGGGGGCAGAAATATAGCAATAGCAAAAACAGAGATGTGATAAAATAGAGAAACATAGAAACATAAAAGTTGATGGCAGATAAGGACTACAAGGCCTATCCAGTCTGCCCATTTATTTTTCTACCTTATGAATGTGCCATCGGCCTTTGCTCTGTCAATGGCCTATCTATTCATACTCATCTGTATTGCTCCCTTATGCCTATCCTATGCCTGTTTGAAGCCCTGCATTGCATTTATATCCACGACTTCCTGAGGTAGGCCTTTACAGGCATCCACCACCCTTTCTGTGAAAAAGAACTTCCTCACATTGCCCTTAATCAGCCTCCTCTAATCTCTATGCTGTGTCCTCTTGTCCTGCTATTTTTCTTATATTGAAACATGTTAGACTCTTTCACCTTGTTAATGCTCTTAAGGTGTTTGAATGTTTCGATCTATCCTCTCTCCCTCCTTTGCTCTAGGGTATACATACTGAGCTCTGTTAATCTGTCCTCATATGTTTTCTGATGTAGTCCCTGCATCATTTTGCTGCCCTTCTCTGACTGCCTCAATTTGGTTAATAATATGTTGTGGCCTCCAGTACTGCATGCAGTACTACCGATGGGGCTAACTAGTGTCTCGTAAAGAGGGATTATTACTCTCTCACGTACTTGTGATACCCCCTACTAATACACCCAAACATCTCCTAGCCATACCTACTGCTTTAGTGGTCTGCTTGGATGATTTCAGGTAATCTGTAATGATGATGCCCAAGTCTCTTTCTTCCCTTGTGACTGCCAGCAACTCCCCTCCCAGCCTATAGGTGGCTTCAGAGTTTCTCTTCCCTATGTGCATGATCTTGCACTTCTTTGCATTAAACCCTAGTTGCCAATCTTCCGACCATTTTGCCAGTTTATCCAGATGTCGTCTCATTCTGCCCACCCCATCTGGATCATCTACTCTGTTGCAGATCTTGGTGTCATCTGCAAACAGGCAAACGTTGCCCTCCAGTCTATCTGCAATGTCACTGATGAAGGATGTTGAAGAGGACTGGCCCCAGGACTGATCCCTGACGTACCCCACTTGTGACTTGCAACTCTTCTGACTGTATACCATTTACCACCACTCTCTGTTTTCTGCCCGTCAACCAGTTTGCCACCCAGTTGACCAACTTCTGACCCACCCAAGTCTACCCAGCTTATTAGTCAATCTTCTATGTGGAACAGTATCGAAAGCTTTGCTGAAGTCAAGGTAGGTGACATCAACTACTCCCCCTTGGTCCATCACTCTGGTTACCCAGTCAAAGAAATCTATGAGATTAGTTTGACAGGACCTTCCTGTTGTAAACCCATGCTGTCTTGTATCCTGTGCTCCTATGGATTCCTGATGTTGCACTATCCATTACTTAAGGAGTGCCTCCATAATCTTGCCCACTACTGAGGCAAGACTGACTGGTCTGTAGTTCGATGCCCCCACCCTGCTACCAGTCTTATGGAGCAGGATCACATTAGCCCTTTTCAGTCTTCTGGGATCTTTTCTGTGCTCAGAGACTCACTAAACAGTTCTGATAATGGCTCTGCTAGTTCCACCCTTAGCTTCTTTAGTACCCTGGGATGTATGCCATCAGGTCCCATTGCCTTGTCCACCCTGAGCTTATCAAGCTCTTTAGAACCTTTTTTGGACTGGTGTACACCTCCTCCCTCCTGTGTCCACGGTGCTTGAGCTGTGGGCCCTGCCCTACCTTTCTTCAGTAAATACTGAGCAGAAGTATCTATTTAGGATAGATGCTTTTACATAGTCCTCCTCCTCATACGCCCCCTTATCCCCTTTGATTTTAGCAATACCCCCTCTGGACTTTCTCCTTTCACTAATGTATCTGTAGAAAGTCTTGTCACCTCCTTTTACTGTTCATGCTAGTGTTTCCTCAGTTTGGGCCTTTGCCTGCCTTACTGCCTTCCCTGCTTCCCTTATGGAAGTTTGGTATGCCTCCCCATCTTCATCCCGTTGCATTCCCTTATATTTCCTGAAAACCAGCCTTTTGGCTCTGACCTTTTCTGCTACTGTTTTTGAGAACCAAAGTGGTTTCCTTCTTTTTCTGCACTTCCTTTTCTCTCTAACACAATGGAATGTTGCTTCAAGTATTGCATCCTTAATGCATGCCCACTTTGCCTGTACCCCCTCAGCTGTATTTCTTTTGCCAGGCTACTGTAGCTTAACTCTGTTGGCCATCTTATCAAAGTCAGCTCCTCTGAAGTCCCATATTTTTGCCTGGAATGGGATGATTTAGTTCTAGTGGCCAAATTTAATCATACCATGTGATGGTCACTGGCCCCATGTGACTTTCTATCTGGAGATCAGTGATCCTTTCCCGTTAGTCAGTACTAGATCCAGAATAGCCCTGTCTCTTGTGGGTTGTTGTACCAGTTGTTTGAGGCCCTCCTCTGCAGGGAATCCACTATGTGTCTAGCTCTGGTAGATGTTCCTGCTGGTATTGACTAATTTGTATCTGGCATGTTGAAGTCTCCATTATCAGAACCTCCCTTTAGCTGTCATGTTTTGTATATCTTCTAACAGTAATATGTCTATGTCCTCCACCTGGTCTGGAGGCCTGTAGACAACCCCATTTCATATGCCTATCCCATTTCCTGTTTCAGGGTGTGACCCACAGTTTGTCTGGCTCCTTATGTGTATTCTGAATTTCTGTAGCTTTGATATTTTCATTGACATAGTGCCACCCACACCCCCCCTTTTGCACCTCGGTCTCTTCTGAACAGTACATAGCCAGGTACTGAAGTCTCCAAAGTGTGGTTACTGGTAAACCATGTCTCATTAATGACTACTATGTCCAGTTTAGCCGTCATTATTGCCTGCAGGTCTGGGATCTTGTTTCCCAGACTGTGATCATTTTGTACATGATTTTCCATTGGCCAGATTTTTGGTGTGTTAGTTGTTGGGTGAGGTCTGGTGTTTCCTGTGCATCATATGGGAGGCAGACCTTTTCCTTACCTGGTTATGCAAATGAACTACAAACATGCTGAACTCCTTTTGACCACTAGCTGAGGGGAGGGATATTCTTCCTATTCAACGTATCGGGTGCTGCACCCCTCTCCCCAATTGTTAGTTTAAATATTCTGCAAAGACATCAAACTTCTGCCCCAATGTACTGACTTCCTTCTTAGTCAGATGCAGTCCATCAAATTTAAAGGACTTTCACTCCCAAAACTGTTGCCAGTTCCTTACAAATTTGTGTCCTTTTTCATAGCACCAGCCCTTGAGCCACATGTTTAGCTCCCCATCTCTCCTTCTCTGACCTTCTGTCCATCTGCCCTCCTCTCCCAGACTGGCAGGATCTCAGAGAAGGATATGCCAGATGAAATGGATGATAGTTTGCCACCCAACCTGGTCAGGTGTTCTTGGTCTCACAACTGACTGACTGGTGAAATCATTATTCCCATCTGTACCAGGATAGCAATGTTTTCTCCTGCTTCCTGTACAATTTTAGCAATGTGGCCAGTGTCTCTCCACACTGATGTACCTGGTAGACATCTGACCATTTTCCCTGGCTGGAGATAGGTATCAACTCCCTGAATCATGGAATCTCCAATGATTAGAAGTTTTTTGGTTTTCCTTTTTGCTTTTTTGTTTTGGTTCCTGTTTTGTGTAAGTTTTGTTGTGCTAGCTCCTGTGCTGCAGTTTTCTGCTCTGCAGTGTCCTCTGCCCCTTTGTTTGATTTTGGAGTTAGAGGCAGATACCTGTTTGTAGTTTTAATATGGTTTGTGGAGGTGATATGTTGGAGAGCACCAAATGATGGGGCACCTGATTTGCCCCTCCTAACCACCTGCCAACCTCCCAGACCAACTACCCTCTGCGGTCAAGGTGCTTCTGTTGGATGTCGGTTAGATGGTGGGCGGTTCTTATAGTATGTTTCCTCCTGAATATGTGATTTGAGGTGCGCAATCTCTGCCCATGCTGCCTGGAGCTGAGCCCTTAGATCTCCAATGGCCCAGCATGTAGGATAGTATCCTAAATCTTGTAAAACTCTCCTTTTGAAAAGTGTCCCACAGTACCTGCAGTTAATAATATCCATTCCAGATAAGTTGCTGGATTTATAACCTGGCAAGAGTAATTAGGAGGAAAATGAAAGCAAAAGTTTGATTTTGTGTTTTGTTTGTTTGTTTTTGTATAACTTGTTATAAAAAGTTAAATTACTTGTGCCCCTGTAAATGAAGTCACTGTGTGGATACCCCTCTGATTTGTCCCTTCCTGCTTTACTACAGAAAATGTCACAACTGTGCTACCCTATAAAAGGAGTGTAGTGTGGAGTGGTTGGGGATGATTGGGCCCTTCCCCTGCCAAAAAAGAAGAACCACAGACAAAGGAAATGAGGTAAGAGCAGAAACAATCAGCCAGCAACAAATGCAGTAGACCTGAAAGTTTATCCTAATGATAGATAAAACTGTAAAACCTGTAAAGCACCACC
Organism: Neoceratodus forsteri; assembly: GCA_016271365.2. Lineage (NCBI taxonomy): Eukaryota > Metazoa > Chordata > Ceratodontiformes > Ceratodontidae > Neoceratodus > Neoceratodus forsteri. Next base: position 470,292,365 of record CM057452.1, on the reverse strand, counting down.
TGTAATAATTTCACAGAAGATATACCCTGTAAGAAACACTTTACTACAGATAAAAATAAAGCAGTAACAGAAGACATACCTTGCAAAAGACAATTTGAATCAGAAGATTACAGCAGTAATCTGTAAGCACACACCTGTAGGTACACCCTGTAAAAATGCAGCAGAAGGCATACCTAGCAACAACAATTTGAATCAGAGAAAAATAAAGCAGTAAAATGTTAGCAACAAACAGTAACACTCCCTTTGAGTACAAAAATAAAAATAACAATACACAGTAAATCTGCCTAGCTAAAAGAAGCCTTAATCCTTTTCCTTGCTCTGGTAAGATTCTTTGCTCTGTCCTTTCAAGCAACCTAGAAGAAAAGAGCTCAGGTGAAGCTAGGTGCCTTTGCCAGCAAATCTAATCTTGGGCTAATGATACTTAAAGAGCAGGGGCCCAGTTTTCAAAGAGCCCTTACAGTGATGCATGTTGCGTCACTCCAGAGCCATGGCAAACTCCAGTGTGCCAGGGACCCTGTGCCCAATTTTATCAAAATCAGTGTCTCAGTGCCAAACTCCCCAGGTTTGCTGCACTTCAACTGCAGTGCCAAACAGTTGGTGCACCTGTAGGAATTGCCACACTGATCTGCCCCCCCACCCAGTGCAACACTATAGGGGAAAGGATGGTGGGGAGGTGAAGCTGCTGTACAGCAGGGGGTCTGGTGTAGAAGGGACATGGAAGGTGGCATGGGGGAGTCGGGGGACAGCTGGACATCACTGGGAATGATGTGGCACCTGGTGTGGTGAGTTTGCATTGTACTGTATGCTAGTACAGTATACATAAGGATATATCTTCCCTGGTGGACTAGAGGAACACCCCTGATCCTTGATGTCCCCCAGAAATATTTAAATATCTATCCTTGTACAGTGCATTCCACCAAAGACGGACACAGCTAATTTGGGCAATCAGCTTACATGGACAAAAAGTACTAACTCAAACCAAAGCCATTTAAATCAATGCTAAATTCAGGTTATTCATAACACAAGCATGCTCTTTCCATATGATACCTAGAGCAAAATCAAAGGATTCCTGGGGATGCCATGAATGGCTAATTTCATTTCCTGGGATCAAAGCAAATTGACAAGGTAACTGCACTCCAGATCTCTACAGTTTAAAATACCTCCTGTCCTTTGAACTTATCCTTGGGGGGTCTTGAGGTGCAGTTCTAGTAATTTAGCCTTTTCCTTAAACTGACCTTCTTTTCACATATTTTATATGTAATAACAAAAATTATTACAGCACTCAAGCATTCAGAGCTGTCTGTCTATGTCACAGATATGATAACACAATTTAATAAATTGATAAACATTAGGTAACACTAGAAGATATGATAACAGAATAATAATTGGCAAACCTAGGTGGACATAGTTTTTGAAAATTTAAAGTGATGTGAGTAGAGAGGGCAAGAATGGAAGTAGGAAATGAAATTCATGGAGAGACACACAGACAGAACACAATTTGCAGATGAACAGAAGCATCAGGGTGAACTAAAAGTGCATTGTGTTTGGTGCTGTTTGACTCAAGTGAGAAACCATAGCAGCAAGCATTAGCGACGTGGTTGGTGTGCTCCATGAAAACTCTTGGGAGTCAGTTCAGGGAACTTCTGACCCCATTATTAGTTGGTTCTAAGGCATACACAGCCCATGCTTCATTTATTAAAAACATGGCTCAGAGACACATCCAGTAGGGTGGCAATGTGGATAAAACTGGGCCAGCAGGGGATTCAGTGGACAGCCTTTATTATCATATGGCAAAATCCAGAAAAATCAAAAAAACAAATTTTATTTTTTTGGTCAGTGAAGGGGCCAGGCTCTGCTTCTCATAGTGGGGTTTACAGCAGTGGAATAGTGCCCACTGCAGACAACCAGTGGACCTCACTCGTGACCTGCCACCTCATTCCTGGGGAGACAAAACTAACAGAAGCTGTGCTATGTTGGCCAGTCCCAACTGCTACATATTGGCTGTGTAATCTGGGGCAATCACAATTTACAAGAAAGGGGGGAAACTTCCAAGCTTAATTTGACTTAACCAGTTTACGGAGGTGACTTCGTGTGTGGTATATGGGGCGGGTGGCAGAGGCGGGAAATAGTTTCTGTTGGCCCAATTTACTATGGGGGTAATATAGGGGAGATGTCTTATGGACCAGTAGTATGCAGATCTGTCCTGCATCAAAAGGAGTTTACACTTCCCGACACTATTCACTGGACAGGCAGGTGGTAATATATCTTCAGCCTTTGTTTGAAGGACTTCTAATGATCCTGCTTTGCCAGGCCACACTTGCCTTACATTACAATGCTGAAGAGTAACATTATTCTTTTTGCCTCTTATAAGCAGTGCTGTGAGAGATAATTCCACCTGGGAAGTACAAAATGAAAATAAAATATACACTAGAAAATGTTTTTTTATCAATAAAATTGTTATTGAATAAAAATAAAATACACAAAGAATGCCATAAGTGATCAACAAAAAACATCCAACAATAACCATTCATACCTCACTTAAAAGATAAATAAAAATTACTTTAGTAACTTAACAGAGACTTCTAAAACTACACACAGTATTCATTAAATTATTAATTATAAATGATAGACAAGTTACCTTAGTAATAGAGGGAAATTACGCCACTAATCCTTGCACAACACTCCCCTGAAGAAATAAGTCAACATGAGAAATATAGCAGAAAAAGCAGAAGGGGAAGGGGGAGGAATCAGGTAAGGAGTGATAAGTTACTGGCAGCCTAAAGGCTTACTAGGTTGGTGAAGAGAAACAATTATAAATTGTGCCCCACTTAGAGCTGAAAATATGAGCCTGGTCTAGGATTCCGTGAGCAAGTCTCTCCAGTCTCAAAACTTCCAAGCATTCAGCCTTCCATTCATTGAATGACAGTGCCCGCTCCTCTAGCCATATTCTGAGAGTGGAGCTACCAACCAACATTGAAATTAGAGCAATGGTGCAATACTGTTCTTTACTCCATATTTTTGTTAATTCAAAATGACTGACAAGAATGATCTTTTCGTTTAAATTCCCCTTTAGCCTTGCAATATCTTTTAAAAATCAGCAATATTGCTCCACAAAGATACCATTTTGGGACACGACCAGAACATATATGGATCAAGTCACAATCGGAGTCTCCACAACTTAAACAGTTGAACGAGCTCTCAATCCCATCTTGTTCATTTGGAGAGGGGTATAATAAAGGTTGTGAATGGGTTTGAATTGTATCAGTTTGGCATTGAATGTTTTAAATGTGTTAATAGAACTTAACCAAATATTGTTCCAATTCTAACCATTTGCATCATTACCGAGAGCGTTAGCCTGTCACCTGATACACTGTAGATCAGGACCATTAATGCACCCTAAATGTAAGTCATAGAAACTAGATACTCTGGGCCTAGCTTGAATTATGGCCAGGAGGTTTTGAGTGTTGGGAGTTAATGCTTAAGTAGGACCCATCCACACATGCGAGGCCTTGTACACTATTAACTATGCTGTTATACATATACTCATCCTCTGGTTGCAAATCATACTTGTGCTCTAAAGTGTCAAAATTTATTAAGGTCTTTTCCTTTATTAAATTTTTAATTCTGGTTATACCTTTCATCTCCCCAAATAGCATTCTCAAAAAGCTGCCCATCTGCTGTAACATTAGGATTCAAGAGGACTGGTTGCATTTTGGATCTAGTTAGATTTAGTGTAAGAAGATAAGACCATTTCTCCAGGATATAAATATTGTCCATAAGGATTTTATTTTTAAGATGTCTAACAGGTTTGGTGAAAACTAAGGATCTCAGGTAACTGAGCTCTCCTTAGCTGAATCTAATTCCATATCAAGCCATTTGGGATTAGTGGTGAGTCCACCTTGACTATTACACCATTTTAACATTTGATTCATTCTGTAGGAAAGAACGTAGTAATATAGGTCTGGGGCCTTGAGTCCGCCCATATCTTTTGGTCTAGCTAGTCTTCAATAGGCCATTTGGCATCTTTTTTTGGCCCAGAGAAAGTTAGAAATGGAGCTCTGTAAATTCATGAACCATTTCTCACTAATGTTAAAAGGTAACATGGAAAATGTGTACAGATATTTCGGTAGTATCATCATTTTCACAGAGTCCAGGCACCCACACATACCAAGTGGTAGGTTGTGCCATCTAGTTAGACTGGTATTGATTTTTTAAGATAGGTCAAGTTCTTACTAATAGTTTTGGATATTGTCTTAAATACTTTAATTCCTAGGTAGTCCAGTTTTCGGATTCCCAATTTAGGCCCATGCCTAGGATTTCCTGCTTATTACAGTAGTAATTTGGGAGTAGAAAAGCTGACTTTTATTTATTCAATTTGTACCCAGAAAAAGAGCCAAAGTCTGAGATAATCTTTAATATTTTCTTGATGGAGACACCTGGATCAGTGACCAATAGTAATATGTCATCAGCGTAAACTGATAGTATGTATTCTTTGCCACAGAACTCAATGGCCCAGATATTCAAAAGGGTTGTGCATGGCACAACAGTGTTGTGCCATGTGCAACCCCCTGATGTGCCCCGGCATGATATTCAAAAGGGAAAAGTGCGGCATTAAATCCTGATGCGCGCTCAAGATCAGTAATGTATGCAGGTGTTAGGGGGGGTTCATGCATACTCCTGCACAGCCCGATATTCAGCCCGGGATGTGCAGAGCCATGCATGTGCAACCCCTACCTGAGCCAGCACAAAGTTGATCCAAAAAAAAAAGGAACAACTGATGCCCACCCACAGGTGAGCTGCCGCATTGCAGGGTGCAACACAGCAGCTGCCACCTGTGGTGGCCACCAAGTTCGGCTGCACCTGGCGGCATCCCCCCATGCCCAATCACAGGCATTTGTAATAAAAAAAATGAATTCCCCAATATCTCTGGTGGTCCAGTGGACCGCTGCCTGCCCGATCGTGGGCATTTGTAAAACAATGACATAAATGTCTAATATCCCTAGTGGTCCAGTGGATCGCTATCTGCCTAATCGTGGGCATTTGTAAAACAAAGACATAAATGTTTATATTCCTGGTGGTCCAGTGACAGATTCTGCCCGATCACAGGCATCTGTAAACAAAATACGTCCTATATCCCCGGTGGTCCAGCGGATGCCATTTCCGTTCGCGCCGCGGGCATTTTGTAAACAAAAATGATGTGTATTAGCTTCGAGAAGTCCAGTGATGTCTGAGTTATTGATCGCTATTTAGTCAGCGTTCAATAGTCTTCGGTGGTTAGCCCCTTCATCACCAGCCCCCACAGCCCAGCTCTTGCCAGTCAGCCGGGTGATGGCGTTAATCTCCACCGCTTCGTCGCCTTATCGCTATCGACCGACACTGCCGGTAGCGGTTGCACATCTGTTAGTCCACAGCATGAGCCATCGGGCATGCAGCCCATATGCGTAGACATTCTCCAGATATGTGAATGATCCCATTCATATATCTGGAATGTGTAGTACGGTATGGTTGCACGCCCATTGGTTCACGCTGTGGACCAATGGGCATACAGCCCACCGGACGGTGTCAGTCGGTGGGTGGTGGTGCAGCAGGCGGTGGAAGTTCTGCCACCCACCAGCTGATGGGGAAGCGGGCGGTGGGGCTCAATGGGTAGGTAGGGAGGGGGGTACCCACTAGACCACCAGGGATATTGACATGTTTATTTACAAATGCCCGCGATCGGCAGATAGCAGTCCACTGGACCACCAGGATATAGGACATATTTTTGTTTTACAAATGCCTGCGATCAGGCAGATAGTGGTCCACTGGACCACCAGGGATATTAGACTTATTTACTTTTATTTATACAGATGCCCGCGATCGGGCAGACAGTGGTCTACTGGACCACCAAGGATATTGGACATATTTTTGCTTTACAAATGCCCGCAATCGGGCAGATAGCGGTACACTGGACCATCAGGGATCTTGGACTTATTTACTTTTATTTATACAGATGCCTGCGATTAGGCAGACAGTGGTCCACTGGACCACCAGGGATATTGGACATATTCTTTTATTTATACAAATGCCCGCGATCGGGCTGTGGAGCACATTGCTGGCTGCAGGGGCCATTGGTCCCCGACGGCTGCTGCCTGGCAGGGCGCCAGGCACAAGTCATTGGGGATCACCCACCTGCATGCAAATGGGGTCATAATGACATGCAAATGGCCCCATGTGTACCTTGCATACATTATGGCCCCATTTGCATGTTAACTTTTGAATATTGCAGTTGCTGTGCATGGCGCAATGGAACTTGCACTAGCGCATCCCCATGCTCTACTCTGGCCACTTGCACTGGTGCAGTGCCACTGCACCATGCACACTGCGGGTGGCCAGGGTGTGATATTCAACACTGCTGAGCCATGGCGCAGCTCCATTGAATATTGCCCAGTCCACACCCCTGCGCAGCCAAGTTGAGCTGTGCCCAAACTTGCGCCATAGCCTGGCACAGTTTGAATATCTGGGCCAATACTCTAATGTCTTTGTCTGCAGAGAGTTTCTTATCAAGGGATCTAAGTTCAAGCTAAAGAGAAAAGGGGGGGTAGGGCAACCCTGCCTCATACTTCTTTTTAAACAGAAGGACTGGGATGTGATCCCATTAATAATGACTGAGACAGAGGTGTTTTTGTAAAGTAGTTGTACCCATTTTATAAAGTCCGCTGGGAAGCCATAAAGATTCAAAACCTCAAATAAGTGAGACCATGGCACCCTATTAAATGCCTTTTCTGCATCCAATGAGAACAGACCCACTGCTGATTTTTTGACTTGTTAGCTACTTCAATCAGATGGAATAGTTTCCTGATATTGTCAGCAGCAAGTCTACCCTTGATGAAGCCTGATTGCTTGTTTTCAATTAGCAGTGAATAACTTTCTCCAACCTTTCAGCTAATATATTTGTCAATATTTTAGCATCGGTATTGATTAGGGTTATTGGTCTATAATTCTTGCAATCGTTTGGATCCTTGCTTACCTTATGGATCAGGGTGATGAGGCCCTGAATCAAATTAGGAGGTAGTTGACCTTTGTTGAAGGCTTTCTTGAACACATCCAACAAAACAGGAGCAACTTCATCTATTTGTTTATAGTAAAAATTAACCGAATACCAATCTGGCCCTGGGGCTTGTTTATTTTCAGCTTATTAGTCACATCCCTAATTTCCTGAAGATTTATGTCTTGCATGAGGGACTTTTTGAGATCCTCCAGAATACTAGGAATGTTCAGACTAGAGCAAAAGGTACCTAGATCACTTGAACAGGAGGGATCTGTTACATTGTATAGCTTCTTGTAAAATTGAGAAAAAAAATATAATTAATTTTCCTATCCCCCATTACTAGTCTATTGCTGTTAAGGTCCCTAATAGAACAGATTCTTGTGGCATTACTGTTCTGCTTAAGCCTTATGGCAAGTATTTTGGAAACTTTGTGGCCAGAATCTATGTCGTTGAGTTTAGATTTCCATATGGTAAATTCAGCCTCTCCCCTAATTAGTAATATTCAGTTTTAAGAGTAAACCACTTAGCCCATACTTCTTCAGAGGTACAGTAGTGGATAGTAGCTCCTCTTCTACTGCTTTTAATGTTTCTCAGAATTTCTTCTAGATTTATTTTTCTGTTTCTTTTTAAGTCTGAGGAAGTACTGATTTAAAAATTTCTGAGTACTCACTTCAGACTTTCCCAGTTATTGGCCCAGGATGTGCTGAAGGATTATTGAATTCTAGAAAATCTTGTATAATACTTTTGGCCTGTGATAAGACATTATTGTTATTTAACAGAAAATTATTTATTTTCCACCTAGCTCTCTTTTTTGGCTCACCCCCCTCGATATATGAGATTAAAACAGCCTGTCTCTTAATCATACCCTTGGATACATAAACCTGGTCAAGTCTAGACCCAGATTTATAACAAGTACTCCAATATGTGAAGTCTTTTTCAGTAGGATGCAATACTCTCCAGGCATCCACCAATCCAAGCATCTCAATCAAGTTATCAAAACCATTTCCAGCATTAGAGTTAACATGCCTAGGATTACACATATCAAGCAGGGGAATTAGGATGGTATTCACGTCCCCCTACAAGTATAATGGTAGTGTCTAGATAAAGCTAATATGCTACAGAGATCATTAAAAACCAAGTGAGAGGGTTCTGTGGGACCACAGACATTCACTAGTGTGATATCGTCCTCATTGAACATCCCTCTGACTAGGACACAATGTCCATTGTTGTCAGCTATGGTGGAAGCTATCTGAAAATGTAACCCCCTTCTAAATAAGATTAGAGAGAGGATAGGAGTAAGGGAGGGAGAAGAAAACAGCAAATAATAAAGGCGTAAACTCATGTGACTTTGGTTAAGCACATTAACATACATTTGAACAAGTAGAAGGACCACTGATCCAGGTATGCAACAAATCCCTGATACGATAGTTAACAAAGTCATTGTTGAGAAAACAAAATACAGGACTAGGCAATACTATGACCACCCCCTTGATTATTCCTGAATGAGCACAGACAAAAGACTACATATCCCTTGAACTCCAGTAACCTCAACTCCCCCTAAAAAGAATGAACAGACCCAACATAACCTTATCTCTTAAATTGTTTAACTCTGTTATCTAAAAAGATAAACTGCGACCCCCCAAAAAAGAGAAAAGAAATATTGCTTTGAAGCCCATCCACTTTACCTATTGCCAGGTGTCATAGAGGCAAAAAGAACAGTAGTTACCTAAAAAGTATGGATTTTTGTGCCCAAATGTTTTGATGCTAATGCCTCCCACCCCCCACATTAGTCACAATGACAGAACATGTGTTGTGAAGTGTAACCACTGCAAGAGAGGAGGCAACAATTCATAAAAAGGGCACCTGAACCCAAGAGGTAAACTATGAAAATAAACTGGATGGGAGTCTCAAAAATCCCTTCACACAATAAATAATAACATGGCTCACTGTAAATATACACAGAAGGTGTCTTACCTTGTCAATTACTTGAATTAGACTTCTCGTTACAAGAGAAGACAGGTCAGATAGACACCCTTAACATTATTAGTTTAGCTACAGTACAGCAGATTTAGAGAAGGTTTAAGTAAACAAACAATCTGTGAAGGTACCCAAATTGGCTGAGAACACACTTGTAAAAATCAAGAAAAGCTGTAACCACGCTTATGTAACACAACAGTAAAGGTTTACAGATGCATGCCATTTTAAAACTGGCTGAACCACAAAACTTGTAAAAGCCTAGAAAGGCAATGAAGCAGGCTTAAACATATGTTATGTAACAGTCAAGCTTTGTGGAAGCAACTGCACTCCTTAACCCTTGCTGTGTCATGGGCTGATATAGCAGTCCAGAAATCCTATGTTCTCACTGTAATGGCAACTTAAGGGTTAAATCTCAAACAGTTGTGTAGGTTATGCTGCTGAGTACAAGTACCAATGACCTTTGACCTCATGCAGATGAAGCAGCTCGAGAAGCTACTTGAGTGAAAATTCAGAAGAAGTTATGCACACAACAGTATTAAGCAGCAACTGACTTTTTTAAGAGGATTAACAAATCAGCGCTTCTCTGAAAATTCAGAAGGATCAGTACATTTCAGTAGTCACAGACGTCTAGGCAGTTACAGGTACAATTTGATTCTGAGAGAAAGAAGTGTTGTGGCATAAGACCCAGCAAAGGAACACCTCCGATGCCTCCAGTAGTGCCCGGCTATCTAATATGTGGCCACGGACCCTGAAACTAAACAGCGGACTTGTTATAAAAATATAGATTAATTAGCCAATGTGTGAAATATCTCAGCAGCTGCAAGCAGCCAATACACAAAAGCATTAGGCTTTACAAATATCTTTTTGTTCACATGTATCTCAAAATACTGTGCTGTGCCTGTGCAGCAGGAGTGAGCATTTAGCATTTACATACTGAAAGGAGGTACAATTAGCATAAGCATTTAGCGTTTGCCGTACCAGACACGGGTGGACTGACTCAAATGTTCTGCATCTCCTCCTACTATCCACAAGGCTAACCAGCAAGTCGGTCTCCTGTTGCTGCTCATGGGGCCTCATTAAAACAAATTGTTAACTTTTGGGAGACTGAGATATTCTTTTGTGGCTCTACAGCAGCAGCAAGTACTGGATGGTTAGTGCTCTGATTGACTACAACACCGGAAAGACAGCACATCAGGTATTCAGAGTAAGCAACACAAATTTAACTAAGGTAGGGGGAGAAGCAACATGCAGATGCTATAAATGACCACAAACACAGACGTAGAGCATATCTCTCACAAAGCAAAGCCAGTACACAGGGTCTCTCTTTAAACCACCCCAAAAGTCAAAGTCCTTGAATATATGAGGAAATTCTTAACGGAGACCAGCTTTGGCAACCTCAAATCCATTATAGTCCTTAGGGCCATTGGGAGACCAAATTCCAAACAGTGTAGGGAACAGCCGACTGTATTTAGTACCAGCTTTTCTGAGCTCCCTTTTAGCAGGAAAGAAGGCATCTCTTTTTTTTAATTATATTCCTGGAAAGTGAGGTGGGCCTCCACAGGTTTTTCACATGTCAAATCCACCCTATGATTAACTTGGACCATTCAACTGCCTCAATTAACTTGGCACTGGGAGATTGGTCACAAGCCACCTTCTGGAGGATAAATTACAGTTAAACAAGGAATACTTCCAGAGATTAGTGCAAGCTGTTACAGTAGACCACATCCAAGTATATGTGGGGATGGACACTAAGGGAAAGTGGGTTTGGGACTCATTGAAGGTAAAATTAAGGAGGGTAATTATATGTTATGCCTCCCATCTCAAGAAGCAACTCAGGGGGAAAAATAAGATTCTTTAGAAAAGAAATGAACAGAAATGGAAACACAGCATAAACATACCCAGGAGCAGGGATAGCAGAACAACTGGAAGCTACCAGGAAGGCACTGCAGGCATTGCTAGACATCCAAACAGAAGATAAACTTTGATACCTAAACCAGAGGTATTATGAACAGGGAAATGGGGCAGGTCAGCTCCTAGCCTCAGGTCACATAAGGAGCAAGCAGAAATGTATGTCAAAAAGGTCCACCCACATAACAGAGGGGCTCAGGAGGGGTTGACACTCAAAGAAATTGCAAATCACTTCAAGGACTATTATACTGTACTGTATAACCTGCAAAGGGGGGGGGGCAGAGGGCTGTCAGTCAGATCATGGATAGAGTTGAACTCCTTAAGTTAACAGAGGAAGACCAACAACTATTGGACAACCCTATCACATGAGAAGAGGTCAATCAGTTGTTCAAGACCTGAAGGAACATAAAAGAGAGGATAGGGGAACACATGAAGAGTATTCAAAACCATAGTCTTCATTCAGCTCTTTCACACATGTTGTACAAGCAGCTCAGGGGTCAAAACATGATTGATCATTTGTGGTATAGAAAAGGTTGCTTTAAATATGAGGGGAAGTGATCAGGAAGCATTCCTTTGCAAAAAGGAGTCGTACTGGATTTTCAGAACACAAGCAGCTGTTTATTCTGGATTTATTGACTGGCTCACTAGAGATTGTAGCATTTCTGTAAAATGATGCTTACATTAGCTCTGTTTTTTCTGTTTTACAGAGGTTCAGGCAAACTGTAACATAAGAATCCTTGTCCAGACCATTTGTGATAAGTGAGTAACAACCTTGATCATGGATGATTTTTTTTTCTGTCGGCCCTACCCTGAAAACCTCCCCCTGCCATTATCTCCTTGTCTACTTTTCCATTTGCAAATTATACTGCAAAGCCACTAGAGGGCAACAACTCTTGGAGGTTGCATTCCTTTTCCCACTGTTCTCCCCTAAGCACTTCTTGTCCTGGGTCCTTCTTCCCTAAAGCAAATTACTACACCCTAACAAACCATAGTCAGTCACCCTATCACTGTGCCATAAAGACCACAACAATTCTGGGTATCAGAGTGCCCCCCCTTATACCAACACTGGGCCACTGCCCCCTTATCACCACTTGCTGGGCACCCACTGTCACGCAGACCACCCAGGCTCCTGTTGATCACTCTTACTATCCTACTTCTTGGACTCCTAAGCCCTCCCCTCAAGGGTCTTCTTCTCACACCTCCCACCCCTACGAACCACCACCGACTGCCACCCACACTGCCACTACCTCTCTTGCATCCCCCATCCCCTCCACATATCTCCCTGCACTCATGTGCCACCATCAACCTCCATGCTGGATCACATTCCTATTGTTTCCAACACATATCACCCTGGCCATCCCTTGTACTACCCGCACTATAACTAGGCGGCAGCTATCCATGACAATAAGGCAACGATCGTTTGTTCTCCTCAGAGTCTTTGCCATACTCCTACTAATTTCAGGAAATGTTCCTCCTAACCCGGGCCCCATCTCACCTAGCCCTAGCTTATTGCACCACAGATTTAGAATAACTGCATTGAACATTTGCAGCTTAATCAAAAAAGATTGCAGGTCTCCATTGCCGGATACTGCAACATCAACCAGATGTGCTAGCACTGACAGAAACCTGTCTCTCCAAAAAAACACCTGACTCTTTGGTTGCCCTCCCTGGCTCCACCCTTCACAAAGCCAACAGAATGGGCAAACGTGGTGGTGGGTGTGTTGTGTACATCTGTGACTCCATGATATGCCAAGCCCTTCCAATACCTCCATTAGACCATGGTGCCCAAGCCTTATCATTAAAACTTACTCCAGATCCCTCAAGAGCCCCTGTAATTCTTACTGTCACATATGTCCCCCAAGAAACCAAGCTCCTGCTATACAATCCCTTGCTAACTACATCTCTGGCTTCCCCACAAAACAGAACACATCATAGTTGGAGACTTTAATGTGAACTGGCTTGCCAGTTTGGCTTCCCATGCCAAGGACACCTTTGCTGCACTGGACCTGACCCAGCTGATCAGCAAGCCTACCAGGGTGAACCCCACTAATGGCTCTTGCACCCTGATTGACCTTTTTCTCACCAACCATCCCTCAGAATCTCTGACCTGGTGGTCCTTCCAGACTCCTAAGGGATCACTCACCCATCCTCTTTTCCTGGTCATGTCTTCAGCAGAAACCTAAACCAAACTATATTGCCCATCATCGTCTCTGACCCGTAGGCCTTAAAAACTAAGAAAATACTTAACTCAATGGGACTGGTCCCCATCTCCAGGGCCCTACTATAGATGAAGCCCTTGATTATTTCACCTGTTCTTTTAATAAAGCATGTGACATCTATGCCCCACTAGCAAAAGTGCAATCCAAGAAACGTAATGTCCCCTGGGTCATGCCTGCACTGCTCAACAGCTAAAGCACAGAGATGATCTCTAGCATAAAGCAGTCGATCCGGCATGCAGGTGGACAGGCAAGCCTATAAAGTGGCTCATAACAGATGCACTTGGGCCATTAAACAGGCCAAATTGTTACTACAAATGACCTTTTGCCTACTCCTGGGGAATGCTTGGTTGTTTTGGGACAATATCTAGGAACTTAATCGCAAATCCCAGCTCCCCCCTTCCCTACTAACTGTCAACAATGTCCCTACCACTGACCCGCTGACCATCGCCAACTGCCTCAACTCATCATTCTCTGACCTTACTGCAGTACTCCCAAATAACTTCTTTTACCCTACTCCTGCAACCCCACCCCCAAACACCCAGCATCCCCCCCTTCCATCTCAGGGTGATCTCTACGAATGAGGCAAGGCCTTTTCTCATGAAAGCACTCAGTGGCTCTTGCTATTGCAAAGATTCTTTTGATATGAGAATCCTACATCTAGTACTAGATACAGTCCTCTCCCCACTGACTGACCTCATTAATTGCTCCCTAAGTTTGGGTCAGTTCCCAGCAGCCTGGAAGATGGCCACAGTCACCCCAATACTGAAGAGTGGTGACAGCACCTCCCAAGTAACTACTGCATTATATCCATTCTCCCACCACTCTCAAAGCCCTCAAAAATTATAGCCACCCAAGTCACTGAGTACCTACTTGCTCATAACCTACCTTGCAGGGAGCAGCATGGCTTCAGATCTGGGCACAGTACAACTACGGCTCTCACTGAGTTTTTCAATTTTATTCACTCTGCCCTAGATCGAAAACTCCTAGCTGGAGCTGTCTTCATTGACCTGTCAAATGCCTTTGATACAGTCTCCCACCCCTTACTCTTAAGCACACTCCACCACATAGGTCTGTTCCAAGGACCCATCTCCTGGTTTACCAGTTACCTCACAGCTAGATCACAATGTGTCAAAATAAATAACACTCTCTCAACCACCCTGCCAGTCCACTCTGGGGTTCCTCAGGGCTCCATCTGTGGCCCTCTATTGTTCAGCATCTACCTAAACACCTTGCCCAATTCCTGCTCCAGCAACCTACTACTCTATGCAGATGACGCAGTTCTTTCTGCCACGCACCCAGATCCCACAGCATTGTACTCCTCCCTCCAACATGCATGTAACCAGATTGAAAACTGTTTCAAAGACCAAAGACTTGTAATCAATATAGAAAAGACAAAGATTGTGCTCTTTGCCCATCGACAGACTAAGGCCAAGAATGCACAGCTAACAATCCTCTCCCACTCTCTCCTTCCTCTAGAACAGGTCCATACATATAAATACTTGGGCCTTACATTTGATTCCAGCCTCTCCTTCCATTCACAGATTGATACGCTATCATCAGCCATAAATGTCCGTATAGGCCTATTGTATCGGCACAAGGATTGCCTACTTCCAGAAGCCCTTAATCTGGTTGTCACCTCCTCCGTCCTCTCCCTAGTTGATTATGAGCTCACTGTCTACATGGCTGCTGACCACACAGCCCTTAACAAAATCCACCTTGCCATAAACAAAGCATGCAGACTCCTCACTGGGCAGACAAGCATGCCCATACCTGTACCCTATATGCCCTGACAAATCTCTTTACCCTGGATGAAAGGCTAGTTTATCAAACATGCCTCCTCACAAAGAAAATACACCTGGAGCTTACCCCTTGGGGTTTCTGCCTCTCTCTATCCTCCCACGCCTCGGTGAACACCGCACTGCCAACCAACAGGTGTGGTCCATCCGAGGTTAGAACCTCCTTAGCCCAAAGGTCATTCCATACAGGGCCCCAGCCTGGTACAATGAACTCCCTCTGATGTCTCCTCCATCTCCAAATTAGGACCTTTCAAGTCAGCCCACAAAGAGCACATTCTTGCTTCACGGCACTGTCAATGTACCAGCTAGTGCTGGGTCATCTATCTATCATCTTACAGGACCACCCAGCCACTGAGCTCCTACTGATAGGGCTACCAAACGTTACCTCATTAGCAATGCCTCCCTTGCTGCACTCACAAGGCATCTGTCTAATTCTCTACTTGCTGTAAATATAGAAACATAGAATTTGATGGCAGACAAGGACCGCTTGGCCCACCCAGTCTGCCCATTTCCCTACTCTATGGATAAGCAGCAGATCCCAGTTAACAGCAGCCTACTTTTTCTACCACCACCCCTAGAATTGCCTTATGACTGTCCCATGCATGCTTGAATTCAACCACTGTTTTAGACTCCACAAAGTCAAACTTGTTACTCCTCCATCAGCAAACTTATTGTTCTCTTGAAAACTGTAAAATACAGCTCTCGAACATGTTCAATGCAATGTATAGCTGATCTTGATTCTGCAATATTGTATAACTAAAAGAACTGTAACCTTAGCTGCCATTCTATGTCTATATGTATTAAGTGTTTATGTTTGTTTTTCTGATGCTGAGCCTTTGTAAATGAGTCCCTGACTCAAAGGTTGTAATCCTTAAGTCTGTCAAATAAATAAAATAAATAAAAGTTTGTATTCATTCTTTAGCACATGGTTGTGTGCTGGATGTGTGATACTGGGACTTAATGAAACTCGTTACAAGAAGGACACATATTTTTGTTCCCTAGTGTTGAGTATCATACTCCATTATACATTCCTGTTTGAGTATTACTGCTGGTTATAAACAATCCTGGTGCATCAGTTTCACTGACTTTTTACAGCCTCTACATGCTATTACCCTATTTCTGAGTCCATCCTAATGCTGTTGGGTACTTTTTTTTTGTCTAATGTATACTTAATGTGTTGATGGATTTATACTTGCCACTTGCACCTTATGTCATGTGAAATACTTTTTAACACTCTTAATTTTCCGCACACTTGCACTTTGTACTTCCTTTTGCACTGCCTGTATCTTTAACTACGTATTTTAAACTTGGGCTCAAGGTATTGTTATGTCGTCTCTTGACAAAGTGCATGCACATGAAATGTTGAGATGGCAAGTCTGCATACCTCCCTTACTGGTGAATTTGTTTGTCTATATGCTAAGTAAAGGAAGTTTCTGTTACACCCTGAGAGTTTCGACAATTCTCTTCCACATTGGTACGTGGCACCAGTTTTGTCCTTTGAGTATTGAACCCATTTACTGGCTGCCCTGCTGCCAGTCTCATGTGGCCCTTTTTGTTTTGTTTATGTGTCACTTAGCTGGAATGTGCACCAGTGGATACTGGTATCGGTTCACCCCTTTCAGATGCAGGGGAACCCCTAGAATGCAGTGTACAGCATGACAACAAACCCGGAAGCAATCATATTTATGGAGACGGCAGGACCCAGTAGAAGTATAACAGATGGACTCTAAATCAAACCTGGGTTTCTTCTCCCAGAGGCAACAAACCTCCCAGCAGTAGCTACAGCAAGTGACAACTCTCAGCTTTTGAATAATAGAGAGGCCTTCCTACATTGTGAAAGAGCAGCTTCTAAACTAAGAAGGCTCATCTGGTAGCAAGTTACCTTAGAAAGTATAAATTTCCCTCATTGGAATGGGATTGTTCTGAGTTTTTTGGTCATTGGAAGGAGGAAATGCATTCCTCCTCCTTGCACTTAAAATTGCTGATCCTATGGGACTCTGTCAAGCAGCAGGAAATTCTAGCAAAAGAAGTTAAACAAAAAGTAGATATACTTAATCAGTTCTCTGATTCAGCTGAATCTGAACCTCTAAAATTAAAACTGAAAAACACATTGAAACAGCTAGATATCAGAGTAAAAGCTCAGAAAGAAAGGAACTTTGTTGAAGATGAGGGTAATTACAGAAATAATTTTATTTTTAATTGGTTGCAATACAAAAGAGTAAAAACAATCAACCTAAGTTGATTTTAAAACAATCACACAGTGCCTCCAATCCACAAGTTTATGGAGACAGTGAACCTGATTTTTTTAGAGAATACCTTGTGGTCAGAGGACAGCCTGGTTCCCTACCCATGCAGGAGCCCCTGAATCATATTCCCGCAGGAAGAAAGGCCAGAAGGGGCAACAGGGGCAGCAGGAATCGTGGGTCCTCAAAGAAACCAACAGGGCAACAAACAGCACCAGAAGCATGGAAACAATAAGGGGAATCCTTCTTCACCCTCTTCACTCAGTTTTAATTTCTAACTGATAACATACCGACATGTTAACATACTAAGAAGCCAGCAGATTAGGCCCTATGGTCTATTGAGTCTGCTCAGGGATGCGCCCACACAGGGCACCGTTATGACCCCCCACCCTCCCCAGAAGGTCCCCCACTCCCAACCCCCTTTGGGGTTCTGGGATGCACCCTCCCTCATACTTATCCCAGCCTCTCTTGAACCCCTCCACAGCTGTAACAGCCATCAGCTTCTGAGCAGTGCATTCCAGGGCTCCACCACCCTCTCAGTGAAGTAGCATCTCCTTGTCTCCCCCTTAGTCTGCCACCAACCAGCCTCATTGAGGGCCCCCTGGTGGCCCCCACCTCCCTCAACTGAAGCACCCCATCAAAGTTTACCCTATTTGTTCCTTTGAGATATTTGAAACCCTCCTACCTCCTTTCCTCCAGCGAGTACATGTTTGACCTCCTCGAGTCTCTCCCCAGAGGGCTTTTCCTGTAGACCAAGTATCATCCTGGTCACTCTCCTCTGGATCCTCTCCAGAAGAGTAACATGCCTTTTAAGTAAGAATGCTAAAACTTCCCCCAGTATTCAAAGTGTGGTCTAACCAGGCAATTATACAGTGAAAGGAGCACCTCTCATCTCCTTGAGATTATCCCCCTGGCTATGCACGCCAGCATTTTATTTGCTTGGGCTGAAGCCCTCCTACATTGCTCTGAGTTATTCATTTTGGCATCCACCACCACCCTGAGATCCTTCTCCCTCCTCAAAACCTGCATTGTCTCCCCTCCCAAGGTGTACACATGAGCAGGGTTTCTGGCCTCCAGGTGAAGAACCCTGTACTTCCGAGTATTAAACTTGAGTTTCCAGGCACGTGACCTCCTCCTCAGAGTCTCCAGGTCCTCCTGGAGGGCCAACCTCCTCCCCTCCACTTTCACCACTGCCCCCAGCTTCGAAGTATCGGCAAAGAGGCTCATCTCACTCCTGATACCACTTCTGATATCTGAGACATAAGTGTTAAACAGGAGTGGGCCCAGCACTGATCCCTGTGGGACCCTGCTAATGACTCTTCTGGAAGATGAGACCTCCCCTCCCAACCATCACCTTCTGAACATGCCCCGCTAGCCAGTTTCCTATCCACCTGACTATCTGCACCCCGACCCCATGTCCCCCAGCTTCTCCAGCAGCCCAGGATACTGACCTGCCCTGATCCAGCGCTCTCATCACCCATTCATAGAACTCTTCCAACCAGGTTGGCCTGACATGATCTGCCCTTAACAAAGTCATGCTGGTGATCATCTAGGTGGCCCCATGCCTTCAGAAACCCCTTCAGCCTCTCCTTCAAGATGACCTTGCTGTTCAACTGACTTCTCCAATTAATGCAGCACACATTGTACATGGAGTGGGACATACTCATTAGCATCCTTTGGCTCCTACACAGCAAGGTCAGTGCCAGCAGCCACATTAATACCCACATCCTCCTCCTTTTCCTCAACCACTCCTGAGATTTAGCCACCTCATTAACTGTGCCTTCAGCTGCTGCCTCCCCAGTCCCAACCACTAGGATCTCCATCACCCAAGGACTTCTGTTCCCCTGATCTTTGCTATGCACTGCTGGTCTTTGCCCAAGTGCAGGCAAATGTCCTTCAAGTATGGATGTTGCCTGTAACAATGTTTGCTAGGATTTGCCTTGTCTGCCCATCAACTTAAACTCCACTGCACACATTACTCTGACCTCCGCTGGTTATCCCCCTAATCCCGGCATTTATATTCCATAGGCTGCCTGACCGAGAATATAATTCATTCTTCTCTCCCCTCCTTTCTTGCAGCCATGTTCACCTCAGTTGACTGTTAATGACTCCTCTGGCCCTTGACTTCACTGGTCACTGTCCCTAATTGCTCCACCAAATGGGTGAACTTGCCATCTCCATTTACGCTCCCAAATTCTGGAACTCCCTCCATTTTCCCTTAGAAGCTCCAGTTCTCACCCTGCCTTCAAGCATGCACTCTTTAATTATCTCACCTCCCTAGACACATGTAAATATCTTTAGTTCATGTATTACACCTCTTTACTTGCTCTAGTTCACAGAACACATCTCTTTACTTGCTGTTGCACTACTATCCCCTTCCCTGTCCAATACCCTCATCCTATGCCACCAGCACTGCTGTTATGCACTTATGTTACTGATCTCTGCAAACTATTTTTATCTCTTTGTACTGTAATGCTTATGCTATGTATGGCATCACTTTCATGCAAGTAATTCAACTGTCATGTAAGGTTGTTGATCTCTTTATGTACTGCATTGTATCAGCTCCTCCCTGTACTACTGTTTCTAACTTGTTTGAACTGTAATCTCTGCACTTACCTGGTTACCAAAAACAAATAAATAAAATACTGTGGATGCCACAGTCCTAGTGGAAAAAACTTTGAATCCCTAACACTGCCACTGCCAACTACTGCTTTACTACTACCTAATGCCCCTGCACGTGCTGCTGTTAACTTTTCTAACTGCAGTAGGTGCAGCATCACCATTGCACTCCACTGAATTTTATGTTATCTTTGTTGCCTGCTCTGTACCTGTCACTTTAAAAGAGTGCCTACTGTTCCCTCTCATTCTAATATCACACAGATGTGCAAACTAATTAAACTCACAGCCATGTGGATGGTTCAAATTTAACAATTTGTCTGTCTGTTTATTTATTTCAAACAGTTTTACCAGGAAAGATATATTGAGCTGGTAACAGCTTGTTTCTAAATGTGTCCTGGGGAAGGGTCAGATCAGATATATTATAGTGGCTTATTCAGAAAAATACAACAAATAAAGTTAAAGAGAAAAATCAAGCCAAAGAGAAAATAATGTACACAAATGAAATATTTTTAAGCTGATTCAGAAATTTCAGATAGATTGCAGTTACAGCAAGCAGGGGAATAACACCTTCCCCAAAGTATTGCAGTGTTGCTTGAAAGGAAAGTAATGAAAAATAACTTTTTTTTAACTAGAACAAAAAATGAAATAAATATAAATAAAATTTTTTTATAGCCTAGTGTTTGCAAGTCCCACCTGATCTCTCAGCAGCTATGTGACAGAGCACTGTAATTTTGATAACTCAAGAAGTAATAGAATCATAGAATCATGTTGATAGAAAAGGACCCATTGGCCTGAGTCTGCCCCTGCCCTCCCCTTACACAATACCCCTGTCACTGATCCTCCCCCTACCCCTACTTCCAAACCCCATATATCTGTCCCATGAAGTCTTGAATCCTTCCACCATATCAGCCACCACCACATCTTCTGGCAGTTTGTTCCAGGCCTCCACCACCCTCTCCATGAAGAAATGTCCCCTCACATTCCCTTTGTATCTTCCACCCGCTAACCTTAGGCTATGCCCTCTTGTTTTAACCCCTCCTTCCTTGTAAGTATGCTCCATTCCTTTACCTTATTGATTCCTTTTATGTATTTAAAAGTTTCAGTCATGTCCTCTCTTCCTCCTGGTCTCCAGTGTGTACAGATCCAGCCCCTTACACCTCTGCTTGTACTGTTTTCCCTACATACCCTGCACCATTCTGGTCACTCTTTTCTGAACTTTCTCCATGCACTGTATGTCCTTGCACAGGTACAGTCTCCAGAACTGTACCCCATATTCTAAGTGTGGTCTCACCATGGCTTTGTAGAGAGGCATCAGTACCTCCCCCTTTCTGCTAGTGATGCTCCTCCCGATGCATGCCAGCATTCCATTTGCCTTTCCCACTGCCTTGATACATTGGTTCCCTACCTTGAAATTGCTGGATATTATGATCCCCAGATCCCTCTCCTGCTTGTTTCTTGATTTTCCACCCGAGTGTATACTGCTCGTGGATTTTTATAGCCCAAATGCATCACAGCACACTTTTTGGCATTGAACTTTAGCTACCAAGTCTCCAACCACCCCTCCAGTCTCTTCAAGTCCTGCCTCATGGCCTCCACCCTGCTGGGGTGTCCACCCTATTACAGATTTTCATATCAGCCACAGACAATTGCACCCTACCTTCCAGACCCTCTGCTAAGTCACTGATGTAAATATTGAAAATGAGGGGCCTGAGTACTGAACCTTGTGGCACCCCAATTATCACCCCCTGTGACTTCTACCCTACAGTCAACTTTCTACCCACCCACCCCTAAGCTATCCAGCTTAATTACCAGCCTTCTGTGAGGGATGGTGTTGAAGGCCTTGCTGAAGTCCAGATAGGCCACATCCACCACACCTCCCTGATCAACCACCTGCATCACCCAATCAAATAACTCAATCAGGTTGGTCTGGCATGACCTCTCATTTGTGAATCAGTGTTAGCGCTCATCTTGGAGATCGCTTCTCACCAGATCTTCCATCACCCTTTCCTTCATTAATGCCTCCATCACCTTCCCCACCACCACCACCAAGAAGTGATGTAAAAGAGCAATATAGAGGATGAAAAAATTACTTACCTTTAACACACTCAAGTTACTATAGTTGACAAAACCAAAATTAACTCAGAAAGTGTGACAGATCCCTGTCTCAACAGCAAAACATTGACACAGACCAAAAAGAACCCAACACATTTCTCTGGCAGTTCAATACAGAGTAGACTTTTCAGTCAAACTGCATATCCCTACCCCCCCACAGCAGCTACTGTCTGACTGAAGAATAGCTCAAAGAAAAGCCACAGTTTTATATTAAATAATGTTGTTTCAGTTTCAGTTTATTGATTGGCTAATAAGCATTTACAAACATTTGTCATATGCAGTAAGATATTAAAGACAGTGTAATAAACATTTCAGTCATAATAATATACATTTTAAATACATATAACAGGAATCAGTCCAACAACTTACAAAACTTCATTATTAATAAGTATAGAAAAGGAAAAAAAGACACAAAAAAACTCCAGAGAAAATATATAAATTAATACATGATTTTTCCATGATATTTTGCCAAATGATGATGCTAGTCATGAGTGTCTGCCTATTAGCTAATACAGTTCATATGAAACCCAATAGGAAACAGTTCACGTCCGGTTACCAATATCCCTGAGACCAATGGGTAGTCTCAAGAAAAAAGATGATGCATTAAAAATGCAAACAATCGAGAGTAAATCATGAGCTGCATCAAAAGAGATGTAATGAATGTAGAAACTTTACAACCTTTGTCAGTATGGAGAGATCCAAGGAGCAGAACAGGACTGTTATTATCTCTAGTAGAGAGAGAAAAATGTTTTCCAAAAGTGGTGCTAACCATTTTTTCATGTTCTTCTTTTCAAATCAAGGACAAAACAGTATTATACAATGGGCATAGAAATGAAGCACAGATCCTCTAATCTCATTGGCTACCTGGCACACCTCTCCCATTGTAAAAGCTACAATCACCCCACGGGAAGAGGTGCCAGCCACCAGTAAGCCGCATCAAGGGCCCCCTTGAAATCAATGCAACCATCACAAACACAAAAGCAGCAAAAACACCGACAGTCACAGGGCAAAACCTCTACAAAGCCACGATGTTGTCATCCGAGTAAACAATATGAAAAATCCCGCAAGTTTCAAAAATGTAATTCAGCGAAGAATTGAAAAAAAAACCTCTAATCACAGGAAATTTTTCTTCTTTTCTGGTTTTCAGGAAAAAAAATTGTTGCTCTTTCCCCGGGTTCTCGCTTTCCATTTCACTTTCAGAACCCTGTTCTTAGTTTGTCAGCGACACTGTAAAAAATATCCCACAACAAAATTACCTCTGTTCATTTTTGCTCCATTTAAATATGCACAAATACAGCTTACATTGCTGGACTCCAGACCCGCAGTTTCTTCGAACCTCTGTCTTCCCCAAACTGTAACCATTAAGGATATCTCCTCTCCCATTTGCTGACATCACTGCACATGCACATACTTGCCAACAAAGCACTATTTTTCCAAGTGTAACAACAAATCTAATAAAAACTAATAAAACATCTAAACCAACTTAGTTTTTTCTTATTTTTTCACACACAAAATATAAGATGTCCATTGTATAATCGCAGTATGCCACTCGAGAATGTTGGTGATGCCAGGATTTACCCATGCCCTGGGGTGTTTGCCCACTTGGCTGTGCCTCGTGGCCAGACAACACCCCAGGGCGTGGGTAAATCCCAGCACCAACACCCTCTCATGTATATTGCTTATTTACATGTCCTAAGTTGTTCACTTCTCCCATTGCACACCAACAGATAGGCAATGAGATTTTTTGTTTATACACAGGTGTAATATTACTACTGAAAAGTTTAATTCGTGAAAGTACCATGGTCCTTAGGGTTTTAAGTATTAACAAGTGTAATTCCTTATCAAAATTATGTTTGATCATTTTACAACCTTCACATAATTTTGAAGATGCAATTTGACCACATCCTCTTGTGAGGCAATATTTCTGAGACAAAGTTTAATTTTGCTTATCACCTCATTGCTGAATATATAAAAATATCTTTGAAGGTGTTGCTAGGCCCAATTGGTAGAGTACTGATTTAACAAAGACATGGGCCCCTTCAGATTGGAAGAAGATCTGGACTTACTTTTGCCATTCTACAAGGGACCTGGTAGCCCATTCTATTCAATACAAAATACTCCATAGAGCATATAGGATGCCTTTATGGCTTTTTAGAGCTGGTCTTACTGTGGACAAAGACTGCTAGAGATGCAACTCCCTGCAGGCATCCCTTACACACATTCTCTGGTCCTGCCCCAATCTAGATTCCTACTGGTCCAAAGTCTGGGCAACCTGTTCACTAGTAACTTCCTCGCTTGGGGCTAAAGACCCCCAGCTGACTCTTTAGGCTTGCCTCCTCGTATTTATCCCTCTCCCATACCCAGATTTGCTGGGCCAACTGTGCATGTATTGTGGCTTAAATGAGTTATTCTCAGACACTGGCGTTCCCTGAGCCACCCTCCTATGATGAGTAGTTTCATCTGCTGTCACTAACAGCTAGATATGAAAGAACCTCCCATCAATTGTCGGGTAAGCTACACCTATTCGAGCAAATCTGGTAACCCTTCCTTTACAAATTTCCCAGGCCTGATTTTGTGAGGTGACCTAATGGCTGACTCAACTATTATTTTCCCTTCAAACTAGTTTACCCCCCCAACTGCAAGAGTGGTTTACCACCCACCCCATGAGACTGGTGTTTAGCCAAACACTTTTCACCTTTGCCCATACTCCTTACATGCATATCTCTCCCCCTCCCCCTTTCACCAGATTAGATGTGTGTAAGCTTTTTTGCTATATTGGTCCCATATTATTGATTCATTATTCATTACTTATCTTTATATTATATCATTGACACTTCATCATATGTTGGCTCACCATTGCATTATCTATATTTTAGATTGTTGAGGTACTGCTGTACATTGGTTATGAGTTCAGCGTACCCTCCTTGTTTCTAGTTCATTGATGGATTATTGTTTAATTGTGTATGACTATTTACCAATTTAATTTGTTGTTGGCATTTGTCTACCTTTTTCTATGTATGTCACTCTGTGTCAGTGTTATCCTTAAAACTCAATAAAAACCTTTATGTAAAAAAAAAAGACATGGGAAGAAGAACTCTGTTTGTGAATAAGTAATTTGCTACTCTAGACAAAGTTGGGCAGATGATATCACGGGTGCAGGGCTGCAATACAGTACTTGGTTGCTGCTCAGCTTGTACAAGGAAGTTATGAGCCAAGCTATGGAGTGGTATTAAGGAAACTTATAGAAATCTAGTAAAAATATAGTTGGTCTTTCATTAATTAATGCTTTAAGCAAAACTTGTTCCGTTCAGTTCTCAGTACAGCCTGTTTTACATAGCTGGCACTTTCAGAAGGTAAAGATAAAACTTTAATAACAGTATTTCTAATGATGAGGAATCAACATTCCCTCAAATAGCAGCAGCATAAAGTGTAGCATGAAGTAGAGTCAGTACTCTATGTAATACATTATCACCATATTTTGAGTTGAATAACTTGAAAGCACCAATAACCTTGTTCAGTTTAAAGTGTAAAAGGGCTATACGTGCTGACCAATGAGTACTTACAGCAGACCTGACTCCAGGTGATCATAATATCCAGCTGTTGCTATAGGTCTTCTATCAATGCATAGTTTGGGTAGTTTCTGTTTAGTGCGTCTAAAAATTACCATATTTGTTTTGTCCCTATTAATTTTGAGCAAATTCTGTTGACAGAGCTCTGAAACTTTATTAACCAAGCTCTGGATTCACAACTGTGAAGTTAAGATTAGTATAGCATCATCTGCATAGTCCAGATGTACTGTATCAATGTTTGATATTTGGGGATGATGACAATTGGGATCATTAAGTTCTGTAAGTGTTACATTTATAAATAGATTGAAGAGAAAAGGGGCAGGTATGCAACCCTGTTTTATCCCTAAATTTGTAGATTGTTTGTTTGTTAAGTGCCCAAATAGATCATTCTGAGTCTGTGACCATGTTGGCCTACAAATGAATTAAAATATGTAGTAGTGGTAATCCATTTTCAAGAATTTTAGATGTGACCATAACAGCTTTCTGCTAAATCTATTGAAAGCTGATTTAAAGTCTACAAAACAATAGCCTAGATGGCCTTCCTGATACTGTATTTGCATTTACTCCATAAAGCCCTGCTCATAACTTCCTTCTATGAGCGAAGCCATCACCAAGCACTGCAGTTCTACCCCTTAAACAGCATAAGGGTGACACGAGGTAGGGAATGGGGCTGCAGGCACTCTATGGAGCTGGTAATGGAATGGGCTGCCTAAATGTACCTAGATTATCTTTGCTGACTGGTATGCATATGTGGGCTATAATAGATACTACTGAATGTATTAGCCCCATGCAGGTATACCTGCCAGCAATAATAATCTAAGTAAGTTTAGGTAGCCTTTCCTCCAAATTCTGTTACTGATGCTATAGAATGCCTGCAACTCCATTCCCTACCTCTTATCATCATTGTGCTGTTTTTAGGGCAGGGTTGCAGTACTGGCTGCTGCTCAGCTTTGTACAAAGGAAGTTATCAGCCAAGCTTTACGGAGTAAATTAATTGTTTTCTAACTAACCAAAAAATTTCATGTATGACTAAAGTAGTTACTAGGCAGGCAACTCCATATTATGAGTTGCCTGCCTGAGCTAACAATCATGCCAGCTGCTTTTAAGATTATATGATAAAGTAAAAACAATGTTGGATGATAGGTCTACCATCACAGAAACAGTTCTGGGTTTCTATTAGCATATCTCTCTATCAACCCAGGACTTTAAATGTTCCAACACAATCAGCTCAAATAATTTCTGCACTGTGTCTATCAAGCCAACTGGTCTGTACGTACATGGATCTGTTGGTAATCCTTTTGTAAATAGAGAAACAATATTTGATTGTGGGATTACGTGTGACTAAACAATGAAGTTAAAACACATTATAAAAATCAGTAGACAAGAGTCAGAGGCTATTTTGAATATATTGTATCTACAGAGATTCTGTCAGAGCCCATTGCTTTATTTAAAATTTTGTTTATTGCATTACATATATCAATTCTAGAAATACACAAGGAAAATGTGTGAGTAGGGTTATTGATAGTTCATGCTGATACATTTTTGACTCCAGTTTTCTCTGCCTCAGTGTTTGAATAAAACAAATTCCCCAATTGAGTTTCTCATTCAGTGAGTGGTATTTAGGATTACAGCACTGGTTAGAAACTACTATAGCAATTTGCAACCAGTGTCCAGAAGGTTTTGGTATGTTTATTAATTATGGTATTTTGAAGCTCTCCTCCAACTTTGTTGGTACTCAGTTTCTCCTGTGTAAGAAATTTCTGATACTGTTTCATTTTCTGGTTCAGAAGTTTAAGATTTTGTTTTATTTTATTAGCACAAACTATCATAAGAAACTGGTCGTGTTTATGTTTTTTTTTCCTGGTGACGTCTGTGACTGAATAAAGTTTCACAGTCATCCCTTCTAGTATAAGAAATATCTGTAAGTTAGAAGACATTGCCTTATTCTGGTTGTCATTATCTTCTAATATTATTTCAGAAGAATGTGCTTCTTTTTTCTTATTTTTATTTATTTCTATACAGTCTAGGAATTACAGCCCTTTGAGTCAGGGACTCATTTACAAAGGCTTTGTGTCATTACATTAGTGAGGACATAAACAGAGTGAGAATACTATACAGAGACAACAATGGGCTAAACATAAAAAAATTGCTCCTGTAATGGTTAACAAATGGGAGTGACAAGGCATTCATAAGGTCATCTGCCAAATCAAATGGCCAGACTGTTCTTTTGAAATTAACCATACTTAACATTATGGAGAGGTACATTTGTGGGAGAAGAAGAAGCCACATTTACTTTCCAACCAAGATTAAGTTCCGCGAATCCTTGCAGTTGTGTAGTGTGATGTTCTTCTGAGTTTGACCAACTGCTCAAAGCAACATTGACATCACCCTAATGTCAACTCCCTGTCTAAAAGCATTGGCATGCAAGTAGATTTCCAAGCCTTGAAAAGGTGCAGTAGTCAGGGTAATGCAAACACTTCTTTGAGCAATTGATCAAACCACATGGAACACCACGTCATGCAATTATAAAGATACAAAAGATTTTTTTTACCCTAACATTACATTTATTCTCTTTGTGTTTTTTTTGCTTCAACCTGAACTGATGCCTAAAAGTACTTTTTTAAAATGAATGTAGAATCAAGAATAGTTTGGTGCAGGAAGCAAGATGGGTAATAACTGCATATATACTTTTCCCGAAGCTGAAATATGGCAACATGCTGTTCCACCATGCTTCTGACTATAATCAAAATAAGCTACAGACTGCTTTAAAAAAAATTTTAATTAGTATTATCATTACCCAGACCCCATCAGCACCTCTCTTTATACCTTCAAATTGGGGTATTGTCATCATCTTCCAGATGACTGTAAAAGTAGGATCGACATTTTTTTTAATTTCTCAGATACTGCATAAAACATCCCATTCTTTGCACAGTGAACTTTCAACACAGCAATCAGCATATGCATTAAGATCATCATCTAACCATAGCTGAACTATTCCTAAAGCAGCATTGCAATGAAATTGGGAAAAAAAAATTGCCATTCCTTTCCTTCATTATAAAAGATACCAGGTATCTTCCAGTTTTATTTGGTGGTAAAGTTTCTATTTAAAACAAAGTGTGAGTATATTATATAGAGGATAATGGCTGGTCTTCAGTTAATAACCATGCTGTAATCACTTTGAGAGGTTGTCAATACAGTATTGTAAACTTTGAGAGTGAAGCTCGAGAAGTTTACTGTTGACATGGCAACATCGAGAAGTGATTGCAGTGAGGTTATTACCCAAAGATCAACTGTTAGCTTTTAAAGTGTATGGGTGCTAGTCACTTTACTTGGGCACCAGGTAAAATACATTTGTGCTTACTTTCTTTTTTTCTCCTCATTGTACCACTCTCTCTTTTGGGCCAGTTCTCACTGCTGCAGCCATTTGTGGTTCAGAAACATGCATGAGCAGACACATTCATGTTGTTATGGTATCGATGTGACATACTCAAGAGGGTATAGCAGCTTCTTGATGTCACAATGATACCATAACAAGCATAGGAATTATTTTCAAAGGAGCAAAGCAGACAAGTCTGCTTCTAAGAGGTCAGCACTCAGGCAGCTTGTAATAATATGAAAGACACAGTCTAACTAGACCAATAAATACCTTTATTACAAGAAAACAAAAGCATCAATTAAACACCAAAAAAGAGATAAAATCTCACCCACATACATCATGGCTAGTCTCGGTGCACTCCTGCTTGAACAAATTCTGCAGTGCTGTTCGAGTGCTGTTAAAGTGCTGAATGCAGTGCAAAGCTACTGCTGAAATTGAGAATGCCTTCTAAATTTCTCAGTGCAAATATTGCAACACTAAGGTGCTAAACCAACTAGTAGTCATGCACATATATGCCATGCACAATTATGCCGAAAGCAATAGTGAGGTAAAAAGAATTAGGGCACAGATCCACAGTTCCAATAATCAAGGTAGCAACATGCAAGACACCAAAATGCTGAGACGGCCTGAAAGTAAACAGGAGGAAGTGAGCTTACATATCGACCAGTGTTAGGTCATCCTGAGAGTGTGCTCCCTCACACCAACTATTAAAACTTATGCAGAAACAATTAAAGTAACAATGCTCATTTATCAGCAAGTGTGTGAATAAACAGAGATGTAAACCAGCACCACAGACAAAGGCAAAATGTTTAAAAACAACACATGTGCACTGACACACTTTAAAATTTCAAAAATACCACAAGAGCAAATTATAAATGAGGCAGAGCATGGCAAGTCTAACCTCATTGTAGGCAGAGCACGATCAAGTCTAACCCACAGCAAACAGAACTCAGTATATGCAGGTAGAGCCAGCAAGTCATACCTGCAGCTATAGGTAGAGCACAAAAGTTATACCTACAGTAGCAGCCACAGACACTGCTAGATATTTCCCAAAATTTCTGTGATATTTCCAGAAATATCTCCTGCTTTATGCATTTCCACAGTTGAGGCAGCAGAGAGAAACTCTTCAGAAATTTTGCTAAATATCTGGAAATAGCTGCCAATGTCTCTGGCTACTACTGTATGCTTAATTACTATGCATTAGGTAATTGGGTGGTAGCTGGGTGGGGGGAGGATCACAGAAGAAGGTATAAAAATTCTTCATTGTTTCTTCAAATAACTACACAGGGTAATATCCTCATTTAATCCTAGAGGTACCAGGCTGTTCATTGTAGAAATCCAAAATGCTTCTCTCTGCAATAGCTTGGTACCCAGAGCTCCCCCTCTCAAACCCATCTCCACCTTCTCCAAACCTGTAAATCTCAGTTTTGCTGGGGATCCATGTTTAGCCTCTACATAGTGTCTGGCCATTGTATATTCAAAGTTCAAATTCCTAAAAGTACCCTTGTGTTCTCCAATCCTTAATTTAAGGAATCTTTTAGTCTGGTCAATGTATGACATGCCATAAGGGCATGTCAACATATAAATGACACCTTGTAAACTACAGTTAATAAAATATTTTATTTCATACTATTTCCTCAATCTGGGGCGACTAAAAACCTTTGTATTCTGTGTGTTTTAGCAATGGACACAGTGTCCACACCTATAATTTCCCTTAGGAGGAGCTGGAATCCAGGTGCTCTAAAGATTTCTCTGGGGAGCTACATGTGAGTGTACAAGGATATCTTTTAAATTGTGTCCTCTCCTAAATGTGATTCTGATTTTTGTTTTTTTTTTTGTTGTGGAAAAGAGTCTAATTTAGGGCCCAATTGTAAAATGTCCTAATGCTTTCTTATTGTGTTCCCTATTTTAGAGCCACTGAATTGTACTCTATCACAAAAGTTACAGCTTCATCTTCTCCCTTTTCCTTAACTGTAAACAGGTTTTGTCTGTCATGTGTTTTATTTCATTCAGAGTATTTAACAACAGTTACTATTCATACCCTGTATTCAGAAATCTCTGTGTTAGATCTTTACTAGCCTCTTTGAAGCCCACCTCCATTGAGCATATTCTTTTTGCCCTAATATACTGTCCCTTAGGTATATTCTTCACAATACTTTGAGGGTGACAGCTAGTTCTATGTAGTATTGTATTCCTGGATAGTGGTTTTCTGTACAGACTAGATTCCAATCGGTTTCCTCTTTTACTGTAGTAATCAAAATATCCAGAAAAGGGAGACTGTCCTGACTCGCTTCATATGTAAAGTGTAAATGTTTGCTTGTGTTGTTAATGTATTCCATAAAGCTAGACAGTTCCTCTTTTTCCCCTGTCCAAATAATCAAACAGTCATCTTTGTATCGTTTCCACCGCATTAATTTGTCATGAAAAGGATTCTGGTTATTATCATATACAAAGCATTCTTCCCATGCTCCCATATAAGAATTTGCTAGATTTGGGGCAAAAGTAGTTCCCATTGGGGTTCCTTTTTTCTGAATGTAGTAAGACCTGTCGAACCTGAAATAGTTTGCTTCTTAAATCTTGCCAACTCTATAAAATATTCCATTGGTGGTAGAGATTTCTCTCTAGTTTGTAGGCTGTCTGTAATAGATCTAAGACCTCCTTCATGTGGAATATTTGAATACAAGCTTTCTACATCTATACTTACAAAACCAGTCAGTTTCTTCAACAACAACTTCCTCCAAAATCATTAATGTCTTGTTAGTGTCTTTAATGTATGACTTTAAATGAGGTGCTGTTTTTTATGAAGAAGTCCACAAACTGTGAATTTTTTCTGTAACTGATCCAATTATGAAACAATTGGTCTCCCTGGGACAGGACGTACTGTCTTATAGATTTTGGCAAAGATAGAGGACTGGTTTCTGGGGTGTGTTACTCTCAAAAATCTGCTCCTTTTTAGTTACTCACCCCATATTTTCTCACTTCAAAATAAGCTGATCCGCTGTGCTTTTCATTTCATCTGTGTGGTTACCAGGAATTTAGTATAGAAGGTGTAATTGTTAAGTTGTTTGTGGGCTTTGTTGTTATAATCTTGTAAGCCCCACACTACTACTGCACCCCCTTGTCTGCTTGTTTAATCACAATATTCTGTATTCCTTCCAGTTCTTTTAGTGCATTTCATTCTTATTTAGTAATAGTGTGTCTTGTCTGTTTATATTTCTCTTTTTTTCAATAAAGAATTAACATCTCTCGAGACTAGGGTGCAAAATATATTTATAGTGTGATTAGTCTAAGCAGGGCAGAAAGTAGAGGGAGCTTTAAAACTGGTCTTTTCTGTTTCACTAATTGTGGTAACCACGGTGTTATCCTGCTTCTGGCAGAAAAAAGTCCTTCAAATATAGTTTTGTGAAAAAACAAAAAGGTCTAACTCCACATTAAAATCATTTACTTGACTCGTAGGTATAAAACTTAACCCTTTACACAGAACATTCATTTGTTTCTCTGTAAGGTTTACCTCTGAAAGGTTGATGACCTCCAATTCATTTGTCTGGGGGAGCACCTCATCCCCCCAGTTCTGTTGCCCTTTTGAGTTCCTCCTGCCTCCTTAACAACACCCACCCATACATTATAAATGTTTTAATGTATTTTACTCTCAAGAAAAAAAAGATTGCCACCACATTTGGCTTAGATGTAGCATAGCAGCAAACAGAAAGTATCAACTCAAGTTAAAAGCAGGAGCACCAAAAAGAAAAAAAATGTGAGCGCAAAAACCCGGCCAAACACCATGTACCCTACCAACAAAAGATAGCCTACAACAGCCTGACCAATGTTAAAATATTTATTACAAATCAAGCAAGGCTTCAAGAGGTACTTACATACATACAGTGATTAAAAGGCAAAACAAGCTAGACATTTTCGCTTGACTGGTGCTTGATCACAGCTGATCATAGCGCATATAACAAAATAGACCTGGCAAAGGTTAGAAGCCAGAAAATAATTAAAAATAAATAATTAAAACTCATGGTGTGTAACACAGAAGGTGTTTTGAATAGTATATGTTCTAGTTGCGCTAATATTTCTATTAATTGTAACTGAAACGTAGCTTTTTGGAAAGAAAATTGTTGCACTGCTTCCTTAAACATAATGCAGGTAAAAATGTTTTTCCATATTATGAACCATTTTAAGAATCAGGTTACACTTTAAGTGTCTGTTTCAATGTAACTAATCATTAATTACATGCTTCAGGGTAATTATACTGTAGTTACATGTTTGTTGCATGCAGCTACATTGCAATTGCAATGCAGTTACAATGTAGTTACACTGGAACTACAGTCAACATTCTAGAAGAGTTTGGCTGTCAACATAACAGTTCAGAATTTAAATATAAATAAAGGGCAGAACTTTGCAAAGGCATATTTTCTGTGTAGATACTGAATTAATTGGTTTTGTTGTATGTCAGTCTCATTGATATATTTCATGCACATATAGATCAGTTCTCTAAACTGCATTAGCTACTGTTGTATTATAAGTTAATGGGTTTTCATAGCTGTCTCTTGGCAAATCAAGAGTGTCATCTTGTGATATCTTGGATATTCAAGAACTGAAAAATAAAGATTAGCTGTTCTTGAAACTTAAGATGTCATAAAATGATACTTTGATTAGTCAAGAGACATCCCTAAAACACATCTACTTATTATTAAGGATTTTTTGTTCTCTTTATTCTCCCCCTGCCCAGCTGGCCAAATTCACATGGACCCCCCACACCTTGTCACCCAGCTTCTCTCAGACTTACCTTGCCTTTTCCCCACAGTCTACCCCCATGGTGTAGTGGTGGACAGCTGGCTTAACTTTGCATACAGGATCCAGATGGGCAGCTCCTAGCTCACCAGTGTGGAGCCTGTGAGGGGCCCATTATCATTCAGCCAGCTGCAGTGTTTCCCATTGTAACGCTTCCTTTGTCCCTCAGGATGCTAAATGGTGAGGGTGCACAAGCACCTGCATGAATGCTAGTGCGTGCTGTGCAGCTCCCACCCACTACTGATCTCCAACTGAACTGCCACCTGTAATCATCCTGGTGGCAGTCTAGCAGTGCAGCTGTCATCCCTCCCTGTCTGCAGGATAGACCATCCTCTGGGACACTTGATCCTTCTACCCCAGTAGGGCACTGACAGCATGTCTTTTTTAAATAACTTCTTTCTGCTCAAATGGTTTTTATACTGTCTGCTAAACTGTCTGACTTACACAGATGATCAGCAGTCGCAAACTTTCTTAACTTGTTTGAAGCATTTCCTCAAACACACCTGAAGCATTGAATCTTGTTGTTGTAAACCATGCAGCTCATTATCTATAAGAATGACATTTATTTGTTCAATTACATTTATTACTACTTATTTTCTTTCTGTGTTGAACACTGTGGCCATTCTTTTAAACACATTGGTTATTGTTGATCATAACAGCCCCCTCCCCTTTGCAGGACCATGCAGGACCAGCCTTGACACTGTAGATGGAGTAGATCTTAAATGCATCTAAATTTCTTCTAGGAAAATATTTAACTTGACAAGTATTTTCCTTATTTGTATCTGTGTATCTGTAGGTCATGTATTTGTATCTCCTAATGTAATCTACTGAGAACCACCTCTAGACAATGCTACCTTCATACATTATAAAATTAAGTTTAGTATGACAAATACAAAAGTAATATAGTGCATGGGAGAGGGCTACTATGTATGGAATTCAAGGAATTCCTAACCTTGTTGTACCATTGATGAGATGTCAAAGTGTTGTACCACCTTGAGTACGTCACATCGATGGTATAACAAGTTAGAATTCCCTTATGCTCCTGTTACCCAGGCAACATAGCCAATCATTTTAATTCTTTTTCTTTTAAACCTTCAGTCTCTTTATACTGATTGTTCTTTTTTTTCCCCTTGATCATTTTCATCTGACTGCCTCATTCTCTCCCAGATGATGCACAGAGACAACTTGACTTCCCAGCTTTACAGACCCACTGGTCTCCACAGTGCAGCTTGGGCCTACGAACACAGACTGGCCAGCATCAAGCCAAGGTAAGAAGGGGGCAGGGGACGATATGTGGGGACAAGAAAAAAGTCAGGGATCCTCATGCTGAATGAACAGGTGACGGAAGTATTGTGTGGACTGAATTCAGAGGCAAGAAATAATGCAGTGCTCATTTTACCAATGGCCTAACTTATAGGTCCTGGTTCAGCGCTGTGGAGAGTGTCAGGGAGTGCATGTTAGCTACTGTTATACACAATTTCAGGATCCTTCTCTCAGTAGTGGGGCTTGTGCTCGAGAAATGCTCCATTGTTGATTACTGTTGTCCATACACTATATAAAACAATTGATGAACAACAATAAACAACAACATTGAGTGCACTTCTCAGAGATTTACTTGGTTGTCATTACAACTCTCAAAGTGAACACAGCTTTGTTGTTCACTGTTGCCCATCCATTATCCTCTATATATTCTTGAACATAGGTGTTCTGCTGGCGTATTATTGTATGAACAGATTTTCTATGTTGAAAAATAAGACACTTGCAAAATTAAGAAGGGCACTTACATACTGAAAAGTTTCATTAATATTTATGCTTTTTAATATGTCCTACCCTATTATCAATAACGTGCATGACATTGAAGCAAAGAAAGGACAGGAGAATAAGTACATGTTTCGTTTATGTAAGTTCATTTATGTATTTCACAGTGATTATTCAAAAAGATTTTAGAAAACTTGCTAGTGAAAAGCAATTTATTAGTGTGGTTACAGATGGGTTAATGACAGCTCATATCATGATCAAGTAGCTGAGGTTTGACTGCATTGATGCTTTGGTGACTGTGCTAAGATTAACGAGTAAAATTTAAAAAAATCAAACATTCTGTCATATAATATTTGTACATTTACAAGCTGCAGCCAATGAAGCCCATTTGGCTGCATAAGAGATTTTCACATGCTGCAGCCTCTTACATTCACTTTACTTGAGTAAAAATTATACAATGTTTAATATAATGTACAGTATATTGTATCCATGTCTGAAGCTAAAAGATATCTTAACAAATTGCTAAGCAAAGCCAGTTTCAGCAGCGATACCCTTGACCTCAAACTCCTCTCTCTCTCTCCCTTGACGTTGTCCTGCAACCTCTCACTAAACTTCTGAATCTCTCACTCTCTCATAATGGCATAGTCCTGGTATGAGGCAGTGGTGCTGGTTTTTACTCTTTTTTACGTTCATTACTGACCTAGCGCAGCCGTTCCTAGGTGCGGTCACACCAAACACTTTAGTTCATTTCTTTACACTCTCTCATAAACAATTCCCCCAGCTCTGGAAATCAGCAGTGGTCGCGCCCATTCATAAAAATGGTAATAGGTCTCTTCTTTTTAACTACCACCCTATCTCTATCCTGCCACCACTCTCCAAGGCATTGGAACAAATTGTAGCTGACCAGTTGTCTGAACACCTCAACAAATATAACTTACTCTGCCTGCAACAACACGGCTTTAGAAAAAAACATAGTACTACCATTGCCCTGCTTGACTTCACCAGCCATATTCATAAGGTGATTGACACTGGCCACCTACTGGGTGTGATGTTCATTGATTTGACAAAGGCATTTGAAACTGTGAACCACCAGCTCCTGCTTCACTCACTCTCTTCCCTTGGACTATCTAATGATGTAACTAAATGGTTTGAAAGCTACATCTCGGCAAGGAGCCAAAAAGTCAAAATCATTGCCTGTCTCTCAAGTGCTCTTCCTGTCTGCTCTGGTGTACCTCAGGGTTTCATCCTTGGCCCTCTACATTTCAGCCTTTTATCAATACTCTTTCTGAAGCTTGCAATAACAACTTAATACTCTATGAATACTCTATGCGATGAAGCAGTCCTCTATTCCTTCCATACTGACCCCTCCTTGCTCTCCAAGGTGCTATAGACAAACTTCAGCCTAGTTGAAACCTGGCTTCTTCAACATAAGCTGTTGATGAATTACAAAAAAACAAAGTCCATGCTGTTCCATAGCTCTCACAGCAAATACAGATTCATAAACTTCACCATACATAATGAACTTGAACAGCCACTTGAGCAAGTGCAGGAGTTTAAGTAATTTGGTATTACCCTTGATTGCACAATGTCTTTCAGCTCACATGTTTAACACATCTCAAAATCAGTCAACTCAAGAATTGGGGTCCACTACCACCACCGTCACTGTCTTACCAAAGAAGCTATGCGCATGGCCATAACTGTCTCAGTCCTACCTGTCACTGATTACGGGCTTGTCTTCTATAGGGCTGCCATTGATACCACCCTAAAATGGGTCAAGACAGCTCTTAACAAATGCTGTAGACTTCTCACTGGTGCAGGGAAGCATATGCATACCTGTGATCTCTACAAGCAATCCAACTGGCTCAATCGAAATAGTAGACTTTTCTACCAGACCTGCCTACTGGCTAAGAAAATTTGTCTTAACCTCACACCCCCTGCAACTCATGCCTTAATGTTGCCCACAGTCACCGCACATTTTATGCACAGTTCCCTCAAACCAACATTTATCGTTCCATTCTGTCGTACCAACCTGGCTCAATGTGCTTTCTACACCAGGGCTCCCCTGCTGCTGAACAACTTCCTCCCTGAAACTGCAGCTAAAAAACAAGCTTGGCCCATTCAAACATAAACTCTGCCAGCACCTCACTGACCTCAGTAAAGGTGGGGACAGCTCAGGCCTAGGCTTGCGGATGCCTTTTCTCTCTTTCCTTTTTCTTTCCTTCCCCAGCAAGAATGTTCTCCAATGTAGAGGAGGGTGCCAGTAACCAGATGAAGATGAGCCCTCAAACCCTGATGCTCTGTGATGTCCCGGTGGTGAGTGAGAGGAGACACAGATTGCAGGGAGTAAAAGGAGTCTTCAGAGAACTTTGCCTTAGTTTATACCAGGGGGATGGAGGGACTATGTCTTGTGAGGGGAGCGGGGGCAAACCGGAGCAAGGGGTGAGACTGGTAGAGACCAATGGCCCTGATGGGTCTGGGGAAAGGAAGTGGTCACCACAGACAGGTGGCGGCCCAGCAGTGCATGGTGAAAAGAGGGAGGACGAGGCTGAAATCCCAGTAGAGAGAGTAAGGAAAGCCCTCAGGTCCCTTCAGACAGAGAAAGCACCTGGGCCAGATGAGATACATCCCAGGGTGCTGAGGGAACTGGCAGATGTCCTGGCAGTCCCTGTAGCAGAGCCTTTAAACATCTCTCTGAGGACTGGGTGGGTGCTCCAAGACTGGAGGGTGGTCCATGTTGTGCTGATCCACGAGAAGGGAACAAGAGAGGAGGTGGGAAATTACAGGCCCGTTAGCCTGACAGCAGTGGTTGGCAAGGTGATGGAGGGTATTATCAAGGAAAGGCTAGGGGGGGTTACTGGAGCAAACTGGGTGCTTGGACAATAGGCAGCATGGCTTTGTCATAGGAAGATCATGCCAGACAAATCTTGTTGAGTTCTATCACTGGGTGATGAGGGTCCTGGACCAGGCTAGGCCAGTGGATGTCCTCTTTCTGGATTTTAGTAAGGTGTTTGATTTGGTATCCCACAGTGGTCTGCTGGCTAAGCTGAAGGAAATGGGGGTAGGGGGACAGTTGCTAAGATGGATAGGAAATTGGCTCTCTGAGCATACTCAGAAGGTGGTGGTTGGAGGGTTAGCCTCATCCCCAAGGTGGGTTACTAGTGGAGTTCCCCAGGGGTCAGTGCTTGGGCCAGTCCTGTTCAACGCCTATATCTCAGACATCAGGAGGGGGATCAGGAGTGAGATGAGTCTCTTTGCAGATGACTCAAAGCTAGGTGCAGTGGTGGATGGGGAGGAGGGGAGGGTGGCCTTGCAGGAGGACCTGGAGGCTCTGGAAAGGTGGTCAGGAAAATGGAAACTAAAATTCAATGCGGGGAAGTGCAAGGTTCTGCACCTGTGAGTCAGAAATCCAGGCCAGGGATATACCCTGGGAGGAGACATGATTCAAGACACCGAGGGTGAGAGGGACCTGGGGGTAGTGGTAGATGTCAAAATGAACAACTTGGAGACCTGTAGGAGGGCAGCGGCAAGGGCAAATAGAATGCTGGGTTGCATCGCCAGGGGGATTACTTCCAGAAAGGCAGAAG
Source organism: Neoceratodus forsteri (assembly GCA_016271365.2). Lineage (NCBI taxonomy): Eukaryota > Metazoa > Chordata > Ceratodontiformes > Ceratodontidae > Neoceratodus > Neoceratodus forsteri. The sequence goes on along the minus strand of CM057452.1, from coordinate 470,253,383 downwards.
TGATCCTTCCACTGTACAACTGCTTGGTTAGGCCACACCTCGAGTATTGTGTACAATTTTGGAGACCACATTTAAAGAGGGACAATACAGTCCTAGAGAGGGTCCAAAGGAGGGCAACCAAAATGATCTGGGGCCTGGGGGAGAGGACCTATGAGGAGAGGCTCAAGGAGCTCGACATGTACATCCTGGAGGAGAGGAGGGACAGGGGGGACATGACAGAGGTCTTTAAGTACATGAAAGGGATCAATAAAGGAGGCCCAGTCAGGGTGCTGCAAAGGAAGGAGGGTGGGGCAGCAAGAGGTCACGGGTGTAAGCTGGAAGGGGCAGGCTCAGAGGGGAGAGGAGGAGATGTTATTTCACTGAAAGGGTGGTGGAGCCATGGAATGCACTGCCCAGGGAGCTGGTAGAGATGGAGACTGTGACAGGTTAAAGAGGGATAGGACAGGTACAGGGGAGGTAAACTGACCAGGCACAATACAGGTGGAACATCTGGGACTGGGGACAGTATAACCCAAGGGGAAGGGGGAAACACCAAAATTGGCCCTCAGTGCAGGTGCTGAAAATCAAACAGACTCAAGAGACCATTAGACCTATTCGGCTGGCATTTTAGCATGTTAGCATGTTAATATGTTAGTCTAAGTACCCACGGATAAAGACAATACATCAGCATATAAAAAAACTGTAAAGGATCCAAAGAGACCATTTGTTTTCTAGTTACCATATTCAGTGTAGCCACATATCAATGTACAGTGCAAATCAAAAGATCTGCACAGAGAAATATACGTATTCATAGACTAAATGTAAGTAAAAATTCAATAGTCCAGCGTATTGTACATTCAATATGAGCAATTTAGTCTTTTGCTTTGTTTCCCATGAACTGCAAATAAATTAGCTAACTTAAACCTATGGGAACCAGTATGTCCAGGAAGTTGGTCAACATGTTCATAGTTAGAAGTGGATGAAATCAGTAAATTCTGAATTCATGGAATCTTCACGAAATTCCATGAATTTCTGCAAAATTTTGCAAATGTTTTAAACTTTTTTGAAATGTTTCAATTGTCCATAAGTCAGTACATGCTAAAGCTAGGGATCTGTTATATGGTATGTGTATTGTCTGGTACATGCCCTAAACACTAGCCATGTTTCATGACATTTGAATGAAAGTTGGGGGACATACAGGGGCTCAAAGTCTATCAATTTAATATTCATGTGGACATTTCTGAAAATATTTCTATGCTTACAACCTAGCCACCTTTGAAGCTAGATAATTGAAAACTTACATGCATACCTTCCTGGAAGATTCATAGAAACTGCTAAATATAGATTGTAATGTTTAGCTATGACCTGCCTGACATGACTTCCAGAGGCTCGCTTCTGAACCCAGGTTGTCAGCACGGCAGCATGATGTTCTGATGCTGGACCATGGTGGTTGCCTTAGAGCCTAATATTTAGGGTCAACGAACCTAACAACATTGGTGAAATTCTGTTCACTAGCTTTAAATTTATTGGGGCTTAAAATTCAGCAGTATACACATAGCGAAATGTAATTTTAAAATTTCTGAAAGTTCGAGGCTTAACACTCAGTCACCTTTAAAGCTAAAGATTTGAAACCGCACACATATGTATGGGCATGGTTAATGGCACATTTCAAATTTGGTCTAATTTGAACAAATGCTTTTAATTAACATTGTTGTTAACTGTAATTTTAAGATTTCTGAATGTTTGGAGGCTTATAACTCAGTCATTTTAGAGATAGAGATATGACTCTTGGTACACTTGTGTATGGATGCTGTGCTGGCCAATGCACCAGATTTGGTGCAAGCTGGATAAACACTTTTAAATTAGATGGGCATAACTACAATCACAGTTTTGTCAACATTTTCACAAAATTTTCATGAAAATTTTGTGAAATTTCATGGAAGCAAAATCAGTATTTTGCCAGGATTCCACTGGCAGAAAATAAAATGTTCCCATCTGTATTAGGAGTCATTAGTAGTATTATTTTCGTTATTCTGTGACACAGATGAACCTTCTCCAGCCTCATAGTCTAAAGCTGGCTGATCAGCTGAGTTATTGTTTCCCATGTTTGTGACCACATTGGGCTGTGTCTTGGTTGGTCTGCTAGCATGGAAATAGTGCCAATGGCTAAACTAAGAACATCTGGTACTGAATTGTGGTCTCGAGAGGTAAAAGAGTTCTGTGCCATTTCCTCCATAGTACAAGCAGCCGGAACCTCAGGATCTGCATTTGTGAGTGTTAATCCCCAATTCCCTGACTGCTGCACTGGGACTGATTAAGAAGTGACTGGCAGCTGAACAGTACTTTTAGCAATTCCAGGAGCAACTTTGGAAGTGGCAGCACTTACAATGTTTTGTGTAACAGTACCTGGTATATCTGTATTGGTGAGTAAGTATAGAGAAGGCATGGCATTAATCTCTGTTAGGACCAGCTACAGCATTGCAAGTGGCAGCTTGAGTGAAGCAGCAGCTACCCTTTTCTCACTCTGTATGAGTAAAAGTAGAAGCTGTTGTCTCGGGTTTTGTTGTCCAAGCCAAATAATTTCTGCTGCACTGGGTGGCTGTCCTGTTTCCCAGCTCTTTCCCATAGTAGATTTCTTCCACGTGGCTTCAGCCAGAGCAGCTTCTGGAAAGCAAGATTTTTGTCTAGAGTCTGTCAGTAGAGTTGGAATGGGATGGCCTCTCCTGAGACCCAGCTGTGCCCCAACTGACTGTTGCTCTACAACTGATACCTTTGACAGCACTCTCAAGAAAACCACTGGTTCAGTCACTGTGGAAATGCTGGAAGTCAACTTCTTTGCCTGGATTTGTGCAATATTTTCATCCTCTGCTGCCATCAGTTCCAATAGGTGAGCTTTTCTAGTAGTCATGCCAGTCAGTAAAACTGAGTCCATGTCCTGGGGTTCAAAGTCACAAACAGTGTCCATGTCTGTTTCTTCACTATTTAGCTGTGCACTGGGCTCTAGTACACTAGATTACAAATCTTCTGGTAAGGTATTCATATCAATATAAGTCCATGTCTGACTACTGAGTGGCTGCAATACTGCCATCATGATACAGAGCTAGCTGTCTCCTCCTCCACCTTCCTCCATACCAGCCTGGTCAGCCATCTTACATGGCTAGCAAGATGGCCAGAGATTCCCCCTACAGAAAGAGTAGGGGAATTTCCCTGGTGTCTAGGCCACATTTCTGCCATTCACTAAAACACCACAAATAGCCCAAACTGGTTTGGTTTCAGTTTGTATGCATTTATGTTCCCCTCTCCCCCAGAATGAGGCTGGGGAATAGGCAGTATTGTCTAGCCCTCCTTTCCCAGTTAACATAAACTAAGCAATAATAATCTGATAGGCAATACCTAAGAAACTGGTGGTGCAGTACCTTTGTCTGAAGATAACATGACCATAGAGGGAGCTGGAACCAGGGCCGGCCTTGATAATGGGACACACCTGACCACTATCTTCAAAGACTAGTATGAGAAATATGTAAACATTTGGAATTGCATCTTCTGAATGGTTTGGATTTGTGGAAAACCTACACTGATAACAACCTTCACCAAAGATATTTTAAAGTGTGAATAAAGTTCCTGCAGAAAGTTGTTGGAGTAGGATTTCCTCTGCAAAGACACTGGCAATCATGTGCCTGGAGACTGGGATATATGACAAGGTTCTTACCCTTGTCAGGACCAATGCCCATATGTTTGGATGCTTGGCTGAACTGTATGGAGAGATGAAAGCAAAGCAATGAGTAGGATCTCTGCCTATGTATGCCCATGTGAAGTAGGCTTACTGAAAGAAATTAAAAGCCACCAGTTGCAGTAATGGATGAACCACCTGGAGTGGTCTGTTGCTTGAATGAAGAGGAATTTACTTTTTTACCTAACTCAGAATGGGCTATTACTGGAGTGGTGGGATTCTAAATGGATATGACAAACCATATCCTTATGTCTGATGCCCAGGAGAACATTGCCTGTCTGAAAGATAGCTAGTGAGGACTTGAGTATCGCTATTTGTTCTGATGTGTATGTGAGGAAGAACAATATCCAAGTCAACAAGCCTTGAGTATCACTATTTGTTCTGATGTGTATGTGAGGAAGAACAATATCCAAATCAACAATGTGTTGGACTGAGTCATCACCATCAGAAGAGAATGTACCTTAGTTTACATGTACTGTGCAGATAAATAGTCTGAGAACATCAACCCCAGAACTAGGATTAGTCATTGAGCCTTTCTTTTGTAGAGTCACCCATACCAGATAGGTGAAAGACCTTGTAAGCAAGAAGTCATCACATAGATTTAAACTCCTCTCCTGAGTGAGTGGGATGTTTGATGTGTCTAAGGAGAGAACACTGCAACAGAGTATGAAGACAGACCTTTGCCTGAAAGATTCAGAAGGATGGCATAATTTGAGAGACTGATGTGAGGTGCCATCTTCTGGAATTGTTGGCATCTAGGCTCATAAAGGGAGTTTGGCGCCCATCTGCTTCACCCACAGTTGCTGTCTGTAAGAAACCCATCAGTGTCTGCACAGGTGTGGTCAACAAAACACATAATAAGTGGATGATTTCAGATGAATACACAGTGCCAATGGTACAGAATACCCTAGACTGGCTAAGCTGAAGCAAGTTGTTCTCTTTGAAGCAGGTATTGTCAAATTCCAATTGCCATGGATGATCATGAGAAGACAGTCTTCATCTGCTCACTTGACTTATATGAGATTCTGCAGATTCCACATAGAACTTCAGGTGCCCCAACTGCATTTAATGTTAAACTTTTTATTCAGAAAAAAAAATAAAAACATTTCCCCACACAAGTACAAGGTAATTAAAAGAGCATAACCAAGTCAGAACATGTACTGTACATATTAAAAGCATGCACAAATACACTATAAAATAATTGACAACTATAATGTAAATAAATAAATAAATAAATAACAACTGATAGCTTGCTGCGAGAGAGTAATATGGGTAGCTTGTCTAAGCAGGTTAGTCTATGGCTGACCTTAGTTTGAGGAAAAGGGCCCATACAGTATCTTGTCATACCAGTGGCTCTTCTCCAGTGCCATATGCAACAGGTGTTTTGGGGAGGCTGGTTGGCTAACTGACTGAAGTCATTCATTGAAAGAAGGCACTTCTGTTGTGCCCCATCTACAAAGGAGGAGGCACTTTGTCATCAGGAAGGCTGCTAAACTCCAGGAAATCATAGCTGGGGGCAGTGACACTTGTTGGGGGGTATGCCTAATCGGACAAATGGGGCATCTAATGTAGGAGCTTGCGGGAGGACCTTTCTGCAATATAAATGTTTCTTGTCCGAGAAGGGAAGGATAACTGGGCACTCCCATTGAATGTGAGACAGGGATCCTGAAGATCTATAACATCTCCAGCAAGTGTCATTCATAGTGAGGCCTTTTGATAGAGGTAGTGAGGTGTTCTGTATCAATAATGTAATATTTTAAGTTGAAGAAGTTGGATCTAGTATCTCTGGTAGACTCCATACCCTAATATAGCATTTCTTCAGTCAGGGTCTGAGATCAACATCTTAAGCTCTGTTTCCCATCTAATTTTACTAGAACTAGTAGGGGGTGGTATGGCATCATGAATACATCTGTATATGACACCACACATCCTTTGGGTTATTTAAGCCATCAAGAAATGGCATTCTTGAAGTCAGAAGGTGGGATTGTGGTACATTGCCATAGAAGCAGAGTGACAGTGGAGCGTATTTGCAGATAACACTAGAAGTTTTTATGGGACACTATAAATTGGAGACAGAAGTCATCAAAGAACTTATGTTGTGTGTGATTGGGGAAGCATACATCTTCCACAGTATGAATTCTAGCCTGGATCCACGATAACCAGTTAAGGGTCTTGTGGTCCATGTAGAAGAGTCAATTATGCCAGAGGGGTGCTTTTAAAATTGGAGGCAAGGAAAGATTGAGCATTTTCATAATTGTTTGCCAGTAATGGAGCAAAATCAAGATGGTGGGGTGCTTAGAGGTCCTACTACTATGTTTCACATGCAGTAGGTGGCTTGGGGAAGGGGTAGTGACAGTGTGACCTTCAAGTTTCACCCATAGTGGAGAAGAGGTATGTTTGAACAGGAACCATCCTGTGACTTGGGCCAAGACAAAGGCCATGTAGTAGTGTTAGAAGTTGAGTAGCCCCCATCCTCCTTCAGACCAGTGTTGATGTAATTTGTTCCTGCTGAGACATGGGAGCTTACCCTCCCATAAAAATCTGCAGATCATTTTGTTCAAAAGGTCAAACCACTTGGTATGAGTATGAATGGATAAGTGGGCTAAGAAATGGAGTATCTGGGGGCAAACATAATTTTATTACTTCAGTTTTACCTATTAGGAAAGGCAACAAGGCCACCATCTGTCCAAGTCTGCATAAAGGGTAGATAACAGCAGGGAGAAAGTGGCCTTGCACATGTTAATAAGTGACAGTGTGAGCCTGATTCCTAAATAGGTAATTCCATCAGCTACCCATCTCCAATCAGTGGAGTGGAAAAAGTAGGCACGACAGTGGCTATTCATTGGTGGGACTTCAAACTTATTATGGCCAGAGATTAAGGAAAAGGATGTGAGGGGTTCACAGAGAGGAGGAAGTGCTTCTAGAACATCAGATAAGAGGATAAGTAAATCATCAGCATAAGATAAGGATACATTCTCAGTACCCCGAACCTTAAAGCCTTTAATACTCAAGTGGGCATGGAGAGCTGCTGAGAGAGGCTCAATGGCTAACAGGAATAATAAGGGGGATAGAGGGCATTTTATAGTCAAGTACCATGGAAGAGGGGGAAGAGTTGTTAGAGAAGGCTATTCCTAAGGAACTTTGCCACCAGGTTGACATATAATGTACAGTATGAACAACATTAAGAAAATTAGGGCCTATCCCCATATGCAGGAGGACCACAAAAAGGTAATCCCACTGAACAGAATCAATTGCTTCCTCAAAATCAATGGTAACAGCTGTAGAAGGGATGAAAGTGGTCAAGGCTATCTGTTTTAGATTGAGAAGGGTATATAAATAATCAGAGCTGTGTCTGCCCAGCATAAACCCCACCTAGGATGGATGAATAAGGATTGGCAACACAGACCTTAAGTGGGAAGCCATGACCTTAGCCAGAATCTTTACATCCATGTTAATCAAGGCTATAGGTCTGTAGCTCCCAGGAAGAAGGCTCTTGCCCTTCTTCTGGATTATGGTTATAATTGTTTCCCAGAGCCTGTGAGGCAGTTGAGAATGGATTGTGAACTGCTGAACATATGCAGCAGAAGAGGGAAAGGTCCTCAACAAGGGCTTGATAAAATTCAGGGGGGAACCCATCACTGCCAGGTGCTTTACATTTGTTCAGGCTCAGAATGGCCTTGTTAATTTCTTCCAGTGTAAGGGAATGGTTTAGTTGCTCAGTTTGCTCAGAAGTGAGGTGGGGAAGTTGATAGAAGAAAGGAACTGTGAGGCACCTGAGATATTAGGGGGAGAGGTAAAGGAGTAAAGCAAGAAGTAAAATACTCTTATGATATGGGAGATGTCTTTCTGGGCTGTGCATATCTGCCCCTGCAAATTTCTCATCCCTGGTATATATCTCTCAGCTCTTTGTTTACACACTCTGTAGGAGAGAATCTTGCTGGATCTCTCCTTCCTTTCCGAAGATGTGAAGGGTTCTGAACAGAGATAGTTCCACTTTTCTCATGTAATATGTGTTGAGTAGATGCTGGATTTCCAGCAGTGGGGATGGGTCACTTTGATGGTTGGCCTTGTATTTGTCTTCAATAACTTTGAGTTTAGACTCAATATCTCTGGTCTCGTGTTCTCTTGTACATTATTGGTGGGATGCAGATCCAATAATATGCCCTGAGATAAACTCTTAAAGATTCCAATATAATTTCATCAGGGACACAGTTGTTTCATTGTGCTCTAAAAATCTTGGATCTCTTTAGGATCCAGGGGACTCTTGTGGGGTCCCTTTAAAAGGAGGGATCTAGACACTCAGGAAGGGGTGCCAACTGTAGGTGAGTTCCCTGACAGTAGCACAGAAATAGGGGCAAGATCAGAAATGATGATAAAGTAGATAATTATAGGCGAGGTCATGGTGGTAGTAAAGTGGTTAGTGAGCCAGAAATCTATCTGGCTGAAAGAGTTATGTACTGCTGAAAATAAGTCAAATATTTGACTCCGGGGTTGGCTAGTCTCCAAATGTTGGTAAGAGATTGTTTTTGGATTAAGCATGAGAGGACCATGGCAGCCTGCAGATGTGTTTCCATGAGGGATGGGTGAGTGATCAAGGGCAGGATTTAAAGTGAGACTGAAATCCACCCCCCAGACCAGGGTGTGGATGGGCAGGGAATTATAGAAGGTCAGAGCATCAGAGATCTGAGAAAAGAATTGGGGATCATCCTCATTAGGGACATAAACATTTACTAGTATGGTAAGGTTCTCAGGGGTTGCCAGCTTAAGTATAACCCTGTGCATCTCCCTATCAAAAATGGTAAATGTATGTTGCCATTTAGGGACTTGTGAGTTAAATTGCCACCCTTGTTTGGCTGTTATGTAGACATTATAGGCCTCCTGACCAACCCACTCCTGCTACAATTTGCAGGACTCTGAGTGGGAAAGTTTGGTTTCCTGAATAAAGGCTGTGTTAGTCCATGGTTTCCTTAGGTGTGAAAGGACTTGTATGCACTTAATTGGAGAGTTAAGGCCCCTTACATTCCATGACGAAACCACAAAGTCAGCCATAAGCATATTAAAAAGGTAGGGTGATTTCTAAGAGGTAATGGAGTGGTATAGAAATATACAAATAGTGTAGGCTCACTCACAGAGGTATGACAATAAAAATGTAAAACAGGCTGCAAATCATACAATGGATATAGAAAAAGACCAAGCAATTCACAAAGCCCCAACAGGGGAAACAAGATTTTAAACATTTCAATATCAAGGTTAAAGAGCAGAGTAAAACTATAATGCACACTTATACTATAGAACCAATGGCACCAGAGAAAGCTAGTTACCTATACCTGGGGTGTCCACCAGGACTCAATGCAGAGATACTACCTCATTGTGTGGAGAAAATCACCCCCCCCCCACATACTGAAGGAGAAAATAGCCCAGACTGTAGGTGCACATTAGAACATAATCTAGCCTGCCAGGAAGGGGGATCAAAAAGAAAAACATAAGTTAGACTGCCAAGAATAATGGAACCAAGAAAAAGGCAGTCACTCAAGGCAGATAAAGTGAGCAACTTCCTGCTGGTGAGAAAGGGGGAGAGTGCAATCCGTAGCCATGAACGAGCCGCATAGGAGTATAGAAGGAAGTGCCTGCTCCATAGTAAGGTGCAAATGTGTGCATGCTTGATTGCACTTTCAAGTAAGAAGCCTACCTGGGAGTGCACATGATGGCCAAGATCAATGTGAAGGCAAACAGTTGCAGTGGCCATTTTAGGACACAAAGGAGGATTAATCCTCAACCAGATTTCACAGAAAGGAGTTGCACTGTAGCGGTGTCCTGTTGGGGTGAGTAACTACCCATAGGGTAGATAATGTCAAAGTGCCTATATGCGATTCAGGGCTCCCAACAGACCACAACTGGTTACTGTAAAATACATTCAAATGTACACAGCATATGGCCTCCCCCCCCATGCACAGCATTACAGTACCTGTAAACAGAAATGCAGAGCACATACATAAAGAAGTCCAATCTCTTTATACTGTAGTGTCCTAGGAAAGGGAGAACAGGCAATAAAAGGGAAGAAAAAGCATAACGCAAAGTCCAAAGTTTCCTCACATGGCATTAGAAAGGTTACAGTCCTCTAGAAGTCTTAAAGGGAAATGCAGGCAGTGCAGATATTTTGTAAAGAAATAGTAGCTGCAAAAGTTCATGTCTATAGACTCATTTTGCTTTAATGCACAGCACAGGGTGGTCCTTATTAATTAGTAGAAATCAAGGCACACCGGGGTGGATTGGAAAAGTCCTTGTATCGCCAGATGTCCCATGGAGCAAAGTTTAGAATTCATCCATTGCAGGCGGATGCAGCAGTTTGCAAGTGGGAGGCCGAGATAACTGCTTCAGTGCAAGTCTTCAATTTATGATCCTCTGAGCTGGGAGGGGTACTCAGTGGTAGAGAAGGAAGCTCTGCAGGTTGAGCAGTTGGTAATGCATGGGACTTGGACAGATCCTTATGTGGAGAAGGTGCAGCACTTGAGGACCAGGTCTTGGCTGAAAGCTTGAGGATACTCTGAAGTACAGCAAAGCAACTACCAGAGGCCCCTCATCAGAACAGTCAGGAGAAGCCTCCTCATCCCTGCTCTGGCTGCTGCTATGATGATGGTATGAGGAGAGACTGATCTCCTCTAAGAACAGCCTTTCCTTCTCCCTGAGTCTCTGTGCCTTCCATGTGAAGGAACCCAGGAATCTTCCTCCATGGGCTCCATCAGGGCATTAGGGGCCCCATGCATGTCCTGGCCTTTGATTGTTGGGGGTGTGCCCATTACTGCAGTCTCTTTGAGTCCATAGAATCTTGGAAGGTCATCAATGGCCAGGAATGGTGAATTAAGTCTTTAGTCACAGCAGGATCTGTGAATGAATAAGAAACATAATTCTTGGTAAAATAAGGATGCAAATAAACAAAAAATTATCATCTTATAAGGCTAAAAAAGCATAGCAATCAGGATAGCAGGGAAAAGTACAAAAAAGAAGTAAAACACAGCGAAAAAAAATGAGGAGAGAAACAAAACTTGAGTTTCGTATAGCTCACACCAACATTAATGGGAAATCCTTCTTTGCATATGTTAATAACAAATTAGTAAATAGAACAGTGAGCCCCCTAACTGTAGAGACAAGAAAAATTACTGAACCACCATCAATGGCTGAAGAATTTAACAAGTATTTTTGCTCAGTCTTCAATCATCCACAAAACAAACAGCAGGAACAAGAGATAATAGCGAAGATCAATCTAAATAAGGGACAAATTGTATCAGATACTACACATATTAGTAGAGACGAAATCATGGAGCAACTTGACAAAATTAAAGTTATTAAATTATCCAGACCAGACAATCTGAATCCAAAAATATTCTAAGAAATCAGAATCTGGATACTGGAATCACTTACAAAGCTTTTTAACTTGTCACTATATATAGGAGAGGTGCCAGATGACTGGCATGTTGCAACTGTGGTGCTGATCCACAGAAAAGGGAAACAGGCAAGAGCTAGGTCATTACAGACCTATTAGTATCACATCAACCTTGGGAAAAATAATGGAAAATTTGGTTACAAAAAGGTTTGAGGAGGACGTATGTAATAAAAACCTAGTGAACAACACTCAGCATGGATTCAAATCTAATAGATCATGCGCGACTAATACATTAGTCTTTTATGAAAAGGTTAGTCAGGCTCTTAGTGGAAACCACCCAGTAAATGAGATATATCTAGACCTTCAAAAAGCATTTGATAAAGTCCCTCATGCCATCCCACTGAAACAACTACTTAGTAAGGGTATAAATAGTAATATAATAACATGGATTACTGCTTGGCTGAAGGATAGAACACAGAGGTAAGGGTTAGAAGTACCTGTCAAACCTGGTAGAGTAACCAGCAGAGTGCCACAGGACTCTGTCCTGGGTCCGATACTGATTAGCTTTTCATCTCAGATATGAATGCTAGTGTGAAAACTGGTGTATCAAGTTCACTGACAACTCCAATATTGGAGCAGCTGTTCATACTGAGGAACAAATGCACTTATTGGTGCAGGACCTCTGTTCAATAGAAGAATGGGCAAAAGTAAATAAGATGCAATTTAATAAAGAAAAATGTGTAGTCTTTCACCTAGTAAGAACAGGAGCAAAGACTACTACCTACATGGACAAAAACTGGGCACAGTTGAAAGAGAAAAAGACCTGGTACTATTCATTCAAATGGATCTAACCTTTGGTGAACACTGTAATAGAATAACAGATAGCAAATAGGATTCTAGGTGTATAAGAAAAGCATTTGTGTCAAGAAATAAAACCTGTATTTTACCCCTATATAAGACATATGTTCAGCCCTCCTTGACTATTGTTGCACAATATGAAGCCCATATCTAAAGGAGGATATAAAAAAAATAGAACAAGTGCAGCATAGAGCAACCAAATTAATTGATTCCCTATGTAATAAGCTATATGAACAATGAATTGAAGAACTAGGACTGTATACAATACTTTGGAGAAGAGAAGAGAGAGGGGGACATGCTGATGATGTTTTAAATCACTAGAGATAGGGTCTTAATGGATGGACTTGGCCTACAATTCAATAATAGAGAGGTATACTTGAGAAGCCACAGAAAACAGCTTTACCTTGAACCATCCCCCCAAAAAACAGCAGAAGAGGGTACTTCACTTATAGAGCAGCTCTCATATGGAACAATCTACTAGAGGAAGTAATAAATGAAAAGATCTTAAACTCATTTAAAAATAAGCTGGATGAATTTCTTCTGGTGAAAAACTAGCGATATGGCCTCACTAACATGGGAGAGGCTAGATGGGCATTTCCTCCTCCTCTCTAAAAAACAAGTATTGAACCAAGTATTGAAGTATTAATATGGAGGACTGCTGGACAACGGATACTGTAGAGCACATTTAGGTTCATTAGTGTATTGCAGGCTCTAGTGAACTCCTGGTGCTGCTCCGTAAGGGCCCGGGAAAAGTCTGGGTAAATCTGTATGTGGTGTCCTTGGCTAGATAAGGGACACCTTTTTCTGGCCAGCTGCATAATTTTATCTTTGACAGGAAACCTGAGGAATTTCATTATGATGGAGTGGGGCCGCTGTCCAGTCTTTGGTGGTGGAGCTAATAATTGGTTTGTCCTCTTGATCTCAAGAGAGGCTGACCATTGGTGCTTTAATATTATTAGTAGGGTGTTTTATACAACAGCACTGTTGTCTTTGTCCTCTGCACCCTCAGAGAAGCCCAGCAGGCATAGATTCTTCCTGTGTCCCCAATTTTCGAGATCCTCTGTGCAGTCCCACAGCTGGCAGATAGTGCAGTCTTGCACATGGAGGTGGGCAGTGAGCTGGTCAGTGGTGGTCTCTTGGAGTGACAGCTGGTGTTCTGTACATTAGACTCACTGAGAGATAGAAATAATATCCTGTGTTGTCCTCAAGTGATTGTCCTTAAGTGCTCTGATTTATGTCAAAGTTGGCTGAACATCCCTTTAATTTCCTGCAGGTCATCAGCCAACCATGAAGCACCAGCCACTTGGGATGTCACCATGTCACCTTGAATGTTCTCTGAGGAAAGAATGGGAAATTGCTTGGGTGAAAATCAGTTGAGAAATCTTCATTTTTCAGCACAAACAGCACAGCAATCGGCACAGGAGGCTGAGTACTTTCAATCACAAGTGAAATCAGGCTGTTAAAATTAACATGACAGGCATATAATGTATAATTTAGTGAGGGTTGAAGGGAGCTAGGGAATTCAGTCAGCCATCAGCTTGGCTGCCAAGCCACACCCCACTCCAACCACCTTTAACTTGAAGTACTGTACTGAATAGAGGAGTTTAGGATTAAAGTCTCCATTGACAAATACCAATTCTTCTAAACTTCAGTCAAGTACATTATCAGCAGAATCATAAAGGCATAAGAGCCATAGCATTTGCAAGCAGAAGCTTAACACCCGCTGAGAAGAACCCCTAAGTTCACAAACTAGAGTTCTTAGCTTTAAAAAGGGCCATCATAGATCAATTCCATGAAGATCTATGTGGCACCAAGATAACCATCAGGACTGATAATAACCCCTTGAAGTATGTGATAAAATTTTAAATTGTGCACAGCTTGGCATCCCCATTGTCAGCTCTGTCATCATATGACTGCAGTGTGGAGTATCATCCAAGATTCAATCATATTCATATGCAGACCTTATCCTGGAGACCCACTGGAGACTCTAGTGACACAACAGAATGGATTCACATTCCAGGGACCGCAGTGAAATCACTGTACAAAATTTATGATATAGATGAGCAAGTCACCCCTGCCAGCTCCAATAGACTGAAGGATACCATAGCAGCACCTGCAAATTTTCTTCCCCAGGCCTACTGCAGTTGTACTACTGTTGATATGACCTTTCTGCCCAAATTCAGACTTATGAACTTACAAGAGAGCAAACTGATGAACAGAGTATTAAGCACATCATGATGTTCCTAGATAAGGTGTGGAATGTCAATAAAGTGATCACAAATGTGAGAGAGGACCAAGTTGAAACTGAAGAATTAAGGTGAGTCAAAAACACAGTGGCTTCCTGTCACAACACCTGTTGATGCCAGCAAAGTACAGAAAGACTGTCATATGCTCCTATATGATGTTATGAGACATTTTTGAAGTGACCAGACCCTGGATATTACTAGGGCTCATTTTACTGTCCCAGGATGAGAGGTGAGGTCAAGAGATGTTGCAAACATTACAGCCAATGTTTCAAGGGGAATGCCATTCCAAAGAGGGCAAACCATGCAATGATCATCCATTTCATTTTTATTTTTAACCAGAAAGTAAATTGGGGCAATACCCCTCTTCAGTCATGTCACATATAAAATACAGATACACATAATACAAAACTATTGCCTAAAAATGTGCAATTTTTTAAACCATATTGAAATTGAGGAACATCAGAACACTTACATAGAAACAATGTCACAAAAATGTTTCAATTCAGCTTTGAAGCTAAACATACAAGTCAACATTTATAAAAGGCACAAGCTAATTAATAAATAAGGTCAGCCCATGAAAAGGAACATTTGCTGACTGATACTTTAGTTTTTTTTTATCTTAAAGGTTGTAGAGTAACCTAAGAACTCCTAGTGAAATACAAGGTAGAAGTTAGTTAAAAACGTGAGACAGACTTTGGTGAGTTGCAAATGTATAAATTCTTTGAGATAAAATATCTAAACTCATTCTGTATATTGGTGAGGGATGCCTATGTTGCTACAAAGCTCACAATGGTGAGTTTGAAGGGAGCCTGTAGATCAACATGCAGACATTATTCAAAGTAGCATGGAACATTTGTTGAAAAATATCTGTTTGAATAACAAATAATGCTCCACCATAGTGAAGAATATATAACAAAATCTGCTTAGTGGCAAGACTGCAACAAATGCACCAAAAGAGCATGTGTGCCTTGACTTTCTCTGTTTTTAGCAAGACTGCAGTAGCATCAATGATGTGTTGATGATGACTGACCATTTCACAAGATATGCTCAAGCATTTATTGTAAAGGACCAGAAGGCAACTGCAGTGGCCAATATACTACAAGAAAAGTTATTTGTGTATTATGAAGCACCAAAAGAGATCCACATGGATCAAGGGTTAGATTTTGAGAGAAAACTCATAAGAGTTTTGTACCTATGAAATTTAAAAATGCAGGTGATCTCTAGCCTGATGACTTTAAATTCACATTGTTAAACATGTTAGGAACTTTGCAACCAATCCAAAAGCCAGATAGAGTCAGTGAGTGAGTACTCTCTATATGCTAGCAATTGCATTAAGAGTGATACAATGCAACATTGGCTACTACTTAATGTTCAGGTGGGAAGCCAGGTTGTCCATGGATCTCTGTTTCAGAGGTTCCACAGACGAGATAAGTTAGAAACCTCTAGTACCTTAAGCACGTGCAGAGACTGAAGGATCAACTTACTGTTAGTGTCTGACACTGCTACTATGAAGAATCAAACTAGCAAGGAGTGTTATGACAAGAAGGGCAGAGCTCATGACCTGTTGTCTGGAGAAGGAGTACTCCTAAGGAAACTAGGTTTACTTGGCAAGCATAAGATTGTTGACCACTGAGGCAATACTCCTTATATTCTGGTGAAACAACTCAGGACTTTTCCTGTGTACTGAATCCAGTGAACCAGAGTGTACCAAGATGATTCACAGACATGATCTATTACTCAAGGGACAATTGATTTGATGTGCAGACACAACTCAGTGAGAGACACCAAGACAACCAGTAACTTCAGCTGCCACCTCCAGATGGAAAACAAAACACGTAACAGTTCAGCCACCACATGATGCTCATAGAAGAGATTAGAACAGCTCAAATGAAGTACCACTTATAGTGAGATACAGTGCAACTGGCTAGGATGCAACACAGCATCTTGAGGAACTGCATAACAAAAGGGATTAACTGCCATTGAAAGTGCCTTATTTGCTACAGTAACTCTGTTGCAGTATGCTGCAGTATTGCACTGTATCCTGGCTGGCTCCACTGTACTGTCACACCATGTATCTCCCTCGTCTACTGACCAATCTATCTACCAATCCAGAAAATATATCCCAGCAGGTATGGTACACCAAAGGAACTCAAACACTGACACAACCCCTTTTTGTGCTGTTAGATACACATATGGTATCTGAAGATATTACCACCAACGAGAGAGACAGATAACTACTGGAAGAAGAGGAACAGGTGGAGCTAATTTCTGTTAAGGGAACTAATTCATTGGTTGAAGATCTGGGAAGTATGCTTCCAGAATACCCTAGCTGGAGCTGAGCATTCTGCCCCTAGAGCCACTCCCCTCAACAGCTCATCTCCACTGCAAGCCCATGGCTGGAGCCGGGCATTCCGTCCTGGAGCCCTCCCCCAACAGCTCATCTCCACTGCAAGCCCTGGCTGGAGCTGGGCATTCCACCCCTAGAGCCACTCCCCTGACAGCCCATCTCTGATGCACAGGACGATTACCACAGGACGCCATTAATATACTGCGCCTGTGTCATTGTTCATTTTTCAAACTTGGAACCTTTTCCTCCAAGAACCTGAGGGCTCCAGCAACTTACTTTATTAGTCTCTGGCCCCACGGACTTACTAAAGGAGACCTTGAATCTTAGTTAAATGATTTATCTCCCCTTTCTGAACCTAATTTGTGCCTAATACAGTTTATGCCCCTGGACTGCAAAATGGAGACTGTTTGTAATTGTAAATTAATTGTCTCTGCCCCATGGACTTTAAAATGGGCACTTTTTCCTTTTTCTCCACTGCTCTCTAAGGTCATTTAACTGCTGCATTTGGCTGCTTGCAGAACTGGGAGATTCATTTCTAACTACTGAAGTTTGGCTGCTTTCAATTAATTTGAAGCAAAATTAAGCTTTAAGCTTTATTTTGTATTTGGCTGCTTTCAATTAATTTTAAATAAAATCAAGTCTTAGCATTGCAGATATGGGAGATCTGGAGCTTGAATAAAGTTGAGCTTTAAGCTTTGATGAAACTGGAGATCTGGAGCTTATATGAAATTAAGTTTTAAGCTGTGCAGAAGTGGGAGATCTGGAGCTTAAATTAATCTCTCCCAATCTCTCCGGAGTTGCTTCTCACATTAGTTTTTCGGCCCACTCTCTATCCCCTGCCCTGACACTCTTTTTAATAGACTTTCTCCCTAGTCCCCTCCAACTCTTCCCTCTCACCGTCTGTCTTAAAGGCACACCCATTGCTCTTAAAGGTGCAACACCCCCTCCTCCCTCTCATAGAGTGACTTTAAATATGCAAGCCCCCCCTCTTATGCCTTTGCTCTTCACTATCAATCCAGGGAATGAAGAAGGGAAAGGATTAGATTTGTTACAGTACAGTAGCTTCTTCTTGTTTTTACATTGTTTCTTGTGGATTTTACTTGGTAAAAGGTTATTTCTTTTCTTTCTTACTACTTCTAAGGGGCTGGTAGGGTATTGTTTTGGGGCTGTTGGAATTTTGAAAACTGATTCGGTGGCTATAAGTGTGCTTGTTTGATGTTTAACTGTGTAGCAGGCTGCATTTGTAGAGGCCTATTTCTTCTGATTTAAAACCTATTTGGTGTGATTTAACTGGGGCTGTTTCTTTGAATCAGAGACCTATATCTTGTAATTTCAAGCCTATTTTGATGTGTTGTTGGTGAAGCTGTTTGAATTGGAGACCTGTTTCATTTGGTAGCCAACCTATTTTTGGGTACTTTGAGTAGAATTGTGATTCATTTTTGCTGACTTCGCTAGCTGCAAAGGTTAGTGCATAGTGGGGGGAAGGGTGCTAATGGTCTGGCCAGGTCTCACTCAGCTAGGGAGATGGAGCTGAATCAGGTGTGGTGTCAGTTGCTTTGGCTTCTCAGAAGGAACTAGAAGGGAAAGGATTAGATTTGTTACAGTACAGTAGCTGCTTCTTGTTTTTACATTGTTTCTTGTGGATTTTACTTGGTAGAAGGTTATTTCTTTTCTTTCTTACTACTTCTAAGGGGCTAGCAGGGTATTGTTTTGGGGCTGTTGGAATTTTTAAAACTGTTTTGGTGGCTATAAGTGGTCTCATTTGTTTGATGTTTCACTGTGTAGCAGGCTGCATTTGTAGAGGCCTATTTCTTCTGATTTAAAACCTATTTGGTGTGATTTAACTGTGGCTGTTTCTTTGAATCAGAGACCTATATCTTCTAATTTCAAGCCTATTTTGATGTGTTGTTGGTGAAGCTGTTTGAATTGGAGACCTGTTTCTTTTGGTAGCAAACCTATTTTGGGGGCTTTGAGTAGACTTGTGATTCATTTTTGCTGGCTTCACTAGCTGCAAATGTTAGTGCATAGTGAAGGAAGGGTGCTAATGGTCTGACCAGGGGCCTCAGCTACCTGATTGTTTGTGGAAGACTTGGGTTGATCCCACCCACCTAACCCTCACCCCACCCACCCCGGTCCATGATTTCCTTTATACCAGGGGTTCTGACATCACTTCCTCAAATGGGCAAAGGATATGCACCTGTCATAGCAGAAGCAGACATTCAGGAAATGAACAGCAGTGAGTGAAGAGTTGACTGCTATCTCAGTGGAAGAGAAGTAACTGCAAATCTAGGAGCTTTCATTGTTACTTCTCTGCATTGCTATTGCATTGTGGAAAGGAGGAGTAGGAGTTTGAAGAAGGTTGTGCAATAGCTACTTAAAGTCTCTTTTTGAGTGTGGATAGTAAGGTTAGGAATATAAAAAGCAGTTGCTCAATCTATCCAAACGTGTACAACAAAGGGGGTAAGGAAAATTAAGAAAATAATGTTTTGCACTGATAAAGGGGGGAGAGGGGAGACTTGGGGGAGTGTTTGGTATCCTGCATCTGGAAGGGTGGGGGGTCGCTGGTGGGCAACGACAGCAATGGGTAGGGTGGTATGCTGCAACAACTGCGGTGCACCAATCTTTCTAAAAATTGCCTGGAGTGTGGGAGGATGTTTAGTGTGCAACCACATAGATAAACTTAGAAAGGAGATTGAGGGTCTACAGGAGGAACTAAGACAGACAAGGCAGACTGGGGGTGGGTTTAGCCCAGTACTGGAGGGAGGAAGAATGGGAGATGAGGAAGAGTGATTTAAGCCAACAGTGGTGAGGAGAGGGTCAGAAGAAGGGAAACATGGACAAGGGGACCCAGGCCAGGAAGAACGATTGCCAGGGAAACCAGGTCAGGAGACAAAAGACAAATGGAAGGAGGAGATAGAGACTTGTGAGGGGAGGCGAAGAAGTGGTAAAAGTCATGGAGTGGAAAGGAGAGAACAGGTTACTATGAAAAGAGAGGGAGTGGGCATTTGTGAAGGGTCTTCAAAAAATAGTTTTGCACTGCTAGAGAGGAAGAAGGTGGAGGAGGGAAATGATGAAATTAGAGGAGTAATTGATAAATGCCTGGACCAAACCAGAGCGAGGTGAAGTTCTGCTGGGAGAATTGCAACAGGGGCAAAAGGGTGAAATAATGTGCAGGAGGAAGAAGAGGAGCCAGAAATGAGAGGAGGAGATGAATGGAAGCAAGCAGGGAGTAAGAGTGGTGGGATCTTAGTGCTGGGGGACTCAATACTAAGAGGAGTCAGGTGGGGTAGCAAGGGGGAGAGGCATATTCGCATTTGGGTGGAGGCCATGCCAGGAATGACAGTGGAAAGGGTGGGACAATCTGTTCTGAAATATGCTAGAAGGGGTAGGGACAAGCCTCATTTAATTATACATCTTGGGATGAACGACCTGGCTGACAAGACAGTAGATATAGTCCTGAAGAGGTTTGAGGAACTAGAACAATTATGTGAGGGGGCAGAAAGATCAGTAACTTTTTCGGAGATACTTCCAGTGCCCAAGGCAAGCACAACAAGAAAGCTGAGAATAGAGGAATTTAATGGATGGCTAAGAACCTGGTGTTGTGCTAAAGGGTATGGGCTGTTGGGGGTGGGAGGGACCTGGAAGGACAGAAGTCTCTATGCCAAGGACAGACTACACTTGAGTGAGGAGGGAAAGAAAGTGCTGAAACAGAGGATGGAGGAGTACATAGAGGAAGTAGGTAATTTAAACTAGGAGCGGGGGTGGCAATTGGGCAAGAGGCATGCAGAGACCACAGGTTGGGAAACCATATGAGCTTACCCCCCATAACAGTGACACAGGACAAATGGCAAGTACTATTGGTGATGCTAGTAAAGGAGGGCAGGATGGGAGGGGGGAAAGGGTGGAAGGTGGTTACCCTTAATGCTAGGAGCCTTGGGAGAAAAACTGCAGAGTTACAGGAGCTCATGGTAGAGGGAGAGGTGGACACTGCAGCCATCACAGAGACATGGGCCACCCAATACAATGACTGGGACCTGTCTGTACCAGGGTACAGGTTATTTCGTAGGGACAGGGTGATTGGGAAAGGAGGGGGTGTGGCACTATATGTGAAAGAAGGACTGAAGTGTGTAAGGGAGGAAGGGGAGGAGGGTAGTACGGAGTCAATTTGGATGCAAATCCAGGATTCCAAGAATAGGATTCTTAGAATGGGAGTGGTGTACAGACCACCATCTCAGATGGTGGAGTTAGACAGGGAACTAGTGGGACAGATCAGGAGGACCTGCCAGAAGGGTAGTGGTGATTGTGGGGACTGCAACATGCCAGGAGTGGACTGGAGTACCCCAAACCAGGAACAGAAGGGAGCAGGTACTGCTGGATGCCTTCCAGGACAGCTTCCTGCTGCAAATGGTCAGTGAACCAAACAGGTTAGGGAATACCTTGACCTTGTGCTCACAAATGGGGACTTTGTGAGAAGCATACAGTGCAGGAACTGCTGTCAGGAGTGACAACCACTCAGTATGGCTCACATTGGATATGGGCAAGGAGTGGAATCTGGCACAAAGTGCTGGACTTCAGGATGGCTGACTTTGGGAGGATGGGAAGTGGTAAAAGGGTACCTGGCTAGAATTCAATCTAGTATGCACACTAACCAGAGGTGGAACCTCATAAGCGTGGGATAGTAGAGGCAACCAAACCTGCTGCAATGCCCAGAGCAAGAAGGCTAGGGCTAAGAAACCGAGCAGGTTGAGCAAGGAGGTTATGGAAAGGTAAGAGGAAAAGAGCTGCCTTTAGGAAATACAAGAAAACAGGAGAGGGAGGACAGGGAGGAGTACTTGACAGAATCGAGGAAGGTGACAAGGGCAGTAAGGAGCCAAGACATCTATGGAACTCAGGCTGGCACAAGGCATTAAGAAGGGGAGAAGGACTTCTTTAGGTACATTAGGAGAAAAGGGCTGTAAGGAGCACATAGTAAGGATCAGGAAGGGGGTTGGGTGGAAGCAGGGTGCGATAAGGCAGGGCACTAAATGGAGTCTGCTCAGTATTTACTAAAGAGAAGAGGGGTGACATCCAAGGGGAGAAATGGCAAAAACAGGGGGGAGGGAGTGACAGATGGGGAAATCATGAAGGGCAGAGTTTGGGAGGGTTTGAAGGCACTGAGGGTGGATAAGACGCCAGGCCCAGATGGCATCCACCCGAGGGTACTGAAGGAGCTGGCAGAGGTCCTTGCAGGACCTTTGGCAGACCTATTTAATGCCTCACTACATTCGGGTGTATACCTCAGGACTGAAGGATGACTCATGTGGTGCCCCTCCACAAGAGTGGCCCCAAGGATGAACTGGGAAACTACAGACAAGTGAGCCTCACATCCATCGTGGGTAAGCTAATGGAGACTATCCTGAAGGAAAGGCTGGTGGCCCTCCTAGAGGCCAAAGGACTACAGGACAGCAGACAGCATGGCTTCATATGGGGCAGATCCTGCCAAACCAACCTGGTGGAGTTCTATGACTGGGTAACCAGGCAACTGGAGAGGGGCCATGCAGTGGATGTCCTGTATCTGGACTTCAGTAAGACATTTGACTCGGTGCTGCGTGGAAGGCTGGGAAGTAAGTTAGTAGGCACAGGGGCGGGTGCAAAGCTGGTGAGATGGGTAGGAAACTGGCTTCAGGGAAGGCAACAGAGGGTGGTGGTGGGTGGGGAGCTCTCACACCCAAGGGTAGTGATGAGCAGTGTTCCACGGGCTCGGTGTTGGGACCAGTGTTGTTTGGGATATTCATTGCAGACATATCATTGGACATCAAGAGCAAGATCAGTCTGTTTGATGATGATACCAAGGTAGGAGCAGTGGTGGATGACCTAGGAGGATGGCAGGGGTTGCAGGATGATCTGACACCTGGCAACTGGGGTTTAATGCCATAAAGTGCAAGGTGCTGAATTTTGGGATGAAGAACCCAAGGAGGAGTTACCAGCTTGGGGGAGTGCAGCTAGCCCAGACAGAGGAGGAGAAGGATCTGGGGGTGCTCATTACAGGGTCAATGAACAACTCAGCACAATGTAGGAAAGCAGCTGCAAAGGCCAACAAAATGCTGGGTTGTATTGCATGGGGTATATCCTCGAGGAGGGAGGAGATGATTCTGCCACTGTATAGGTCATTAGTTAGACCGCACCTGGAGTACTATGTGCAGTACTGGCACCGTATCTGAAGAGGGACATTAGGTTACTGGAGGGGTGCAGCAGGTGACAAAGATGATCAAGGGACTCGGGACTTATCATACGAGAGGAGGTTGAGGGAGTTGAACATTTACTCACTGGAGGAGAGGAGGGACGGGGAGACATGATTGAAACCTTTAAGTTCATGAAAGGAATAAACAAGACAGGTACAGAAGGGCTGTTCAAAGTAAGGGAGGGGAGGGACATTGGGGCCATGATATGAGACTGGAGGGAGGAAGGTTCAGGAGGGAGATGAGGAGACACTTTTTTACAGAGAGGGTGGTGGCTGGGTGGAATGCATTACCTGCAGAAGTAGCATCCAGTAGAACAGTGGACTGCTTCAAAAGAGGATGGGACAGGACAAGGGGGAGGTTCAATGGAGGGGAAGGGTGGAAGGAAGGGGCAGCTGCAAAATAAGGGATGCTAGCTGCACATTCGAACAGACTTGATAGACCTCTAGGCCTTTATCTGCTGGCAAATTTTGTATGTTCGTAATCCAGTAAACATGAATATGTCTTTTATTAAATGACTACTCCTGCTTTGTGCCTCCCTGGCCGGTCTACAGTCTAACATCCCCACCTTTACCGATAGAGCAGCTTAACCCTACCCAGGAAAGGAAGCCCCACCTGCTGCCTACCCTAACATGGATACACAGCATCACTGTGTTTCCAATAATGGCATCTACTCCTACTCAAGCCTTACAAAGCCTCATGTTAATCACTATTATTGCCTCCTGGCCATTCATAGTGAGCTCAACAAATCTACTTGATTACTCAGGAGAAGGTAGTCCTAAATGTTTATGGAACTATGACCTCAGTGCCAATTGAAGATTCCCACAACCTTCATCAGCTACCTTCCAACAGAGCATGGAATGAGTCCCCAACTTATGATCCGGCCAAGGTGCTACTACTAAGCAGTCTTGTAATCCATGTAGAGTGCACTACAGCCAAAGTGACCAGCAAAAGGCAGTGACTCCTTTATAAAAAAATAATTCAAGAGCATCTCCTCTGCCTACTTATACTACTCCTACTACCAATGTCTGGCAATGTGAATCCCAACCCTGGCCCAACACCCAACCACTGGATCCCCACTGGGGATACACCTGGAGAGATGAAGGTCTGTACCGGCATGATGGTCTGCATCTGTCCACAAAGGGAACCAAGCTCCTAAGTGACAGGTTTAAATGCTTCCTGGGCAAGCTTTAAATTAGCCAAGGGAGGAGGTGCTGATAAGAGGCAGGAAATTTCAAGCCTCCCCCCACAAAACATGGTGGGCAGTAAGGTAAACACTGAGGTGCAAAGCTCAACAGAGGGCAGGACAGGGGTAAATGGAAAAATAGACAAGGGCAATAAGAGCAGGGATGGGGGAAAAAAGGATAAAGCCAACATTAAATGGAGGGCAATGAGTACCAATGCCCGTAGTCTGGGAAACAAGCTTCCTGAGCTAGTAGCCCTGATGGAAGATGAAAAATTGGATATTGTGGCAGTCACAGAAACAAGGTACATGGAGAACCATGACTGGGATGTCAACATACCGGGGTACACAGTCTACAGAAGGGACAGGAGGGTAAAAAGAGGAGGTGGAGTAGCTCTTTACATAAGAGAAGGGATCAAAGCTACAGAACTAAAAAGTAAAGGGGGAGGACAAGAGGCACTCTGGGTCACCTTGGAGACAGGGAATGGCATCACAATCTGCACAGGGGTTGTATACAGACACCCCCTCCGTCTCAAGGGGAAGAAACGGACAAGAAAATGATAGAGGACATTCTCAAAATGACTAAAAAAGGGGAGATACTGTTGATGGGTACCTGAATATGCCAGATGTTAACTGGATGACATGTACTGCAGCCACATCCAAGAGCAGGGTCATTCTCGATGCCCTGCAGGGGGGGGCAGGCCTTAGACAGCTAGTGTTGGAACCCACTCAGGAGGGAGCAATACTAGACCTGGCACTCTCAAATGGAGAGAGGATCACACATTTAGAAGTCAGTAGACATCTGGGAACAAGTGACCACTGCACAGTGTGCTTCACAATAAGCACAACCATGGAGACAAGCCATACAAAAACAAGGATACTGGACTTTAGAAGGGCCGACTTTGGCAAAATGGGTGAATACCTGAGGAATGCACTAGCAAATGGCCAAAAAGGAGGGATGGAAGAACAATGGAGAAAAATCAAAACTGCTATCATAGAGGCAAAAAGCCTTTGTGTGGGACAAATAAAGAAAACAAAGCAGAGTAAAAAACCACTATGGTTCTCAAAAGAGGTGGCAGGGAAGGTTAAGGAGAAAAAGGCTGCATTCAAAAAGTATAAGGAATCACTGAAGTAGCACGACAGGGAACTGTATCAATTAAAGCAGAAAGAAGTGGGGAAGGCAGTCAGAATAGCAATGGCCCAAATCTAGGAAAAAATAGCCAACTCGGTTAAGAAGGGAGATAGAACCTTTTATAGGTACATTAAGGAGCATAGAAAGGTTAAGGAAGGAATAGTGAAGATTAATAAAGGAGAGGGGAGGTGGGCAGAGGGAGACAGTGAAAAGGCAGAGATATTGAATGAATACTTTTGCTTAGTATTCACAAAAGAAGATGAGGAGTTACCTAAACCAGACAATAGAAGCACTCTGGCTAACGAGTTGACACCAGTCCATTTACAGAAGAAAGAGTCCTGCAAGAACTCCTAAAACTCAAGGTGGACAAAGCAATGGGGCCTGATGGGATTCACCCCAGAATCCTAAAAGAACTAAGGGAGGACCTAGTGACACCACTGACCACACTTTTAACAAATCATGGGAGGATGGGGTGATACCTGAGGACTGGAGGAGGGTAGATGTGATTCCCTTCACAAAAGTGGGAGCAAGGCAGAAGCAGGAAACTACAGACCTGTAAGTTTGACCTCAGTGGTAGGGGAAAATGATGGAATCACTTGAAAGAAAGAATTGTTGAGTACCTAGAGGCCAGCAGGGCACAGGACCCAAAGCAGCATGGATTTACAGCAAGAAGGTCATGTCAGATGAATCTAATTGATTTCTTTTACTGGGTGACCAAAGTAATAGACCAGGGAGGGGCTGTGGATATGGCCTACCTAGACTTTAGCACGGCATTTGATACAGTCCCACACAAAAGACTAATAATCAAGTTAGTCAGCCTGGGAGTGGGTTCCAGGGTGGTAGCCTGGGTAGCAAACTGGCTGCACAACAGGACACAGAAGGTAATAGTGAATGGAACACATTCTGAAGAAAGGGGGGTTACTAGTGGAGTACCTCAGGGCTCAGTACTGGGTCCAGTCCCTTTAACATCTTTATAGGTGACATTGCAGATGGTCTGGAGGAAAGGTATGCCTCTTTGCAGATGACACAAAGATCTGTAACAGAGTTGATACACAAAGGGGTTAGAAAGGATGAGAAGGACTTGTCAAGGTTGGAGGAATGGTCAGACATATGGCAACTTAGATTCAATGCAAAGAAGTGCAAAGTAATGCACCTGGGAAACAAAAACCCAGGAGAAGAGTACTCAATAGCAGGGGAGGTACTAATGATTTAAAGGTGGGTAAGCAATGTGAGAAGTCAGTAAGGAGAGCCAGGGGGATACTGGGATGCATAGGAAGGGGCATTACAAGTAGAAAAAGGAAGTGGTTATCCCTCTGTACAGACAGTTGGTGAGCCCCCATCTGGAATACTGAGTACAGTTTTGGAGACCCTATCTACACAAGGACATAGACAGGATGGAAGCAGTTCAGAGGAGGGCAACTAAAATGGTGCAGGGTCTGCATCAGAAACCATATGAAGAGAGACTGAGACAGCTTAATATGTATACCCTTGATGAAAGGAGGGACGGGGGGACATGATAGAAACTTTCATGTACTTCAAGGGAATCAACAAAGTCCAGGAAGGTAGCATCTTTTAGAAAAAGAGATGTGTAAGAACAAGGGGCACATGTTAAAGATAGAGGGGGGACTGCTCAGGGGTAATGTGAGGCAATGTTTTTCACGGAGAGAATGGTAGATGCATGGAACCACCTTCCTGGGGAGGTTGTGGGGTCTAAAACAGTGGGGGAATTCAAACATGCATGGGACAGACATAAGGCAATTGTAGTGGGGGGGGTTGCAGGAAGTAGGCTGTTGGTTAACTAGAATCTGCAGCTTATCCAATAGGAAGGGAAATGGGCAGACTGGGTGGGCCAAGTGGTCCTTATCTGCTGTCAAAGTCTATGTTTCTATGTTTCACTGTGCTTATTCACAGAAAACCCCTGGACTTGTGCTTGCCTTACTAAACAGCTGTAGCTTGCTCCCCAAACTGGACTGCCTGAAGGTCTGGGTCACTCAGCATAACCCACATGTGCTATCTGTTGTGGAAACCTGGCTATTCTCAAAGATACCTGACACAACCATCTCTCTGCCTGGCTACACCCTAAACAGACAGGACCGACAATCGAAAAGTGGTGAGGCCTGTGTCATCTACACCAAAGACCACCTCCAGGGTCATGTAATACCCTCACTGTGTAGCAGTGACAACCTACAAGCCCTAGACATCAAACTGCTACTAGGGGCCCACAACAGAGTGCTCACCCCACTCTCAGTTTATATTCGCCAAAACTATCTCTGTCTGGTGGCAACAACCTGCTGGACTATATCAACACACTGAGCCTAAACACTGAAATAGTACTATTAGGAGACTTTAATATCAACTGACTCTCACCTGCATCTACTGCTTTCAAAGATACCCTTTCTATGATCCATTTCTCCCAAGTGGTGGAGACTCTAACCAGATTCAACTATAAGATTGGCACCAGCACACTACTCGACTGGGTCCTCACAAACTGCCCTGCTCATATCTCCAACCTTACCATTCTCCCTGATGCCCTGAGTGACCACTCCCCTGTCAAATGTTTATGGAATAACAACTACTGTAAGCACCCCACCAGAATCATAAAAAATGGCTGCTCTTAAAGGGCCACCTGCCACAACTAAAAGCTGACCTCAAACTCCTCCACTGGTCAGACCTCATAGAATCCAATGACGTGGACATGGAGCTCAACCTCTTTATTGCATAATTTAATACTGTCTGTGACAAACATGCCCCTGTCAAAACAAGGAAAGCCAAATGACCTCTTAATCCCTGGATTACCCATGATCTAATAGCACTGCTTGAAACAACTGATCAATACTGGCTAAAATCTCGATCACAGGGCTCTGTATCCAGCTATATAAAAAGCCTTGCAATGACTGTAAAAAAGCAATCAGACAGGCAAAGGGTAAATTTTGTAAAGAAGCCCACACCAACTCATGGAACAGCAACAAGTCCTTCTGGGCACACCTGGAGGATATTATGGGGAAAGATCCCAAAAACCTCCTGCTATGCTCACTGTTGAGGGTGTCCCTAGCTTAGACCCCCTACTCATTGTCAACTTACTGAATCAGGCATTTACTGACCTCAGTAGTGTTCTCCTGGCAGACTTCTACAATACCCCTAACCCAAGAGAGACTTCAAGGGCATATACACCACCTCCCCTCTGACCGCCTTTCCGCTTCAAGATAGTATCTCAGGCAGATGCAAGAAAATACATAGAGATGGTCCTAGGAAAGTCAAGGCATAGTGGGGACTCACTGGACCTCAAAATCATTCGGCTGACACTGGACAAAATAATTGGATCACTAACAAAAATAATCAGCCTCTCCCTCTGCCACTCTCAATTCCCTCAAAGATGGAAGTCTGCCACAATAACTCCTGTACATAAAAGTGGGAACCAAACTTTATACAACAATTACAGACCAGTCTCCATACTTCCGCCACTCTCCAAGGTATTGGAACAGATTGTGGCTGACCAGATGGTAGACTATCTTAACCAACACAAGCTCCTCTGCCCAGAACAACCTGGGTTCTGGGGTGGCCACAGTACCATCACTGCCCTCCTAGAATTCACTGGGTTCATCAATAATGCTTTGGACCAAGACCACCTAGTAGGGACATCCTTCATTGACCTATCAAAGGCTTTTGATATGGTTCACTATGCCCTCCTCCTCAAGCAGCTTTCTAAAATTGGACTTGTAACAGAAACTGTGGACTGGTTTAGCAGGCTACCTGAGCCTCCACTCCCAACAAGTTAGGATTGGGATGCCCTACTCGTTAGCTGACCTGTCAGATCCGGGTTTACCACAAGGGTCGATACTGGGACCACTGCTATTCAGTGTCTTCTTAAACAACCTACAGGCCACTTGCAAGTGCTGCTTGCTCTTATACTCTGATGACATGGTAAACTTTGCCAGCAATCAGCTCCCGAACTCCTCAAACAGATTTCCAAAGTGGCTTCAGATCAGCTGAAAAATGGTTCACAGAACAAAGCTGGTCATGAATTACAAAAGACCAAAACCATGCTCTACACAACAGCCCAAAACAAAACAAACAACTACCCTTGGCAATACGGAATGACAGTGGCAGCACCTTGAACTCATCCCATACTTCAAATAACTCGGCTCAATTGGCTCCTCCATGTCCTTCACACAGCACATCGACAACACTAAAGTCTATCAACACCAGAATCGGCATCCTCTACTGACACAGGCACTTTCACCCATGAAGCGCTGAATCTGGCAATTAACAGCTCGATTGTATCCCTTATAGATTATGGACAGGTAATATATGGATCTGCAAATGGCATGGCACTCCAACACATCATTGTTGCCCTAAATAAAGCCTGCTGCTTGCTTACAAATGCACCTAAACTAACCCATACCTGCAAACTCAATACCTGTGTTGGCTGGCTCCAACTTAATGACAGAATGAGATATCAAGTCAGTCTGCCACTAAACCAGCTTCCTCCTGGAGTTTAGAACCTACTGTCCCTACTGCTAAACACCAGACAAACCAGGAACTCTGCCACACAAAACAGCCATGTGCCTAGATGTTGCACATCAATAACACAATGTGCTTTCTCCTACCGGGCATCACTCTGGACAAATGCGCTACTGCCTGATATCTCTGGTGCTACTACTCTTGGATCCTTCAAACTTAGACTGTACCAACACGTTACTGATAGGAGTTCCTGCAGGTGCCACCGCTGAGACACCCCAGGCACCAACTGACTACCACCAGTACTATCCAGTCCCTATCCCTTGGGATGGGAAAACCCTGGCACTTAGCAATCCCCCCCAACTTCTTGTACCCCATCCTGTCCCAGCCAAACCCCTGCCTCTTCCCATACTGCCCTGCTTACCCTGCCCCTCTTTCCCCCAGCCTTCTTCTGCTCCTCCTATTGACGCAGGCATACTTTGTACAATGCCGTAGTTTACCTGTTCCTGGCTGGACTTTATGTACCCATTATGTTTAATACTCTCATTATCTGTTTGCTGAACTCTCATTGTATTATCTGTAAATTGTCCTCAGTCTTTTTTTTTGCCTTGTTGTTTAACGTATTTGACGTGGAACCTCTCAATGAGCATCCGCTCACAGGTGTATCCAAGACTTCAATAAATAAAAAATAAATAAAATAAAAGAAGTGACAGTTACATTTCACTGCTTGGAGTGAGAGACAGAGAGAGAGAGAGAGAGAGAGAGTGTTGTCCATCATCCAACTTACATATGACTCTCCAGGTGCCTTCATCATCTTGTTCATGCACATAACACACAGAAGTATTTGTATTACCAGAGGTCACTGCCCCATATTGTCCTTTGCAATGCCCAGTTCCCATCACCAAGGGTTGTAGGTAAAGTGTGAGAAAGTTTCAGAGATTAACATTTTTTTAGACAGAATGCATTAGTCTCAAAAAGATGTTACTGTTTATCTTGTGAGCTGGGAAATAATTGCCTATGTAAACTATTGATATGTTGCGTATTTAGCCTGTTACATTTGCATGTATGTTTTTGGACTCTGATGCTTAGCCTGGATGTCGAAATAATCCCCCATTTTGCTGTGCTTACCTTAGGCTCTGTGTAGCTCTACATCAGCTTACCTGTCACCTGCACTCCCCTCAGGTTCCCTAGACTGACGTCAGGACCAGGGGTGGGAGAGATAAGAATTGCCTAGCATCTTTGGTGCCTCCTGCACAATTCATATCATGGCTCCTGTGCTACAAAGCAATTTCCCAGCCACCAATTGAGAACTGCAGTGGCACTTGAGGAAATGACATCACTGATCGATCACCCTAACCTACCAGACACTGACAGATGCTGTATGGCACCACAGCAAAGGCGAAAAGTGTATTTCAAGGGAAGGTGCCCTCTAAATCAAGGAATGTGGTGCTACTGCTCTTGGCAACAAGACTGCAACACTTTTTGTATTCCTCTGATCCCAGGATGATATGGCAGTGGAGTTTATAGTTTGTGGGTGGACTGACAGACTGCCAGTTAGGCTATTGGAAGGCTGCAACAGTGCCAGGTGGGATCATGGGCCACTAGAGGACCCCAATAATTTGCTTGGGACTGGGATGACCAATTAGCTGTTGACAAACATACAGATCCTACCCAATGACTGACAGGAGAATCTGACCAATGGGAGAGTTAGTTGCATGCTGTTCACTGAGGAACTTTCCAGAAGTTTTTCAGTTAGGCACAGGCAGGGGGAATGAGCAGACCCACCATCCATGAATGACTGAGAAAGCTGCACAGATACAGTGCTATGGTGCTATAATGAACCAAAACAGATCCAAAGCAGAGATTCATTTCAGCTGTCTGTTTGTTTTATTGAGGGCAGCCAAGCAATAGCAGTGTGAGACAACCTTACTTCCAGCTTTCCCTGTACATTTGTACTGGTATAGTGTCTCACAGACAGCCTTACTTTATTACTGTAACCATTTATTAGCCTTTATAACTATAACGAGAATTAACACGGTAACTAAAATTACTGTACAGTATGTACATTGCTGAGTTTTCTTTTCAGTACTGTACTCACTGACTTGGCACTTGTGGGATTTCTCCATAGAAATGTAGAAATTGATGGCAGATAAGGACCGCTTGGCCTACCTAGTCTGCCCATTTTCCTGCCTACTGTAACACTGCAGACTCTACTTGATCTCCAGATTTTCCCGCTTCCTTACCACTAAGGTTCCTTTGCATCTCCCATGCCTCTTGAATCCCACTAAAGTTTTTCCCTACCACCTCCACTGGGAGGCTGTTCAGCATCCACCACTATTTATGTGAAGAAGTACTTAACATCTCCCTGAGCCTTGCCCCTGACATCATAACATGACCTCTTGTTCTTGAGCGTTTTTTTCTGAAAATCTTCCTCTTGAACCTTATTTATGCCCATGAGGTATTTGAAAGTCTTTATCATATCCTCCCTTTCCTGTCTTTCCTCCATTATGTATAAATTGAGGTACTTCAGTCCCTTCTTATAGGTCTTTTGATGCAGACCCTGCACCATTTTAATTGCCCTCCTCTTGATCACCTCTACTCTATGTCCTTCCAGAGATGTGGTCTCCAGAATTGGTCTCACCATTGAGCTATGTTTACACCCACGTCACTTTCCCATTTGGTGGTTACCAGTACCACCACCCCCATTGTGTACTCTGACCCTAGGCTTCTGTGCCCCAAGTGCATGATCTTACACTTCTTCACATTGAAACTTCATACTGAAACTTAATTGCAAAAGTCTTAACCACTCCTCAAGCTTTCCTACAGCCTATATCATTTTTTCCACCACCCCAGGATGATCTATCCTATTGCAGATCTTAGTGTCATCTGCAAAAAGGCATACCTTCCCTTCTAGCCCCTCTGCAATGTCGCTAATAAAGTCATTAAAAAGGACTGGTTCCAGTACTGATCCTTGAGGCACCCCCCCCAGCCACCCGTCCTTCCTCAGAGTGAACTCTGCTTACCACCACCATTTGCTGCCTATCCCCCAACCAATTTCTTACCCAGTTTACCACCTTTGGACCCACTCCCAGGCTGCCCAGGTTGTTCATGAGTCTCCTATGTTTGGTGACTGGGAGAGGAACACTGAGCCGGGGCGCATTTCCAGGCTACACCAGGCTATGTGGAACAGTGTTGAAGCATTACTGGAATCTAGGTATGCCACATCCACCGCTCCACTCTGATCTAATTCCCTGGTCACCCAGTCAAAGAAATCTATTAGATTTGTTTGACATGACCTTCCCCCAGTGAATACATTCCACAAGAGGTTGAGGTAAGCTGTTAAAGATTCGAGTGCCCCCAGAGGAGAGAGAGTGGAGTCCAAGGGTAGTGTGGAAGAAAGGGACTAGGAATTAATGATTGGAAGAGGATCTAGTTTTGCGAACCATGGGAGGCCTCTGGAAGCAGGAAGTGAAGCTTTTAGGGAGAAGTACCTGGTGGACTTTAAAGAAAAAGGTCAGGATTTTGAGGTTGATTCTGTCTTCAAAAGACAGACAATTAGCAGACTTGTAGAGGAGGAAGTGGTGGGTGCTTCTTCGGAGTCCTGTGATGAACCTTAAGATGCTATGGCACACAGTTCGGTGCATACTTAGAGTCCTGAGAGAGAGAAGATGGAAGAATAGATAAGGGAGCCGTAGTCAAGGAGAGGAAGCAGGAGACTATTAGCAACAAGAGTTCAAGTTTCAGGGATGAGAAATTGGTAAATTCTGAAAAGCATTCCAAGCCTCTGGTGGATTGTCTTGATGAGCTGAGAGATGTGGAATTTGTAGGAGAGGTGGCAGTCTCAATAGACACCTAAATATCTAAATTCAGTTACTCTCTCAAAACAGTTTCCATTATTGTCTGTCAGTGTGAAGTCAAAGTGTAATTTTTTTCTGAGGCTGGAGAAAGCCATGGATTTTGTTTTTGGCATTTAGGACTACACCATGAGTAGAGAACTACAGTATGTGTAGCTTGCTGAAATGTAGTTTATTGAGGAAGTAGTGGGGTATCTGTCTTTGCAAAGCAGAGCTGCATCATAGGCATATAGTATTAATTTGGTGTGTGTGCAGATAGGTGGGAGGGGATTTATTGATAGGGAGAACAACAGGGGCCCAGCATGAAGCCCCAAGGGATGCCATATTTAATGGGATGGACATCAGAGTGTTGAACTTCAATAATGGTAGTGTGTGTTCTGTCACTGGGGTAGTTTTGAAACCAGTCTAGAACTTCATTAGAGAAGTTGAGTTGGGATATAGTTGTGAGGAGTATGTGGTGGTCAACCAAGTCAAAGGCTTTGGTAAGGAACACAAAAACAGAGCCGCAGTACAGACCTTCATCGTTATCCTTGTTGATGTAGTGGGTAAGCTTTGCTAGGGCAGTTTCTGTGTTATGGTATGTCTTGAAGCCATGCTGTGAGTTAGAGACAAGATTATATGTTTCAAGGTGTATATTATATGTTTCAAGGTATTCAATGGTTTGGTCAAGAACAATTTTTGTTGAAGATTTTGGAGAGGGGAGCAAGCAGAGATATAGGTCTATAGCTGCTTACATTGGACCTAGGGCCTGATTTATGGAGGGGTGTGATGGTGGCACATTTCCATTTATGGCAAAGGTCCCTATGAAGAGGGAGTAGTTGAGAATGTTTGTCAGGGGTATAGCTATGTGACTGCATGTGGGTTTCAGAATGTGGTAGTCGATGTCATCTGTACCGAGGGAATGTCTTTGGTCATTCTTCTTTATGTAGTTGATTACATAGGAGGGATGGAGAAAGCGGAAGTGGAAACTGGGAGGGCTGGGTGTAGAGGAGAGTAGGGGAAGGGACAGGGTTTTGTGTGTTGCATTGATACATGGAGGGCTTATATTGGACAGGTTATGTGATTCAAATGGATAAGGCACACAGCTGTTTAAGCAATATACCATGAGAGGTTGTGGGTTATGACAGGATTTACCCACACCTAGTGTGGTTCGGTCATGGGGCCATCAGCCGAATGAGTGTAATACATCAGAAGTGGATAAATCCTGTCATCACCCATACCCTTGAGGGGCATATTGCGATTATACAATGGGCAGAAAGTGAAGGATTACACAAAAATATTAAAACATTTCTAAAAGTACCTTTTTATTGATTTTTTTGTGTGATATCCTTCCTCTGTACATTGTATAGTCCCATAGTTTTTTCCCCGCAAAGACAGCCTGTCACTTATTATTTCCAGTACATTCAGACAGTGCAGTGTGAGTTCTAAGGCTGTGTTATCTGCTTTCAGTTTCAGTTTAGTTTAATGGTCCTGGCTTGCCATTTGTGGTTGGGAAGTGCTAATGGTTTTCTTTTTTTTTTTTTTTTTTTGTGCTTGCAATGTGACAAGGGGTATGTGTACCTACAAAGAAGCAATATCTGGGGCAGAAACAGAGCTCATACATGAATAGTATTTGCAGGTATCATGGCACTGCTTTTTGTCTGTGATTCATGCAAGTTTTAGCTGTTTTTGTAAGACACATTTTTCACTAGGATATATCGTTGTTTGAGATGTGGTGGCGTGTGATTGGGGGGACAGTTTATGGATAACTTCCGTTGCTGCTGCTTTGCGCTGCCCACAGACTGGTAACTGAAGTATGTATTAAAGAATAAAGCTGAGGTAATGGAGAGTACTTTTGATGTTGGAGGTGTCAGAGCGATACTCAGCGGGCAATAGATGAGGCTGGCTGGTACTGGCACTTCTTCCCATGGGATGATGGCACGATTTAAATGTTGTAAATTGTGCCAGCCATCCAATCAGCTCTCAGTATTTTGAGACCCATTGTATAATACAGATTTGCACTCGTGTGTTGGTTTACAGAGCAAGTTTAAATACAAATGTGTGTGGTGGTTGTTGGGGAGGGGTAAGGGATGTGGGCTTGAGATCAAATAAAACTAAAACAAAACAAATTAAACACCTAGTGCCATATAGTACTACGTATTCCATCAAGCCACCAGTGATGAACACTACATACATATTCTGTAGGTTACAGTCAGTGATTTCAGAAATAAATAACTTTCTTATCCAAGTAATCAGCCTCCATTCAGTGCACATAGTAATGATTCCCAGCAATGCCGGGGTTACACACTTCATTTAAATAAATAAATCAGCTCCATGGGGCTAATCAAACATTTTACACATACTAGTTGGACATTTAAGGCAGCAAAATGATGAATTTTAAGGTAGTCACAAGCAAGGATTTTTCCTCTCTCTCTCTCTCTCTCTCTTCTCTACCTTGGATGCTTAGACCTCTTGAGCTCAGATCCCTGCAATCTCCTGGCTTCTCTAGATCTGGTAAACCAAACCTTTTTCATTCTTATCTGGGTTACCCACTCTCTCATTGGCACTGGTTTTCCCCCAAATCTCTGGCATGGGAAAGCGGGCTGCTTCCCCCACCTGGATCCCTGGGTGCTGGCCCAAACCACAGAGTTGCCAGAATTTGTTCTTACGACCCAGGCCCCATAACCCACTTCAAGGTTGGCTCTCTACCTGTGCTACTTCAGCACCTGCCAGCTTTAGTCAGCTCAGTCTCTCCTCTTGTCAGCTCCACTGGTGCTGCAGCCCCAAAACTCAGCCCTGTTCAAGTACTCCCTTCCCATGCTACTGGCTGTCTTGCCTTCTCACTGATGGCCCCAACTTCTCAAGTTTCTGCTGTTCATCATCCTAGGGGGATCCTTGCCAAGCTTGCATCTCCTTTATACACATCCTGGGCTTGCATTAAGCTCCAGCACGAAGGCTACCCTCCAAAGCCTGCCATTATAGCCTGTGACCTGCCTGGCCCTCAGTGTACCGGCACCCCATGACCTGTCCCTCCATAGCAGGCCCCATATTCTGAGTGAAGGGCCCCCTGGCTCCCTCTGTCCCTAAGCTGCTCTGCCACACTGGGTACAAGGGAGAGCCACTGCCACTGGCTTCTGTCCTGTGGAGGCCCTGTCACTGCCCCACAGCCCTGGTGGCCCAGGATACACCTTACAGGGATCTCTAAGGGCTCCTACCTTTCCTGGCCTACAAAGCCACCTAACTTCCTGCCCCAAACAACGAGGATCTGGCTACCCATTCTTCCCCACAGAGCTCCATTCCCCAGCTCCTCATTGACCATGATGCTGAGAAGGCCATCCTGTCTCTATTTTGGGAGGTCCCCACTGGCCCCTCATGGACCACCCGAGCTACCTACTTGCCCACCCTAAATCTGCTACTTCAGCCACTCTTCAGCTCCAGGCCTAATTCCCAGGCTGAAAAGGCCCTGAAACTTCCTGTCTGCTCCCTTATATACTCCCTAAAACCTACTTTCTGCTGCCACCTTGAGGCATTCAGAGCACTGACACATTCGCTCCGCTGGGTATGATGGGGAAAGGGATGCCTAAATGGGAATATAAGCCCCTCTTTAAGGGGGGACTTGCACTTATGTATCTTTTTTCACCATCTTGTAATTCAATACTAATGTTGTTCCAATGTCCAATGCATGTTCTACTCTAAGCATTGGACTACTTAATTTTTTATAAAATGGAAAGAGAAAATCCTGTATCCAGATCAGTTGTTATTTGTGCATTAGAAGTGTCTAATGCATAACTGAAAACAAGTGCTGCCAATTTGGACACAAGACATCTATGAAAACTGTGAGCCACTTAGAATTTTTAAAACAGTATGGACCACCACTTCCCCCACTTAATGAGACTTGTCACAGTAAAAGGGACAAAGTCCAGTACTTCATTCCTTTTCTGCCATAACACAAAATACAATAAATTGAAACAAAACTGTCATCACTACCACTTTAATACTGCCTGTTGCTGTCCATAACTTGTGATCTGCCACCCGCCTGCTTGCCAGCCAACCTGCTGGCTTGCCGCTTGCTTAGTCATCATGACCAATCCCCCCACCAACAATCTTTGCAGTCTGCCCTTTCATAAACTGCCAGCCCACTCTCTGACTTAATCTTTCTCTCTCTCTCTCTCCCTAGCATGTAATAATCAAATTACCAGCTTGTGATTGTTTTCCATACCAGCACACACATTCTGTCTATGCCTCAACCCTCATGTCTTTCCATCCAGCTACCCACTCGTCTGATCACCCACCCTCACTATCACTCTCTCTCTCTTTTCCTGGCACCTTGGTAACATAAAAAATAAACATAAATGTAAAAAATCAACATGTAAAACTCTCAGCAGCAAAATCTACAGTAGCTAGCTAAGTAATAATATTTCACTGTGTGTGTGTGTGTGTGTGTGTGTGTGTGGTGTGTGGTAGTTGGGGGGTGGGAAGCCATGAAAACCATCTACTATGACAGGTATAGGGGCCACAAAGGCCAAAATGCCTATAAGGCTGAGGTACTATTTTACATTATAATATATCAGTGATTTAACCTTTTCCACTATTTTAGCATATTAACTTTCATTTTTACATGCACATATAATATAGAGTCTCATTTATGAGCACAAATAAACACTTCCAGGAATGTACATTAGACAGTTCTAATGCAGGGCCAGGGGATGAAGGCACCGCCTGCAGCCCTGTGCATTATTACACCCTGGCTGTGCTTTAGAGCTTCTAATGCACACCCTATTATGTTATATTGTGTATATATTTTATTACTGCACTTCTGAGCCCAGATCCTTCCTGAAAAAGGTCCACTGGGCCAGCATACCAATCCAGTCAGCAAATGAATGAATGAATGAATGAATCAGTCAATCAATCAATCAGTCACCCAATAAATAAATAAATCAGCTTAAGCCAGTGAATGTATGGTCCTTCTTACATCACACTGAGATTACAAGCAATGAGATAAACTGGTGGTACAGTGGCTATAGCCATTTAGTTGCACGCATTCCACTCATCAGTTGGGCACTGCGTTTGACCAGAGTAGCTTGCTCTTCTACTTGATATAGACACCTCACATAAGGATGTGTGTGGGCCACCAGCAACTGTCTTCTCCTCACTTTATATATCTTGGGACATAATGCTACCTTGGGCATTGTGGCTCAGCAATTTGCAGGACTTAAGTAATAATAGAAAAACAGTAAAACAGAGCCAGCCCAGTGGCACGAGTGGAGCATGTTGTGCTCTTATAGGGCAACCCTGGTTCACTGGTGAACCTGCCACCAGCTCAGGTTGATGGGATCTGATCTGGTGGGGAGAGATTCAGTGCTCTGCTATTGTAGCACCTTTCTGGGAGATTGAGGGAGGTACTGGACATTTTGGGTGACTATGTGATATACTACCACTCCCTCCCAAGGCTGGCATGTGTGGAGCCGCTGCAACATGACTGCAGGAGAAAAGTGGGACAAAAGAGTGAAGAAAAATAACCACCACTTGTACATATGATGGTGCCACACTTTGCCATATTATTAGCCCCCAAATGGCTGCCACCCTTTCCTGTCTCCAGGGGCAAACATTGAGTAAGTTTAAAGGATATCCCTCACTTCTGGAGCCTATTGGATGGGGGGGGATGCTTTCTCTTGGGGTCTACCTGAGTTGGCAGCCCTTGAACAGTTGTGTACCAGTAAACTGTATGTCAGTAGGAATAAAGTAGAGCAGATACCCCAAGCAAGAGGGGCAGAGGTGAACAAGTTGGTTGCGGGATTAAAAAGTAAACAGAAAAAAACAGCAAAATGGCAGACCTCTCCCATTACTCTCATGGTGAATAAAATAGTAATAGAAGATTACTGTAGTAGTAATAGTAGTAGTAAACATGTTTATTTTTTCAGTTTAAAAGCCATTACAATGTAGACAGTTTGTACAATGAATACATATCTGGAAGTTTGATTTGAACCTGTATAAAATGTAATGTCTAGTTAACAATGATTCCTTTCTCATAAAAAGTTTTCAAAAGTATATTTTTTCAACAAAATACATATTAGCTGAAAGCGTTTTTCTAAGATGTTCCACATAATTTTGCATAATTCTGAAAAATACAAAATCAGCAGATTTTGCTGGTGTAAAAAACTGTCACAGTAGTCTGAAAGTCAGGGATTTAAATAAAGTAGAAAAGACTTGAGCAGTTTCAGCTACAGTGCTGTTACTTGCTTTAGTGTATATTTTGTTAAATACATACTCATAGAAGCAGAACATAGCAGCCAGGACCCTAATAGATCAAAGACCTGTTAAAACCACTCATACCATCCAAGCAACAACATCATTCAAGTAAATGAAAAGTTATCTATTGATTTTATGAACCAGTTGGCAATGTTGAGAAGAAAACTACCAGAGAAAGAATAATCCTGGAACCCAAGGTCAAGGGATCCCCTTTTTCCTCCTGACATGCTAATTTTGCTATGGTGGATGCTCCTTGTGGCTCCCCTCATCCCAAAATAATCAGATGCAACTTTTTTTTTCAGTTTATTACCCAGGATAGCCCAGCATATATACTTCACATTTCCATAAGAAACTGATCCAATTTGCATTTAAAATATTACTTGTTCCTCACTTCAACAACTTTCCTCAACAGATCCCCATCTGTTGAGTGTAAAAATGCTTCCTTAGTGTACCTGAAATCACAAAATGTTGTAGTGATTTTATGTTATCCAAGAAAGGCCTTTAAAACATAACAGCTACATATAGGATAGTGTATGGCGTCCCGTACACTACAAGGCTATTCTCCACCTGAGTGTTATCTATGATGGCAGATGACCTGAGAGCTAAGTTCAAGAGGTCCTCTGCTGGCATAGAAAACATGAGGGGGAAGAGTAGATGAGTAATGTATGAGACACCATGCACTCTTCTTTATAGTGCATGGTCCCAACAAAAAGATTAGCTTACATTTTTTGTTTTGATGGAACCAGCATTTGTCGTCCACAGCACCCATTTCACTGGCATATGATCACAGGCCAGCTCACCCATGCAATGCTTCAACCACCCCCCCCTTCTATGAATAGTGCTGATGGGGGTGGTTGTGTTATGACGTCCTCACTAATGCAAGTCAAGTCAAGTCATGTTTATTGTTCTTCCAAAGCATATCAGTTTTGGACATTACAAACATACAATCTGATGCAATAGTTACAATAAATATATAAGGAAACACAGTGTACATATGAACTATAAATATAACAAACAAAGAAAAAGGTTAAAATAAAACATGTTCTAAAAGGTGTACATACCATCAAATGTGCAAAAGTGTTTGGTGACAAGTTACATTAGATGCTTTTCTCAGCACAAGGAATCTTTTTCTCTTATAGCTAATTACTGAAGACAAAAATTTAGCTATAATTTCAGCATCTTCTGCAACTATAGGATGCATTAAAATGAATACTGTATCATGAGCTGTACTTGCATATCTAAACACAAATTCTTTTAAAGAATTATCTCTATAGTAATTGTGTAATGGGCATTGAATTATGACATGAGAAAAGCATTGTGAAAACCTCTATTACATAAACATTTATTTTCTTGGGAACTATCAATTGATGTCTGTTGATTAAATATAGGATAAAGTATGGGGAGAAGTGTGCTACGAGAATTTAACACACACCCGAGTTGTTGGATGGCACATAAACCCCGAGGGCGAAGCCTGAGGGGTTTATGAGTGCCATCAAACAATGAGGGTGTGTGTTAAATTCGAGTTTGACACACTTCTCTCCATATTTTATTTTATATAACTGAAGGGCTCCGTTTTTAGTTGAACATGTGAGTTTAATTATGTCTCGTTAGTGTAGCCGACGAAAGATTTCTACTTCTCTTACTACCCTCAGCTTAACAGTGAGCCTAGAAGCACAAGAGTGTGTTGGGGATGGAGGTAATGCAGAGAAGTAAGTGTTTTCTCGTCAGTACTGTTTATGAAACAGGGACAGTTGGAAGCTCCCGCCTGTGACAGGACAATTTAACGTTGCGCTTATGTTTAGTCTCAAGCGCTTTGTTGTTCAAAGGAGTTGTTGAATGCCTAGAACACCTACTCAGGTGTTACGGCATTTAATACACGGTTTTGGCAATGGGAGAAAACGGAGACCATTAATTATAATAGTATATTTGAGGTAATGATACCAAATCTAGCCTACGTGATCATCTTTCAGGTCTTAGGAGCTATTGGAAGTAGCAAGTAACCCTCAATATTTGTATCCATTTTATTTTGACTATACCATGGGGCCTGTTTTGGGTTCTAACTTGATCCATCTGGTTTTTCTGAGCTAAAGCAAATATTTTTGCCTTAATTCTGATTCTGTAGGCTAAAAATATTGTTATACCTATCTGGTAAGCATTCTGAATATGTGTAGAGTTAATATTGTGTAAAACTGCAAGAAGTGCCTTTAACCAGAGTGAGTGAAATCCATTTTTAAACCATAACCTCTTCTCAGTCAAGCAAGCTAGAGGGGATAATATTACCTGAATTGTTTATAATTTTAAGCCAGTATGAAACCAAACATAAATTTATTATACACGCAATAGGTATTCTACTCAGCTCTGACCTATCTACAGGGTTTGACATACAAAGTAGTACTTGTAGAATAGACTTATAATAAGATAGTGGAAGTGCCAAGTTGGGGCATTCTTAATGCCCCACACTTCTGCTCCATAAAGGAGAAGAGGGGTGATTTTAACTTCCCGAGCTAAAATGGCAGGTGCCACGGTAAGACTGCCAAACTTAAAATTAAATCTTTGGAGTGCTTTGGCTGCATGTTTAGCTTTTATTACTTGATCTCTAAAGTGTAGATTCCAGAAAACTTTTGTAGAGAGCTTAATCCTCAGATAAACATAAGAAGAAACAACATCAATAAGAATTTTGTCTCGAGGGGAGGATTGGTTGATGGGACTAAGTTCCAAATATCATGACTTTTGTTTTTTTAAGATTAATCTTTAATTCAAGTTGATCACATTTGAGTTTTAACTGGTCCAATTTATGCTGTAAACCTATTGTAGAAAGTGACAAGAGTACCAGATCATCTGCATAAGCAAGTATATGAGCATGCATATTGTTAATTTTGGAGAATCCAGGGCAAAAGCATTGTCAAAATATAATAAGGAATCTATGAATGCTGAATAACAATGGAGCTAAAAGACATCCCTGCTTTACTCCTTTGTTGGTTGAGAAATATTCTGAAATATTTCCTTGTTATCATATCTAATAGCTGTATAAGTGTTAGAATGAAGGAGGTAAATCTGAACTAGTAAGTCCAAAGTATGCCCCTAGTATGGAGTATATTCCAAAGAATTTCTCGTACCACTAAGTCAAATGCAGCAAAGTCTATAAAAAGTGCATAACGTTTCATTTTTCTAAATAGTCTCTACTTTTCCAACTAGGTGTCAGCGTGGCTCAGTTGGTAGCACATCTGCCTCTGGACCAGAAGGTCGTTGGTTCTCATCCCACACCGGGATTGGACTTGCACCTAAAAATCACTAGCATCTGAGTGCAGTATTGGGAGGTGCTGTACTGCTGGGGTGTGCTGTCCTTCGGATGAGAAGTTAAACCAAGGTCCCTTCTGCCCATCCTGGTGTTGTTCTGGTGGGTGTCCAGGTGGAATTAAATGAACCCAGGGCATTCTTAACAAAGAGCAGGGAACATTCCTGGTGTCCTTGCCAACATTCCCCTTCCCATAAACCGGTTCATGCAATTATCCAGGCTGTGTGTGGGTGATGTTGTGCGATATGGCCGCCACCACACATTCAGTCACTTCACTACCAGTCTAGCATTGCTTGTAAAGCACTTTGGGATACTCTGTATGAAAAGCACTATATAAATGCTGATTCTTCTTCTTCTTCTTCCAGCAAATGAGCTACAGTAAATATGTTGTCTATAGTGGAGAAACCTTGCCAAAATCCAGCTTGAAATTTAGAAAGGGGGCTAAAATTTTTTTACCCAAATTTGAAGCTTCTGCAAAAGTATCCCAGAAAATATTTTGCAACTTATATCTAGTAAACTTATTGGTCAATAATTAGAGGGTGTTTGTAATTATCCTTTTTTGTGTAGAGGAACAATTACGTTTTTAGACCATGTATGAGGTATAAACCTTTCAGTGAAACATGCGTTAAAAAAATTTACCAGAAAAGGTATCCAATAATGTTTATGTTTCTATATATTTCCCTGGGATAGTATCTGGTCCTGGTGCTTTAGTATTGGATAATCTGGATATTGCCTGTTCTACATCTCCTATTGTAATAGTTAACAGTTGATATGTACTAACCTGCATCCAAACTGGAATGTTGTTAGTACCAGCTATGATATTTTCTCTATTAATTTTTTTTTTAAATAGGAAACACAGGTTTCTTTGGGATGTAAACAGCCAATGTAGGCTGCTATGATGTAACCCCCTTTGCTACCACAAGCCAAAATGCTTTTGAATCATTAGATGTAATGGTTTGCTGCATTACAGCCCACTGCTTTTGGGTAAATTCAAACTTTTTTTACCTTGAGAAATTTTTAATAGCTTCTACTGGCTATATTTAGATGCATGAATCTTGCTTTAGAAGGGTTCTTTTTAGTACTCCTAATCAATATCCCCAGTTTACATTTTTCTTTAATACACTGAGTATCACACCAAGTAGGAATATCAGATCTCTTGACATTGTGGCAATACATTTTAATGCTGATTATTTGCAGGCAAGGCTCAAGACATTTGTAAATATTATAGGCTGAAGTAGGGTCCTGTGCTAGGGTAAATAGTGAAGACATCAGAGGAGAGTATATTACTTCAGAGACCCTTCCTTTATTTTTTGTATTGTAAAC
The DNA here is from genome assembly GCA_016271365.2 of Neoceratodus forsteri. NCBI lineage: Eukaryota > Metazoa > Chordata > Ceratodontiformes > Ceratodontidae > Neoceratodus > Neoceratodus forsteri. The sequence continues at coordinate 470,209,151 of CM057452.1, read as the reverse complement.
TAATTTAGATCTGCCACTTGAAACAAAGATGCTAAATGATAGTCACCATCCACAATCACCTGGTTATCTATTAATCTATCAACAAGCAGCATTAAAGCAGCATGGTCACTTTCAGATCTCATGAGTATGCACATTTTTTAAAATGAGAATAACTTGCTGGGGAAACAAGAAGATAGTCTTTAACGCTTTGATCTATGGCAGAAAAAAAGTACAGTAGCCCTCCTGCTCTCCACTTACTCTACCATTTAGAATCAACAAATTGCTATTGGTAATGAAATCAATTATATTGTTGCCAGCATCATTAGTAATATCAGTTGAGTCCCTTGCACTAAGGTCCCTAAATTTATTAAGGACTGTAGCAAGGGCAGGATATCAGACTTGGCTATGCGTGAGTTAAAATCAACTGCTAGGAGTACAGTATCTACCTGATATTTAATAAAAGTGAATCGATTTCCAAAGTTATTTTAGACCTTGTATCATATTGTAAGTTGATCTGGTGTTTGGGAGGAATATATTCATTCACAATAAGAAACGTCCAGACTATCCCATTTAATAATGCTTAATAATAATTCTTTAGTTGGAGAAATGTAATCAGTAACCCGAAGACCTTTCTGCATCTTAACAGAAGTTATCAATCCACCTTTCGGTTTACCATAATTCTTGTTTTTCATAGCTGGCACATAGTGAGATTCATATCTATTTATAAATGTCTGTTCCATTGTCCATGTTTCTTGAAATAGTAATACTTCAAAATTCTGAATAACGTTATTCCAATTAGGATCTGCTAATTTGATCCCAAGACCCACAATGTTCCAGGATAAAAAATTAGCTTCCCCTGCCCTGAAGGAGCCATCTCTCACTAACGCAGAACAAAAAGTCATTCTGCGTTAGTGAGGACATCACTACTAATGCAGAACAATTTTTTACAGTGTATAACTTTCCATACACAACAACGTTTGACCATACACTATAATTCAGTTTATATACATTGTTACTTTTCTGTATTTATCTGTTCTTGTTCTTTATGACTAACTAATCTGGATGACAGAAGGCTCCTGTCTTCTGGTCCTGGAGTTTTAAACCTTCAACAAGGTCACAGTCCTCATTATGATCATTTTTACAATGACACATTGTGGTGTGGAACACAGAGGACTTTAACTTCATCAGAGGCTAAAGCTGAAGAACCAGATGATGACTGGGGGACAATGGTTATTTTTCCATGCAAATACCCTTAGCAATAAAGAATGAGGGTAGATCAGTACAGAAAATGTATTAAATTAAAGGTGAACTGTCTAAGAATGCTATATTTTTAAAAAGGTTTTTTTGAATACTGGAAAATCACCTTAAAATAAGTTGGAACAAGTACACTGAAGGGAAGAGGGTTTAGGAAGCTATATGAGGGTGAGGCGGGAAGGGGGGAGTAGGGTGAGAGGATTGGGGAAACATATGGGTTGATGGTGTCCTTTTCTGATGACACATTTCTATGTTTCCTTGTTTCTATAAACCAAAGGAAACAAACATGAACTAGCAGAAAAAAATTGTGTTGCACTTGCTTCAGTATCCTGCACTGGAATGGCTGTTTATATTTCAATACAATCAAGCAGGACTCATACTGTAAGAATACAGTATGTATATCTTCAAAAAGCCTGCTTAAAATGTCTCTTTGAAGTACTCCAGTGACAGCTGGAAGTAGTTCATTATCTTTGTATTCCATATGCTGTGCCTCCTATTGCTGCTTTGCCTCTCACCTTCCTCGGATCCAGAAGAGGAAACTGATGTAGCCCATGCCATGGTGATTAGGGCGGCTACTCGGGCCTGTCCCCCTCTGCTGTCCCCAGTGGATGCCCTCAATCTCCCAAGTATATACCGCTGCCGCCTTGCACTGTAATCTTGGGTATCCCCACGAAAAGGCTCACAACCAGTTCGGTACTCCATAAGCCCTGCTCCCTTACTGGCACTACAATGACCCCTATGCCTGTCCATTAAGCTGGTACTTTATGTCAAAATCTATAACCACACAGCAGGATCATCACCCACTATACATTGGATCCCTAGCAAGAAGAGAAATCCTCTGATTACCCTATTCCTATCACTTGGTGCCCTCATCAAACTAATCTTATTTCTACTGATCTGTGTTGGCACTGTTGAAATCAACCCTGGACCCACAGAAAGCTCCATCTCCCAACTGACTTAGCCTCCATAAATGGCCTTAGTTTTCTTCACATCAATGCCTGCAGCCTCCTAAAAGTTCTCATTAATACAGGCCTGGGTTTACACCTTACCTGACTTTCTGGTTATCTCTGAAACATGGCTCAAATCTGCAACAAAAGACAGTGAAATAAATCTTCCCAACTACCAGCTCTTCAGATGTGACCGTCCATCCAGGGCGTGGGGTAGCCATCTATGTCAAGCAAACATCTCTGCATCCTGCCTCAATATTACATCACAGCCAAAGGAATTTGAATGCTTATCAATTAAAATAACCCTTCCCAACATATCATCTTTTCAACTGATTGGCTGCTATAGGCCCCCCTCTGCAGGCCTCAAACTCCTATCCCACCTAGGATCTATACTTAATCTAGGCCCTGAAGACACCACCATTTTAGGTGACCTGAATTTAAATTGGCTAGCCAATGCATCTGCACCCCTAGTAACCTTCTGTGACACTTATGGTTTCACTCAATTAATCAAAGAACCAACAAGAATTAACCCAAAGAATAATCTCAACAGCACACTCCTGGACATCATGTTGGTAAATAAGCTCATCTGTATTCTCATGCTGGAGTGCTATTCAGTGACATAAGTGATCACTGTCCCATAGCTGGCATAAGATCAACAATCAAGCCACCCAACCCTGCAAAATTTCTCCCAAGAAGGTCAAAAGAACTTTAATATTTCAGGATATCTCCATGATTTGTGCCACACACACGTTGGCAAGAATTCTATCTCACAGCTTCAATAGAGACAGCTCTTCAGATCTTAAGTGATATTATCACAAGTGCCCTCAATATACATGCACCCTCACCAGTGTCAGAACCAAACTCAAATCTTGTCGCTGGTTCTCTGCTGACCTCAAATCTCAGCTGCTTGCCAGAGATAAACTCTGGAAAAGGGCAAGAAAGACAAAGGATTCAAATGACTGGCTTCAATTCAGAAAAGCCAGAAACTCCTGCACAAACAAGTAAGAAATGCCAAGGCTGCCTTCTACACAGCTGAATTGGATGCCTCCTATCACAACCCCTCCAGGTTCTGGGGTACCATAAAGGGGATCTTAGGTCAAACTTCTACCCCTGTCTTACCACCCAAAGTGCACCTAAATAGTATTGAAATCACTGACAAGCAAGAAATCTTAAATGCCTTCAACAACCATTTCACTACAGCTGGCCTAGCTTTTGACTCCTCACCTGCAAAGCTAATGAGATCATCACTAAACTTACAATCTACTGAGAGACAAAAGGCTGCTTCCACATTCTCCTTCAAACCAATACTCTTAAAAGAAGTAGAAGACCTTCTATTCCAACTAGATACAACTAAAAGTGCAGGTGCAGACTCCCTGGATCCCTACTTTCTCAAAGTAGCACTGCACGCCTTAGCTGCCCCCCTCACTCACCTCTTCAATCTGTCCCTAGCCACTGGTTCTATCCCCTCAATATGGAAGACAGCTCAAGTGTTTCCACTGCTTAAGGCAGGTGATCTCATGGACCTCAACAACTATAGGCCCATTTCCATCTTACCAGTACTGTCCAAGATGCTTGAAAAGTTAGTAAACTTTCAGTTAAGTGCCTACCTTGATACCAACAATCTCCTTAACCCAGCTCAAGCTGGGTTTAGATCTATGCACAGCACCATCTCTGCCTTAGCAAAAGTTACAAATGACTGGCAGACTGCCTTAGACAAAAAGAATAACACCTGTGCTGTGTTCCTGGATCTAAGCAAAGCCTTTGACACTGTGGACCATGAACTACTAATCTCCTCTCTGAACTCCATAGGCCTTGACTCACTCTCTCTTAAATGGTTCAGATGCTATCTCTCAGGAAGACTACAACTGGTAAAAAATGAAGGTGACCTATCCACCTCTAAACCACTCCTAAGAGGTGTACCGCAAGGCTCCATCCTAGGCCCCATCCTCTTTGCCATTTACATCAACAATATTGACTCCAATCTCTCACAATCTAATATTCACCTTTTTGCAGATGATACTGTACTATATGTCAGTAATCCCTCACCATCAAAAACCTGTGAGCTTTTACAGTCTGAGTTCTCCCTCCTACAGCACAACCTATTAGAAAAGAAATTACTACTAAATGCCAAGAAAACGAAAGCTATGTTCTTTGCCACCAAGAGCTGCTCTTCCACTGTCCCATCATTCACCCTCCCACAATTATCTACCATCCTTGGTGAAAATCTGGAATACGAGACAAATTCAAATATCTTGGAGTCTGGATTGACAATAAACTTGACTACACTAGCCACATTGAAGAGCTCCTGAAAAGCTTAGACAAAGACTTGGCCTATTTTATAGGATCAAACACTACCTGACCAGAGATTCCAAACAAAGGCTAATCCTGGCATCATTCCTATCCTCATTGACTATGCTGACTTCCTCTATGGCCACTGCCTCTCCCATTTAAATAAATTAGACACCTTGTATCATAGAGCTATTAGATTCATTACAGATCTTCCCACCAGCACCCATCATTGCTCTCTCTACAATGCAGTCAGTTGGACATCCCTACAACATAGAAGAAACAAAATGCTGCTGTCTGGATCTACAAAGCTCTGACAAACAAACTCCCTTCCTACATCTCAGACTGTTTCAACTGATCACATCCAGGCCTTACACCCTAAGGATCAATAAACTCATCATGCTGAAGATTCCTATCACCTGCACCCGGTATGGAAGGGCTGCAATCAGCTATTCCTAGCACTTATCTGGAATTCTCTTCAAAAGACCCTGAAATTGGATACCCTCATTCCTTTAACATCCTTCAAAAACTGTACACTAGTCTATTCCCAGAATCATGCAACTGCTTCCATAAGGCCTAGTCCTCTCACACCTCCTTCCCCACCCTTTTGTACTACCCCTATTTCTCTATCGTTCTTCTAGCTTCTTCTCCAACCTACTTCATACAAAAATGCCCACCCAAGTCCAACTACCGAGCTTTATCCCTACTATACTGTCTGTTTCTTTCCTTTTAATATGATTTAGGTTTATTGTCATTTTGCCTTGTATATATGTAAATATTTGTATATCTGTCTCATTCATAAATCATTGTATTTGTGTTCATTCTGTACCATGTTTTTGTGTAAAATTTGTAACCTTATATTGTTATGACCACTCAGGTCCATCTTGTAAATGAGCTATGCTCAATGATGTTTGCCTGAATAAATAAAGATTTTGATTGATTGATTGATATGCAAATTAAGCCATAGGCTCTGCACCTAATAGCAACTAGACACATAAATATTATTTAGTTATTTATTTAAAAGTTTGGTAACCAGGAAAACCAAACTGAGCTAAGGCTCATTTCCAGGTGTGACCTGGGGAAGGGAAGGGAAACAATATAAATAGCAAAAACACAATCAAGCAGAAGTGCAAAAAAAGGGCAGCAATAAATAAGGTGCAAAATACAATGGCAGCAAAAGGTGATAGGAATACATTGAGGTGAAAGGCAAGAAGTCTGAGCATTGAAGACATTGAGGATTATCAGGGAGCTGGGATGGAGAGCCACAAAAGGTTCTGAGGTTATATAGGTTCTGATAAGTTCTGAAAAGTTTTGATGATTATCTGGGCCTTATGAGAACTTTCAGAACTTTTTTCTATTATTTTTATCTCTTGAGCTTCCTGCTACTCCCCTTCCTACTAACCCACCCACAAGCCCCATCGCCAGCTTCTCTGGGACTTACCTCCACCATTGTCCTTTGACACAGAACTGTGGGGATGCCCAGTCACTGGTGTGGGGCCTGTGAAGAGTCGGTCATCATCTGGCAACCAATGCCAATCGCTAATTTTATTCATATGGCACCCAATCCCAAAGGCTCTGAGTGCCTTACATAATAAAACAATTAAAATGATTATTAAGATCTAATACAAACAAATTACAAACAAACTATGAAGCCAGGCTAAAACATAAAGGAAAGTAGTGAGTGTTCAATGCTGTTTTAAAAGCCGTGAGTGAGGGAGCTCCTCTTACTTCACAGGGAAGGACGTTCCAAAGAATAGGAGCTGCCACACCAAATACCCTGTCCCCCTATGATTTCAGGCATGACAGTGTAACATAGAGAAGGTCTGCCTCCACTGACCAGAGGGCAAAGCAAGAGCATATGGAATCAGGAGGTCTTTCAGATAAGTCTGACCCAGACCATGCAGGGCCTTGTATGTAAACAAGCAAACCTGGAAACTGATGTGCCACTGGACTGGAAGCCAGTGAAGCACAAGGAGAACCAATGTAATATGCTCGGAATGAGATGTCCTGGAAAAATAAGGCCTAATCAGAGTGATGTTGTGGATATGGTGATAGCGAGTACACACAACAGCTGACATCTGGGATTCAAAGGTCAGCTTGGAGTCCACAATGACCCCTAGATTCTTAACCCTATCTACTATGCAGAGAGACACTCCACCCAAAGATGGAAGGAAAGCGCTCCCAGATATCACGGAAGAATCAAGCCAACCTGGCTCCACCAATAACACCTCCATCTTAGATGGGTTCAGCCTGAACCAGCTGGCCACCATCTAGTCCTGAATATATTTAAGACACTTGCCCAGCTCAGAGAAAGCCTCCTGATTGTGAGGGGCACATGACACATACATCTGGGTGTCATCAGCATATCAATGAAATGCCAAGCTGTGGCATCTGATGATCTCCCCTAGAGGCAGCATACACACAGTGACTAACATGGGAGCCACAATCACCCCTTGAAGCACCCCACAGCAGAACACAGCACTGCTTGATGTATAAGAGCCAAGTACCACTTGCTGTGATCTGCCAGTTATGTAGGTCTCAATCCACTGTAGAACAATGCCTGAGAGTCCCATATAGTGCCTAAGAGGAGTCAATAGCACACCATGATCCACTGTATCAAAATCAGACAAAAGGTCTAGAAGGATGAGAATAGAATATCATCCACTATCCCTCGCTAAGAGGAGAAAATGGAATACCTTGACCAGGGTAGTTTCTGTAATGTGGCAAGGTCAAAAACCAGACCGGAAGGGCTCATAAATGTCATATCTCTCCAGGTGATGTTCTAGCTGCAATGTCACTACCTTCTCGATCAACTTCTCAAAAAAGGGAAGGTTCAAGACAGGTCTGTAATTGGCCAGATCATCAGGGTCCATAGAAGCCGTCTTAGGAAGGGGCCTTACCACTGCCTTTTTTATGGCAGAGAGAAAGACACCCTCAAGAAGAGAACTCCTAATAATCTCTGCCACAGTTGGACCTAGCGAGTCCCAGCATGCTAAAAGAAATCTGGTCAGCCCAGCCTCCAGTACACAGTAGGTGTGTCACAAGCCAGAAGCCACTCATGAAACATCATCCAGAGAAACCAGCTCTCAAACTCATCCCACAGAGGTGGAGTGCCCATGTTCTGCATGGAGTGGACAATGTCAGCTGATGGTGTGCTGCTCAGGAAGATCCCAGCTCAAATGGAGGACACCTTGTCTAAAAAGAACTGGTTAAAGTCCTCACACTCCTCCTGAGAGAAGGCTTTACAAGACTGTAGGCAGACCAGGTATAACAGTCTGTCGACAGTATTGTAAAGCTGAGCTGGCTGGTTCCTTCCAACAGCAATCACCCATGATAGGAATGCTTTTTTCAGGGTGATAACCCACTGATACTCACAATAGAGTTCTCAGCACAAATCTGACTGCCTCCAGCGGGACCTCCTCCAGTGATGCTCCAACTCCACCCTTTAGTTTTCATCTTTCTCAGTTCAGCATCAAACCAGGGTGACCAAAGATGTAAACCAAGGGGTGTAGACAGACCAAGACTAGAGAGTCGAAAGCAGAGGAGAGGGTCATGTTATAACCCTCCACAGCTGCCTCAACACCCTTCATGCAAGCCATCTGCATGCCTGAGATATCAAGGACCACCAGGAAGCCCTGAGGCTCCAGATGCTTGAAAGAGTGGTACCTGATCTTCTCCATGGGGGGGCAGGGTAAAATGGAGCCCCACACAGAAACTAAAAGACATGATGATCCAACCAAAAGACCAGAACAACCCTGGCATTACTGATGTCAAGATCAATTGAGAAGCCAAGATCCAAGGCATGGCTGTGTTGCTGGGTCCCAGTGGCAACTGCCTGCATAAAGCCCAGAGACGACATCACCTAAAGGAACTGTCTACCAAAGGAAATGCATCATTGTCAGTCCAGGCATTGAAATCCCCCAAGACCATCAGCTTGGGGGATTCCAACACCAGAGCGGCCATAAGAATCTCCAGTTCCTGCAGGAATTTATGCCCACACCCAGGGGGGATGGTAAATGAGCACAATCCTGTAGCTTGTGCCAAGGCCACCTTTTATGACCATGCATTCAAATGATCTGGTCTGCCACAAAGGATATGCTGACAGCTGCAGGGTGAATCTAAAGCAGATAGCTACCCCGCCCTCCCCTTCACTCCCACCTAGGTAATGCACCAGAAAAACTTGGCAGAACAGACACTCATGAACAGGACCTGAGTCATCTCCCAACCAGGTCTCTGTGATACACATCAGGTCTCCAGAGGAAGCTAGAGTGGGTTTCCACTGATTTTCTCCTTGGACCCACAGAACATGAAACGGGCACAATGTGAGCTCCACCTCTGAGGAAATGCTCCTGTGCCCTGGAACATGGGGTTCCCATCCCTTCTGGTGACATTACATGTGCTACCACCCATATACCACTGGGTGACAATCAAACAGTGAGCCACAGGAACCCTGCCCACCAGAGGGAGGAGAGCAGTCCTGCAGATGCTCAATCATCCCTCACCTGGCCAGTCCCTGAATGACCAACGTCCATTTCCAAAGCTGGCCCACTGACATGACAGGAGGTAAGAAGTAGAGTGCTTTAGCCATCCATGCCACTGGGCTATCCCACTTTCAGAACCTGTTTTAGCCATCACTTTCAACCCATGAGCTTTTTGCCTGTGAAGGAAATGATTAAAAAACAACTTTGGGGGTACTAAAGTAAGTTTAATTAGTCTCATGACCCTAGTTGTTACCCCTTGTGTAAAACCACTCTGAATATAACTACTAAAAGAGACATGACTCACAGGATCTTTTCTCCATATATAGCCTTCTTTCTGGGTCTTTTGACCACCACCACCACACTAGCTGTCTTTCTAGATAAAGACCTACTGGGGGAATATATTATGCTTCAAAATCAATGTTTTAAAAATTATCAGAACCTTATCAGAACATAAAAATGTTCTGATAATGTTGTTTTAGAGAAAATGGCACAGTGTTTGAAAGATTCTGAATGTATCTGAACTAGTTCTGTCAACCCATCTGACAAGGGCTACCTGAGGCTGAAGTTCCAAATGGACTGTTCGCCAGTGTACCTGTATATTTAAAACACATGGACTGCAGCACAGGGGTAGTATGATACATTGACATGCAAAGATCTTGGTTCACATCATACAGCTGACACCCCCAAACATACCAGGTCAGTGAAGTCTAGGGTGTGCTACAAAGACAATATTTTCTAACTCCAGGGAAAAGGGAAAGTAGCCATTCACGCTGCTTCTAAAGCACCTCTTGGTGAGAGCTGAGAGTTGTCTTCATCTTCTGAATGACTATGGGGCACTAGCCTTCTCCACAAAGGTAAGGCATAGTGGTGTGGACCCATTTAAAGGAAGGTATGAGGGAATTCACTGGGGATGAAAATCATGGAGGAGACATAGCAGCATGACACCAGATTGTTTATGCCCCAATAGCCCATCACATTCTTTGGAGAACGCCCCTTTTTATTTTGCTGAATTGAGGAAAGCAGCAGGTGTACTATTTTGGAGACTAGGCCACAGAAGCATGGAATGAGTGCTGGAAGGATACTTCAAGGAGGAACTGTAACAAGCAGGGTGGGTTGGACCCTGGCCAAATTAGGACAGCATCCCATGAGGGATAAGCCAAGTAAGCAAAAAACATAAGGGGATTATGCATGAGTGCCTGTGAAGAACAAGGTGGTAATTTCATTAAATGAAGCTGAGGCAAAGGCTGAGTGGCAAAGCCTGTCCTCAGCTTCACAAGATTAAGTAACACTTATGTTGCTCTTCACAGACACCAATCTCTAATGAATTAGATTACAGTTAGGAAGAAACATAGAAACATAGAAGTTGGCGGCAGATAAGGACCACAAGGCCCATCCAGTCTGCCCATTTCTTTTTCTCAGTACAGTTAGTGGATGTGACTGCACCCGGGAAACGAGCAGTGCCAGGTTAAAGTGAAAACTGAATAAAAGCAAATGAAAACCAGCACCTGCTCAAAAAGAAGCACTATGTGCTAGCTCCACTAGGATTTGAAACCATCCAGCTGAATACCTTTAAAGTGAAAAAAGGCTTTATTTTTGTGCAAATCAGGTGAAAAACTCACAGTTCATACAGAATCAGCAGGTCTGTTCAGGTATCAGAAGTTCAGGTATCAATAGTCCATATTCCATAAATAGTCCATATTCCATAAATAGTCCATAATGTAATCCATAAAACAACAAGCCGTGGAAAAACAGCTGGCACAAAACATTTGCAGCAAAAGGCTGAGGCCACTCCTTGTGACATCACCTGACTCATTTCAATACGCAGCTTTCAACAAAGGCTGATGTAGGAGTAAACTCAATGCATTTAAACATGTTCCTTAAAGATACAGTTCATTCAATCCTGAATCTAATCCATTTTACAAAAAGTATCAAAGTCATACAAAGAAACTGTGCCAAGTATACTTAAAACAGCACCAGTATACTACTGCTGGAAATATTCCAATTAACACTATACTTCTCATATAATCCTGACTCACCCTGGTAGGTAAAAGTCAAATCTGTGCAGTGCTGAAGGATAGAAAAAAAGAAAGAGTCTTTTAGACAAGAAAGAAAAAAAAACAACGTTTGCAAGAATGTCTATTAAATAAAAATACCCTTATTTTTTCTCAACTTTAAAAAGGTTTGCTCTCTATTCGCTCATTCAGACCTGGGGCATACATAGCTCTCATAGCAAAAATCCAATACTGTTCCCTTCTAAGGAGCAGATTGTCATAATCACCCCCTTGGTTAGAAAAGGCTTTTCAATAGCCATGAATTTAAAGCTGTGTTCATTTCTGTTTTTTACTCAGGTAAGGGGTATTTTTATTTAATAGAAGTGCTTGTAAATGTGTTGTTTTTTTCTTTCTTTTCTAAAAAACTCTAGTGTTAATTGGAATATTTCCAGCATTATTATGTGCAAAATTATATTGGTGCTGTTTTAAGTATACTTTGCACAGTTTCTTTCTTTCTTTGTATGACTTAGATATTTTTTGTAAAATGGATTAGATTCATGATTGAATGTACTGTTTCTTTAAGGAACAAGTTTAAATGCATTAAGTTTATTCCTATACGTCAGACTTTGAGAAAGCTACTTTCGAAATGCATCAGGTGATGTCACGAGGGAGTGCCCCTCAGCTCTTGCTGCCAAAGGTTTCGTGCCAGCAGTTTTTATGGATTACATTATGGACTATTTATGGAACATGGACTATTGATACCTGGACTTCTGATACCTGAACAGGCCTGCTTGTTCTGTACGAACTGTAAGTTTTTCACCTGATTTGCACAAAAATAAAGCCTTTTTTCGCTTTGAAGGTATTTGGCTGGATGGTTTCAAATCCTAGTGGAGCTAGCACATAGAGTTTCTTTTTGAGCAGGCTCCAGTTTTCATTTGCTTTTATTCAGTTTTATCTTTAACCTGGCACTGCTCATTTCTTGGGTGCAGTCACATCCACTAACTGTACTGTGAATTTTACTTTGTGACTTGCATGGGTTAAAAATAAAAAAAAGACGCTCCCATTTTTTCTATTGCGGCAAGTGACGCTCCTGCTTCTGTGTGTTAATTAATGGCTGAAACACAGCAGGCACAGTGTGCTGAGGGTACACGTTCCCTAAAGGACTTGGTTTTAAGAAATATAACAAATGACACTAACTATTTGAACTTACTTGATAGTACCACATTACCACCAGGGCCTGTAAATAGTCAGCAGGAATTCAGTGGTTTTGAAAAAATGGCATTTAAATTGAAATGACTACATTGGGAGAAGATTTCACTAAACACTTATTTGGAGGTAGAACGTGTTCCTAGGGGACTGCGTATCTTAAAAAATCCCACGTGTGGTCATAATAGAGAAGGTTTTATGGAAAAGTGGAGAAAAATCAGTGAAAAAGCAAGCCATGAATATATGGAACTAATTATTTCTGAAAATGCATTGATCCAGAAAGAAACTGAAGCAGAGTTAAATAAATGAGAAGAAGAATCGAATGCTTTTAGTAACGCACCACAATATTTCCAACAGCTAAAAAGTTTTACAGAGAGTCTACAGATGTAGGATGAAAAAATAAAAAACTTTAAAAAAGCTAAGTTTGATCAGGATGAAAGGGATTATAAAAACAATAGAGTGTTTAGACTGCACCCATTAATACTGGAAGTGAGAATTCACAGATCTCTGTGCAGGCTAATGCGCAACCAGCGGTCTTTGCCACAACTCCTGAAAAAATTGAGCAAGAACAAGATCGTTTTTTAGGAGAAGAAGAGGAACTATGTGTTATTACAGGGGACCAAACACATTTTGTTCCATGGAGAAGTCAGCAACTAAGGAAGCAGAATATAGGCCAAAATGTACAAGGAGAGGTGGTAGAAAGAGATATAGAAGAGGAACCCCTCTCAGAGGCTGGAGGAGGAGACAGAGACAAGGAAGATTCCTGTGAATGTAATTGATATTTCAAGTTACCAGCTGAATGAACTACAAATTGGGGTATAGAATAGAGATCTTTCTTTTACCCCTACACAAAGGTTTGACCATTTTGAAACTGTGCTAGACCTTAACAGACTGGTATGTAATCTGGGTCCGAAGGCTTTCTTTAGGCCGGGGGCAATATCAGGAAATGAATGAATGTGAGAATAATGTTACTGCAGAATCATCTGGAAATTTAAAGTTTTAAACCTGTTTCTGATTTTTGTCCTCCCTTTCATCAGCGTTACAAGTGTTCACAAAGTGTTGTGAGGAAGATTTAGCACTTTTAAATAATGGTATCAATTTACATTATTTCCATAACTTAAGTAGAGAGGAACAAGAAGATTGAGAAATTTGGGGAATAATAAAGATATCACTATAAAGGCTGCTGACAAGGGGTTGCAGTAGTAGTTATGGATAGTGTGAAATATGGTTTGGAGGTTCTGAGACAGTTATCAGATGTAAGATGCTATGAGAAACAAAAGTTTGACAAAACACAGATCTTTAAACAAATTGTTGATTCCTATCTTAGGAAAGTGAGGGATGAGAACCTGATTACCAACAAGTTTTTGAGTATTTAACTGTGGAACACCCTACTAGATCTACATTTTATGTACTCCCAAAATCCATTAGGATATGGTGAACCCCTGGCAGACTAATTGTTTCGGGTAACAATAGCTTAACAGAACCACTGGCAAAATATGTAGATTCTTTTTTGGTTGATCTTATTAAAGAGGTACCAGCATATATTAGGGACATGAGTGATATCTTGTCAATACTAGAGGAATTACAGAAACTGACAGTATATTGGTTACACTTGATGTTACATCTTTGTATTCTAATAGTCCACATAGTGGTGGTTTGGAGGCTTTGGAATTTTATTTAGAAAAAAAGATTGGTGAAGGAACCTCCAACAGAAGTACTGGTTCAATTGACTAAGTTTATACTAGATTTAACACATTCTTTTATAAAAATTATTTTTATTTGGAGAAGAGGGGAACAGCAATGGGTGCCAGTATGGCACCCAATTATGCCAATTTATATATGGCAAAATGGGAATTAGAGACAGTGAGAAGTATGAGTAACCCCTTCGTGCCTAAAATTGATTTATGGAGACCTTTTGTTGATGACGTCTTCATGGTATGGAAGTGGAGTGATGAAGAGCTTTTGGAATATGTGAGGTACCTAGAAACAAGTAATGGAAATTTGTGTTTTGGCATCTGCTTTAGTAAAACTGAGATCAGCTTTTGATTTGATGGTGGAGTGGGGACTGATTTATTTAGAAAGCAGACAGACCAAACACTATCCTTTGGCTAGTAGTAGCCACCCTAGACATGTTATTATGGCAATACCAAAGGGACATTATATTCAAACAAAAGTAAACTGTAGTAGTCCAAGAGAATATGGAAAAAGGGTACAGGAACTGACTGTGAGGCTACAGAATAGAGGATATAAAGTAATGTTTTAATAAAGGCACAGAAGGAAATAGATGAGATCCCAAGAGTGGCTTTATTAATGAGTAAGGCTAAAGAAAAGAACTGTGACTTACAAACAATTTTTGTTACCACATATAGTCCACAATTGGATGAGGTAGCTAAAAGTATTAGGAAGCATTGGCATCTAATCCTATTGGACCTAAATTGAAGAATGTTAATATTAAAGGTCCGAGAATGGTATACCGTAGGGGCAAGAATATCAAAGACTTTGTCATCCATTCAGTTCAGTCTGTTTCAGAAAGACCAAGAAATTGGCTCACGGAACGTGCAGAGGATGTACAGCCGTGGTAACTGTAAATATTGCCCTTGGGTAAAACACCAAATGTTTTAAAAATCATGCTACAGGGTTGGATGTAAAATTTAGGCTCTATCACCTGTAGCACTTCAGGTGTGATATATTTGGCTGAATGTAGCTGTAACAGTTTCTATATAGGTAAAACTAATGCCCTTTAAAATATGAATAGGTGAGCATGCTAGGCAATTTTGAACTGTGATGGCACTAATGCTGTAGCTTTGCATCTGTCTCAGATAAAACAGAAATGAACACAGCTTTAAATTTACAGCTATTGAAAAGCGTTTTCAACCAAAGGCGGAGGAGCGATTATGACAATCTGCTTCTAGAATGGAACAGTACTGGATTTTGCTATGGGAACTATGTATGCCCCAGGTCTGAATGAGAGAATAGAGATCAAACCTTTTAAAGTTGAGAAAAAGTTAGAGTATTTTTATTTAATAGAAGTGCTTGTAAATGTGTTATTGTTTTATTTCTTTTCTAAAAAACTCTTTCTTCTTTTCTATCTTTCAGCATTGCACAGATTTGACTTTTACCTACCAGGGTGAGTCAGGATTATATGAGAAATATAGTGTTAATTGGAATATTTCCAGCAGTAGTATGCACATTATACTGGTGCTGTTTTAAGTATACTTGGCACAATGTCTTTCTTTTGTTTGTATGACTTTGATATTTTTTGTAAAATGGATTAGATTCATGATTGAATGTACTGTGTCTTTAAGGAACATGTTTAAATGCATTGAGTTTACTCCTATACATCAGCCTTTGAGAAAGTTACGTGTGAAACATGTCAGGTGACGTCATGAGGTAGTGGCCCTCAGCTCTTTCTCCAAAAGTTTTCATGCCAGCCATTTTTCCATGGCTAGTTGTTTTTATGGATTACATTATGGACTATTTATGGAATATGGAATATTCATACCTGGACTTCTGATACCAGAACAGACCTGCTGGTTCTGTATGAACTGTGAGTTTTTCGCATGATTTGCACAAAAATAAAGCTTTTTTTTCACTTTAAAGGTATTCAGCTGGATGGTTTCAAATCCTAGTGGAGCTAGCACATAGTCTTTTGAGCAGGTACCAGTTTTCATTGCTTTTATTCCATTTCTTTTCTACCTTATGAATGTGCATCGGCCTTGCTCTGTCAATGGCCTATCTACTCATACTCATCTGTATTGCTTCCTTATGCCTATTCCATGCCTGTTTGAAGCCCTGCACTATATTCATATCTACCACTTCCTGAGGTAGGCTGCTCCATGCATCCACCACCCTTTCTGTGAAAAAGGCCTTCCTCATATTACCCCTCAATCAGCCTCCCTCTAATCTCATGTTATGTCCTCTTGTCCTGTTATTTTTTTTATATTGAAACATGGTAGACTCTTTCACCTTGTTAATGCCCTCAAGGTGTTTGAATGTTTCGATCATATCACCTCTCTCTCACCTTTGCTCTAGGGTATACATATTGAGCTCTGTTAATCTGTCCTCATATGTTTTCTGATGCAGTCCCTGCACCATTTTGTTGCCCTTCTCTGGACTGCCTCAATTTGGTTAATGTTCTTGTGAAGGTGTGGCCTCCAGTACTGCATGCAGTACTCCAGAAGGGGCCTAACCAGTTTCTTGTAAAAAGGGATTATTACCTCCCTCTTCTGACTTGTGATACCCCTACTAATGCACCCCAACATCCCTCTAGCCTTACCAACTGCTTTAGTGGTCTGCTTGGATGATTTCAGGTCATCTGTGATGATGATGCCCAAGTCTCATTCTTCCCTTGTGACTGCCAGTAACTCCCCTCCCAGCCTATAAGTGGCTTCAGGGTTTCTCTTCCCTATGTGCATGATCGGCATTTAGAAAACTGAGAACAGGAGAGAATACTTTTTTTTAACAAAATTCTGTCTTGTTTTTTCTGTAGTGTTATATTTAGTGGATCCTCTTTTAATTGATAGCTCTGGTCCAGGATTCCTCTGTGTTGATCTCTGCTGCTAGATCCAGCTGGTGCAGGATTTCTCTGTATTGCTCTGAGTCTCCTGTTTAATCAAACTTCTTTCCTTTACAAAAAAATGTACATTTTGTAATTTCCTTAAATAAATATAGCTGTTAAATTTTTTTTTTCAAAATTGTTGGTGTGCATGTTTTTGAGCAACTGCTTCAGATATTGTATGCTAAAATTTAGCATGTTTGAGGGTTGTCACATAGGGCCTGATCCACATTGGATTCCCAGATTCTCCAAATATGCTAAGGGCCAGGAAATGCCAAGGAACACCACCTATGTGCAAGATAAGCACCATCAGTGCACCCCACATTATCCACAAAGGGGGATGTGTTTCTCCTCCACATCAATCCCACCCATGTGCCTTGCTATGTGAGTGGCCAGGACTGTGGCAGACCAGGGGGTAGTGGTCAGGCTAAACCTAATCCTCAAACAGAGTTCTATAGTGCAGAGGGTAGATGGAGGGGTGGCAACTGTGCTTGCCTAGGGGATGCAGTAGCAGATGCATAGCCTCCATCCAGCAATAAACTCATAATGAACCTGACTGCTCCTCCCTCCAGCTCCAAGCACTAGCAGCCTCCACAACAGGCTAATGCTTCACCGGCACCATCTGGTGTTTTTCCCATTGTGTAATATTTTCCATTGGGATACAGCAGCCAAGAGGACTCGGTATCCCAACATGCCTTCCATCATGTGCAGCAAGAGATTCACTTGCAGAGCAGTAGGACTGTCTCTTTTCATTTGGTGGGTATTTCAGGTTGAGAAGCCAGTGTTACTTTGGTTCAGTTTTAATCAGTTCCCTTTTACTTTGGTTTTGCAGGCAAGTTGGCATGGCTCGGGGCCCCCCAACCCCACCACCAGCTGACACAAAACCCCTCACAGAAGCCGGATCTGACTCCTGGACTGGCCAGCCATGTGCCCCGTTGGCACGGCTCGGGGCCCCCTGATGCTACCACCAGCCGCCGCAGAGCCCCTCACAGAAGCCGGATCTGACTCCTGGAACAGCCAGCCATGTGCCCTGTTGGCATGGCTCGGGGCCCCGACGCCACCACCAGCCACCGCAAAACCCCTCACAGAAGCTGGGTAAGGACTTCCACTGGGCTGGAGAAGCAGGGATTGGCTGCTATTGGCTAGGCACTCTGAGGCAGCTCGCTCATTGGCCACGGTTCCAGCCACTGCATTCCATTGGTGCTACTGAGAGTGTGCCGTGCTGGGCCTGCACCCATTCACTTGCACTGCTTTCCCGGCCGACTTTTTGCCCGGACACTTTTTTTTTCTGCCTTAAAACTATTTCTGATATACTGTATGAATTCTCTAACCAGCTGCAATTAACAAATTGCTTCCACTACGTTGCCTTATTTCTGTTACACTGCACTATGCTTGCACACGTTTTTCCCATACTGTTTTAAAATTTTGATTTATTTGCATCTACTATCATTGGTGTATGTTCCAATTGCTGTAATGCCTAGACTGCTGTCCTAGTATCTAAAATTGCAGAGGATAGTGACTGTTGTTTTTATGCTGCTGTATTCTACTATTTACACTGTGCTCTGGCTCCTGTTAGCCCAATCTGACTGTTTTCCTACGTATTCCTCAGTGCGTGGCTAGCCTGCACAAACTTGCTCTCAACTCTGCTCTTTAATCTCTCTGATTTTCTCCTTGCACAAACTCTCTGCCTCGGACACTCCTACGAGTGTCAGCCCCTCCACCTAAACTCTAGCCCCATGTTGCGATCACGGTCTGCTCTCTTTGCCTACATACTGAAGTGCACTGTTTCTTTCTTGCCCTAAGGATCAAGTGATGCTCTCGCTCTCTCCTCCTCCTTTCCTGCCTGCCTACCACTGTCTACTAAACCCTGTTCTCTAACACCACCATCTCTTCACTATTACCTCCATTCTTACTCCAAAGCCTCCCTATTGATTTCTAGGCTGCCCAAGCTGACCTGCCCAGCAGGCGCCAGTGCCATTTTGAATACTTAAACTTGATTTTCTCTGGTCGGCTACCCCCACTCCGCTACCTCTAAAGGCCACTCTTTCTGTTATTTAATTTTTTTCTCTCTCTCTTGTCTCTCTAACTCCCGCTTTTACTCCACATCCTGCTTCACCTGCTTGCCCTGTCCCCCACCCCCTGACCGAGCAGATTCTGTCAGCCACCACTCTATTGTTCTGTTTTAGCTTTTGCTTCTGTCAAATACTGCATACTCACATCTGCCTCTCTTTCTACCCAGAATCTGACTCCTGGACCGGCCAGCCATGTGCCCCGTTGGCACGGCTCAGGGCCCCCCGACACCACCACCAGCTGCCGCAAAACCCCTCACAGAAGCCGGGTAAGGACTTCCATTGGGCCGGGGAAGCAGGGATCGGCTGCTATTGGCTGACCGTGCTCTGAGACGCTCACTCATTGGCCACCGGTTCCAGCCACTGCATTCTCATTGGTGCTACTGAAAGTGTGCTATGCTGGCCTTGGCGCCCATTCACTTGCACTGCTCTCGGCCAAATTTTTGGCCCGGACACTTTTTTCTCTGCCTTAAAACTTATTTCTGATATACTGTATGAATTCTCTAACCAGCTGCAGTTAACAAATTGCTTCCACCACGTTGCCTTATTTCTGTTACACTGCACTATTCTTGCACACGTTTTTCCCATACTGTTTTAAAATTTTGATTTATTTGCATCTACTATCATTGGTGTATGTTCCGATTGCTGTACTGCCTAGACTGCTGTCCTAGTATCTAAAATGGCAGAGGATAGTGACTGTTGTTGTTTTTTATGCTGCTGTATTCTACTATTTACACTGTGCTCTGGCTCCTGTTAGCCCAATCTGACTGTTTTCCTACGTATTCCTCAGTGCGTGGCTAGCCTGCACAAACTTGCTCTCAACTCTGCTCTCTAATCTCTCTGATTTTCTCCTTGCACAAACTCTCCACCTTGGACACTCCTACGAGTGTCAGCCCCTCCACCTAAACTCTAGCCCCGTGTTTGCAATCACGGCCTGCTCTCTTTGCCTACATACTGAAGTGCACTGTTTCTTTCTCGCCTAAGGATCGCAAGTGCGCCATCGCTCTCTCCTCCACCTTTCCCTGCCTGCCTACCACTGTCTACTAAACCCTGTTCTCTAACACCGCCATCTCTCTTCACTATTACCTCCATTCTTACTCCAAAGCCTCCCTATTGATTTCTGAGCTGCCCAAATCGACCCACCCAGCAGGCGTCAGTACCATTTTGAATACTTAAACTTGATCATTTCTCTGGCGGCTACCCCAACCCCCCGCTACCTATAAAGGCCACTCTTTTTGTTATTTATTTATTTTTCTCTGTCTCTTGTCTCCAACTCCCGCTTTTACTCTACATCCTGCTTCACCTGCTTATCCTGTCCACAGCTCCCCTGACCGAGCAGATCTCTGTCAGCATCACCACTCTATTGTTCTGTTTTAGCTTTTGCTTCTGTTAAATACTGCATACTCACATCTGCCTCTCTCTTTCTACCCCAGATCTGACTCCTGGACAGGTCAGCCGTGTCCCCATTTGGCACGGCTGGGGCCCCGACACCACCACCAGCCACCAAAAACCCTCACAGAAGCCGGGTAAGGACTTCCACTGGGCCGGGGAAGCAGGGATCAGCTGTTATTGGCTGACTGCGCTCTGAGACACTCGCCCATAGGCCACTGGTTCCAGCCACTGCATTCCCATTGGTGCTACTGAAAGTGTGCTGTGCCGGGCTCGGCGCCCATTCACTTGCACTGCTCTCGGTTGAATGTTTACACCCACCCCCCCGACCTTTATTAAATAGGCTCTTCGTTCCGCCCCTGCACAAAGGACCCACCCCAACCTGCCTTCCATCCTGTCCCACAGCCTTTACTGTCCCCCTCCTCCTATGCTCTGTTTGACTTCTTCCTCTGCAGCACTAGGCATTCCCTTTCTAAGCCCCAAAATCTATTTAAGTTACCTCCTACTTCTTTTCTTTTTTGTTCTCTCCACCCCTTGCCTGACACTCCTTTTAGAACACAGCACAGTGCTGTTTTCACCAACAATGCCTTTCCTTAGAAACCACCTTTTGTCTCTTCTGGCCCTCTCCCTCTGTTTTCCACTGTGCCAACTTCCTTTCTCCTCCTACCCCTCTCAACCTTCCACTGTAATCATCAAAACTTGCTACCTGCAACTTGAAACCATGGCAAATCCTCCTCGCCCTTACTTGTGGCACCCCCTTACTAAGGACTGGGTGCAAATGGCTGCTCACCTTGCCAGAAAGATGACAAATCAACACCTGTCAATAGCCATTACCCTCTGCTGGGACTCTAGACGACTACACCATCCCCAAACCAGTAAGAAACAGAGGCAAATCGTGACATACTATGAGCTTCGGGAGATACTCCTAAAACTCCTGCTCTTCCTCCTTCTTATGTCAGGTGGGGTCCACCCAAACCCTGGCCCTGTCCCAAATAGGTTAACAAAGCTAGCAAAAGCAGATAGGGGGTCTCTCCATCGCTATCCTAAATATCTGCAGCCTCCTTCCTAAGCTGGCATCCCTTCAAGTCTTTATTGGTCAAAACAATCCTGACATACTAGCTATTGTTGAGACCTGGCTGTCTCCAAGCACTCCGGATCATGCCATCTCGCTTCAAGGCTACAATCTCTTCAGACTCGACCGGTCAAATAAAAGGAGGGGGTTGTGCTATCTACATTAAGGACAACCTCTCTAGTCACCCCGTCAGTTTCTCCTCCACGAACACCCTAGTGTAACTTCTACCTGTCAAGCTACTTTTTAGTGCCCAAAATAAAGTGCTTACCATGGCTGCAGTCTCTATCCCTCCTAAAGATCCTGGATCCGGTCTCCAGACAGTTCTTGAATTTGTAAGATTGCAACCACCTGACACTGAGCTCCTCCTCCTTGGTGATTTCAATATAAATTGGTTCGCCTCTGATATCGGATCCATCAAGGATGCTATCCTAGCAGCCAACCTAATGCAGATGGTCAATTCCCCGACTAGAAAAAACTACAAGACTGGAACTTGCACTCTCATTGACTGGATACTTTCTAGTCACCCAGACCGGATAAAAAACACTACTGTTCTCTCGGACTCTCTCAGTGACCACTCCCCTGTGATCTGTACCTGGTCAAATAAATTCCTTAAACCACCCCCCAAAACCATCTCAAGTAGAGTGCTACCTCACAGAATCTCACTAAACTCAAGACCTGTCTCCTGCAACAAGACTGGTCCCAATCTAATACGCTAAATGTTGTATGCTGCTAGAATACTTTATCACAACCTTCAACACTGCCTGTGACACTTACGTACCATTAAACAAGTGTAAAATCAAATGCTCTAACTTTGGCTCACGGCCAAACTACTGGCTCAACTCAAAGCTCGTGACCTATCTCTGGGCCATAGCCAGAGCCACAGGCTCCTTGACGGACATACAGAAGTACAAACAGGCACGTAACCTATGCACCTCACAAATCAGGCAGATGAAGAGCTCTTATTTCAAAAATGCCCTAGCAACCACCTGGGGTGACGGGAGATCTTTCTGGGACAACATCCGAAATATTACGGGTAAGCAGTCTAAATCCTCTCCCACTATAATGAATGTTGATGGCTCCATTACCCTTGACCCACAGGTTATGGCAGATGCCCTAAATAAAACCTTTACAGACCTCAGTGGGGTCCTCCTACCAGACTTCTTCTCGGACTTGACCTTGCCAAAACTCGTATCCCATATCACTTCTCCTAACCAACCGCTATTTCACTTTAAAATAGTTAAGGCACATGAAGCCTACAAATACATAAAAAAGGCTTGCTCTAAATCCAGAACAAGCAGTGATACTATAGCTCTAAACATTCTGTCTCTCACCTTGGAAGAAGTGATCCACCCTCTCACCAAAATTCTCAATCTTTCCCTCTGCCGAAGTCATTTTCCCAGCAAATGGAAGTCTGCTATAGTTACACCAGTGCTCAAAGGGGGTGACAAATCCACACCAGGGAACTATCGACCTATATCAATACTTCTACGCATCTCCAAAGCCCTTGAACGCATCATGGCTGACCAACTCTCAGACTACCTGCAAAAGTATAATTTACTCTGCATGCAGCAACATGGATTTAGGAAAGGGCACAGTACGTCGACGGCCCTACTACATTTCTCAGGAGAAGTTCACAATGCCATGGACAAGGGTTACCAAACCGGAGCTGTTTTCATTGACCTCACACAAGCGTTTGACACTGTTCACCATGGCTTACTGATCTCACTACTGCTCATCCTTGGGCTCGCTGAAGGACCAGGTGCCTGGGTTAAAAGTTACCTGGCACAACACACACAAGCAGTAAAAATCTCTGATGTACTCTCTGACTCTAAACCGGTCCTCTCAGGTGTCCCTCAGGGATCAATCCTAGGCCCTCTCCTTTGTAGCCTGTTCCTAAACTCTCTCCCTGAATCATAGAAACATAGAAACATAGAAGTTGACGGCAGATAAGGACCGCAAGACCCATCCAGTCTGCCCATTTCTTTTTCTACCTTATAAATGTCCCATCGGCCTTTGCTCTGTCAGTGGCCTATCTATTCATAGTCATTTGTACTGCTCCCTTATGCCTATCCCATGCCTGTTTGAAGCCCTGCACTGTATTCATAGCCACCACTTCTTGTGGTAAGCCATTCCATGCATCCACCACCTTTTCTGTGAAAAGAATTTCTACATTCCCCTTAATCGGCCTCCTCTAATCTCATGCTGTGTCCTCTTGTCCTGCTATTTTCTTATATTTAAACATGTTAGACTCTTTCACCTTGTTTATGCCCTTAAGGTGTTTGAATGACTGATCATATCACCTCTCTCCCTCCTTTGCTCAAGGGTATACATATTGAGCTCTGTTAATCTGTCCTCATATGTCTTCTGATGCAGTCCTGCACCATTTTGGTTGCCCTCTCTGGACTGCCTCAATGTGGTTAATGTCCTTGTGAAGGTGTGGCCTCCAATACTGCACGCAGTACTCCAGATGGGGCCTAACCAGTGTCTTGTACAGAGGATTATTACCTCCTCTTACGACTTGTGATACCCTACTAATACACCCTAACACCCCTAGCCTTACTCTACTGCTTTAGAGGTCTGCTTGGATGATTTTAGGTCATCAGTGATGATGATGCCCAAGTCTCTTTCTTCCTTTGTGACTGCTAGCAACTCCTCCCAGCCTATAGTGGCTTCAGGGTTTCTCTCCATGTGCATGATTTTGCACTTTTGCATTAAATCCCAGTTGCCACTCTTCTGACCATTCTGTTAGTTTATCCAGACCTCTTCTCATTCTGCCCACCCCATCTGGATCATCTACTCTGTTGCAGATCTTGGTGTCATCTGCAAACAGACAAGCCTTACCCTCTAGTCCATCTGTAAGGTCACTAATGAAGATGTTGAAGAGGACTGGCCCCAGGACTGATCCCTGAGGTACCCACTTGTGACTTGCATCTCTTCTGACTGTATACCATTTACTACCACTCTCTGTTTTCTGCCCGTCAACCAGTTTGCCACCCAGTTGACCAACTTCTGACCCACCCCGAGCCTACCAAGCTTATTTATCAATCTTCTATTGGAACAGTGTCAAAAGCTTTGCTGAAGTCAAGGTAGCGTATATCAACTGCTCCCCCTTGGTCCACCACTCTGTTACCCAGTCAAAGAAATCTATGAGATTAGTTTGACAGGACCTTCCTTGTAAACCCATGCTGTCTTGGATCCTGTGCCCCTATGGATTCCAGGTGTTGCTATTCTTTCCTTAAGGAGAGCCTCCATAATCTTGCCACTACTGAGGTAAGACTGACCGGTCTGTAGTTCCCCGCCTCCTCCCTGCTATCACTTTTGGGTGAGGATCACATGAGCCCTTCTCCAGTCTTCTGGGACCTCTCCTGTGCTCAGAGACTCACTAAACAATTCTGCTAATGGCTCTGCTAGTTCCTCCTTTAGCTCTTAAGTACCCTGGGATGTATGCCATCAGGTCCCATTGCCTTATCCACCCTGAGCTTAGCAAGCTCTTGTAGGACCTTTCTTTTGTGAAGGAGTAGTGCTCACCTCCTCCCCCTGTGTCCATGATGTTGAGCTGTGGGCCCTGCCTCACCTTCTCTTCAGTAAATACTGAGCAAAAGTATCTATTTAGGATAGATGCCTTTACAGGGTCCTCTCCTCACATGCTCCTTTTCTCCATTAAGCTTAGCAATACCCTCTCTGGACTTTCTCCCTTCACTAATGTATCTATAGAAAGTCTTGTCACCTTCTTTTACTGTTCGTAAGCAGTGTTTCCTCAGTTTGGGACTTTGCCTGTCTTACTGCCTTACCTGCTTCCCTTAGGGCAGTTTGGTATGCCTCCCTATCTTCATCCCGCTGTGTTCCTTATATTTCCTGAAGTCCAGCCTTTTGGCTCTGACATTTTCTGATACTGTATTTGAGAACCAAAGTGGTTTCCTTCTTCTTTTGCACTTCCTTTTCTGTCTAACACAATGGGATGTTGCTGCAAGTACTGCATCCTTAATGCTTGCCCACTTTGCCTGTACCCCCTCACCTGTGTTTCTTTTTGCCAGGGCTAGCTTAACTCTGTTGGCCATCTTATCAAAGTCAGCTCCTCTGAAGTCCCATATTTTTGCCTGGGAATGGGATGATTTAGATGTAGTAGCCAAATTGAACCATACCATGTGATGGTCACTGGCCCCAGGTGACCTTCTACCTGGAGATCTGTGATCCTTCTTTGTTAGTCAGTACTAGATCTAGGATAGCCCTGTCTCTTGTGGGTTGCTGTACCAGTTGTTTGAGGCCCTCCTGCAGGGAATCCACTATGAGTCTAGTTCTGGCAGATGTTCCTGCTGGTATTGACCAATCTGTATCTGGCATGTTGAAGTCTCCCATTATCAGAACCTCCCTTTAGCTGTCATGTTTTGTATATCTTCTAACAGTAATGTGTCTATGTCCTCCTCTGGTCTGGGGCCTGTAGACAACCCAAGTTCTTATGGCTGTCCCACTTCCTGTTTACAGGGTGACCCACAGTTCTTCTGGCTCCTTATGCGTATTCTGAATTTCTGTAGCTTTGATATTTTCATTAACATACAGGGCCACTCCTCCCCCCTCCTTTTTGCACCTCAGTCTCTTCTGAACAATACATAGCCAGGTACTGAAGTCTCCCAAGTGTGGTTACTGGTAAACCAGTCTCACTAATTGCTACTATGTCCAGTTTAGCCTCTGACATTATTGCCTGCAGGTCTGGGATCTTATTTCCAGGCTGTGAGCATTTGTGTACATGATTTTCCATTGGCCAGATTTTGGTGTGTTAGTTGTTGGGTGAAGTTTGGCATTACCCCTGTGCGTCGTATGGGGAGACAAACCTTTTTTCTTACCTGATGATGCAAATGAATGGCAAACATGCTGAATTCCTGTTTGACCACTAGCTGAGGGGGGAGGGGTGTTCTTCCCATTCGACGTATGGGGTGCTGCACCCCTGTCCCCATTTGCTAGTTTAAATATTCTGCAAAGATGTCAAACTTCTGCCCTAATGCACTGACTACCTCTTTAGTCAGATGCAGTCCATCAAATTTAAAGAACTTTCGCTCCCAGAACTGTTGCCAGTTCCTACAAATCTGTGTCCTTTTTCCTGGCACCAGCCCTTGAGCCACGTGTTTAGCTCCCTATCTCCCTTCTCTGACCTTCCGTCCATCTGCTCCCTCTCCCAGACTGGCAGGATCTCAGAGAAGGAGATGCGAGACGAAATAGATGATAGTTTGTCACCCAGCCTAGTCAGGTGTTCCTGGTCTCCACAACTGACCGGCTGGCGAGATCGATTAGTCCCTATGTGTACTAGGACATCAATGTTTTCTCCTGCTTTGTGAACAATTTTATATGCGGTCAGTGTCTCCATGCTGATGTACCTGGGAGACATCTGACCATCACCCTGGCTGGAGATGGGTATCAACTCCCGAATCATGGAGTCTCCTATGATCAGAAGTTTTGGATTTCCTTTGTGCTTGTTTTGTTTTTGTTCCTGATTTGGGTGAGTTTTGTTGTGCTAGCTCCTGTGCCGCAGTGTCCTGCTCTGCGGTGTCTTCTGCCTCTTTATTTGATTTCAGAGATAGAGGCAGATACCTGTTTGTAGTGTTTATATGTTTTTGGAGGTAATGTTGGAGAGCAGAGTGATGGGGCACCTGATTTGCTCCTCCTAACCACCTGCCAACCTCCTGGACCAACTACCCTCTGCGGTCGAGGTTTTCTGTTGGATGCTGGGGAAATGGCGGGTGGTTCTTATAATGTATTGCCTCTTCAATATGAAATTTGGGCGTGCAATCTCTGCCCATGCTGCCGGGAGCTGAGCCCTAAGATCTCAAAGGCCCAGCATGTAGGACAAGTGTCCTAAATCCTGTAAGACTGTCCTTCTGAAAATTGTTCCACGGTACCTGCAGTTAATGAAATCCATTCGAATAAGTTGCTGGGTTTGTAACCTAGTCAGAGTAATTAGAAGGAAAAAAAAGGAAAAAAATGCAAGTAATGGTTTAATTGTGCTTTCTTTAACTTGTTATAACAAGTTAAATTACTAGTGCCCTGTAAATGAGATCACTCTGTGGAGGCCCCACTGATCCGCCCCTTCCTGCTCTGCCACAGGAAATGTCACAACTGTGGTACCCTATAGAAGGAGTGTAGCGTGGGGTGGTTAGGGATGGGGTGGCTGGGCCCTTCCCCTGCCTAAAAAGAAGAACCACGGACGAAAGAACAAGGAGGTAAGAGCAGAAACAATCAGTCAACAACAAATGCAGTAACCCTGAAAGCTTATCCTAATGTTAGATAAAACTGTAAAACCTGTAAAGCACCACCTGTAATAATTTCAGAGAAGATATACGCTGTAAGAAACACTTTGCTCCATAGAAAATAAAGCTAGTAACAGAAGATATACCTTGCAAAGACAATTTGAATCAGAAGATTACAGGAGTAATCTGTTAGCACACACCTGTAGGCACACCTTTTAATAATGCAGAAGAAGGTATACCAGCAACAACAATTTGAATCAGAGAAAAAATAAAGCAATGAAATGTTAGCAACAAACAGTAGCAATCCCTGCGAGTAAAAATTAAAAACACCACCACACAGTAAATCTGCTTAGCCAAACTAAGTCTTAATCCTTTTCCCTTGCTCTGGTAAGTTTCTCTACTCTGCCTTTCAAGCAGTCTTAGAAGGAAAGAGCTCAGGTGAAGCTAGGTGCCTTGGCCAGCAAACCAAGTCTTCTACCATCCTGCCCAGAAAAAATAATCCTATATGCTGATGATGCCGTAATTCTCTCCTCTCACAAGGATCCCAATCCATTACGTCATAGCCTGCAACTTGTCTTCTCTCATATAGAAAAGTGGTTCCTTGATCACCGGCTGGTCCTAAATCACAAAAAAAACAAAACCATGCTTTTCGCCAGTCATCAAAACAGAAAAAGACATATTCCACTCATAATAAAAACTTACCCTGAAATACACTTGAACAAGTTAATACATTCAAATACCTTGGCATCACTTTTGATCAAGGTCTTACCTTTATGACCCACATTGATAACACAGCGAAACAGTGAACCAACGCATTGGAATACTGTTCCAGAACCATCAATTCCTTAACCAAGCTGCTTTGAGGATTGCTATACAAAGCTCTGTCATCTCAATCATAGACTATGGCCTAATTATCTATGGCTCTGCCAGTACCACTGCACTAAGGTGCATCTTAACCGCCCTAAACAAGGCCTGTAGACTTCTCATTGGAGCGCAGAGACGGACCCACACCTGTGAGCTCTACACGGAAACCGGCTGGTTACAACTCTCTAATCGCCTAATGTATCTCACATGCTTGATGGCAAAAAAATCAATCTTGGGACTCACTCCGCTGTGTATCCAAGACCTACTCTGCCTGAATAACGGTACTTGTCCCACCAGAAGATCTGAGCACCAACCTTTTCAGGTCCCCAGATGCCGGACTGCTCAGGGACAAAGATCTTTTGCATATCGTGCCCCTACCTGGTACAATGCCCTTAGCCTACCCACTCTATCCTCCACATCACTGGGAGCTTTCAAATCTATGCTTTATGCTCACCTCTCAGCATCCAGCTCCAGTGACTGCTTTGACTAAAGACTCTTCCTCTGACTGCTCTACAGTTGTCCATCCCTCTCTACGACCCCTCACTTGACAAAGACACTCGAGTACCACTAACTGGTCCTGTCTGCTACTGAGTTTTTCTCTCTCTATCTCCTCCTACTTTTCCTCCTTATCTTTCCTTAAATGCCTCTGAGTTTTTTCTTTCTTGTAAATGAATTATCATTGATTATTGCAGCCTTTGTAAATTGCTAACCATTTGTTGTAACATGTCTTGTTGTTATGTACTTTTATGACGTGGAACCTTTGTAAAAGAGCCTTGGCTCAAAGGTATTAATTCCTAGAACAATAAACTAAACTAAACTAAACTATATAAGATCAGCAGGGTGGTGAATGTTACTTTGGTTCTGATGTCAGCAGGTTTCTTTTACAGTACTTTAATTTTGCAGGCAAGTAATGAGTGTGTGTCTTCACTGCAGTGGGCAACAGCTAGTAGTCATGTCAATTAACAAACTGTTATTTACTGAAGTTGCATCACTTCAGTGAATAAATGGTACATCAATTGACATGCTAGTCATGCATTTTTCACTACAGTGATATGACTGGAGTAGGTAATTGGATTTCTCATTCACTCAACAGAATCCAATACACTAACACCCTCAAAAGCTGCTCACAAGACCTTGCAGTCCTTTAAACAGTTTTTGTTTTCACTTTCTAACTCACTTTTTTTACTCCATGATTATTAAAGGAATTTTGATATGAGATATCAACTGAGATACAAGGAAGCCCAACCATAAATGGCAAGATCAACCTATGGCTGGGTGCCTATTCTAACATTTAAATCATTATCTTGATTATCTGAGCTGGAATCTTGCTGCTCTGCAAGCTTCCCAATACTCTCTTTATATACTGTAAAGTATAGCCACCTAGAGACTCACAGGTGGTCAGTGGGAGCACACCACGGAGATGGCCATGCTTCTCCTAGTCATTAAGAACAGGATGAAACAAGAGCTACATGGACTTGTTCACCAATGTTTGATTACATCTCTTATAAGTTTCCACATTTTTTCGCTAGCCTGCAAGTGCAACAGTAGTGCTACCATTTGCGATGCCATCGACTCGGGTTTGGAAGTGAGCCCAAGGTCTCAGAATGTCGGCTGGTGGAAGGATGATGGAGTACCCATGGGACTGCTCTCTTCCTCTGGGGGGGGGTGAGGAAGAGCTTGGTACTTGACTGGCCCCCAGTGAAATCAAGGGGAAAGGGAGCAGGAGCCAAAAGAGGCAGAGCAGATATAAAGATATCAGCATGTGTGCCTTGACATCACCACACCCATGTACCCATGGGTAGAAACTGGAAATGCCTGGTGGCAAGATGAAGAGAAGCACTTGTAGCCACCGCACCCAACCTGCTGGGCATACTGGCCTGACCTTGAGCCATGCTTTGGTGGGGCATGGGAGAACCCCACCAACCCCACCAGTGGGGCAAGCCCTAGGGAAAGACAGCCAGAAAAGGTAAGTCCTGGCATACGTTGGGGTGATGGGGCTGGGGCGCTCCTCTGATGGAGGGCCATCCAGGGAGGGGGAAAAATAAGTCTCCATTTGTTTACCTGATTCTCTTGATTTTCTGATATAGGTCACACACCATTAACACCCCTAAAAATGTAGGAACTTATAAGAAATGTGATTAAAGCTTAGCAAATGAGCCAGGGTAAAGCTTGTTACATTCTGACTGATAGATTTCTCCAGAACAGAAAATTAGTGGATAATATGGGTCAACCATGTTTGCAGCTCAAACTTATTTTCTACACCTTAATTATGTTTCCATTTAATAATGTATTGCACCATATATTTCTTACTGTAATGTTTTGTGTTGTTTCTTCCTGATCCCCTTTCTGCAGAATACACTGGGAAATGAGTTGTTACCAGCTCAGTATGTCTTGCTCTGTAAAACTTTGGAAATGAATAACTAAATAAATAAACAAAGCATGTAATATAATCGATTTTAGATTTAGACTTTATTGTTTGGGAAAATACATTTAGGCAACAAGTGTCTATTTTTAAAGGTAACCCGGTCATACAAATACATAACTATTGTCTAGATCTAGTGCATGTAAGTAATGTATTATGTTTCCTACATGTTACCTCTACTCTGTATTGTACTTGCTGTTATTATGTTGTGACAATGTGTTTATACCTTCCTGGGTTGTGCCTGAAAATAGTCATATTATTGCTAGCTCACTCACCTGATAAACAAAAACAAAATAAGTAAATAAATAACATACATACAAAATATAGTACCCGGGACAAATGTATCTTCTCTGTTGTGGACACTACTTCAGTGCCCAAAGAATTTGAGTGCCTTACTTTAAAGATCCAGCTTTCACGTTCATCTTCCCTTGTCATCATTGGCTGCTATAGACTTCCTTCTGTAGGGCTTAAGATTATGAACCACTTGCATGCTCTGCTAGATCTGGTTTGTTCCGAGGTTGTCATTTTGGGGGACTTTAATCTCGATTGATTCTCTACATCCTCCAAACCAACACACCATTTTTGTGATACCTTCGCGGGCTCTCCCAACTCATTACTAAAGTTACTTTGGCCTAATCCGAGGAACCCAGACTTCAGCGCATTGTTAGACCTAATCCTGGTAAATAAACCCCCACCTGTTTATCCATTTTGGCATCTTCTGTAATGATTTTAGTGATCACTGTACCATTGCATACATAAGGTCTGCCCCAAACTCTCATCCTCTTCTAGATATGTATTCAAAAGAAGTCACAGGAATTTTAATCCTAATGTCTTCATCTATGATCTTCAACATGCTAGTTGGCAAAACTTTTTCCTCGCTCCCATAGTGGAGGCATTCCATAGCATTCTCCTTGACACCATCAGTAAACATGCCCCTCTAATTAAAGCTCAGACTTAAAAAAAGTCCTGCCCCTGGTTTTCAACTGAATTAAAAGCTGTTCTACTAAAAAGTGATGCCTTATGGAAAAGGGCTCAGAAAACAAAACTTCCCTCTGACCGGGCAGCTTTTAGGCAGCCAGAAATCTTGGTACTAAATTAACTAGAGCCAAAAGATAAGATACTTCATTGTGAATTTGAGCTTCCTCTTATTGCTCTTCTAGGTTCTGAAAACTATCAAAGACCTGGAGGGTCACAGACTGGCAAGTTCGGTTCCTTCCAAAATCTCCTCAGCTAGGGTGATTATCTCAGACAAACATAAAATACTGGATCTTCTGAATAATCACTTTGCTACAGCAGGGTTGGCATTTGACACTTCCCAGCTAATACCATTAGAGTGCAGTTATGCAAGCTTGCTCTTGTATGCTTGTCTTCAACCCTTCCCACTCTTGATGCATTCTTTTCATTTAACCTGGTCACTGTAAAACTGTAGAAGATTTACTTTTGTAACTTGATATAAGGAAGAGTGCTTGGGCTGATTTGATCAAGCTGTTCTTTCTTAAGCTTGGATAACGTGTTCTTTCTGTTCCATCATACATCTGTGTAACATGTCCCTGTTACAGTGTACCCTTCCTGCATCTGGAAGACAGCTCATGCTATACCCTGTTTAAGTCTGGTGAGCCCAGCAATCTGAATAATTACTATCGTATATCAGTGCTTCCCACTCTGTCTAAAATGCTGGGAAGAACTGTCAATTGCTAACTCAGAAAATATCTTGAGGCCAACAACCTCCTTAACCCAGTACAATCAGGGTTTAGGCCCATCATAGCACCATATCTGCACTTGCCAATGTCATTAATGACTGGCAAACCTCCATGGATGCCAAAAATCTTGTCTGTGCTTTGTTCTTGGATTTGAGCAAAGCATTAAACACTGTAGACCATGAGATGCTCATTACAGTTCTTAGGAACATTGGTTTGGATCACTTGGCAGTGACCTGGTTTACAGATAATCTGACTGGTCACTTCCAAAGCATTAAGGTAGATGATAACATCTCCCAGCTAAAGCCATTGGCTCAGGGTGTTCCCCAAGGTTCCATCTTAGGCCCTCTTTTATTTGTGGTTTATATAAATAATATTAACCTGGGAATCAAATCTGCCAAGATGCACCTGTTTGCCGACAACACTATCCTGTACATAGGAAGGTCCTCCCTAGAGTTAGCTTGTGAGGACATTCAAGAAGATTTTAATACCCTTCAGAGGAACCTCCTACATCTAAAATTATTACTCAATGCCAAAAAAAGGTGATAATATTCTCTCCCCATGCTAACTCCACAAAATTCTGGAGCACTGGATTTGCTCCACATGTTACCATGCTGCTGGGTGAGCCCCTTAAATTTGTGACAAAATTCAAGTACTTGGGGCTGTTGATTGATCATAAACTTTCATTTGTAGATCACATGGAAGAACTCTCCAAGAAACTAAAACAGAGGCGTGGTCTTTTCTTTCAGATTAGACACCTTCTTACATGAGAAGTTAAGGCCAGATTGGTCCAAACTACCTTCTTGTCTCTTCTTGATTATGGTGACTCTATCTATGGTCAAAGCCTGAGTACTGCATTATCCAAACTAGACACCTTGTATCATCGGGCACTTAGATTTATCTTGGTGTACCATACTGTACTCATCATTGTGCACTGTATACCGTGGTTGGTTGGTCACTTAAATTTAGATGCCATAGGAACGCAATCCTGTCGACCTATAGAGCTATTATTCACAAACTTCCTCAGTATATCTCTGACTGTTTGCTCGTAGCCATAGCTGGAAGCTACACATACAGAAGTCAGTCATTCATTTCCCTTGTTGTTCCCAAGATCAGAACACAGTACTGTGCAGTGGCAATAAGTCATGCCCTACTTGTCTTATGGAGCACCATGCAAAAGACCTTGAAGCTTGTTACGCCAGTAAAATTGGCTTTTTTTAAGACCCTGTTCCTAAGTATGTTTAGGGAGATCTGTGACTGATTTGTTTAGTGGCCTTCACCTCCTGTGCACTGTTTACCTTTTCCTTAGTTTGTAATTTGTTCTTCATCATTTGATGGCCCTTTATGATTGTGCAGTTCTCCCTTCACCCCCCTCGTATGTAGTACATTATCCCTTCCTTATTCTTGCCTTCATTCCTTCCCCATCTCCTGTTTTCCATTGCACTACTTATGTGGGTATAACATTCATTATATTGCATTGTTCACCTTGTATATACTGTGCTGTAAATATTGTAATTTTTTCTCCTGTATTATTATGTTAATTTATGTGAGCCTTTTATACTTCAGTGTTGATGTGTTGGCAGTGCATCTGTTGTATATCCCTTTCTCCTCCTGCAAATGTGATTGTTATATGTTTAACACCCCAGGTCCATGCCTTGCAAATGAGCTTGCCTCAATAGTGCTCCACCTGGTAAAATAAAGATGATTGATTGATTAACATAGTACAGATTATACTTCATCATACGTGCAAAATATCACTGACTGATAATGACATTCTGTACCTGTTTATTATTGCAATATTCTTTGCAAAAAACTTCATTAATGCACAAGTTAGAGTTCAAGTTAATGCCACAAAAGTAGGGAGAAGAGGCATTAGGGTTTCCAACCCTAACTCCACACTCTCCAAGAAGCAAACGGAAAAACATTAGGGTTGTGGGTCTCTGGAATCTTGGCAAATCAGTGGTGGGGTCTTCCTTGGGGTTTTCTACCATAATGGTCAGCCCTTCCTGCCAGCCTGTAGCCTTGTGTCTGAAGCAGAAGGTATAGCTCCAAGCCAGTGCATCATATTGATACACCCTTCAAAGGCAGAGAAGTGTGTCTCATCACATGTTGCCAACACAGTCTGTTGAAGCTTTCTTCATGCAGGGCCCTGTGAAAAGAGGTCATGGTTGCACTTATCTGTTTTAATGTAACTAATCATTAATTACATGTAACAGGGTCATTGCACTGCAGTTACATGTTTGTTGCATGCCAATGTGTTGCAGCTGCAATGCAGTTACAGCGTAGTTACACTGTAACTATAGTGTAGTTAACTGACACTTAAAGTGTAATGGAGTACTGTATGGGTGGAGTGATACTTATTCAAAATAACACACTCAAGTGGAAAAAAAAATCCTTATTGTCCTTTCTTCAATCAGGCTTGTGTGGAACCAATTTTCAAAACTGAAAAGAAATAAATGTTCAAGCCTACATCAAAAGTTACTTCTGTGCATCTGTGTTTATTTCTTTCTTTTTTTTAATAGCCTTTTTATATAAAGTGTCCAATGTTTTGTGCTATATCAATTCATCTCTTTGTCAGGGATAACAAGCAAACAATAAAAAACATGAAATTGCACTTAGAATATAAGCATGTGTTTCAGTCTAATTAACCAACTGATTATTTTAAGGTTCAAAACTATGGAAATGGATTATTCTCCCATTTACCTTATATTGTTGGCACAGGTATGTATGAAACAATGTTTTTTTGCATTTTCACTTCCGTTTTTATCTGTTAAATATTCAAAACATAAAAAGCCTTTTCAATGCACTCATTTGTTTTACTATATACATTTCTAAGAATTCATCAGCAATGCAGTTATAAAACAGGTTTGTATTCAATATTATATTTGTATAAAACATATTCATTTACATTTTCATTTTCACTTAAATCTTTCCTAGGCATAACAAATAAATCAATTGTCTCTTATTTTATTTCCATTACCAACGTCGCTGTGCAGTAAATCACTTTATGTCATTCCACCTTTGTTTTTTTGTGTGCTTAAATAATTATCACAGTGACTCCTAGACTCAAAGATATGTATGGGACTTAATGACAATTAACTTTCTGAACTTTAAAATCTAGTCATCCTGAATGCTTAAGTTCTTAAGTTCATTTTAAGACACTCATCCTTGGTTGCTGGCTTCACTTATTTCTTCTTCCCTTATGGGATTGATCAGTCCCATAACAAAAGAAGGAAGTGAAGCCAGTAACCACAATGACAATGTGAGAATGCCAAGAATCACAGTGTTCTTACAAAAAAGCACAAGATATGCTAATTTTACTTTTAGAAGATTTCTCTTAGGGAGTTTAAAAATATATACAAAACAAACAAGCTGATAAGCTTCTTCTATTTTTGACCATAGAAAACTGAAAAAGAAACAAAACGAGAAGGCTGCTGTAAAAACAAAGTTTAAAATAGGTGAGTGTCTTTCAAATGTACATGGGAACTGAGATACTGAGGAGAACTCTAATTAAATCTTAAAAAACAGATTGTGACAGAGTTTTACATATTTTTCTACATTCAGGAATTATAATAATCAGTAAACAGAACAAGATTTTAAATTGGAAGGTAGCTGTAGAAACAGACACTAGTCTTGAAAGGGGTGAGTGTCTTAAAA
Source organism: Neoceratodus forsteri (assembly GCA_016271365.2). Classification (NCBI taxonomy): domain Eukaryota; kingdom Metazoa; phylum Chordata; order Ceratodontiformes; family Ceratodontidae; genus Neoceratodus; species Neoceratodus forsteri. The sequence continues at coordinate 470,173,043 of CM057452.1, read as the reverse complement.
TGAACTTACGAACTTAAGCATTTAGGAGGACTAGACTTAAAAGTTCAGAAAGCTAATTTTCATTAAGTCTCATACATATTTTTGTGTTTGGGAGTCACTGTAATCATTATTTAAACACACAAGAAAACGAAGGTGGAATGACATAAATTGATTTACTCCACAGCAAAGTTGGAAAGGGAAATAAAATAAGAGACAATGGCCCCGACATTTGGAATTGCACCCAGCAATGGCACATGTGGTGGCACAGCACAACTGTGTTGTGCTGGTGCCACTTGAGATATATTAAAAGAGATGAGCAATGGCACATCTCATTTGAATATATCAGGTAATGCACACTGCGCAAATACGATGCACTGGCATATCCTCAGACATGGCTGAATACCAGGAATGGAATTAGCCAGTGCAACAGAGTCATGCTGTGCACAAATTCCTGATATTCAGCCAGCAGAATGCGAATTGGGCCATAATGTATGCAAGGCACAAATGGGTCCATTTGCTTGTCATTATGGCCCCATTTACATAAGTTGTGCAGGGTTGGCTAGTGAAATGCACATGGTGCCCTGCACAGCATGTGGTGCTGCCAGAGGGGGTCCAGTGGTACCCCCCTCCCCATAGCCCAATCGCCAAGAAATACATGTACTAAAATTCCCTGGCAGTCTAGTGGCACCCCCTGTCTCCATAGCCTGATTACCAAGAAATATGTGTATTAAAATTCCCTGGTAGTCTAATGGTCCCACCACCCACCCATAGCTCTGAACCCATAGAATAACATTTACATATCCCTGGTAGTCTAGTAGTCCCCTGCCTCTCCATAGCTCCGTTTGCCGAAAAAGTAATGGTTAAGAATTCCTGGTAGTCTAGTGGAACCCCAACCCCTCCCATAGCTGCGATCCCTGTAAAATGACAAATTAATTATTCCCTGATAGTATAGTGGTAGCCCTCACCTTGTCCATATCCCCAATCACCCATAACAGTGATCAAAATAATTCCCTGGTGGTCCAGTGGCACTCCCCACCCACACAGGACTATTAGCCCAATTAGCTTCCCCCCATCATCAGCAGGCAGCAGCAAACCCACCCACATAACTCCATGGCTACCTCTGAATGACAGCTTACAGTATCAGCTGTAAGCCCATTAGTTCACAGTGTGAACCAATGGGCTTGCAAGTGCATACTGTAATAGTCATTCACAAATATGTGAATGAAGTCATTCATTCACATATTTGTGAATGACTATTACAGTATGCACTGCAAGCCCATTGGTCCACAGTGTGGATCAATGGGCTTACAGCCGATACTGTAAGCTGTCATTTGCGGGCAGCTGCAGAGGCATGCAGGTGGGCTTGTTGCCGCCTGCTGATGATGGGGAGCTGGTGGGCAGGGCTGCTTGTGTGGGTGGGCATTGGACCACCAGGAATTAATTACAGGCGACGTGGGTGATACAGGCAGGGTGGGGTTACCATTAGACTATCAGAGAATAATTAAAATTTATTTTATGGGGATCAGAGCTATGTGAGGGTAGGGGGGTTCCACTAGACTACCAGGGAATTTTAACCATTACTTTTTCAGCAATCAGAGCTACGGGAGGGTGGGGACCACTAGACTACCAGGGAATTTAGAAATTAGCTATTATTCAGGGATTGGAGCTACGGGAGGGGTGGGGACCACTGGACCATGAGGGATGTTGTTGGTGCTTTCTGCACAGTGGGGGGCTAGCCACCCACAGCTGGTGGCTACTGTGATGCACCTGCATTATGGCAGCTTACCAGTAGGTGGCTGCAATTTGAGCCTTCTTTTCGGGCTCAACTTTGTGCACCAGTATGTGGTGCATCTCAGGAGTTGTGCCAGCATATGCCACACATCCTGGGCTGGATATTTGGATGTGCCATATATGCATGGGCATTCCCCTGGAGATGTGCTGCTTACATTGTCTTTACACCCCAGCGCATTGGGGATTGTGCTGCTCAATACCCCCTTTGAATATTGCTCCAGGGTGCATTTCTGGGTTGTGCTGATGCAACTTAATTACGCTAGGAAACCCTTTGAATATCTTGCCAATGTCTAAAAAATTTACTTATTTATTATGCTTAAGAAAGTATAAAGTGAAAATGCAATTGAAAATGAATATGATATTATACAAATATAACAGAGGATGCAGACCTGTTTTGTAACTGCATTGTTGATGAATTATTAGAAATTTATATAGAGTAAAACAAATGAGTGCATTGAAAAGGCTTTTATTTTGAACATTAATATCTACATCAGTGATATGGCAGAGGGGCTGAAGGGAAGGGTGTGCCTGTTTGCAGATGATACAAAATCTGCAATTGGGTGGACACTGTGGGGGGAGGACATGAGGCAGGACCTGAAGACTCTGGAGGGATAGGCAGAGACATGGCAGCTGGAATTCAATGCTAAAAAGTGTGATATGATGCACCTGGGGTACAGGAACCCAAAAGCAAGATACACCTTTGGCGGGGAGGTCATCAAGGATACAGAGCAGGAAAGGGATCTGGGAGCTATAGTATCATCTAACCTTAAGATGGGAAACCAATGTAGCAGGGTGGTGGGGAAAGCCAATTGGATGTTAGCATGCATCGGCAAGGGCATCACTAGCACAAGGGGGGAGGGACTGATACCCCTCTACAAAGCCATGGTAAGACCACACCTGGAGTACAACATCCAGTTCTGGAGGCCACATCTATGTAAAGACATAGTTGGAATTGAAAGAGTACAGAAAAGGGGAACCAGGATGGTGCAGGATATGCAAGGGATGACATATTAGCAGAGATGTAAGGATTTCGATCTGTACACATTTGGAGACTAGAAGGGAGAGAGGGGACATGATTGAAACTTTTAAATATGTCTAGGGATCAACAAAGTAAAGGATGGGTGTTTGCTCGGAAAGAAAGAAAGGGTTGTGATTAGAGGGCATAGCCTAATACTTCAGGGAGGAAGATACAGAGGCAATGCGAGGGGACAATTCTTCATGGAGTAGTAGTAGTAGTAGTAAATCATTTTGTATTCATAGGAATAATGGAATACATTTAGTTGAGCAAACTCATTTCAATTATGTTCCAGGCCAAGTAAAGTGCACAGTTACACACACATATATATATATATATATATATATATATCTACAATATATTATAAACAGAATAAACAATCACATTAAATACAATTAACAACAACATTGTTTCATGGAGAGGGTGAATGAGGCATGGAACAGGCTTCCAGAGGAGGTAGTGAGGGCTGAAACAGTGGAGGGATTCAAGAAAGCATGAGATAGGCATATGACGCTGTGTAGCAGGGAGAGGGGGGTTCTGGGGGGGATGAGTAAAAAGGGGTTAAGGGGCAGACTAGATGGGCCAGTGTGCCATTTTCTGCTGCCAGATATCTATGATTCTAACAGACAAAAATGGAAGTGAAAATATAAAAGAACATTGTTTCATACATGCCTGTGCCAACAATATAAGGTAAATAGGAGAATATCCACTTCCATAGTTTTGAACCTTAAAATAATCAATTAGTTAATTAGGCTTAAACACATGCTTATATTCTAAATGTAGTGTCATGCTATTTATTTTTAGCCTATTATCCCTGAAGAAGAGATGAACTGATATATCTCAAAACATTAGAAACTTCATATAAAAAGGCTATAAGAAAAAAAGAAAGAAAAATAAACGCAGATGCACAGAAGTGAACTTTTGAAGTGGGCTTGAACATTTATTTCTTTTCAATTTTGGAGTGATACATAGCACTACAGAAGAGGAACAGGATCTAGGCATTATAATCAGTATGTCCCGTAAGCAAACAAGCCAGTGCAACAAGGCCAATAGCAAGGCTAACAGGATGCTGGGATGAATCGGGAGGGGTATTCATAGCAGAAGAAAATAAGTAATACTTCCCGGATACAGATCCCTGATGAGGCCTCACCTGGAGTGCTGCATCCAGTTCTGGAGTCTTCACCTCAGAAAGGACAGGGATAGGCTGGAAACTATGCGGTGCAGAGTAACAAAATGATGCTGGGTCAGCAGGGCAGATCCTATGAGGAGCGCCTCAAGGCACTAAATGTGTACTCACTGGAAACCAGAAGGTAGAGAGGGATGATGAGAGACCTTCAAGTTTTAAAGGAATTAACAAGGTAAACTATGCGGAATTATTTACCCTGAATACTAACTCAAGGTCATATGGTCACAAGTAGAAATTAAAGAGGAAGGTTTGGGAAGGACATGAGGGAATACTTCTTTGTGGAAAGGATGGTGGAACCTCAGAACAGTCTATCAGCCGTGGTGGAGGGAGCAAACACAATGAGGGGATTCAATCAGGAATGGGACAGAATGAAAGGAATAGTGTTTCCTGGGGCAACAAGATCAGAGAGGAGAATGGGACAGGGAGGGTTAATACCCTCGAGGAACAGTAGGTTCAGGGAAGGTTCCAGGGATTATAGGGAGTATGGACAGACTGGATGGACCTCTGGTATTTTCTGCCATCATAGTCTATGTTTCTAAGTCTCTGTGAGATCACAGTTGACATTGTTAAGGAAATGGGACAGGCATTAAGGCTGACAACCCTGAGGAAGACCCCACCATGGATTCGCCAAGACTCTGAGACCCCAAACCCTACTTTTTTTCTTTTTTCTGCTTTGGAGATGGGGATAGGGAGTTAGGGCTGGAAACTCTAATGCCACATTTCCCTACTTTTGTAGTGTTAACTTGAACCCTAACTTGTGCATTAATGAAGTTTCTTGCAAAGAATTTCCTTTCTTTTTCAGACAGTGGAATCGTATCCTCATTCAGGTAGGTCCTTTGGGGAGCTGTATGAACAGATGCAAAGCACCATGGGAAGACTCAGTATGCCTATGGTATTGCAGGGCCTTGTGGTCCCTGCACTTCTGTGCAGTGGTGGATTCAGAATTCAGGGGACTGTCTGATGGGCTATGGAAGTGATGAGCCCTCTGGTCCCTGTGCTTCCATGTGACTGAAGATGCAGAACACACAGGGCAAAGAGTCCATCTGTCAGCCAATGCACAGAGCCCTCTGCCACCTATGGGCAGAGGTGCAGGGCCCCATGCAGAGAAGAGCTGTCATCACTATAGGTACCGGCCCATGTGAGCAACCCTGCAACTTTCATTACCTGACTGAGGGGTGTCACATAATAATGCCATCTCACCACCCTCACTCCATGTAGTTGGGTCACTAAGCGTACCCCCTAACTCAGCTCACTAGCATGGGATCACAAAGCATACTCACTGAGGTGAAGACTGGCACTACACACAAAGTTTCTTAATAATTATAATTTTTTAATTGGACCCCAAACTTTCTATATAGTTATTTTATGACTCACCTTATAAATATGTGCCATTTACTGTATAGTACTGTATATTGTCTGAAATGTCCTTTTGCACCACAAGTGAGGATATACGTCTCACCAAGGATTTAAAAAATGACACCTGCCATGTTTATGTGGTGATGTGGAAATGGCTATGTTGAAAGTTTGGAGTTAAAATATGGAAAATTAGCAAAGCTATGAATGAAAGTTGAAATATTGCAAAGTTCACTCATAACCTGAGAGTTTTACCATATTTGTACACCAAATTTTTCTCCATGTGCTTTCTTCTTCATCTCATGAAGCTGGTAGGTGAAAATGTTCAAATCCCACTGAAACATCATTCCGCGTCAAACATGTGAAAATATATATTTTCCAGGATTTAAAAAATGACTACTGTCATGTTTATAAGATGGTGTGAAAAAAATGGCTATGTTGAAATTTAGGATACAAAATTACCGAATTTATGAGCAAGCATAGAACAATTTCAACATATGCTCATAACTTTGTTGTATTTCAATATTTTGATCACTGATTTTAAACATAGCCATGTTATGACCCCACCTCATGAACCCAGTAGGTGAAAATGATAAAATCCTGACTAAAATGTCATTGCTCCTCGTAGTGCAAAAACACGCTTTAGCCATGATTTCAAAAATGATGGCTATCATGTTAATGAGGTGGTGAAAATGGCCATGTTGAAAATTTGGTTCAAAATATTTAAAATTACCAAAGTTATGAGAATGCATCTGCAAATTTTAACGTATGCTCAAAACTTTGTTATTTTGATATTTGTACTCCAAATTTTCAGCATAGCCTTCTTATGACACCACCTGCTGAATACAGGTTGAAGAAATCTTCATAACCCACTTGAAAGGTGATTTTGCACCGTGACATTAAAATCATCTTCTGGAATGGAGTTGTGTAATTTCAACACCATAGGTCATGAGGTGATGTCTCTAAAAGCCATTTTGAAAATTTGTGTAAAATGTATGAATAAAAGTTCAAACTCCATTGAACTGCATTAAACCACACTTACCTTCTATTCTCATCAGTTCTAGCAGTAATATATGTCTTCAGTCAGAAAGTAGCTCTACATCATGGGACCTGTTCACGTGAGTGAGGGTGTGTGTTTGTGGTGAGGAGTAGGGTGGGTGGTGCTGAGAGGGATTCAGGGTGTGGTGCAGGGGATGCTTGGGGAGGTTAGACCGCTGATGAACTGTTTTTTTTTTGCAGGTAAAAAAAAAGATCAATGAAGAATGATTTTCTTTATTTTAGGGGGACAAAAGCTGACACTGGGGATTTGGCACTCTAGTGTCAGGAGGATCTCCGGCAGCACCAGGGAAGGAGACCCTTGTGCCTTCACCTATTTTCCTGGAGGGGGACCTGGAGGGAGCATGGTGTTGAAAGAAGTGGTACTGGTGTGAGCACTCTAGTCCACTTTCTATTTAAAAAAACCTATTGGGGGTAACCTGGAGTGGAGAAGGAGAAAGAAGCAGTACTGGGGTGGGCACTTCAGTCCATTAAATAAAAATAGATTAGATAGATGGATAGAGAGATAGATAGATAGCTAGACAGATAGATAGATAGATAGATAGATAGATAGATAGATAGATAGATAGATAGATAGATAGACAGATAGACAGACAGACAGATAGGCAGACAGACAGACCTTCTGGAGACTGTGGTACTGTCTCATCTGTGTGTACCTCTCTGGGTGGAGGGAACAGGTCTCATGGCTCCAAGCAGCACTGGCAGAGAGTCAGGAGAATGTCATAAGAATCAAAGTAGCATTTGCAAGGAGTCTGGGGACCATCTCTCCTCCCAGGGACCACCTAGCCAGACAACGTTAGTAGTATGTAAGTAAAATTTATTTTAGAGTGCCCCATTCTGGAGGCTCTGGATGCTGTATAAGTAAGGCAAACATACACTGATAAATCAACATGAGAAAAAAGCAAGCAAATAATAAATTACAACAATTTAAAATCAAAATTTAAAAGAATAAAATACTGAATAAAGTACTGCAGTGGTTTAAACAACTATAAGCAATCTGGAAAGGCTTTCTTAAAAAGGTATGCCTTTAGGCCCCGCTTAAAAACATCCATGAATGGAGACTCCCTCTAGGACCTTGGTAGCAAGTTTCATGATACCGGGCCCACCACCTCAAATGCACAATCTCCAGAGGATTCAAGGCAGGCCCTAGGTACCATTAGAAGGCCCTTGGTAGAGGAGCAAAGTGAGCACACAGGATGAGCTGGAGACAGGATGTCATTTAAGTAGCTAGGGCCTGATCCATGTAGGGCCTTATAGGTGAGCAAGCCCACCTTGAAGAAGATTGTCCACCTAACTGCAGCCAGTGCAGTTTGCGCAAAACTGGAGTCACATGACAGGGCCTCAGAAGGCCCATTAGTAACCTGGCTGCTGTGTTCTGCATGAGCTGTAGGTGCCAGAGAACCAGTTCCAGTGACCCTGAAGTACAGAGCTTTGCAGTACTTAAGCCAGGATGTCACAACAGCATGTACCAGTAGGGCAGGTCATCAGGCAGAATCAAAACTTTAATCCTTCTAACTACCTCAAAGGTTTCCAGAAGGAAGGAGTGATTCAACCAAGATAGGCTCAAGAAAGGCAGGGTGGTAGGATTGGGAAGGCTAGAGGGAGCAGGTAACAGGCACTCCTCATCCAGTGCCACTAAGAAACTCCTACACTATTCTGTCACAGCAGGACTGCCATAAATGGGCACCCAAGGTGGTGGATGAAGAGGATGTGGGGAATGTCCAAATGGAGTTCCCAGGAGGGGAGAAGGAGACCCCAGAGAAGGAAGAATCAACTTCAGTGGGGACCCTATAGTCAAAGGGAAAGAGTTAGGGAAGGAAAGTGGGTAGGAGGAGACTATGCTTACCTGGCACATTGGCTCAGAGGATGGAAAGCATCCAGTGGCTTGCAAGGGCTATGGGAAGAAAGGGGGAGTTGGACATCATTGTCCACCTGGGGATAAATGCTCCAGCTCTGGAAGGGACAGGGGCAGTGGAGGAACTTTTTAGGGATTTGGGGAAGGGGCTTAGGCATGTACCATGCACTATAGCCTTTATAGAAGTGCTACCTGTCTACAACAGGGGAAGGAGAAGAATTTCCACTCTAAGAACTTCTGCCCATGGTTGAAGGAATGGTACAGAGAGGAGGGATACAGCTACATTGGAGACTGGGCTCCCTCTGGAAGGATCAAAGCTTTTACCTGGGGGACAGCCTGCATCCATCCAGGAAGGAAGCAGCAGTCCTCCATAGATGGTTTAAGTGTTTCTTCAACAGGCATTTAAAATAGCCAAGGGAGGTGGCAGAAACTGCCCCCCTTCAGGCTGTGATGGTGGATAGAGAATTTCTGGGGGAATGGATTCTCACCAAATTGAAGGACAACCAAGAGTGCAAGGGATCAGCATGGGAGGAAGGGGGGATGAGAAGCAGGCAGTATGAAAAGGTGAAGAAGTGGGAACAACTAGACAACATAAGAAGGGACAAGAGTAGGACTAACAAAACCTGGACAGCCATATGTGCCAATGCTAGGAGTCTGAGAAATAAGATATCAGACCTGAAGGCCACCATGGCTGAGGCAGGCCTGCATATTGTAACCATCTCTGAAACATGGTGGACAAACAACCATGACTGGAAAATGGTAATACCTTGCTACACAATGTTTAAAAGGGACAGGATAGGAATGAAAGGTGGGGTGGTGCTTTATGTTAAAAAAACATCAAAGCGAGGTTGTGCCTGAAAATAGGCAGTTTTGTCTAATGCACTTACCTGGTTACCAAAAGCAAATGTATAAATAAAGCGACAGAGGTTCTGGGAGGATGGGGGTTGAGGTGTTGTGGGTCAACCTCCAGCCTGGAAATGGAGCCACCATTTGCATGGGGTAGTATACAGGCCTCTGACACAGGAAAGAAATAGACAAAGTGATGTTGGAAGAAATAAGTACAATGATTAAGAAAGGGGAGGTGGTGCTGGTGGTGGCTACTTGCTGCAGCATCAACTAGGAGCACAGAATTGTGGACTCCCTGCAGGTGGCATTCTTCAGGCAGTTGGTCAGTGAACCCACTCGGGGTGGGGCAATACTTGACCTGGTCCTTATGAATGAGGACTGTGTGGTGGATGTCAGAGTGGGGAGTCATCTGGGGACCAGTGATCATCACACAATATGGTTTAATATAAGAACAGCAATGAAATCAAGCTGCACAAGGGTGAGGGTCCTGGATTTCAGAAGGTCTGAATTTACAAAGATGGGGGAATGCATCTGAGAAGACCTAGTTGGGGGGATGTCAGTGGAGGTGGAGGTAAAATGGGTCAGAATAAAAGACAGCATAGTGAAGGATACAAACTTGTACATCAGGCAAATAAACAGAAGCAGAAGAAGAAGGAGACCATTATGGTTCTCGAGAACTGTAAAAACAGTGGCATTCAGAAGATATAAGGAGACCCGGAGAGAGGAGGACAGAGAAGTATATATGGGTAAATGGAGAGAGGCAGGCAAGGCAGTAAAAAGTACAAAAGTGCAAAGTGGAAAGAATTGCCCAGACAGTTTCAAAGGGGGGACAAGACACATTTTTCAGGTATATCCATGATAAAAGGAAGACCAAAGGAAGGATTACATGGTTAATAAAAGAGACAGAGGGCTATATCGTGGAGGACCAAGAAAAGGCAACTATCTTAAACAGATATTTCTGCTCCATATTCACAGTTGAGGTGGAAGGGAAGAGACCACAATTAAGCACTAAGAGACAGAGGGGAGGGAAATGGACACCAGTCCCTTTTCTTAGGAGAGGGACAAGAAAGCACTCACTAATCTTAGCATGGACAAAGCCATGGGGCCAAATGGGGTGCATCGAAGAGTGTTAAAAGGAACTCAAGGAGGTGCTAGCTGCACCCCTGACAGACTTATTTAACAGTTTAGTGGAGACTGGCACGGTCCCAGAGGATTGGAGAAGGGTGAATGTAGTTCTTCTTCAACAAAGTAGTAGCAAGGAGGAGGTGAGAAATTACAGGCTTGTCAGCCTGACATTTGTAGTAGAGAGATTGATGGAAACACCATGAAAGGAGTAGCTTGGCAGAAGACACCAGGAGAAAGGACTGCTGTGTGACTGGACTTCTCTACTGGGACTATATTGCCCTCCTTCCTTCCCCTCCAGCCTCCCACCCAAAGCTAGTTCTACTTTTATAGGCACAGGATTAGACTGACAACAGGAACTTCCTGTTTGGGAGCAGGAAGTGAGTGATCACAGAGCCACCAAAGACCCACCATCCTAGAAGGGCAAGAGTAACTCTCTGGACCCCTCTAGCTGCTGGAGGTCTGCCTCTGAGCAAGTAAGGGGTCTACTGAGAAATATAGGATATTCTTGTCTCAGAACAGGACAATCAGGAGCTTAAAGAGCACACAGGCAGAAAGTAAGGAGAGAGAGAAGAAAAAACAGAGGAAAGAGTAAGGATTGCAAACAGTTAAGGGGCCAGAAATAAGACATGATGGGAGTGGTGCAGTGCAGTGGCTGTGGAGCAGCAGTCTTCCGGGAGATGTTCTGGAGGATGCAGTGTTGTCCTATTTGCAGGCACCTCTCTGGGCTGAGGGGAGGTTGCTCATCTCAAGGCTGAGTTGGCCAGGATTGTGGGACCTCCTCTTCCATCCAGGGACCACCAGTGCCACTGCTGTTGCCTCAGAGGTCGCCAAGAAAGAGGAGCGGTTGGACCACAGTGAGCTCAGGAGGGTGAGGTAGTGGAACAGAGGTGCATCCCTCCAGTTGTACCTCTCCACAATTCCTATGCCATTCTGGTAAAGTATGGTTCCTCTATGGAGGCACCCACAGTGGAGACCAAGGAGGATGCTGGGAACCTCCACAAAGGAGACTCAGAGGAGGGTGTCAGGGGACCCTGCAGGGGAAGGAAACAACTCCAGGTGGGGGATTCCATTGTTAGGAAGGTAGAACTGGAGGAGGAAGGGGAGAAGGAAGTAAGGTGCCTGCCTGGTGCCATGGCTTGGAGGGACAGGGAGCGAATCCTCAGGATTGCCAGAGCAGCTGCGCAGGGGAGGGAGCTGGATGTCATTGTCAACCTAGGGACAAATGACCTTGCTAAGAAAGGGATTAAGAAGTGCAGGAAGAGTTTGTGGAATTGGGAGGGCCTTAGACAAGTAGCACGCACGGTAACCTTCTCAGAGGTGTTGCCCATCTATGGCGAGGGAGAGTTAGGTGTTCCACACCATGGGATTCAATCAGTGGTTGAAAACTGGTGGGAGCCCAGGGATTGGCTTCTTTGGGGACTGGGGGTCCACCTGGAGTGATGCAAGCCTATACTGGCATGATGGGCTGCATCTGTCCAGGAGGAGAACCAGGATCCTAGGTGATAGGTTTAAATGCTTCATTGGCAAGCATTTAAACTAGCCAAGGGGGGAGGCACTGGAAAGGAACAGGGAAATCCTAGCCCCCCCAAAAAATCTTGGAAGTAGGTGCAGTAAACACCAACATAGAGGTGTCAATAGGGAGAAGTGTGGGGATGAATGGAGAAAGTGACAAAGGCAAGAAGGACAGGAATGGGGCAAAAAGGAGTAAGGCCATCAGGAAATGGAGGGTAATGAGTACCAATGCCCATAGTCTGGGCAACAAGCTCCCTGAGCTGGTGGCCTTGATGGAAGAGGGATGCCTGGATATCGTAGCAGTCACAGAAACATGGTACACAGAGAACCATGACTGGGATGTTAACATACCAGGGTACATAACCTACAGGAGAGACAGGCAGGGGAGAAGAGGGGGAGGAGTAGCTCTCTATGTAAAGGAAGGGATAAAAGCAACTGAACAAAAGAGTAAACAGGGAGGAGAGGAGGCACTGTGGATCACCTTGGAGACTGGAAAGGGCACCACAATCTGCACAGGGGTTGTGTACAGACCCCATGTCAGGGGAGGGAATGAACAAGGATACGAAGAAGGCATTCTTAGAATGGCAGAGAAAGGAGATACTGTTGATGGGAGACCTGAATATGCCAGATGTTAACTGGAGCACATTGCTGCAGCCACATCCAAAAGCAGGGCCATTCTTGATGCCCTACAGGTGGAGCCTCAGACAGCTAGTTTCAGAACCCACTCATGAGGGAGCAATCTTAGACCTCATACTCTCAAATGGGGGCAGTGAGAGGATCTCAGATCTAGAAATGGGTTGCCATCTGGGGAACAAGTGACCATCAAACAGTGTGGTTCATGTTAAACTCAGCTACAGAGTCAAGCCATACAAAATGAGAGTACTGGACTTCAGGGGCTGACTTTGGCAAGATGGGAGAGTGCCTCAGAAAAACACTAGCAAACAGGCTAGAAGGAGATGTGGAGCATCAATGGGAATTATTAAACTGCCATCACAGAGGCAACAGGCCTTTGTGTGAAGCAAATAAACAAATCAAAATGAAAGAAAAAGCCACTATGGTTCTCAAAAGAGGTGGCTGTGAAAGTCAGGAAGAAAAAGATAGCATTCCGGAAGTATAAGGAAACACAGAAGGAGCAGGACAGAGATCTGTACCAGTTAAGGCAGAAGGAAGCAGGAAGGGAAGTCAGAATAGCAAAGGCCCAAACTGAGGAAAAGATAGCCAACTCAGTTAAGAAGGGGGATAAAACCTTTTATAGGTACATCAGTGAGCATAGAAAGACAAAGGGAGGGATAGTGAGGCTGAATAGAATGAACGGTGAGTGGGCAGAGGGGACAGTGAAAAAGCAGGGATACTGAATAAATATTTCTGCTCAGTATTCACAAAAGAGGAGGGGGAAGTGCCTAATCCAATTAACAGAAGCACTCATGATAGGGGGTTGATCCCAATCCTTTTACAGAAGAAAGGGTTCTGCAAGAACTCCTAAAACTAAAGGTGGACAAAGCAATGGGACCTGATGGAATTCACCCCAGAATTCTAAAAGAATTAAGGGGGTAACTAGTGAAACCACTGGCTACTCTTTTAAATAAATCATGGGAAGATGGTGTGGTACCCGAGGACTTGAAGAAGGCAGATGTGATTCCCCTTCACAAAAGTGGGACCAAGACAGAGGCAGGAAACTACAGACCTGTCAGTTTGACCTCTGTGGTAGGGAAAGTGATGGAGTCACTTCTGAAGGAAAAGAATAGTTGAGTACCTAGAGGCCAGTGGGGCACGGGGACCCAAGGCAGCATGGGTTCACAGCAGGGAAGGTCATGTCAGATGAATGTAATAGATTTCTTGACTGGGTGACCAAAGTAGTAGACCAGGGAGGGCTGTGGACATGGCCTACCTAGACTTTAGCAAGGCATTTGACACAGTCCCACACAAAAGATTAATAGTCAAATTAACCAGCCTGGAGTGGGTCCCAGGGTAGTAGCCTGGGTAAAACATTGGCTGGACAACAGGACACAGAAGGTAATTGTAAATGGAGTCCACTCTGAAGAAAGGCGGTTACTAGTGGGGTACACAAGAGGTTCAGTATTGGGTCCAGTCCTTTTAATAGTCTTCATAAGTGACATTGCAGAGGGACTGGAAGGAAAAGTATGCCTCTTTGCAGATGACACAAAGATCTGCAACAGGGTTGATACACAAGGAGGCGTGGAAAGGATGAGAGGGACTTGGTAAGGTTGGAGGAATGGTCAGAAGTATGGCAGCTAGGATTCAATGCAAAAAGTGTAAATAATGCACCTGGGAAACAAGAACCCAGGGAAGAATACACAATGGAGGTAGTAACAACAACAAAAGGAAAGGGACCTGGGGTAATCATTTCAGATGACCTTAAGGTTAGCAAGCAATGTGAGAAGGTAGTAGGGAGGCTGGGGGTATACTGGGATGCATAGGGAAAGGCATCAGCAGCAGAAAACAGGAAGTTGTTATCCCTCTGTACAGACAGTTGGGAGACCCTATCTGGAGTATTGCATCCAGTTCTGGAGACCCCATCTCCACAAGGACATAGACAGGATAGAGGAGTCCAGAGGAAGGCAACTAAAATGGTGCAGGGTCTGCAAGAGAAGCCGTATGAGGGGAGACTAAAGGAGCTTAATATGTATACCCTTGAGGAAAGAAGAGAGAGGGGGGATTTGAGAGAAACCTTTAAGTACCTCAGTGGAATCAACAAAGTCTAAGAGGGTAGCATCTTTCAGAAAAAGAGACGTGCAAGAACAAGGGGACACAATTTAAAGATGGGGGGGCGGTTCAGGGGCAATGTGAGGAAGTATTATTTCACAGAGAGGGTAGTGGATGCATGGAACAGCCTTCCTGAGGAGGTTGTGTGGTCTAAAACTGTGGGAGAATTCAAGAATGCATGGGACAGACATAAGGCAATTCTTGTGGGGGGGGGGAGGAAGAAATAGGCTGTTGGTTAACTAGGATCTGCGGCCTATCCTTTAGGTAGAGAAATGAGCAGACTAGATGGGCCAAGTGGTCCTTATCTGCCGTCAAAGTCTATGTTTCTATGAATCATGGAACATCTGGAATCCAATGGACTACAGGACCCAGAGCAGCATGGCTTTACAGGAGGGAGGTAATGCCAAATAAATTTGATAGATTTTTTTGGCTGGGTAACAAGGGTGTTGGATCGGGGAGAGGGGGTAGTGGACAAGGCCTACTTGGACCTCAACAAGGCCTTTGGCACCATTCCACATAGGAAGCTGGTAAACACATTGGGTAGCATTGGGGTGGGCAATAAGGTGGTAAACTGGGTAAGAAACTGGTTAAGTAATAGGAGGCAGAGGGTACTGGTAAATGGAGTTCTCTCTGAGGAGGGGAGAGTCACCAGTGGAGTACTGCAGGGATCAGTAATAGGGCCAGTCTTCTTTAATGTCTTCATTAGTAATATAGCAGAGGAACTGGAAGAGAAGGTCTGCCTCTTTGCTGATGACACCAAGATCTGCAACAGGGTTGACACTCTGGAGCGGTGCAAAGGATGAAAAGAGTCTTGAAATGAATGGAAGAGTGGTCAAAAGTTTGGCAGCTAAGGTTTAATCCAAAAAAATTGAAAAATAATTTACTTGGGTCACAGAAATCTGGGGGTGCTGTACAAAATTGGGGGAGAGATTCTAGCAGTGACTAAGCAGGAAAAAGTCCTGGGGGTAATCATATCAGATGACCTGAAGGTGGCCACACATTGCGACAAAGCAGTTGGGAGAGATAGTGAGATGCTAGGATGTATAGGTAGGGGTATTACTAGCAGGAAGAGGAAAGTGGCATTGCCACTATATAGGTCTTTAGTAAGACCCCACCTGGAATACTGTGTCCAGTATTGGAGGCCACATCTCAGGAAGGACATAGACAAGATGGAGGTATTGCAAAGGGGGGCAACCAAGATGGTACAGGGTCTACATCAAATGTCCTATGAGGAGAGGCTAAAAGAATTAAACATGTACACCCTGGAAGAGAGGAGGGAGAGGGAGAATATGATCAAGACCTTTAAATACCTTATGGGGTGAATAAGGTTTAAGTGTGAGATATTTTTTAGAGGAAAGGGCACTCCAGAGGCATCCATTCAAGATACGAAATTCACCTTCCAACGCTCAAAATCCTGATGCCAGCTGCCTGAAAATGGTTGCCTGATGTCAGATTTTGGCGTGGCTGAGTTAGTATCCTTGCATATGGGAGTGTAGGGGGCAAAGCCCCCCAAAACACTAAAAGAATCTTCACCATAGGCAAAATCTTGACAGTGGGCAACCATGTTTTGGGCAGCCGGCATCAGGATTTTGAGCATCGGGAAGGTGGGTTTCGGGAAGTAATAGGTAATCCCTCCAGAACAAGGGGCCACGATACGAAGCCGGGGGGGTGGGTAAGTTTAGGAGAGATATGAGGAAATACTTCTTTACTGAATGGGTGGTGGATGCCTGGTACATTCTTCCAGAGGAGGTTATAGGGGAAAAAAACAGTGGTGGGATTTAAAAAAGCCTGTAATAAACACAAGGGAGTCATAAGGGTTAGATAAGGGGGTGGCAAAGAAAGTGCCATAGACCTGGAGGGGGTGTACAGAGTAAGCAGTGCAACAAAAAAGGGCAGACTGGATGGGCCATGCAGCCTTTATCTGCTGTCAGTTTCTATGTTTCTATGTTTTGATCAGGGGATCGATGGCTCACTGGTGTAATTGAAGCTGGCAACATGACTCCAGCTGCAACTTCACATTTCACAAAAGTCCCACTGTTCTCATATTGAGAACACGGGAGAGGATGCATGATGGAACCACTTCAGGTGAGCGAGGGTATGTGGGGTGAGGGCTCAGTGGGGTTGGGTGGGCGGGTGGGGAGTGCTGTGGAGTGAGCTTGCAAATGGTTCCTTTTCTATTTTTTCAGGTATAAGAAAAAAATTGATCAATGAGGGACAGTTTTCTTTGTTGTAGGGGCACAGTGCCAAAACTGGGGATTAAGCACCATAGTGTTGAGATGATCTTTGTTAGCACCATTGGTGGGCACCCTGGGCACCTATTTCTCTGGGGGAGCAAGCTGGAGGGGAGGGAGTGGAAAGAAGTGCTATAGGAAGTGGGCACCTTGGTCTGCCACTATTTTATTATAATTAAAAGGAGGAGCTGGAGACCTGGAGGACTGGGGGCCAAGAGAACCAGTACTGGGGCTTGGAAGCTTGCTAACAAAAGAAAAGATAGGTAGATAGAGAGAGAGAGAGAGAGAGAGAGAGATAGATAGATAGATAGATAGATAGATAGATAGATAGATAGATAGATAGTGATGAGCGAGAGAAAGAGAGAGAGATTAGGTGATGACATCTGACTACTACCACTGAAGCCGGCAGCAGGGCTGCAGCTGCAGCTTCAGAATTCAAGAAAGTCCCATTGTTCTCATACTAAGAATGCGGGTGAATTTTCTGGTGCCCAGAAACAATGTTTCCAGGCATATTTTCAAAAAACTAACACCCAAGCTCTAGTTAAACAGGTGTTGTTTACCTAGGTTTAGGTGCTTGTTTTTTGAAAATGCAACATTTTCGTGGGTGTTTAAAGTAAATGTTGAAGATTCCCCAAATGCCTGTTACACATGGCATGCAATTGCTGGACATGCTTCAAATGCTGAAGCTGCAATTTGTTCTGTAAAACAATCTGTCATTGTCATTTTTTTTACTGTTTTATCAGAGTTTTGTCCTCCAGTTTCCAATGTGTGTGGCTACGCACCCTTAAATGATGTCATACCAGGGAGCTGTCATTGTTTTACATTCAGCAACAAGGAATTCTGGGTAAGGTATAATGTTGCCTTAAATGTGCCTTACTCAGACATACAGCTCCTTATGTTGTCGGTGGTGAGCAGTAATATGTAAATTACTGTAGCAAGGCATTGTGGGTAAAATATAAACTTGTTTTACAATTTCCTTACTCTGAGATGCTGTCCCATATTTGTGTGGTGGTGTCAACAATATAAGCTTTTGTTTGTTTATTTTCACAACAATGCATTTTACATACCGTATCTAGCTACAAGACTTCTATACTGAGAGATGTTGGCTCCTATTTCTTCAGTGGGCACAGAAATATAATACCCTGTATACTAATTTACATAGTGAGGCATTGTGGGTACAGTAACTCTGTTTCTCTGGTATGATGTTGCAGCACTAGAAAAATGGGTGAGGTTATAAATGAAACAGCTTCAAAATAAGAAGGATTTTTTCATAGAAAACAGCACGATTTGGCAGTTTGAATAGTAGGAGACTGATTCACAACACCTACAGGTTACTACTCCCATTTGCTATGGGAACCTTCAACTTTACTTTAACTTTATTTTGTTAAAATCAAAAACAAAATGGTAGACCCAGAATTTTGGCTCACAAAGAAAGAATCTTGACTCATGAAAGAAAATTCTTCTGCTGTGAGCCAAACATGTGTCTTTCATATCAACCATCTATCTGAAAGATCATCCTGTTCTTCCTCAGAACTGAAATTTCAAATCCTTGTAACTCGGGAATGGATTAATATTGTGTTCACAAAAACAACAAAAGGCACCATTCTAGGGCAAGCCCCTTCTACCCTGAAAATTTCAGAGCAAACTTCCAAACCATCTGGACTATAGGTGACAGCAAAAAAACAACCCCCTTCCCTGATTTTTCCTTTTGCCCTATGCACAACTCAGAAAATTTGGACATATGATCATCACAAAACTTGCCAAATCAAAGATCTTGCCCATCTCATACTATGCATGAAAAATTTTGTGCAAGTCAGTTGAATGTGGCTGAAGCTATTAAGGTGCAAAGTTAGGGGTTTAATACCAAGCACCTTACTCAACCCTAACTATAGGGGCACTACTGGGCCCCTATAGTTAATATAAAAACTGTATTTTCATATTGGAAGTTTGCACATGTTTAAATGAGATAAAGAAATGTAGGAATGATTTGTCCTGTCCTTTACAGTCATGAATTTACACCAGCTGAGAAATTTACTATTGGGCTGTATCCTTTATTAAGTTTTTGATAAGGAAAAAAGGAATTACATGCTAGTGTAGTATTGTATGGACCCACTGTGAGCTAACAACTCAATGCAGCTATGTTAAAGAAACAAACTAGCGTTACATAAAACCAGAGACTCTGAAAACTGGCAGTATACATTCTTCCAAGAAGCTACAACATTTAATTGGCTAGCAAATAATCATCAACCACTGCAATTCTATTCGCTCTTTATTATGTGGACAGCAGCTTACAGTGAATACAACAAAAATTATTTTTTACATTTGATATGCATACACACCAAATGTTTTATTACACTTAAAGGGGATTGGGGGGTCACTGCCGAGCCCATTGCTGTTCAAAATAGCGGTGGCTCAGCAGTCTAGATCAATGACCACACACTGTGGTTGTGACACCCCCTTGCTGCTTGCTGAGCAGAAACTTTCTGTATTTCAAAGTACTGAACTTCTCCAATCAGAGAGGGCATCTGTTCTTTGATCTGCATGAAGCTGGTCAGTGCAGCTGTTCATCTTTCAACATAAGCAGCCTTCCTGTCAGTGGCATCGTCAGCTTCTGTGGCTGGTAAACTCGTGCATGCATGAGTAGTTCATTTAACTTGCTATGTGAGGTTTTTGTATTTCTAAAATGCTGGCAGTCCCCTAGGCATAGTAGAGTATCTTGAGAAATGAGCACTCAAACATACAGAAACGTGGAGTTAAAAATTAAGTCTTGATTCTGTGCCTTAGCATTAGCAGTCACACTGATGCACATGCCCAGAGTCATGGCTTCAGTTTTAAGCTTTATATTTCTGTATGTTTGAGCACTCATTTTCAATGGTAAAATAGCTACATTCAGAGGACTGCTAGCAATTTAAGTAAAATCTCACATAGCAAGTTAAATGAACTATTCATGCGTGAACAAGTTTACCAGTCAGCAGAAGCTGACAGTGTCCTTTCAAATAGAAAAACACAAAAGAAAGCTCAGCTCCCAATACAAAGTGTACATACCCAAGGGTATAAAAGTATGAAAGAAACAAACTACAGTCCATAGACTGATAGCACCTTACGCTTTTAGATGTAGAGTTCAAATAGCAATCTCAATCCTAGCTCATGTATGTTACTTTCAAGCAGCAGTCAGATACAATTCACTATCACCATTTGCTTTTATTTATTCATTCATAAAACATACTGCTCCTCTAAATTCCAAACTATCAGCCGGTTGGTCTGAAAATACACACAGATTCTGCAGGTGTAAAAGCATTGTCAATATCCCAAAAGCTATCAACCGATAACAGCCCTTCGGCTCAGCTATGTAGCATCAAAAACAACTAATCCACCTAGCTATACCCAGTGCAGCTTTTGGGATAATGACAATACTGCTACACCCACAGAATCTATGTGTGTTTTCAGACCAGGAAGCCAACAGTTTGGAATTTAGAGGAGCGGTAGGAATAAATGAAATCAAATGGTGATAGGGAATTGTGCATCTGACTGCTGCTTGAACTAGGATTAAGACTGCTGTTTGAACTCTGCATCTGAAAGTGAAAGTGCTGACCTGGCTCTGTCAGTCTACTGACAGCAGTTTGTTTCTTTTATAGTGTCTCTTTAAATTTAAGTGGTCCAGGGTTCCCACTCCACGAACTGCTTCTCTAGACTCTCCTCCCCTCCTCTCCAGGTTGCCCAGCCCCCCATTCCTCAACAAACTCGACACTGGGGTGCCCAATCCAAGTGTCAAAATATATCTGAAATAAAGAAAATTGTCCCTTGATGTTTTTTGTTTTAACCCTTTAAAAAACATCCATTCATGTCTGTTGTTCTGTTAGTCCCCCCACCTGACCCTCCCACTAAGCACCCACCACCCCACACACCCCAAGCCCTTACTTACACACCAGGGTACAATGCCACAATCTTCTCTGGACTGCAGACACATCTTCACTCTTCAAAGCTGGACCACTAACTGAGGAAATTAGGTATGCGGTTTAATGTATTACAATGGGGCTTTAAACCTAAGTAGCATAACTTAGCCAGTTTGCCCCAAATTTTCAACATCCCTTTTGGCACCCCACCTCATGAACAATTGCAGTGAAATTAGTCAAATCTTTCCTGAAGGTAATTTCTCAGTCACTGCACAAAATCACCCCTTTCAGCAGGAGTTGAAAATTTCTCACACGTGATCATGAGGTGGGGTCATAAGAAGGTATGTTGAAAATTTGGTGAGAATATTAAAAAACAACAACGTTATGAGCCTACATTGAAATTTGTGAATGCAGGCTCATAACTTTGGACATTTTCAGTATTTTTGACCCCAACTTTCCAACATAGCCATTTCTTCACAACAATTCATCACTGTGACAACCGTCATTTTTCAAATCCTGGCAAAAATGTGTTTTCATATCTGTGGTGCGTAATGATGCTTTGGTAGTGTGGAATGACATTTTGGCAGGGATTTGAACATTTTTACCTACTGGGTTCATTTGGTGGGGTAATAAGAAGGCTATGCTGAAAGGCTTAGTGTAGAAATACAGCAAAATGCCCAGGTTACGACTGAACATTACACTATCTGAGCGTTCACACATAACTTCACTAATTATCAATATTTTGACTCCAAACTTTCAACATAGCCATTTTTCTACACCACCTCATAAGCGTGACTAGTGTCATTTTACATTAAGCTTTAGCGGCGCGCGAGGCATTTAGGAAAGTAGCACACTTGAGTGTCTCTCCCATCAATGCACTGCTCCGTTGAGCAGGCATGGCGGTCCTGCACCAATGGTGCAGGAGCTCAATGTGACAGCGGTGTTCCTCTGCTTCAAAGAAAGCACTGCTGCCATACTGAGTGCTGCTGCTATCCCCCTTGCGCCACGCCGCGCTCCCCCGCCGCACGCCGCCCCAAGCTTTTTGTGCCACGCTGGGACCACCCCAGCATGGCAAACATCAGCGCTTGTTTTGCTGGACGGGGTGCCCAATCCCTGTCGGCTCCTCTGCACCCCCGTAGTTTGCCGATGGGGTGCCCAATCTCGTTGGCTCCTCAGCCCCACATCTTCTGCCGTGCTGGGAGCCCACCCCAGCGTGGCAAACGTCCCACGTCGTCTTTTTTTAAACCTGTAAAGTAAAAGCGGTCCCCGGCGAGTCTCCCAGCCCCCCACGCGCACCCACCACTGCGCACCCAGCCTCCCCACCCCCTCACCCCATACACCTCCGTACTCGCGCGTCGATCTTCGGTGGACGGGAACACGTCTGCACTCTTCAAAGCCGACCACGAACTGAGGAAATGCTGATAAGCTGTATAATGGGCTAGATAGGGGGTTTAACTGTGCATATCTCAGTCATTTTGGAATTTTTGCACCAAATTTTCAACATGGGGTTTTAGGACCACTTCTCTGAATATTGTCACTGTCATGGCGTTATTCGGGCCGAAGGTTGATTTCGCAGGCACTGCGCGGTCACTGTGTGAATCACCCTTCGGCCTTGAACAACACCATGACAGTGATATGAGTTCATGAGGAAGAGTATAAAAACCATGTTGAGAAATCTGCATCAAAAATTTTCATTTCTGTTAACCTGTGTTCGCAGTTCCTATGCAGGCTCGTGGTTCGCGAATTTTCAATATTTTCACTCCAGATTTTCAACATTGACATTTTACCACACCTCCTCATGAGCAGTACAGCTGTCATTTTCACATCCTGCCCAAAATGTGTTTCTGCACATGTAGCGACAATGGCGCAGTCAGTGTGCGTAACTCAATGTATGAGACACATTAAGAAAATCACAGTGACACTGATCATGAGCAGAGGTCTTAAAATGGCTGTGCTGAAATTTGGTGAAAAATTCCTAAAATGACTTTTTATGAGTCTCGTTAGCAGTTCCTACCTGCACGCTCGTAAGTTTGCGAATTTTCAATATTTTCACTCCAGATTTTCCAACATTGCCATTTTACCACACCTCCTTATGAGCACTACAGCTGTCATTTTCACATCTTGCCAAACGTGCTTCCGCCCCCTAAGCAGCAATGGCACAGTCGGTGTGCGAACTCAGTGTATGGGACACATTAAGAAAATCACAGTGTCACTGTTCATGAGCAGAGATCTTAAAATGGCTATGTTGACAATCTGGCAAAAAATTTCCTACAAATAACTGTTTTACGAGCATGCATTGTGCAGTTCCTATGCACTCTCGTAAGTTTTCGAATTTCCAATATTTTCACTCCATATTTTCAACATTGCCATTTTACCACACCTCTATGAGCAGCAGCACTTGTCATTTTTCACATCCTGCTCCAAACGCCTTCCCATGTAGTGTACAATGGCACAGTCGGTGTACAAATCAATTGTATGGGACACAGTAAGAAAATCACAGTGACACTGTTCATTAGCAGAGGTTTTAAAATGGCAATGTTGAAACTGTTAAAAAATTCCTAAAATGACTGTTTTACGAGCGTATGCTGCACAGTTCCCACACACCGTAGGTTTGCGAACGTTCAATATTTTCACTCCAGATTTTCAACATTGGCATTTTACCACACTTCCTTATGAGCAGTACAGCTGTCATTTTTCACATCCTGCTCAAAACGTGTTTCCGCCTATGTAGCGCACAATGGGGGTAACAAAAAGGTCATGCTGACAATTTATTGTGCAAATACCAGCAATCGCACAGGGCATTAGGGTAAAGCACCATACATGCCAAACACCACTGCAAATACCTGCAAGCGAACATTCCGGCATTGACAAATGCTTGTTAAAATTCTGGATGAGATGTGTTTTCCCTCCTGTGATGCGAAATTACATTTTGACCAATATACTATAAATGATACATGTCATGGCTATATGGTGAATATTAAAACGAGCGTCTTCAAAAGTTGGGGTCAACATTAAAACAAAATGTTTAACAAGCATCAAATGTTCAGCATTGAGAAATGCTTGTTGAACTTGTATTCCAACTGTCACTAGGCTCAGCTGCTAGAAGACATCTTTGGCCTTTTTTTTCCATTTAGTTTTAACCTCTTTGAGTTGCTCCCCAAAGGTTTCAGCGTGGCACACTGCTGGAAACTGTCATATTTTTGGGGGAAGCCATTATCTTTATTTTTGGCTAAACAATGAATGATCCAGCAGACAAACTAATTCACTAGTCTGAAGATGCAGTGAGTGCTGTTTTATTTTTTTATGAATCTCCAGCCTACATTACAGCCCGAATTGCACATATTTATTGGTACAACAGGGCACTACATCCCCCTTTGGCAAACTGTCCTACACATGTACAGGAAATTGAATGCAGAACTTATAGCATGCATGGCTATTTAAGAAGTGACAGAGTTATAAAGCAGACATTTCAACTGCCACCAATTATGAGCATTCAATTATGAGGGGTCACATTTAATGCTAGTCTGCTGCCCCAAATTACATTTGTCTTCTCCCATAAGTTGTAAGTTGGCAAAAAAATTATGCAAAGATATGTTTCTTGGCATTTGAGCCCTCACGTCTACTTCTTTTTAATATATTGTTTTGTTGTCAGAATTGATCCGCCTATTATATTACAACATAATAGCAATGGGGCTATATTATTATTCTTCTGAAAAACTGCCTGAAACATATTTGAATAGTTTTCAAAAGTATTGCAGTGGAGTGCTATATATTACCAACATAAAAGCCAATTATTTAAAGCATTACTAATCTACAACACAGACTACGACTGCCATCATCTGAGATTTTGTCCTGAACTGCATATGAAATATGGATAACACATGTAAGAAATACAGAATTCAGTATACCATTGTGGCCCACCATCAAACTTGAGGACTGTATTATCCATACATTTGCAACTTATCATTTTTCTTAGATAAATTTCTATTGACGATGGATTGCAGACAAGAATATCATGACTTAACTGAAAAAATGTGTTGACTGGGTATTAGGCAAGCATGCAAACTGATGGTTTTCAAGCAGTGTAAAATGTGGTGACTTTGAACTGTAAGCCCTCCTAATAAAATATAAATATATCAATAAATGTACAAATATTTGACTCAAAAAATTAACTTAGACAAACTAAAAAAGTATGTTCTGTTTTCATAAAACATAGCCCATACAGAAAGTATGTAACACTTAAAGAGCTGCTGACACCTCAAAGAAAACTTTGAAAAACATCATATTTAGGTACCATATAATTCTGCTTGCATTCCATATATATTCTATAGATTTCTCCTCCCATTATTTATTACTGGAAAATGTGCATGAATACATGATCTGTATTAATTAGAGTTCAGCTGCCCTATAACTTATTCTCTACTTCAAGCCATAATCCTCTGTTGTGATATCACATTCTGTTGCTATGGGAGTAACTGTGATGTCACATGCAGTGCATTATGAATTTAAATAGGGAGGAAGCAATGGGAACAGCTGAACTCTTCCTTAACAAAGATCCTGTTTTCATGCAAATGACCTCAGTAATGTAAAATAAGGAAGCTAAATACAGAGCTAATGTGAACTGCAAGCTAAACTGTGTCTAAATATTATGGGCCAGATTCTAGAAGGGTTATACCTAGTGTAACAGCAGTTGCACTAAGTAGAATGGCGCATGTAGCAACTTACACCAGCAGTTGCGACATGCGCGATTCTGCACAGTGGCTCAAGACATGTTACAGGCCACTTCTGCTCGAACAGCAGTTATGCTGCATAAACCTCAGCAACATGGTGCTAGGGAGGTTTACGGCAGCAGATGCGCCCCATTCTAGAAGGGCAGCCACAAATTTCCCACATCGATCTTAAGCATCCTGAGGAGATCCGGCATTGTAAGTTACACCAGCATTTAGCTGGTGTAACCTACAGCCACCCCCCCCGGGCGGGGGTCCTGTAGACCCACCTGCAGACATGCCAGCATGCTGCCATCCTCCCACCCGTGCCCTGAACCGCGAGCCACCAGCCGCAGATGTGGCAAAACACCAGCCCTGGTAGTCTAGTGGCTCCCCCAACTGTAAATCAATAATTATACTGTTCCCGTATCCCTGGTAGTCTAGCGGCCCCCCAACTGTAAATAAATAAGTATACTGTTCCCGCATCCCTGGTAGTCTAGCAGCCACCCTAACTGTACATTAATAATTATACTGTTCCCGTATCCCTGGTAGTGTAGCGGCCCCCCCGACTGTACATTAATCACTATACTGTTCCCGTATCCCTGGTAGTCTAGCTGTCCCCCGATCAACATAAAATACAGACTGTACACCTAATCCCTGGTAGTCAAGTGGCCCCCCACCCAGCTGTTCCAGCCCACCGAGCACCCCCTACCTGTCCTCAGCTGGTGACTGGCACAGCCCACCTCTCACCACCATGGCCAACCACCGACTGAGTCAGTATCAGTGCATATATATCTGAGCTGCCTGTGCAGTATGCGCTGATACTGGACTCAGTCGTGGCTGGCCATGGTGGTGAGAGGTGGGCTGTGCTAAGTTGGCTGGGATGGGTGGGGTGCTGGTGGGCTGGCATGGCAGGGTGGGTGGCCACTGACTAACAGGGAATGGGTGTACAGTATGTATTTTATGTTGATCAGGGGGACGCTAGACTACCAGGGATACGGGAATAGTATAATGATTAATGTACAGTTGGGAGGGCCACTACACTACCAGGGATACAGGAACAGTATAATTATTAATGTACAGTTTGGGGGGCTGCTAGACTACCAGGACTACCTGGGTATCTGC
This sequence comes from Neoceratodus forsteri, assembly GCA_016271365.2. Taxonomy (NCBI): domain Eukaryota; kingdom Metazoa; phylum Chordata; order Ceratodontiformes; family Ceratodontidae; genus Neoceratodus; species Neoceratodus forsteri. Next base: position 470,146,646 of record CM057452.1, on the reverse strand, counting down.
CTGCATTTGCGGCTGGTGACAAGGGGTCGGGGCATGGGTGGGGGGTTGACCACACTGCCCTGCTGTTGCGGTTTGTAACATGCTCGCCAGGTTTGCCCACAGTTCAGTGTACCTGGATGCATGTCACAAGTCACAGGACTTAGCTGCGATAACCCTGCCCCTACTAGAATAGGGCACAGGGTCAATGTCACAGGTGCGGGTGGTGCAAGTTGCATTCGGTGGCAACTTGTTCCACCCTTCTAGAATCTGGCTCCATGTTCTGTTAATGTTCTCATGAAGGCATCAGCTGCTCTTTAAAACATGGATAAAGCAAAGAAAAATTGTTACATGAATATATGCTAGAGCAACAACAGTCTTCTGCAGGAACTGAGGCTGAAGCTACTGACAAAAATACTGACAATTGCATCAAAAAACAGTAGCACTCACAGCAGTAGTATAACAAGCATTTGTGAATGTTGAATATTCACCACTTGCATTGCTGTTGCACCAGATCTTGCTTGTATACATTTTTACTGTATATTTCCCCATTATAGACCAGATGAGCTGCAATATCTAATTTTCAGTGTTGTCCTATTTTTACAGATTGTTAGACTGTATTTACCCAGGATAGGGCAGGTGAGAGACAATATCTAATTTTCACTGGGCTCCCACTTTTTTGACCCAAAATTTACATTATGATTAAGACAGGTGGAATAGTTAAAATTCCATCTGAAAGGTGATTTTGCAGTGCAACTTAGGAAACAAGTTTCAGAGAGGATTTGAAAAATAACCCCTTCCATGTTCAGGAGATGGGGTAACACAAGGGGTATGTTGAACATTAGGGGTCAAAATCTGCAAAAATAAAGTTACGAGTAAATGCTAAAACAATTCAGCATTTCATCATAACTTAACTCTTTTTTCACATTTTGACCCCAAAGTTTCAGCAGTCTTTTTTTATGACCACTGCTTCTAAACATGATGGGTGTCATTTATAAAATAGCGGCTGTATCATCATTAAACACATGGGCAGACTAAATGGATCATGCAGTCCCCATCTGCCGGCATGATTCATATGTTCCTATGTTCCTATTTTGTGCCACAAGTGCAAAAGACATTGGGCAGGAATTTCAAAGGCCTTAGATTGTCGCAAGGTGCTTGCGTCAAACAGGTCTGACGCAAAGGCACCTTGCACCAAGGGCTGCGCCAAGTGGGAATTTGAAAGGCAGCCTGTGTCACACAGCAGGCTGCCTGCACCAAAGTGTGCTAGCGTCATCCTAGCACCACGAAAGTGGATGCGGCATGGCGCTGGGGGCTTGTGGCAGACCCACACTGCTGCAGCTCTAGGATCTGGAATTTGAAAGACCCCCTTGGAACCAAGTGCCAAGTACCCTTAGACCAGTGAGGAGCTGGTCTAAGGGAACTTAAACAGCTCCTGGGGGGTCATCCTGTAAGTGCCACCATGTGGCCCACCCTGATCAGTCCCTGGTGGGCGATCCCTGGTGGTCCAGTGGTCCCCCCTCCCCCATCATGGTCCCTGACACCCACGTCCATGCGTTCTGCCAACCCCCCACCCATTTAAGCACTCCCACCCCCTCCCATACCTCGATCCAGTGACTGGCACAGCACTCCATATGCCACCATGGCTGGCTGCCGAATGAGCTGTCAGTGCGTATACTGTATGCAGTGCGGCGCGGACTGCCCATGTGGCAACCAGGTGGGGCATGTGGAGGGCTGTGCTGATTGCCAGATTGGGTATGGGAGGGGGTGAGAGTGCTGAGATGGGTAGGGGCACTAGCCCACCAGGGTACTGGGGAGTGTTGCGGCACTGGTGCCATTGGCACGGTGGTGTTGGGGGCAGTGCCCAGTTGCCAGCCCCTGTCCATGGGTGCTGCAGACTCCCCACGGCCATTGCGGCATTCTGGGTGGGTGCGCCATACGTCAGGCGCAGCACCCCCTTTACCACAAGCTGCGGGACTTAGGTGCCAGGACTCTGAGAAATAGAAATTTGGGCTCAGGGTCCGGGCACACCACACTCGGTGCAAGCTGCCATTGTTGCAGCTTGCACCAGGTCTTTGAAATTCTGGCCCATTGGCCAGAATTTCAAAGGCCTTAGATTGATGCAAGGTGCTTGCATCAAACAGGTCTGATGCAAGGGCACCTTGCACCAAGGGCTATGCCAAGTGGGAATTTGAAAGGAAGCCTGCATCACACAACAGGCTGCCTGCACAAAAGTGTGCTAGTGCCATCCTTGTGCCATGAAAGTGGCTGCGGCATGGTGCTGGGGGCTTGTGGCAGACCCAGACTGCCACAACCCTAGGATCTGGAATTTGAAAGACCCCCCTGGAACCAAGTGCCAAGTACCCTTAGACCAGTGAGGAGCTGGTCTAAGGGGACTTAGACAACTCCTGGGGGGGGTCATCCTGTAAGTGCCACCACGTGGCCCACCCTGATCAGTCCCTGGTGGGCGATCCCTGGTGGTCCGGTGGTCTCCCCTCCCCCATCATGGTCCCTGACACCCATGTCCATGCGTCCTGCCATCCCCCCACCCATCTAAGCACTCCCACCCCTCTCCCATACCCCGATCCGCCAACCGGCACAGCCCTTCACATGCCACCAAGGCTGGCCGCCGAATGAGCCATCAGTGCATGTACTGTATACAGTAGGCACACGGATTGCCCATCGCGTGGCTGGCCGGGTTGCATGTGGAGGGGTGTGCTGGTGCACAGATTAGGTATGGGAGGGGTGGGAGTGCTGAGATGGGTGGGGGCACTAGCCCACCAGGGTACCAGGGAGTGTTGCGGCGCTGGTGCCTTTGGCGCGGCAGTGTGGGGGGCAGTGCCCAAGTTACCAGCCCCTGTCCATGGGTGCTGCAGACTCTCTGCAGCTGTTGCGGCATTCTGGGTGGGAGCTCCATATGTCAGGCGCAGCACCCCTTTGCTGCAAGCTGCGGGACTTAGGTGCTGGGACCCTGAGAAATAAAATTGGAACGAGGGTCCTGGTCATGACTGCGCATGTCCATTGTCACGAGCTTGCCAGATCTTGAAATTCTGTCCCATTTTTAAATTAAAATCAAATCAAATCAAACTTTATTTGTAAAAAGTCTTTCAAAAACAAAGCACCTATACATAACATAATAAAATCAATAAGTAATAAAACAATATTAAAATTAATCCAGGCAGCAACATTAAAAATCATTATATGCAAGGCTAAAAAAATGTGTTTTTAATGCCCCTTTAAAGCTTTGGACAGTCAGGCGATCTTGCACCTGACGTTGTAGAGTATTCCACAGGGTTGAGGCCATAAAACTAAAATATTTAGCCCCAGAAGTCTTTAAACGAACCCTTGGAATCTTCAGCAAACCCTCATCAGTGGATCAGAGAGAGCAGAAGGGACAGTAGGGACAAATGAGATCTTTCAGGTAGCCAGGTCCCTGATCGTGTAGAGCCTTACAGGTCAGCAAACCGACCTTGAAGGTGATTCCCAGCATATTGGCAGCCAGTGCAGTCTGCGGCACAGGCATTATATGACTGGCCCTAGAAGAACCAGTCAATAGCCTGCTGCCGATTCTGCACTAGCTGCAAGTGGCAAATATCAACCCCCGGTAGCTCAAGATAAAGGGGGTTGCAGTAGTCAAGGCGGGAGGTAACGAAGACATGGACCAGAGTAGGAAGATCGTCAGGAGGAACCAGGTGCTTCACCCTGGTGATGTTCCTCAGATGGTAAAAAGAGACTTTAGAAAATCACACATGCCCTCACAATGCAAAGCATCATGGGCTGCATATGCAAATCACCACAGAATGTTATGCTGGTCCAACTTTAAGCAAAATTGCATGGTGCCGAAAGGCCTCTCACACAGTTTGCAAAGAGTGCTAACAGAAGACATAGACACGTGTTTTGTCCTACCAGGACTCATCAGTATGCCTCATCTGCTTGACAACTCAGTGGACTGGACCAGCTACCCTAAGACAGTGCGTCTTGGATATGTTGTGGTAAAAAATGCCATCACAGAGGTAACAAGCCTTTGTGTGAAGCAAATAAACAAAACAAAATGATGTAAGAAATCGCTATGGTTCTCAAAGGAGGTGGCAGTGAAGGTTCAAGAGAAAAAGCATTCAGAAAGTACAAGGAATCACAGAAGGAGCAGGACAGACAATTGTAACAGTTGAAGCAAAGAAGCTGGGAAGACAGTCAGAACAGCAAAGGCCCAAACCGAGGAAAAGATAGCCAACTCAGTTAAGAAGGGATAAAACCTTTTAGGTACATCAGGAGCGAAGGAAGACCAAGGGAGGGATAGTGAGGCTTAATAAAGGGAGGGGTGGGCAGAGGGTGATGGTGAAAAGGCAGAGTTACTAAACAAATATTTTTGCTCAGTATTACAAATGAAGAGGGGGAGGTACCTAATACAAACAATAGAAACACTCTGGATACAGAAGTTGATACCAGACCATTTACAGAAAAAAGGGTTCTGAAAGAACTCTTAAAACTGAAGGTGGACAAAGCAATGGGGCCTGATGGGATTCATCCCAGAATTCTATAAGAACTAAGGGCAGAACTAGTGACACCACTGACTACCCTCTTTAACAAATCATGGGAGGATGGGGTGGTACCTGAGGACTGGAAGAGGGCAGATGTGATTCCCCTTCACAAAAGTGGGAGCAGGGCAGAAGCAGGAAACTACAGACCTGTTAGTTTAACCTCAGTGATAGGAAAATGATGGAATCACTTCTGAAGGAAAGAATTGTCAGTACCTAGAGGCCAGAGGGCACAGGATCCAATGCAGCATGGATTCACAGCGGAAGGTCATGCCAGATGAATCTAATAGATTTCTTTGACTGGGTGACCAAAGTAGTAGATCGGGAGGGCTGTGGACATGGCCTAACTAGACTTTAGCAAGGCATTTGACACAGTCCCACAAAATTAATATACAAGTTAGCCAGTCTGGGAGTGGGTCCCAAGATGATAACCTGGGTAAAGAATTGGCTGGAGAATAGGACACAGAAGTAATAGTAAATGGAGTCCACTCTGAAGAAAGGGGGTTACTAGGGTACCGCCGTAGGGTTCAGTATTAGGACCAGTCCTTCAATGTCTTTATAAGTGACATTGCAGAGGGACTGGAAGGAAAGTATGTCTCTCTGCAGATGGCACAAAGATCTGCAACAGAGTTGATGCACAAGGTGGTGTGAAAAGGATGAGAAGGGACTTGGCAAGGTTAGAGGAATGGTCAAATGTATGACAGCTTAGATTCAATGCTAAGAAGTGCAAGGTAATGCACCTGGGAAACAAAAACCCAGGAGAAGAGTACACAATGGGGGGTGAAATACTAACAACAACAAAAATGGAAAGGGACCTGGGGGTAGTCATATCAGATGACTTAAAGGTGGGCAAGCAATGTGAGAGAGCAGTAAGGAGGGCTGGGGGGATACTGGGATGCATAGGGTTAGGGATCACCAGTAGAAAACAGGAAGTTGTTATCCCTCTGTACAGACAGCTGGTGAGACCCCATCTGGAGTACTGCGTTCAGCTCTGGAGACCCAATCTCCGCAATGACATAGACAGGATGGAAGCTGTCCGGAGGAGGGCAACTAAAATGGTGCAGGGTCTGTATGGAAGACATATGAAGAGAGACTAAAGGAGCTTAATACGTATAGCCTAGAGGAAAGAAGGAAGAGGGGGGACATGATAGAAACTTTCAAGTATCTCAAGGGAATCAACGAAGTCCAAGAGGGTAGCATCTTTCAAAAAAAGAGGTGTGCAAGAACAAGAGGGCACAATTTGAAGATAGACGGGGGGTGGCTCAGAGGTAAAGTAAGGAAGTATTTTTCACAGAGAGGTTGTGGATGCATGGAGTGGCCTTCCAGAGGAGGTTGTGGAGTTAAAACAGTGGTTGAATTCAAGCAGCATGGGACAGTCATAAGGCAATTCTAGGGGTGGGGTAGAAAGAAGTAGGCTGTTGGTTAACTAGGATCTGCAGCTTATCCATTAGGTAGGGAAATGGGCAGACTGGGTGGGCCAAGCAGTCCTTATCTGCCGTCAAATTCTATGTTTCTATGAACCTGAAGGGGGAATAGTACCTGACCGTCCTTATGCCTTCCCAACACATATTTACCACACTAAGCAAATACCAGCAAATAAACAATTCCAAAATACAAATTAACCCACACCCAAAACATAAAATAATCAAACACTCTAACAAATGTCTTCAAAAAACAAAACAAATAAAATTCCCTATATAACAATTTAGCAGCAAAATATAAAAGTCCAAGTTAGGAAAAAATCACAGTCAAATAAGTCTCAGATTTTTGAATTATTTTGGTCTGAAGAGCTCCCACCTCTTCAGACATGACCAGAGAGGAAGGCTAGACTAAACTCTCACTTTAATCTGATCAACCAACCAGAGCTTGATGGAGTAGAAAAAAAAAACTTTTTGATAAGGCACTCTCACTGCCAATATATATCCAGTAGAATGCAGGGACAGTCAGTTCCAATTCTCAGTTTTCCAATGCAAGAGTCCCATCCCACGATGCCCAACATAAAGTCAAAACAAATTCAGCTCACCCATGCCAGTCCTGACTCCACAGAGATCCTATACAGATCCAAGTCCAGTCGCAGATCTCTCCAAGGACTTCCAATTTAAAGCTGATTCCACACCACACCGATATGTACCTAACCCTCACAGCTGTCTCCACAGCTATTGAGGCAGGTACAAATAATAACGGAGTGCTAAACAAGATTGTTTCAGGCAAAGACCCCCCAACACAAACCCGAGGGAAGCCGTCTCCTCACCCGCTGAGCCCGCGACTACAGCACCCAGGCTAAGCCAACCAAATAGTTGACCCCCGGCGCCCTAGGAGACAAGACAGCCCTGCCCACCTTCCAGCAGCCACCAGCCCAAGCTTCCTGCCTAACTCGGCTGAAATTTGAAGGCCACCCCCCCCAGGTAGAGCAAGGAAATCCCTGCTCACAATCCTTGCTACTCACAGTTTTCCACAGCAGCGATACTGATTCGACTTGGATTTAGCCACAAGGAGACTCTGATTGTCCGTAGAGTCCTCAGGTATTCCAAAAGTCAGCTTCTTCGGGTTAGGGACTAAGGGACTTCCCCCACTCACAGCTCTTCCATAGCAGAGGTCGGTACCACTCTGTTTCAGTCCAACCACCAAACAACTTGTGCACAGTCCGATTCTCTGCGAAAACAGCGCTGTAGTTCCTTCCTTCAGCACGTCAAATCTCAACTCTGAATCTCTTCCCTTGCTCCCCGAATTTCATCCTGGTCGTTCACACAGTACTGCAGGCAGGTAAGAGAACCAACAAATTAATCAAACCTCCAGATTTACGATAAACATCCAGTGCAATATCTTAAGCTCTGGATGAAGCAGGAAGAATATACAAAAAAGATTTCTAACTCCGTTTAAGCTCCGTTTAAGCTCTCAAATAAAAACCCTCTCTAAGCCCGATATGCCACTCAATCCTTACTAATTCACTAAATTTTCCCTAACTGACTGCCAAAATTGATTATACTAACTAAAAACAAAAGAAAACTAAACAAACGACTTATTCGAAACAAATAAACTAAAGAAAACGAGAAACTGGCACAATAGCCATGGACTAGCCCAGCACAGCTGCCATCTTGCAAAATTCAAAAAATAACAGCTGTCACATTCATGAGATAGTGTGAAAAACATGACTGTATTGAAAATTTGGGGTCAAAGTATTGAAAACTACCAAAGTTATGAGCATACATCGAACATTCCAACATTCGCTCATAACTTTTTCTTTTTTTAATATCTTTACCCCAAATTTTCAACATAGCCTTCTTAAGACCCCACATAGCATTTATATCAGCTGGCTCTCTCCTTTGAACTACACAAAGTTTCCATCCAGCACAGCCAGAACACTGTCACGATCAGCCTGGCTGATGACTGATGTGACACCGATGAGCCCCTTGCAGACTGCCCTGAATTGGATGACACTGACACACCTCTCAAAAAGCAGTGTCATAACAATATGTTCACTATTGTGCAAGTGCAATGGCAAACATATAAAGTGGTAAAGCAGACTCAGAATGCGGAGGGAGCAAAGGTATCATACAAGTCAGCAGATAAAGGGCTGTCTAAAATGGGATAAAAAGTATAGGTCAAAAATATCACTGCTATTATGCACTGCTGCTCTAAATAGGATAAACTATTGCAGTGTAATCCTCTCTGGGCAAAAGTCAGTAGATTAAGGATATGAATATGTAACTCATAAAACTATACTTGGTAGAATTATTCATTTGATTTACTATGGCCAATAGAAGAATTGTCTCTGCAGCAGATACTGTAACCACTTTTTGTTATAATTATTTTTTCAATTTTTTTTTACTGTTGTTTAAAAAATTAAACAGGTTTTTCCATAGAATTATTTGAAGGTATTATGTGATAGTGTGCATTTTGGTTCGGGGTTACTGTATATATTAAAGTAACAGAGCGTGACTCAGAATGCAAAAGTTTTGGGTATATAAACTGTTAATTAACTGTGCATGCATGCTGATGTGAGGACTGCCCCAATTCTAAGATTTTTAAGTTTCCATTTCAAAATCATAAAGATTAGAGGCCAAAGATGCATCATTAACACATACTTTGTTCTCTGCGAAGATTTATCACAATAGTGGCATGTTTCGTGCTTAACTACCTTGCAGGTCTTCAAGCATTGCAACATTCCTCTAATACCCCATACACTTAGGCGGTCATAATGTCACCGCGGCAGAATGCTGTGTGGCAGAAATCACGTGCGATTTCTTTTTATATGTTGTTCCATGGGGGGGCTGCACCGCCCCAGACCCCCCCACTAAAGACTCCAACTCCAGGGGGGGCCAACTCGAAGTGCACACAGGTCCGGGTTTCGCCATAATGCCGTATGCTATTAAGCGTATGACATTATGACCTTGAAGGAGTATAAACTTAGAGGTAACAGCTGAGAAAGAAACTTATGCATATAGCACCATTGTGCACTCAAAGGATAAAATGTTTCAGTTCACCATCTCACCTGCAAGACATGCACCATCCCTCCACGTGCAGGAATGTGACATCACTGTAACCATGGAGAGGGCTGAGGCATTCATAGGGATACAGTTTCAAGTAACAGGATGGCAGACAACTGAAGAGGAACAATGGCAGTAGGTAACACAAACTTTTATTTTGCATTTGTCAGAACTTTGGGGCACATTTTAAACACTGCAAATGTTCTCATGTTCTGCATGAACAGTATTACGCTGGATTGTCTTAAAACTTGTTTGCCTTCTAAATGATAATCTATAGCATATATGACCCTGTAGTGCTACTGTATCATCCTTGGCAAGTTCCTTAGTCCAGTTTTCTACATGAAAAGTAGGAGTATACCAGTTGCTTTGTTGTGTCTTTTATTTATAACGTGTTACCAATATATATAAAATCAGAATTTACATAAAGTCAAATGTGCAAATGCCAAAGATAAATTATTTAACGCTGTAACATAAATATACCTAAAATAGTATTATATGACAAATTACGAGTTCTTGAGTTTCACTGGTTTCATTTCTAAGTTTTGGTGTTTGCTCTTGATTGTGTTGTAATTTGTATCTTTAGTTGTTAAATAGTACTTGACTCAGATCTGCAGTGTACAGTGATTGGTGGTTTGGCATCTGTGCTTCAAAGCAGACTGCAATCGTTATGTTGGCAGGGGAAGGACCACAGCAGGCTTATCATGACATGATTAGCTACAATATACTGCAGGCAGCACATCAAAGGAAAGAGCTGCTCTATGGTTGAGCTGGCTCTCCCTTGAAGTAAACAAACTTTCTGCCCAGCAAGCAAGAATGTGTCATGATCAGTCTGGTTGATGACTGGTGTGACACTGACAAGCCCTGTGCAGACTTGCCTGCACTGAATGATAGTGACACACTACTCAAAACCCAGTATAATAATAATATGTTTGCTTTTAGCAAGCACAATGGCAAACATAAATAGTCAATCTGACAAAATAGGACTTAGATTAAAAAAAAACTTGTTTTATTAAGTACTAAAACATATCATAAAAACATCATGAACAAGGCTTTAGAGCTGCTCTGCAGGTATTAGGTTCACTATGGCAATAACACCATGGAAATAAACAGGGAGCCAAGGAACTCACCCCAGTCTCTGAAATAACCACTGTCCATACAAAATATAAGAAACTCAGTGGTTTACTGCAGCAGAATCAGGAGAAATACAAAGAATGCACCTCTGCTAGAGGTGAACAAAAGGAATGACATTTCACCAGGTAGGGCTTTTCCAAAGCTCACACCCCCTAGAGGAACAGAGTATTTTATACAGTTATAAATCAATCATGTTTAAATCAATCATGTTGCCCATTTAAAGTGACAGTGCTAAATAACATAAGTATACCAATACCCTATATATTATAATATAAAATATCCCTCATATCCAGTGAGAATGTAAATGCTTCTTGCTATCTAAATAGTTGAATTTCACCAATTAAGTTACACATATTTAGATAATTAATCTATTATCATAGAAAATTAGCATAGCCTGACTAACACTGGTACCTAACTTCATACCAACAACATAATAAATATCTCTGTGTATGTAATTACTAATCAGAACTGAACAGCCTAATGGTTATAAGCACATGGAAAGAAGAGAGGAGGAAGAAAGGGAAGTAAGGAGGAGTCAATGGGAGGAACCATGGGGTATACTTCAAGGAATCCACACCCTCTGAGGAAACAGTGGAGACAAAGCTGGATGGGTTGCCAGCCCCTTCTTCCTCCTCCTCCTCCTTGTCCAGTGGGAAGTGGTCAGGATGGTACTCATCCTCTATCCTGAGCTCTGAAAAGGCATAGATGATGTCAATGACTGTGAGCATGCAGGGCATGGAAATGTGAGAGGAGCAGTGCTGGGGCAGGCCCAGCAGTCCCTGCATCAATAAGCCCAGAGGAGGGGCAAGGCAGTGCATAAACTTCCAAAGGAGGAGGCATAATCTGGACATCAATGGTCATCGGCATGACAGGAGCACCTGGTGGCACTGATGATGGGATCTGTTTTCCAACATTAGCACTATGGCCTGAAGCATCAAAGAAAGGGTCTGAAGCCTGATGTTGGCAGGGGGCCAGAGATGTCTATGAGGGAGGCTGGGTCCCCAATGTTGAATGACATGGCCAAGGTAGATGACAGTGGAGGCAGAATGCCAACATTGATGGGCCAGTGCCTGCCAAAGTGGGCCCACCAGAACTCCTGACTGTTGCCCCTGAGCAAGAAGGGGTTTGAATAGCAGGGGCTCCTGAGGTGTTGGTGGGGAAGGCTGGATGCCTGGCATTGATAGGATAGTCAAAGGCATCAATGGAAGAGACAGAAATTCCAATGTCAATGAGCCAGTGCTGGCCAAAGTAGGTCCAGAGGTGCACCCTGTCTGTTTTCCCTGAGCCAGAAGGGATCTAAGCAACAGGGGTTGGAGCATTGGTGGAGGTGTCAGAAGGGCTGACATTGATGAGTCATTGCCAGCTAAGGAAGAACCAGTGGGAAACATTGCCAAGGCTGACCCTGTGGAAGAAAGGTATGTACTGCAGTGGGAGTTGCTGCCTAAGCAGTTGACGACCCAGCTATGGTCGGCACTAAAAGTGGTGACCAAGAGCACATCAGAGTTTATTTCTCTTTACTCTGCACCCTCTCTCAGTGCTTGTGCTTGCCAGATGACTTGTTCTGGACCTTGGAGGGGTGGGAGCTCATGGACAGAGCTGGTGAGGTGGAAGAACTTCTTGTCTGGAGCTCCTTCTCAATTTGGGTGACCTTCTGTTCTAGAAGGAAGGCATCTAATGCCTTCTGACAGTGCTGCTGGGCAGTCTGGTTGAATCTGTTGCAAATCTCGCAGGTCTTAATGTCATGGTTGGCACCGAGACAACAGATGCAGGCATCATGGTCACCTTTATTGTAGATCTTCTTACAGCACCCGCAGTACCTGAAGAGTTTCTCAGGGTAGGACGACATAAATGGTGATGGAAATCACTTTAAAAAAATAAAGTGATTTACAAACTAGGGAGAGAAAATAAAAAATAAAGTAGGAGTAAGAGATTTGGCAGTTGGATGAAGCGGTGTTGTCTCCATGGAGTCTGACATGCGATGGTCAACAGCAGGAAAAGAACTGAGGAGGGCGAGGGCTGCCCATGTTTATATAGGAGCACATCGGCATCTGATGTCATTGTGTGCTGCCCCAATTAAACTGCTAGCTAAAAGTGTCTGTGTGTTCCAGTGCCTGGTGGCAATAGTTCCATAGATGTGACCTGATACAAGAGATATCCTCAAAAAGATCTGTGATTGAATATGTGAGTTGAAGTTGGTGTCAGTGAAATCATTAAAAGTAAATATTTCAAATGAGAATGGAATTAATCTGTATTTTTACTGGTTGGGATGGACCAACACAAAGCTAATATAACTTTTACCTATTTAATACAGGAGGATCTGGACAACTCATGCTACCAGAGCTTCTTAAAATAATGTTTTCTGCAAGCTATTCTAGGAGATGCCCACTCAGACATTTATGAAAATCCTCTTGACTTGATCATACCATTGGGGATTAATCAGGTCTAACAATGCTTGATATAAAAACAATAAGTGAGGCATTACCATAATTTTAGAGCCTCAGTTTTAATCCCAGTGGAGATTGACAAATTCTCCCAACAAGCCTACTTAAACAGTTGAGACTTTAAGGCTTCCTTAATCCCTCAACTGTGGGTTGCAGTCACAGGGCTACTGGAAGAGTATTCCAAAACAATGATGCTGCCACCATGAAAATTCTGTCTCTCAAAGATATCAATCATGAACTCAGCATCATTAAGACAGAGCATTTGGTTGAACAGTGGAGTCTTAAAATGATGTATGTATTCTGTATTTCTCAGATCGACTCAAGTTGAATTAATTTATATTCAGTACTGACTTATGTTTAGTTTTGCTATTCTTTTCATTGTTGGCATCATATAGTATTCACCAGTTTCTTACCAAACACAATACTTTATGCAAGAGTCATGGCATGACCAGCTAGTTTTGTATGCTTCTACTTTATGAGGTCAGTAGCTAATTGTGAGTGTGTGCAAACTCTTACTATGCCACTCCAGTTAGTTTTATATTTTAGGCACTTTTTTTTTTAATCTTTCTTTCCAATAACATAATCCCCATCCCTGCCATACTATACTGCCCCATTTTTGTGCTTGTTTTCTATTGCCAATATTGTGCTAGTACACTGTGTACTGTATGTACAGGTCCTACTAGTGGTATCTTTTAAAGCAGTCAGATGATTCAGGCAAGTGTTTTGGCAAAATCAGCCATTTTTGTATGCTCCCTGTTTTGAAGGTTAGTATTAATTGAAAATGTGCACAAACTATTGCTATACTGATTTGATAAATTTCATGATGCCTGTTATTTTGTGGTTTCTAGTTTTCATTTCTCCCTCTTCCAGAAATGACTCCCTTCCCACTCCTCCATGCCCATTACAGTATACCACACCATTTTCAGTGTTTGCTTTAAATTGCATAGACTTAGTGAATACCCTGTGTAAACACAGGTCTTTATCATATGGCTCTGTTCTTACTATTGGTATCAGAAATGATAACTTTCTGATGGTGCAGTTTGCATACTACCATGCCCTTTCTGCAGGATAAATATGCTGTTCTGCTTGCACTGTTGATTTCACTATGGTGATCTAGTAACAATATATACCGCATTATTTTTGGTGCTCGCTTTAAATTGTATAGACTTAGTCAGCACCGTACATATGGAAAGGTCTTATATGGATCTGTTCTTACTAGTGGTATCATAAATTTTTCTAACAGTGCACTTTGCATATTGCCCTTTGGCAGGTTAAACATGAGGTTCTGCTTTGCACTGTCAGTTTTCCTATGATGGTCTAGTAACAATACCATCTGTATATATCTGTCTCTTTTATTGTACTGTTGATTTGTGTTTGTTACATTTATGTAAATTAATAATGCTTTCTCATTTTTGTACCATGCTCTTTGTAGGCAGTTATCCTTACAATACGATTCACATTACTATTATATTGTCACACCTTTGTGCTGATAACAATGATATTGGCAAACACAATGATATATAATGACACGTCAAGCATTCATTACCAGAATTACTTTGAAAAAACAAGTATTATGGCCAGTTCAGTTTATGATATATATATAACAAATTTGTTTTTTTCTGTCCTGCTATCAGTTATATTTTTAATCGATCATGTTTTTATATGTATATTTATGTATTTCACATGTTCACTAATCATTTGCATTCACATGTGTATGTATTATTTTGTATGTCTTAAAGAGACACACATAAAATGGTGTCTTCTTTTGGCTGACTTGCTCCCTGCAGATGTACAGTAGTGTAAAAATTGATCAGAGGTTGTTGAGCCCCTACACAGCATCTCCATGGTCTCTGGCCAAAGGGCTGGACACTGGGGGATTCTGTTCTTGTTTGTTTGCATCTTCTGTTGAATCTGTCTGCCAGCTAGGAATATTATTCAGCCTCTATCTGTATATCCACTTGCAATCTTCTATGTGGTAAATCTGTTGACTCTACTGCTTTGTATACTGATATTTCAGCACTGTAATCAGCTGTTTTTGGTGTTATTGTATACCTGATTGTTCCAAGATTGTACTTTTGTTTCTGTGCCATCTTTTATGGCCCAGATTGTGCCTGAAAATGGTCCCTTGAATCGGTGCACTTACCTGGTAATCAAAGACATAAATAAATAAACTGTAAGGCTTTGCACTTTTATGACATAATAAAATGAATTCAGCCTAAATATAGAGGCTGTAGTGTGGTGCTGTTTTTGTAGGATTGCAGTGGGTGTAGCCCTCAAACCTCTTGCTATCAAAAAAAGACTCAGTGCATTCCTTCCAATCGAACAACAATCTGGAGTTGCACCACGGTCACCTCCACATTCATAACATCTGCCTTGCACTCCATTCATTGTCTCCAATCTCACTGCACTATTTTGTACTTAAAACAGCAGTGTCCTGATTGTGACACTGGGGGATTGGGCTCTCCAAGTGTCACTACCATGCTTTTTTTGGGGGTGGGGTGAGTGGTGGGTGCTGAGAGGGAGGGATGAGTGGGGGATTTCTATAATTTAAATAAAAAAAGAATTGGCAGCCACGGCATATTCCACCATGTCCAAGATGGCCACCACACTGTACTGTGCAAGCAGTAGTAGAAGTAGTGCATGCGCAGCAGACTGCAGGGGCCATCTTGGACATGATGGAGTGTGAAGTGACCGAAGATTTTTTTCATTTAATTTTAGATATCTCCATAACCCTCCTCAGCCTCTCTCTAGCTATAGGATTGACACTGGGGTGCTCAGTCCCTCAGTATCATGATCAGGACTCCACCATGTTCTCTTTTTACATAATCCCCACCTGTCCCTCCTCCCAGCACCCAATCCCCCCAGAAACATAAGAGTGACACTGGGGGTGCCTATTGCCCCCAGTGTCATGATCCAGACTCCTCATTTTTTTTAAACCCTGTAAAAAAAAAACAAAAAAAATCAATGTCTTTTGTGGCCATTCCTGTCCCCTCACCCAACCTTCCCACTTAGCACCCACCACCCCACACCCCCCACACCCTTACTTATCCATCTGAGGTCCAACACCGTAATCCTCTCTGGACCACAGACATGTCTTCACTCTTCAAAGCTGGACCACGAACTGGGAAATCAGATATGCAGCTCAATGTATTTTAATGGTGTTATAAACATAGTGGCATAACTTGGACATTTTTGCATATTTTTGGCCCAAATTTTCAACATGCCTTCTTTGGGACCCTGCCTCATGAACAACTGCCACTGACATTAAGGCAAATCTGTCTCAAAAGGTGATTTCATGGTCCCTGCAAGAAATCATCCTTCAGGCAGGAGTTGAGCATGTTCTCTGCCTGTGTTAATGAGGTAGGATCATAAGAAGGCTATGTTGAAAATTTGGTGTAAAAATATTTAAAAACAACAAAGTTATGAGCCTACATTGGATTTTGCGAACACAGGCTCATAATGGTAATTTTCGGTATTTTTATCCCAAATTTACAACATAGCCATATCTTTACAGCATCTCATGAATGTGATAGTTGTCATTTTTCAAATCCTGACCAAAATGTTTTTTTTTTTTACATCCCAAAAGGTGATTTCACAGTTTTTGCAGTCCCTGTGTGAAATCACCTTTTGGCCAGGAGCTGAACATGTTCTCTGCAATTGCTCATGAGGTGGAGTCATAAGAAGGCTATGTTCTAAATTTGGTGTAAAATATTTACAAACAAAAAGTTATGTGGCTATGCTGAATTTTGCAAACACGTGCTTATAAGTTTAGTAACATTCAATATTTTAACCCAGAAATTTCAAAATAGTCATTTCTTTACAGCACTTCATGAATGTGACAGCTGTCATTTTTCAGCTCCTACTCAAAATATGTTTCTGCATCACGAAAGTTGATTTTGCAGTCCCTGCACAAAAATCACCTTTCAGGCAGAAGTTGAACATTTGCTCTGCCCTTCTTCATGAGGCATGGTCATAACAAGGCTATGTTGAACATTTGGTGTATAATTATCACAAAACATAAGTATTACAAAACAAATTTATGAGCCTACATTACATTTTGCTAATGCACACTTGTAACTTCATTAATTTTTAATATTTTTCCACCAAATTCCTCGCCTGCAGCTCTATCAGCTCTGGCCAGGGTTTGTTTCTGGTTGTTGCTACACTGTGTGGCAGCCAGCATGTCTCATTCCAGACCCTGGCTAGAATACCTGCAATTTTGATTCATCTTTCTGGATCTGCCTTCTGACTGTCTGTGTTTTCTCAGTCGTTAATGTTCAGCAACTATGACCTCTGATGGCTGATATCCTGAAGGCCTGAAACTAACGTGATCTGTCTCAGTGCTACCTGTTCACCTTTCTTTTTCTGTCAAGGGCAATAGGGAAGAGGCTGCCTGTCATGCCCTCTCACATACCAATTGGTTCTTATGGTTGTGAGCCACCTCTTTAACTGATAAAGGTATATCTATACAGCATGATCTTCAAAGAACCTTGTGATGTGGTGGAACCATCTGAGATGTTATCCTCCTGTAAAATACTGTTTGCTCATCTGCCAATAAGAAGTGATTACTGAACATGTTTGTGTGTGTGTGTGTGGGGGGAGGGGGGTCTTGTTGGTGATCACACCTATCCAACCATCCTCAAACAAATTAGACTCAAATATGTTGAAGTGCAGTATTGTTGGGGTTAAAAGTGAGCTACATTTCTTGTTCTCCTGTACTGTTTTATGTTTGCTTGCATGCATGCACAAAGCAAACATATTATGTGATAGAGAAATGGGCTTCAGAGGCATGTCGCTGTCACATCCAATCCAGCTCAGGCTGCAGGAGGATCAACAGTGACAGGTCAGTGATCAGCAAGGTTGATCATGATGCTGTTTCACTGGGTGATGGACTTAAACTTTGTGTAGTTGAAAGGATGTAGCCACACAATCAGACACAAGCTGCATCCTGCCATCTACATAATACTGCCCAGCAACCAGTTGAACAGTGTCATTATCAGCCTGCTTTGTTTCATAGTCTTTGAGTTCCTCTCTAGTTGGGGCAGTGCTTTCCACTAACTTCCTCCCCCACAAACCAGCCATTGACCAGCATTCTTTTCTGTCCCTCTCTACTACTACAGACATGTGTCACTGACTGTTTGTCCCATCCCTTCTACACCCACAAAAAGGCAATCAGTGACAGTTGGTTTCACTCCTCCCCTACCCTCCCTGCATGCAACGATAAACATTACGTACAGTAGCTGAGAACATGAAAAACACAGTGGTTTGGAGTCTCACCAGCAGGTTTTTCCCAAACCCCTGTCCCCAGAAAGGAGGGGCTGGGTGGTAACTCTTTTTATTCCTTCCCTCACTCCCCCATGTAAAGATAAACATTACACAAGAAAGGCACTTGGTCGTAGTTGTTTCAGTGACTCCAAAGTGCAGTCTGTTTAAATTACCCCCAAAAAGTTTCGTATGTAGCCACACACTGACCATTTCTTTGATTCCCTGACTTCAGGCAGATTTCTTTTAGGGTGGAGTGATAAAGTGGTCAAAACACCTTGAATTAGGTATAAAATAACATTTTATTACTATCAAACTGTAATACACCCATGCACTGGCCTGAATAGTCAGTGTATCATACAATGAGACCTTGCTAATATAATCCCCAGTTCATCAACTTCGCTGGTTGATTCATTCCATAGCAGGTGCAATTGTCATTTCTGATTCTTAGATTTAAAAAAAACTTAATTTTAATAATATTTTTTAATAAAAGGTTTATATCAATGGGGTGTCATTTTATTGTTTTACCAATGGAACAGTAGCTGATAACATGTAAAGAGGCCAGAAACATTGTCTCACTTGAGGGAGCTGCCCCCCCCCAACTCAAATTTTCAGTTTTGACTTTTAACCTTGAGCTCCAAACTCCAGTGTGTTTAAAAAAGCTTCCTTCCCTCCAAAAAAGAAGCTTCATTTGTAGCCACACACCTGACCAGTTCTTTTGATTCCCTGACTTCAAGCAGGGAACTTTCAGCCAGTGTGACAAAATGCTCACCAATGACTTGGTTCAAGTATAAGTTAACACTGTGTTATAATGAAGATGTAATAAATCCAAGCACCAACCAAACTAGTCACTGTTTTGTGTCTGTGTTGATGTCAAAATCCTGTATCCTGCTTCAATCAATCAATCAATCAAATCTTTATTTATCCAGGCGAACATCGTTGAGCATGGCTCATTTGCAAGATGTACCTGGTAAGGTCAAGGTTCAATTTACATGAAATATAGCATTCAGGACATTTACAAATAGAAGAATACAAAAATGTGAATAGTACAACTGATCACAATAATTAATATAACAATCAAATTATACACCAAATTGTAGAGACAGGAATAAAACAATAAATCAGATATTGGACACATTAATTTGACATGTATAACAAGGATATATTACATATATACCACGATTCATAAGGTTCATAAGGTAGCCAGCTCGCTAGGGATGGGTACTAGGGGGACAAGTGAGTGTTTTGTGGCTGATGGAGTGGCAGGATTGGTACCCTATAGTAATGGTAAGGGTAGTGAACTGGGTGGGGAGGAATCCTAATAGTTAATGCAATAAGAGGATCCAGAGTAGGTATAGGAGGAAGAGGAGAGGGTTAGGCACTGGATCTGAAAAGGCACTGGATAGTAAGTTATAGGTAGTTTCACAGTAGGTGCTGGTAAGCTTGTATTGTGTATCTACATATCTACATATGGAGGGTTAAACTAGTGTTGATGGAAGCAGCTACATTTTTCTTTGAAAATCCTATTGTATAGGTATTTGAAGGCTGAAATAGATATAAGCTTTTTCAATTTCAATGTCTTCTGCATTGTGTTCCATAAAGTGGATAACACATGGCTAATTGCATATCTACCATGTCGAGAGTGGAATTTAGGCACCTTGAGGGTAATAAGAGATAAATAAATAAAGATTTGATTGATTGATTGATTGATTTGACTGTTCTGTTTTCAAGAAACAAGACCAATTCTGAGAAAAATAGCACTGAAGGTTATACAGCATAAGCAATGGTAAACATCCTTGCATCTAAGCCCAGATGCATGTCACTAATCAATGATGTATAGTCACTACTGTGTGGCAGGAAAGGAGGATGAGATAGACCCTAAATTTTTATTCCTTGAAGGGCTAAATAGTATTTCCAAATACCATGAACAGTAAGGCTCTCAAATATGTGGAGCCCTTCCTGAATAGGAGACTATTTGCATTGAGGATTTCTATTCAGTAAAGTGCAACAATAACAAAAAGAAAGGAAAGAGCCAGACCCCTTCTCTCCAGGTCCACATCCAGTAAAATGATGTAACCCCTTCCCCACCTTCTGTCAGCACTCCAATCCCACCATCCTCCCTGAGCACTCACATGTTTTGTATTATAATCCCATGATGGGCAACAGCATACCCTGCCCACCTCCACAGCCCATCTTCATGAATGAAAAGCACTTGTTTGCACTACACAGACTGATTCCCTAAATCACCCCTTTCCCCTACCTGGTAGCACCCTTATCCTGTCCTCCTCTGTCCAGCACCCTATTGTATAGTCTTAAGGTAACTGGCACAACCCTTCTCAACCATGGCTAGCCACCTTCTGAAAGAATAAAAGTGCTTGCATGTTTGCTCAGTTTAATAGTGAAACCTGCTGATCAGCTCATTTACTCCTAAAGCTTGCAAACACTTTCATTCATTCTTCAGGCTGCCAGCCTTATAGGAGAACCAATTCTGCTGGTACATTTGGAATTAAAAATTTAGTGCTGGTAGGAGAAGTAGTATCGAACTGCTGCCAGCGTAAGTGATAAAGGGCATTAAGAAATGATATCAGCTTAATACAAACAAGTGCTTTTCATTTATAAGAATGGCAACCCACCACAGGCAGTAAATGTATCTACACCCATTAGAAATATAACAAAAAATACAAAACTAAATAAGAAAAATAGAACACAAATTGCCAACAAAAGTATATGACTAAAGAAATTTTGCTTACTAAATTTAGGCAAGGAAAAAATGAAATAAAACAACAAAATATATACATATAAATATATAAAAAATATATATTTTAAATAACAAATAACCAAAAAACTAAATATTTATAAAAACTAAATAACAACAATCAACTGAATATTCAAGGAAAAATATTTTAACCCTACTGTACAATACAACTATTCCTATCTTCAGTACTTACAATTTCTTATTCATATATGAACTACTTCTCAACACAACTCCTATCCTACAGAACAAACACACCTTACAAAGTAAAAATCAACTCCATTATTTCATTAAATTTCCATGAAACACAATTAATTATAAAATATCAAGCAAAAGCTCTCCAGAAAAAAATCCTAATACAGAAAAATAGATTTAACACACACTAGTCTCTTAACAAACCACAATAACAGAAACTCTGGAATAAGGTAATATACACAAATAATACACATACTCATAATTATTCAGAACTTGTAACACTGCTTACTTAGACTCTGAGAACAACAAAAGACCAAATTAGAACACGTCAAGTAATAAAAAAAAACACAACAACATAATTGCTGCCTCAGTTCCATGACTCACCCCCAGTGACAGTCTGCTTCAGATCATGTGCCAAGAGAGTAGCTATGAGGTCTGCCTTTTTCTTCTGCTTTAGACTTTCAGGCTGAATCCCTTTCCTGGCACCTTTCAAAAGCTGTGTTACAGTAGAGTGAGTCATACTCAGTGGAGCTCATTCTCTACTGCTACACTTTACTGTGCTAGCTAGAAACAAATAAAACTGTTGTACAAGTGTATCCTCTTGTATATCCTGTTTTGCAATGCTAAGGTAACTGTTCCACTGGCAAACTCTGTCTCAGTGTGCTCACTGATCCGCTATCTCACCCCCCACCACTGCCAACCAATAATAGCGACAACTCACCTCTCCTCTGGGCACAAACAGCTTTTAGAGAGGTGTGTGTCATGGTATTCACTGCCACCAGCGGACTTTCTTTCGGCACCTCTTTCAAGTGTACAAACTTGAAAAATCACCGTGCAATTGCACAAGTTAAAGTCTGGTAGGTGTCTCTTTCAGGTGGCGGATGCTACACAGAGTTTACCTTAGCCAGTGGAAAACCAAATCTTACCTTAGAAAAATGACATCAGAGTCACAACTGTTGAGCAAATAAATAGCTTTTACTTAACAGAAAGTGCAATGAGCATTTACAGGAAATATATTTACAACACAAGAGAATAACACTTATACAGGAAAAGTAAACAAATGTTTTTAAACAACAGATGGCAAAAGAAGAAGGCTATTACTGAAATATACTATCACTAAACTTACCCTTCCCTGTCCTTACAAGAGACACTGGACCCTGTTCTAACTGCCAGCTCCACGGACATACCAGGTGAGCTCCAAGCTTATGTTTCCCCTCACACTCACAGCTTCCAAAGGCAAGAGAGAGAGTTCTCTGTCTTACAGAAGCTTATATAGTCTATGGAGACTAGGTCATTCCTATTCTCCCCTTAAATGCACCAACCACCTAACATGTATGTATTTAATTGTCCCAATCAGAGTGAACACCTATTGGTGACCAATTATATTCCCTTTTCACCTTAAGGTTATATTTGAATGATCCAATCCATTCAAACTGCCCTGTGTCCGTGTCTGCAAGGTCTGTGTGTGTCTGAAGATGTCCACTCGAGATTTATGACCCAGCTCTTATCTAGCAGCTAGGAATTCCACAAGCTGGTTGCTGCTGGAGGATTTCAGCCTCAGTGTATTTTTTCCACACTGCTAAAAAAATAAGGCATCTACAGAATCCAAACCATTAACTCTTTCCTTCCCATTTCTGTCACAATCCTCAACAATTAATTAGGGATTTTGAAGAGCCATTAACAAATCATTTTCACCCCAAGCAGAATTTATCCCAGGACAAATTATCTTAACTAAAATAAAATGCCTTATTATAACATTGAATTAAACAACATAAACTTTAAAAAGCAGGGTTATGCCCATGTTCTGTTTAGAAGAACAGGTAGATGAAATTCTCAAAATACAGTAATATGGAAAGAAGGTTATATCTAAGTAGAATGAGATATGGATGGTTACAAAAACTACAAAGGTAGCAGTGGCTATGTGGGAACAAAGGCAATCTGTAAATGAAATGTCCATCACTCTTGAATATTCAGCGTTAACAAAAATATTTGTCTGGATGTATCAGTGGATGACAATGTCAGACAAATTCATATTTTTAATAAATAATATTTCTTGGTCAAAATATGAGACAGACAATGCTTTGAAAAAGAAGACAAAGTATCTTTTAAGGTTACACTCTGCTGACTCAAATTTTGATGTTAAGAGAGTAACAAGTTGTATAAATAATCATGCTACAGAAATATTAATATATTTCTCAATACACTCTGTTGCAGAAAACATTCATGATAAGAAACTACAATGAATTAGGAATGGATACAAGATTGATGTATTTCATATACAACCTTATATGGGCAACCTGAGTCAAGAATTTTTGCCTCAACAATCTCAAGTGCTAAAAATGGGAATATATATTGAAAGACTAATACAGTATATACATGATAAACCTCTGATTGAGTCTCCCTATAATTGGAAGTTAAGCCTCTTTCTCTCTCTTTATGGTGGGTATATCCCTAAGAATGGACACTTAAGGAAAACAAACAAAGCTATAGCAGACTTTTTGGAAAGGGCCTTAAATCTAGAACCAGATAGTAGAATGGTTAAGTGGATCAATGTTGCACAGGAATACAACACCTTTCCACAGATAGATATTTATCTGAAGGATCTTGATTTCATGATCGAGGTTCTCCAGAGAACAAATCTATTTGATGGAATGGGACTCAGTTTCATATATATGGCTGATATGTTTGTAGAATCTAATGGATATGGTGACAAGCAGATGGAAGAACCATTTCCAGCATCCATTGACAGAGGATGAATACACACTCCTTACTAATAACAAGATTTTGAATTTTTTATGGATCCACAAACAAATGGCAAAGAAATCAGACTACACAAATA
Organism: Neoceratodus forsteri; assembly: GCA_016271365.2. NCBI lineage: Eukaryota > Metazoa > Chordata > Ceratodontiformes > Ceratodontidae > Neoceratodus > Neoceratodus forsteri. The sequence goes on along the minus strand of CM057452.1, from coordinate 470,123,028 downwards.
AGGACCAGCCTTAATTGAAAAATCTTATCCTGGAACATCAAAGTAGTACAAAATAAATTTCTTGATTCACAATGTTTATAATTTTTATATGCATATGATATATTTATGTTGCAGGAAACATGGTGGATGGGAGATTTCTTAAAATTACAAGGCTATGATACTTATATTAACAAAGCAAGAAAAAAAGCTGAAGTATGGAAGACCACAATTAGAACTTATAAAGGCATTAAAACTTGGACATGGGTTTAAAGTTAGGGAGATTGAATACTTCATTGAATGCATCTTACTAGTAAAGATAGAAAATAAAAATAGTGAGTTGATAATACATATGTTCTTCCCAGAAACTCCAAAAAGAAACTAACATAATATGGGAACAGATTACAAATAGTTTATCAAGTATAATGGAAAGTAACATATATTCTAATATAATAATAGGAAGAGATTTTAATGCAAGACTTCCAGCACATATAGACCAAGACATAACAATATGCATAAATACTTTAAAGCATAAATTATCTAATAACATGAAGATACAGGATAATAAACAGAATTTTGCTGGAAACCTATTACAATCATTTTTACAAGAGACCAATTATATTGTAATAAATGGTAGAACAAAAGAATGACCCTAAAGATCAATACACAATTTTTACAACTAATGGAACTTCATTCACAAGTCGGGCCTGTGTAGTACAATATGGGCTGCATACCCATTGGTCCACGTGGTGGACCAATAGGCATACAGATCGTACTGTATGCTGTCAGTTGGTGGGTGGCTGGGAGGCATGTGGTGGGGTGCTGCCACCCGCCACTGACGGGGGTGCTGAGTGGTGGGGTACCTCAGTGGGTGGGTGGGGAGAGGGGTCCACTGGTCCACCAGGGCATCAGTTGCACTGTCTGCCCATGAGCAGGTGATGGGGGTCCACTGACCACCAGGGCTGTTATTTAGGCATATGCCCATGATCGGGCAGTAGGGGACATTCCACTGGACCACCAGGGATTTTACATACCTATGCCTGCATTTGGGTGCTGGGGGTTTCCACTGGACCACCAGGGGTTGGTGTATGAGTGCCCATTATCAGGCAATAGGGATCTGTCCACTCAACCACCAGGATTATTATTTACATATGCCCTTGATCGGGCAATAGGGAGTGGTCCACTGGATCACCAGGGTTATTATTTACATATGCCCTCGATTGGACAATAGGGTGGGGGGCACACCACTTCCTGGGCAAGGGGCATGGGGTCACTGCATCGGGAGGTCGGGTGGCCACCCACAGCAGGTGACTGCTGTATTGCACCCAGCACTATGGCCGCCCACCTGTGGGTTTCACCAACTTGTTCCCTGTTTTTACCAGCACAACTTTGCGCCCCCTGAGCGTGCAAGGTGGAGTTGTGCCTGCATATGCACCCGCCCATCCAGACTGAATATCAGGATCGCCACACATATGCATGGGTATGCCTCTCCCACACTAATGACCAGATCTATTACTGATGCGCCCAGTGCATCAGGAGTTGCACTGCACTGCATGCCCCTTTGAATATCATGTCAAGTTAATGGTGGGTTGTGCATGGCACAACCCCTTGAATATCCCACCCTGTGTATATTAGTTACCTTATATGTAAATTATAAATGTTAATGGTTGAATATTTTAGAAATAACTGGATATCAATAATAGAATTGTAACTTAAATGTACATTTATACATATTTTGATATTGCAATTTGATTATTTTATGTTTTTATGAGCTGTAAAGGCCTTTGAGCTGAACAACAAATAAATTAAACTGACCCTGAGAGCCCATCAAGTGCTCATCTTAAGACCTCCCTTGTTGCCCCTGTGCCATTTTAGTAACCCTTCTCTGCATTGCCTCCAGCTTGCCCCATCCTTCCCAAGTGTGGGCTCCAAAATTTCACATGGAACAGTAAGTGCTTTTGAACAAGGGATCTGTATGGGGCAGTTTCACCTCCATCTTTCTTCTAGTGACCTCCCTTACAATGCATCACAGCATCCATTTTTACTTCCCATAGCCCCATTACACTGTGTTGATGCCTTCAAACTCTCCATTATTATCGCCCCCCCAGGTTCATTTCCTCTGTTGTGCTTTCTGCTAACCCCCCCCCTCCATCATCCATCATATTTTCCATTTTATAGTTCTGGGCCCCTATGTGCATTACCTTGTACTATTTGGGATTACATTTCTGCTGCCACACCCTTAACTTATTCTCCAAATGTTTTCCAGATCCTTAACATATGACACACAAAAAACATATGAAATGGCCAGCAGAAGATGGCCTTGTGGTCTATTTAGTCTGCTCGATTTGGAGAATTCCTTCTCTAGCATCTGCTGTGTGCTCCACCTCCTATCAATCCTAACCATCCTTTTGCTTTTTTCTTACCTCCCTCCCCATCTACACTGACCCTCCCCTTCACCTGTTCCACCTCCTTTTGAATCCATCCACCATCTTTAGAGAGACAACTTCCATTGGGAATTCATTCCACCCCATTGTCACAAACCCACTCAGCAGGTCAGCCCTCTACTCCCAAAGTGCCAACCTCCGAGCACAGTCTTGTGAACAGGTAACACAAGCAGGGCAACCATCCTGTCTGTTTTGTGGGTTCAAATCAACCTTTGGTCTCAGTTTTGGAGGGATTCAAACTGTGAACCTCTTGCTAGCATACCCAATGCACAGGTTCAGATAATTCTGCCTTCAGGGGGCCAGATATCTTTGCCTATGGGCACCTAACCAGGTGTACAAAATTAACCATTAAAAACTCTAATAATGACCTCAGATTACTCTTAACTTTTTCCAGTTTGGTATCACCATTCAAGCTTATGCACAGTGTCTGCTTTAACCATATATACTCCACTTTTAAAGAAAAGAAATTAAAAGACAGACCAAGTAGGCTCTAAAAATAGAGTTTTACTAAAATGGATAAAAGTATGTAAAACATAAAATACAGAACTGCATATCACAAGAACCATACAATCTTTTAAAAGAACAAGGTTTTAAAAGTGCAATTCCTACTACAGAACTTGGAGTTTGTCTCTCTACCTGTATACTTGCTTAAAGTGCTCCAAGATGTTTCTTTGTCAGAGTGTAGATAAAAGTATGTCTGAAGGAAAACAGAATATTCCTTAAAAAAACTGTATTTGCCAACCCTTTTGTGTGAGGTCACCTAGCTCCTCCTCTGCTTATTAAAAATCATACACCCAGGAAGTTTTATCATTTTAGAAGAAAAGTTAATTAAGGTTACATCAGCAGAAACTCCTTTCCCCATGTGACTTCCCCAATCAGGTCTGTAAATTTCCTTTCATCTATGAGCAGTATTCCCTCTCACACAGATATCAAAGCATTTATGATTTTGCACCAGTGTGCTAAACCTGGTTTCCTCCTCGAAACGTCATAAAAGGGATACCGATTTCCATCTTAGCAGTTAAAGCTATATTTAACTTAGAAAAACAAGAGATTCTTGATTAAGGCATGTTCTAGTCTATAATTAGCTTCTGGCCTTCCAGGTAACACCTTGTATCTAAAACCTGGGTGTGTGTGTGATCTCACATGCTGTCTCAGCATCTCTTATGAGAGACAGTCCAAAACACATTTTTATATTACAAAGAAAATCATAGTGTATTCAGAACTGGCTGTCCATGTGTCATAATTCTCCCCAACTAGACTGAATTTGGGGTCTCTATCCCGGCATGGGATGAGCTTCCCAAATCAGTTCACTCCTCATATATGCAAGACATACCATCTGAGTTCTGGTTCCTGGCTCCAGCTCTATGTACGATTGTCATATCATACCCTTGCAAAGCAAGACTCCATCTTAGCAATCTACCATTGTTCTTTCCCATCTGCGTCAGCCAAACCAGGGGGTTGTGGTCAGTCTGCACCACAAAATGCTGCCCATATAAGTATGGCTCTAATTTCTTTAGGGCCCACACTATGGCAAGACACTCTTTTTCCACAGTGGAGTATGCCTGCTCCCTGGGAAGTAACTTCCTACTCAGGTACACTACTGGGTGATCTGTCCCTTGGCTGGATGTCTGACTCAGTACTGCCCCAATACCCATGTCTGAAGCATCAGTCTGAACTATAAAGGGTCTGCTATAGTCAGGACGTGTCAAAACAGGAGCATTGCAGAGTGCCTCCTTTAGTTTGGAAAAGGCTTCCTCACAGGCTGGGTACCAGGTAATTTTCTTGGGCATCCTTTTCTTTGTCAGGTCAGATGGGGGGCAGACAGGGCACTGTAATTGGGTACAAATATTCTGTAGTACCCTGCTGTCCCTAGGAAACTCCTGACCTGCTTCTGTGTTTCTGGTCTGGGACACCCCTGGATTACCTCTATCTTTATTTGGTTAGCACGGAGCTGTCTTCGGCCTACCACATGCCCGAGGTATGCCACTTCTCCCATGGCCACCTGGCACTTCTCAGCTTTGACAGTGAGCCCATCCCTCTGTATCCTGCCCAGCACTTCCCTAAGGTGGGATAGGTGTTCTTCACAGCTGGTACTAAAGATGGCAATGTCATCCAGGTATGCCACGGCGTACTCCTCAGCACCCTTTAACACCTGGTTCACCAACCTTTGGAAAGTGGCTGGGGCATTCTTCATTCTGAAAGGCATTACTTTAAACTCAAATAAGCCTATTGAGTGATGTAGGCCGACCTCCCCTAGCTCTGTATGTCAACTCTACCTACCAATACCCCTTGGTCAGGTCAATGGTCATAAGGTAGGTCGCCCCTCCCAACTTGTCCAGGAGTTCATCCGTCTGGGGCATCGGCTGGGCGTCTGACTTCATGACTGCATTCAGTCCATGATAGTCCACACAGAAATGAGTAGAGCCATCTGGCTTGGGCACAAGGACTACAGATGAGGCCCAGGGGCTGTGGGATCTCTGGATTACCCTAAAATCCAGCATCTCTTCCACTTCCCTCCCAATGTTCTTTTGGACAGCCTCTGACACCCAATATGCTGCCTGCCACATGGGCGTCTGTGTCCCTGTCTCCACTTCATGCATCGCTAAGGGGGTTAGTCCAGGCTTGGCACTAAACAATGGCGTAAAGTCTGCTAAAATCTCCCTTACTTTCTGGATCTGGTCCGGGGCCAGCTGGGGAGACAAATTTACAGCCTCCACAGAGGACTCCAGCTTACTTTCTTCCAGCAAGTCCAGAAGGGGGTCTCCTTCATACGTCCTCTCTCCAGGACTACACACTACAAACACCATGTCAGCCTTATTTGCATATGGCTTCATCATGTTGACATGGTACATCCTTTCTGTCTGTCTTCGGTCAAGTAACTCCACAATGTAGTTCACATCATTTACCTTCCTAACCACTTTGTACAGTCCTGCCCATTCAGCCTGCAGCATGTCTTTCCAGACCAGAATAAGGACCATGACTTCCTGACCCACCATGTATGAGTGAGCTCTGGCTTTGCGGTTGTACCACACTTTTTGTTTCTGTTGGGCAGCTGCCAGGTTGCTCTGGGCTGTCCCCATAAGCTCCTTCAGCCTTTCCCTAAACCTAAGGACGTAATCCACAATGGCAGTTCCCTGGGTGGCATGCTTGCCTTCCCAGTCCTCCCGGATCAAGTCTAGGGCCCATGTACCGGCGTCCATATAAGAGTTCAAAGGGGAAAATCCTGTCAACTCTTGGGGCACCTCCCTGTATGCAAACAACAGGTGGGGAAGGTATTTCTCCCAGTCCCTCCCATGCTGTTCAGCAAATGCCCAGAGCATTGACTTTAGGGTACCATTGACTCTTTCCACAAGCCCATTGGCTTGTGGGTGATACAGTGTCGTGCATCTCTGCACCATCCCACACTTCTCCCATAAACATTTCATCAGGTCCGACATGAAGGAACCCCCTTGATCGGTGATAACCTCCTATAGAAACCCAACACAGGACAAAATCCCTAGTAAGGCATCTGCCCCTTTGTCATTCCTCAGTGAGGACAGAGCAACTGCCTCAGGGTACTGGGTGGCATAATCCACTACAGTCAGGATGAATCTCTTCCCTGAGGAGTTGAGGGTATTTAAAGGCCTCACAAGATCCATTCCCACCCTCTGGAATGGCTCCTCCACTATGGGCAATGGAATCAGGGTGGCTTGGGTTTCTTGCCTGCCTTCCCTATTTCTTGGCACGGTGACAAGATCTGCAATCTCCTTCACCTACTGGGTGAAGTTAGGCCAATAGAAATTCTGGACCAGTCACTGCATAGTGCATGTGATTCCCAGATGACCAGACAAGGGAATATCATGTGCAGTCTTGAGCAACTGCTCATGATACCCCTGGGGAATGACAAGCTGCCTGCCTAGCACCCCTTCCCCTGTCTGTACTGCCTGAGTATACATAAGTCCATGTTCAAACCTTATGTCTGCCATCATCTCCCTGTGTGCCGTCCAAGTCTGCCCAAGCCATCAGCTTCTCTAAACTAAGGTCACTTCTCTGAGAAGCTGCAAACCCCTCACACATTCCCAAAGCATGGGACAGGTCCCCTTCAGTCTCTAAACTAGGGTCCCTAGCACTAACATCAGGGCACTCAGGATCACTGTCAATCCCAACCTTCTGACAATGGGTCACCCCTCCCTCTTTGGAGTACCCCTCTGTAGCTGTGTGGTTACTTGCTACTAGGAACATTTTACCCCCTCTTCATTAGTCTTCCCATCTGGAGACACAGGCTGGGGAACCAGCTTCTCAATGGTTTCCACAATGGCTTCTGTGGGGTTCAGGGAACTACAATTTTCCCTTGTCACTTGGCTATGGGTAACTGCACATACCATCCCCTGTTTTAGATTGTTGCCCAGGATCACATCCACTGCTAAGGTTTTATCTACAGCCACCTGTTGCACAGTTCCCCTGTTTCACCCCAATCTACGAGAACACTAGTGAGGGACAATGTTTTCACCTCACCAGTGAAGTCCTGTACAGTGACGTATTTATTGGGTATAAGCTGACCAGGCTCTACTAGATCCCCCTTTACCAAGGTCAAGGATGCCCTTGTGTCCCTTAACCCTTGCGTCTGTATACCATTCACCATGACTGGGTGCATGTGTTCTCTCATGTTCAAATGCATGCTTCCAGAGATACACAAACAACCCACTTCTTTTCTAGTACCATTCTGCATATTATTGCTCATTCTTTTGGGACACTGTCTGGCAATATGCCCAGTTTCTTTACATAACCAACATTCACTTCTCTTTTCAGAGAAATCTTTTCTCTGAAGCCCGGAGCTAACTGATTTTGGTGGAGGCAGTGAGGGTTTTAGCTGCCCTGAAGGCGTACGTTTCCCTTTCTCTGCTGCCATGCCCACCCCATTCTCTCTCAGAGCAGGTCTGCTCTTGGCATAGCGGTCTGAGAGTTCAGCAGCCTCTTGCACTGTTTTGGGATCTTGGTCCTCCAGCCAGATTTTCAGCTCTGCTGGGCATTCCCAATAAAACTGTTCCAACAAAATTACATTTTCAATTTTTTCAACAGAGTTTGCCTCAATTCTTTCTACCAATGTTTTAAAACTGATGTTGTTTCATGGGTAGCTCCTTGTAGCTCATGTCAGGGCTTCTCCTCAGACTTGAATTAAGCTCTGTATGATTCAGCAGTTAGTTATAATTTCTTCAACAGTGCAGCTATAAGTTTGCTGTACTCATCACTGTCCTCATTGTCCATTTGACCCAATGCATCCTGAGCTTTCCCGGTAAGTAGCGGAATAGCTGGAAGCTCCAGGACTCTTCAGGAATTCTAGCCTGAATACAAACTTTTTCAAAATAATTTAAAAAGGCATCCATATCCTCCCCCTCTTTAAATCTGGCTATTAATTTGGAATTCAATTTGTAATCCAGTCCTGTAGTCCCAGTTAAACCCAAGCTATTTACCTGCTCTGGTGCCACTAGTTGGAGTCGTAGTTCTCCAGTTCATGTTGCTTCTGGTGCTCCTGCTCCTCATGGTCTGCATCTCAGCATTCTACTCTCTCTCTCTCTCCTCTCTGCAACTCATTGGCACTCATGCTCCTCACAGTCTGACTCCCACTGCTCCCACTATGCCTCTTGTCTCTCTCATTCTCTCTTCTCCTGGAACTCCAACTCCATCCTGCACTACTCAATTTGCAGCCTTAGCACTTCTGGATCCAGGATACTGGTGACCTTTCCCTGCTGCTGTGGCCCTTCACTGGCACTGGCCCTGTTGCCTTCTCATTGAATCTGGACACTGCACTGGCCGCTAGCCAAGCCACACTCGAGGTTTGGTCCTTTTCAGTCATGGTCTGTGACTCGCTGCTCTGGGTATCTGCTACCATCAGGGCGTCTATGAGGTTCTGCTGCTGGCTTTCACCTTGAACAGGACTCCTCTGTCCCCACACAACTGCCTTAAGTAGTCTACATTGTGCCTGCTGTAGTTGGACGCCATCTTCCCTAACTACTGCTACTCTGACTTGCACTTTAGGGAAAAAATGGGTAGGAATGTGACTGTACACCAAGTGATATAGTTCTGTCTCTTTTAAAATAAAACTCTGCCTTTTTCATTCTTTGCAAGTGAGCTGATGGTCTCAAGTTACTCCCAAAGTGCCAACCTCTGAGCGCAGTCTTGTGGACAGTTAACAGAAACAGGGTAACCCTCCTGTCTGTTTTGTGGGTTTAAATCAACCTTGGGTCTCAGTTGTGGAGGGATTCAAACTGTGAAACTCTTGCTAGTGTACCCAATGCACAGGCTCAGATAATTCTGTCTTTGGGGGCCAGATATCTTTGCCTATGGGCACCTAACCTGGTGTACAAAATGAACCCTTAAAAACTCTAATAAAGACCTCAGATTACTCTTAACTTTTTCCAGTTTGGTATCACCATTCAAGCTTATGCACAGTGTCTGCTTTAACCATATATACTCCACTTGTTAAAGAAAAGAAATTCAAAGACAGACCAAGTAGGCTCTAAAAATAGAGTTTTACTAAAATAGATAAAAGAATGTAAAACTTAAAATACAGACCTATATATCACAAGAACCATACAATCTTTTAAAATAATGAGGTTTTAACAGTGCAATTCCTACTACAGTACTTAGATTTTGTGTCTCTACCTGTATACTTGCTTAAAGTGCTCCAAGATGTTTCTTTGTCAGAGTGTAGATAAAAGTGTGTCTGAAATAAAACAGAATATTCCTTTAAAAACAGTATTTGCCAACCCCTTTGTGTGATGTCACCTAGCTCCTCCTCAGTTTATTAAAGTCATACACAAGGAAGTTTATCATTTTAGAAGGAAAGTTAATTAAGGTTACATTAGCAGAAACTACTTTCCCCATGTAACTTCCCCAATCTAGCCTGTAAATTTCCTTTCATCTATGAGCAGTATCCCCTCTCACACAGACATCAAAGCATTTATGATTTTGCACCACTGTGCTAAACCTGGTTTCCTCCTCGAAATGTCATAAAAGGGATACTGATTTCCATCTTGGCAGTTAAAGCTATATTTAACTTAAAAAAACAGGAGATTCTTGCTTAAGGCGTGTTCTAGTCTGTAATTAGCTTCTGGCCTTCCAGGTAACACCTTGTATCTAAAACCTGTGTGTGTGTGTGTGTGTGATCTCACATGCTGTCTCAGCATCTCTCATGAGAGACAGTCCATAACACATTTTTATATTAAAAACATCATAGTGTACTCAGAACTGGCTGTCCACATGTCACATCCATTACCACTTGTTCTGTGAAGAAGTGTCTTCTGATCTCCTTCTTGAATCTTTCTTGCACCAAACTATAGTATTGCCCCCTTGTGGTTCTGTTCCCAGTTAGGCAAAAGAGGTCCTCTGTATTCACCTTGTTGATACCTTTTAGGTACCTGAAGGTTTCAGTCATGTCCCCCTCCCTCCTGTCCTCTGTTGAGTACATGCTGAGGTCATTCAACTTTTGTCATATGCCTTTCTCTTCTGTTCCAGGACCATTTTCAATGTCCTCCTCCTGATGGCTGCAAGCATGTTTGCATCCTTTTTCAGGTAGTAACTCCAGTATTTCAAGCTGTACTCTAGATGTGGTTGCCTGAAGTTCTGTACAGTGGCAATATAACTTTGTAACTGAGTAATACATCTTCATGGCCCTTATCCCTTCCCTGATGTTCACTCTACTACAGATTTTGGTATTGTCTGTGAAGAGGCAGCATTTACCCTAGACTCCCTACCCTTTGTCCCATTTAAATATGTTGAGAGGACCAGTCTTAAAGCTAATTTTTGGGGCACCCTGCTCATGCCTTGTTTTACCACTGAGGGCTCCCCAACATAAGACTACCCCAGGGTCAACCCACTCAGCTGATTTTTTTACCAACCTTGTTATCTTATTCCCTATCCCCAGGTTGCCCAACTCTTCATCCATATCCCATGTAGGATGGAGTTGAAGGCTTTGCTATAATCCAGGTACAGGACATCTACTGCCTGCCCCTATATATGGTCTTTGTCACCCAATTGAAGGTTTAAATCATGGTTCATCTGGTATGAACTCTCACTGCAAATCCATGTTCACTGGAGTTCTGCAGGCCATTGACCTTCAGGAAAACTGCTGTCTTCTCCTTTCCCATAGATTCCATTAGTTTGCCTACTGTAGACATTAGAATGACTGGTCTATAGTTGCCTGGCAGGTCTTGACCACCACTTTTGTGTAAGAGAGCCACATTTTCTGTCCTCTAGTCCTCCGGCATGTCCCCCCCAAAGAGCAATAGAAAAGATCTGCAAGTAGGTCAGCCTGGACCTGACCCATCTCCTTTAACACCCTCAGATGCATTCCATCTGAGTGCAATCATTTATTCACATTCAGTGCCTCTAGGCCCTTCAGCAGTCCCTCGCCCCATGATGGGCTCCATGTTGGTGCCTAAGAGTGATCCCCCATTGGCTTTTATGCTGCAGTCTTTCAAAGGGCAATATCCTTGTCCTTGATCATGAATACTGAACAGAAACAATCATTCAGTAAATTTGTCTTCCTATTCTCATCCTTCACCCATCCTTCTCCTTTCTTTAGCCTGACTGCTCCTTCCTTGGTTTTACACTGCTCTCATGTAGATAAATAATTAATGCTTTGTCACCCTCTTTAACCACTTCTGCTAGAAGCAGCTCTGCTTCCACCTTTGTCTTTCTCACTACTAGAGGTAGGCAAAGTGGCCAAAATTTGCTCCACAAAGCAATTTGTGGAGTAATATGAAATCCGCAAAGTAATCTGCAGTGTGAAGTGGAGTACTTTGTATCATAATGGGGAACGCAAAATCCATTAATAACAATGACTTTGCATTGCTCCGCCTCCCCAACCACTTCTGCACCAGTTTTAATGCAAAGTACATAGAAATCAATGTACTTAGCATCACTTCTCTTGTTATTGAGCTCCAAGGGCAATTTTGCAGTGATTCATGGGATTACAGGTCACATGGGCTCTAGATTGTTCTGCACAGCCTCAGTTCTGTGTAGTATGTGTGTAGTGGTAGATGGAGGCAGTTTTCTTTCAGAGCTCTGTGATTCAGATCCTGTAAAAGCTGTTAAAAAAGCCTTTTTGAGCCATTTATTTTGCTCAACATTTAGTACATCGATTGTAGGAAACCCTTCTGAGCTCATATCATCTGCTGTTTATTGTTTGTGTGTGGATTTTGAATGTTAATTTAGAACATACAGTCTGTGTACTGACAGACACTTGAAGTGTGCTTTGGGGAGGCGTACCTCTCAGGTGGAGGTAGGTTAAAACTGGGAGGAAAAGGCAGTCTTTCTGTTTTGGTTATATTTTTCTTGTATAACTGCATTAATGTACACACAGTAATAGTTTCAGTAATTCTTTACATTTTTTTGCTGATTGTTGTGGTGCAGCAGTGCATAATTTCAGTTTGTTTAAAAGATTTTGCTATGCATTAATTGCAGTGTGTGTGCGACATGTGCCATCAAATCAGACGCATTTTATTGTGCCACAGAGTAATTGCAGTGGTGTGAACCTGCTATCCACCTCATCTGGATGATTTTGTACTGCTTTGTGATATCTTGGTTTTGGACTGTTACTGCAGTGCCTGCACCCCCTCCCCTGCAACCTGACTTGTGAACACTGGTTAAGGTGTTGTTGTGACTTTGTGTCTGCATCTCTTCTTGATTGCACATTGAAATCTTAATCTGTCTGTGTTTTTCATCTGTTTAGTGCCCAATCTCCATCTGAAGCCACAGTTGTTGTTTTTCTGGTTTCTCATCTGCTGGCCCAGACTGAAAGTTCAGAAATCTAAATTCATTTAGAATTTTCTTGGTGATCCCCAAAATGTCTGAAAAGAGCGTGCAAGCAAAATTGTTTCTGGCCATGGCACTGCTGCCAGTAACCAAGATTGTCCGTAGGTGTGGTAGCATGCAGAAGTGCATAGCTGATGTCAGTGAAGGATTTCTTCATAAACATTTTTACAGAACAATCTGGAGCTTCTGTCATAGTTGGAGGAAATTATGTTGTCCCAGCTGGTGGTGTTAGTGCAGTTTCTGCTGGCATGGTATTGCTGCCTCACGTTCCACTTCTGACCAGTTAAGTGTTTCAAAAATGTAGTTGAGTCTAAACCTGTGGCTGACAGTGTAGATGATGTCATACTCCCCATTGACATCCCCATGGTAGTCGAACATGATTCTGATCCCAGCAATGATAACTCACAATGTCATATTTCTTCCAGCGCTGAGAGTCATGCCTTTGCCATCCAATGATTCAAAGTGTGGTGCAAAAATATCTGGTGATGATGATGGTGCTGTGGTTGGAACATGTTCTCCACATGGCAGTAACCAAGCTGAAAATGTGGATGTGGATGATGTTGATGAACATGATAATGATGTCAGTGACCCCAGTTGGGAACTGGAGAAAAGAAAGTCAAGGTGACTGTATCTGGGTCTGTTGGTGTTAAATCCACCCCCCTCAAAAAAGTTGTGATTTAGCGGTTCCTGTTGATGATAATGATGATGACCTAGTAATAATCATAGGTAGTCGTTGTGGTCAGTTGGAGTCCAAGTGTGTCAAGCCTGAAAAATCATGTAGCACACTCCCCATTTCAGGGGTTAAAAAAATGGAGTCAAATAAGAATCATAAGGAACATATTAAAAGTAGGGGATCACAATCCCTTGTTTGGGATTTTTTTGTCCAAGATGCAAATGATGAGTCAGTTGCAATCTGCCAGCTTTGCCATGTGTGTATGAGTTGAGGTAAAAGTAGAGTCATCTGGGCATGGAAAGGCAAGCATACTCATCTTAAAACAGGCATATGGCACTGTGGGTTGGCACCACATGGCAGCTAATGCCATTGTGGGGCGTTCACCCTCATCATCAACCTTACTGAGCATGTTATCCCCTTCTATGAGTGTAAGACCAAGCAGGAATGTCTGCAGTAGCGATTAAATAACACCAGAGGATTACTACAGGCATGATGAGGGGGAGGATTATGATTTAGAAATCTTGTCAAGTGGTGCTCAGAATAGCAGTGGTGGTGGTGGTGGTGGTGGTCAATGCAGTATGTCTAGTGCAAGTGGTACATCAATCCCTGTATGCAAAATGGGGAAAATAACTTCATTTCTGGACTTGTCACCTGAGCACCCTCTTTCATCACACATCCATACCCCACCCCAGTCATTCACAGAGCCAAACCATTTGTCACACCCCATGCAAAATGTGTAAGTCAGCCCATTGGAGAGTATTTTTTGCCATAACCTCTGCCTGCCTGCCTGGGCATGACCTACATTGTGTAAGTCATGTGATGCATGTGGGCTACATGAATTCTTACTCCATCTTAAAGCAGAATAAGGTGGAGTGCATAAGCTGAAGTCATAATTACAATGCAAAGTGGCGAAGTGAGGGTTTATAATGGGCACTCTGCATAGTGGAATACTAATGCGAAGTGGCCACTTCATGACCACTTCGCAGGTGAAATTTTACTTCACTGCATTGCTACTCAATACCCTATTTGCCATCCTCATCTTTTCTTAATATGCTCCCCTGTTCTCTTCTGCTGGACTTATTTAGTATGTCATAAATGCCTTTTATTCCATCACTGCCTCTTTTGAAAACCATAGTCGTTTCTTTTCCCTGTCCACATTTCCTACCATCACTGTGCAGAACCCTGTTACCTGTAGTATTCCCTTTTTAATCAGATTCTGTTTTCTGGCTGTAAACTTATAATCACACTAATGTCCTTACAATTGGACCATCAACAACCCTGGTCTGGTGTTAGTGCCAAGGAAATGCCTGATTGTTTGACCATTACTGTGAATGCTAGATGTACACTGTCTGTGATGCTATAACAAAGTTCTAATTATTTTTCATATTGTAGTTTCTGAAGTAATTCTAATGTCCATACAAAATAGGTTAAGAACAAAGGAGCAGGTATCTTCTAAAACATAATATTTAAAATCATGGGCTGAATCATGCCACTCCAAAGTTTCTAATCCTTGGTGCCACTGCAATTGCCAGTCCCTATCTATAGGTAAAGTAGGGTAAGTTTTATTTATAATACCTTCCATCCCTAAAGCAAGAATACAATAAGGATAAATGTACACACATAAAGTAGAAAAGAACAGTTACAATTGTTAAAAGCCAGGGAGAAATAAATGTCTTGAGTGCCTTCTTAAAGGCCCCCACTAAGGAGATATTGTGAATGTAAGGAGTCAAGTGGCTCCACACTTAGGGTGTCAACTACCACAAAGGCCCTTTCCCTGTAGAACTGTAAGTGGGCATGGGGGAGCTCCAAAAAATTCTCCCTGGTAGATCAGAGAGGGTGACATGGAATATAGAAGTGTAGGAGGTCTTTAATGAAGCAGGAAACTACAGACCTGTTAGTTTAACCTCAGTGATACGGAAAATGATGGAATCATTTCTGAAGGAAAGAATTGTCGAGTATCTAGAGGCCAGAGGGGCACAGGACCCTAGGCAGCATGGATTCACTGTGGGAAGGTCATGCTAGATGAATCTGATAGATTTCTTTGACTGGGTGACCAAACTAGTAGATCAGGGAGGGGCTGTGGACATGGCCTACCTAGACTTTAGCAAGGCATTTGATACAGTCCCACACAAAGATAAATACAAGTTAGCCAGCCTGGGAGTGGGTCCCAATATGACAGCCTGGGTAAAGAATTGGCTGGAGAATAGGACACAGAGAGTAATAATAAATGGAGTCCACTCAGAAGAAAGGGGGGTTACTAATGGGGTACCGCAGGGTTCAGTATTAGGACCGGTCCTCTTCAAAGTCTTTATAAGCGACATTGCAGAGGGACTGGAAGGAAAAGTATGTCTCTTTGCAGATGACACAAAGATCTGCAACAGAGTTGATGCACAAGGTGGGGTGGAAAGGATGAGAAGGGACTTGGCAAGGTTAGAGGAATGGTCAAATGTATGGCAGCTTAGATTCAATGCTAAGAAGTGCAAGGTATTGCACCTGGGAAACAAAAACCCAGGGGAAGAGTACACAATGGGGGGTGAGATACTAACAACAACAAAAATGGAAAGGGACCTGGGGGTAGTCATATCAGATGACCTAAAGGTGGGCAAGCAATGTAAGAGGGCAGCAAGGAGGGCTGGGGGGATACTGGGATGCATAGGGAGAGGCATCACCAGTAGAAAACAAGAAGTTATTATTCCTCTGTACAGACAGCTGGTGAGACCCCATCTGGAGTACTGTGTGCAGTTCTGGAGATCCAATCTCTGCAAAGGCATAGACAGGATGGAAGCTGTCCAGAGGAGGGCAACTAAAATGGTGCAGGGTCTGCACCGGAAGACATATGAAGAGAGACGAAAGGAGCTTAATATGTATAGCCTCGAGGAAAGGAGGGAGAGGGGGGACATGATACAAATGTTCAAGTACCTCAAGGGAATCAACAAAGTCCAAGAGGGTAGCATCTTTCAAAAAAAGAGGTGTGCAAGAACAAGAGGGCACAATTTGAAGATAGAGGGGGGGCGGCTCAGAGGTAATCTAAGGAAGTATTTTTTCACAGAGAGGGTTGTTGATGCATGGAATGGCCTTCTGGAGGAGGTTGTGGAGTCAAAATCAGTGGTGGAATTCAAGCATGCATGGGACAGTCATAAGGCCATTCTAGGGGGGGGGTAGGAAAGTAGGCTGCTGGTTAACTAGGATCTGCAGCTTATCTAGTAGAGTAGGGAAATGGGTGAGCGGGTGGGCCAAGTGGTCCTTATCTGCCGTCAAATTCTATGTTTCTATGTTCTATGTAGCCAGGCCACAGATTGTGTGGGGCCTTGAAAAACAAAAAGCAAATCTTAAAGGCGGTACTTCATCTACAGTAACTGGAAGCTAGGGCAGATCATGCCACAAAGGTGTCATATGATGAAATTACTGGATAAATATACAGTACTAGACTGATATAGCGTACTTTCTGGTATGACCAGAACAGACTAATCGAAGAAATACATTGAAAGACAAAAGGCAGGATTCCAAAAAGGATCAGATGCAGAAGCATACAGCATACACATCTGTATATACCTAGTGGTGTCCAGGACAACCAGCCCAATTTTCATGGGGCTGTTGACATTTGTGACAAAAGTCATGATTTGCGGCATACTGTGAAACAAAATGACTCAAAATAAGGGTTTGCATTTTTTGATGCATGAGACATTTTTTGGACCCAACTGACTCCAAATGTTTGATGCTGTTTGACCAAGTCTGCATCTGGGGGGCACTTTAAAAGATATTGCCGGCTCCTGGCAGAAAATTATTTTTTCTTTATAAAATCATTTCTAGGACAATGGAAAAGGTGGCAGAGTGCCAGATATTACTGGAATGGGGGACGAGTGGTCCAGAGACTAGCCCTGGCCACCTGGTGAAGGCTTGAGTTCTTTCTTTATGTTTCTAAGTGATTTTTGAATGGCCCCAACAGTGAAATGCTCTTGGTTTGGTCCCAAGTACTATGTGCCTATTATCAATGGCATTGGGAATTAATATTTGGGTAGTGTAGACCCATAATCTACTGGGTGAATAAATTGTAACATATGTATGAACTGCATCAGGCATCTATAAAGCAAGTTTTCCACCAGACATCATTGAAGGTTAGATTTGGTTACATCTTGCACATTCCCTAGCTATTCTGTTTACTACATGCATTGTTTTCTCAGAATTCAAATTAGTGCAACCCATTTCTGGTATAAAATATATCAGCAGATCTAGTGATACATTTTTTGAATTAGATCTATGGATGTGAAGTTAACTTATAACTCACTTCCTCATTTAGAGGTAACAGTCTGCTGTGGTACACTTCCCAGACCAGTCAAGTGGAACCTTGTAGGAACTGATCATTAACCACCACAGGGATAATTACTTCTTTTACAAAGACAGATGACACAAGTGTCAAATTACTTCAGGGAGTATGACAGAACCTATATGTTTTAAAACTATAGGTATATAGAGTCTTGTTAAATAAACAACATTCCAGCTTCCTAAGGTCATTGAGGCTCAAAGAGCTACATTTCTGTGTTTAGTCTCTCTCTGGTTCCAGGACAAATATTGTTTTGGAGGTAACTTCAAATACCCTGCTCACCTACTGTTGATTTTGCTTCCTTGCCATGCCATTGCTATTCCTGAAACTGGAAAATTGCAAGGTAAATATGATATTTACTGAATGCATTGCTTAGAATGATGCATTTGACAGAAATACTGCCTTTTACCAGTTTCAAAGAACAGTATTGTAGTATCTGCAAGGAATGTTCCATAGTTAACATTTTGAGAAAAAACTACTCGGAGGAAATAAATATTTAAGCAAATCTGCAAGGCAGCCAACTCAGACTACTTTGTGGCTCAGCCATGATGCCAAACTCTTAATAAAGAGCTTTCCACAGCCTGTTGCTTATCAAGGGAGTTTGGCAGCAACACTGAAACCCTAGCTGGCTACTGAAAGCTAACCTTCATATTAAACTGCCATTGACTATTTGAAATGTGCAAGAAGGTGTAAAGGTGAAATCTGAGGTAAGACTCTGTTTATTTAATCACAAAGCTGCTAACAGAAAGTAAAACACTTGCTAATGCTGAGGCTGTGCTCACAGAGGCAACAAAAGACTGCACTGGAAATCAGTTCCCAGTTCATCAAATTTCTGTAGTTTTTTAAGTCTGCCAATGGGCTTAGTTTGCTTGGACTCAAAACATTCCATGGGTCCAAAGTCATTCCATTTTGGGGAAGTTAAAATACTTCCCCAGTTCTAGATATAAAGCAGCAGTCTAAATGTTTGAGGTGAGGTATACTTATTTATTCCATTTTGATTGACCCATACCTCCTATCTTGTGTGATACCCTTCTTTGCCATTTTGACTCTGCTTTGGCACTTGATTTTATAAATTAGAAACAATAATTATAGATTATGGGGCATCCCTGACCAATCATAGTCCTCCCTTCAGTAGTGTGTGAGGCACTTTTATTACCATAAGAATACCTCATGTTCTGAGCTATTGTAATGGGCTTCTCACTGCCTTCTTGTGCTGTTAACTGTATTATGAAAAAATATGTTGTTTTATTTAATACAGTTAGTGATCTATAATAAGTTTATCAGTCCATTTGGGGGGCATCTTATGGATATAAGAGTGTTGCTTCTTACGTTCATAAGACCACAGAACTGCTTATCTTTGGTTTGCAGTCCTCTGGTCCTCAGAACACACAGGGTGGCACTCATATCCATAAGCGGCCCTACAAATGGACCTAGAAGCATATGAAAGAGTACTCCTTATAATATGGTTCAGACAAAGTTTTCATTAGTATTCTCAGCTGCTTCTGTGTACCTGTTGCCCCATAAGGTCAGGGAGCAGTGTCTGCTACATGGTACTTTATTCTGGTCTCAAGAAAAGTGATGTTAAATAATGGGTGTTTAAAAACATTAGAGAATACTGATGAACACTTGGACTGAGCCATAAAGGAATATTCCCTTTTATTAGTTCATATTTTTTTATTTATCAAGTCTAAGATTACAAATACCTTTGAGCCTTGGCTCTTTTACAAAGGTTCCATGTCAGAGAAATACAAATTATGGGGAACATCAAGACAGACATTACAACGATGTGGACATTGCAAACAGAGTACAGATTAATACAATTCAAGGGTAGCATTGTAACAAGGCAGCCAGGGGCATTTGTCAGAGAAAATAGACAACAGATAAGAAGTGCCAGAGTCATAGGGAGAGGGAAGGGGGGAGAAGGAATGTAGGAAGGGTGGGGAGAGGGTGCAAAGTGTAGCATTGGGTATACCAAGATGTGAGGGTAGAATACAGTGAGAAGGGGAGGCGTGTACCACTAGAGCAGAAAGGGAAGTGGAGAAACAAGGTTAAGTTGGGCAGTCACAGGAGCCGTTGGTAGTGAGATTGTCCTGGAGTCTAGTTTTAAACATACCAATTGTTGGGGCAGAGGAGATGGTGGGGCTAAGGCCATTAAACCAGAATGGCACTCGATAAGCAAATGAGCGTTGTCCCTGTGAAGTGTGACAGTGGGAGACTTTCAGTAGCTGTAGCATGGATCTCCTAAGGCACCATTTGTTAATTTGGTGTTGTAACAGAGTTGAGTCCCCAGAAGGTGCAAGACCAAGGTAGATTTTTTTCACCATGGAGCAGGTGAGAAAGAAATGTGAAAAGAAAATGCTATGGTAGACTCACAATTCAGAACAATTAAAGCACTGTCTTTGCAAAGCTATTGAAAAGGTACTATGGTTTACCTTTTCCCCGGTCAATGTCCAATCTGACAATGTTTCCAAAAAAAGTGTTTTTTTAAGATTACATCACTGCCATTTGACAGTGACTATATTTCAACAAAACATGAATGAGGCACGGTGGTCTAGTGGTAAGATCATTGGTTTGGGATCTTGGAGATTGCAGGCTTAAACTCCACTTGAGCTAAATACTCACTGTGCTTCTTTGAGAAGTCACAAACTTCAGTTTTCCAGTTCGGCCAACTGTGGAAGTGGGTAAAAAGCAAGACCTTGCTGAAATGAAGACTTGCATCTCAGCTGGGCTATCCTGCAAAATAAATTGTAAATTAGTGCACCCTAGATTAAAGGTAACTACAAGGGCTGCATAGTGGCCCAACAGCAGTGTGCTGGCAACCTAGGTTCAGGATAGGACTTTGGGAGCAATGTTTGGGGTAGGCCATGGTGAAGACAGTTGTCCCTCAGCAGTGCACCTCAGGTGGGGAGGATTGGAAGTAAGTTGTAGTGCCATAGCAACAATAGAATGATAAGGGAGCTGCCTTACTCCACATGTTGTTGTGCACATGCATAGGCAAATAGTTCCCCCATTCAATACATTTGCAGGAAATATTGCATGTACAGTTGGGGGGGAGGGCAAAGTCTCTTGATATGCAAAGTCTCATTCCAGTCAGATATGCAGAGTCAGAGATCCATATAATGCATTTTTAGGAACAATTGGAGGTTTAGCTGTTGTTCGTCTTCACCTAACACCCAGATGGTTTGAAATTTTGATCTGAAATGTTCTGGGTAGAATGCCCTTGCCCAGAAATATGCATTTCATTTGTTTGGTGAAAAAATATTAATCCATTCCCAAGTTATAAGGATTTGAAATTTTTTGATTCCAAGCATGCTAAATAGGATCTTTCGGATAGATGTTTGATACCCTGCTGAGGATGCTCAGAACCAAAATTAGAAATCCTTATAACATGGGAACAAATTTATATTTTTTTCACCAAGCCAATGAAAGGCATCAATCTGTGACAAGGCCTTTCTACCCTAAAAATTTTAAACCAAAATTCCAATCCATCTAAGCACTAGGCAATGACAAAAAAAAGAGCAAAAAACACAAATTTCTCCTAAAAATGCACAATGTGGATCTTGAAATCTACACATCTGATTGGAAAGAAACTTGGCACATCAAGAGGCTCTGCATCCCAGACCACATTTCAAACCATCTGGGCTGTAGGTGATGACAAAATACAGCAAAAATAAAATTTTTCCTAAAATGCAATAACATTGTCCCTTTTAAAAAATGCTTTAACCTAACTAAACACCCCATTTACTTAGGTTCTGCTGTTTGTTTGTTTGTTTGATGTTTTAAACTTGCAGAAATATATTTTAGGGCACCCCAAATCCATAATTGTGTGACAACAATGGGGCTTTCTTGAGTTCTGCAGCCACAGCTGGAAGTTATGTTGCAGTCTGTAGTGAGAGCAGTGAGTCACTAAACCGCTGTTCTGTCTGTCTCTGTTTTTTCTTTCTCTGTCTGCCTGTCTGTCTATCTAGCTACTATCTGTAACCCTCCCCAAAAGTGGTGGGCTTACCTAAGTGTTATCTCCCTGGGCACTGTGTTTGCCCTTTGCCTGATCCTGATTCAGCCTGAGTTCTGCCTTTTCAACCCAGCTAATATCCAGCAGAAAGTGTAAATCCACTGTAGAGTATTGCTGTATCTTGGTCCCTGCAGGTGTGTCGCAAATGAATGCTGTGGCATTGTAGCTTTAAGAGCTCAGCCCTGTATATACTGTGCATAGCCTGTGCTGGTGTGAGTGAAATGAAGCTCATGACCAGACAGGGAATTCTCCTACTGACTCCACTCTGCAGTCACATAAAAGTGCAGAGGGAGTCCTTCAAATGTGTAACTAATTATTTATAAAACTAAGTTGTTGTATTTAAAGTTAACTTTAAAGTTTTCACTGTTTTCATTCTGCACTGAGCAGGCATGTTTGATACTTTGACCCTGCTTTCTAGCCAGCTGGAACTCAAGGAGTCCTAATGGAGCACTTCTGTATGGCTGCTGGGAGAAATAGTGAACTGTGTGTTTGGTACTCATTTTAGACAATCAGAATCCTAAAATTATGATGGACAGCTCCACCATCCAATCAGATTACAGAACTCTGTTTTCTTCAGTTTAATGGGACAGTTGAACTGGGGAAGTTGCTAGAAGACTTCCAACAGAAGGAGGCTCTGTGTTTAGCTCTGGGAGAAAGTGGAGAGGCCTGCTGGCATCTCTACTGCCATACAGCCCAAAGTTGATTGTTCTGAACTGCCAAATCTGCAGAAAAATCCTCTATGCTACAAAAATCCAAAAGGGAGTGTGGCTTCTGTCCAAAACTGCAATTTCTGACTGAACTGCATCAAAACCTGTGTTGGAGATATACATGCTAAGCTGCTACAGGGTATAATATTGCCTCAGAGACTGCTGTTTAAAAGTGAAGCTTGTGGCTACAGATCTGTCTCCTGCTTAGCTGTGTTTTGAGGAGATTGGAAGATAATTGTGCCAGCTTACTGCCAGAGACTACCATTTGCCAAGTGAGTAAGCTGTGTGCCCTAGTTGAACTGCATTAGAGACTGAACCGTGTATGTTTAGCCTATACGCTACAAAGGAACGAAAGACTATTACTGCACTGTAAATTTGAATTTCTACAGCCTGACGACCAGATTGGAGAGTCAGCTCCTATTGCAACATTCAGTGTGGATTTGCAGTCACCTTGGGGTATATGCCTAGAAGTGGGGGTGATTCATGTTAGCCCTGGTCTCTGTATGCTGGTCCTGTTTCACAAAGACAGAAGATCTGCAGCCTGCAGCCGAGACCAGAGGATCAGGTCCCACTCCAGCACAAGTCAGCCTGACACCTTTACCAGCTTGAAAAGCCATGGTACCATGAGTAAGTTCAGGGCCTGCCCCTGCAACCAAGTTAAAGTTACTTTGCCAAGCTTGTTTTGTTCTTCGATTGCCAAGTGCTGTTTAAACTGTTGTGAGGACCATTGGGCCTGGGAATTACAAATACCAGTTGTTTAAAAGTTTCTGCTTATGGTTTCATTGAAAGGTTACAGAATTAAGTTAAAATGTATTTGTTTAAGCACCCCAATGCTGGCCAACCAGCAGCAACACCAGCCAACCAGCTGCAATGCACCAGGCCTGCAACTGCTAAATTCTGGGTACCCAGTGAATTTAACTATACTGTCCAGGGGGACTGAATGTGTTATTTGTAAGTTTATGCCAAATGCCAAACCAACCACTTGCCCTTAAATTTGCTTTTGATTTACATCCCCTTCCCCTTTGTTTAATCCTCAAATAAATATGATTTGTTGTTTGAATTTTAACCCTGTCCATAAGCATATTATTACCAAGCGCAAGTTTACTGTGGGAAGCCAAAAAGTGTATTGTTGTTGTTGAAAGTCATTTCTTACAGGTGCACAGGGTGTATTCCAAAAGTTCAGACCATGCTGGTAAGTGTGGTTACTGTAAACATATTATTAGCACTCACTAATAACTGTACATTTGAATGCAAAGTAAAGTGTGTTATGGTAATCCATGTGTGGGACCACTGGTTGGGGCAGTGGGTAGGTATAACATCCCGGGTGGTTGTAGTAGCTTGTCATCTCATAACAGAGGTTACACCGCAATGGGTTTGGGTATTGTTCACTAATATGCCCATATTCCATAAAGAGATGACACTTAGGGTGAACACAAACATAACTTAAATGTGTCCTAGAACCAAATTTGTGACAGGTTTGGGGCTGGCCAGGATAAAAACACAAACCCTGTCCCTTCACTGTAGAAACTCCAAGACAAATGTATCGGACTAGTATTAGACTGCTTCAATTTCATTTTTACTTCCCACCCCCCTGTCCAAACATGGTCTTGATCAAGAATAGGAATAGGTCTGTCTAAGACCTCATATTTCTGACTTAACTGGTATAATACATCAGCAATGTTAACACCTTCACTGCAAAAAAGTAAAGAAATAGCTTTTATGGAGGGTTTAGTAAGAGATATGATGATGAAGGGGTCACAAAAAGGGGTGTTTTTAACTATATCATACCATTGCCAAAATCTTTTCAGTGACATACTAGTTTTAAAATTTAGATTAAAAAAATTATTCCCAGGGACATGAATAATGGCATACAAATGAACTGCAACAAATCCCATTGAGTCTCTCTTTTTTTTTTTTTTCAACTATTTTTCTGGCCCTCCGGCTTGGAACTGTCTCAGGACACTGCATTCGCTGACATGCTCTACCGCCCGCTGTGTTCCCCTACATTTTCAATTTCATCATTGTCCCCCAGGTCAGAGGGGGATGACAACCCGGGGAAACCGTAAAGGGGCAGTGATGGGGAACCAGCATTGGGCATGTGGCAGTGGTAGTGGCACTGACAGGGTCATCACCTATCCGAGCCAGAGGGGTATTTCTGGATGTTTTTATGCCCTCGACATTGGACATGCAATGCCACCCAGCCCACGACATGGGTGCTCCCACCCATGTCTGGAAGGCAACTGCCAACGTCTTCCCACGCTTGGAGAGCCCTGAGCATCACAGTGCCACTGGTCTCCACCAGGGGCCACTGCTGAGCCGGGCTACCCCTGGATCCCTCCCTGAGAGAGGAGAGCAGTCCTATGGATGCTCGATCCTCTCTCTCACCTGCCGACCCACGGGTCACTGGAGCGACGCGAGTTGTGGCATCCAGTGCCTCGACCCTCAGCACCACCAGGCCAGCTCCATTAAGTCTTTTAACACTGATTTTACTGTATGTGACCTGGTAGGTAAGTTTTCCATAGCCCCTTTATCTTCAATCTGACTGCATTTCTTCACTTGGCTGGTTCCCCATGAGCTTGAAACAAAGAAAATAGAGAACACATAGCAATGAGTCCACTCAGACATAGATAATATAAGTTTCTTATTATTTATTTAAAAAAGACATGCAATGAAATATCTTGAACCAACAGTGTGAAAAAGAACTCACCAAGGTGACCCAATGATGTCACGGCAACACCGCTAACTGATGTTTCATCGGGGACTCCCAAGCTTTTCAGAGTTATCCTCTATCACCAATAGTGCCCCTTATATACAAAACTATATGCAAATTGTAACCAATCAATATAAAATGTGATGATCATGTTTAGAACCAAGACCTCCATTTAAACAATGCCACACCATTTCTAAAATACCAACTTTGGAGAAACAGACAATATGCTGAAGTTACTAGCTAAAACAAATGCTCCATGAAACTGTTCAGAAGTGTAAAAGGTTATTTAAATAATGAAGTAGGACACAGCTGGCCCAGTGGCATTGAGGGCCGAGGACCTGGATGCCTTACTTCCTCCCATGCCAGTGACCCAGGTTTGGGAACGAGCCTGAGTCACTGGGTGTCAGCTGGGGAGAGGGTGAGGAGCTGGATTGAGCTGCCACATGGAAGCTCTCCTCTCCCAGGGAGGGAGGTAGGCTTCCCTGGCTCTTGGCTGCCACCCGGTGGTGGCTATGTGGCAGCTTTAAGCCAATAAGGGAGCTAGGCATTAATCAGGTGGGAAGAAGGGTCACTACCAGAGCCTCAGAGCACATGCGCACCGCAACACATAAGCGCAGCTGTGTTCTGGGGTCCCAGGATAACAGAGGGAGAAAACAGAAAACGGGGCACCGGGTCAGGCACGGTGAAGCCTTGAAAGGGCAGATTTAAATCCTCCATGGGAGGACTGCAGCTTGCCTGCCCCAGAGCCTGGCAGTAAAAAGCAATATAGAAAAAAAGAAGAAAAAAAAGAATGAAGCAAGGCAATACTATCTTGGATACCACTAGTATCAAAATAATTCATGGTTAAAAGACCAAATGGAAATATATATAGCCAAACGCCTTAGCCACAAATTAATATATATGCTCCATAAACAAACTGTACTATATAAAGCCCCACTCCATCCTTAAAAGTTTGTTATAATTAAAAAATATACAGAAATGTGTCAATATGCCCAGCGCACACAAACTTCTATTTAAAGAATATTGCAGCTATTTAAAGGCACAGTAACTAAAAATGGAGCAAACTTACAATGGCTCGTAGACATGGAGATATGGTAATAACCAGGCATACGCATATTAAACACAATTTATTTTGTTTACATTTTGGTAACTGGGTAGGCCCACTAAGACCATCACAGTCCCCTTTTCAGGGGCCACCAGGAATTAATTACAAATAAACACGGTAGGTCATACATTTTACACAGTACATCATTTACAAACATAGGTACAAATGTGAGTACATCAGGTAAATTACATTTGATAGACAAGAGGGACAGAGAGAGACATCATGAGTGGGCTTAGATAAAAGGTCTGACTTAAGAACTAACAGACGGCACCAATATCAGCTCAAAGGTGTAACTACAGTAGAAACTTGAGGGGAAATTGGTTTTCACAGAGCATGGTTATGCAATGGAATGTGTTACCAGAATGTGTGGTGTCTTGTAATTTGATGAATCAGTTTAAGCATGTACTAGATAACTATTGTTCATTAAGTAAATACTGAATATTATTCTAATGGTGCAGGTCTTTATAAGGTTAAAACTATATGAACCTGAAATCTATCTCATGAATCTTATCTTATCTTATCTTATGAATCATGTAATGCAAGGGGTTTAACCACAGCAATAAGGCATATAAATTGAGGAAGTATGTCAGTAGATCGAGGAAATTGCACTTAGCATGAAGCTCTGCATGCAAAATTAACAATTAGCGTGACATTCAACACAGTAATATGATCACCCTCCATAACAATAACTGTTCTTCACTGATTACAAGTGTAGCAGCTCAACTCCAGAAATGAGCCATGAGATCCTTCTTAAAACCCCCAAGAGAGGTGCATTTCTGAAGGCTGCTGGGCAGTCTACTCAAGAGAGAAGGGATACAGAGGGCAAGTGACCTTAGCCCTTGGGAAGTCCTGACTCTAGGGATATTGAAAAGCTGGTGGTCAGAGGACCTAAGTAACCTTGCATTTTGTTTGTTGCTTTGTTGAAGTTTGAATGCAAGATACAATGAAGGGTATGCTAATTTACCCTCAAGAGAAGGCCAATTTAATGACTGTAACACTGCATAGTGATGTTCCCGGGGTGGGGCACCAGCTGTGAAGCATCCAATCCTGTGATTTAAGGTTCTCAACCTTTGTATCTCTACAGTTCTGAGAGAATGTAGGACTGGGGACCCATATAGCAGTAAGGGTAACAGGGTACTTGTGGTTACCTTTCACCAAGATTCCTGTGTGAGGAAAGGGCTTAACCTGTATAGGAGACCTAGTTTTTGATTTATGGTCTTGATCAAATGATCGATATGCACCTTATAGGTGCTGTGTTGGTCTAGATGCACCCTCAAGTACTTGATAGAGTCCACAAGCTCAATCCTAGCACCAGTTGAAAGAGTGAGTGTCAGTAGTTGTGACCTATTGGAACCCAGGTTGTTAGGGAGAAACAACATGGCCTTTGATTTTTTGCCATTCAAAACAAATTTATTGGAGAGAAATCAATTCCCAATTCGTAGAAGGTCTTTCCTGAGTTGTTCATTTAATTGGGCCACATAACTGGAGGACATATATAAAAATGCATTATAATATAAGGTCACGTTGGCCTCTCCACAATGTAGAGGCATGTCATTAATAAATAAGGAGCATAAGCAGAGGTCCCAGAATTGATCCCTGTAGGACTCTGTCCAGGATAGGTCACTTATCATATAGAGTGCCCTGCCATTTAATGATCTGTGACCTACCAGGAAGGTAGCCACAGAACCATTATGTCGATAGACTATCTAGGTCTAGGATTTTCAGTTTCAAGATCAGCAGCTGGTGGTCCACCAAGTCAAAGGCCTTGGTGAGGTCGATAAAGACCACACCAGTTAGTAGGCCATTATCCAAGGCGGAGAAGATATCTGTGGTGAGGCTGGCTAGGGCAGTGCTTGTACCATGATTTTTTTTCTAAAGCCATGTTGCTGAGCTGTTATTATGTTGTGATGCTCAATATAATCCTGAAGCTGGATCTATATTAGCAAAGAAAAGGGCTTATAAGGCTGTAAAAAGGGATAATAATGATTACAACAAATATAAATATAAGGAGGCCTTGCGAGTTTGTAAGACCAACATAAAAAATGAAAAACAGAAGATTGAATTCAAATTGGCACATATGAAAGATGGAGGGAAATCTTTCTATTCCTACTTAAATAATAAAAAACTTGCATCTAACATAATTGGCCCCATAAGGGTTTCAAATATAACTATGAGTGAACCATTAGACATGGTCAATGAATTCAATCATTATTTTTGTTCAGTCTGTGCTCAGAATGACAACAATAGTACAATTAATTTAGGGAATATTGTCACAGAGGAACTGAAAATAACTAGGGAAGAAATACTCTGTAAATTAGACTCTATTAAAATAAACACTTCCCCTGGTCCAGAATCATTCCATCTCTGGGTTCTGAGGGCTATCAGATCATGGCTGGTCAAGCCAATGTACATCCTCTTAATAGATCTTTGAGTACTGGTGAGGTGCCAGATGATTGGAGGAAAGCATTGGTGGTACCTATTTATATAAAGGGGGATCATAGCAATACTGCAAACTACAGACCAATTAGCTTGACTTGTATCCTGGGAAAGGTGATGCAGTCCATAATTAAGGATAAGCTACTTTTTGATCTTGAATCAAGATGTCTTACTGATAGAGCCCAACATGGCTTTAAATCTCATAGGTCATGTCTAACTGCAAATTTTTGAGTTTTTATGAATCTGTAAGTAAATTGTTGGAGGATAAAAAAACAGTCTACATTGTTTTTCTAGACCTCTGTAAAGCCTTTGATAAGGTCCCCCATTCAACCCTGATAGAGAAAATGTTAAAGCTTGAGATCAACAATTTCATCATTAGATGGGTTAATGAATGGTTAAGGGATAGAGAGCAAGCTGTAAAAATTAGAGGTTTCATTTCAGACAAGGGGAGGTTGACAAGTGGGGTGCCTCAGGGGTCTGTGCTGGGCCCCTCTTTATTCTCTATCTTTGTCTCAGACTTGGACAAGGATTTGAATGGATATACCGTTAAATTTGCTGATGATACTAAAATTGCAATAGATGTAAGTAGCAAGGATGGGTATCATTAACTTTGTAATGACCTCTTATCAGTGGAGTATTGGGCAGACAGAAACGGTATGAAGTTTAATCTGGACAAAAGTGCTGTCATACATTTGGGAAATGATAATCCATGTAATAATTATATATTATCAGGTAAACCATTGAAGTCTGTAGAAAATGAAAGGGATTTGGGGGTAATTATTTCGAGTGATTATAAATTCAGCACTTATTGTACAGAACTAACTAAGAAGGCTAATAAACTCATTGACTGTGTTAGACGATCAGTCACTTCAAGAAATATGGCTTGTCTAATTCCATTATATAAGGCATATGTACAGCCTGTCTTGGACTACTGTTCACCATTGTGTAGCCCTTTCTTATGTAGGGATGTTAAAAAAATTGAGGGGGTACAGAGGAGGATCACTAAAATGGTTCATGGACTCCATAAAGGTGATTATGGCACTAGCTTGCGTTCTTTAAATCTTTATCTTCTGGAAGTGAGAAGACAAAGAGGAGACCTTTTATTTATGTTTAAAATTATAAGGGATCCATTATTATTAGCAGAATTAGGCTTTATTCGGGTCCAAAGGAATTTTTTATTAAGAAGCCATAGTTTCCAACTAAGACTTACTAACCCTAAAGGCCAGTTGAGAAGAAATTTCTTTACCCAATAAATTATCCCCATGTGGAATACTCTTCTAAGGGACATTGTAGAAGTTGATTCCTTTAATAGTTTTAAGACCAAACTTGATGACTTTCTATTAAATTCTGGAACATGGGAATAAACCTACTATGGCAGGAGATGTATATAAATGGGCTTTCTAGCCTTCTGTATATATATATTATCCTAGTATGACATCCTAATATACAATCCTCTCTAACACTTTGCTAAAAATGTAGAGGAGAGATATTGGTCTAGTTCTCCACATGCTCTTTCGACCCACCTTTATGGATTGAGGTGACAAGGGCCACTTTCCACACGGTAGGGACTCGACCATCAAGAAGGGATCTATTAATCAGCGAAGTAATAGGGGAGGTGATGGCATAAGCTACAATTCTAAGTAGCCTTTGTTCAATTTTATCATACCCAGAGGAACCAGTGTCTTTAATATTCTTAAGTAATTTGAGGACCTCCACTCTGACACTAATTTAAAATGGAAATTAGGTGAGAGAAGAGGATCAATGATGCAATCTGGGAGGAGGTACCCCAGAGGATTGTGGCTTAAATTTAACCAAGTCAGTAAGAAAGGCATTAATTGCTTTAGCTGAGTCCTCCAGATTTGTAAATCGGGCCCCACTTGCTACTATGTTGCTTGCCTCCTGAGAGATGCATCCCTTAAGAAGAGTATTCATATGGGACCAGAGTTTTTTAGTGTCAGTAAGATTATTATTTTGTCAATTCTGTAGGTGCTGCTTTTTAGCTAGATTTAGTTCCTTTTTGCAAGTATTCATTAATTCTCTGTCTTTCTGCAAATCCTTGGTCAGGTTCATGGACTTGAACAAACCCCAAGTCCTGTCTCTCTTTCTCAGTATTTTTTTAAGTTCCCAAGACAGCCAAGTAGATTGCTACCCTTTAACCCTAATTTGCAGCTGAGAGGAAATTGTTAGTAAAAAAAAGTCAAGGGCTGCATCTAAGCAGGGGGCAAGTTTAATTTGTGTCCAATCTACTGCAGACAGTGTGTTAAGAAATGAGGATACATAAAAGCAAGAGTAGCCCCGGGTCCAAAAAAATTCTAGGGGGAGGTGTGGGATAGCAATTTTTCCAGATACCGAACATGGAAGCATGGCCACTCAGAGAGTCAGCAAAGATACCTGCCAATTTGAATCTCTCCAGTCTGGAGACAAGGATACAGTCCAGCATGGTGTGGTTGCCTGATTTCATATTGCTCTCATGGCTACACTAATTATCTGGGTTAGATTAACATTTTACAAAATGGATTTGATATCTCCATTGGGATGTATACCCCAGTGGAGATTGAAGTCCTCAAGGATTATTTTCTCCCTGGGGGCAGGTCCGGGTTTACAGCTACCAGATACTTTAATGCATCTGCTGCTGCCTTTGGTGGATTATAAACACACCCTATCATCAGGGACCTAGTCCCACCCAGCATCAATTTAATGAACATTGCCTCACAATCCAACTTTAATAGGGCAGACATTGCCACTGGCAATGTAATTAAGGAAGATTTAACATAGAGGACAACTCCTCCACCCTTTTTTCCATTTCTGTCATGCCTAAAGGTTTTGAAGCCATTAAGCTCAAGCTTGTGTGCTAGAATACATGGTTTGAGCCAAGTTTCAGAGACAGACTCTATATCCAGGGAATATTGATTTACCCACGCTTCAAGTTCATGCATTTTGGGCCTTAAGCTGTTGATATTTATGTGGGTTATTTTCAAACCTTTGGTATTCATCCAGAGTGACTTATTGGGTGATACAACCTGACAATTTGCACAAGGCAGGCCTGGATTTAGTTCAATGTCTCCATCTAGTAGTAGCTTTAAGATCATTAGGATTTCACCAGCAAACTATGGAGAGGGAGAAAGGTCTGTCATTTCAGGCCTCTTAGATAATCAGTGATATAGTAACAGTTCTCCCCTTTTCTGATGCCATGCAGGACAAGTAGGGAGGGACTGATGTTGTCCTGGGGGCAAACATTTAGGAAATGGGAATACAGAGGGTCTGGGAGCTCCCCAGATCACAATGCATGTGGAACAATATGTAGTCAGAACACAGGATCACCATAATGTATGTACAAGCACCTAGTATTCTCTGAGACATCTTCTACAAATTATGTCCAGTCAGCTAGGTAGATAAAATCTGAGAGCCCTAGCAAATATAATAGACCATGCAGTTCTAGAGAACTGCAGCAATATTAACATGGTTGGAAAGCATAAAGTTAGGGAAATTCAGGACATAGACAATACTTGGAGTCTCAGTAATAAATACTGAGTGATTACCTATACCATTAATATCTAACAGATGGGGTAACAGAGAGCTAACAGATGGGGAAGCAATATTAATCAACCTATGAGTAACAAACAAACTATGCACCCCCTAAGGAAATGGAACCTACTTCAACAAAATTACAACATTACTCCTTCATCACACCCACAATGTATGGCTAATACAGCACAGATAGGCCCCACGTAAGAGCAACTAAGACCTTTTAAAGAGTGCAGAGGTGGGTGTCGGTGGGTGGGATAAAATGCAAGTCTCTGGCAGACACCTTTCCTCCAAGCCGCAAGTCTCTGGCAAAGTTTTCCATGGAGGAATAACTTTTGTTCCCCCCCAGCAAGAATGTTCTCCAATGTAGAGGGAGGGTGCCAGTAACCAGATGAAGATGAGCCCTCAAACCCTGATGCTCTGTGATGTCCCGGTGGTGAGTGAGAGGAGACACAGATTGCAGGGAGTAAAAGGAGTCTTCAGAGAACTTTGCCTAGTTTATACCAGGGGATGGAGGGACTATGTCTTGTGAGGGGAGGCGGGGCAAACAGGAGCAAGAGGTGAGACTGTAGAGACCAATGGCCCTGATGGGTCTGGGAAAGGAGGTCACCACAGACAGGTGGCGCCCAGCAGTGCATGGTGAAAAGAGGGAGGACGAGGCTGAAATCCCAGTAGAGAGAGTAAGGAAGCCTCAGGTCCCTTCAGACAGAGAAAGCACCTGGGCCAGATGAGATACATCCCAGGGTGCTGAGGGAACTGGCAGATGTCCTGGCAGTCCCTGTAGCAGAGCCTTTAAACATCTCTCTGAGGACTGGGTGGGTGCTCCAAGACTGGAGGGTGGTCCATGTTGTGCTGATCCGAGAAGGGAACAAGAGAGGAGGTGGGAAATTACAGGCCCGTTAGCCTGACAGCAGTGGTTGGCAAGGTGATGGAGGGTATTATCAAGGAAAGGCTAGGGGGGGTTACTGGAGCAAACTGGGTGCTTGGACAATAGGCAGCATGGCTTTGTCATAGGAAGATCATGCCAGACAAATCTTGTTGAGTTCTATCACTGGGTGATGAGGGTCCTGGACCAGGCTAGGCCAGTGGATGTCCTCTTTCTGGATTTTAGTAAGGTGTTTGATTTGGTATCCCACAGTGGTCTGCTGGCTAAGCTGAAGGAAATGGGGGTAGGGGGACAGTTGCTAAGATGGATAGGAAATTGGCTCTCTGAGCATACTCAGAAGGTGGTGGTTGGAGGGTTAGCCTCATCCCCAAGGTGGGTTACTAGTGGAGTTCCCCAGGGGTCAGTGCTTGGGCCAGTCCTGTTCAACGCCTATATCTCAGACATCAGGAGGGGGATCAGGAGTGAGATGAGTCTCTTTGCAGATGACTCAAAGCTAGGTGCAGTGGTGGATGGGGAGGAGGGGAGGGTGGCCTTGCAGGAGGACCTGGAGGCTCTGGAAAGGTGGTCAGGAAAATGGAAACTAAAAATTCAATGCGAGGGAAGTGCAAGTTCCACCTGTGAGTCAGAAATCCAGGCCAGGATATACCCTGGGAGGAGACATGATTCAAGACACCGAGGTGAGAGGGACCTGGGGGTAGTGGTAGATGTCAAAATGAACAACTTGGAGACCTGTAGGAGGGCAGCGGCAAGGGCAAATAGAATGCTGGGTTGCAGGCCAGGGGGATTACTTCCAGAAGGCAAGTGATCCTTCACTGTACAACTGCTTGGTTAGGCCACACCTCGAGTATTGTGTACAATTTGGAGACCACATTTAAAGAGGGACAATACAGTCCTAGAGAGGGTCCAAAGGAGGGCAACCAAAATGATCTGGGGCCTGGGGGAGAGGACCTATGAGGAGAGGCTCAAGGAGCTCGACATGTACATCCTGGAGGAGAGGAGGGACAGGGGGGACATGACAGAGGTCTTTAAGTACATGAAAGGGATCAATAAAGGAGGCCCAGTCAGGGTGCTGCAAAGGAAGGAGGGTGGGGCAGCAAGAGGTCACGGGTGTAAGCTGGAAGGGGGCAGGCTCAGAGGGGAGAGGAGGAGATGTTATTTCACTGAAAGGGTGGTGGAGTCATGGAATGCACTGCCCAGGGAGCTGGTAGAGATGGAGACTGTGGACAGGTTAAAGAGGGGATAGGACAGGTACAGGGGGAGGGTAAATCTGACCAGGCACAATACAGGTGGAACATCTGGGACTGGGGACAGTATAACCCAAGGGGAAGGGGGAAACACCAAAATTGGCCCTCAGTGCAGGTGCTGAAAATCAAACAGACTCAAGAGACCATTAGACCTATTCGGCTGGCATTTTAGCATGTTAGCATGTTAATATGTTAGTCTAAGTACCCACGGATAAAGACAATACATCAGCATATAAAAAAACTGTAAAGGATCCAAAGAGACCATTTGTTTTCTAGTTACCATATTCAGTGTAGCCACATATCAATGTACAGTGCAAATCAAAAGATCTGCACAGAGAAATATACGTATTCATAGACTAAATGTAAGTAAAAATTCAATAGTCCAGCGTATTGTACATTCAATATGAGCAATTTAGTCTTTTGCTTGTTTCCCCATGAACTGCAAATAAATTAGCTAACTTAAACCTATGGGAACCAGTATGTCCAGGAAGTTGGTCAACATGTTCATAGTTAGAAGTGGATGAAATCAGTAAATTCTGAATTCATGGAATCTTCACGAAATTCCATGAATTTCTGCAAAATTTTGCAAATGTTTTAAACTTTTTTGAAATGTTTCAATTGTCCATAAGTCAGTACATGCTAAAGCTAGGGATCTGTTATATGGTATGTGTATTGTCTGGTACATGCCCTAAACACTAGCCATGTTTCATGACATTTGAATGAAAGTTGGGGACATACAGGGCTCAAAGTCTATCAATTTAATATTCATGTGGACATTTCTGAAAATATTTCTATGCTTACAACCTAGCCACCTTTGAAGCTAGATAATTGAAAACTTACATGCATACCTTCCTGGAAGATTCATAGAAACTGCTAAATATAGATTGTAATGTTTAGCTATGACCTGCCTGACATGACTTCCAGAGGCTCGCTTCTGAACCCAGGTTGTCAGCACGGCAGCATGATGTTCTGATGCTGGACCATGGTGGTTGCCTTAGAGCCTAATATTTAGGGTCAACGAACCTAACAACATTGGTGAAATTCTGTTCACTAGCTTTAAATTTATTGGGGCTTAAAATTCAGCAGTATACACAATAGCGAAATGTAATTTTAAAATTTCTGAAAGTTCGGAGGCTTAACACTCAGTCACCTTTAAAGCTAAAGATTTGAAACCCGGCACACATATGTATGGGCATGGTTAATGGCACATTTCAAATTTGGTCTAATTTGAACAAATGCTTTTAATTAACATTGTTGTTAACTGTAATTTTAAGATTTCTGAATGTTTGGAGGCTTATAACTCAGTCATTTTTAGAGATAGAGATATGACTCTTGGTACACTTGTGTATGGATGCTGTGCCAGCCAATGCACCAGATTTGGTGCAAGCTGGATAAACACTTTTAAATTAGATGGGCATAACTACAATCACAGTTTTGTCAACATTTTCACAAAATTTTCATGAAAATTTTGTGAAATTTCATGGAAGCAAAATCAGTATTTTGCCAGGATTCCACTGGCAGAAAATAAAATGTTCCCATCTGTATTAGGAGTCATTAGTAGTATTATTTTCGTTATTCTGTGACACAGATGAACCTTCTCCAGCCTCATAGTCTAAAGCTGGCTGATCAGCTGAGTTATTGTTTCCCATGTTTGTGACCACATTGGGCTGTGTCTTGGTTGGTCTGCTAGCATGGAAATAGTGCCAATGGCTAAACTAAGAACATCTGGTACTGAATTGTGGTCTCGAGAGGTAAAAGAGTTCTGTGCCATTTCCTCCATAGTACAAGCAGCCGGAACCTCAGGATCTGCATTTGTGAGTGTTAATCCCCAATTCCCTGACTGCTGCACTGGGACTGATTAAGAAGTGACTGGCAGCTGAACAGTACTTTTAGCAATTCCAGGAGCAACTTTGGAAGTGGCAGCACTTACAATGTTTTGTGTAACAGTACCTGGTATATCTGTATTGGTGAGTAAGTATAGAGAAGGCATGGCATTAATCTCTGTTAGGACCAGCTACAGCATTGCAAGTGGCAGCTTGAGTGAAGCAGCAGCTACCCCTTTTTCTCACTCTGTATGAGTAAAAGTAGAAGCTGTTGTCTCGGGGTTTTGTTGTCCAAGCCAAATAATTTCTGCTGCACTGGGTGGCTGTCCTGTTTCCCAGCTCTTTCCCATAGTAGATTTCTTCCACGTGGCTTCAGCCAGAGCAGCTTCTGGAAAGCAAGATTTTTGTCTAG
Organism: Neoceratodus forsteri; assembly: GCA_016271365.2. Classification (NCBI taxonomy): domain Eukaryota; kingdom Metazoa; phylum Chordata; order Ceratodontiformes; family Ceratodontidae; genus Neoceratodus; species Neoceratodus forsteri. Next base: position 470,086,959 of record CM057452.1, on the reverse strand, counting down.
AGTCTGTCAGTAGAGTTGGAATGGGATGGCCTCTCCTGAGACCCAGCTGTGCCCCAACTGACTGTTGCTCTACAACTGATACCTTTGACAGCACTCTCAAGAAAACCACTGGTTCAGTCACTGTGGAAATGCTGGAAGTCAACTTCTTTGCCTGGATTTGTGCAATATTTTCATCCTCTGCCATCAGTTCCAATAGGTGAGCTTTTCTAGTAGTCATGCCAGTCAGTAAAACTGAGTCCATGTCCTGGGGTTCAAAGTCACAAACAGTGTCCATGTCTGTTTCACTATTTAGCTGTGCACTGGGCTCTAGTACACTAGATTACAAATCTTCTGGTAAGGTATTCATATCAATATAAGTCCATGTCTGACTACTGAGTGGCTGCAATACTGCCATCATGATACAGAGCTAGCTGTCCTCCTCCACCTTCCTCCATACCAGCCTGGTCAGCCATCTTACATGGCTAGCAAGATGGCCAGAGATTCCCCCTACAGAAAGAGTAGGGGAATTTCCCTGGTGTCTAGGCCACATTTCTGCCATTCACTAAAACACCACAAATAGCCCAAACTGGTTTGGTTTCAGTTTGTATGCATTTATGTTCCCCTCTCCCCCAGAATGAGGCTGGGAATAGGCAGTATTGTCTAGCCCTCCTTTCCCAGTTAACATAAACTAAGCAATAATAATCTGATAGGCAATACCTAAGAAACTGGTGGTGCAGTACCTTTGTCTGAAGATAACATGACCATAGAGGGAGCTGGAACCAGGGCCGGCCTTGATAATGGGACACACCTGACCACTATCTTCAAAGACTAGTATGAGAAATATGTAAACATTTGGAATTGCATCTTCTGAATGGTTTGGATTTGTGGAAAACCTACACTGATAACAACCTTCACCAAAGATATTTTAAAGTGTGAATAAAGTTCCTGCAGAAAGTTGTTGGAGTAGGATTTCCTGCAAAGACACTGGCAATCATGTGCCTGGAGACTGGGATATATGACAAGGTTCTTACCCTTGTCAGGACCAATGCCCATATGTTTGGATGCTTGGCTGAACTGTATGGAGAGATGAAAGCAAAGCAATGAGTAGGATCTCTGCCTATGTATGCCCATGTGAAGTAGGCTTACTGAAAGAAATTAAAAGCCACCAGTTGCAGTAATGGATGAACCACCTGGAGTGGTCTGTTGCTTGAATGAAGAGGAATTTACTTTTACCTACAGAATGGGCTATTACTGGAGTGGTGGGATTCTAAATGGATATGACAAACCATATCCTTATGTCTGATGCCGCGAGGAGAACATTGCCTGTCTGAAGATAGCTAGTGAGGACTTGAGTATCGCTATTTGTTCTGATGTGTATGTGAGGAAGAACAATATCCAAGTCAACAAGCCTTGAGTATCACTATTTGTTCTGATGTGTATGTGAGGAAGAACAATATCCAAATCAACAATGTGTTGGACTGAGTCATCACCATCAGAAGAGAATGTACCTTAGTTTACATGTACTGTGCAGATAAATAGTCTGAGAACATCAACCCCAGAACTAGGATTAGTCATTGAGCCTTTCTTTTTGTAGAGTCACCCATACCAGATAGGTGAAAGACCTTTGTAAGCAAGAAGTCATCACATAGATTTAAACTCCTCTCCCTGAGTGAGTGGGATGTTTGATGTGTCTAAGGAGAGGAACACTGCAACAGAGTATGAAGACAGACCTTTGCCTGAAAGATTCAGAAGGATGGCATAATTTGAGAGACTGATGTGAGGTGCCATCTTCTGGAATTGTTGGCATCTAGGCTCATAAAGGGAGTTTGGCGCCCATCTGCTTCACCCACAGTTGCTGTCTGTAAGAAACCCATCAGTGTCTGCACAGGTGTGGTCAACAAAACACATAATAAGTGGATGATTTCAGATGAATACACAGTGCCAATGGTACAGAATACCCTAGACTGGCTAAGCTGAAGCAAGTTGTTCTCTTTGAAGCAGGTATTGTCAAATTCAATTGCCATGGATGATCATGAGAAGACAGTCTTCATCTGCTCACTTGACTTATATGAGATTCTGCAGATTCCACATAGAACTTCAGGTGCCCTAACTGCATTTAATGTTAAACTTTTATTCAGAAAAAAATAAAACATTTCCCACACAAGTACAAGTAATTAAAAGTAACCAAGTCAGAACATGTACTGTACATATTAAAAGCATGCACAAATACACTATAAAATAATTGACAACTATAATGTAAATAAATAAATAAATAAATAACAACTGATAGCTTGTTGCGAGAGAGTAATATGGGTAGCTTGTCTAAGCAGGTTAGTCTATGGCTGACCTTAGTTTGAGGAAAAGGGCCCATACAGTATCTTGTCATACCAGTGGCTCTTCTCCAGTGCCATATGCAACAGGTGTTTTGGGGAGGCTGGTTGGCTAACTGACTGAAGTCATTCATTGAAAGAAGGCACTTCTGTTGTGCCCCATCTACAAAGGAGGAGGCACTTTGTCATCAGGAAGGCTGCTAAACTCCAGGAAATCATAGCTGGGGGCAGTGACACTTGTTGGGGGGTATGCCTAATCGGACAAATGGGGCATCTAATGTAGGAGCTTGCGGGAGGACCTTTCTGCAATATAAATGTTTCTTGTCCGAGAAGGGAAGGATAACTGGGCACTCCCATTGAATGTGAGACAGGGATCCTGAAGATCTATAACATCTCCAGCAAGTGTCATTCATAGTGAGGCCTTTTGATAGAGGTAGTGAGGTGTTCTGTATCAATAATGTAATATTTTAAGTTGAAGAAGTTGGATCTAGTATCTCTGGTAGACTCCCATACCCTAATATAGCATTTCTTACAGTCAGGGTCTGAGATCAACATCTTAAGCTCTGTTTCCCATCTAATTTTACTAGAACTAGTAGGGGGTGGTATGGCATCATGAATACATCTGTATATGACACCACACATCCTTTGGGTTATTTAAGCCATCAAGAAATGGCATTCTTGAAGTCAGAAGGTGGGATTGTGGTACATTGCCATAGAAGCAGAGTGACAGTGGAGCGTATTTGCAGATAACACTAGAAGTTTTATGGGACACTATAAATTGGAGACAGAAGTCATCAAAGAACTTATGTTGTGTGTGATTGGGAAGCATACATCTTCCACAGTATGAATTCTAGCCTGGATCCACGATAACCAGTTAAGGGTCTTGTGGTCCATGTAGAAAGTCAATTATGCCAGAGGGTGCTTTTAAAATTGGAGGCAAGGAAAGATTGAGCATTTTCATAATTGTTTGCCAGTAATGGAGCAAAATCAAGATGGTGGGGTGCTTAGAGGTCCTACTACTATGTTTCACATGCAGTAGGTGGCTTGGGGAAGGGTAGTGACAGTGTGACCTTCAAGTTTCACCCATAGTGGAGAAGAGGTATGTTTGAACAGGAACCATCCTGTGACTTGGGCCAAGACAAAGGCCATGTAGTAGTGTTAGAGTTGAGTAGCCCCATCCTCCTTCAGACCAGTGTTGATGTAATTTGTTCCTGCTGAGACATGGGAGCTTACCCTCCCATAAAAATCTGCAGATCATTTTGTTCAAAAGGTCAAACCACTTGGTATGAGTATGAATGGATAAGTGGGCTAAGAAATGGAGTATCCGGGGGGGCAAACATAATTTTTATTACTTCAGTTTTACCTATTAGGGAAAGGCAACAAGGCCACCATCTGTCCAAGTCTGCATAAAGGGTAGATAACAGCAGGGAGAAAGTGGCCTTGCACATGTTAATAAGTGACAGTGTGAGCCTGATTCCTAAATAGGTAATTCCATCAGCTACCCATCTCCAATCAGTGGAGTGGAAAAAGTAGGCACGACAGTGGCTATTCATTGGTGGGACTTCAAACTTATTATGGCCAGAGATTAAGGAAAAGGATGTGAGGGGTTCACAGAGGAGGAAGTGCTTCTAGAACATCAGATAAGAGGATAAGTAAATCATCAGCATAAGATAAGGATACATTCTCAGTACCCCGAACCTTAAAGCCTTTAATACTCAAGTGGGCATGGAGAGCTGCTGAGAGGCTCAATGGCTAACAGGAATAATAAGGGGATAGAGGGCATTTATAGTCAAGTACCATGGAAGAGGGGGAAGAGTTGTTAGAAGGCTATTCTAGGAACTTTGCCACCAGGTTGACATATAATGTACAGTATGAACAACATTAAGAAAATTAGGGCCTATCCCCATATGCAGGAGGACCACAAAAGGTAATCCCACTGAACAGAATCAATTGCTTCCTCAAAATCAATGGTAACAGCTGTAGAAGGGATGAAAGTGGTCAAGGCTATCTGTTTTAGATTGAGAAGGGTATATAAATAATCAGAGCTGTGTCTGCCCAGCATAAACCCCACCTAGGATGGATGAATAAGGATTGGCAACACAGACCTTAAGTGGGAAGCCATGACCTTAGCCAGAATCTTTACATCCATGTTAATCAAGGCTATAGGTCTGTAGCTCCCAGGAAGAAGGGGGTCTTTGCCCTTCTTCTGGATTATGGTTATAATTGTTTCCCAGAGCCTGTGAGGCAGTTGAGAATGGGATTGTGAACTGCTGAACATATGCAGCAGAAGAGGGGAAAGGTCCTCAACAAGGGCTTGATAAAATTCAGGGGGGAACCCATCACTGCCAGGTGCTTTACATTTGTTCAGGCTCAGAATGGCCTTGTTAATTTCTTCCAGTGTAAGGGAATGGTTTAGTTGCTCAGTTTGCTCAGAAGTGAGGTGGGGAAGTTGATAGAAGAAAGGAACTGTGAGGCACCTGAGATATTAGGGGGAGAGGTAAAGGAGTAAAGCAAGAAGTAAAATACTCTTATGATATGGGAGATGTCTTTCTGGGCTGTGCATATCTGCCCCTGCAAATTTCTCATCCCTGGTATATATCTCTCAGCTCTTTGTTTACACACTCTGTAGGAGAGAATCTTGCTGGATCTCTCCCTTCCTTTCCGGAAGATGTGAAGGGTTCTGAACAGAGATAGTTCCACTTTTCTCATGTAATATGTGTTGAGTAGATGCTGGATTTCCAGCAGTGGGGATGGGTCACTTTGATGGTTGGCCTTGTATTTGTCTTCAATAACTTTGAGTTTAGACTCAATATCTCTGGTCTCGTGTTCTCTTGTACATTATTGGTGGGATGCAGATCCAATAATATGCCCCCTGAGATAAACTCTTAAAGATTCCAATATAATTTCATCAGGGACACAGTTGTTTCATTGTGCTCTAAAAAATCTTGGATCTCTTTACGGATCCAGGGGACTCTTGTGGGGTCCCTTAAAAGGAGGGGATCTAGACACCAGGAAGGGGTGCCAACTGTAGGTGAGTTCCCTGACAGTAGCACAGAAATAGGGGCAAGATCAGAAATGATGATAAAGTAGATAATTATAGGCGAGGTCATGGTGGTAGTAAAGTGGTTAGTGAGCCAGAAATCTATCTGGCTGAAAGAGTTATGTACTGCTGAAAATAAGTCAAATATTTGACTCCGGGGTTGGCTAGTCTCCAAATGTTGGTAAGAGATTGTTTTTGGATTAAGCATGAGAGGACCATGGCAGCCTGCAGATGTGTTTCCATGAGGGATGGGTGAGTGATCAAGGGCAGGATTTAAAGTGAGACTGAAATCCACCCCCCAGACCAGGGTGTGGATGGGCAGGGAATTATAGAAGGTCAGAGCATCAGAGATCTGAGAAAAGAATTGGGGATCATCCTCATTAGGGACATAAACATTTACTAGTATGGTAAGGTTCTCAGGGGTTGCCAGCTTAAGTATAACCCTGTGCATCTCCCTATCAAAAATGGTAAATGTATGTTGCCATTTTAGGGACTTGTGAGTTAGAATTGCCACCCCTTGTTTGGCTGTTATGTAGACATTATAGGCCTCCTGACCAACCCACTCCTGCTACAATTTGCAGGACTCTGAGTGGGAAAGTTTGGTTTCCTGAATAAAGGCTGTGTTAGTCCATGGTTTCCTTAGGTGTGAAAGGACTTGTATGCACTTAATTGGAGAGTTAAGGCCCCTTACATTCCATGACGAAACCACAAAGTCAGCCATAAGCATATTAAAAAGGTAGGGTGATTTCTAAGAGGTAATGGAGTGGTATAGAAATATACAAATAGTGTAGGCTCACTCACAGAGGTATGACAATAAAATGTAAAACAGGCTGCAAATCATACAATGGATATAGAAAAGACCAAGCAATTCACAAAGCCCCAACAGGAAACAAGATTTTAAACATTTCAATATCAAGGTTAAAGAGCAGAGTAAAACTATAATGCACACTTATACTATAGAACCAATGGCACAGAAAGCTAGTTACCTATACCTGGGGTGTCCACCAGGACTCAATGCAGAGATACTACCTCATTGTGTGGAGAAAATCACCCCCACATACTGAAGGAGAAAATAGCCCAGACTGTAGGTGCACATTAGAACATAATCTAGCCTGCCAGGAAGGGGGATCAAAAAGAAAAACATAAGTTAGACTGCCAAGAATAATGGAACCAAGAAAAAGGCAGTCACTCAAGGCAGATAAAGTGAGCAACTTCCTGCTGGTGAGAAAAGGGAGAGTGCAATCCGTAGCCATGAGCAGGCATAGAGGTATAGAAGGAAGTGCCTGCTCCATAGTAAGGTGCAAATGTGTATGCTTGATTGCACTTTTCAAGTAAGAAGCCTACCTGGGAGTGCACATGATGGCCAAGATCAATGTGAAGGCAAACAGTTGCAGTGGCCATTTTAGGACACAAAGGAGGATTAATCCTCAACCAGATTTCACAGAAAGGAGTTGCACTGTAGCGGTGTCCTGTTGGGGTGAGTAACCACCCATAGGGTAGATAATGTCAAAGTGCCTATATGCGATTCAGGGCTCCCAACAGACCACAACTGGTTACTGTAAAATACATTCAAATGTACACAGCATATGGCCTCCCCATGCACAGCATTACAGTACCTGTAAACAAAATGCAGAGCACATACATAAAGAAGTCCAATCTCTTTATACTGTAGTGTCCTAGGAAAGGGAGAACAGGCAATAAAGGAGAAGAAAAGCATAGCATAAAGTCAAAGTTTCCTCACATGGCATTAGAAAGGTTACAGTCCTCTAGAAGTCTTAAAGGAAATGCAGGCAGTGCAGATATTTTGTAAAGAAATAGTAGCTGCAAAAGTTCATGTCTATAGACTCATTTTGCTTTAATGCACAGCACAGGGTGGTCCTTATTAATTAGTAGAAATCAAGGCACACGGGTGGATTGGAAAGTCCTTGTATCGCCAGATGTCCCATGGAGCAAAGTTTAGAATTCATCCATTGCAGGCGGATGAGCAGTTTGCAAGTGGGAGGCCGAGATAACTGCTTCAGTGCAAGTCTTCAATTTATGATCCTCTGAGCTGGGAGGGGTACTCAGTGGTAGAGAAGGAAGCTCTGCAGGTTGAGCAGTTGGTAATGCATGGGACTTGGACAGATCCTTATGTGGAGAAGGTGCAGCACTTTGAGGGACCAGGTCTTGGCTGAAAGCTTGAGGATACTTGCGAAGTACAGCAAAGCAACTACCAGAGGCCCCTCATCAGAACAGTCAGGAGAAGCCTCCTCATCCCTGCTCTGGCTGCTGCTATGATGATGGTATGAGGGAGAGACTGATCTCCTCTAAGAACAGCCTTTCCTTCTCCCTGAGTCTCTGTGCCTTCCATGTGAAGGAACCCAGGAATCTTCCTCCATGGGCTCCATCAGGGCATTAGGGGGCCCCATGCATGTCCTGGCCTTTGATTGTTGGGGGGTGTGCCCATTACTGCAGTCTCTTTGAGCCCCATAGAATCTTGGAAGGTCATCAATGGCCAGGAATGGTGAATTAAGTCTTTAGTCACAGCAGGATCTGTGAATGAATAAGAAACATAATTCTTGGTAAAATAAGGATGCAAATAAACAAAAAATTATCATCTTATAAGGCTAAAAAAGCATAGCAATCAGGATAGCAGGAAAAGTACAAAAAGAAGTAAAACACAGCGAAAAAATGAGGAGAGAAACAAAACTTGAGTTTTGTTATAGCTCCACCAACATTAATGAAATCCTTCTTTGCATATGTTAATAACAAATTAGTAAATAGAACAGTGAGCCCCTAACTGTAGAGACAAGAAAAATTACTGAACCACCATCAATGGCTGAAGAATTTAACAAGTATTTTTGCTCAGTCTTCAATCATCCACAAAACAAACAGCAGGAACAAGAGATAATAGCGAAGATCAATCTAAATAAGGGACAAATTGTATCAGATACTACACATATTAGTAGAGACGAAATCATGGAGCAACTTGACAAAATTAAAGTTATTAAATTATCCAGACCAGACAATCTGAATCCAAAAATATTCTAAGAAATCAGAATCTGGATACTGGAATCACTTACAAAGCTTTTTAACTTGTCACTATATATAGGAGAGGTGCCAGATGACTGGCATGTTGCAACTGTGGTGCTGATCCACAGAAAAGGGAAACAGGCAAGAGCTAGGTCATTACAGACCTATTAGTATCACATCAACCTTGGGAAAAATAATGGAAAATTTGGTTACAAAAAGGTTTGAGGAGGACGTATGTAATAAAAACCTAGTGAACAACACTCAGCATGGATTCAAATCTAATAGATCATGTGCGACTAATACATTAGTCTTTTATGAAAAGGTTAGTCAGGCTCTTAGTGGAAACCACCCAGTAAATGAGATATATCTAGACCTTCAAAAAGCATTTGATAAAGTCCCTCATGCCATCCCACTGAAACAACTACTTAGTAAGGGTATAAATAGTAATATAATAACATGGATTACTGCTTGGCTGAAGGATAGAACACAGAGGGTAAGGGTTAGAGAGTACCTGTCAAACCCTGGTAGAGTAACCAGCAGAGTGCCACAGGACTCTGTCCTGGGTCCGATACTGATTAGCTTTTTCATCTCAGATATGAATGCTAGTGTGAAAAACTGGTGTATCAAGTTCACTGACAACTCCAATATTGGAGCAGCTGTTCATACTGAGGAACAAATGCACTTATTGGTGCAGGACCTCTGTTCAATAGAAGAATGGGCAAAAGTAAATAAGATGCAATTTAATAAAGAAAAATGTGTAGTCTTTCACCTTGGAAGTAAGAACAGGAGCAAAGACTACTACCTACATGGACAAAAACTGGGCACAGTTGAAAGAGAAAAAGACCTGGTACTATTCATTCAAATGGATCTAACCTTTGGTGAACACTGTAATAGAATAACAGATACAGCAAATAGGATTCTAGGGTGTATAAGAAAAGCATTTGTGTCAAGAAATAAAACCTGTATTTTACCCCTATATAAGACATATGTTCAGCCCCTCCTTGACTATTGTTGCACAATATGAAGCCCATATCTAAAGGAGGATATAAAAAAAATAGAACAAGTGCAGCATAGAGCAACCAAATTAATTGATTCCCTATGTAATAAGCTATATGAACAATGAATTGAAGAACTAGGACTGTATACAATACTTTGGAGAAGAGAAGAGAGAGGGGGACATGCTGATGATGTTTTAAATCACTAGAGATAGGGTCTTAATGGATGGACTTGGCCTACAATTCAATAATAGAGAGGTATACTTGAGAAGCCACAGAAAACAGCTTTACCTTGAACCATCCCCCCAAAAAACAGCAGAAGAGGGTACTTCACTTATAGAGCAGCTCTCATATGGAACAATCTACTAGAGGAAGTAATAAATGAAAAGATCTTAAACTCATTTAAAAATAAGCTGGATGAATTTCTTCTGGTGAAAAACTAGCGATATGGCCTCACTAACATGGGAGAGGCTAGATGGGCATTTCACCTCCTCTCTAAAAAACAAGTATTGAACCAAGTATTGAAGTATTAATATGGAGGACTGCTGGACAACGGATACTGTAGAGCACATTTAGGTTCATTAGTGTATTGCAGGCTCTAGTGAACTCCTGGTGCTGCTCCGTAAGGGCCCGGGAAAGTCTGGGTAAATCTGTATGTGGTGTCCTTGGCTAGATAAGGACACCTTTTCTGGCCAGCTGCATAATTTTATCTTTGACAGGAAACCTGAGAATTTCATTATGATGGAGTGGGGCGCTGTCCAGTCTTTGGTGGTGGAGCTAATAATTGGTTTGTCCTCTTGATCTCAAGAGAGGCTGACCATTGGTGCTTTAATATTATTAGTAGGGTGTTTTATACAACAGCACTGTTGTCTTTGTCCTCTGCACCCTCAGAGAAGCCCAGCAGGCATAGATTCTTCCTGTGTCCCCAATTTTCGAGATCCTCTGTGCAGTCCCACAGCTGGCAGATAGTGCAGTCTTGCACATGGAGGTGGGCAGTGAGCTGGTCAGTGGTGGTCTCTTGGAGTGACAGCTGGTGTTCTGTACATTAGACTCACTGAGAGATAGAAATAATATCCTGTGTTGTCCTCAAGTGATTGTCCTTAAGTGCTCTGATTTATGTCAAAAGTTGGCTGAACATCCCTTTAATTTCCTGCAGGTCATCAGCCAACCATGAAGCACCAGCCACTTGGGATGTCACCATGTCACCTTGAATGTTCTCTGAGGAAAGAATGGGAAATTGCTTGGGGTGAAAATCAGTTGAGAAATCTTCATTTTTCAGCACAAACAGCACAGCAATCGGCACAGGAGGCTGAGTACTTTCAATCACAAGTGAAATCAGGCTGTTAAAATTAACATGACAGGCATATAATGTATAATTTAGTGAGGGTTGAAGGGAGCTAGGGAATTCAGTCAGCCATCAGCTTGGCTGCCAAGCCACACCCACTCAACCACCTTTAACTTGAAGTACTGTACTGAATAGAGGTTTAGGATTAAAGTCTCCATTGACAAATACCAATTCTTCTAAACTTCAGTCAAGTACATTATCAGCAGAATCATAAAGGCATAAGAGCCATAGCATTTGCAAGCAGAAGCTTAACACCCGCTGAGAAGAACCCCTAAGTTCACAAACTAGAGTTCTTAGCTTTAAAAAGGGCCATCATAGATCAATTCCATGAAGATCTATGTGGCACCAAGATAACCATCAGGACTGATAATAACCCCTTGAAGTATGTGATAAACATTTAAATTGTGCACAGCTTGGCATCCCCATTGTCAGCTCTGTCATCATATGACTGCAGTGTGGAGTATCATCCAAGATTCAATCATATTCATATGCAGACCTTATCCTGGAGACCCACTGGAGACTCTAGTGACACAACAGAATGGATTCACATTCCAGGGACCGCAGTGAAATCACTGTACAAAATTTATGATATAGATGAGCAAGTCACCCCTGCCAGCTCCAATAGACTGAAGGATACCATAGCAGCACCTGCAAATTTTCTTCCCCAGGCCTACTGCAGTTGTACTACTGTTGATATGACCTTTCTGCCCAAATTCAGACTTATGAACTTACAAGAGAGCAAACTGATGAACAGAGTATTAAGCACATCATGATGTTCCTAGATAAGGTGTGGAATGTCAATAAAGTGATCACAAATGTGAGAGAGGACCAAGTTGAAACTGAAGAATTAAGGTGAGTCAAAAACACAGTGGCTTCCTGTCACAACACCTGTTGATGCCAGCAAAGTACAGAAAGACTGTCATATGCTCCCTATATGATGTTATGAGACATTTTGGAAGTGACCAGACCCTGGATATTACTAGGGCTCATTTTACTGTCCCAGGATGAGAGGTGAGGTCAAGAGATGTTGCAAACATTACAGCCAATGTTTCAAGGGGAATGCCATTCCAAAGAGGGCAAACCATGCAATGATCATCCATTTCATTTTTATTTTTAACCAGAAAGTAAATTGGGGCAATACCCCTCTTCAGTCATGTCACATATAAAATACAGATACACATAATACAAAACTATTGCCTAAAAATGTGCAATTTTTTAAACCATATTGAAATTGAGGAACATCAGAACACTTACATAGAAACAATGTCACAAAAAATGTTTCAATTCAGCTTTGAAGCTAAACATACAAGTCAACATTTATAAAAGGGCACAAGCTAATTAATAAATAAGGGTCAGCCCATGAAAAGGAACATTTGCTGACTGATACTTTAGTTGTTTTTTTTATCTTAAAGGTTGTAGAGTAACCTAAGAACTCCTAGTGAAATACAAGGTAGAAGTTAGTTAAAAACTGTGAGACAGACTTTGAGCGGTTGCAAATGTATAAATTCTTTGAGATAAAATATCTAAACTCATTCTGTATATTGGTGAGGGGATGCCCATGTTGCTACAAAGCTCACAATGGTGAGTTTGAAAGGGAGCCTGTAGATCAACATGCAGACATTATTCAAAGTAGCATGGAACATTTGTTGAAAAATATCTGTTTGAATAACAAATAATGCTCCACCATAGTGAAGAATATATAACAAAATCTGCTTAGTGGCAAGACTGCAACAAATGCACCAAAAGAGCATGTGTGCCTTGACTTTCTCTGTTTTTAGCAAGACTGCAGTAGCATCAATGATGTGTTGATGATGACTGACCATTTCACAAGATATGCTCAAGCATTTATTGTAAAGGACCAGAAGGCAACTGCAGTGGCCAATATACTACAAGAAAAGTTATTTGTGTATTATGAAGCACCAAAAGAGATCCACATGGATCAAGGGTTAGATTTTGAGAGAAAACTCATAAGAGTTTTGTACCTATGGGAAATTTAAAAATGCAGGTGATCTCTAGCCTGATGACTTTAAATTCACATTGTTAAACATGTTAGGAACTTTGCAACCCAATCCAAAAGCCAGATAGAGTCAGTGAGTGAGTACTCTGGCCTATGCTTACACAATTGCATTAAGAGTGATACAATGCAATATTGGCTACTACTTAATGTTCAGGTGGGAAGCCAGGTTGTCCATGGATCTCTGTTTCAGAGGTTCCACAGACGTAGATAAGTTAGAAACCTCTAGTACCTTAAGCACGTGCAGAGACTGAAGGATCAACTTACTGTTAGTGTCTGACACTGCTACTATGAAGAATCAAACTAGCAAGGAGTGTTATGACAAGAAGGGCAGAGCTCATGACCTGTTGTCTGGAGAAGGAGTACTCCTAAGGAAACTAGGTTTACTTGGCAAGCATAAGATTGTTGACCACTGAGGCAATACTCCTTATATTCTGGTGAAACAACTCAGGACTTTTCCTGTGTACTGAATCCAGTGAACCAGAGTGTACCAAGATGATTCACAGACATGATCTATTACTCAAGGGACAATTGATTTGATGTGCAGACACAACTCAGTGAGAGACACCAAGACAACCAGTAACTTCAGCTGCCATCCAGATGGAAAACAAAACACGTAACAGTTCAGCCACCACATGATGCTCATAGAAGAGATTAGAACAGCTCAAATGAAGTACCACTTATAGTGAGATACAGTGCAACTGGCTAGGATGCAACACAGCATCTTGAGGAACTGCATAACAAAAGGGATTAACTGCCATTGAAAGTGCCTTATTTGCTACAGTAACTCTGTTGCAGTATGCTGCAGTATTGCACTGTATCCTGGCTGGCTCCACTGTACTGTCACACCATGTATCTCCCTCGTCTACTGACCAATCTATCTACCAATCCAGAAAATATATCCCAGCAGGTATGGTACACCAAAGGAACTCAAACACTGACACAACCCCTTTTTGTGCTGTTAGATACACATATGGTATCTGAAGATATTACCACCAACGAGAGAGACAGATAACTACTGGAAGAAGAGGAACAGGTGGAGCTAATTTCTGTTAAGGGAACTAATTCATTGGTTGAAGATCTGGGAAGTATGCTTCCAGAATACCCTAGCTGGAGCTGAGCATTCTGCCCCTAGAGCCACTCCCCTCAACAGCTCATCTCCACTGCAAGCCCATGGCTGGAGCCGGGCATTCCGTCCCTGGAGCCACTCCCCCAACAGCTCATCTCCACTGCAAGCCCCTGGCTGGAGCTGGGCATTCCACCCCTAGAGCCACTCCCCCTGACAGCTCATCTCTGATGCAAGGTACGATTACCACAGGACGCCATTAATATACTGCGCCTGTGTCATTGTTCATTTTTCAAACTTGGAACCTTTTCCTCCAAGAACCTGAGGGCTCCAGCAACTTACTTTATTAGTCTCTGGCCCCACGGACTTACTAAAGGAGACCTTGAATCTTAGTTAAATGATTTATCTCCCCTTTCTGAACCTAATTTGTGCCTAATACAGTTTATGCCCCTGGACTGCAAAATGGAGACTGTTTGTAATTGTAAATTAATTGTCTCTGCCCCATGGACTTTAAAATGGGCACTTTTCCTTTTCTCCACTGCTCTCTAAGGTCATTTAACTGCTGCATTTGGCTGCTTGCAGAACTGGGAGATTCATTTCTAACTACTGAAGTTTGGCTGCTTTCAATTAATTTGAAGCAAAATTAAGCTTTAAGCTTTATTTTGTATTTGGCTGCTTTCAATTAATTTTAAATAAAATCAAGTCTTAGCATTGCAGATATGGAGATCTGGAGCTTGAATAAAGTTGAGCTTTAAGCTTTGATGAAACTGGAGATCTGGAGCTTATATGAAATTAAGTTTTAAGCTGTGCAGAAGTGGGAGATCTGGAGCTTAAATTAATCTCTCCAATCTCTCCGGAGTTGCTTCTCACATTAGTTTTTCGGCCCACTCTCTATCCCCTGCCCTGACACTCTTTTTAATAGACTTTCTCCCTAGTCCCCTCCAACTCTTCCCTCTCACCGTCTGTCTTAAAGGCACACCCATTGCTCTTAAAGGTGCAACACCCCCTCCTCCCTCTCATAGAGTGACTTTAAATATGCAAGCCCCTCTTATGCCTTTGCTCTTCACTATCAATCCAGGGAATGAAGAGGGAAAGGATTAGATTTGTTACAGTACAGTAGCTTCTTCTTGTTTTTACATTGTTTCTTGTGGATTTTACTTGGTAAAGGTTATTTCTTTTCTTTCTTACTTCTAAGGGGCTGGTAGGGTATTGTTTTGGGGCTGTTGGAATTTTGAAAACTGATTCGGTGGCTATAAGTGTGTCTTGTTTGATGTTTAACTGTGTAGCAGGCTGCATTGTAGAGGCCTATTTCTTCTGATTTAAAACCTATTTGGTGTGATTTAACTGGGGCTGTTTCTTTGAATCAGAGACCTATATCTTGTAATTTCAAGCCTATTTTGATGTGTTGTTGGTGAAGCTGTTTGAATTGGAGACCTGTTTCATTTGGTAGCCAACCTATTTTTGGGTACTTTGAGTAGAATTGTGATTCATTTTTGCTGACTTCGCTAGCTGCAAAGGTTAGTGCATAGTGGGGGGAAGGGTGCTAATGGTCTGGCCAGGTCTCACTCAGCTAGGGAGATGGAGCTGAATCAGGTGTGGTGTCAGTTGCTTTGGCTTCTCAGAAGGAACTAGAAGGGAAAGGATTAGATTTGTTACAGTACAGTAGCTGCTTCTTGTTTTTACATTGTTTCTTGTGGATTTTACTTGGTAGAAGGTTATTTCTTTTCTTTCTTACTACTTCTAAGGGGCTAGCAGGGTATTGTTTTGGGGCTGTTGGAATTTTTAAAACTGTTTTGGTGGCTATAAGTGGTCTCATTTGTTTGATGTTTCACTGTGTAGCAGGCTGCATTTGTAGACTCCTATTTCTTCTGATTTAAAACCTATTTGGTGTGATTTAACTGTGGCTGTTTCTTTGAATCAGAGACCTATATCTTCTAATTTCAAGCCTATTTTGATGTGTTGTTGGTGAAGCTGTTTGAATTGGAGACCTGTTTCTTTTGGTAGCAAACCTATTTTGGGGGCTTTGAGTAGACTTGTGATTCATTTTTGCTGGCTTCACTAGCTGCAAATGTTAGTGCATAGTGAAGGAAGGGTGCTAATGGTCTGACCAGGGGCCTCAGCTACCTGATTGTTTGTGGAAGACTTGGTTGATCCCACCACCTAACCCCTCACCCCACCCACCCGGTCCATGATTTCCTTTATACCAGGGTTCTGACATCACTTCCTCAAATGGGCAAAGGATATGCACCTGTCATAGCAGAAGCAGACATTCAGGAAATGAACAGCAGTGAGTGAAGAGTTGACTGCTATCTCAGTGGAAGAGAAGTAACTGCAAATCTAGGAGCTTTCATTGTTACTTCTCTGCATTGCTATTGCATGTGTGGAAAGGAGGAGTAGGAGTTTGAAGAAGGTTGTGCAATAGCTACTTAAAGTCTCTTTTTGAGTGTGGATAGTAAGGATAGGAATATAAAAAGCAGTTGCTCAATCTATCTAAACGTGTACAACAAAGGGGGTAAGGAAAATTAAGAAAATAATGTTTTGCACTGATAAAGGGGGAGGGAGACTTGGGGGAGTGTTTGGTATCCTGCATCTGGAAGGGTGGGGGGTCGCTGGTGGGCAACGACAGCAATGGGTAGGGTGGTAGGCTGCAACAACTGCGGTGCACCAATCTTTCTAAAAATTGCCTGGAGTGTGGGAGGATGTTTAGTGTGCAACCACATAGATAAACTTAGAAAGGAGATTGAGGGTCTACAGGAGGAACTAAGACAGACAAGGCAGACTGGGGGTGGGTTTAGCCCAGTACTGGAGGGAGGAAGAATGGGAGATGAGGAAGAGTGATTTAAGCCAACAGTGGTGAGGAGAGGTCAGAAGAAGGAAACATGGACAAGGGGACCCAGGCCAGGAAGAGCGATTGCCAGGAAACCAGGTCAGGAGACAAAAGACAAATGGAAGGAGGAGATAGAGACTTGTGAGGGAGGCGAAGAAGTGGTAAAAGTCATGGAGTGGAAAGGAAGAACAGGTTACTATGAAAAGAGGGGAGTGGGCATTTGTGAAGGGTCTTCAAAAATAGTTTTGCACTGCTAGAGAGGAAGAAGGTGGAGGAGGGAAATGATGAAATTAGAGGAGTAATTGATAAATGCCTGGACCAAACCAGAGCGAGGTGAAGTTCTGCTGGGAGAATTGCAACAGGGGCAAAGGGTGAAATAATGTGCAGGAGGAAAGAGGCCAGAAATGAGAGGAGGAGATGAATGGAAGCAAGCAGGGAGTAAGAGTGGTGGGATCTTAGTGCTGGGGGACTCAATACTAAGAGGAGTCAGGTGGGGTAGCAAGGGGGAGAGGCATATTCGCATTTGGGTGGAGGCCATGCCAGGAATGACAGTGGAAAGGGTGGGACAATCTGTTCTGAAATATGCTAGAAGGGGTAGGGACAAGCCTCATTTAATTATACATCTTGGGATGAACGACCTGGCTGACAAGACAGTAGATATAGTCCTGAAGAGGTTTGAGGAACTAGAACAATTATGTGAGGGGCAGAAAGATCAGTAACTTTTCGAGATACTTCCAGTGCCCAAGGCAAGCACAACAAGAAAGCTGAGAATAGAGGAATTTAATGGATGGCTAAGAACCTGGTGTTGTGCTAAAGGGTATGGGCTGTTGGGGGTGGGAGGGACCTGGAAGGACAGAAGTCTCTATGCCAAGGACAGACTACACTTGAGTGAGGAGGGAAAGAAAGTGCTGAAACAGAGGATGGAGGAGTACATAGAGGAAGTAGGTAATTTAAACTAGGAGCGGGGGGTGGCAATTGGGCAAGAGGCATGCAGAGACCACAGGTTGGGAAACCATATGAGCTTACCCCCATAACAGTGACACAGGACAAATGGCAAGTACTATTGGTGATGCTAGTAAAGGAGGGCAGGATGGGAGGGGAAAGGGTGGAAGGTGGTTACCCTTAATGCTAGGAGCCTTGGGAGAAAAACTGCAGAGTTACAGGAGCTCATGGTAGAGGGAGGTGGACACTGCAGCCATCACAGAGACATGGGCCACCCAATACAATGACTGGGACCTGTCTGTACCAGGGTACAGGTTATTTCGTGAGGGACAGGGTGATTGGGAAAGGAGGGTGTGGCACTATATGTGAAAGAAGGACTGAAGTGTGTAAGGGAGGAAGGGGAGGAGGGTAGTACGGAGTCAATTTGGATGCAAATCCAGGATTCCAAGAATAGGATTCTTAGAATGGGAGTGGTGTACAGACCACCATCTCAGATGGTGGAGTTAGACAGGGAACTAGTGGGACAGATCAGGAGGACCTGCCAGAAGGGTAGTGTGGTGATTGTGGGGGACTGCAACATGCCAGGAGTGGACTGGAGTACCCCAACAACCAGGAACAGAAGGGAGCAGGTACTGCTGGATGCCTTCCAGGACAGCTTCCTGCTGCAAATGGTCAGTGAACCAAACAGGTTAGGGAATACCCTTGACCTTGTGCTCACAAATGGGGACTTTGTGAGAGAACGTACAGTGCAGGAACTGCTGTCAGGGAGTGACAACCACTCAGTATGGCTCACATTGGATATGGGCAAGGAAGGAGTGGAATCTGGCACAAGAGTGCTGGACTTCAGGATGGCTGACTTTGGGAGGATGGGGGAAGTGGTAAAAGGGTACCTGGCTAGAATTCAATCTAGTATGCACACTAACCAGAGGTGGAACCTCATAAAGCGTGGGATAGTAGAGGCAACCAAAACCTGCTGCAATGCCCAGAGCAAGAAGGCTAGGGCTAAGAAACCGAGCAGGTTGAGCAAGGAGGTTATGGAAAAGGTAAGGAGGAAAAGAGCTGCCTTTAGGAAATACAAGAAAACAGGGAGAGGGGAGGACAGGGAGGAGTACTTGACAGAATCGAGGAAGGTGACAAGGGCAGTAAGGGGAGCCAAGACATCTATGGAACTCAGGCTGGCACAAGGCATTAAGAAGGGGGAGAAGGACTTCTTTAGGTACATTAGGGAGAAAAGGAGCTGTAAGGAGCACATAGTAAGGATCAGGAAGGAGGGGGGGTTGGGTGGAAGCAGGGTGCGATAAGGCAGGAGCACTAAATGAGTACTTCTGCTCAGTATTTACTAAAGAGAAGAGGGTGACATCCAAGGGGAGAAATGGCAAAAACAGGGGAGGGAGTGACAGATGGGAAATCATGAAGGGCAGAGTTTGGGAGGGTTTGAAGGCACTGAGGGTGGATAAGAGCGCCAGGCCCAGATGGCATCCACCCGAGGGTACTGAAGGAGCTGGCAGAGGTCCTTGCAGGACCTTTGGCAGACCTATTTAATGCCTCACTACATTCGGGTGTATACCTCAGGACTGAAGGATGACTCATGTGGTGCCCCTCCACAAGAGTGGCCCCAAGGATGAACTGGGAAACTACAGACAAGTGAGCCTCACATCCATCGTGGGTAAGCTAATGGAGACTATCCTGA
Organism: Neoceratodus forsteri; assembly: GCA_016271365.2. Lineage (NCBI taxonomy): Eukaryota > Metazoa > Chordata > Ceratodontiformes > Ceratodontidae > Neoceratodus > Neoceratodus forsteri. The sequence continues at coordinate 470,067,719 of CM057452.1, read as the reverse complement.
AGGAAAGGCTGGTGGCCTCCCAGAGGCCAAAGGACTACAGGACAGCAGACAGCATGGCTTCATATGGGGCAGATCCTGCCAAACCAACCTGGTGGAGTTCTATGACTGGGTAACCAGGCAACTGGAGAGGGCCATGCAGTGGATGTCCTGTATCTGGACTTCAGTAAGACATTTGACTCGGTGCTGCGTGGAAGGCTGGGAAGTAAGTTAGTAGGCACAGGGCGGGTGCAAAGCTGGTGAGATGGGTGGAAACTGGCTTCAGGGAAGGCAACAGAGGGTGGTGGTGGGTGGGGAGCTCACACCCAAGGGTAGTGATGAGCAGTGTTCCACTGGCTCGGTGTTGGGACCAGTGTTGTTTGGGATATTCATTGCAGACATATCATTGGACATCAAGAGCAAGATCAGTCTGTTTGATGATGATACCAAGGTAGGAGCAGTGGTGGATGACCTAGGAGGATGGCAGGGGTTGCAGGATGATCTGACACCTGGCAACTGGGTTTAATGCCATAAAGTGCAAGGTGCTGAATTTTGGGATGAAGAACCCAAGGAGGAGTTACCAGCTTGGGGGAGTGCAGCTAGCCCAGACAGAGGAGGAGAAGGATCTGGGGGTGCTCATTACAGGGTCAATGAACAACTCAGCACAATGTAGGAAAGCAGCTGCAAAGGCCAACAAAATGCTGGGTTGTATTGCATGGGGTATATCCTCGAGGAGGGAGGAGATGATTCTGCCACTGTATAGGTCATTAGTTAGACCGCACCTGGAGTACTATGTGCAGTACTGGCACCCGTATCTGAAGAGGGACATTAGGTTACTGGAGGGGGTGCAGCGCAGGGTGACAAAGATGATCAAGGACTCGGGGACTTATCATACGAGAGGAGGTTGAGGGAGTTGAACATTTACTCACTGGAGGAGAGGAGGGACGGGGAGACATGATTGAAACCTTTAAGTTCATGAAAGGAATAAACAAGACAGGTACAGAAGGGCTGTTCAAAGTAAGGGAGGGAAGGGACATTGGGGCCATGATATGAGACTGGAGGAGGAAGGTTCAGGAGGAGATGAGGAGACACTTTTTACAGAGAGGTGGTGGCTGGGTGGAATGCATTACCTGCAGAAGTAGCATCCAGTGAGAACAGTGGACTGCTTCAAAAGAGGATGGGACAGGACAAGGGGAGGTTCAATGGAGGGAAGGGTGGAAGGGAGGGGCAGCTGCAAGATAAGGATGCTAGCTGCACATTGAACAGACTTGATAGACCTCTAGGCCTTTATCTGCTGGCAAATTTTGTATGTTCGTAATCCAGTAAACATGAATATGTCTTTTATTAAATGACTACTCCTGCTTTGTGCCTCCCTGGCCGGTCTACAGTCTAACATCCCCACCTTTACCGATAGAGCAGCTTAACCCTACCCAGGAAAGGAAGCCCCACCTGCTGCCTACCCTAACATGGATACACAGCATCACTGTGTTTCCAATAATGGCATCTACTCCTACTCAAGCCTTACAAAGCCTCATGTTAATCACTATTATTGCCTCCCTGGCCATTCATAGTGAGCTCAACAAATCCTACTTGATTACTCAGGAGAAGGTAGTCCTAAATGTTTATGGAACTATGACCTCAGTGCCAATTGAAGATTCCCACAACCTTCATCAGCTACCTTCCAACAGAGCATGGAATGAGTCCCCAACTTATGATCCGGCCAAGGTGCTACTACTAAGCAGTCTTGTAATCCATGTAGAGTGCACTACAGCCAAAGTGACCAGCAAAAGGCAGTGACTCCTTTATAAAAAAATAATTCAAGAGCATCTCCTCTGCCTACTTATACTACTCCTACTACCAATGTCTGGCAATGTGAATCCCAACCCTGGCCCAACACTCAACCACTGGATCCCCACTGGGGATACACCTGGAGAGATGAAGGTCTGTACCGGCATGATGGTCTGCATCTGTCCACAAAGGGAACCAAGCTCCTAAGTGACAGGTTTAAATGCTTCCTGGGCAAGCTTTAAATTAGCCAAGGGAGGAGGTGCTGATAAGAGGCAGGAAATTTCAAGCCTCCCCCCACAAAACATGGTGGGCAGTAAGGTAAACACTGAGGTGCAAAGCTCAACAGAGGGCAGGACAGGGGTAAATGGAAAAATAGACAAGGGCAATAAGAGCAGGGATGGGGAAAAAGGATAAAGCCAACATTAAATGGAGGGCAATGGTACCAATGCCCGTAGTCTGGGAAACAAGCTTCCTGAGCTAGTAGCCCTGATGGAAGATGAAAAATTGGATATTGTGGCAGTCACAGAAACAAGGTACATGGAGAACCATGACTGGGATGTCAACATACGGGTACACAGTCTACAGAAGGGACAGGAGGGTAAAGAGAGGTGGAGTAGCTCTTTCATAAGAGAAGGGATCAAGCTACAGAACTAAAAAGTAAAGGGGAGGACAAGAGGCACTCTGGGTCACCTTGGAGACAGGGAATGGCATCACAATCTGCACAGGGGTTGTATACAGACACCCCTCCGTCTCAAGGGAAGAAACGGACAAGAAAATGATAGAGGACATTCTCAAAATGACTAAAAGGGAGATACTGTTGATGGGTACCTGAATATGCCAGATGTTAACTGGATGACATGTACTGCAGCCACATCCAAGAGCAGGGTCATTCTCGATGCCCTGCAGGGGCAAGCCTTAGACAGCTAGTGTTGGAACCCACTCAGGAGGGAGCAATACTAGACCTGGCACTCTCAAATGGAGAGAGGATCACACATTTAGAAGTCAGTAGACATCTGGGAACAAGTGACCACTGCACAGTGTGCTTCACAATAAGCACAACCATGGAGACAAGCCATACAAAAACAAGGATACTGGACTTTAGAAGGGCCGACTTTGGCAAAATGGGTGAATACCTGAGGAATGCACTAGCAAATGGCCAAAAAGGAGGGATGGAAGAACAATGGAGAAAAATCAAAACTGCTATCATAGAGGCAAAAAGCCTTTGTGTGGGACAAATAAAGAAAACAAAGCAGAGTAAAAAACCACTATGGTTCTCAAAAGAGGTGGCAGGGAAGGTTAAGGAGAAAAAGGCTGCATTCAAAAAGTATAAGGAATCACTGAAGTAGCACGACAGGGAACTGTATCAATTAAAGCAGAAAGAAGTGGGGAAGGCAGTCAGAATAGCAATGGCCCAAATCTAGGAAAAAATAGCCAACTCGGTTAAGAAGGGAGATAGAACCTTTTATAGGTACATTAAGGAGCATAGAAAGGTTAAGGAAGGAATAGTGAAGATTAATAAAGGAGAGGGGAGGTGGGCAGAGGGAGACAGTGAAAGGCAGAGATATTGAATGAATACTTTTGCTTAGTATTCACAAAAGAAGATGAGGAGTTACCTAAACCAGACAATAGAAGCACTCTTGCAACGAGTTGACACCAGTCCATTTACAGAAGAAAGAGTCCTGCAAGAACTCCTAAAACTCAAGGTGGACAAAGCAATGGGCTCTGATGGGATTCACCCAGAATCCTAAAAAGAACTAAAGGAGGACCTAGTGACACCACTGACCACACTTTTAACAAATCATGGGAGGATGGGGTGATACCTGAGGACTGGAGGAGGGTAGATGTGATTCCCTTCACAAAAGTGGGAGCAAGGCAGAAGCAGGAAACTACAGACCTGTAAGTTTGACCTCAGTGGTAGGGGAAAATGATGGAATCACTTCTGAAAGAAAGAATTGTTGAGTACCTAGAGGCCAGCAGGGCACAGGACCCAAAGCAGCATGGATTTACAGCAAGAAGGTCATGTCAGATGAATCTAATTGATTTCTTTTACTGGGTGACCAAAGTAATAGACCAGGGAGGGGCTGTGGATATGGCCTACCTAGACTTTAGCACGGCATTTGATACAGTCCCACACAAAAGACTAATAATCAAGTTAGTCAGCCTGGGAGTGGGTTCCAGGGTGGTAGCCTGGGTAGCAAACTGGCTGCACAACAGGACACAGAAGGTAATAGTGAATGGAACACATTCTGAAGAAAGGGGGGTTACTAGTGGAGTACCTCAGGGCTCAGTACTGGGTCCAGTCCTCTTTAACATCTTTATAGGTGACATTGCAGATGGTCTGGAGGGAAAGGTATGCCTCTTTGCAGATGACACAAAGATCTGTAACAGAGTTGATACACAAAGGGGGTTAGAAAGGATGAGAAGGGACTTGTCAAGGTTGGAGGAATGGTCAGACATATGGCAACTTAGATTCAATGCAAAGAAGTGCAAAGTAATGCACCTGGGAAACAAAACCCAGGAGAAGAGTACTCAATAGCAGGGGAGGTACTAATGATTTAAAGGTGGGTAAGCAATGTGAGAAGTCAGTAAGGAGAGCAAGGGGGATACTGGGATGCATAGGAAGGGGCATTACAAGTAGAAAAAGGAAGTGGTTATCCCTCTGTACAGACAGTTGGTGAGCCCTATCTGGAATACTGAGTACAGTTTTGGAGACCCTATCTACACAAGGACATAGACAGGATGGAAGCAGTTCAGAGGAGGGCAACTAAAATGGTGCAGGGTCTGCATCAGAAACCATATGAGAGAGAGACTGAGACAGCTTAATATGTATACCCTTGATGAAAGGAGGACGGGGACATGATAGAAACTTTCATGTACTTCAAGGAATCAACAAAGTCCAGGAAGGTAGCATCTTTTAGAAAAAGAGATGTGTAAGAACAAGGCATGTTAAAGATAGAGGGGACTGCTCAGGGTAATGTGAGGCAATGTTTTTCACGGAGAATGGTAGATGCATGGAACCACCTTCCTGGGGAGGTTGTGGGGTCTAAAACAGTGGAGGAATTCAAACATGCATGGGACAGACATAAGGCAATTGTAGTGGGGGGGGTTGCAGGAAGTAGGCTGTTGGTTAACTAGAATCTGCAGCTTATCCAATAGGAAGGGAAATGGGCAGACTGGGTGGGCCAAGTGGTCCTTATCTGCTGTCAAAGTCTATGTTTCTATGTTTCACTGTGCTTATTCACAGAAAACCCCTGGACTTGTGCTTGCCTTACTAAACAGCTGTAGCTTGCTCCCCAAACTGGACTGCCTGAAGGTCTGGGTCACTCAGCATAACCCACATGTGCTATCTGTTGTGGAAACCTGGCTATTCTCAAAGATACCTGACACAACCATCTCTCTGCCTGGCTACACCCTAAACAGACAGGACCGACAATCGAAAAGTGGTGAGGCCTGTGTCATCTACACCAAAGACCACCTCCAGGGTCATGTAATACCCTCACTGTGTAGCAGTGACAACCTACAAGCCCTAGACATCAAACTGCTACTAGGGGCCCACAACAGAGTGCTCACCCCACTCTCAGTTTATATTCGCCAAAACTATCTCTGTCTGGTGGCAACAACCTGCTGGACTATATCAACACACTGAGCCTAAACACTGAAATAGTACTATTAGGAGACTTTAATATCAACTGACTCTCACCTGCATCTACTGCTTTCAAAGATACCCTTTCTATGATCCATTTCTCCCAAGTGGTGGAGACTCTAACCAGATTCAACTATAAGATTGGCACCAGCACACTACTCGACTGGGTCCTCACAAACTGCCCTGCTCATATCTCCAACCTTACCATTCTCCCTGATGCCCTGGTGACCACTCCCTGTCAAATGTTTATGGAATAACAACTACTGTAAGCACCCACCAGAATCATAAAAAATGGCTGCTCTTAAAGGGCCACCTGCCACAACTAAAAGCTGACCTCAAACTCCTCCACTGGTCAGACCTCATAGAATCCAATGACGTGGACATGGAGCTCAACCTCTTTATTGCATAATTTAATACTGTCTGTGACAAACATGCCCCTGTCAAAACAAGGAAAGCCAAATGACCTCTTAATCCCTGGATTACCCATGATCTAATAGCACTGCTTGAAACAACTGATCAATACTGGCTAAAATCTCGATCACAGGGCTCTGTATCCAGCTATATAAAAAGCCTTGCAATGACTGTAAAAAAGCAATCAGACAGGCAAAGGGTAAATTTTGTAAAGAAGCCCACACCAACTCATGGAACAGCAACAAGTCCTTCTGGGCACACCTGGAGGATATTATGGGGAAAGATCCCAAAAACCTCCTGCTATGCTCACTGTTGAGGGTGTCCCTAGCTTAGACCCCCTACTCATTGTCAACTTACTGAATCAGGCATTTACTGACCTCAGTAGTGTTCTCTGGCAGACTTCTACAATACCCCTAACCAAGAGAGACTTCAAGGGCATATACACCACCTCCCTCTGACCGCCTTTCCGCTTCAAGATAGTATCTCAGGCAGATGCAAGAAAATACATAGAGATGGTCCTAGGAAAGTCAAGGCATAGTGAGGACTCACTGGACCTCAAAATCATTCGGCTGACACTGGACAAAATAATTGGATCACTAACAAAAATAATCAGCCTCTCCCTCTGCCACTCTCAATTCCCTCAAAGATGGAAGTCTGCCACAATAACTCCTGTACATAAAAGTGGGAACCAAACTTTATACAACAATTACAGACCAGTCTCCATACTTCCGCCACTCTCCAAGGTATTGGAACAGATTGTGGCTGACCAGATGGTAGACTATCTTAACCAACACAAGCTCCTCTGCCCAGAACAACCTGGGTTCTGGGGTGGCCACAGTACCATCACTGCCCTCCTAGAATTCACTGGGTTCATCAATAATGCTTTGGACCAAGACCACCTAGTAGGGACATCCTTCATTGACCTATCAAAGGCTTTTGATATGGTTCACTATGCCCTCCTCCTCAAGCAGCTTTCTAAAATTGGACTTGTAACAGAAACTGTGGACTGGTTTAGCAGGCTACCTGAGCCTCCACTCCCAACAAGTTAGGATTGGGATGCCCTACTCGTTAGCTGACCTGTCAGATCCGGTTTACCACAAGGGTCGATACTGGGACCACTGCTATTCAGTGTCTTCTTAAACAACCTACAGGCCACTTGCAAGTGCTGCTTGCTCTTATACTCTGATGACATGGTAAACTTTGCCAGCAATCAGCTCCCGGAACTCCTCGAAACAGATTTCCAAAGTGGCTTCGCATCAGCTGAAAAATGGTTCACAGAACAAAAGCTGGTCATGAATTACAAAAAGACCAAAACCATGCTCTACACAACAGCCCAAAACAAAACAAACAACTACCCCTTGGCAATACGGAATGACAGTGGCAGCACCCTTGAACTCATCCCATACTTCAAATAACTCGGGGCTACAATTGGCTCCTCCATGTCCTTCACACAGCACATCGACAACACTGCTAAAGCCATCAACACCAGAATCGGCATCCTCTACTGACACAGGCACTTTCACCCATGAAGCGCTGAATCTGGCAATTAACAGCTCGATTGTATCCCTTATAGATTATGGACAGGTAATATATGGATCTGCAAATGGCATGGCACTCCAACACATCATTGTTGCCCTAAATAAAGCCTGCTGCTTGCTTACAAATGCACCTAAACTAACCCATACCTGCAAACTCAATACCTGTGTTGGCTGGCTCCAACTAATGACAGAATGAGATATCAAGTCAGTCTGCCACTAAACCAGCTTCCTCCTGGAGTTTAGAACCTACTGTCCCTACTGCTAAACACCAGACAAACCAGGAACTCTGCCACACAAAACAGCCATGTGCCTAGATGTTGCACATCAATAACACAATGTGCTTTCTCCTACCGGGCATCACTCTGGACAAATGCGCTACTGCCTGATATCTCTGGTGCTACTACTCTTGGATCCTTCAAACTTAGACTGTACCAACACGTTACTGATAGGAGTTCCTGCAGGTGCCACCGCTGAGACACCCCAGGCACCAACTGACTACCACAGTACTATCCAGTCCCTATCCCTTGGGATGGGAAAACCCTAGCACTAGCAATCCCCCAACTTCTTGTACCCCATCCTGTCCCAGCCAAACCCCTGCTCCTTCCCATACTGCCCTGCTTACCCTGCCCTCTTTCCCCAGCCTTCTTCTGCTCCTCCTATTGACGCAGGCATACTTTGTACAATGCCGTGAGTTTACCTGTTCCTGGCTGGACTTTATGTACCCATTATGTTTAATACTCTCATTATCTGTTTGCTGAACTCTCATTGTATTATCTGTAAATTGTCCTCAGTCTTTTTTGCCTTGTTGTTTAACGTGTTTGGCGTGGAACCTCTCAATGAGCATCCGCTCACAGGTGTATCAAGACTTCAATAAATAAAAAATAAATAAAAAAAAGAAGTGACAGTTACATTTCACTGCTTGGAGTGAGAGACAGAGAGAGAGAGAGAGAGAGAGAGAGTGCTCTTGTCCATCATCCAACTTACATATGACTCTCCAGGTGCCTTCATCATCTTGTTCATGCACATAACACACAGAAGTATTTGTATTACCAGAGGTCACTGCCCCATATTGTCCTTTGCAATGCCCAGTTCCCATCACCAAGGGTTGTAGGTAAAGTGTGAGAAAGTTTCAGAGATTAACATTTTTTTAGACAGAATGCATTAGTCTCAAAAGATGTTACTGTTTATCTTGTGAGCTGGAAATAATTGCCTATGTAAACTATTGATATGTTGCGTATTTAGCCTGTTACATTTGCATGTATGTTTTGGACTCTGATGCTTAGCCTGGATGTCGAAATAATCCCCATTTTGCTGTGCTTACCTTAGGCTCTGTGGCTCTACATCAGCTTACCTGTCACCTGCACTCCCTCAGGTTCCCTAGACTGACGTCAGGACCAGGGGTGGGAGAATAAGAATTGCCTAGCATCTTTGGTGCCTCCTGCACAATTCATATCATGGCTCCTGTGTACAAAGCAATTTCCCAGCCACCAATTGAGAACTGCAGTGGCACTTGAGGAAATGACATCACTGATCGATCACCCTAACCTACCAGACACTGACAGATGCTGTATGGCACCACAGCAAAGGCGAAAAGTGTATTTCAAGGGAAGGTGCCCTCTAAATCAAGGAATGTGGTGCTACTGCTCTTGGCAACAAGACTGCAACACTTTTGTATTCCTCTGATCCCAGGATGATATGGCAGTGGAGTTTATAGTTTGTGGGTGGACTGACAGACTGCCAGTTAGGCTATTGGAAGGCTGCAACAGTGCCAGGTGGGATCATGGGCCACTAGGGACCCCAATAATTTGCTTGGGACTGGGATGACCAATTAGCTGTTGACAAACATACAGATCCTACCCAATGACTGACAGGAGAATCTGACCAATGGGAGAGTTAGTTGCATGCTGTTCACTGAGGAACTTTCCAGAAGTTTTTCAGTTAGGCACAGGCAGGGGGAATGAGCAGACCCACCATCCATGAATGACTGAGAAAGCTGCACAGATACAGTGCTATGGTGCTATAATGAACCAAAACAGATCCAAAGCAGAGATTCATTTCAGCTGTCTGTTTGTTTTATTGAGGGCAGCCAAGCACATAGCAGTGTAGAGACAACCTTACTTCCAGCTTTCCCTGTACATTTGTACTGGTATAGTGTCTCACAGACAGCCTTACTTTATTACTGTAACCATTTATTAGCCTTTATAACTATAACGAGAATTAACACGGTAACTAAAATTACTGTACAGTATGTACATTGCTGAGTTTTCTTTTCAGTACTGTACTCACTGACTTGGCACTTGTGGGATTTCTCACATAGAAATGTAGAAATTGATGGCAGATAAGGACCGCTTGGCCTACCTAGTCTGCCCATTTTCCCTGCCTACTGTAACACTGCAGACTCTACTTGATCTCCAGATTTTCCCCGTTTCCTTACCACTAAGGTTCCCTTTTGCATCTCCCATGCCTTCTTGAATCCCACTAAAGTTTTTTCCCCTACCACCTCCACTGGGAGGCTGTTCAAGGCATCCACCACTATTTATGTGAAGAAGTACTTCCTTAACATCTCCCCTGAGCCTTGCCCCCTGACATCATAACATGACCTCTTGTTCTTGAGCGTCTTTTTCTCTGAAAAATGCTTCCCTCTTGAACCTTATTTATGCCCATGAGGTATTTGAAAGTCTTTATCATATCCTCCCTTTCCTGTCTTTCCTCCATTATGTATAAATTGAGGTACTTCAGTCCCTTCTTATAGGTCTTTTGATGCAGACCCTGCACCATTTTAATTGCCCTCCTCTTGATCACCTCTACTCTATGTCCTTCCAGAGATGTGGTCTCCAGAATTGGTCTCACCATTGAGCTATGTTTACACCCACCTTTCCCATTTGGTGGTTACCAGTACCACCACCCCATTTGTACTCTGACCCTAGGCTTCTGTGCCCCAAGTGCATGATCTTACACTTCTTCACATTGAAACTTCATACTGAAACTTAATTGCAAAAGTCTTAACCACTCCTCAAGCTTTCCTACAGCCTATATCATTTTTCCACCACCCCAGGATGATCTATCCTATTGCAGATCTTAGTGTCATCTGCAAAAGGCATACCTTCCCTTCTAGCCCCTCTGCAATGTACTAATAAAGTCATTAAAAAGGACTGGTTCCAGTACTGATCCTTGAGGCACCCCAGCCACCGTCCTTCCTCAGAGTGAACTCTGCTTACCACCACCATTGCTGCCTATCCCCAACCAATTTCTTACCCAGTTTACCACCTTTGGACCCACTCCCAGGCTGCCCAGGTTGTTCATGAGTCTCCTATGTTTGGTGACTGGGAGAGGAACACTGAGCCGGGGCGCATTTCCAGGCTACACCAGGCTATGTGGAACAGTGTTGAAGCATTACTGGAATCTAGGTATGCCACATCCACCGCTCCACTCTGATCTAATTCCCTGGTCACCCAGTCAAAGAAATCTATTAGATTTGTTTGACATGACCTTCCCCCAGTGAATACATTCCACAAGAGGTTGAGGTAAGCTGTTAAAGATCGAGTGCCCCCAGAGGAGAGAGTGGAGTCCAAGGGTAGTGTGGAAGAAAGGGACTAGGAATTAATGATTGGAAGAGGATCTAGTTTTGCGAACCATGGGAGGCCTCTGGAAGCAGGAAGTAGAGCTTTAGGAGAAGTACCTGGTGGACTTTAAAGAAAAAGGTCAGGATTTTGAGGTTGATTCTGTCTTCAAAAGACAGACAATTAGCAGACTTGTAGAGGAGGAAGTGGTGGTGCTTCTTCGAGTCCTGTGATGAACCTTAAGATGCTATGGCACACAGTTCGGTGCATACTTAGAGTCCTGAGAGAGAAGATGGAAGAATAGATAAGGGAGCCGTAGTCAAGGAGAGGAAGCAGGAGACTATTAGCAACAAGAGTTCAAGTTTCAGGGATGAGAAATTGGTAAATTCTGAAAAGCATTCCAAGCCTCTGGTGGATTGTCTTGATGAGCTGAGAGATGTGGAATTTGTAGGAGAGGTGGCAGTCTCAATAGACACCTAAATATCTAAATTCAGTTACTCTCTCAAAACAGTTTCCATTATTGTCTGTCAGTGTGAAGTCAAAGTGTAATTTTTTTCTGAGGCTGGAGAAAGCCATGGATTTTGTTTTTTGGCATTTAGGACTACACCATGAGTAGAGAACTACAGTATGTGTGTAGCTTGCTGAAATGTAGTTTATTGAGAAGAGTAGTGGGGTATCTGTCTTTGCAAAGCAGAGCTGCATCATAGGCATATAGTATTAATTTGGTGTGTGTGCAGATAGGTGGGAGGGGATTTATTGATAGGGAGAACAACAGGGGCCCAGCATGAAGCCCCAAGGGATGCCATATTTAATGGGATGGACATCAGAGTGTTGAACTTCAATAATGGTAGTGTGTTCTGTCACTGGGGTAGTTTTGAAACCAGTCTAGAACTTCATTAGAAGTTGAGTTGGGATATAGTTGTGAGGAGTATGTGGTGGTCAACCAAGTCAAAGGCTTTGGTAAGGAACACAAAAACAGAGCCGCAGTACAGACCTTCATCGTTATCCTTGTTGATGTAGTGGGTAAGCTTTGCTAGGGCAGTTTCTGTGTTATGGTATGTCTTGAAGCCATGCTGTGAGTTAGAGACAAGATTATATGTTTCAAGGTGTATATTATATGTTTCAAGGTATTCAATGGTTTGGTCAAGAACAATTTTTGTTGAAGATTTTGGAGAGGGGAGCAAGCAGAGATATAGGTCTATAGCTGCTTACATTGGACCTAGGGCCTGATTTATGGAGGGGTGTGATGGTGGCACATTTCCATTTATGGCAAAGGTCCCTATGAAGAGAGGAGTAGTTGAGAATGTTTGTCAGGGTATAGCTATGTGACTGCATGTGGGTTTCAGAATGTGGTAGTCGATGTCATCTGTACCGAGGGAATGTCTTTGGTCATTCTTCTTTATGTAGTTGATTACATAGGAGGGATGGAGAAAGCGGAAGTGGAAACTGGGAGGGCTGGGTGTAGAGGAGAGTAGGGGAAGGGACAGGGTTTTGTGTGTTGCATTGATACATGGAGGGCTTATATTGGACAGGTTATGTGATTCAAATGGATAAGGCACACAGCTGTTTAAGCAATATACCATGAGAGGTTGTGGGTTATGACAGGATTTACCCACACCTAGTGTGAATTGATCATGGGGCCATCAGCGAGATAGGTGTAATACATCAGTGGATAAATCCTGTCATCACCCTTACCCTTGAGGGCATGTGCGATTATACAATGGGCAGAAAGTGAAGGATTACACAAAATATTAAAACATTTCTAAAAGTACCTTTTTTGATTTTTTGTGTGATATCCTTCCTCTGTACATGTATAGTCCCATAGTTTTCCCGCAAAGACAGCCTGTCACTTATTATTTCCAGTACATTCAGACAGTGCAGTGTGAGTTCTAAGGCTGTGTTATCTGCTTTCAGTTTCAGTTTAGTTTAATGGTCCTGGCTTGCCATTTGTGGTTGGGAAGTGCTAATGGTTTTCTTTTTTTTTTTTTTTTTGTGCTTGCAATGTGACAAAGGGGTATGTACCTACAAAGAAGCAATATCTGGGCAGAAACAGAGCTCATACATGAATAGTATTTGCAGGTATCATGGCACTGCTTTTTGTCTGTGATTCATGCAAGTTTTAGCTGTTTTATAAGACACATTTTTCACTAGGATATATCGTTGTTTGAGATGTGGTGGCGTGTGATTGGGGGACAGTTTATGGATAACTTCCATTTGCTGCTGCTGTCGCTGCCCACAGACTAGTAACTGAAGTATGTATTAAAGAATAAAAAGCTGAGGTAATGGAAGTACTTTTGATGTTGGAGGTGTCAGAGCGATACTCAGCGGGCAATAGATGAGGCTGGCTGGTACTGGCACTTCTTCCCATGGGATGATGGCACGATTTAAATGTTGTAAATTGTGCCAGCCATCCAATCAGCTCTCAGTATTTTGAGACCCATTGTATAATACAGATTTGCACTCGTGCTGTTGGTTTACAGAGCAAGTTTAAATACAAATGTGTGTGGTGGTTGTTGGGGGAGGGGTAAGGGGATGTGGGCTTGAGATCAAATAAAACTAAAAACAAAACAAATTAAACACCTGTGCCATATAGTACTACGTATTCCATCAAGCCCACCAGTGATGAACACTACATACATATTCTGTAGGTTACAGTCAGTGATTTCAGAAATAAATAACTTTCTTATCCAAGTAATCAGCCTCCATTCAGTGCACATAGTAATGATTCCCAGCAATGCCGGGGTTACACACTTCATTTAAATAAATAAATCAGCTCCATGGGGCTAATCAAACATTTTACACATACTAGTTGGACATTTAAGGCAGCAAAATGATGAATTTTAAGGTAGTCACAAGCAAGGATTTTCCTCTCTCTCTCTCTCTCTCTCTCTCTCTCTACCTTGGATGCTTAGACCTCTTGAGCTCAGATCCCTGCAATCTCCTGGCTTCTCTAGATCTGGTAAACCAAACCTTTTTCATTCTTATCTGGGTTACCCACTCTCTCATTGGCACTGGTTTTCCCCCAAATCTCTGGCATGGGAAAGCGGGCTGCTTCCCCCACCTGGATCCCTGGGTGCTGGCCCAAACCACAGAGTTGCCAGAATTTGTTCTTGACCCAGGCCCCATAACCCACTTCAAGGTTGGCTCTCACCTGTGCTACTTCAGCACCTGCCAGCTTTAGTCAGCTCAGTCTCTCCTCTTGTCAGCTCCACTGGTGCTGCAGCCCCAAAACTCAGCCCTGTTCAAGTACTCCTTCCCATGCTACTGGCTGTCTTGCCTTCTCACTGATGGCCCCAACTTCTCAAGTTTCTGCTGTTCATCATCCTGGGGATCCTTGCCAAGCTTGCATCTCCTTTATACACATCCTGGGCCTCATTAGCTCCAGCACGAGGCTACCCTCAAAGCCTGCCATTATAGCCTGTGACCTGCCTGGCCCTCAGTGTACCGGCACCCCATGACCTGTCCCTCCATAGCAGGCCCCATATTCTGAGTGAAGGGCCCCCTGGCTCCCTCTGTCCCTAAGCTGCTCTGCCACACTGGGTACAAGGGAGAGCCACTGCCACTGGCTTCTGTCCTGTGGAGGCCCTGTCACTGCCCCCACAGCCCTGGTGGCCCAGGATACACCTTACAGGGATCTCTAAGGGCTCCTACCTTTCCTGGCCTACAAAGCCACCTAACTTCCCTGCCCCCAAACAACGCAGGATCTGGCTACCCATTCTTCCCCCACAGAGCTCCATTCCCCCAGCTCCTCATTGACCATGATGCTGAGAAGGCCATCCTGTCTCTACTTTGGGGAGGTCCCCCACTGGCCCTCATGGACCACCGAGCTACCTTACTTGCCCACCTAAATCTGCTACTTCAGCCACTCTTCAGCTCCAGGCCTAATTCCCAGGCTGAAAAGGCCCTGAAACTTCCTGTCTGCTCCCTTATATACTCCCTAAAACCTACTTTCTGCTGCCACCTTGAGGCATTCAGAGCACTGACACATTCGCTCCGCTGGGTATGATGGGGAAAGGATGCCTAAATGGGAATATAAGCCCCTCTTTAAGGGGACTTGCACTTATGTATCTTTTTCACCATCTTGTAATTCAATACTAATGTTGTTCCAATGTCCAATGCATGTTCTACTCTAAGCATTGGACTACTTAATTTTTTATAAAATGGAAAGAGAAAATCCTGTATCCAGATCAGTTGTTATTTGTGCATTAGAAGTGTCTAATGCATAACTGAAAACAAGTGCTGCCAATTTGGACACAAGACATCTATGAAAACTGTGAGCCACTTAGAATTTTTAAAACAGTATGGACCACCACTTCCCCCACTTAATGAGACTTGTCACAGTAAAAGGGACAAAGTCCAGTACTTCATTCCTTTTCTGCCATAACACAAAATACAATAAATTGAAACAAAACTGTCATCACTACCACTTTAATACTGCCTGTTGCTGTCCATAACCTTGATCTGCCACCGCCTGCTTGCCAGCCAACCTGCTGGCTTGCACTTCCTTAGTCATCATGACCAATCCCCCACCAACAATCTTTGCAGTCTGCCTCATAAACCGCCAGCCCACCTCTCTGACTTTACCTTTCTCTCTCTCTCTCCCAGCATGTAATAATCAAATTACCAGCTTGTGATTGTTTTCCATACCAGCACACACATTCTGTCTATGCCTCAACCCTCATGTCTTTCCATCCAGCTACCCACTGCCTGATCACCCACCCTCACTATCACTCTCTCTCTCTTTTCCTGGCACCTTGGTAACATAAAAAATAAACATAAATGTAAAAAATCAACATGTAAAACTCTCAGCAGCAAAATCTACAGTAGCTAGCTAAGTAATAATATTTCACTGTGTGTGTGTGTGTGTGTGTGTGTGTGTGTGTGTGGTAGTTGGGGGGTGGGAAGCCATGAAAACCATCTACTATGACAGGTATAGGGGCCACAAAAGGCCAAAATGCCTATAAGGCTGAGGTACTATTTTACATTATAATATATCAGTGATTTAACCTTTCCACTATTTTAGCATATTAACTTTCATTTTTACATGCACATATAATATAGAGTCTCATTTTATGAGCACAATAAAACACTCCAGGAATGTACATTAGACAGTTCTAATGCAGGGCCAGGGGATGAAGGCACTCGGCCTGCAGCCCTGTGCATTACTACACCCTGGCTGTGCTTTAGAGCTTCTAATGCACACCCTATTATGTTATATTGTGTATATATTTTATTACTGCACTTCTGAGCCCAGATCCTTCCTGAAAAAGGTCCACTGGGCCAGCATACCAATCCAGTCAGCAAATGAATGAATGAATGAATGAATCAGTCAATCAATCAATCAGTCACCCAATAAATAAATAAATCAGCTTAAGCCAGTGAATGTATGGTCCTTCTTACATCACACTGAGATTACAAGCAATGAGATAAACTGGTGGTACAGTGGCTATAGCCATTTAGTTGCACGCATTCCACTCATCAGTTGGGCACTGCGTTTGACCAGAGTAGCTTGCTCTTCTACTTGATATAGACACCTCACATAAGGATGTGTGTGGGCCACCAGCAACTGTCTTCTCCTCACTTTATATATCTTGGGACATAATGCTACCTTGGGCATTGTGGCTCAGCAATTTGCAGGACTTAAGTAATAATAGAAAAACAGTAAAACAGAGCCAGCCCAGTGGCACGAGTGGAGCATGTTGTGCTCCTATAGGGCAACCCTGGTTCACTGGGTGAACCTGCCACCAGCTCAGGGTTGATGGGATCTGATCTGGTGGGGGAGAGATTCAGTGCTCTGCTATTGTAGCACCTTTCTGGGAGATTGAGGGAGGTACTGGACATTTTGGGTGACTATGTGATATACTACCACTCCCTCCCAAGGCTGGCATGTGTGGAGCCGCTGCAACATGACTGCAGGAGAAAAGTGGGACAAAAGAGTGAAGAAAAATAACCACCACTTGTACATATGATGGTGCCACACTTTGCCATATTATTAGCCCCAAATGGCTGCCACCCTTTCCTGTCTCCAGGGCAAACATTGAGTAAGTTTAAAGGATATCCCTCACTTCTGGAGCCTATTGGATGGGGGATGCTTTCTCTTAGAGGTCTACCTGGTTGGCAGCCCTTGAACAGTTGTGTACCAGTAAACTGTATGTCAGTAGGAATAAAGTAGAGCAGATACCCCAAGCAAGAGGGCAGAGGTGAACAAGTTGGTTGCTGGATTAAAAGTAAACAGAAAAACAGCAAAATGGCAGACCTCTCCCATTACTCTCATGGTGAATAAAATAGTAATAGAAGATTACTGTAGTAGTAATAGTAGTAGTAAACATGTTTATTTTTTCAGTTTAAAAGCCATTACAATGTAGACAGTTTGTACAATGAATACATATCTGGAAGTTTGATTTGAACCTGTATAAAATGTAATGTCTAGTTAACAATGATTCCTTTCTCATAAAAAGTTTTCAAAAAGTATATTTTTTTTCAACAAAATACATATTAGCTGAAAGGCGTTTTTTTTCTAAGATGTTCCACATAATTTTGCATAATTCTGAAAAATACAAAATCAGCAGATTTTGCTGGTGTAAAAAAACTGTCACAGTAGTCTGAAAGTCAGGGATTTAAAATAAGAGTAGAAAAGACTTGAGCAGTTTCAGCTACAGTGCTGTTACTTGCTTTAGTGTATATTTTGTTAAATACATACTCATAGAAGCAGAACATAGCAGCCAGGACCTAATAGATCAAAGACCTGTTAAAACCACCTCATACCATCCAAGCAACAACATCATTCAAGTAAATGAAAAGTTATCTATTGATTTTATGAACCAGTTGGCAATGTTGAGAAGAAAACTACCAGAGAAAGAATAATCCTGGAACCCAAGGTCAAGGGATCCCCTTTTTCCTCCTGACATGCTAATTTTGCTATGGTGGATGCTCCTTGTGGCTCCCCTCATCCCAAAATAATCAGATGCAACTTTTTTTTTCAGTTTATTACCCAGGATAGCCCAGCATATATACTTCACATTTCCATAAGAAACTGATCCAATTTGCATTTAAAATATTACTTGTTCCTCACTTCAACAACTTTCCTCAACAGATCCCCATCTGTTGAGTGTAAAAATGCTTCCTTAGTGTACCTGAAATCACAAAATGTTGTAGTGATTTTATGTTATCCAAGAAAGGCCTTTAAAACATAACAGCTACATATAGGATAGTGTATGGCGTCCCGTACACTACAAGGCTATTCTCCACCTGAGTGTTATCTATGATGGCAGATGACCTCGAGAGCGAAGTTCAAGAGGTCCCTCTGCTGGCATAGAAAACATGAGGGGGAAGAGTAGATGAGTAATGTATGAGACACCATGCACTCTTCTTTATAGTGCATGGTCCCAACAAAAAGATTAGCTTACATTTTTTGTTTTGATGGAACCAGCATTTGTCGTCCACAGCACCCATTTCACTGGCATATGATCACAGGCCAGCTCACCCATGCAATGCTTCAACCACCTTCTATGAATAGTGCTGATGGGGTGGTTGTTATGACGTCCCTCACTAATGCAAGTCAAGTCAAGTCATGTTTATTGTTCTTCCAAAGCATATCAGTTTTGGACATTACAAACATACAATCTGATGCAATAGTTACAATAAATATATAAGGAAACACAGTGTACATATGAACTATAAATATAACAAACAAAGAAAAAGGTTAAAATAAAACATGTTCTAAAAGGTGTACATACCATCAAATGTGCAAAAGTGTTTGGTGACAAGTTACATTAGATGCTTTTCTCAGCACAAGGAATCTTTTTCTCTTATAGCTAATTACTGAAGACAAAAATTTAGCTATAATTTCAGCATCTTCTGCAACTATAGGATGCATTAAAATGAATACTGTATCATGAGCTGTACTTGCATATCTAAACACAAATTCTTTTAAAGAATTATCTCTATAGTAATTGTGTAATGGGCATTGAATTATGACATGAGAAAAGCATTGTGAAAACCTCTATTACATAAACATTTATTTTCTTGGGAACTATCAATTGATGTCTGTTGATTAAATATAGGATAAAGTATGGGGAGAAGTGTGTTACGAGAATTTAACACACACCCGAGTTGGTGGATGGCATAAACCCGAGGCGGGAAGCCGGTTCAAAGTGCCATCAAACAACGGTGTGGCGTCGGTTGTTACTCTCTCTCAATTTATTATATATAACTGAAGAGCTCCGTTTTAAATAAACAGGCGTGAGCTTCTAACTATCCTGTTTCATAAAAAGTACTGACGAGAAAACACTTACTTCTCTGCATTACCTCAGTTTACCAGTGAGCCTAGAAGCACAAAGTGTGTTGGGGATGGAGGTAATGCAGAAGTAGTGTTTTCTCGTCAATTTTGTTTTGAAACAGGGACGGTTGGAACTCCCTCTCTGTGACAAGGACAATTTAACGTTGCGCTATGTTTAGTCTCAAGCGCTTTGTTGTTCAAAGGGAGCGCTTGAATGCCGTAACACCTACTCAGGTGTTACGGCATTTAACACACGGTTTTGGCAATGGGAGAAAACGGAGACCATTAATTATAATAGGTATATTTGGAGGTAATGATACCAAATCTAGCCCACGTGATCATCTTTCAGGTCTTAGGAGCTATTGGAAGTAGCAAGTAACCCTCAATATTTGTATCCATTTTATTTTGACTATACCATGGGGCCTGTTTTGGGTTCTAACTTGATCCATCTGGTTTTTCTGGGCTAAAGCAAATATTTTTGCCTTAATTCTGATTCTGTAGGCTAAAAATATTGTTATACCTATCTGGTAAGCATTCTGAATATGTAGAGTTAATATTGTGTAAACTGCAAGAAGTGCCTTTAACCAGAGTGAGTGAAATCCATTTTAAACCATAACCTCTTCTCAGTCAAGCAAGCTAGAGGATAATATTACCTGAATTGTTTATAATTTTAAGCCAGTATGAAACCAAACATAAATTTATTATACATAATAGGTATTCTACTCAGCTCTGACCTATCTACAGGGTTTGACATACAAAGTAGTACTTGTAGAATAGACTTATAATAAGATAGTGGAAGTGCCAAGTTGGGGCATTCTAATGCCCTACACTTCTGCTCCATAAAGGAGAAGAGGGTGATTTAACTTCCCGAGCTAAAATGGCAGGTGCCACGGTAAGACTGCCAAACTTAAAATTAAATCTTTGGAGTGCTTGGCTGCATGTTTAGCTTTTATTACTTGATCTCTAAAGTGTAGATTCCAGAAAACTTTTGTAGAGAGCTTAATCCTCAGATAAACATAAGAAGAAACAACATCAATAAGAATTTTGTCTCGAGGGAGGATTGGTTGATGGGACTAAGTTCCAAATATCATGACTTTTGTTTTTTTAAGATTAATCTTTAATTCAAGTTGATCACATTTGAGTTTTAACTGGTCCAATTTATGCTGTAAACCTATTGTAGAAAGTGACAAGAGTACCAGATCATCTGCATAAGCAAGTATATGAGCATGCATATTGTTAATTTTTGGAGAATCCAGGGCAAAAGCATTGTCAAAATATAATAAGGAATCTATGTAAATGCTGAATAACAATGGAGCTAAAAGACATCCCTGCTTTACTCCTTTGTTGGTTGAGAAATATTCTGAAATATTTCCCTTGTTATCATATCTAATAGCTGTATAAGTGTTAGAATGAAGGAGGTAAATCTGAACTAGTAAGTCCAAAGTATGCCCCCTAGTATGGAGTATATTCCAAAGAATTTCTCGTACCACTAAGTCAAATGCAGCAAAGTCTATAAAAAGTGCATAACGTTTCATTTTTCTAAATAGTCTCTACTTTTCCAACTAGGTGTCAGCGTGGCTCAGTTGGTAGCACATCTGCCTCTGGACCAGAAGGTCGTTGGTTCTCATCCCACACGGGATTGGACTTGCACCTAAAAATCACTAGCATCTGAGTGCAGTATTGGAGGTGCTGTACTGCTGGGTGTGCTGTCCCTCGGATGAGAAGTTAAACCAAGGTCCTTCTGCCCATCCTGGTGTTGTTCTGGTGGGTGTCCAGGTGGAATTAAATGAACCCAGGGCATTCTTAACAAGAGCAGGAACATTCCTGGTGTCCTTGCCAACATTCCCTTCCCATAAACCGGTTCATGCAATTATCCAGGCTGTGTGTGGGTGATGTTGTCTTGATATGCGCCACCACACATTCAGTCACTTCACTACCAGTCTAGCATTGCTTGTAAAGCACTTTGGGATACTCTGTATGAAAAGCACTATATAAATGCTGATTCTTCTTCTTCTTCTTCCAGCAAATGAGCTACAGTAAATATATTTGTCTATAGTGGAGAAACCTTGCCAAAATCCAGCTTGAAATTTAGAAAGGGGCTAAAATTTTTTTACCCAAATTTGAAGCTTCTGCAAAAGTATCCCAGAAAATATTTTGCAACTTATATCTAGTAAACTTATTGGTCAATAATTAGAGGGTGTTTGTAATTATCCTTTTTTGTGTAGAGGAACAATTACGTTTTTAGACCATGTATGAGGTATAAACCTTTCAGTGAAACATGCGTTAAAAAAAATTTACCAGAAAAGGTATCCAATAATGTTTATGTTTCTTACATATTTCCCCTGGGATAGTATCTGGTCCTGGTGCTTTAGTATTGGATAATCTGGATATTGCCTGTTCTACATCTCCTATTGTAATAGTTAACAGTTGATATGTACTAACCTGCATCCAAACTGGAATGTTGTTAGTACCAGCTATGATATTTTCTCTATTAATTTTTTTTTTTTAAATAGGAAACACAGGTTTCTTTGGGGATGTAAACAGCCAATGTAGGCTGCTATGATGTAACCCCCTTTGCTACCACAAGCCAAAATGCTTTTGAATCATTAGATGTAATGGTTTGCTGCATTACAGCCCACTGCTTTTGGGTAAATTCAAACTTTTTTTACCTTGAGAAATTTTTAATAGCTTCTACTGGCTATATTTAGATGCATGAATCTTGCTTTAGAAGGGTTCTTTTTAGTACTCCTAATCAATATCCCCAGTTTACATTTTTCTTTAATACACTGAGTATCACACCAAGTAGGAATATCAGATCTCTTGACATTGTGGCAATACATTTTAATGCTGATTATTTGCAGGCAAGGCTCAAGACATTTGTAAATATTATAGGCTGAAGTAGGGTCCTGTGCTAGGGTAAATAGTGAAGACATCAGAGGAGAGTATATTACTTCAGAGACCCTTCCTTTATTTTTTGTATTGTAAACTAATTTAGATCTGCCACTTGAAACAAAGATGCTAAATGATAGTCACCATCCACAATCACCTGGTTATCTATTAATCTATCAACAAGCAGCATTAAAGCAGCATGGTCACTTTCAGATCTCATGAGTATGCACATTTTTTAAAATGAGAATAACTTGCTGGGGAAACAAGAAGATAGTCTTTAACGCTTTGATCTATGGCAGAAAAAAAGTACAGTAGCCCTCCTGCTCTCCACTTACTCTACCATTTAGAATCAACAAATTGCTATTGGTAATGAAATCAATTATATTGTTGCCAGCATCATTAGTAATATCAGTTGAGTCCCTTGCACTAAGGTCCCCTAAATTTATTAAGGACTGTAGCAAGGGCAGGATATCAGACTTGGCTATGCGTGAGTTAAAATCAACTGCTAGGAGTACAGTATCTACCTGATATTTAATAAAAAGTGAATCGATTTCCAAAGTTATTTTAGACCTTGTATCATATTGTAAGTTGATCTGGTGTTTGGGAGGAATATATTCATTCACAATAAGAAACGTCAGACTATCCCATTTAATAATGCTTAATAATAATTCTTTAGTTGGAGAAATGTAATCAGTAACCCGAAGACCTTTCTGCATCTTAACAGAAGTTATCAATCCACCTTTCGGTTTACCATAATTCTTGTTTTTCATAGCTGGCACATAGTGAGATTCATATCTATTTATAAATGTCTGTTCCATTGTCCATGTTTCTTGAAATAGTAATACTTCAAAATTCTGAATAACGTTATTCCAATTAGGATCTGCTAATTTGATCCCAAGACCCACAATGTTCCAGGATAAAAATTAGCTTCCTGCCTGAAGGCCATCTCTCACTAACACAGAACAAAAAGTCATTCTGCGTTAGTGAGGACATCACTACTAATGCAGAACAATTTTTTACAGTGTATAACTTTCCATACACAACAACGTTTGACCATACACTATAATTCAGTTTATATACATTGTTACTTTTCTGTATTTATCTGTTCTTGTTCTTTATGACTAACTAATCTGGATGACAGAAGGCTCCCTGTCTTCTGGTCCTGGAGTTTTAAACCTTCAACAAGGTCACAGTCCTCATTATGATCATTTTTACAATGACACATTGTGGTGTGGAACACAGAGGACTTTAACTTCATCAGAGGCTAAAGCTGAAGAACCAGATGATGACTGGGGGACAATGGTTATTTTTCCATGCAAATACCCTTAGCAATAAAGAATGAGGGTAGATCAGTACAGAAAATGTATTAAATTAAAGGTGAACTGTCTAAGAATGCTATATTTTTAAAAAGGTTTTTTTGAATACTGGAAAATCACCTTAAAATAAGTTGGAACAAGTACACTGAAGGAAGAGGTTTAGGAAGCTATGAGGGTGAGGCGGGAGGAGTAGGGTGAGAGGATTGGGGAAACATATGGGTTGATGGTGTCCTTTTCTGATGACACATTTCTATGTTTCCTTGTTTCTATAAACCAAAGGAAACAAACATGAACTAGCAGAAAAAATTGTGTTGCACTTGCTTCAGTATCCTGCACTGGAATGGCTGTTTATATTTCAATACAATCAAGCAGGACTCATACTGTAAGAATACAGTATGTATATCTTCAAAAAGCCTGCTTAAAATGTCTCTTTGAAGTACTCCAGTGACAGCTGGAAGTAGTTCATTATCTTTGTATTCCATATGCTGTGCCTCCTATTGCTGCTTTGCCTCTCACCTTCCTCGGATCCAGAAGAGGAAACTGATGTAGCCCATGCCATGGTGATTAGGGCGGCTACTCGGGCCTGTCCCCCTCTGCTGTCCCCAGTGGATGCCCCTCAATTCCCCAAGTATATACTGCCGCTTCTGCACTGTAATCCTTGGGGTATCCCTGAAAGGCTCACAACCAGTTCGGTACTCCATAAGCCCCCTGCTCCCTTACTGGCACTACAATGACCCCCTATGCCTGTCCATTAAGCTGGTACTTTATGTCAAAATCTATAACCACACAGCAGGATCATCACCCACTATACATTGGATCCCTAGCAAGAAGAGAAAATCCTCTGATTACTCCCTATTCCTATCACTTGGTGCCCTCATCAAACTAATCTTATTTCTACTGATCTGTGTTGGCACTGTTGAAATCAACCCTGGACCCACAGAAAGCTCCATCTCCCCAACTGACTTAGCCTCCATAAATGGCCTTAGTTTTCTTCACATCAATGCCTGCAGCCTCCTAAAAAAGTTCTCATTAATACAGGCCTGGGTTGCACACACCTTACCTGACTTTCTGGTTATCTCTGAAACATGGCTCAAATCTGCAACAAAAGACAGTGAAATAAATCTTCCCAACTACCAGCTCTTCAGATGTGACCGTCCATCCAGGGCGGTGGGGTAGCCATCTATGTCAAGCAAACATCTCTGCATCCTGCCTCAATATTACATCACAGCCAAAGGAATTTGAATGCTTATCAATTAAAATAACCTTCCCAACATATCATCTTTTCAACTGATTGGCTGCTATAGGCCCCCTCTGCAGGCCTCAAACTCCTATCCCACCTAGGATCTATACTTAATCTAGGCCCTGAAGACACCACCATTTTAGGTGACCTGAATTTAAATTGGCTAGCCAATGCATCTGCACCCTAGTAACCTTCTGTGACACTTATGGTTTCACTCAATTAATCAAAGAACCAACAAGAATTAACCCAAAGAATAATCTCAACAGCACACTCCTGGACATCATGTTGGTAAATAAGCCTCATCTGTATTCTCATGCTGGAGTGCTATTCAGTGACATAAGTGATCACTGTCCCATAGCTGGCATAAGATCAACAATCAAGCCACCCAACCTCGCAAAATTTCTCCCAAGAAGGTCAAAAAAGAACTTTAATATTTCAGGATATCTCCATGATTTGTGCCACACCACACGTTGGCAAGAATTCTATCTCACAGCTTCAATAGAGACAGCTCTTCAGATCTTAAGTGATATTATCACAAGTGCCCTCAATATACATGCACCCCTCACCAGTGTCAGAACCAAACTCAAATCTTGTCGCTGGTTCTCTGCTGACCTCAAATCTGCACTGCTTGCCAGAGATAAACTCTGGAAAAGGGCAAGAAAGACAAAGGATTCAAATGACTGGCTTCAATTCAGAAAAGCCAGAAACTCCTGCACAAAACAAGTAAGAAATGCCAAGGCTGCCTTCTACACAGCTGAATTGGATGCCTCCTATCACAACCCCTCAGGTTCTGGGGTACCATAAAGGGGATCTTAGGTCAAACTTCTACCCCTGTCTTACCACCCAAAGTGCACCTAAATAGTATTGAAATCACTGACAAGCAAGAAATCTTAAATGCCTTCAACAACCATTTCACTACAGCTGGCCTAGCTTTTGACTCCTCACCTGCAAAGCTAATGAGATCATCACTAAACTTACAATCTACTGAGAGACAAAGGCTGCTTCCACATTCTCCTTCAAACCAATACTCTTAAAAGAAGTAGAAGACCTTCTATTCCAACTAGATACAACTAAAAGTGCAGGTGCAGACTCCTGGATCCCTACTTTCTCAAAGTAGCACTGCCTATAGCTAGCCCCCTCACTCACCTCTTCAATCTGTCCCTAGCCACTGGTTCTATCCCTCAATATGGAAGACAGCTCAAGTGTTTCCACTGCTTAAGGCAGGTGATCTCATGGACCTCAACAACTATAGGCCCATTTCCATCTTACCAGTACTGTCAAGATGCTTGAAAAGTTAGTAAACTTTCAGTTAAGTGCCTACCTTGATACCAACAATCTCCTTAACCCAGCTCAAGCTGGGTTTAGATCTATGCACAGCACCATCTCTGCCTTAGCAAAAGTTACAAATGACTGGCAGACTGCCTTAGACAAAAAGAATAACACCTGTGCTGTGTTCCTGGATCTAAGCAAAGCCTTTGACACTGTGGACCATGAACTACTAATCTCCTCTCTGAACTCCATAGGCCTTGACTCACTCTCTCTTAAATGGTTCAGATGCTATCTCTCAGGAAGACTACAACTGGTAAAAATGAGGTGACCTATCAACCTCTAAACCACTCCTAAGAGGTGTACATAGAGGCTCCATCCTAGGCCCCATCCTCTTTGCCATTTACATCAACAATATTGACTCCAATCTCTCACAATCTAATATTCACCTTTTGCAGATGATACTGTACTATATGTCAGTAATCCCTCACCATCAAAACCTGTGAGCTTTTACAGTCTGAGTTCTCCCTCCTACAGCACAACCTATTAGAAAAGAATTACTACTAAATGCCAAGAAAAGAAGCTATGTTCTTTGCCACCAAGAGCTGCTCTTCCACTGTCCCATCATTCACCCTCCCACAATTATCTACCATCCTTGGTGAAAATCTGGAATCATGACAAATTCAAATATCTTGGAGTCTGGATTGACAATAAACTTGACTACACTAGCCACATTGAAGAGCTCCTGAAAAGCTTAGACAAAGACTTGGCCTATTTTATAGGATCAAACACTACCTGACCAGAGATTCCAAACAAAGGCTAATCCTGGCATCATTCCTATCCCTCATTGACTATACTGACTTCCTCTATGGCCACTGCTCCCCTCCCATTTAAATAAATTAGACACCTTGTATCATAGAGCTATTAGATTCATTACAGATCTTCCCCAGCACCCATCATTGCTCTCTCTACAATGCAGTCAGTTGGACATCCCTACAACATAGAAGAAACAAAAATGCTGCTGTCTGGATCTACAAAGCTCTGACAAACAAACTCCCTTCTACATCTCAGACTGTTTCAACGGATCACATCCAGGCCTTACACCCTAAGGATCAATAAACTCATCATGCTGAAGATTCCTATCACCTGCACCCGGTATGGAAGGGCTGCAATCAGCTATTCCTAGCACTTATCTGGAATTCTCTTCAAAAGACCCTGAAATTGATACCCTCATTCCTTTAACATCCTTCAAAAAACTGTACACTAGTCTATTCCCAGAATCATGCAACTGCTTCCATAAGGCCTAGTCCTCTCCACCCCTCCTTCCCCACCCTTTTATACTACCCCTATTTCTCTATCGTTCTTCTAGCTTCTTCTCCAACCTACTTCATACAAAATGCCCACCCAAGTCCAACTACCGAGCTTTATCCCTACTATACTGTCTGTTTCTTTCCTTTTAATATGATTTAGGTTTATTGTCATTTTGCCTTGTATATATGTAAATATTTGTATATCTGTCTCATTCATAAATCATTGTATTTGTGTTCATTCTGTACCATGTTTTTGTGTAAAATTTGTAACCTTATATTGTTATGACCACTCAGGTCCATCTTGTAAATGAGCTATGCTCAATGATGTTGCCTGAATAAATAAAGATTTTGATTGATTGATTGATATGCAAATTAAGCCATAGGCTCTGCACCTAATAGCAACTAGACACATAAATATTATTTAGTTATTTATTTAAAAGTTTGGTAACCAGGAAAACCAAACTGAGCTAAGGCTCATTTCCAGGTGTGACCTGGGGAAGGGAAGGGAAACAATATAAATAGCAAAACACAATCAAGCAGAAGTGCAAAAAAGACAGCAATAAATAAGGTGCAAAATACAATGGCAGCAAAAAGGTGATAGGAATACATTGAGGTGAAAGGCAAGAAGTCTGAGCATTGAAGACATTGAGGATTATCAGGGAGCTGGGATGGGAGAGCCACAAAAGGTTCTGAGGTTATATAAGGTTCTGATAAGTTCTGAAAAGTTTTGATGATTATCTGGGCCTTATGAGAACTTTCAGAACTTTTTTCTATTATTTTTTTATCTCTTGAGCTTCCCCGGCTACCCCCTTCCTACCAACCCACCCACAAGCCCCATCGCTCAGCTTCTCTGGGACTTACCTCCCACCATTGTCCTTTGACACAGAACTGTGGGGATGCCCAGTCACTGGTGTGGGGCCTGTGAAGAGTCGGTCATCATCTGGCAACCAATGCCAATGCCAATTTTATTCATATGGCACCCAATCCCAAAGGCTCTGAGTGCCTTACAATAAAACAATTAAAATGATTATTAAGATCTAATACAAACAAATTACAAACAAACTATGAAGCCAGGCTAAAACATAAAGGAAAGTAGTGAGTGTTCAATGCTGTTTTAAAAGCCGTGAGTGAGGGAGCTCCTCTTACTTCACAGGGAAGGACGTTCCAAAGAATAGGAGCTGCCACACCAAATACCCTGTCCCCCTATGATTTCAGGCATGACAGTGTAACATAGAGAAGGTCTGCCTCCACTGACCAGAGGGCAAAGCAAGAGCATATGGAATCAGGAGGTCTTTCAGATAAGTCTGACCCAGACCATGCAGGGCCTTGTATGTAAACAAGCAAACCTGGAAACTGATGTGCCACTGGACTGGAAGCCAGTGAAGCACAAGGAGAACCAATGTAATATGCTCGGAATGAGATGTCCTGGAAAAATAAGGCCTAATCAGAGTGATGTTGTGGATATGGTGATAGCGAGTACACACAACAGCTGACATCTGGATTCAAAGGTCAGCTTGGAGTCCACAATGACCCCTAGATTCTTAACCCTATCTACTATGCAGAGAGACACTCCACCCAAAGATGGAAGGAAAGCGCTCCCAGATATCACGGAAGAATCAAGCCAACCTGGCTCCACCAATAACACCTCCATCTTAGATGGGTTCAGCCTGAACCAGCTGGCCACCATCTAGTCCTGAATATATTTAAGACACTTGCCCAGCTCAGAGAAAGCCTCCTGATTGTGAGGGGCACATGACACATACATCTGGGTGTCATCAGCATATCAATGAAATGCCAAGCTGTGGCATCTGATGATCTCCCCTAGGGCAGCATACACACAGTGACTAACATGGGAGCCACAATCACCTCTGAAGCACCCCACAGCAGAACACAGCACTGCTTGATGTATAAGAGCCAAGTACCACTTGCTGTGATCTGCCAGTTATGTAGGTCTCAATCCACTGTAGAACAATGCCTGAGAGTCCCATATAGTGCCTAAGAGGAGTCAATAGCACACCATGATCCACTGTATCAAAATCAGACAAAAGGTCTAGAAGGATGAGAATAGAATATCATCCACTATCCCTCGCTAAGAGGAGAAAATGGAATACCTTGACCAGGGTAGTTTCTGTAATGTGGCAAGGTCAAAACCAGACGGAAGGGCTCATAAATGTCATATCTCTCCAGGTGATGTTCTAGCTGCAATGTCACTACCTTCTCGATCAACTTCTCAAAAAAGGGAAGGTTCAAGACAGGTCTGTAATTGGCCAGATCATCAGGGTCCATAGAAGCCGTCTTAGGAAGGGGCCTTACCACTGCCTTTTTTATGGCAGAGAGAAAGACACCCTCAAGAAGAGAACTCCTAATAATCTCTGCCACAGTTGGACCGAGCGAGTCCCAGCATGCTAAAAGAAATCTGGTCAGCCCAGCCTCCAGTACACAGTAGGTGTGTCACAAGCCAGAAGCCACTCATGAAACATCATCCAGAGAAACCAGCTCTCAAACTCATCCCACAGAGGTGGAGTGCCCATGTTCTGCATGGAGTGGACAATGTCAGCTGATGGTGTGCTGCTCAGGAAGATCCCAGCTCAAATGGAGGACACCTTGTCTAAAAAGAACTGGTTAAAGTCCTCACACTCCTCCTGAGAGAAGGCTTTACAAGACTGTAGGCAGACCAGGTATAACAGTCTGTCGACAGTATTGTAAAGCTGAGCTGGCTGGTTCCTTCCAACAGCAATCACCCATGATAGGAATGCTTTCTTTTTCAGGGTGATAACCCACTGATACTCACAATAGAGTTCTCAGCACAAATCTGACTGCCTCCAAGCGGGACCTCCTCCAGTGATGCTCCAACCTCCACCCTTTAGTTTTCATCTTTCTCAGTTCAGCATCAAACCAGGGTGACCAAAGATGTAAACCAAGGGGTGTAGACAGACCAAGACTAGAGAGTCGAAAGCAGAGGAGAGGGTCATGTTATAACCCTCCACAGCTGCCTCAACACCCTTCATGCAAGCCATCTGCATGCCTGAGATATCAAGGACCACCAGGAAGCCCTGAGGCTCCAGATGCTTGAAAGAGTGGTACCTGATCTTCTCCATGGGGGCAGGGTAAAATGGAGCCCCACACAGAAACAAAAGACATGATGATCCAGCAAAGACCAGAACAACCCTGGCATTACTGATGTCAAGATCAATTGAGAAGCCAAGATCCAAGGCATGGCTGTGTTGCTGGGTCCCAGTGGCAACTGCCTGCATAAAGCCAGAGCGACATCACCTAAAGGAACTGTCTACCAAAGGAAATGCATCATTGTCAGTCTAGGGATTGAAATCCCCAAGACCATCAGCTTGGGGATTCCAACACCAGAGCGGCCATAAGAATCTCCAGTTCCTGCAGGAATTTATGCCCACACCCAGGGGGATGGTAAATGAGCACAATCCTGTAGCTTGTGCCAAGGCCACCTTTTATGACCATGCATTCAAATGATCTGGTCTGCCACAAAGGATATGCTGACAGCTGCAGGGTGAATCTAAAGCAGATAGCTACCCCGCCCCCTCCCCCTTCACTCCCACCTAGGGTAATGCACCACAGAAAAACTTGGCAGAACAGACACTCATGAACAGGACCTGAGTCATCTCCCAACCAGGTCTCTGTGATACACATCAGGTCTCCAGAGGAAGCTAGAGTGGGGTTTCCACTGATTTTCTCCTTGGACCCACAGAACATGAAACGGGCACAATGTGTGAGCTCCACCTCTGAGGAAATGCCTCCTGTGCCCTGAACATGGGTTCCCATCCCTTCTGGTGACATTACATGTGCTACCACCCATATACCACTGGGTGACAATCAAACAGTGAGCCACAGGAACCCTGCCCACCAGAGGGAGGAGAGCAGTCCTGCAGATGCTCAATCATCCCTCACCTGGCCAGTCCCTGAATGACCAACGTCCATTTCCAAAGCTGGCCCACTGACATGACAGGAGGTAAGAAGTAGAGTGCTTTAGCCATCCATGCCACTGGGCTATCCCACTTTCAGAACCTGTTTTAGCCATCACTTTCAACCCATGAGCTTTTGCCTGTGAAGGGAAATGATTAAAAAACAACTTTGGGGGTACTAAAGTAAGTTTAATTAGTCTCATGACCCTAGTTGTTACCCCTTGTGTAAAACCACTCTGAATATAACTACTAAAAGAGACATGACTCACAGGATCTTTTCTCCATATATAGCCTTCTTTCTGGGTCTTTTGACCACCACCACCACACTAGCTGTCTTTCTAGATAAAGACCTACTGGGGGAATATATTATGCTTCAAAATCAATGTTTTAAAAATTATCAGAACCTTATCAGAACATAAAAAATGTTCTGATAATGTTGTTTTAGAGAAAATGGCACAGTGTTTGAAAGATTCTGAATGTATCTGAACTAGTTCTGTCAACCCATCTGACAAGGGCTACCTGAGGCTGAAGTTCCAAAATGGACTGTTCGCCAGTGTACCTGTATATTTAAAACACATGGACTGCAGCACAGGGGGTAGTATGATACATTGACATGCAACAGATCTTGGTTCACATCATACAGCTGACACCCCCAAACATACCAGGTCAGTGAAGTCTAGGGTGTGCTACAAAGACAATATTTTCTAACTCCAGGGAAAAGGGAAAGTAGCCATTCACGCTGCTTCTAAAGCACCTCTTGGTGAGAGCTGAGAGTTGTCTTCATCTTCTGAATGACTATGGGGCACTAGCCTTCTCCACAAAGGTAAGGCATAGTGGTGTGGACCCATTTAAAGGAAGGTATGAGGGAATTCACTGGGGATGAAAATCATGGAGGAGACATAGCAGCATGACACCAGATTGTTTATGCCCCAATAGCCCATCACATTCTTTGGAGAACGCCCCTTTTTATTTTGCTGAATTGAGGAAAGCAGCAGGTGTACTATTTTTGGAGACTCAGCCACAGAAGCATGGAATGAGTGCTGGAAGGATACTTCAAGGAGGAACTGTAACAAGCAGGGTGGGTTGGACCCTGGCCAAATTAGGACAGCATCCCATGAGGGATAAGCCAAGTAAGCAAAAAACATAAGGGGATTATGCATGAGTGCCTGTGAAGAACAAGGTGGTAATTTCATTAAATGAAGCTGAGGCAAAGGCTGAGTGGCAAAGCCTGTCCTCAGCTTCACAAGATTAAGTAACACTTATGTTGCTCTTCACAGACACCAATCTCTAATGAATTAGATTACAGTTAGGAAGAAACATAGAAACATAGAAGTTGGCGGCAGATAAGGACCACAAGGCCCATCCAGTCTGCCCATTTCTTTTTCTCAGTACAGTTAGTGGATGTGACTGCACCGGAAGCGAACATGCCAGGTTAAAGTGAAAACTGAATAAAAGCAAATGAAAACCAGCACCTGCTCAAAAGAGCACTATGTGCTAGCTCCACTAGGATTTGAAACCATCCAGCTGAATACCTTTAAAGTGAAAAAAGGCTTTATTTTTGTGCAAATCAGGTGAAAAACTCACAGTTCATACAGAATCAGCAGGTCTGTTCAGGTATCAGAAGTTCAGGTATCAATAGTCCATATTCCATAAATAGTCCATATTCCATAAATAGTCCATAATGTAATCCATAAAAACAACAAGCCGTGGAAAAACAGCTGGCACAAAAACATTTGCAGCAAGAGCTGAGGGCCACTCCCTTGTGACATCACCTGACTCATTTCACACGCAGCTTTCTCAAAGGCTGATGTGTAGGAGTAAACTCAATGCATTTAAACATGTTCCTTAAAGATACAGTTCATTCAATCCTGAATCTAATCCATTTTACAAAAAGTATCAAAGTCATACAAAGAAAGAAACTGTGCCAAGTATACTTAAAACAGCACCAGTATACTACTGCTGGAAATATTCCAATTAACACTATACTTCTCATATAATCCTGACTCACCCTGGTAGGTAAAAGTCAAATCTGTGCAGTGCTGAAGGATAGAAAAAGAAGAAAGAGTCTTTTAGACAAGAAAGAAAAAAAAAACAACACGTTTGCAAGAATGTCTATTAAATAAAAAATACCCTTATTTTTTTCTCAACTTTAAAAAAGGTTTGCTCTCTATTCGCTCATTCAGACCTGGGGCATACATAGCTCTCATAGCAAAAATCCAATACTGTTCCCTTCTAAGGAGCAGATTGTCATAATCACCCCCCCCCCTTGGTTAGAAAAGGCTTTTCAATAGCCATGAATTTAAAGCTGTGTTCATTTCTGTTTTTTACTCAGGTAAGGGTATTTTTTATTTAATAGAAGTGCTTGTAAATGTGTTGTTTTTTTCTTTCTTTTCTAAAAAAACTCTAGTGTTAATTGGAATATTTCCAGCATTATTATGTGCAAAATTATATTGGTGCTGTTTTAAGTATACTTTGCACAGTTTCTTTCTTTCTTTGTATGACTTAGATATTTTTTGTAAAATGGATTAGATTCATGATTGAATGTACTGTTTCTTTAAGGAACAAGTTTAAATGCATTAAGTTTATTCTATACGTCAGACTTTGAAAAGCTACTTTAAATGCATCAGGTGATGATCACAGAGAGTGCCCTCAGCTCTTGCTGCCAAAGGTTTCGTGCAGCAGTTTTATGGATTACATTATGGACTATTTATGGAACATGGACTATTGATACCTGGACTTCTGATACCTGAACAGGCCTGCTGTTCTGTACTAACTGTAAGTTTTTCACCTGATTTGCACAAAATAAAGCCTTTTTTCGCTTTGAAGGTATTTGGCTGGATGGTTTCAAATCCCAGTGGAGCCAGAACATAGAGTTTCTTTTTGAGCAGGCTCCAGTTTTCATTTGCTTTTATTCAGTTTTATCTTTAACCTGGCACTGCTCATTTCTGGCAGTCACATCCACTAACTGTACTGTGAATTTTACTTTGTGACTTGTATGGGTTAAAAATAAAAAAAGACGCCCTATTTTTTCTATTAAGTGCAAGTGACGCCCTGCTTCTAAGTAATTAATTAATGGCTGAAACACAGCAGGCACAGCTTGAGGGTACACGCTCCCTAAAGGACTTGGTTTTAAGAAATATAACAAATGACACTAACTATTTGAACTTACTTGATAGTACCACATTACCACCAGGGCCTGTAAATAGTCAGCAGGAATTCAGTGGTTTTGAAAAATGGCATTTAAATTGAAATGACTACATTGGGAGAAGATTTCACTAAACACTTATTTGGAGGTAGAACGTGTTCCTAGGGACCGATATCTTAAAAAATCCACGTGTGGTCATAATAGAGAAGGTTTTATGGAAAAGTGGAGAAAAATCAGTGAAAAAGCAAGCCATGAATATATGGAACTAATTATTTCTGAAAATGCATTGATCCAGAAAGAAACTGAAGCAGAGTTAAATAAATGAGAAGAAGAATCGAATGCTTTTAATGCTACTACAATATTTCCAACAGCTAAAAAGTTTTACAGAGAGTCTACAGATGTAGGATGAAAAATAAAAACTTTAAAAAGCTAAGTTTGATCAGGATGAAAGGGATTATAAAAACAATAGAGTGTTTAGACTGCACCCATTAATACTGGAAGTGAGAATTCACAGATCTCTGTGCAGGCTAATGCGCAACCAGCGGTCTTTGCCACAACTCCTGAAAAAATTGAGCAAGAACAAGATCGTTTTTTAGGAGAAGAAGAGGAACTATGTGTTATTACAGGGGACCAAACACATTTTGTTCCATGGAGAAGTCAGCAACTAAGGAAGCAGAATATAGGCCAAAATGTACAAGGAGAGGTGGTAGAAAGAGATATAAGAAGAGGAACCCCTCTCAGAGGCTGGAGGAGGAGACAGAGACAAGGAAGATTCCTGTGAATGTAATTGATATTTCAAGTTACCAGCTGAATGAACTACAAATTGGGGTATAGAATAGAGATCTTTCTTTTACCCCTACACAAAGGTTTGACCATTTTGAAACTGTGCTAGACCTTAACAGACTGGTATGTAATCTGGGTCCGAAGGCTTTCTTTAGGCCGGGGGGCAATATCAGGAAATGAATGAATGTGAGAATAATGTTACTGCAGAATCATCTGGAAATTTAAAGGTTTTTAAACCTGTTTCTGATTTTTGTCCTCCCTTTTCATCAGCGTTACAAGTGTTCACAAAGTGTTGTGAGGAAGATTTAG
Source organism: Neoceratodus forsteri (assembly GCA_016271365.2). Classification (NCBI taxonomy): domain Eukaryota; kingdom Metazoa; phylum Chordata; order Ceratodontiformes; family Ceratodontidae; genus Neoceratodus; species Neoceratodus forsteri. The sequence goes on along the minus strand of CM057452.1, from coordinate 470,032,335 downwards.
CACTTTTAAATAATGGTATCAATTTACATTATTTCCATAACTTAAGTAGAGAGGAACAAGAAGCATTGAGAAATTTGGGGAATAATAAAGATATCACTATAAAGGCTGCTGACAAGGGGGTTGCAGTAGTAGTTATGGATAGTGTGAAATATGGTTTGGAGGTTCTGAGACAGTTATCAGATGTAAGATGCTATGAGAAACAAAAGTTTGACAAAACACAGATCTTTAAACAAATTGTTGATTCCTATCTTAGGAAAGTGAGGGATGAGAACCTGATTACCGAACAAGTTTTTGAGTATTTAACTGTGGAACACCCTACTAGATCTACATTTTATGCACTCCCAAAAATCCATTAGGATATGGTGAATCCCCCTGGCAGACTAATTGTTTCGGGTAACAATAGCTTAACAGAACCACTGGCAAAATATGTAGATTCTTTTTTGGTTGATCTTATTAAAGAGGTACCAGCATATATTAGGGACATGAGTGATATCTTGTCAATACTAGAGGAATTACAGAAACTGACAGTATATTGGTTACACTTGATGTTACATCTTTGTATTCTAATAGTCCACATAGTGGTGGTTTGAGAGCTTTGGAATTTTATTTAGAAAAAAAGATTGGTGAAGGAACCTCCAACAGAAGTACTGGTTCAATTGACTAAGTTTATACTAGATTTAACACATTCTTTTATAAAATTATTTTATTTGGAGAAAGAGAACAGCAATGGGTGCCAGTATGGCACCAATTATCCAATTTATATATGGCAAAATGGGAATTAGAGACAGTGAGAAGTATGAGTAACCCCTTCGTGCCTAAAATTGATTTATGGAGACCTTTTGTTGATGACGTTCTTCATGGTATGGAAGTGGAGTGATGAAGAGCTTTTGGAATATGTGAGGTACCTAGAAACAAGTAATGGAAATTTGTGTTTTGGCATCTGCTTTAGTAAAACTGAGATCAGCTTTCTTGATTTGATGGTGGAGTGGGGACTGATTTATTTAGAAAGCAGACAGACCGAAACACTATCCTTTTTGGCTAGTAGTAGCCACCCTAGACATGTTATTATGGCAATACCAAAGGGACATTATATTCAAACAAAAGTAAACTGTAGTAGTCCAAGAGAATATGGAAAAAGGGTACAGGAACTGACTGTGAGGCTACAGAATAGAGGATATAACAGTAATGTTTTAATAAAGGCACAGAAGGAAATAGATGAGATCCCAAGAGTGGCTTTATTAATGAGTAAGGCTAAAGAAAAGAACTGTGACTTACAAACAATTTTTGTTACCACATATAGTCCACAATTGGATGAGGTAGCTAAAAGTATTAGGAAGCATTGGCATCTAATCCTATTGGACCCTAAATTGAAGAATGTTAATATTAAAGGTCCGAGAATGGTATACCGTAGGGGCAAGAATATCAAAGACTTTGTCATCCATTCAGTTCAGTCTGTTTCAGAAAGACCAAGAAATTGGCTTACGGAACGTGCAGAGGGATGTAATAAATGTGGTAACTGTAAATATTGCCCTTGGGTAAAAAACACCAAATGTTTTAAAAATCATGCTACAGGGTTGGATGTAAAAATTCTAGGCTCTATCACCTGTAGCACTTCAGGTGTGATATATTTGGCTGAATGTAGCTGTAACAGTTTCTATATAGGTAAAACTAAGTGCCCTTTTAAAATATGAATAGGTGAGCATGCTAGGGCAATTTTGAACTGTGATGGCACTAATGCTGTAGCTTTGCATCTGTCTAGAGTAAAAAACAGAAATGAACACAGCTTTAAATTTACAGCTATTGAAAAGCGTTTTCTAACCAAAAGGGGCGGGAGGAGCGATTATGACAATCTGCTTCTTAGAATGGAACAGTACTGGATTTTTGCTATGGGAACTATGTATGCCCCAGGTCTGAATGAGAGAATAGAGATCAAACCTTTTTTAAAGTTGAGAAAAAAGTTAGAGTATTTTTTATTTAATAGAAGTGCTTGTAAATGTGTTATTGTTTTATTTCTTTTCTAAAAAAAACTCTTTCTTCTTTTTCTATCTTTCAGCATTGCACAGATTTGACTTTTACCTACCAGGGTGAGTCAGGATTATATGAGAAATATAGTGTTAATTGGAATATTTCCAGCAGTAGTATGTGCAATATTATACTGGTGCTGTTTTAAGTATACTTGGCACAATGTCTTTCTTTGTTTGTATGACTTTGATATTTTTTGTAAAATGGATTAGATTCATGATTGAATGTACTGTGTCTTTAAGGAACATGTTTAAATGCATTGAGTTTACTCCTATACATCAGCCTTTGAGAAAGTTACGTGTGAAACATGTCAGGTGCGTCATGAGGTAGTGGCCCTCAGCTCTTTCTCTCCAAAGTTTTCATGCCAGCCATTTTTCCATGGCTAGTTGTTTTTATGGATTACATTATGGACTATTTATGGAATATGGAATATTCATACCTGGACTTCTGATACCAGAACAGACCTGCTGGTTCTGTATGAACTGTGAGTTTTTCGCATGATTTGCACAAAAATAAAGCTTTTTTTTCACTTTAAAGGTATTCAGCTGGATGGTTTCAAATCCTAGTGGAGCTAGCACATAGTGCTTCTTTTTGAGCAGGTACCAGTTTTCATTTGCTTTTATTCCATTTCTTTTTCTACCTTATGAATGTGCCATCGGCCTTTGCTCTGTCAATGGCCTATCTACTCATACTCATCTGTATTGCTTCCTTATGCCTATTCCATGCCTGTTTGAAGCCCTGCACTATATTCATATCTACCACTTCCTGAGGTAGGCCGTTCCATGCATCCACCACCCTTTCTGTGAAAAAGGCCTTCCTCATATTACCCCTCAATCAGCCTCCCTCTAATCTCATGTTATGTCCTCTTGTCCTGTTATTTTTTTTATATTGAAACATGGTAGACTCTTTCACCTTGTTAATGCCCTCAAAGTGTTTGAATGTTCGATCATATCACCCCTCTCTTACCTTTGCTCTAGAGTCATACATATTGAGCTCTGTTAATCTGTCCTCATATGTTTTCTGATGCAGTCCCTGCCATTTTGTTGCCCTTCTCTGGACTGCCTCAATTTGGTTAATGTTCTTGTGAAGGTGTGGCCTCCAGTACTGCATGCAGTACTCCAGAAGGGACCTAACCAGTTTCTTGTTAAAAAGGGATCTACTCTCCTTCTGACTTCCCAGGATACCCTACTAATGCACCCAACATCCCTCTAGCCTTACCAACCGCTTTAGTGGTCTGCTTGATGATTTCAGGTCATCTGTGATGATGATGCCCAAGTCTCATTCTTCCCTTGTGACTGCCAGTAACTCCCCTCCCAGCCTATAAGTGGCTTCAGGGTTTCTCTTCCCTATGTGCATGATCGGCATTTAGAAAACTGAGAACAGGAGAGAATACTTTTTTTTAACAAAATTCTGTCTTGTTTTTTCTGTAGTGTTATATTTAGTGGATCCTCTTTTAATTGATAGCTCTGGTCCAGGATTCCTCTGTGTTGATCTCTGCTGCTAGATCCAGCTGGTGCAGGATTTCTCTGTATTGCTCTGAGTCTCCTGTTTAATCAAACTTCTTTCCTTTACAAAAAAATGTACATTTTGTAATTTCCTTAAATAAATATAGCTGTTAAATTTTTTTTCAAAATTGTTGGTGTGCATGTTTTGAGCAACTGCTTCAGATATTGTAGCTAAAATTTAGCATGTTTGAGGGTTGTCACATAGGGCCTGATCCACATTGGATTCCCAGATTCTCCAAATATGCTAAGGCCAGGAAATGCCAAGGAACACCACCTATGTGCAAGATAAGCACCATCAGTGCACCCCACATTATCCACAAAGGGGGATGTGTTTCTCCTCCACATCAATCCCACCCATGTGCCTTGCTATGTGAGTGGCCAGGACTGTGGCAGACCAGGGGGTAGTGGTCAGGCTAAACCTAATCCTCAAACAGAGTTCTATAGTGCAGAGGGTAGATGGAGGGGTGGCAACTGTGCTTGCCTAGGGGATGCAGTAGCAGATGCATAGCCTCCTCCATCCAGCAATAAAACCTGTTAATGAACCTGACCAGTTCTCCCCCCTCCAGCTCCAAGCACTAGCAGCCTCCACAACAGGCTAATGCTTCACCGGCACCATCTGGTGTTTTTCCCATTGTGTAATATTTTCCATTGGGATACAGCAGCCAAGAGGACTCGGTATCCCAACATGCCTTCGCCATCATGTGCAGCAAGAGATTCACTTGCAGAGCAGTAGGACTGTCTCTTTTCATTTGGTGGGTATTTCAGGTTGGAGAAGCCAGTGTTACTTTGGTTCAGTTTTAATCAGTTCCCTTTTACTTTGGTTTTGCAGGCAAGTTGGCATGGCTCGGGGCCCCCCAACCCCACCACCAGCTGACACAAAACCCCTCACAGAAGCCGGATCTGACTCCTGGACTGGCCAGCCATGTGCCCCGTTGGCACGGCTCGGGGCCCCCTGATGCTACCACCAGCCGCCGCAGAGCCCCTCACAGAAGCCGGATCTGACTCCTGGAACAGCCAGCCATGTGCCCTGTTGGCATGGCTCGGGGGCCCCCGACGCCACCACCAGCCACCGCAAAACCCCTCACAGAAGCTGGGTAAGGACTTCCACTGGGCTGGAGAAGCAGGGATTGGCTGCTATTGGCTGACCGCACTCTGAGACGCTCGCTCATTGGCCACCGGTTCCAGCCACTGCATTCCCATTGGTGCTACTGAAAGTGTGCCGTGCTGGGCTCGGCACCCATTCACTTGCACTGCTCTCGGCCGAATTTTTTGCCCGGACACTTTTTTTTCTGCCTTAAAACTTATTTCTGATATACTGTATGAATTCTCTAACCAGCTGCAATTAACAAATTGCTTCCACTACGTTGCCTTATTTCTGTTACACTGCACTATGCTTGCACGCGTTTTTCCCATACTGTTTTAAAATTTTGATTTATTTGCATCTACTATCATTGGTGTATGTTCCAATTGCTGTAATGCCTAGACTGCTGTCCTAGTATCTAAAATTGCAGAGGATAGTGACTGTTGTTTTTATGCTGCTGTATTCTACTATTTACACTGTGCTCTGGCTCCTGTTAGCCCAATCTGACTGTTTTCCTACGTATTCCTCAGTGCGTGGCTAGCCTGCACAAACTTGCTCTCAACTCTGCTCTTTAATCTCTCTGATTTTCTCCTTGCACAAACTCTCTGCCTCGGACACTCCTACGAGTGTCAGCCCCTCCACCTAAACTCTAGCCCCATGTTGCGATCACGGTCTGCTCTCTTTGCCTACATACTGAAGTGCACTGTTTCTTTCTTGCCTAAGGATCGCCAGTGCGCCATCGCTCTCTCCTCCTCCTTTCCCTGCCTGCCTACCACTGTCTACTAAACCCTGTTCTCTAACACCACCATCTCTCTTCACTATTACCTCCATTCTTACTCCAAAGCCTCCCTATTGATTTCTGAGCTGCCCAAGCTGACCTGCCCAGCAGGCGCCAGTGCCATTTTGAATACTTAAACTTGATTATTTCTCTGGCGGCTACCCCCACACTCCGCTACCTCTAAAGGCCACTCTTTCTGTTATTTAATTTTTTTTCTCTCTCTCTCTTGTCTCTCTAACTCCCGCTTTTACTCCACATCCTGCTTCACCTGCTTGCCCTGTCCCCCAACCCCCCTGACCGAACGAATCTCTGTCAGCGTCACCACTCTATTGTTCTGTTTTAGCTTTTGCTTCTGTCAAATACTGCATACTCACATCTGCCTCTCTCTTTCTACCCAGAATCTGACTCCTGGACGGCCAGCCATGTGCCCGTTAGCACAGCTCAGGCCCCCATTTCCTACCAGCTGCCGCGAAGCCCTCACAGAAGCCGGGTAAGGACTTCCATTGGGCGGGAAGCAGGGATCGGCTGCTATTGGCTGACCGTGCTCTGGGAGCTCACTCATTGGCCACGGTTCCAGCCACTGCATTCTCATTGGTGCTACTGAATGTGCTATGCTGGCCTTGGCGCCCATTCACTTGCACTGCTCCCTGGCCAAATTTTGCCGGACACTTTTTCTCTGCCTTAAAACTTATTTCTGATATACTGTATGAATTCTCTAACCAGCTGCAGTTAACAAATTGCTTCCACTCGTTGCCTTATTTCTGTTACACTGCACTATTCTCTACGTTTTCCCATACTGTTTTAAAATTTTGATTTATTTGCATCTACTATCATTGGTGTATGTTCCGATTGCTGTACTGCCTAGACTGCTGTCCTAGTATCTAAAATGGCAGAGGATAGTGACTGTTGTTTTTATGCTGCTGTATTCTACTATTTACACTGTGCTCTGGCTCCTGTTAGCCCAATCTGACTGTTTTCCTCGTATTCCTCAGTGCGTGGCTAGCCTGCACAAACTTGCTCTCAACTCTGCTCTCTAATCTCTCTGATTTTTCTCCTTGCACAAACTCTCCACCTTGGACACTCCTACAGTGTCAGCCCCTCCACCTAAACTCTAGCCCGTGTTTTGCAATCACGGCCCTGCTCTCTTTGCCTACATACTGAAGTGCACTGTTTCTTTCTGCTAAAATTACTTAAGTGCGCCATACGCCTCTCCTCCACCTTTCCCTGCCTGCCTACCACTGTCTACTAAACCCTGTTCTCTAACACCGCCATCTCTCTTCACTATTACCTCCATTCTTACTCCAAGCCTCCCTATTGATTTCTGAGCTGCCCAATCGACCCACCCAGCAGGCGTCAGTACCATTTTGAATACTTAAACTTGATCATTTCTCTGGCGGCTACCCCCCCCCGCTACCTATAAAGGCCACTCTTTTTGTTATTTATTTATTTTTCTCTGTCTCTTGTCTCCAACTCCCGCTTTTACTCTACATCCTGCTTCACCTGCTTATCCTGTCCCCACGCTCCCCTGACCGAACGAATCTCTGTCAGCATCACCACTCTATTGTTCTGTTTTAGCTTTTGCTTCTGTTAAATACTGCATACTCACATCTGCCTCTCTCTTTCTACCCCAGATCTGACTCCTGGACCGGTCAGCCGTGTGCCCCATTGGCACGGCTTGGGGCCCCCCGACACCACCACCAGCCACCGCAAAACCCCTCACAGAAGCCGGGTAAGGACTTCCACTGGGCCGGGGAAGCAGGGATCAGCTGTTATTGGCTGACTGCGCTCTGAGACACTCGCCCATAGGCCACTGGTTCCAGCCACTGCATTCCCATTGGTGCTACTGAAAGTGTGCTGGGCCGGGCTCGGCGCCCATTCACTTGCACTGCTCTCGGTTGAATGTTTACACCCACCCCCCCGACCTTTATTAAATAGGCTCTTCGTTCCGCCCCTGCACAAAGGACCCACCCCAACCTGCCTTCCATCCTGTCCCACAGCCTTTACTGTCCCCCTCCTCCTATGCTCTGTTTGACTTCTTCCTCTGCAGCACTAGGCATTCCCTTTCTAAGCCCCAAAATCTATTTAAGTTACCTCCTACTTCTTTTCTTTTTTTGTTCTCTCCACCCCTTGCCTGACACTCCTTTTAGAACACAGCACAGTGCTGTTTTCACCAACAATGCCTTTCCTTAGAAACCACCTTTTGTCTCTTCTGGCCCTCTCCCTCTGTTTTCCACTGTGCCAACTTCCTTTCTCCTCCTACCCCTCTCAACCTTCCACTGTAATCATCAAAACTTGCTACCTGCAACTTGAAACCATGGCAAATCCTCCTCGCCCTTACTTGTGGCACCCCCTTACTAAGGACTGGGTGCAAATGGCTGCTCACCTTGCCAGAAAGATGACAAATCAACACCTGTCAATAGCCATTACCCTCTGCTGGGACTCTGAGCGACTACACACCATCCCCAAACCAGTAAGAAACAGAGGCAAATCGTGACATACTATGAGCTTCGGGAGATACTCCTAAAACTCCTGCTCTTCCTCCTTCTTATGTCAGGTGGGGTCCACCCAAACCCTGGCCCTGTCCCAAATAGGGTTAACAAAGCTAGCAAAGCAGATAGGGTCTCCATCGCTATCCTAAATATCTGCAGCCTCCTTCCTAAGCTGGCATCCCTTCAAGTCTTTATTGGTCAAAACAATCCTGACATACTAGCTATTGTTGAGACCTGTCTCAAAGCACTCGGATCATGCCATCTCGCTTCAAGGCTACAATCTCTTCAGACTCGACCGGTCAAATAAAAGGAGGGGTTGTGCTATCTACATGAAGACAACCTCTCTAGTCACCCGTCAGTTTCTCCTCCACGAACACCTAGTGTAACTTCTACCTGTCAAGCTACTTTTTAGTGCCCAAAATAAAGTGCTTACCATGGCTGCAGTCTCTATCCCTCCTAAAGATCCTGGATCCGGTCTCCAGACAGTTCTTGAATTTGTAAGATTGCAACCACCTGACACTGAGCTCCTCCTCCTTGGTGATTTCAATATAAATTGGTTCGCCTCTGATATCGGATCCATCAAGGATGCTATCCTAGCAGCCAACCTAATGCAGATGGTCAATTCCCCGACTGGAAAAAACTACAAGACTGGAACTTGCACTCTCATTGACTGGATACTTTCTAGTCACCCAGACCGGATAAAAAACACTACTGTTCTCTCGGACTCTCTCAGTGACCACTCCCCTGTGATCTGTACCTGGTCAAATAAATTCCTTAAACCACCCCCCAAAACCATCTCAAGTAGAGTGCTACCTCACAGAATCTCACTAAACTCAAGACCTGTCTCCTGCAACAAGACTGGTCCCCAATCTACAATACGCTAAATGTTGACGTTGCCCTAGAATACTTTATCACAACCTTCAACACTGCCTGTGACACTTACGTACCATTAAACAAGTGTAAAATCAAAGCTCTCTCTAATCCTTGGCTCACGGCCAAACTACTGGCTCAACTCAAAGCTCGTGACCATCTCTGGGCCATAGCCAGAGCCACAGGCTCCTTGACGGACATACAGAAGTACAAACAGGCACGTAACCTATGCACCTCACAAATCAGGCAGATGAAGAGCTCTTATTTCAAAAATGCCCTAGCAACCACCTGGGGTGACGGGAGATCTTTCTGGGACAACATCCGAAGATATGTGGTAAGCAGTCTAAATCCTCTCCCACTATAATGAATGTTGATGGCTCCATTACCCTTGACCCACAGGTTATGGCAGATGCCCCAAATAAAACCTTTACAGACCTCAGTGGGGTCCTCCTACCAGACTTCTTCTCGGACTTGACCTTGGCAAAATTCGTATCCCATATCCTTCTCCTAACCAACCGCTATTTCACTTTAAAATAGTTAAGGCACATGAAGCCTACAAATACATAAAAAGGCTTGCTCTAAATCCAGAACAAGCAGTGATACTATAGCTCTAAACATTCTGTCTCTCACCTTGGAAGAAGTGATCCACCCTCTCACCAAAATTCTCAATCTTTCCCTCTGCCGAAGTCATTTTCCCAGCAAATGGAAGTCTGCTATAGTTACACCAGTGCTCAAAGGGGGTGACAAATCCACACCAGGGAACTATCGACCTATATCAATACTTCTACGCATCTCCAAAGCCCTTGAACGCATCATGGCTGACCAACTCTCAGACTACCTGCAAAGTATAATTTACTCTGCATGCAGCAACATGGATTTAGGAAAGGGCACAGTACGTCTGACCCCTACTACATTTCTCAGGAGAAGTTCACAATGCCATGGACAAGGGTTACCAAACCGGAGCTGTTTTTCATTGACCTCACAAGCGTTTGACACTGTTCACCATGGCTTACGATCTCACTACTGCTCATCTGGGCTCCTTGAAGGACCAGGTGCCTGGGTTAAAGTTACCTGGCACAACACACACAAGCAGTAAAAATCTCTGATGTACTCTCTGACTCTAAACCGGTCCTCTAGGTGTCCCTCAGGGATCAATCCTAGGCCTCTCTCCTTTGTAGCCTGTTCCTAAACTCTCTCCCTGAATCATAGAAACATAGAAACATAGAGGATTTGCAGATAAGGACCAGAAGACCCATCCAGTCTGCCCATTTCTTTTTCTACCTTATAAATGTCCCATCGCCTTTGCTCTGTCAGTGGCCTATCTATTCATAGTCATTTGTACTGCTCCCTTATGCCTATCCCATGCCTGTTTGAAGCCCTGCACTGTATTCATAGCCACCACTTCTTGTGGTAAGCCATTCCATGCATCCACCACCTTTTCTGTGAAAAAATTTCCACATTCCCCTTAATCGGCCTCCCTCTAATCTCATGCTGTGTCCTCTTGTCCTGCTATTTTTCTTATATTTAAACATGTTAGACTCTTTCACCTTGTTTATGCCCTTAAGGTGTTTGAATGACTCGATCATATCCCTCTCTCCTCCTTTGCTCAAGGTATACATATTGAGCTCTGTTAATCTGTCCTCATATGTCTTCTGATGCAGTCCCTGCACCATTTGGTTGCCCTTCTCTGGACTGCCTCAATGTGGTTAATGTCCTTGTGAAGGTGTGGCCTCCAATACTGCACGCAGTACTCCAGATGGGGCCTAACCAGTGTCTTGTACAGAGGGATTATTACCTCCCTCTTACGACTTGTGATACCCCTACTAATACACCCTAACACCCCTCTAGCCTTACCTACTGCTTTAGAGGTCTGCTTGGATGATTTTAGGTCATCAGTGATGATGATGCCCAAGTCTCTTTCTTCCTTTGTGACTGCTAGCAACTCCCCTCCCAGCCTATAGGTGGCTTCAGGGTTTCTTCCCATGTGCATGATTTTGCACTTCTTTGCATTAAATCCCAGTTGCCACTCTTCTGACCATTCTGCTAGTTTATCCAGACCTCTTCTCATTCTGCCCACCCCATCTGGATCATCTACTCTGTTGCAGATCTTGGTGTCATCTGCAAACAGACAAGCCTTACCCTCTAGTCCATCTGTAAGGTCACTAATGAAGATGTTGAAGAGGACTGGCCCCCAGGACTGATCCCTGAGGTACCCCACTTGTGACTTGCATCTCTTCTGACTGTATACCATTTACTACCACTCTCTGTTTTCTGCCCGTCAACCAGTTTGCCACCCAGTTGACCAACTTCTGACCCACCCCGAGCCTACCAAGCTTATTTATCAATCTTCTATGTGGAACAGTGTCAAAAGCTTTGCTGAAGTCAAGGTAGGCTACATCAACTGCTCCCCCTTGGTCCACCACTCTGGTTACCCAGTCAAAGAAATCTATGAGATTAGTTTGACAGGACCTTCCTTTGTAAACCCATGCTGTCTTGGATCCTGTGCCCCTATGGATTCCAGGTGTTGCTATTCTTTCCTTAAGGAGAGCCTCCATAATCTTGCCACTACTGAGGTAAGACTGCCGGTCTGTAGTTCCCCGCCTCCTCCCTGCTATCACTTTTGTGAGTGGGATCACATGAGCCCTTCTCCAGTCTTCTGGGACCTCTCCTGTGCTCAGAGACTCACTAAACAATTCTGCTAATGGCTGCTGGTTCCTCCTTTAGCTCCTTAAGTACCCTGGGATGTATGCCATCAGGTCCCATTGCCTTATCACCCTGAGCTTAGCAAGCTCTTGTAGGACCCTTTCTTTTGTGAAGGGAGTAGTGCTCACCTCCCTCCCCTGTGTCCATGATGCTGAGCTGTGGGCCCTGCCTACCTTCTCTTCAGTAAATACTGAGCAAAAGTATCTATTTAGGATAGATGCCTTTACAGGGTCCTCTCCTCCCATGCCTCTTTTCTCCATTAAGCTTAGCAATACCCTCTCTGGACTTTCTCCTTTCACTAATGTATCTATAGAAAGTCTTGTCACCTTCTTTTACTGTTCGTGCTAGTGTTTCCTCAGTTTGGGACTTTGCCTGTCTTACTGCCTTACCTGCTTCCCTTAGGGCAGTTTGGTATGCCTCCCTATCTTCATCCCGCTGTGTTCCCTTATATTTCCTGAAGTCCAGCCTTTTGGCTCTGACATTTTCTGATACTGTATTTGAGAACCAAAGTGGTTTCCTTCTTCTTTGCACTTCCTTTTCTGTCTAACACAATGGGATGTTGCTGCAAGTACTGCATCCTTAATGCTTGCCCACTTTGCCTGTACCCCTCACCTGTGTTTCTTTTGCCAGGGCTAGCTTAACTCTGTTGGCCATCTTATCAAAGTCAGCTCCTCTGAAGTCCCATATTTTTGCCTGGGAATGGGATGATTTAGATGTAGTAGCCAAATTGAACCATACCATGTGATGGTCACTGGCCCCAGGTGACCTTCTACCTGGAGATCTGTGATCCTTCTTTGTTAGTCAGTACTAGATCTAGGATAGCCCTGTCTCTTGTGGGTTGCTGTACCAGTTGTTTGAGGCCCTCCTGCAGGGAATCCACTATGAGTCTAGTTCTGGCAGATGTTCCTGCTGGTATTGACCAATCTGTATCTGGCATGTTGAAGTCTCCCATTATCAGAACCTCCCTTTAGCTGTCATGTTTGTATATCTTCTAACAGTAATGTGTCTATGTCCTCCTCTGGTCTGGGGCCTGTAGACAACCCCAGTTCTTATGGCTGTCCCATTTCCTGTTTCCAGGGTGACCCACAGTTCTTCTGGCTCCTTATGTGTATTCTGAATTTCTGTAGCTTTGATATTTTCATTAACATACAGGGCCACTCCCCCCCCTTTTTGCACCTCGGTCTCTTCTGAACAATACATAGCCAGGTACTGAAGTCTCCCAAGTGTGGTTACTGGTAAACCACGTCTCACTAATTGCTACTATGTCCAGTTTAGCCTCTGACATTATTGCCTGCAGGTCTGGGATCTTATTTCCCAGGCTGTGAGCATTTGTGTACATGATTTTCCATTGGCCAGATTTTGGTGTGTTAGTTGTTGGGTGAAGTTTGGCATTACCCCTGTGCGTCAAATGGGGAGACAAACCTTTTTTCTTACCTGGTGATGCAAATGAACGGCAAACATGCTGAATTCTGTTTGACCACTAGCTGAGGGGAGGGTGTTCTTCCCATTGGCACGTATGGGGTGCTGCACCCTGTCCCCATTGCTAGTTTAAATATTCTGCAAAGATGTCAAACTTCTGCCTAATGCACTGACTACCTCTTTAGTCAGATGCAGTCCATCAAATTTAAAGAACTTTCGCTCCCAGAACTGTTGCCAGTTCCTACAAATCTGTGTCTTTTTCCTGGCACCAGCCCTTGAGCCACGTGTTTAGCTCCCTATCTCCCTTCTCTGACCTTCCGTCCATCTGCTCCCCTCTCCCAGACTGGCAGGATCTCAGAGAAGGAGATGCAGACGAAATAGATGATAGTTTGTCACCCAGCCTAGTCAGGTGTTCTTGGTCTCCACAACTGACCGGCTGGCGAGATCGATAGTCCCTATGTGTACTAGGACATCAATGTTTTCTCCTGCTTTGTGAACAATTTTATTAATGCGGTCAGTGTCTCTCCATGCTGATGTACCTGGGAGACATCTGACCATCACCCCTGGCTGGAGATGGGTATCAACTCCCCGAATCATGGAGTCTCCTATGATCAGAAGTTTTTGGATTTCCTTTGTGCTTGTTTTGTTTTTGTTCCTGATTTGGGTGAGTTTTGTTGTGCTAGCTCCTGTGCCGCAGTGTCCTGCTCTGCAGTGTCTTCTGCCTCTTTATTTGATTTCAGAGATAGAGGCAGATACCTGTTTGTAGTGTTTATATGTTTTTTTGGAGGTAATGTGTTGGAGAGCAGAGAGTGATGGGGCACCTGATTTGCTCCTCCTAACCACCTGCCAACCTCCTGGACCAACTACCCTCTGCGGTCGAGGTTTTCTGTTGGATGCTGGGGAAATGGCGGGTGGTTCTTATAATGTATTGCCTCTTCAATATGAAATTTGGGCGTGCAATCTCTGCCTATGCTGCCGGGAGCTGAGCCTAAGATCTCAAAGGCCCAGCATGTGGGACAAAGTGTCCTAAATCCTGTAAGACTGTCCTTCTGAAAATTGTTCCACGGTACCTGCAGTTAATGAAATCCATTCGAATAAGTTGCTGGGTTTGTAACCTAGTCAGAGTAATTAGAAGGAAAAAAAAAGGAAAAAAATGCAAGTAATGGTTTAATTGTGCTTTCTTTAACATTATAACAAGTTAATTACCTGATGCCCTGTAATGAGATCACCTTGTGGGAAGCCCCCACTGATCCGCCCCTTCCTGCTCTGCCACAGGAAATGTCACAACTGTGGTACCCTATAGAAGGAGTGTGAGCGTGGGGTGGTTGGGATGGGGTGGGTGGCTGGGCCCTTCCCTGCCTAAAAGAAGAACCACGGACTAAAGAACAAGGAGGTAAGAGCAGAAACAATCAGTCAACAACAAATGCAGTAACCCTGAAAGCTTATCCTAATGTTAGATAAAACTGTAAAACCTGTAAAGCACCACCTGTAATAATTTCAGAGAAGATATACGCTGTAAGAACACTTTGCTCCATAGAAAAATAAAGCAGTAACAGAAGATATACCTTGCAAAGACAATTTGAATCAGAAGATTACAGGAGTAATCTGTTAGCACACACCTGTAGGCACACCTTTTAATAATGCAGAAGAAGGTATACCAGCAACAACAATTTGAATCAGAGAAAAATAAAGCAATGAAATGTTAGCAACAAACAGTAGCAATCCCACAGTAGTAAAAATTAAAAACACCACCACACAGTAAATCTGCTTAGCCAAACTAAGTCTTAATCCTTTTCCCTTGCTCTGGTAAGTTTCTCTACTCTGCCTTTCAAGCAGTCTTAGAAGGAAAGAGCTCAGGTGAAGCTAGGTGCCTTGGCCAGCAAACCAAGTCTTCTACCATCCTGCCCAGAAAAAATAATCCTATATGCTGATGATGCCGTAATTCTCTCCTCTCACAAGGATCCCAATCCATTACGTCATAGCCTGCAACTTGTCTTCTCTCATATAGAAAAGTGGTTCCTTGATCACCGGCTGGTCCTAAATCACAAAAAAAACAAAACCATGCTTTTCGCCAGTCATCAAAACAGAAAAAGACATATTCCACTCATAATAAAAACTTACCCTGGAAATACACTTGAACAAGTTAATACATTCAAATACCTTGGCATCACTTTTGATCAAGGTCTTACCTTTGTGACCCACATTGATAACACAGCGAAAACAGTGAACCAACGCATTGGAATACTGTTCCAGAACCATCAATTCCTTAACCAAGCTGCTTTGAGGATTGCTATACAAAGCTCTGTCATCTCAATCATAGACTATGGCCTAATTATCTATGGCTCTGCCAGTACCACTGCACTAAGGTGCATCTTAACCGCCCTAAACAAGGCCTGTAGACTTCTCATTGGAGCAGAGGCGGACCCACACCTGTGAGCTCTACACGAAACCGCTGGTTACAACTCTCTAATCCGCCTAATGTATCTCACATGCTTGATGGCAAAAAATCAATCTTGGGACTCACTCCGCTGTGTATCCAAGACCTACTCTGCCTGAATAACGGTACTTGTCCCACCAGAAGATCTGAGCACCAACCTTTTCAGGTCCCCAGATGCCGGACTGCTCAGGGACAAAGATCTTTTGCATATCGTGCCCCTACCTGGTACAATGCCCTTAGCCTACCCACTCTATCCTCCACATCACTGGGAGCTTTCAAATCTATGCTTTATGCTCACCTCTCAGCATCCAGCTCCAGTGACTGCTTTGACTAAAGACTCTTCCCTCTGACTGCTCTTACAGTTGTCCATCCCTCTCTACGACCCCTCACTTGACAAAGACACTCGGAGTACCACTAACTGGTCCTGTCTGCTACTGAGTTTTTCTCTCTCTATCTCCTCCTACTTTTCCCTCCTTATCTTTCCTTAAATGCCTCTGAGTTTCTTTCTTTCTTGTAAATGAATTATCATTGATTATTGCAGCCTTTGTAAATTGCTAACCATTTGTTGTAACATGTCTTGTTGTTATGTACTTTTATGACGTGGAACCTTTGTAAAAGAGCCTTGGCTCAAAGGTATTAATTCCTAGAACAATAAACTAAACTAAACTAAACTATATAAGATCAGCAGGGTGGTGAATGTTACTTTGGTTCTGATGTCAGCAGGTTTCTTTTACAGTACTTTAATTTTGCAGGCAAGTAATGAGTGTGTGTCTTCACTGCAGTGGGCAACAGCTAGTAGTCATGTCAATTAACAAACTGTTATTTACTGAAGTTGCATCACTTCAGTGAATAAATGGTACATCAATTGACATGCTAGTCATGCATTTTTCACTACAGTGATATGACTGGAGTAGGTAATTGGATTTCTCATTCACTCAACAGAATCCAATACACTCAACACCCCCCCAAAAGCTGCTCACAAGACCTTGCAGTCCTTTAAACAGTTTTTGTTTTCACTTTCTAACTCACTTTTTTTTTTACTCCATGATTATTAAAGGAATTTTTTGATATGAGATATCAACTGAGATACAAGGAAGCCCAACCATAAATGGCAAGATCAACCCTATGGCTGGGTGCCTATTCTAACATTTAAATCATTATCTTGATTATCTGAGCTGGAATCTTGCTGCTCTGCAAGCTTCCCAATACTCACTTTTATATACTGTAAAGTATAGCCACCTAGAGACTCACAGGTGGTCAGTGGGGAGCACACTAATGGAGATGGCCATGCTTCTCCTAGTCATTAAGAACAGGATGAAACAAGAGCTACATGGACTTGTTCACCAATGTTTGATTACATCTCTTATAAGTTTCCACATTTTTTCGCTAGCCTGCAAGTGCAACAGTAGTGCTACCATTTGCGATGCCTACGACCCGGGTTTGGAAGTGAGCCCAAGGTCTCAGAATGTCGGCTGGTGGAAGGATGATGGAGTACCCATGGGACTGCTCTCTTCCTCTGGGGGGGGGTGAGGAAGAGCTTGGTACTTGACTGGCCCCCAGTGAAATCAAGGGGAAAGGGAGCAGGAGCCAAAAGAGGCAGAGCAGATATAAAGACATCAGCATGTGTGCCTTGACATCACCACACTCCATGTACCCCATGGGTAGAAAACTGGAAAATGCCTGGTGGCAAGATGAAGAGAAGCACTTGTAGCCACCGCACCCAACCTGCTGGGCATACTGGCCTGACCTTGAGCCATGCTTTGGTGGGGCATGGGAGAACCCCACCAACCCCACCAGTGGGGCAAGCCCTAGGGAAAGACAGCCAGAAAAGGTAAGTCCTGGCATACGTTGGGGTGATGGGGCTGGGGCGCTCCTCTGATGGAGGGCCATCCAGGGAGGGGGAAAAATAAGTCTCCATTTGTTTACCTGATTCTCTTGATTTTCTGATATAGGTCACACACCATTAACACCCCTAAAAATGTAGGAACTTATAAGAAATGTGATTAAAGCTTAGCAAATGAGCCAGGGTAAAGCTTGTTACATTCTGACTGATAGATTTCTCCAGAACAGAAAATTAGTGGATAATATGGGTCAACCATGTTTGCAGCTCAAACTTATTTTCTACACCTTAATTATGTTTCCATTTAATAATGTATTGCATATATTTCTTACTGTAATGTTTTGTGTTGTTTCTTCCTGATCCCTTTCTGCAGAATACACTGGGAAATGAGTTGTTACCAGCTCAGTATGTCTTGCTCTGTAAAACTTTGGAAATGAATAACTAAATAAATAAACAAAGCATGTAATATAATCGATTTTAGATTTAGACTTTATTGTTTGGGAAAATACATTTAGGCAACAAGTGTCTATTTTAAAAGGTAACCCGGTCTTTACAAATACATAACTATTGTCTAGATCTAGTGCATGTAAGTAATGTATTATGTTTCCTACATGTTACCTCTACTCTGTATTGTACTTGCTGTTATTATGTTGTGACAATGTGTTTATACCTTCCTGGGTTGTGCCTGAAAATAGTCATATTATTGCTAGCTCACTCACCTGATAAACAAAAACAAAATAAGTAAATAAATAACATACATACAAAATATAGTACCGGGACAAATGTATCTTCTCTGTTGTGGACACTACTTCAGTGCCCAAAGAATTTGAGTGCCTTACTTTAAAGATCCAGCTTTCACGTTCATCTTCCCTTGTCATCATTGGCTGCTATAGACTTCCTTCTGTAGGGCTTAAGATTATGAACCACTTGCATGCTCTGCTAGATCTGGTTTGTTCCGAGGTTGTCATTTTGGGGGACTTTAATCTCGATTGATTCTCTACATCCTCCAAACCAACACACCATTTTTGTGATACCTTCGGGCTCTCCCAACTCATTACTAAAGTTACTTTGGCCTAATCCGAGGAACCCAGACTTCGGCATTGTTAGACCTAATCCTGGTAAATAAACCCCACCTGTTTATCCATTTTGGCATCTTCTGTAATGATTTTAGTGATCACTGTACCATTGCATACATAAGGTCTGCCCCAAACTCTCATCCTCTTCTAGATATGTATTCAAAAGAAGTCACAGGAATTTTAATCCTAATGTCTTCATCTATGATCTTCAACATGCTAGTTGGCAAAACTTTTTCCTCGCTCCCATAGTGGAGGCATTCCATAGCATTCTCCTTGACACCATCAGTAAACATGCCCCTCTAATTAAAGCTCAGACTTAAAAAAAGTCCTGCCCCTGGTTTTCAACTGAATTAAAAGCTGTTCTACTAAAAAGTGATGCCTTATGGAAAAGGGCTCAGAAAACAAAACTTCCCTCTGACCGGGCAGCTTTTAGGCAGCCAGAAATCTTGGTACTAAATTAACTAGAGCCAAAAAGATAAGATACTTCCATTGTGAATTTGAAGCTTCCTCTTATTGCTCTTCTAGGTTCTGAAAAACTATCAAAGACCTGGAGGGTCACAGACTGGCAAGTTCGGTTCCTTCCAAAATCTCCTCAGCTAGGGTGATTATCTCAGACAAACATAAAATACTGGATCTTCTGAATAATCACTTTGCTACAGCAGGGTTGGCATTTGACACTTCCCCAGCTAATACCATTAGAGTGCAGTTATGCAAGCTTGCTCTTGTATGCTTGTCTTCAACCCTTCCCACTCTTGATGCATTCTTTTCATTTAACCTGGTCACTGTAAAAACTGTAGAAGATTTACTTTTGTAACTTGATATAAGGAAGAGTGCTGGGCTGATTTGATCAAGCTGTTCTTTCTTAAGCTTGGATAACGTGTTCTTTCTGTTCCTATCATACATCTGTGTAACATGTCCCTGTTACAGTGTACCCTTCCTGCGATCTGGAAGACAGCTCATGCTATACCCCTGTTTAAGTCTGGTGAGCCCAGCAATCTGAATAATTACCATCGTATATCAGTGCTTCCCACTCTGTCTAAAATGCTGGGAAGAACTGTCAATTGCTAACTCAGAAAATATCTTGAGGCCAACAACCTCCTTAACCCAGTACAATCAGGGTTTAGGCCCCATCATAGCACCATATCTGCACTTGCCAATGTCATTAATGACTGGCAAACCTCCATGGATGCCAAAAATCTTGTCTGTGCTTTGTTCTTGGATTTGAGCAAAGCATTAAACACTGTAGACCATGAGATGCTCATTACAGTTCTTAGGAACATTGGTTTGGATCACTTGGCAGTGACCTGGTTTACAGATAATCTGACTGGTCACTTCCAAAGCATTAAGGTAGATGATAACATCTCCCAGCTAAAGCCATTGGCTCAGGGTGTTCCCCAAGGTTCCATCTTAGGCCCTCTTTTATTTGTGGTTTATATAAATAATATTAACCTGGGAATCAAATCTGCCAAGATGCACCTGTTTGCCGACAACACTATCCTGTACATAGGAAGGTCCTCCCTAGAGTTAGCTTGTGAGGACATTCAAGAAGATTTTAATACCCTTCAGAGGAACCTCCTACATCTAAAATTATTACTCAATGCCAAAAAAAGGTGATAATATTCTCTCCCCATGCTAACTCCACAAAATTCTGGAGCACTGGATTTGCTCCACATGTTACCATGCTGCTGGGTGAGCCCCTTAAATTTGTGACAAAATTCAAGTACTTGGGGCTGTTGATTGATCATAAACTTTCATTTGTAGATCACATGGAAGAACTCTCCAAGAAACTAAAACAGAGGCGTGGTCTTTTCTTTCAGATTAGACACCTTCTTACATGAGAAGTTAAGGCCAGATTGGTCCAAACTACCTTCTTGTCTCTTCTTGATTATGGTGACTCTATCTATGGTCAAAGCCTGAGTACTGCATTATCCAAACTAGACACCTTGTATCATCGGGCACTTAGATTTATCTTGGGTGTACCATACTGTACTCATCATTGTGCACTGTATACCGTGGTTGGTTGGTCACTTAAATTTAGATGCCATAGGAACGCAATCCTGTCGACCTATAGAGCTATTATTCACAAACTTCCTCAGTATATCTCTGACTGTTTGCTCGTAGCCATAGCTGGAAGCTACACATACAGAAGTCAGTCATTCATTTCCTTGTTGTTCCCAAGATCAGAACACAGTACTGTGCAGTGGCAATAAGTCATGCCCTACTTGTCTTATGGAGCACCATGCAAAGACCCTGAAGCTTATTACATGCAGTAAAATTGGCTTTTTTTAAGACCCTGTTCCTAAGTATGTTTAGGGAGATCTGTGACTGATTTGTTTAGTGGCCTTCACCTCCTGTGCACTGTTTACCTTTTCCTTAGTTTGTAATTTGTTCTTCATCATTTGATGGCCCTTTATGATTGTGCAGTTCTCCCTTCACCCCCCCCGTATGTAGTACATTATCCCTTCCTTATTCCTTGCCTTCATTCCTTCCCCATCTCCTGTTTTCCATTGCACTACTTATGTGGGTATAACATTCATTATATTGCATTGTTCACCTTGTATATACTGTGCTGTAAATATTGTAATTTTTTTCTCCTGTATTATTATGTTAATTTATGTGAGCCTTTTATACTTCAGTGTTGATGTGTTGGCAGTGCATCTGTTGTATATCCCTTTTCTCCTCCTGCAAATGTGATTGTTATATGTTTATACTTGCACCCCAGGTCCGCCTTGCAAATGAGCTTGCCTCAATAGTGCTCCACCTGGTAAAATAAAGATGATTGATTGATTAACATAGTACAGATTATACTTCATCATACGTGCAAAATATCACTGACTGATAATGACATTCTGTACCTGTTTATTATTGCAATATTCTTTGCAAAAAACTTCATTAATGCACAAGTTAGAGTTCAAGTTAATGCCACAAAAGTAGGGAGAAGAGGCATTAGGGTTTCCAACCTAACCACACTCTCCAAGAAGCAAACGGAAAAACATTAGGGTTGTGGGTCTCTGGAATCTTGGCAAATCAGTGGTGGGGTCTTCCTTGGGGTTTTCTACCATAATGGTCAGCCCTTCCTGCCAGCCTGTAGCCTTGTGTCTGAAGCAGAAGGTATAGCTCCAAGCCAGTGCATCATATTGATACACCCTTCAAAGGCAGAGAAGTGTGTCTCATCACATGTTGCCAACACAGTCTGTTGAAGCTTTCTTCATGCAGGGCCCTGTGAAAAGAGGTCATGGTTGCACTTATCTGTTTTAATGTAACTAATCATTAATTACATGTAACAGGGTCATTGCACTGCAGTTACATGTTTGTTGCATGCCAATGTGTTGCAGCTGCAATGCAGTTACAGCGTAGTTACACTGTAACTATAGTGTAGTTAACTGACACTTAAAGTGTAATGGAGTACTGTATGGGTGGAGTGATACTTATTCAAAATAACACACTCAAGTGGAAAAAAAAATCCTTATTGTCCTTTCTTCAATCAGGCTTGTGTGGAACCAATTTTCAAAACTGAAAAGAAATAAATGTTCAAGCCTACATCAAAAGTTTACTTCTGTGCATCTGTGTTTATTTTTCTTTCTTTTTTTTAATAGCCTTTTTATATAAAGTGTCCAATGTTTTGTGCTATATCAATTCATCTCTTTGTCAGGGATAACAAGCAAACAATAAAAAACATGAAATTGCACTTAGAATATAAGCATGTGTTTCAGTCTAATTAACCAACTGATTATTTTAAGGTTCAAAACTATGGAAATGGATTATTCTCCCATTTACCTTATATTGTTGGCACAGGTATGTATGAAACAATGTTTTTTTGCATTTTCACTTCCGTTTTTATCTGTTAAATATTCAAAACATAAAAAAGCCTTTTCAATGCACTCATTTGTTTTACTTCTATATACATTTCTAAGAATTCATCAGCAATGCAGTTATAAAACAGGTTTGTATTCAATATTATATTTGTATAAAAACATATTCATTTACATTTTCATTTTTCACTTAAATCTTTCCTAGGCATAACAAATAAATCAATTGTCTCTTATTTTATTTCCATTACCAACGTCGCTGTGCAGTAAATCACTTTATGTCATTCCACCTTTGTTTTTTTGTGTGCTTAAATAATTATCACAGTGAC
Source organism: Neoceratodus forsteri (assembly GCA_016271365.2). Lineage (NCBI taxonomy): Eukaryota > Metazoa > Chordata > Ceratodontiformes > Ceratodontidae > Neoceratodus > Neoceratodus forsteri. The sequence goes on along the minus strand of CM057452.1, from coordinate 470,009,977 downwards.
TCCTAGACTCAAAGATATGTATGGGACTTAATGACAATTAACTTTCTGAACTTTAAAATCTAGTCATCCTGAATGCTTAAGTTCTTAAGTTCATTTTAAGACACTCATCCTTAGTTGCTGGCTTCACTTATTTCTTCTTCCCTTATGGGATTGATCAGTCCCATAACAAAGAAGGAAGTGAAGCCAGTAACCACAATAATAATGTGAGAATGCCAAGAATCACAGTGTTCTTACAAAAAGCACAAGATATGCTAATTTTACTTTTAGAAGATTTCTCTTAGGGAGTTTAAAAATATATACAAAACAAACAAGCTGATAAGCTTCTTCTATTTTTGACCATAGAAAACTGAAAAAGAAACAAAACGAGAAGGCTGCTGTAAAAACAAAGTTTAAAATAGGTGAGTGTCTTTCAAATGTACATGGGAACTGAGATACTGAGGAGAACTCTAATTAAATCTTAAAAAACAGATTGTGACAGAGTTTTACATATTTTTCTACATTCAGGAATTATAATAATCAGTAAACAGAACAAGATTTTAAATTGGAAGGTAGCTGTAGAAACAGACACTAGTCTTGAAAGGGGTGAGTGTCTTAAAATGAACTTACGAACTTAAGCATTTAGGAGGACTAGACTTAAAAGTTCAGAAGCTAATTTTCATTAAGTCTCATACATATTTTTTGTTTTGGGAGTCACTGTAATCATTATTTAAACACACAAGAAAACGAAGGTGGAATGACATAAATTGATTTACTCCACAGCAAAGTTGGAAAGGGAAATAAAATAAGAGACAATGGCCCCGACATTTGGAATTGCACCCAGCAATGGCACATGTGGTGGCACAGCACAACTGTGTTGTGCTGGTGCCACTATGGGATATATTAAAAAGAGATGAGCAATGGCACATCTCATTTGAATATATCAGGTAATGCACACTGCGCAAATACGATGCACTGGTGCATCCCCTCAGACATGGCTGAATACCAGGAATGGGAATTGTGCCAGTGCAACAGAGTTACGCTGTGCACAAATTCCTGATATTCAGCCAGCAGAATGCGAATTGGGCCATAATGTATGCAAGGCACAAATGGGTCCATTTGCTTGTCATTATGGCCCCATTTACATAAGTTGTGCAGGGTTGGCTAGTGAAATGCACATGGTGCCCTGCACAGCATGTGGTGCTGCCAGAGGGGGTCCAGTGGTACCCCCCTCCCCATAGCCCAATCGCCAAGAAATACATGTACTAAAATTCCCTGGCAGTCTAGTGGCACCCCCTGTCTCCATAGCCTGATTACCAAGAAATATGTGTATTAAAATTCCCTGGTAGTCTAATGGTCCCACCACCCCACCCATAGCTCTGAACCCCATAGAATAACATTTTACATATCCCCTGGTAGTCTAGTAGTCCCCCTGCCTCTCCCATAGCTCCGTTTGCCGAAAAAGTAATGGTTAAGAATTCCCTGGTAGTCTAGTGGAACCCCCACCCCTCCCATAGCTGCGATCCCTGTAAAATGACAAATTAATTATTCCCTGATAGTATAGTGGTAGCCCTCACCTTGTCCATATCCCCAATCACCCATAACAGTGATCAAAATAATTCCCTGGTGGTCCAGTGGCACTCCCCACCCACACAGGACTATTAGCAATTAGCTTCCCCATCATCAGCGAGGCAGCAGCAAACCCACCACATAACTCCATGGCTACCTCTGAATGACAGCTTACAGTATCAGCTGTAAGCCCATTAGTTCACAGGTGTGAACCAATGGGCTTGCAGTGCATACTGTAATAGTCATTCACAAATATGTGAATGAAGTCATTCATTCACATATTTGTGAATGACTATTACAGTATGCACTGCAAGCCCATTGGTCCACAGTGTGGACCAATGGGCTTACAGCCGATACTGTAAGCTGTCATTTGCTGGGCAGCTGCAGAGGTATGCAGGTGGGTTTGCTGCTGCCTGCTGATGATGGGGGGAGCTGGGTGGGCAGGGCTGCTGTGTGGGTGGGGGTGCCACTGGACCACCAGGGAATTAATTACAGGCGATCGGTGATACAGGCAGGGTGGGGGTTACCATTAGACTATCAGAGAATAATTAAAATGTTATTTTATGGGGATCAGAGCTATGTGAGGGGTAGGGGGTTCCACTAGACTACCAGGGAATTCTTAACCATTACTTTTTCAGCAATCAGAGCTACGGGAGGGTTGGGGGACCACTAGACTACCAGGGAATTTAGAAATTAGCTATTATTCAGGGATTGGAGCTACGGGAGGGGTGGGGGACCACTGGACCATGAGGGATGTTGTTGGGTGCTTTCTGCACAGTGGGGGGGGGCTAGCCACCCACAGCTGGTGGCTACTGTGATGCACCTTGCATTATGGCAGCTTACCAGTAGGTGGCTGCAATTTGAGCCTTCTTTTTCGGGCTCAACTTTGTGCACCAGTATGTGGTGCATCTCAGGGTTGTGCCAGCATATGCACCACACATCCTGGGCTGGATATTTGGATGTGCCACATATGCATGGGCATTCCCCCTGGAGATGTGCTGCTTACATTGTCTTTACACCCCAGCGCATTGGGGATTGTGCTGCTCAATACCCCCCTTTGAATATTGCTCCAGGGTGCATTTCTGGGGTTGTGCTAGTGCAACTCAATTACGCCAGGTGCAACCCTTTGAATATCTTGCTCAATGTCTAAAAAATTTACTTATTTATTATGCTTAAGAAAGTATAAAGTGAAAAATGCAATTGAAAATGAATATGATATTATACAAATATAACAGAGGATGCAGACCTGTTTTGTAACTGCATTGTTGATGAATTATTAGAAATTTATATAGGAGTAAAACAAATGAGTGCATTGAAAAGGCTTTTTTTATTTTTTGAACATTAATATCTACATCAGTGATATGGCAGAGGGGCTGAAGGGAAGGGTGTGCCTGTTTGCAGATGATACAAAAATCTGCAATTGGGTGGACACTTTGGGGGGAGGACATGAGGCAGGACCTGAAGACTCTGGAGGGATAGGCAGAGACATGGCAGCTGGAATTCAATGCTAAAAGTGTGATATGATGCACCTGGGGTACAGGAACCCAAAAGCAAGATACACCTTTGGCGGGAGGTCATCAAGGATACAGAGCAGGAAAGGGATCTGGGAGCTATAGTATCATCTAACCTTAAGATGGGAAACCAATGTAGCAGGGTGGTGGGAAAGCCAATTGGATGTTAGCATGCATCGGCAAGGGCATCACTAGCACAAGGGGAGGGACTGATACCCCTCTACAAAGCCATGGTAAGACCACACCTGGAGTACAACATCCAGTTCTGGAGGCCACATCTATGTAAAGACATAGTTGGAATTGAAAGAGTACAGAAAAGGGGAACCAGGATGGTGCAGGATATGCAAGGGATGACATATTAGCAGAGATGTAAGGATTTCGATCTGTACACATTTGGAGACTAGAAGGGAGAGAGGGGACATGATTGAAACTTTTAAATATGTCTAGGGGATCAACAAAGTAAAGGATGGGTGTTTGCTCGAAAGAAAGAAAGGGGTTGTGACTAGAGGGCATAGCCTAATACTTCAGGGAGGAAGATACAGAGGCAATGCGAGGGGACAATTCTTCATGGAGTAGTAGTAGTAGTAGTAAATCATTTTGTATTCATAGGAATAATGGAATACATTTAGTTGAGCAAAACTCATTTTCAATTATGTTCCAGGCCAAGTAAAGTGCACAAGTTACACACACACATATATATATATATATATATATATATCTACAATATATTATAAACAGAATAAACAATCACATTAAATACAATTAACAACAACATTGTTTCATGGAGAGGGTGAATGAGGCATGGAACAGGCTTCAGAGGAGGTAGTGAGGCTGAAACAGTGGAGGGATTCAGAAAGCATGAGATAGGCATATGGCGCTGTGCTTAGCAGGAGAGGGGGTTCTGGGGGATGAGTAAAAGGGGTTAAGGGGCAGACTAGATGGGCCAGTGTGCCATTTTCTGCTGCCAGATATCTATGATTCTAACAGACAAAATGGAAGTGAAAATATAAAGAACATTGTTTCATACATGCCTGTGCCAACAATATAAGGTAAATAGGAGAATATCCACTTCATAGTTTTGAACCTTAAAATAATCAATTAGTTAATTGGGCTTAAACACATGCTTATATTCTAAATGTAGTGTCATGCTATTTATTTTTAGCCTATTATCCCTGAAGAAGAGATGAACTGATATATCTCAAAACATTAGAAACTTCATATAAAAGGCTATAAGAAAAAAGAAAGAAAAATAAGCATAGATGCACAGAAGTGAACTTTTAGTGGGCTTGAACATTTATTTCTTTTCAATTTTGGAGTATATAGCACTACAGAAGAGGAACAGGATCTAGGCATTATAATCAGTATGTCCCGTAAGCAAACAAGCCAGTGCAACAAGGCCAATAGCAAGGCTAACAGGATGCTGGGATGAATCGGGAGGGGTATTCATAGCAGAAGAAAATAAGTAATACTTCCCGCATACAGATCCCTGATGAGGCCTCACCTGGAGTGCTGCATCCAGTTCTGGAGTCTTCACCTCAGAAAGGACAGGGATAGGCTGGAAACTATGCGGTGCAGAGTAACAAAATGATGCTGGGTCAGCAGGGCAGATCCTATGAGGAGCGCCTCAAGGCACTAAATGTGTACTCACTGGAAACCAGAAGGTAGAGGGAAGATATGATAGAGACCTTCAAGTTTCTTAAAGGAATTAACAAGGTAAACTGCGGGGAATTATTTACCCTGAATACTAACTCAAGGTCATATGGTCACAAGTAGAAATTAAAGAGGAAGGTTTGGGAAGGACATGAGGGAATACTTCTTTGTGGAAAGGATGGTGGAACCTCAGAACAGTCTATCAGCCGTGGTGGAGGGAGCAAACACAATGAGGGATTCAATCAGGAATGGGACAGAATGAAAGAATAAA